>OU342740.1:271903092-273348627 GCA_910589775.1 Avena eriantha | reverse complement strand
TGTGGTTCATGAGAAGAACACACATCCAATGACACTGGTGGATCCTTATGTGGTTCATGAAAAGAAATGACATGCAGTGACACTAGGTGTGGTTCATGAAAAGAACAGACTTGCAATGACACTAGGTCTGGTTCATGAAAAGAACAGACATGCAATGACTCTAGCTATGGTTCATGAAAAGAACACACATGCAATGACAGTGGGTGTGGTTCATGAAATAACACACATGCAATGACATTGGTCGATCCTTATGTGGTTCATGAAAAGAACAGACATGCAATGACACCGGGTGTGGTTCATGAAAAGAAAAGACATGCACTAACACTGGGTGTGGTTCATGAAAAGAACAGACATGCAATGACTCTAGCTGTGGTTCATGAAAAGAACACACATGCAATGACACTGGGTGTGGTTCATGAAAATAACACACATGCAATGACACTGGTGGATCCTTATGTGTGGTTTGTGAGAAGAACAGACATTCAATCACACTGGTGGATCCTTAGGTGGTTCATGAAAAGAACTGATATGCAGTGACACCGGGTGTGGTTCATGAAAAGAACAGACATGCACTGGCACTAGATGTGGTTCATGAAAAGAACAGACATGCAATGACTCTAGCTCTGGTTCATGAAAAGAACACACATGCAATGACACAAGGTGTGGTTCATGAAAAGAACAAACATGCAATGACACTAGTGGATCCTTATGTGTGGTTCATGAAAAGAATAGACATGCAATGACACTAGTGGATCCTTATGTGGTTTGTGAGAAGAACACACATGCAATGACACTAGGTGTGGTTCATGAAAAGAATATACACGCAATGAAACCGGTGGATCCTTATGTGGTTCATGAAAAGAACTGACATGCAATGACACCGGGTGTGGTTCATGAAAAGAACAGACATGCAATGACACTGGGTGTGGTTCATGAAACGAACAGACATGCAATGACTAGTTGTGGTTCATGAAAAGAACACACATGGAATGACACTGGGTGTGGTTCATGCAAAGAACAGACATCCAATGACACTGGTGGATCCTTATGTGTGGTTCATGAAAAGAACATACATGCAATGACACTAGTGGATCCTTATGTGGTTTGTGAGAACAACACACATGCAATGACACTATGTGTGGTTCATGAAAAGAACAGACATGCAATGACACTGGTGGATACTTATGTGGTTCATGAAAAGAACTGACATGCAGTGACACTGGGTGTAGTTCATGAAAAGAACAGACATGGAATGACACTGGGTGTGTTTCATGAAAAGAACAAACATGCACTGACTCTAGCTGTGGTTCATGAAGAACACACATGCAATGACACTGGGTGTGGTTCATGAAAATAACATACATGCAATGACACTAGTGGATCCTTATGTGTGGTTCATGAAAAGAACATACATGCAATGACACTGGTGGATCCTTATGTGGTTTGTTTAGAAGAACACACATGCAATGACACTGGGTGTGGTTCATGAAAAGAACAGACATGCAATTATACTGATGGATCCTTCTGTGGGTTGTTTAGAGGAATAGACATGCAATGACACCGGTGGATCAACGTGTGGTTCATGAGAAGAACACACATCCAATGACACTGGTGGATCCTTATGTGGTTCATGAAAAGAAATGACATGCAGTGACACTAGGTGTGGTTCATGAAAAGAACAGACTTGCAATGACACTAGGTCTGGTTCATGAAAAGAACATACATGCAATGACTCTAGCTATGGTTCATGAAAAGAACACACATGCAATGACAGTGGGTGTGGTTCATGAAAATAACACACATGCAATGACATTGGTCGATCCTTATGTGGTTCATGAAAAGAACAGACATGCAATGACACCGGGTGTGGTTCATGAAAAGAAAAGACATGCACTAACACTGGGTGTGGTTCATGAAAAGAACAGACATGCAATGACTCTAGCTGTGGTTCATGAAAAGAACACACATGCAATGACACTGGGTGTGGTTCATGAAAATAACACACATGCAATGACACTGGTGGATCCTTAGGTGTGGTTTGTGAGAAGAACAGACATTCAATCACACTGGTGGATCCTTATGTGGTCTGTCTAGACGAACATCCATGCAATGACACTGGGTCTAGTTCATGAAAAGTTAAGACACGCAATGACTCTAGCTGTGGTTCATGAAAAGAACACACATGCAATGACACTGGTGTGGTTCATGAAAAGAGCAGACATGCAATGACACTGGTGGATCCTTATGTGGTTCATGAAAAGAACAGACATGCAGTGACACCGGGTGTGGTTCATGAAAAGAACAGACATGCACTGCCACTGGGTGTGGTTCCTGAAAAGAATAGACATGCAATGACTGTAGCTGTGGTTCATGAAAAGAACACACATGCAATGACACTGGGTGTGGTTCATGAAAAGAACACACATGCAATGACACTGGTGGATCCTTATGTGTGGTTCATGGAAAGAACAGACATGCAATGACACTAGTGGATCCTTATGTGGTTTGTGAGAAGAACACACATGTAATGACACTGGGTGTGGTTCATGAAAAGAACAGACATGCAATGAAAATGGTGGATCCTTATGTGGTTCTTGAAAAGAACAGACATGCAATGACACCGAGTGTGGTTCATGAAAAGGATAGACATGCACTGACACTGGGTGTGGTTCATGAAAGGAAAAGACATGCAATGACTCTAGCTATGGTTCATGAAAAGAATACACATGCAATGACACTGGGTGTGGTTCATGAAAAGAACACACATGCAATGACACTGGTGGATCCTTATGTGTGGTTCATGAAAAGAACAGACATGCAATGCCACTAGTGGATCCTTATGTGGTTTGTTTAGAAGAACAGACATGCACTGACTGTAGCTGTGGTTCATGAAAAGAACATACATGCAATGACTCTAGCTGTGGTTCATGAAAAGAACACAAATGCAATGACACTGGGTGTGGTTCATGAGAGGAACACAAATCCAATGGCACTGGTGGATCCTTATGTGTGGTTCATGAAACGAACTGACATGCAATGACACTGGTGGATCCTTATGTGGTTTGTTTAGAAGAACAGACATGCACTGACACTGGGTGTGGTTCATGAAAAGAACAGACATGCAATGATACTGGTGGATCCTTATGTGGTTTATGAAAAGAATAGACATGCAGTGACACCGGGTGTGGTTCATGAAAAGAACAGACATGCATTGACACTAGGTGTGGTTCATGAAAAGAACAGACATGCAATGACTCTAGCTGTGGTTCATGAAAAGAACACACATGCAATAACACTAGTTGTGGTTCGTGAGAGGAACACAAATCCAATGACACTGGTGGATCCTTATGTGTGGTTCATGAAACGAACTGACATGCAATGACACTGGTGGATCCTTATGTGGTTTGTTTAGAAGAACAGACATGCACTGACACAGGGTGTGGTTCATGAAAAGAACAGACATGCAATGACACTGGTGGATCCTTATGTGGTTTGTTTAGAAGAACAAACATGCGATGACACTGGTGGATCCTTATGTGGTTTGTTTAGAAGAATAGACATGCAATGACATGTAATTTTATGTATTCCACGATGTATTTCATTGTACAAGACACTTTCCATTTTTATACTACTCAGTTTTGCCCTTGGTTTTATGTGGTAGTACTTAGTTTTGCCCCCTCTCTCTATCTTTCGTAGAAGCCCAAACATGTGATCACCCTGTCTGCTACTCCCTGATTGGTTGTCACAGTTGTCACGCGGATTGTGCGCACCAAACGTTGATTCTATGCGATCCAACGATGATCGTTGCACACGTCGTGCCCTTCACAGTACAGCATGAGACAACACGGACGTCTCCCTCCGCAAGACTTCTACAGGAAGGAACACGATGTCGTCCATGGAAAAAGTCATCGAGCGGTCATGTCAAGTTTAATCAAGTCTGAAAAGACTACTACTGCTACTACAACTCATGCACAGGGCAACGGGGTCATCGAGTGCACGGTTGTTGACGGGACACTGCAATTTATTGCCACTTGATTTTAATAAGACATATCCCATTTTTTACGCAGCGCTCTCAATCTCACTTCCAACTAGGCCCTATCGCTAGTAACTTCAATGAGTCAGGGGCCCCCCTTGAGTAGATCTAACATTGCTAGAAATTAGTTCCGCGCCACTTGCATGCAATGGAATCGAGGTCTGCCATGAGCGTGTTTTCAATGCAACTCTAAAGTGGAGATCGTGGCTGTTTCAAAATAAAAAGGGAACCGAAAAAAGGATGGAGATCGTGGTAGCCCCCCGCCCACAACACGTGTCCACTCGAGGACTATGAACGGTCCGGTGTTTATAACCCCCCTCGACCTTCTTCTTCCATGAGCTCGTGTCATTTCCCCCTAGTCTGTCTAGTCCCAAGACCCCAATCTACACCTGCCGCGCGCGCCGAAGCTCCCTCGTTTGCACTACCTCCTTCCCTTGATGCGCCATGAAGCGTACGTGTGGAGACGATCTGGAGGTGAAGCCCGTTGAAGGGGCAGCAACAGATGGCTCGGTCGTTGCCAAGAAGGCGGAGGCGTCTTCTCCGGGCACAAACGCCGCTCGTCGCAGCGCCGTCGACGGTGCGAACTCATCCGTCCAGCCAGTAGCCGTCACCGCCAAGCAGCAGGTGGTAGCCGTTGCCGCCGAGCAGCAGGTATTAGCCGTCGCCACCGAGCAGTAGGTGGCCGACAACGTCGTGGTGCCAGCGGCAGATCTGGATGGGGGAAGGCGGCAGGCGGAGGCAATCCGGTGATCTACATCGACGAACCCATCGCCGTTCAAGAAATCTTCGACGCAATCACGGAGAATGATGAGTTCGAGGAGGAGGTCCCTGATGAGGAGTCCAAGGTACTACATTGCTAGCTTCTCTAGTCGCAGCCACAGTTTTCACTGTTCATACATAGGATTTGCTCAATCGTGTACAAATTCTTTTGCTCTTGAAGTAGGGTAGTATATATATGATTCGATGATGCATCTGCCATCTAGTCACAAAACCCCGATCCGTCTAGTCACAAAACCCCAATCTGCTCATCTGCCATCTAGTTGAGTTTGCTAGTTGAGTGTTGATTTTGATACACGGCAGGCCTATAACATTACATTTCTATTCCTTACTGAGCCCAATGATTCAATTTTGCCCCAAAATAGTGCAAGGGCATCTGATGGTGTCGTTTTCTTAGGGATGGTTAGTGGCCCTAAGACAGCAATGCACAAAAACAATATAGGTTGTGTTGTTGGTATTTTGGTTCTCCGACTACATCGCTGAAAAAATGAGGCCCTATTTTTTCTCTCATATGGAACCTAAATATATAATCTTTGTATTGTTTCTGATCTATGAATGCGTTTTATGATGCATTTGTATATCCCTGAATAATGTTTTGTATGATTACATTTCAATTTCTTATTGTGGCCAATGATTCAAATTTGCCCCAAAGAGAGGCAGACACATTGGTGTCAAATTTTTTCAGGGATGAGTGAGCGAACCTGGGGCCATGTACAAGATCAATATAAGCCGTCCAATTGTTACTTAGTTCGCTTACGCCATATCTGTAGAAACTTATGAGGCTGCAATCTTTATTCTACATTCATAGAACCATGATATTTGAATTATCTATTCCATGCATTCATAGTGTATAAGAATTACATTTTAGTTTGTCACCGAGGCCGATGATTGAAATATGCCCCAAAAGAGTTCAAGGGGAGACACGTATGATGGTGTCGTGTTTTAGGGATGGGTTGGTGAACCTGAGGCATCAATGCACACAAACAATATAGGTTGTGATGTTGGTACTTTGGTTCTCCAACTCCATCTTTGAAACAAATTATGAGGCCCTTGATTTATTCTCATATAGAACTACATATATGATCCTTGAATTTTTTCTGATCTTTTAATGATTGGTATGATGCATATGTAGATGAATGGTTTTGATCATAAGTATTTTTAACATGTACATGAAGATTAATTGTTTGGTTTTTTATTTATAATTACAATATTTAGGCTTGTTTTTGTACCTAACTATGTATATCCCTAAATAATGTTTTGAACGATTACATTTCGATTTCTTATTGTGGCCAATGATTCAAATTTTCCCCAAAGAGAGGCAGACACATTGGTGTCAGATTTTTTCAGGGATGAGTGAGTGAACCTAGGACCATGTACAAGAACAATATAAGCTATGCAATTGTTACTTGGTTCGCTCACGCCATCCCTGAATAAACTTATGAGGCCGCAATATTTATTCTACATTCATAGAACTATGATATTCGAATCATCTATTCCATGCATTCATAGTGTATAAGAATTACATTTTAGTTTGTCACTGAGGCCGATGATTGAAATTTGCCCCAAAAGAGTTCAAGGGGAGACACATATGATGGTGTCGTGTTTTTGGGGTGGGTGGGTGAACCTGAGGCAGCAATGCACACAAACAATATAGGTTGTGCTGTTGGTACTTTGGTTCTCCTACTCCACCTCTGAAACAAATTATGAGGCCCTTGATTTATTCTCATATGGAACTACATATATGATCCTTGAATTGTTTCTAATCTTTTAATGATTGGTATGATGCATATGTATATGAATGGTTTTGATCATAAGTATTTTTAACATGTACCTGAAGATTAATTGTTTGGTTTTTTATTTATAATTACAATATTTAGGCTTGTTTTTGCACCTAACTATGTATATCCCTGAATAATGTTTTGTACGATTACATTTCAATTTCTTATTGTGGCCAATGATTCAAATTTGCCCCAAAAGAGAGGTAGACACATTGGTGTCAGATTTTTTCAGGGACGAGTTAGTGAACCTAGGGCGATGTACAAGAACAATTTAGGCTGTGCAATTGTTACTTGGTTCACTTACGCCGTCCCTGTAGAAACTTATGAGGCCTTAATCTTTATTCTACATTCATAGAACTATGATATTCGAATTACCTATTCCATGCATTCAGTGTATGAGAATTACATTTTAGTTTGTCACCGAGGCTGATGATTGAAATTTGCCCCAAAAGAGTTCAAGGGGAGACACATATGACGGTGTCGTGTTTTAGGGATGGGTGGGTGAACCTGAGGCAGCAATGCACACAAACAATATAGGTTGTGCTGTTGGTACTTTGGTTCGCCAACTCCATCTCTGAAACAACTTATGAGGCCCTAGATTTATTCTCATATGGAACTACATATATGATCCTTGAATTGTTTCTGATCTTTTAATGATTGGTATGATGCATATGTATATGAATGGTTTTGATCATAAGTATTTTTAACATGCACTTGAAGATTAATTGTTTGCTTTTTTATTTATAATAACAATATTTAGGCTTGTTTTTGTACCTGACTATGTATATCCCTGAATAATGTTTTGCACGATTACATTTCAATTTCTTATTGTGGCCAATGATTCAAATTTGTCCCAAAAGAGAGGCAGATACATTGGTGTCAGATTTTTTCCGGGATGAGTTAGTGAACCTGGGGCGATGTACAACATTACAGGTTGTGCAGTTGTTACTTGGTTCACCTACTCCATCCCTGAAGAAACTTATGATGCCCCTAGATTTATCCTACATTCACTCCGATGAAATTATTTGTCATTGTGTTGAGATGAAATGATATATGAACCGATCAAACTATTGCTCAGATGCTTTATCTTTGATATCCACGGATATATTGTCTTACATACACATGTTGTCAATTCTTGACTTGTAATACAATTCAATCATACGTATGAGTTCTAAGTTATGTTCTTAAAAATCAACAGGAGGATGATGATGACGTGGACGGTAGCAAGGAATCCAGGGACAACAAGAGCCGCTACGTGCTGAGGCGGTTACGGTGTGGGCTAATCTGTTTCCACCGTAGGGGGAGACTGTTTTGCCCATTCTGTGTTAGAGCAATCAACGTGGACCTCAACAGCATGATCCAGCACATGGAGGGCGTTGGCAGAGGTGGAGGCAGAAGCCATAGGCCGATTACCTTGGCGCGGCACGCAGTCTACGGAAAATTCCTCCGGGAGTATGTCAGGACTGGCCTGTATCCCATCGACTAGGCTGTCGCTGCCTCCTGCTGATAAACCCCCGCCTACTAGGCATCTCCGTGTCCCGGCCTTCTGCTGCAGCCCCTGCTTTTATTTTGTTCTAGTTAATTATTACATGTGTGTGGCATGTAAGACAATATATCCATGGTGTCTCTGGTGAACCTTCTATATTAATCTACTCCTTTATAAGGAGTGCCTTAAAGTTTCTAGTGTTCAATTATATTTACTGATCATGCTCATGCACACTACAAAATATTTCTAGTGCTCGATTATATTATAATTGTCAAGAAATACATCAACAAGTTAAATTGGTCGAAATTTTGTATTGAAGTAACTAAATGTATCACACACATAATAAACTAGAAACTAAAATCTAGTTCAAACACATAATGTATCACCACCACTCGTTGTCTTGACTTGCTTCCCCTTCAACCGCTTGATGTCACCACCGTCCCAAGATCCCTGCTCATCCTGAAACCGCTTTCTGTCCCCCTCGCACTTCTTCTCCTGGGCTAGATTGCAACCAAGGCATAGCTCTCTCGTGAAAAATCCTGCCTTAACCATCCCATCTTTCATGGTAATGAGCTTACTGTACAACTCGTACGCCATGTAGGCGTCTCTGGCTACATACTCGAGGCGCACCTAGCTCATCGGCTTCCACTCCCAGTAGTCGTGATCGAGTCGCTTCAATTTCTTCAGTTTTTCATAGGATTTATCGATGATTTCCACTGCCAGATCACCCGTGCCGTCCTTCGCTTGGTATGATTTGATCTTGTACAGATTTTGGATGCCGATGTGGTGCCCCTCTGGGATTTTTACTCCTGCACTTAGATGGTTCTAGGGATGTAAGGGAACAAGGGATGCAAAAGTGGTGATCTCAAATTTAAATTTCACATACCTGCAGAAGTGGTAAACGAGGACCTCCTCATGTATGGCGATTTGCATGACAACAATCTCTTGTGGAGGATTTTTTCGCTTATTTGCATGGGTGTACTCCAAGTCTAGCCCCACAAACTTGTGCTTCTCTTTCTCAAGCAATTTCTCAAACCTGGCGAGAGTTGTCTCCACAGTTTCTTAATCATTTGTGTGCACCACTGTCAAAGTCGTGGTGCCATGGGCAGGGACCAAGTGGGTCTCTGTTGTGCGTTTCCCATCGTCCATGCCTGCAAGGACATGGGTGAAAGGAAATGCCTGCAAGGAACTGCCTGCGAGAGGAAGAAGAAGATGAACCGACGGTTCCAGAACAGAGGAAGAAGAAGCGCCTAGGAAAAACTGAAGAGGAATGACCGAGGAAGAGGAATGACTGCAGAAGAAACGTGGTAACTGCAACTTTCGGTTCGAGAACTCACCATGGTGACGTGGAGATCGTGGCAGTGCTGCCGGTTCAACAAGTGGGGCCAGTTCCTGCGAGAATATGAAATTAGCTGTGCATTTTCTATGCGAGAAATTAAGAGAAGTATTTTGTCTTTCATAATTAAACACAATGAAGTTGGTACAACCCAAGAGATTTGAACAAAAGAGATTTGCTAGTTTAACATACAACAACACTTACAGGCCCAACATGGTAGAACTTGGAGAGCCCCAGAACTTGAGCTACCATAGAGACCTTGGTAGAGGTGGCAGAATTGGTGCGGGTGCAACCACGACGACGACGAGCTCGGATTCTAGAGGAGGAAAACAGAACCGAGCATGGTCGACAAGGTGATAGATCTCACCGGGAACCAATTCTCGTCCCCGACCGTGCCATGGGTGCGTCCACGATGAGGGCGAGCTCCGACTCGGGATGGGGTGGAGAGCGGGGCCGAGTAGCTTCATCACGTCCCAGCTCTACGCCATGGCCGCGACCACAGATTGTCGCTCCGCAGAAGAAGATGCGTAATGGATGCAGGTGCCAACGCTGCAAGCCTACAGGGAGGAGAGCTGGGCCGAGCAGGTTCATCCACGTCCCAGCTCCGCGCCATGGTTGCGACGCCCCAAAGATTGCAGCTCCGAGGAAGAAGAAGACGCGTAATGGATGCAGGCGCCAACACTGCAAGCCTAATTGACACCTAAGCAATGGGAGCGACAGGAGCGACATAACAGCGAGAACTGACAGGGGGGGCCCAACTTGACGGCCGTTAGCCTGATTTTTTGTATTGAAACGTAAAGTTGAATTCGTGCCGAAAAAGACCCTCTGAGTATTTGGCACACCAACTGTAGTCATAGCGGATGATTTCAGGGAACTTGGGTACCGCGTTGCCTGGACACCCCAACTTTCGGGCCGCAAAATGATATTCTCAAGAAATAGTGCCTCTCTTTTATTCAAAGTTTTATCCTCCTAGTGAGATTCATAAAGATCGGAATCAAATATACAACTTTTGGCCTGTAGAGAGTACAGCTCAAGCTTGGGGGAGATTGAAGTTACTAATTCTCAAATGTCCCATTCATGAGCTCCCCAAAAATATTCATTATCAATAACTTTTATGCAAGGCTCCCTCTACATGACAAGGATTTACTGGATGCTTCTTGCGCTAGATCATTCACTCGCATGGAAGAAGAAGCTAAATGGGATCTTCTAGACCGTATTCAAGATAATGCTGAAGCTTGGGAGAATGACAAAGGTAAAAAGTCAGGTATAAATTATGATTATGAATGCATTGAATCTTTTATGGGAACTGATGACTTTCAAAATATTAAAAATGCTTATGGTCTAGACTCTCAAGCTTTTGCTTCTTATTTTAAGGCTTTTGCTTCCTACATTGAAGTGCCTAAAAAGAAGTGGAATAAGTATCATGAACCTTATAAAGATGTTTCTAAGAGTGCTCCTGCAACAAATACTGAAGTTTATACTACTAATCATGTCTTACCTGAACCTTATATTGAGAAAATGCCTTTCCCAGTTAAGATAAAGGAACATTCTATGATAGCTAGTATGGTTGATGAGAGTACAAGTAAAGCTATTGAACCTCATAAACAAAAGGTTGATGAACCTATTATAGCAAATGTGAAAGACTTTGTTACTAAATATGTAGAAGAGGGACACACTATGCTTTCTAAGGATACCTCTAATATTGTTTCACAAAGTAGTATTATGAGAGCTAGTATTCCTGTGTTTTCTGTTAGAATAAGTGATAATTGGTTACGATGGCCCTTGTGATAGCTATATTGTTAAGTTTATGCATGATACTGAAAGTTACTATGAGAGAGGGAAAAGTGTTCTTATGCATCTCAATAATATCAAGTTTCCTCGTTTTATGCTGAAAGTTTTTATGTTGCACTTCTTTTGCCTTCCTATGCTAGTAGCCTCTAGTTTCAACAACTTGTTTGTTTACAAAATTCCTTTGCATAGGAAGTGGGTTAGACTTAAATATGTGCATTTTTGCTTCTTAATGCTCTCTTTCACTTCAATTCATATTTCTATGTGAGCATCTTTAAAATTATCATGCCCATCTTAATGGCTATAAAGAAAGAGCTTTTTGGGAGACAACCCAATTTATTCTTGCTTTCAGTTTGCTTTTGTTTGTTTGAGTCTTGGAAGTAATTACTTCGGTAATAACCTCTCCTTATCCTTTTTGTTTGGTTTTTGTGTCAAGATAAACCTCTAATGAGGGAGAAGTAATATTTGGGGAAGTTGCTGTCCCGAAACAGATTTTTGTGCTTCACCGTAAACATTCGTGAGAGATCTCTGTATGTCGAATTGAGTTGTAATGTTTTGTGCTTCTGCCCCAGATTGTTATTTAACTTTCGTTCGATTTGCACCTTTTGATTTGAGCAACAGAAGATTTTCGAAAAAATTGATCTTTACCTGCTGGTCTGTTTTGACAGATTTCGCCACTTTTGCATTTGCTTCTTTAATCGATTTCCTTTTTGAATTCTTTTTGGGTTTTCGGAAGGAGTTGCTACAGTAGCTTATGTTTTGAGGGTTTTCAGTTGAAGTTGGACTCAAAAGGTTTTATCACTTCACTTATACTAATGTCGCTAATGAAAACTGTGTGAAGTTTTGTGTGAAAGAAATTTCCAGGTAGTGGGGATAATGGTGTAATGAGAAAGTGAAAGGTTTCATGACTCAAGTAATAAGTGTATGAAGATGAAGATATTGATGTTATTCAAGTGGTGACTCCGGAAGAATCCACTAAATACCAAATTCAGAGACCTGCAGAGTCCGTTTTAAAATAGGTAACAGTTCTGGTAAGAAAAGTTCCGCGAAAATACTACCCAACTATATTTTTGCAGTTTTTAGTCAATAAGGAAAGCTACAAAGCGAAAGAGGGACGGAAATGGAGCCAGGGTGGCTCACACCACCCTGTGGCGCGGGCCCACCCCTGGCCGCGTCACCAGGTGGTGTGGCCACTCCGGACTCTGTCTCCGACCCGTTTTCTCCCAGTACCTTCCTTTTGTTGTGAAACTCCGTAATATATAATCCCCCGAATCCCCCGAGGTTCGTATATCTTGTTTTTGTCCTGGTTTTTGTTACGATCTGTTTCTACTAGGAACTATCTTTGAAAGCTTAGAAGCACAATGGTTTCCGCCAAGGATAAAGGAAAGGAGCCTATGGAGGAAGATCTCCAACACCCCAGGCAGGAGAAGGAGATCAAGAGTGAAGGTGAAGAGGAGGCAAAGCACACTGAAACTACCATTGCAAGCATTGGAGTGGTGGCGAACCCTGCCCGGATCAGAAGGACTGCGCGGATGTCAACTGGAGGGAAACCTCCGCGTTATTGTTTGGCACCAAGGACACCTTCTCCAAGCACCAAGAGTCCCTTCCATACCTTTATCCATAACCATGCAGGAAAAGAAGACTCCAAGAGGGAAGAACGGAAAAAGAATCGCAAGAGCTGGGATCCACAATCTAAGATGATCATGCACCGCATCAAGCACAACTTGGAGTTGATTCGTACCCTCACCTTCGAGATTGAGGACTTGGGGAAATTGGTCAAGAAGCTCATCGAGAGGATACCACCACCACCAAAGGAGTAATTCGTCATCAGGTTTGGCATCCCATTGGTTTGTTCCAAGCTTGGGGGAGTGCCGCGGTATCACATCACTATCTTCTATCTTTTTACCTTTTTAGTAGAGTCATATCATGAATAGAGAAGTTATTATGTAGGATGGTTTGCATTATGGAAGTGTCCCCTCTCTTGTTAGATATGTATCCCTTGGTGTGAGTTGTCGTTATGGAATATTAATGAGAAGTTCTATCATTTACTCTTTTGCATAGCTTATATTAGTTTTCAATTCATGGTTATATAATTGATCTTATTGTTAGTATTGGTATCACTTTGGGATCATTGAGTTAATTTAGTTGGTTTTGGCAAACCTGGCTTGGTCAGTAGCAACACTATTTTTGAGAGTTGAATGAAAAAGATTAAAGTACTCTAAGAAATATAATTTCGTCATCTTTCTTTCTTGATTTGCTCATAAGTTTAGTATTCTCTAGTTAAGATCTTTTGTGCTTCCAAGCAAGATTGCATGTTTGTTTTTGTCACTTTTATGTTTGTTTACTTCCTTGAACTCTTGTACTTGCTACCCAACCTTGCTAGCCAGAAACCTGTACTGAGAGGGAATTCTTCTCGTGCATCCAATCCTTAAACCAAAACCTCTGCCATTTGTGTCCACCATACCTACCTATTAGCACTATTGCTATTCCAAGTAAATTCTTGTTTTGTCTACCTTCCAAATTAAACTTGTTATGTGAAAATTAGTGATTAAATCTCTCACGAACTTGACGGCACACCTTACTTTTCTTGCATCTAATATCTAATAAACTTGAACCATTGGGCCCTTCTTTTTTGCGTATATGCTTGCACTTATGAGTTGAAGTTAGCAGAACCATGTATCATGGGGACCGCTTTCAACACTGCATTGGTACTTTGTACCTAGTTGATATCATGTTCTTTTTCTTATGGATCCTGGCGATGTGAAATAAAAGTGGAACTTGTAAGATCATGGAGTTTATATGTGTGTTAGAGAAACGCCTGAGCCGCTAGCCGAAGCCATGCCTAATCATGGTGGAAACTTGCAGCATAACTATAGTGAGCATTCT
The DNA here is from genome assembly GCA_910589775.1 of Avena eriantha. NCBI lineage: Eukaryota > Viridiplantae > Streptophyta > Magnoliopsida > Poales > Poaceae > Avena > Avena eriantha. The sequence goes on along the minus strand of OU342740.1, from coordinate 273,334,543 downwards.
ATGAAGCATCCTCAATAAAAACCTATGCAAATAGGAAATAAAAAGATCGCTGAGATGCTCATTGTCTGTTTGCCTTGTCATTTTGATTATGGGATAGCTCCTGTATCATGTGCAAAGGGTACCCGTTGGCGGTTCTCAATGATACACATGTATTTACAATGACAAGAGCTTACTCGTGACTGAAGTTGAGTAGCATGAGGTTCGGTCTTCATAAGTAAGGGCCATGGGACTTCAATTTATAACTTGTCAAGCATATCCTCTTAGTTGTGTCACTTTAACCTTAATCACCTAAATATGCCAATGATAGGGGCAATGAGAGCTGAAAGCTAGTAAGTATCATAATTTTTGGGAGCTCTTTATGAAACTTGAAATCCCTGTTTCCCTCTACGAAGGGCCCTTTCTGTTACTTTGTAGTTGAGTCAGTAAACCTATTCCTCTCTATCTCAGCAAGTATTTTGAGTTGTTGTGTTTCATTCATTCATATGATGATTTATTTAATCATGTTTCTTATGTTCCTTGTTTTGCATATTGCTCTTATCTTGGTGATTACTATTTTGAAAGCTTTCATTGAAAACCAGTTATTTGTGAACTCCAGCAAATTATCAACTATTCTTCGACCAAGAGCTAAGTTTGCCATTACCAATTATGATTCACTTTATGTATCTTTATTGTGTTTCCTTTACTTATTGCAAGTTGAGTTATATAATAGTGAGTTGTCTTCTCCTATGATCTATGTATTGATGAATGTGATGCTTCTTGTCCGTATTCTTTTATCGACTCTTCACTCCATAAACCTGAGGCCATGTTTATTGAGCTCAGTTTCGCTTGGGGACAAGCGAATTCTAAGCTTGGAGGGAGTTGATACGTCCATTTTGCATCACTATTCTATGTCATAATTCACTGTTATTCATTGATATATTTCGTATTGAGAGGTGATACTTATGTTATTTCATCTGTTTTTGCATGGTTGATGACTTTTGGAGCATGGACCGCTGCAGTCAGGATTCAGATGGAAAAGGTGCTGTTTGGAGGCAAAATTCACGAAGATCATAAAATCCGGGAAAATATACAGAAAATTCGCGAAGCTCATAAAATCCGCGAAGATCATAAAAGACGGAGGAAGCCAGAAGAGGGAGTGGAGATGGGCCACAGGGGGCCCACACCACCCCCTGGCGCGGGCCACCCTAGGCCGTGCCACCAGGTGGTGTGGCCGCCCTGTTCCACCTCTGGGGTATATTATCCTCTCGAAACCCTAAGACTCAGGGAGCAACCACAAAAAGATTCTGCCGCCTCTGCGGGGCAGAAAACACCGAGAGAGAAAGATCTCTCCGGCAAACAGATTTCTGCTGGGGAAATTCCTTCCCGGAGAGGGTAGATCGTCGCCATCAACACCACCGTCAAGCTGGACTTCATTGGGATCATCATCATCACCACCATCATCACCATCAGCACCCTCATCACAATCTCCATATTGCTGTAACAATTGAGTTGAATCTTACATAGTTCATAGGGGAAACTTTCCCGGTGTTAATTACTCTTTGTAGTTGATGCTATTGAGTGAACCATTGAATTATTGTTTATGTTTAGATTGTTATACATCATTATTTCATCTCTGATCATGATCCATATGATGTCTTGTTAGTAGTTCATTTTGTTCTTGAGGACATGGGAGAAGTCATGTTATTAGTAGTGGAGTTGTGTTGAAAAAGATTCAATAGTTTGATATTTAAGTTGTGGTGTACTTCTTCTAGTGGTGTCATGTGAACGTCGACTACATGACACTTCACCTATATGGGCCTAGGGGAATGCATTGTGTATTTGGCTACTAATCGTAGGGGTTGCCGGAGTGACAGAAACCTGAACCCCCGTTAGGAAACCATTGCACAAGGGACGTAAGGGTCTTAGAGTTTAAAGCTGCGGTTAGCTTTCTACCTTAATTACTTTCTTGTACTTACGGATGTTTGTAAGGGGTATAATCACAAGTATGTATTAGTCCTAGGAAGGTCGGTACACTAGCACATGTTCACCCACACAACACTTAGATGGCTAAAGAAGATTAATCAACTATATGAAGCGAAAGCACTTGACAGTCTTCCCATGTGTCCTCGAAAATGTTTGGTCATCTTAAATAATACAACCGGCTTGTCCTTTGCTGCATAAAGGATTGAGCCACTTGCTGCATTTATTCCTACCGTCTTTTACTTACTCGTACTTCGTTTACTTGCTATATCGAAAACCCCTAAAATCCGTTTGCTAAGTATTTGTAGAGAATTCCTGATCCATACCACTAGCCAGCACCTTCTGGTCCTTGTTGGGTTCGGCACTCTTACTTATCGAAAATACTGCGATACACCCCCTATACTTGTGGTCATCAGGCATTAGGTATTCTAAAAGTATGTGTTGAAGCACATGGATCAAGAATGGGATTTGTCCATCCATATGATGGATAGATATGATCTAGGCCCTCTTAGTGGAATGTCATCCAATTATCTTGCACACATGTGACTAGGTCACAAGGGATGTCATACCACAGTACGACTAAAGATTACGTATCGGTAACGAGGTTGAAGTAGGTATGGAGATACTGATGATCAAACCTCGGATAAGTAGAGTATCATGTGACAAAGGGAATCGGTGGCGTATGTTAATGGTTCTTTCGATCACGAAGTCATCATTGAATATGTGGGAGCCATTATGGATCTTCAGGTCCCGCTATTGGTTATCGATTGGAGAAGTGTCTTGATCATGTATGCATAGTTCACGAACCGTAGGGTGACACACTTAAGGTTTGATGTTGTTTAGGTAGATAGGATATATGAGTTGGAGACCGAATGTTGTTCGGAGTCTCGGATTGGATCCAAGACATCACGAGGAGATCGAAAATGGTCCAGAGAATAAGATTCATGTAATGGAAATCTTTTTCTAGGTTTTGGAAAAGTTTCGGAGTATTTGTTTGGAGCTTCTAGAAGATTTCAGAAGGTTCTGGAAGGTTTTATGGAGATTATTTGAAAACCAAGAAAGAGAAGGGGAAGACTTTGGGGGGAACAAAACTTCCCTCCCCCTCCCCTTGTGCACCGACCCTAGGAGGTAGGCCAAGGGGCAACCCTAGGTCTCCCCCACTCTATATAAAGAGTGGAGAGGGGGCGCCTCCCCCTTGCCCCTTCCACCCTACCCTAGCCGCCACCCTCCTCCACCTTCCTCCTACTCCGGCTTAGGCAAAGCCCTACAGGACTTCTCCTCCACCACCACCACCACGTTGTCATGCTGCCGGGATTCTGAGGGGATCTACTACCTTCGCTACCCGCTGGAACGGGGAGAGGAAGGTCTACATCGACTCCGTACATGTGACCGAGTGCGGAAGCGCTGCTAGAACGCGGCGTCGGAAGGATCGTATACACGATCTTGAGATAGGAAAGTGATCGAATACATCAACCACGAGATCCGATCTCGCTCAAGGCTTTGGATCTACAAGGGTTGGTACAGATCTATCTTGTTGCACTTATCTCGTAGATTAGATCTTGGCTTTTCCATAGATTAGATCTTGGTTTTGTTCGTTCTTGCGGTAGATTTTTTTTGTTTTCCATGCTACAAACCCAACACAACATCCCTGTGACCTAGTCATGTGCTTGCAAGAGGTTTTGATGTGATATCACCGAGAGGGCCCAGAGTATATCTCTCCATCACTAGGATGGACAAATCTCACTGATGATCCACGAGCCTCTACATAACACTTTCGGAATACCTGAACCTACCTTTATAGTCACCCTATTATGGTGTGACATTTGATGTTATCAAGGAACTCTTTCGGTGTTAGTGATTCACATGATCTCATGGTCGAAAGACTAGGAATACTTTGTATGTGTTTGATGTAGCAATGTAAACTTAATGACTAGATCGTATTGCTAAATCTACTTTGGGTGCGTGTTCATCATATCATTCTTCTAATGATATGATCACATTATTGACAACATCCAATGTTCATGACCAGGAAACCTTGATCATCTGTTAATCAACGAGCTAGTATATATGAGAGGCATAACTAGGAACTTTCATTTGTTTTTAAACACCCATGTATTAACGTTTCCTATTAATACAATTCTAGCATGAGAAATAAAAATCAATCATAAACTTGGAATAAGATAATAACATTTTATTATTGCCTCTCAATCGTATGCCCTTCAGTCTTCCACTTGCACTATAGTCAATAATCTATATTACATCATGATGAATCTAACACCCATTGAGTTTTGGTGTTGATCATGTTTTTCTCTAGGGAGAGTTTTAGTCAACGGACCTGACACATTTAGATCCATGTGTACTTTGCAAATCTTTATATCGCCATCCTTGACATGTTCATGGATGGAGTGAAATCGACGCTTGATATGCTAGGAATTCTTGTGAGACCATGGTTCCTTTGCATCGGATATGGCTCCATTATTGTCACAATAGATGACCATTGATGGCTCTAAAATATAGCCATCTACGTCCACATTTAAACTGGATATTATTCATATTTTTGATGAAATATGTAACACCCTAGTTTTAGTTAATCATATTTAGGGCTTTGTTTGTGCATTCATGAGAATCATCCCATAAAAATGCATGCAAAGAAAACAAAGACAAAACCCTAAAACTCTAGTTTCCTTCTTGCTCACAAACACATTCAAAAGGGTTTTGAATTTGGAAAACTACCAAAAATGTGTGGAGGCCAAATTGACTAAAAGGGTCCCTGCAATATTTTATATACTTTTATACACCCTCTGGTATTTTGGTAATATTTGAAAAAGATCTGAATTTGAAAATCCAAACAGAAAAGGAAAAAGGTTTTGTGTAAAAAATAGAGCAGCAGTCGAATCAGGCCCAGCCGAGCTTGCCGTCTCCCCTTCCTGCCGCCCTACGTGCAGCCGCTAGCAATCCCCACAGCCCACCTTTGGCTCTGCAGCCAGCCCACCACGGCCCAAATGGCCCGTACCCCTCTGCCGTCGTTTCCCTTTCTTCCTCCTCGCGTCGAGGCCAAGCAACTGCCTGGTAGCGCCTCCGTCACGCGATGTCGTCTCTGTGTCACGATCCTCGCCACTCGCCTCTCTAGAGTGTGGATAAGAACATGGAGGCCCTCAGCTATCTCTCCCCTGGTTCCTTTTCCCCTGGCTCTCCTCTTTCTTCCTCTCCGTGAGCTTTCCGAAACCCTAGGTGCAGACTCCGCCATGCCTCGCCGTCTCCGGCCACCCCAAGCCGAGCTGCTGGTCCCTAGAGCTCCGCCTCGTCGCCAGCTTCATTTCCATGGAAGGAATCGGACCGGGACGCTCCTAGTTGCCTGCATCGAGCCCATCTTCTCCAAGCCCGACTAGCTCCGCTGTCGACCTCGCCGCCGCTCCGGTCCACCTCGTGCCTCGCCGTCGGCTCCTTCAGCTCTAGGGTGAGCTCCCGAACCTCCCTGTGCTACATGTGCTTGCTGGCATAGCCCGTATCGTGATTCCATCATGCGCCCGTCGTCTGCCGCCGTAGACATGGTCGCCGGAGCTTCTCCGGTTGCCAATAATTAGCGGCGCCACCCTCTTTAGGCTTCCCTCGTCGCGCCGGTTCGAACAGGATAGCTTCCGCAGCCCCACACGCCCTATATCACCGCCCCGCCGTCCACTTGAGAGCCATCGCCGGTGTGACATCGTGATGACGTCACGGTGACGCCAGCACATGGGTCAGCCCCGGTCAAACCCGGGCTGGGTCCCACCTTGCCCATGTGTACACCGATGTGGCCTTGGGCCCGTCTGTCAGTCGCACTGGCAAGCTCAGGCTCGGGTGAGAAAAGTGTTTAATGGTTTGCTGACGTCAGCCTGCGTCTGTGCTGAAGCAATAAACCCTTTTAAATAGTTTAATAATTCTAGAAAATGGTATAAATCTTGTAAATTCAATAAGTAATTATTTATAAGTCAAAACGATGTGTATAATATATTAAATTATTCAGAAAAATGAGATCGTTACAATAGACTCATAATCATGCATTGTTCAACAACTTTAATTACAAGTTTAATTAGAGAATGAAATCAACCCCACATAGGTGTTCTAGGGTTTCCCCTGTTCTAGGGTTTGCGACCCTCGGACCTTGTTTAAAATGGTCAAGCATGCTTTAGGGTTACACTTCAACTCTAAATAACCTGCCATATCATCATCCTTGCTTGAGCATTGCATCGATGCCACGTGTTGATTGTTGTTTCCCCTTTCTTTTCGGTGTTTGCTTCTTCCCGGTAGAATATGATATCGAGATCGAGATCGAAGACCGAGATCAACACCATCGAAGCTTGAAGAATAATACTTGATCAGCTATAATCAAGTCCAGTACAAGATATCCGAAGATCTGCTTATCTGGGTATCAACAAACATGGCAAGCAAAGCCCCACCATTATACAATCCTATGATTTCGAAAGTATTTCATTCTTGCCATGTTGCATACGATTCTACTGTGGTATTTTATTGATTGATAGAGTCTTCTATCTGTTGCATTACTCCCTTTGAGCTTATATTACCTGATCCACTGCTCCTAGCATAACTAGGTTTGGCTTGTGTGCATTGCTAGAGCTTTTATCTGTGTCTTGCTTAGCCATGCTTAGCTGTCAGTGCTTGTTCATCCAGATGATGTATCAGATGCAAAGAATCTAGTATGATAGGAGAACAAGGTATACTGATGAGGTAAGATCAGTGGTAAAGGTTAAACATGCTAAGGCTTATATGGGAGGCCACAATGGGATGTGGTTTTTGTAGTCCCATGCTCGCCACCACTAGGAACCAAGTTCTTGCCTTTGGACCATGATAAGCGTACAATGACACGGGGTTTACCCCTCCGCTGAATCACTTGCCTAGTAGATTCCATGAGTCACATAGTTTGGCGTTCCATTCGACATATGCATAGAAAACATTTTGAAAGATTTGGCTAGTGAAGGTGCATCATAATAGGTTGGTAAGCGTGGCCAGGGTTTCTTGGGGTAGATGGTGCCCCTGGTAAACCAACCCTGACACACATCTTTTCGAACCATCCTTAGGGCGTGACTCATGGTCTCGACGAACACAAGGTAAAGGTCATGTCCAACCACCCTCTGTCGGCCTTCCAAGGAAGAGGGCTAATAGCTTGGCATTAAGAGTCGGTTGGTACGTGTGGGTAAAGTTGTACACCCCTACAGGGTTAAATCTTTTCGAAAAGCCGTGTTCACGGTTATGAATGCTTGGTGACCGAATTCTAAGATCATAGACTACAACCTAATCGTAAAACTTGGTAGTTCAACGTGTGCTTAAGGATGCTTCCTCGTGGGTACGAGGGGGTGATCCTAGTTGTGAGATGAGTATTACTTTTGTGGATATCAAGATGATAATCAATTTTTCAGAGATGTCGCTCTCTTATCCCCTTTTAAAATATTCTAATTAGACGAGTTTCTTCTCCCTCTTGTTCTATAAAAAAAGATGGATTTATGCAAAATAACCCCACCGGCCATAAGTCTTGCGAAGTACACCCTGTACTCACCCTTGCTTTGTTGATACTTTCAGAGTAAGTGTTCCCCTGAAGATGAGTTCTGTACGACATCGACACTGACGAGTAGCTTGGGGTTCCCGACCGACAGCCTGGAATCTATGGGCTGGGACGTCATCTTTATGCTTTAGGACTCTTAGGCCATTTGTTAAGTTTGCTATACTTAATAGCATAATTTGCGTTCCATTGTTTGATGTTTGTGGTCAGTGACCTCTGCTTGTAATATTTTGGTTCTTCGCTCAGTTATGAGCTTGCTGTAATAATTTTTGTGTCGCGGGGTTACTGTTGTGTTACCGATTTCTCACCGGATAACCTCGAGCTCTAGGTTAAGCTTATGTCAGGATAAGGTCTGGATTTGTTTAACCCTGATCCTGGGGGTGTTACAGTCTTTGGTATCAGAGCAATATCGACCGTAGGAAAACCTTGATATTGGTCGATGTTGAGTCTAGTATTTGTGAAAACTATTTCAAAGATGAAAATTATTTGCGAAAACTCAGGTATGCTTCTTTTTCTCCTTATCCAGTTTCGCTCTAACTCTGGGTCATCTTACCTTGTGTTGATTTGGAAAAAAAATAGATATCTCTTCTAGTCTTTCAAAGCTTAGGTGCCTTTTTGGCAGGTCGTTTCTCAGCTAGTTCACCTAGTGTTGAGTTCTCTAGACTTGTGTGTGTTGTGAATTCCTTGTTTCACTTTGCTCTGCTTCAGTTGAGAGATTCCTTTCCATCATGATCTCTTTGTCCTATGGGCCGACAATATTATATTGTAGGATCTGCAGCATTCTTTTCTAGGCTTCGAGGTTTCCTTTCACCTCGTGTGCCTCCCTTTTGTTCATTTGGGTACTTTAGAAGTCGTTTCTTCTCTTAGAAGCTACCTCATGATTGCTAACTTGTAGTGTATGTTACGTCACTCAAGTAGTAGTTACTTCTTTCTCGGGTTTTAACCCTCGGACTTGAACCGAAAATCCCGGATTGTGCTAGATTTTGGTGTGTTATGAATCTTGTACATGAAGCTGATATTTAACCCAAGGTCCATTCTGTTGACCCCTATCGTGATGTTCACACATCACCTCAGGATGGCTGGTACTACAATTCTAGCCTTCAAGCTTGTGGTCTTTGTCGCGATTGAATCTCGACAATTCAGGACTTCCCCTACCACTAGCCACAATAGATGTTCTTTAATGGAACCAAATAGATCATGACAAGAGTACTCCTCGTGAGTATCACATCTATATTGATGACTCTGCCACACCTTACCTCTTCTTTGCATTGGTTTTCAGAAGATTGATAAACTACACGTCTACATCTAGGGATTGTATCCCGAGCATGTTCCTTTTCCCCTTGTTGTTTCCGACCTTTATCTACCAGTTGGTAGCCAAGTAGTAATGTGCATCAGTGTTTTATGATGTACGATACTCTTGTGGTCCATCGTGACAAACCATTTCGGGATGTCAGGAGAAACAAACTCCAGTACCTCGTCACATCTAGGACCAGGTCAAAGTATTGTAGTCCACAAATTAAGAGGCATTGATTAGCTTCTAACTGTTCTACCGTAGAGTATCACGCCCTTTTATGCTAAGAGGTTGTGATGAGTCTCATGACCCTCTTAATGAACTGATGCTGTAACACATATTTACCCACTCCTCTCTCGAGCCTCTGTGCTCATGAACGACGTGTGTGCGCAATAATGTGGCCATATAGGATTCTTAGCAATTCCTTATTGCTTTGAACTCTAAGGACATTTTTGTCATTCTTAGCATGATTGGTTAAACCTATCACTAAGAGATGGATGATTGTGCTATCAAGTCCGCTATTCTGGTACACTCTCCTCGATCAAAGAGTTAGGCTCGTGCCAAAACTCTGAGACTATGTCTTCTTGCCTTACCAAGCAAGTTTCCTCTCGAACTAAGTGACATATTGGTGATTCGTGATATTCTAGACGTCTTTCTAGAAGTATCGCCATGTTGCCACATGACCATGTTGTCAAGTTCTTGAGGAAGCAAGTTCTCTTAACTACTCCTTTCTCCAAGGATCCGTACTGGATACCCCTGAAGTAGTTGGTTGAGCTTAAACAACAACTTGGAGAGTTGTAAGACAAAAGTTCTATCTGACTTAGTTCATCTTAAAGGGTTGTGTAGTTCAGTTCATGTTGAAGAAAGATAGTATCTCCTCCGTGGATATGTTATCTTCCCCGCTTTTGATTTGATTTGGGTTATCGTCAAATCAAACTCAGTTCTAAGGACTATCTTGACGATGTTATTACTTATGATGTTCACTTGAGTACATCTTCATGTCCCTTGGTCTGACCAATACATTTGCCTCGTTGATACAACATATGAGTCCATCTACCTGGAGTATCTTGATAAGTTTGTTATTGAGCCCATCGATAACATCCTTATCTTATCCATACTAGAACAGACCCATATGAAACATTTGGCATTAATATTGGAAAACCTTCGAGAACCTCCTTCGTGTTATCTCGAAGTATGTGTTCTGCATGTTAGAAGTAACCTTCTCCGATTCACGGGCAAATGGTGAAAGATGTCGCTGTGGATTCGAGTAGAGTTATCTATGTTTCCTTATGGACACTTGTGTTTCATTGCAAGTACTTGATGTATAAGCAGTTGTCTTATGTCAAGTTGTTAATACATGGGTCTAGCAATTCAGCTCAGTCTATTGGAGCTTACCACTTTAGTCCATGTCTTGAGAATCTAGTAACTTTACCTTTACGGTCAATGTTGCAAACTATCTATTCAAACATGCTGAGACTGAAGTATCATTTCACCTAACCAAATCTGAATCTTAAGCAGATATGATGGTTGGTGCTCTACAAGGTTTTGAAATAGGTCTCTTTGTAAGTCCAACATAATTGAAGTAATGGTTGACACAACTAATAGGAAGGCCTATCGTCAAATTCTCTTGAATCAGCAAAATAACCACTCTTCATGAGGCATCTTCTATGAGTTAATTATAAGAGTTGTTCTTATGGTTTCCTTTGTATCCGAAGTCCGACCTTTACTTGATGTCTGCTTACTCGAACATCAAGGAGAACATTTAAAGTAGCGTTGCTAAATGTCTCTCGGTCGATCCTCCAGACCATTTTATGGTTGCAAGCATTCTGTTATGCCAAGTAATTGAAGTCTGAGAATGAAGTTTCCTTTTTCCTCGTGTCATGAAGAATCTTCTTATATATTCATCTGGTGGTGCAAAGTGATATCACGATCTTCGACAAAGATTTTGGTAGTTCTGGATGAATAAAGAGTTTCCTTCATTTCTCGACCATGTTCATAGAGTGACTATGATTTTGATAATCAACAGTTCCTCTTGTTACATATTCCTTGTGACTCCTATGAGTCCTCACCACAAAACACCTTTCTGACTTGACCTTCTGTTGAACGAAGAGTGATCCTTCTATATCAAAAGTAGATCAATAGCTAGGTTATCCGTATCTCTGTATGCCTAGAAGCTCTGCTTAAGCCGTCTAGTAGAGTTTCATCTCTTGAAGTCTATGGTTTTTGTCTTTATGTTGTAAGCTTTCCCTTTTAGAAGATTAAAACTCTTCTGAAACTCCATGGTCTCAATCCTAATGAAGACCAACTATCTAACAACTTGAAACCATCTCCTCTTGTTTCCTCTGTTCCCTTGATGTGTTTCATGCTTGTCATCTCAGAGTTGTTGTGAACACTCCTTTAATAAGTTGACCATGAGATACTCTGTGTGTTATTAGTGTGTTTCCCTCTTATCCTTAGAGTGACCCTATTTCCTTCTCTCTATTCTTACCTTTGGAATCTCGGGTCGAGATTCTCGTAAGGGGGATAGAGCTGTAACACCCTAGTTTTAGTTAATCATATTTAGAGCTTTGTTTGTGCATTCATGAGCATCGTCCCATAAAAATGCATGCAAAGAAAATAAAGACAAAACCCTAGTTTCCCTCTTCCTCGCAAACACATTCAAAAGGGTTTTGAATTTCGAAAAATACCAAAAATGTGTGGAGCCATATGTGGTTTATGAATTTCGAAAAATACCGAAAAAGGTTAGGGCTCGACTAAGGTTAGGATCCATATGTGGTTTATGAGAAGAACACACATGAAATGACACTGGTGGATCCATGTGTGGTTTGTGAAAAGAACACACATGCAATGACTATAGTGGATACATATGTGGTTTGTGGAAAGAACACATATGCAATGGCATTGGTTGATCCATATGTGGTTCATGATAGGAAAACACATGCAATGGCATTGGTTCATCCATATGTGTTTTGTGATAAAAACACAGATGCAATGACATTGGGGATGATCCATGTGGTTTGTGACAAGAACAAACAATGCAATGACATTGGTTGATCCATGAGGTTTGTGGAAAGAACACACATGCAATGACATTGGTTGATCCATGTGTGGTTTGTGAAAAGAACACACATCTAGTGACACTGGTGGATCCATGTGTGGTTTGTGGGAAGAACACACATGCAATGACACTAGGTGTGGTTCATGAAAATAATAGACATGCAATGACATTGGTGGATCCATGTTTGGTTTGTGAGAAGAACAGACATGCAATAACTCTAGCTGTGGTTTATGAGAAGAACACACATGCAATGACACTGGTGGATCCATGCGTGGTTTGTGGGAAGAACACACATGCCATGACTCTAGCTATGGTTCATGAAAAGAACACACATCCACTGACACTGGTGGATCCATATGTGGTTTGTGGAAAAGAACAGACATGCAATGACACTGGGTGTGGTTCATATGTGGTTTGTGGAAAGAACACACATGCAATGACACTTGTGGATCCTCATGCGGTTTGTGGAAAGAACACACATGCAATGACATTTGCTGATCCATATGTTGTTTGTGAAAAGAACACACATGCAATGAATCTGGTGGATCCTTGTGTTCATTGCATGTGTGTTCCTGTCATGAACCACATATGGATCCACTAGTGTTCATTGCATGTGTGTTCCTGTCATGAACCACATATGGATCCACTAGTGTTCATTGCATGTGTATTCTTTCCACAAACCACATATGTATACATTATTCTGATTAGATGTTTTGCACAGCTACAGGTGAAACCGAACGCCCTAGGCCCTCTCTCTCCATCATCGACAACAACAAAAAGACACAAACTCTTGGTCCGGTAAAAACACAAAAGGAATTCTAAAACTCCCAAAGGTCCATTAGAGTAACTTCACTATGCATCTGCTTCCCGAGGATTCGATAACCTGGGTCTACTAGGGAAGAAGAGCTATACTATATCTGTAATCCGGATCGAAGGTATCAACCCTTTTTCTGGTGCGATTGCCGGGGAAGCAATAGCCACCCTGGTGAGGTTAGTAGGAACCTTGCTAGTTTTAATTCTTGTTTTTAATTTTTGGTTTGCTTTCACTCTTTATTTGAAAAACCAAAAAAAAATAGTTAGTCTTTAAATTCTTGTTTTTACTATTATAAGTCTTTGTTTAAGAAAACCCAAAAAAACATATGAACTATGGCCGAAAAGAAGCTTGGGGAGTTTGCTACTCCCAACAATGATTATTTGCGTACTCCTATTACTCAGCCAACAATTGCTACTGATGACTATGAAATTAAGCCCTATTATTTAAGTTTGGTTCAACAGAATCAATTTGGAGGCTCTGATGTTGAGGACGCAAGTATGCACTGGAATACTTTTACTGAAATATGTGATATGATGCGCATAAAAGATGTTGACCTCGATGCTGTCAAATTGTGTTTATTTCCTTTCTCTCTTAGAGGAAGAGAAAAAAGAATGGTTGCTAGCTTTGCCTAAAAATACTATTACATCATGGGTGGGATGTACTTCTTTATTTATGACAAAAAAATTCCCACCTACAAAAACTATGCAACTAAGATCTAATATTACTGGTTTTAGAGCTTAAGAAACTGTATGAGCCACCTACAAAGACTATGCAACTAAGACTATACAAAGACTGTGCATGAGCCACTAACGCTTGCATGGGAGAGGATGAAATAATGCTTAAGAAGTTGTCCTAGCCATGGGATGGAAGATTGGTTAATCCTCCATTTATTTTATAATGCCCTTAATTATGTGTCTAAGTCTATGCTTGATACTACAGCTGGAGGAACATTCATGGGAAACCATATTACCAAAGCAAAGCAGCTGCTAGACAATATGAAAGACAACCATGCCCAATGGCATGTGGAAAGATCAAACATGAAGAAGGTGAACTCCGTCTCACCACAAGAAAATGAAGAACTCAATGCTAAGTTAGATGAGCTCATATTAGTCGTAAAAGGTAAGCAAAGCAAGGTAAGAGCTATCCTAGAAACAAATATTGAAGAAATAGACTTCATAGCTCGTAATGATTATAACCCTGCTTGGAAGAAGGATTATAATCCTCATTTCCAAAAACACTATTCTAATCCTGAAGGTAACTCTAATAATAATATGGGAACTAGTAATGGTAGTCTCCAAGAAACACTTAAGTCTTTTATAGACTCACAAAATGAATAAAACAATATTCTTGTTAAAATAACGGAGAACCATGATGCTATGCTTGGTAATCTAACCAAGCTGTAAGTTTGAGAAATGATTTGTAGGCCCTCCAAGAAAGAACGAGGATCGTTGAGGCATAGCTAGGTAAGATAACCGAGAGTCAAACTCTCATCCTAGCTAAATTTGCAGGTAAAGCCGAGCTCAATCCTGTTGAAGACCTCAACATGATGAGAATCCAAAGGGAGGAGCCTGAAGAACTTTATTATAGTAATGCTCCTTCACCAAGCTACACCGTTGAAGATCTCGTAAAAAGGATCAACGTTAAGATTCCGGTAAGTGAAGGTAATGAGGAAGCTATGTACCAACACTTCGTTAATCAGGTAGCAATAAAGGTACGTGAGCTTGAGGAAGAATATAAGAAAATTGCTGAAAAATTACCTATGAAGCTTGATGACATATTTGAGCCTACTATTAAGATTAAAATTGGGACTAATGAGATAGCTGCACTTTGTGATCTAGGTGCAAGCGTCTCAACAATTCCAAAGAGTCTTTTTAACAAGTTAAATCTTGGCTATTTTGAGATTATCGAGTTAAAATTGCATGTAGAAGATTCTACCTACAAACAAGCTGTAGGAGTTAAGGAGAATACTTTAATATACATTAAAGGCTGTCCTGCTCTTATTGATTTTGTTATTGTTGACATGCCTGAAGATGCTACTGCTCCTCTTATACTAGGTCATCCTTTCTTAAGACCTACTAAGGATTTGATTAATCTACATGAAGGGAACGTGAAACTTCAAGTGCCTTCGCGGGATCCTTTTGTTATTCATTTCCCCGGGAAGAAGAAAGCCAATCATGATGAAAAGGAGGCTATCACTTTGAAAGCCAACTACTTTGGAGTGGGTGTTCCACTCATTTGGCCTAAGTGAGCAACATTAAGGTCAAGCTATTGATCATAAAAGAGCGCTCCATGGGAGGCAACCCATGTGAAATAAAGGTTTGATTTAAGTTTTAAGTTTATGTTTAATAAAGAGTGCTAGAAAACTCCAATTGAGGAGAAGCTTGGTAGTACTAAAAATCTGCTTTATTCATGCTATTGTTGGTCGACAATTTTTACTGTCAATTTTCTATCAAAAACAAGGTATATCACTAAGTTACAGGATAAGAAATAATTTTCGAAGAAACAATTTTTTTATGCATACAGAGGGTTTAACGACCAACTATACGGCAGGAATAAAAATTCCGGTCGTATAGTTCCGGTCGTATAGATATCTTTGACATCAATAATTTTTCTTTCATATGTACTGACTGTTTAACGACCAACTATATGGCAGGAATAAAAATTCCGGCTGTATAGCTCCGGTCGTATAGATATCGGTGCTTTCGTACAAATTGTTTTCCAAGTACTGACGATTTAACGACCAACTATATGGCAGGAATAAAAATTCCGGCCGTATAATTCCGGTCGTATAGATATTGATGCCTTTGTATAATTTCTTTTCCTAGGTACAGACGGTTTGACGACCAACTATACGGCGGGAACATATTGTTCTGGCCGTATAGTTCCAGCCATATAGCCACGCCGCTAGGTGGAAACCCTAAAATTTTGACAACAGGCCAACTATACGGCGGGAACACAATGTTCTGGCCATATAGTTCTGCCCATATAGTTGCATCTGACCACAAAATCGCACGAGAAGCTACCTCCAACCCCAAAACTTCAATCCTTTTTCTCTCTTCTACCTCCAAACTCTCAAAACCTCAAGAGATCTTCACATCTACTCAACTTAGTTCGATTTCCTCGCACACAAGTGATCTACGGTATGTTTCTCCTCCGATCCTCCAATTACTTTTGGCAAATTCATTTTTCATCTATTGTCATTATCAATATAGGGTGAGACCTACTATGAACTAATTGCCATGATTCTCTTGCCTAGATTATTATTTTGAGAGGATTCTTTAGTGTGCTATGATGAGGAATATGTTATACTTATTATTGTTGGATCAAAAGTTTATTTTGTCTTCCTTTATTGTTTTAGATGAGGAACCCAAGGAGCCAAACTCGTGCTCGTGCCTCCACTAGCGCTTCTCGAGCTGTCACTCAAGAACGCATGGGGATACGGTTTAGGAATGAGCTCCAACGTGATCGTTTTAATAGGATCAAGAACCGTGAAGTGAAGGCCACCAAGTGGGCTTGCCCCATTATATTGAACTAACTCAGTGTTTCTGATGACTTCAATTTACTTTGCAATAGAGTTGGCCTGCAAAACTTTGTGTATAATGATGTGCCTACTTATCGCCGGTTAACTATTGAATTCCTAAGATCGTTGCAAAGCACTGTTAAACTATGGCAAGGAGAGGACACAATTTCTTTCCGACTTATGAACAACAACTACACTTTAACACTAAATGAATGGTTCACATGTTTTAATTTCCCAAACAATGATGTTAATGCCTTATGCTCATCCTTTACTGGCTTAAATCCTTCCCTGAACAATGTTATAATGGAATGAGTTTCACTACTAGAGTGAGCAAGGGGAAGAATATCCAACATCCCGCAATTCGCTATTTGTTCTATGTTATTGCTAACACCTTGCAGGCACGTAATGAGTTCACGAGACTCAACGAGGAGAACATCTTAGTCCTTGCAAAGGCTTCTTACATCAACTGCTACTTGTCACTTAACTTGGGCACAATCCTTGTGCGCTACCTGGTGCACCAATCCTCCCAAAGACAAGGACCGACCAGAGGCGGAGGCATCATCACCGTGCTTTCCACTGCCCTAGGCATCGACCTAGGTGAGTTACAATTTGTGCTAGGTGAGCGACATGTTGGTTTCTCTACTTTAAAGGCTTGTGGAATGCTCACTAGGAGAGGTGGTGTTTATTACCTGCATATTGCTGGAGCTAGGCGTATCTACCCCGCTCCTATGCCTAATGTATTTTCTCTATCGAGGAAGGACGTTTGCTATATGACTTGCAGGTTGAGCAACACCAACCCGAGGAGGAGATTCCAGATGAGGATGAGGACCAAGAAGAGGAGCAAGAAGTCCCTCATCAAGAGGAGCAGCCATCAACCCGGTTCGCAACATACCAAGACTTCCAAGAACTTGGAGGGACTGTGGAGAGGATGCATAGCCTCTCTTTGAACCTCCGAGGAACAACTAGTAATTTATCAACTCAATTTGCGAACTGGAGTAACAACTTTTTCCCGCCACCACAATGATTTGAAGGGCTTGCAAAAGCCTAAGCTTGGGGAAGTTTCCTCATGTATCTTTATTTGGCATTCATTTGCTTTTATTTATTACGAGGTTGTGTTTTAATTCGAGTTTATAAGCACTCATGTTGGTTTCCCCAACACTTTATTTTTAGTTCTTTCTATTTGCTTTCGAGATTTTCTAGACGAGCTCTGCCGCCAATTTTCTATTCTTTAAATTCCCTCTCTTAAAAACAATTTCTCTTTATTTTCCCTCTTTCTTTTCTTTCCACCTCGAGGTTCTCATATATTTGCAGGAGAGTGATCAACTTCGAGTTTCCAAGAAGCAAATAAAAAAGGAAGAGAGAAGTGGAACCAAATATGAGAGGTATGCCTTATGACTCCCCACTTTTGATGTTTGAGAAACCCATGCTAGTTAGTAGTAAATGTTGAGATGTTATATTGGTGGAGTGAGTCTTTGTATCCTAGTAAGATTTTTGTTTGCATGGGTATTTAGTTGGGTATGTTTTGTTCCAACTCTCATAACTAACCAAGTCTTGCATAAAAATTGCTAAACAATTGTAATAAGAAAAAGTCTCACAATGGAAGGCTTGGGTGTTGTAGTGCTTAGTCGTGAAGGCTTATCTCTAGAGACACTCAACACCACTGAAAATGTTGTTTGACTTAATAGCTCTCTTTAAAATGATTTGTTCGATTGAATTAATGTTTAGAGGTTTTGTGAGCATGCCAAAGTTTGACTTGTTAATCATAAGAATGATATAGATTTACGCATGTCAAACTTCATGGGATGCCAACAACTCCGCTAGCCTACGAATGATCTTCATGGAGGAAACTCTTAGATTTCGGCTATGAGTTGATTAAACACATGTAGCAACAATGCTATGGTGGGTAAGATTCTTGGCACTCTCGGGTAGCTGTGTTCATGATGGAATCACTCCTCTGGCTATTATGAGTAATCATTATGCAAAAAGAACAAAAACCTTAGTAATGCCACGAGTGTCCATCACAGCCCCATAAACTAATATTTTTTTTGGCATGCTCTCAATTACTCAAGAACTGAAATTCTTGAAGGACAATGAATAGAAAAGTAGTGCTTGAAACGTCTTGATTTATTGATGTGGGAGAATTTAGATACTCTAGTGTATATGCTTTTCATGACAAGTCTCACAATCTCAATTTACATGATTATACTTTATTGTTCAAAGGCAAGCCTATGAGTTGATTACATGACATGGAATAAAGTTTACTCATTTGAATCGTCCATGCTAACAATAATTTTGCTGCGCTATAGGGATGCATAAAACCCGTATGATATGATTGCCATTACTCTATCTATGCTGAAGTTTTTCAGATTTATGAAGTGGAGGAAATATGAGACTACCAATCATGAGTAAGATCATCATCTCGTTATTTCAGTTTAAATGCTGAGTTCCTTTTTTATTTTGGTTTTCTTGCTTGGGGACGATCAAGTTTGAGCTTGGGGAGGTTGATGGCTCTGAAATATGGCCATCTACGTCTACATTTAAACTGGATATTATTCATATTTTTGATGAAATATCTCTGTAAACCCTGCCACTAATGCCTAATATTCAAAGGGGTATGCAATCATTTCTTTCTATTTTTTCCTGCACAGATAATGACATTTGATGATGGGAATCACTACATTAAAGTCAAAGGTACGAGATTTCCAACAACCAGAAGAAATCAAGAGTCATGGGTCGGAGGCAGATGCTTTAACGACCAACTATATGACCGGAACAAAATTCTGACCATATAGTTCTGGTCATATAGTTGCCATCAACACTGCTAGGTCAAACAACACAACTTTTGTGAAGGGACCCCTATATAAAGAAGCCTCGGGCAACAAGAAAAGAGCCTCGAGAGTCCCTGCCCCGGATCATCAGCCACCGGAGGAACAGACTTAGATCTAATCTCCAAATCCTTCTCCATCACCATAGCCATATTCCTCCACTTGTAATAGTAGATCTCTTCTTCGATTAGCGACATTGTAAGACTATTTCCTATCAATCTCATGATTTCCATTACAATGTTTGTGATTGTTGATCTCATCTCTATGTGTGAGTAATTCTCCTTGGGCTAAGGGCTTCAGCCTAGCCATGTAGCATTTGTGCATGTTATTTATCATAGACGGGATCATGTATTAGTTTGTATGACATGATGATTATTGTATCCTCTCTTGCCTCAATCCAAGGACTTGTTAGGTACCCAAGACCCCGAGGATTGAGCCAGGTATAGGGAGTATGAGTAATGAATAATCTGCAGGTTGGGAACCTCAGTGACAGAAGGGGTAGTAAGGCTGTATGTGAGGGATTTACTTGGGATTAACGGTGACATCACTATGCATATCATTAGTTCTCTTTCTTCTATGGATGAGACTAGCAGGTTATTTCTATAAGCGGTTGTGGAGGCAATAGCAATTATGGATGCACTGCCCACATATAATTTATCTTTCTCTAACAATTACATGCATACTTTATTTTTATCTTTTATTCCCATCAGATGTTTTGCATAGCTACAGGTGAAACCGAACACCCTAGGCCCTCTCTCTCGGGCCTGTTCGTCTGCGGTACCAAAGTTGCCAGGCGAGCGCATGGCGGTACCTAAGGTGCCTGAATTTGCCGTGTTTCGAAATGTTGGGCCGCCAACTACCGAGAGGGGCCATTTCAATGCAAACTCATCTCACCCCTACCAAATTCAAACATTCCATGAAACTGCCCCATGAAGTAGATGATCGGGACCCTCATGTCAGTCATATGTCCGTGACGCGAGCGCCAACGCGGCAACCTCTTAGGAAAATCGAGGAACTAAGTGGATTGGATGCATTGACCAATTTCACAAATCCATTCCCACCTTTCCCCTAGCACCGGCAGCGTCATAATCCACCCTCTAGGCAGGATGATCCCTTCGGACATTTGACTTCTGGCGCCAAGTTGCTGCGCCCAGTCGCTGATCTCGAGATCCAATGTCGCCTGCCGTAGCCTCCGTTGCGAGGCTCTAGCTTGCCTCCGCCACCGACGAGCCGAGCAGCTCAGAGGATGGCAGATCCTACTACCAAGGAAGAAGAAGTTCTGGCTATAAGCGAATGAGCTACCCTTCTCTTTGCTATTCACACTAATTATAACTGCTAGCTGGCTACTAAACATAAAAGTGTTTGTTAGCCCAACGCTGACAAACATATTTTGTCCACAGTTTTCTGTCAAGTGGGATCTCCGCGGACCACCCTTACCTGGTTACGGTAGTCCTTTTCAGGTACGACTCTAAGGGCAAGTGGTATGGACACCATTGTATCACGATGGAAGAAGCGCCTGCGCAGATCTGCACTATATTTGATATGGTTGCTACTCTGCGTAATCATGATGAATTATGGCCGAAGCAGACTGCAAAGTTCAGCTTCATGGATGAACATGGCATCATGGTTCCTCTAACATGTTACAGTCAGCTAATTGGGTTGATGAAAAGGTATGCTTCGGCTTGCATGTTTGAGCTGAATTGTGATGTACTGGATGTGAAAGCTGCTACAACTGGGAGTCGCCCTTCTATTCTTGGACAGGGTGGTTGCTCGAACCCAATTAGCTCCTGGTAAGCAAAAGTCTCTTGGGGTTCGCATGTTTGTGCTGAATTGTAATTTTTGTTTTATTTACTCTGTAGTTATTGGGCAGTTATGCAATAGTCTTGTTTCTTTGATTAGAAGGGCCGCAAGGTTAGAAACATGACTATCGGGTCAGTCATTTTGCTGCCCAAAGAAATTAAAAACGAGTGGAAAGATGATGCTGGACACGATTCTGGTGCCCATTGTCCTGGCAATGCAGAGTACGTGAAGCTAAGAAAATTGGCACCGAGAAAGAGGAAGAAGGCAGGAAATGAAGAAGCCAGTGGACGTGAAGGCTTGGTACCTAGGATGCGGAAGAAGATTGCTGGCAATGAAGATGCATAGTAATGTGTTGAACTTGAACCTATATATGTAATTCAGTTAAATTCTGGAGCTCTATGTGTGGTACTTTGCTGGGCGAAACAATCTACCCACGTTCTCTGAGTAAAATGTACCGCGACTTAGGGTTTGGAAATGCCCGAGTCATTAGTTGATACATTGCAAATGTATCTATAATTTTTAATGTTCCATACTTGGTTTTATCTACTTTCTTGTGTTTTGTCCACACTTTCGAGTACTTTTCATATGATTTCTTGGACTAACCTATTAACAAGATCCACAGTGCCAGCTGCCTGTTTTCTGCTGTTTTTGGTTCCAGGAAAGTCAGAAAATGAATATTCTCGGAATTGGACGGGAAAAAAGCCAAAGTGCCTATTTTTCTAGAAGACATCCGAAGCCAGAATACGAGACGGAGAAGGGCTGGGGGCCGGCCACACCACCTGGCCACGCGGCTAGGCCTATCCCACGCCAGGGGGTAGTCTGGCTGACCCCAGCACCCCCTCGGCCTCTCCTTCCGCCTATAGGATGCCTCCGATACCAAAACCCTAAGGACCTGATCAAAAATCCACGAAAGAGTCTGTAGCCGCCATCGTCTCTGTCCCTAGATCGAGAGGGATCTGAAGCTCTTCCCGGCACCCTGCCGGAGAGGGGAATTCACCATGGAGGCCTTCTTCATCATCATGCAAGCCTCCAATGTGATGCGTGAGTAGTTCATCTCTGGACTACGGGTCCATGTAGTAGCTAGATGGTTAGTTCTCCTCCTTTGTGCTTTCATGTCTAGATCTTGTGAGCTCCGTTCATGATCATGATCATCTATTTGTAATTCTGCATGTTGTGTTTTCGGGGATCCGATGGATATTGAGATGCTATTTCAGATTGATTATTGATTCTATCATGTCTTTGTTATTTGTGATCTTGCATGCTTTCCGTTGTTAGTAGCTATCTTGGCCAAGTAGATGCTACCAACTCCAAGAGTTAGTATTTATGCTCGATAGTGGGTTCATGCCTCTGGTAATCTGGGGAAGTGATAGAAATCTCTAAGGTACTAGATGTGTTGTTGCTACTAGAGAGAAAACAACAATCCTTTGTTCAGAGAACAATCGTATTGTTTACATTACACGCAATTCGTAAAGCAATAATCTGTTGCTTGCAACTTAATACTGGAGGGGGTTCCGATGATAACCTGAAGGTGGATTATTAGTCATAGATGCAGTTGGATGGCGGTCTATGTATTATGTTGTAATGCCCAATCAAGTCTCAAAGGAGTCAAGATGATTAGTATATGCATGTATTGCTTTCTCGGTGTTTGTCAATTGCCCCATTGTAATTTGTTCACCCAGCATGTTATCTATCTTAAGGAGAGCCACCTCTAGTGAACTATGGACCCCGGTCCTTTCTTTTACATACAATCTACAAACTGTTTACTGTTTTGTGTTTACTTTCTGCAAACTATTACTTCCTTCCATTCGATACGTTTAATCCTTTGTTTTCAGCAAAACCGGTGAGATTGACAACCTCATCGCAAGTTGGGGGAAAAGTTCTGTGGTTGTGTTGTGCAGGTCTCCAGGTTGCTGCTGGCACCGGTAGTGCGCCCTGCCAACGTTCAGCTAGCTACACCTTTGGGGTGTTTCCTTGCTCCTACTGGATTGATAACCTTGGTTTCTTACTGAGGGAGAACTTGCTGCTGTGCTCATCATACCTTCCTCTTGGGGTTCCCCAACGAGCTCGATATATTTGGGCCATGAACAACTTTATCTGGCGCCGTTGCCGGGGAGTCAAGGACATCTTCACAAGGGGAGTCCCTCATAACCAATCTCTTTACTTTATTTTTTTTTCTTAGTTTCTTTTTGTTTTGTTTTCTTGTTTCTTTATCAAAAACACACAAAAATAGTTTTACAAGTTTTGCTTTCTTTATTGAAAACACAAAAAATTTAGTTCCTATCTTAAGTTTCCATTATGTCTAGCCTTGTTCCAATCACTATGACACCCGAGGATATGATTTTCACTTTTAAACAAGGAATTGAGGAAAGCTTCAAGGAAGCTTCGTCTAGAATCTCTGATCTACATGAAAAAACTGAGCCTAAAATGAGTCAAAGCTTGTTCCTTAGTAGTTTTTACCTTGGAATTGCTCTTTGCTATAGATATGCTTTAGATGCTGTTGTGGGAGGAGATTTCCCCAATGTAATGAGGATGATGCTATTAATGCTATAAAGAAATTGATCCTTACTTACAACTTGCCTAGCAAAACTGATATTTCTTTCGCAAGCATATTTGCTAGATTGAACACTCTTTAGACTAGCACTACTAGCTTAAAGATTGTTATAATATGCTTAGATAGCATCATAATTATGTTCCAATAAATTCTGAACCATCAAAGTGGCTCCCTACAGTAAAGATTGATATAAATACTGAAACTTTACAAGCCCGATGTGATATCATGTCTAAATTTTGCCTTATGCCCAAATATATTTATGAATCTTTGAACCTTTGGGGGCTTACTGAAGGAGGAAACTAAATATCTCTTGATAATAATGCTACCATATTACCAATTGGAATAGCTGAAGGAGTGTTTACAAAGATCCTTGGGAAAATGATTTCTACTGATTATCTTGTTATTGAATGTGCAGGAAAAGGACAAATTACACTTGGAAGGTCCCTATTAGAACTCCTTGGAGCAATAATAGATGTGGAAAATGGAACCATGCACCTTTCTTCTCCACCAAACAATCATATTTTCCCCAAGGTTAAGAATAAAAGTAAGAGAGGCAAGGGCAAGAAATTTGGTCTTAATGCTTCTTCATTTGAGAACACTTGATTCTTTCTTGCTTCTTATACCTAACTTAAAGGCGTTAAAGAAAAGTACTTATTGGGAGATAACCCAAAAGTTTTAGATGAGCCTTGGAAGTTATTGCCTCAGTAATAACCGCTCCTTATCCTTTTTATTTGCTTTTTGTGCCAAGAGTAACCTCTAATGAGAGAGAAGTAATGATTGAGAAAGTTGTTGTCCCGAAACAGATTTCTGTGCTTCACCGTAAAAATTCATGTAAAATCTCTATACGTACTTTTGAGCCATGAATTTTTGTGATTCTGACCCAGGTTGTTATCTAACTTTCATTAGTTCAACACTTTTTTATTTGAGCAACAGAAGGTCTTCGCAAAAATTAATCTTTACCTGCTGGTCTGTTTTGACAGATTTCTGCCATTTTCTGTATTTGTTTCTTGTTTGTTCCTTTTTGAGTTCTTTTGGGGAATTGAGATTTTTGAGGGAAGTACTAAAGTATCTAGTGTTCTAATGGAAGTTTATTTGGTGTTAGAACTGAACCTTAAGACTTATTATCTTGAGTGCACTAATGTTGTTAATAAAGATTGTTTGAAGTTTTGTATGAAGGAAAAATTTCAGGTGTATGGAAGGAATGAGTAATGAGATGAAGGATGGACTAAAGCTCAAGCTTGGGGATGCCACGCGTGTCACCCCAAGAAATATCCAAGAAGTACAAGCTTCAAAGCTTGGGGATGCCCAAGTCATCCCGTTCTTCATGAATAAAAATTCCAGGTTTCTTCCAAACACTTCATTTTTATTGTTTCATGCACAGTTGTGTTGTTCTTGGAGTGTCTTATTTTTCGTTTTTGTTTTGGTTTTTTGTTTGCTGTGTTTGCTTAGTTTGCTGAATAAATTTGTTGGACCCCCTCTTTAATACATTGGTTTTCAAATAGTTTGGTTTGGTTTGGTTTGGAAAAGAGTAGGAAAAGTTCATGTTTAAGTGGTAAAAAGAGCTCGTTTTTGACTGTGGCCTATGCTTTGTCATGCCATGCTTGATATTGTTTTGGCTTTATGCTTAGTATTCTTTGTTGTAGCATGACTTGTTATAAACAATTGAGATTGCTTAATGTGCCTTGGATGAATCATGCGTTGTTTTAGCATATTAAAGCATAGTATAGTGGTATTCTCCTTTGATGCTTTATTTGGGTTGACTTGGCGCATGCTCTCACCATGTTATGACTATCTCAAGTCACCATAAGCCTTTATGATCCTTTAGTTTTCAACTTGTAGTATCACTTTATGCTTTGATCAATGATGTTTTGTCGCTCTGCATGATTATGGCCATTATTGCTCTCTTAGTTTGTCGCTCCCAGTCTTTTGCTAGCCTCCACAACCAAGTATGAGTTCCACTCATGCATCCAACTCCCTAAACCAAGTTATTCCAAAGAGTCCACCATACCTACCTACTATCTCACGCTATTCCAAGTATACTCATGCTTTTGTTTACCTTCCAAATTAAACTTGTTATGAGAAAACTAGTGATTAAAGCTCTCACGAACTTGATGGCACACTTTATTTTTCTTGCCCTTAATAAACTTGAACCATTGTGTCGTCTATGTTGTATATGCTTGCACTAATTTGTTGGGAATTAGCAGAACCATGCTGTCATGGGGAACACTTTCAACATTGCACTTGGTACTTTGTACCTAGTTGATATCATGCTCTTTTGTCTATCGATGTCGTCGGTGTGAAATGAAAGGGGAGCTTGTAAGTCCATGGAGTTATGTATATGTGTTATAGAAACGCCTGGGACGCTGGTCAAATCCATGCTGACATGGTGGAAACCTGCAGCGTAACCATAATGAGCTGTCTATGAAGCATTCTTCTTATAAAAAAAGAGTCCTTTATTGAGAAAAGAGAGAAAAAGAGAAAAAAGAGATATTATGAAAAGAGGAAAGAAAGGAAAAAGCACCATATTCCCATGGTAAATAAGAAGATTGCTGATATGCTTGTTGTCTGCTTGCCTTGTCATTTTGATATGGGGATTCTTTTGTATCATCGGGCAAGGGGTACCCCATTGGCGGTTCTCTATGATACACATGTACTTACGATGACAAGAACTTACCGGTGACTAAACTTGAGTAGCATGAGGAGCGGCCCTCGTATTCAAGGGACATGAGATTTCTAACTTATACTTCATCAAGCATGTACACCATAGTTTGTTCACTTTAACCTTAATCACTTCAAGATGCTTATGATAGGGGCAATGAGAGCTGAAAGCTATAAGTACCATAATTTTTGGAAGCTCTTTATGAAACTTGAATCTCTACTTCCTCCTATGAAGGCCTTTCTTCCACCATTATATTGAGTATCCACCTTCTACCTTTATGAACTTACTTTGAGAGCATAGTGGCCATTCTTAGTTCTATGTGCATTGTCCCAAGACTAGTTGATTGATGCATAACTTGATATTGCTTGTTCTAAACTATTTGTATCTAGTCACTCTTATGAACTTTGAAGGTGTCTTATGCATTTATATTTGATACTCTACGAGGGACAAGCTGAATAATATTATGCTATGTTTTCTTTATGTGAAACAAACTAACGTCTTGCAAAGCATTATTATTCATGAATCTTTTGTTTGTGCCTTTTCATGTTGCATCATAGTTTCTTTGTCTTGTTGCTAGAACTTTGTCTTTCATGTTATGATTGAAGTACTATGATCCCAGCCTTGAATGTTTTACAAATACTTTGATCAAGTCTTTGATGGTGCATGTCACCTCAAAAATTATTCTTTCTTTTTATCACTTACCTACTCGAGGACGAGCAGGAGTTAAGCTTGGGGATGTTGATACATTGCAAATGTATCTATAATTTTTGATGTTTCATGCTTGGTTTTATCTACTTTCTTGTGTTTTGTCCAAATTTTGGCGTACTTTTCATATGATTTCTTGCACTAACCTATTAACAAGAGCCACGGTGCTAGTTGTCTGTTTTCTGCTGTTTTTGGCTCTAGGAAAGTCAAAAAATGAATATTCTCGGAATTGGACAGGACAAAAGCCAAAGTGCCTATTTTTCCGGAAGGAATCCGAAGCCAGAATACGAGACGGAGAAGGGTTGGGGGCTGGCCACACCACCTGGCCGTGCAACCAGGCCTGACCCGCGCCAGGGGGTGGTTTGGCCGACCCCAGCACCCCCTTGGCCTCTCCTTCCTCCTATAAGATGCCTCCGATACCAAAACCTAAGGACCCGATCAAAAATCCACGAAAGAGTCTGTAGCCGCCGTCGTCTCTATCCCTAGATCGGGAGGGATCTGAAGCTCTTCCCGCCAGCCTGCCGGAGAGGGGAATTCTCCCTAGAGGCCTTCTTCATCATATGGGTCCATGTAGTAGCTAGATGGCTGGTTCTCCTCCTTTGTGCTTTCATGTCTAGATCTTGTGAGCTCCGTTCATGATCAAGATCATCTATTTGTAATTCTGCATGTTGTGTTAACGGGGATCTGATGGATATTGAGATGCTATTTCAGATTGATTATTGATTCTATCATGTCTTTGTTATTTGTGATCTTGCATGCTTTCCGTTGTTAGTAGCTATCTTGGCCAAGTAGATGCTAGCAACTCCAAGAGTTAGTATTTATGCTCGATAGTGGGTTCATGCCTCTGGTAATCTGGGGAAGTGACATAAATCTCTAAGGTACTAGATGTGCTGTTGCTACTAGGGAGAAAACAACAATCCTTTGGTCATAGAACAATCGTATTGTTAGTCATAGATGTAGTTGGATGGCGGTCTATGTATAATGTTGTAATGCCCAATCAAGTTCCAAAGGAGTAAAGATGATTAGTATATGCATGTATTGCTTTCTCGATGTTTATCAATTGCCTCGCTGTAATTTGTTCACCCAGCATGTTATCTATCTTAAGGAGAGCCACCTCTAGTGAACTATGGACCCCGGTCCTTTCTTTTACATACAATCTACAAACTGTTTACTGTTTTGTGTTTACTTTCTGCAAACTATTACTTCCTTCCATTCGATACGTTTAATCCTTTGTTTTCAGCAAAACCGGTGAGATTGACAACCTCATCGCAAGTTGGGGGAAAAGTTCTGTGGTTGTGTTGTGCAGGTCTCCACGTTGCTGATGGCATCGGTAGTGCGCCCTGCCAACATTCAGCTAACTACACCTTTGGGGTGTTTCCTTGCTCCTACTAGATTGATAACCTTGGTTTCTTACTTAGGGAAAACTTGTTGTTGTTCTCATCATACCTTCCTCTTGGGGTTCCCCAACGAGCTCGATATATTTGGGCCATCAATAGTTGAATCCGAAATTGTGATTGTGCCACTACTATCTGAAAACACGCAACACCGGTTCCATGATTGCTGAGGGGCAGGATGTCTCAAAATATGACGAAATGTAAGTGGCATAGAAATAAATTACTTAAGCTGCTACACTCCATGAAGCAGCAACTTATTTCAGCTGCTGCACACAACAACATGGCAACATAAACAGCAATGGAAACCGATAATTCCCAGATGAGGAGGAAATCGGTACCACTTTCTGGCCTAATCTTGAGCCCGTCTATCTCACCACCTCCCTGCTCCTGCATCCCCTGCATCTAGCGAAGCTCCCGGATCTCCAGTAACCGGGTGTACGTGTCTTCCAATTTATAAATTGTGGTTGTGCCATTTGCATGCGCCACAATCCATGTAGATTACGTTTAAACAAATCACCAATGTCAGAATACCACCATGATCAGACAAAGGAAGTAATGCAGGGTTAAGACAGATTAATGGGCGACCAATTTTTTTCCTCCTAGGACTCCGGGACCACTAGTTCAGAACGCTAGGTCAACAAGTACAACTATTACAACTTAAAAGGCACGGAGCTCAGGCTAAATAGAACTAGTTATCACACATCTCCTTGATCTTCCTAATCTTAGCCCGATGTGCATCTTCCTACGAGAGCAAGGATCGAATTGTCTGCTCCTTCCTTTTAGCATCTTCCTTGCATAACTTCAATTGTTTCTCTGCATTTTTCCTCATGCACTTGTTAATACTCGTATTTGTGAATGGAGGGACTTTGGCCTGGTGAAGATCATTCCTTGCTTGAGTCTGTTCTTGCTCTGCTTTAGCCTTCAGGGCCAACACCGTGTCCCTCTCCTTCTCGACTTTGCTAACCTTGTCTTGCACCCTCCTGAGATCTCGCTTAAGCTTGGTCATGTCAATTGGTTCCCATAGCTTCATCTGAACACTGTCAAGAAGTGAGCTGAATACAGATTCTTTCAACTCAACAGTCATTTCCCATAGTTTGTCCAGTGTTTTCTGCATCGATTTGGGCCACTCTGGATCTACGCATTTGACAACACCGCAACTTCTGCCTTGCATCATTTCCCGATGTCCTTGACACCATAGAAACCTCCTGCCTGCGTTTTGTCCTTCGAACGCTACAAATTTAGCATGCACATATCCATGTTTACATAGCAGAGGACTGTCTTCATCCGCTAAACCGTGATAGTCGGAGTCATACATCGTCTAGTTGGCCTAACACATCATACGCACATGAGTAAACAGAGTAGATCTAGCTCAAAAAATAGATAACTGGCCACAGATGATAGAGATAGAGATGAGACGACTCACATCGAAATCAACGTCCATGTCGTCACGACGCGTTTCCTCACCGTCTCCCCTTGAACCCATGGCGAGAGGGGAGGGGGGGTGGCTACCAGAGAGGGGATTGGGATGGAGGCACCGTCGGCTTGCGGCTACGGAAGGATGGGGGTGAAGTGGGGAAAGTGGCTTCGAGGGGAAGGAAGAGAAGTGCAGGGAGGAAGAGAAGTAATGGGGAGATGACACTGGGATATGGCCCACTGAACTCGTGAGTCGTGACACTCGCAACAGGGGAGCACCCGGTGTTGCAAGTTTGTACAGAGCAAGCGGGCAGCAGGTGTGGCCAATCATGCCGCATAACAGCCTACTCGCGGATCGCTCTCACGAAGACCATTGCAATCGTCCAAGCGGCCCGATCAAATGGTATGTAATAATCGTCAAGCAGAACAACTGTGTTAGGGCGTGCGTTCTAGAAGACTCAGTCTAATGGCCACCCATTGGGGGGCTAAGGTTAGGGCTCTCCTAAGGTTAGGATCCATATGTGGTTTATGAGAAGAACACACATGCAATGACACTGGTGGATCCATGTGTGGTTTTTGAAAAGAACACACATGCAATGACTATAGTGGATACATATGTGGTTTGTGGAAAGAACACACATGCAATGGTATTGGTTGATCCATCTGTGGTTCATGACAGGAACACACATGCAATGACATTGGTTCATCCATATGTGATTTGTGATAAAAACACACATGCAATGACATTGGGGTTGATCCATGTGGTTTGTGACAAGAACAAACAATGCAATGACATTGGTTGATCCATGTGGTTTGTGGAAAGAACACACATGGAATGACATTGGTTGATCCATGTGTGGTTTGTGAAAAGAACACACATCCAGTGACACTGGTGGATCCATGTGTGGTTTGTGGGAAGAAGACACATGCAATGGCAGTGGGTGGGGTTCATGAAAATAAAACACATGCAATGACACTGGTGGATCCATGTGTGGTTTGTGGGAAGAACACACATGCCATGACTCTAGCTATGGTTCATGAAAAGAACACACATCCACATACACTGTTGGATCCATATGTGGTTTGTGGAAAAGAACAGACATGCAATGACACCGGGTGTGGTTCATATGTGGTTTTTGGAAAGAACACACATGCAATGACACTGGTGGATCCTTATGTGGTTTGCGTAAAGAACACACATTCAATGACATTTGCTGATCCATATGTTGTTTGTGAAAAGAACACACATGCAATGACTCTGGTAGATCCATGTGTGGTTTGTGGAAAGAACACACATGCAATGCCCCTGGTTGATCCATATGTGGGTTCATGAAAAGAACACACATGCAATGCCATTGGTTGATCTATGTGTGGTTTGTGAAAAGAACACACATGCAATGGCATTGGTGGATCCATGTGTGGTTCATGACAGGAACACATATGCAATGGCATTGGTTGATCCATATGTGGTTTGTGAAAAGAACACACATGAAATGTCATTGGTTGATCCATGTGTGGTTTGTGAAAAGAACACACATGCAATGACATTGGTTGATCCATATGTGGGTTCATGAAAAGAACACACATGCAATGCCATTGGTTGATCTATGTGTGGTTTGTGAAAAGAACACACATGCAATGAACACTGGTGGATCCATATGTGGTTCATGACAGGCACACACATGCAATGGCATTGGTTGATCCATATGTGGTTTGTGAAAAGAACACACATGCAATGCCATTGGTTGACACATGTGTG
Source organism: Avena eriantha (assembly GCA_910589775.1). Lineage (NCBI taxonomy): Eukaryota > Viridiplantae > Streptophyta > Magnoliopsida > Poales > Poaceae > Avena > Avena eriantha. The sequence continues at coordinate 273,303,241 of OU342740.1, read as the reverse complement.
GTTTGTGGAAAGAACACACATGCAATGCCATTGGTTGATCCATATGTAGCTTGTGGACAGAACACACATGCAATTACTCTAGTGGATACATATGTGGTTTGTGGAAAGAACACACATGCAATGAACACTAGTGGATCCATATGTGGTTCATGACAGGAACACACGTGCAATGACATTGATTGATCCATATGTGGTTTGTGACAAAAACACACATGCAATGCCATTGGGGTTGATCCATGTGGTTTGTGAAAAGAACAGATATGCACTGACTCTGGGTGTGGTTCATGAAAAGAACACACATCCAGTGACACTGGTCGATCCATGTGTGGTTTGTGAGAAGAACACATATGCAATGACACTAGGTGTGGTTCATGAAAAGAACAGACATGCAGTGACACTGGTGGATCCATGTGTGGTTTGTGAGAAGAACACACATGATTTGACACTCGGTGTGGTTCATGAAAATAAAACACATGCAATGACACTGGTGGATTCATGTGTGGTTTGTGGGAAGAACACACATGCAATGACTCTAGCTATGGTTCATAAAAAAGAACACACATGCAATGACACCGGTGGATGCATGTGTGGTTTGTGAGAAGAACACACATGCAATGACACTAGGTGTGGTTCATGAAAAGAACAAACATCCAATGACACTGGTGGATCCATGTGTGGTTTCTAAGAAGAACAGACATGCAATGAGTCTAGCTGTGGTTCATGAAAAGAACGGGCATCCATATGTGGTTAGACATGCAATGACTCTATCTATGGTTCGTGAAAAGAACACACATCCAATGACTCTGGTTGTGGTTCATGAAAAGAACACACATCCAATGATACTGGTGGATCTTTATGTGGTTTGTGAAAAGAACAGACATGCAATGACTCTGGGTGTGGTTCATGGAAAGAAAACACACCCGGTGACGCTGGTGGATCCATGTGTGGTTTGTGGGAAGAACACACATGCAATGACACTGGGTGTGGTTCATGAAAAGAAAACACATGCAATGACACTGGTGGATCCATGTGTGGTTTGTGGGAAGAGCACACATGCAAAGAGACTAGGTGTGGTTCATGAAAAGAACACACATCCATGTGCGGTTTGTGAGAAGAACACACATCCATGTGTGGTTTGTGAGAAGAACACACATGCAATGACACTGGGTGTGGTTCATGAAAAGAATAGACATGCGATGACATTGGTGGATCCATGTTTGGTTTGTGAGAAGAACAACCATGCAATGACTCTAGCTGTGGTTTGTGAGAATAACACACATGTAATGACTCTAGCTGTGGTTCATGAAAAGAACACACATGCAATGACATTGGTGGATCCATGTGTGGTTTGTGAGAAGAACACACATGCAATGACACTGGGTGTGGTTCATGAAAATAATAGACATGCAATGACATTGGTGGATCCATGTTTGGTTTGTGAGAAGAACAGACATGCAATAACTCTAGCTGTGGTTTATGAGAAGAACACACATGCAATGACTCTAGTTGTGGTTCATGAAAAGAACACACATCCAATGACTCTAGCTATGGTTCATGAAAACAACACACATCCAATGACTCTAGTTGTGGTTCATGAAAAGAACACACATCCAGTGACACTGTGTGTGGTCAATGAAAAGAAAAAACATCCAATGATACTGGTGGATCCTTATGTGGTTTGTGAAAAGAACAGACATGCAATGACTCTGGGTGTGGTTCATGCAAAGAAAACACATCTAGTGACACTGGTGGAACCATGTGTGGTTTGTGGGAAGAACACACATGCAATGACACTGGGTGTGGTTCATGAAAAGAAAACACATGCAATCACACTGGTGGATCCATGTGTGGTTTGTGGGAAGAACACACATGCAATGACACTGGGTGTGGTTCATGAAAAGAAAACACATGCAATGACACTGGTGGATCCATGTATTGTTTGTGGGAAGTACAGACATGCAATGACACTAGGTGTTGATATGTCCATTTTGCATCACTATTCTATGTCATAATTCACTGTTATTCATTGATATATTTCATATTGAGAGGTGATACTTATGTTATTTCATCTGTTTTTGCATGGTTGATGACTTTTGGAGCATGGACCGCTACAGTCAGGATTCTGATAGAAAAGGTGCTGTTTGGAGGCAAAATTCGCGAAGATCAGAAAATCCGGAAAAATATACGGAAAATCCTATTTTTCCAGAAGACGAAGGAAGCCAGAAGAGGGAGTGGAGATGGTCCATAGGGGCCCACACCAGCCCCTGGCGCGGGCCACCCAAGGCCGAGCCACCATGTGGTGTGGCCCGCCTAGTCCACCTCTGGCTCTCCCCTATGGCGTATATTATCCTCCCAAAACACTAATACTTGGGGAGCGACCACATAAAGATTCCGTCGCCTCTACGGGGCGGAAAACATCGAGAGAGAAAGATCTCTCCAGCAGACAGATTTCTGCCGGGGGAATTCCTTCCCGGAGAGGGGAGATCGTCACCATCAACACCACCGTCAAGCTGGCTTCATCGAGATCATCATCATCACCACCACCATCAGCACCCTCATCACCATATCCATATTGCTGTAACAATTGAGTTGAATCTTGCATAGTTCATAGGGGAAACTTTCCCGGTGTTAATTACTCTTTGTAGTTCATGCTATTGAGTGAACCATTGAATTATTGTTTATGCTCAGATTGTTATACATCATTATTCCATCTCTTATCATGATCCATATGATGTCTCGTGAGTAGTTCGTTTTTTTCTTGACGACATGGGAGAAGTCATGTTGTTAGTAGTGGAGTTGTGTTGAGAAAGATTCAATGGTTTGTTAATTAAGTTGTGGTGTACTTCTTCTAGTGGTGTCATGTGAATGTCGACTACATGACACTTCACCTATATGGGCCTAGGGGAATGCATTGTGTATTTGGCTACTAATCATAGGGGTTGCCGGAGTGACAGAAACATGAACCCGCGTTAGGAAACCATTGCACAAGGGACTTAAGGGTCTTAGAGTTTAAAGCTATGGTTAGGTTTTTACCTTAATTACTTTCTTGTACTTACGGATGTTTGCAAGGGGTATAATCACAAGTATGTATTAGTCCTAGGAAGGTCGATACATTAGCACAGGTTCACCCACACAAAACTTAGCAAGCTAAAGAAGATTAATCAACTATATGAAGCGAAACCACTTGACAGTCTTCCCATGTGTCCTTGAGAACGTTTGGTCATCTTAAGTAATACAACCAACTTGTACTTTGCTGCATAAAGGATTGGGCCACTTGCTGCATTTATTCTTATTGTCTTTTATTTACTCATACTTTGTTTACTTGCTATATCAAAAACCCCTAAAAAATCCGTTTGCTAAGTATTTGCAGAGGATTCCTGATCCATACCACTAGCCAACACCTTCTGCTCCTTGTTGGGTTCGACACTCTTACCTATCGAAAATACTGCGATACACACCCTAGACTTGTGGGTCATCATGACTATTTTCTGGCGCCATTGCCGAGGAGTGAAGCGCTATTGGAGAGTGGAACTGGTAAAGGAAACTTCTACTGTGAGTATTGTTTACTTCTTCTAGTTGCTTTATTTTCGTTATGGATAATTCGCTGAGTTTCTTATTTGGTAATGCTACTACCACTGCTAAGGTAGTAGATGAACCACCACCTGCTGAGAATGATGCTTTTAAAATACCTACAAGAATTATTGATCGTGTTATGGATAACTACTATGTTGGAGATGGAACTGTCCATCCCGGTGATCATTTACTCTTTATACACAAATTATATGGGTTGTTCAAGTGGGCAGGTATTACTACAGATCAAGTTAAGACGAAGTTATTCTCATTATCACTGAAAGGAAGAGCTGAGGAATGGTATAAGCTGCTGAAGAATGGTCAAGCTCTTGAATGGGAGGAAATAGTACCTCTCTTTTATTCAAAGTTTTATCCTCCTAGTGAGATTCATAAAGATTCGAATCAAATATACAATGTTTGGCCTCTTGATGGAGAGAGTACAGCTCAAGCTTGGGGGAGATTGAAGTTACTAATTCTCAAATGTCCCATTCATGAGCTCCACAACAATATCATTATCGATAACTTTTATGCAAGGCTCCCTCTACATGACAAGGATTTACTGGATGCTTCTTGCGCTGGATCATTCACTCGCATGGAAGAAGAAGCTAAATGGGATCTTCTGGACCGTATTCAAGATAATGCTGAAGCTTGGGAGAATGACAAAGGTAGAAAGTCAGGTATAAATTATGATTATGAATGCATTGAATCTTTTATGGGAACTGATGACTTTCAAAGTATTAAAAATTCTTATGGTCTAGACTCTCAAGCCATTGCTTCTTATTTTAAGGCTTTTGCTTCCTACATTGAAGTGCCTAAAAAGAAGTGGAATAAGTATCATGAACCTTATAAAGATGTTGCTAAGAGTGCTCCTGCAAGAAATACTGAAGTTTATACTACTAATCATGTATTACCTGAACCTTATATTGAGAAAATGCCTTTCCTAGTTAAGATAAAGGAACATTCTATGATAGCTAGTATGGTTGATGAGAGTACAAGTAAAGCTATTGAACCTGATAAACAAAATGTTGATGAACCTATTATAGCAAATGTGAAAGACTTTGTTACTAAATATGTAGAAGAGGGACACACTATCCTTTGTAAGGATACCTCTAATATTGTTTCATAAAGTAGTATTATGAGAGCTAGTATTCCTGTGTTTTCTGTTAGAATAAGTGATCATTGTTACGATGGCCCTTGTGATAGCTATATTGTTAAGTTTATGCATGATACTGAAAGTTACTATGAGAGACGGAAAAGTGTTCTTATGCATCTCAATAATATCAAGTTTCCTCGTTTTATGCGGAAAGTTTTTATGTTGCACTTCTTTTGCCTTCCTATGCTAGTAGCCTCTGGTTTCAACAACTTGTTTGTTTACAAAATTCCTTTGAATAGGAAGTGGGTTAGACTCAAATGTGTGTATTTTTGCTTTTTAATGCTCTCTTTCACTTCAATTCATATTCCTATGTGAGCATCATCAAAAATAGCATGCCCATCTTAATGGCTATAAATAAAGAGCTTTTTGGGAGACAACCCAATTTATTTTTGCTTTTAGTTTGTTTTTGTTTCTTTGAGTATTGGAAGTTATTACTTCGGTAATAACCTCTCCTTATCCTTTTTGTTTGGTTTCTGTGTCAAGATCAACCTCTAATGAGAGAGAAGTAATATTTGGGGAAGTTGTTGTCCCGAAACAGATTTTTGTGCTTCACCGTAAAAATTCATGAGAGATCTCTGTATGTCGTATTGACATGTAATTTTTTTGCTTATGCCCCAGATTGTTATTTAACTTTCCTTAGTTTTGCACTTTTTGATTTGAGCAATAGAAGATTTTCGAAAAAAATGATCGTTACCTGCTGGTCTGTTTTGACAGATTTTGCCATTCTTGCATTTGCTTCTTTAATCGATTTCCTTTTTGAATTCTTTTTGGGTTTTTGGAAGGAGTTGCTACAGTAGCTTATGTTTTGAGGGTTTTCAGTTGAAGTTGGACTCAAAAGGTTTTATCACTTCACTTATACTAATGTCGCTAATGAGAACTGTGTGAAAGAAATTTCCAGGTAGTGGGGATAATGGTGTAATGAGAAAGTGAAAGGTTTCATGACTCAAGTAATAAGTTTATGAAGATGAAGATATTGATGTTATTCAAGTGGTGACTCCGGAAGAATCCACTAAATACCAAATTCAGAGAGCTGCAGAGTCCATTTTCAAATAGGTAACAGTTCTGGTAAAAACAGTTCCGTGAAAACACTATCTAGCTATATTTTTGCAGTTTTTAGTCAGAAAGGGAAGCTACGAAGCGAAAGAGGGACGGAAACGGAGCCAGGGTGGCTCACACCACCCTGTGGCGCGGGCCCTCCCCAGGCCGCGCCACCAGGTGGTGAGGCCACCTCGAACTTCGTCTCCGACTCGTTTTCTCCCAGTACCTTCCTTTTGTTGTGAAACTCCGTAATATATAATCCCCCGGATCCCCTGACGTTCGTATATCGTGTTTTCGTCCTGGTTTTTATTTCGATATGTTTCTGCCAGGAACTATCTTTGAAAGCTTAGAAGCACAATGGTGTCCGCCAAGGATAAATGAAAGGAGCCTATGGAGGAAGATCTCCAAGACCCCAAGCAGGGGCTGGTACCTTTAATCTCTTTCCCTTCATCAACGGAAGCCCTACGAGTCACTAAGGAGTTCTGTAATAAGTACCGAGACTTGAGGAGGAAGGTGGACTTGCTTCAATGGGAGAATAAAGGCTTTGCAAGATGCTGGAAGATTTTCTCACGTCAACTAAGAAAATATTACCACCACCGAAGGAGTAATTCATCATCAGGTTTGGCATCCCCTTGGTTTGTTCCAAGCTTGGGGGAGTGCCGCGGTATCACATCACTATCTTCTATCTTTTTACCTTATTAGTAGATTCATATCATGAATACATAAGTTATTATGTAGGATGGTTTGCATTATGGAAGTGTCCCCTCTCTCGTTAGATATGTATCCCTTGGTGTGAGTTGCTGTTATGGAATATTAATGAGAAGTTCTATCATTTACTCTTTTGCATAGCTTATATTAGTTTTCAATTCGTGGTTATATGATTGATCTTGTTGCTAGTATTGGTATCACTTTGGGATCATTGAGTTAATTTAGTTGGTTTTGGCAAACCTGGTTCGGTCGGTAGCAACACTATTTTTGAGAGTTGAATGAAAAAGATAGAAGTACTCTAAAGAAAAATAATTTCATCATCTTTCTTTCTTGATTTGCTCATAAGTCTAGTATTCTCTAGTTAAGATCTTTTGTGCTTACAAGGAATATTGCATGTTTGTTTTTATCACTTGTATGTTTGTTTGCTTCCTTCAACTCTTGTACTTGCTACCCAACCTTTCTAGCCAAAAACCTGTACTGAGAGGGAATTCTTCTCGTGCATCCAATCCTTAAACCAAAACCTCTGCCATTTGTGTCCACCATACCTACCTATTAGCACTATTGCTATTCCAAGTAAATTCGTGTTTTGTCTACCTTCCAAATTAAACTTGTTATGTGAAAATTAGTGATTAAATCTCTCATGAACTTGACGGCGCACCTTATTTTTCTTGCATCTAATAAACTTGAACCATTGGGTCCTTATTTGTTGCGTATATGCTTGCGCTTTATGAGTTGAAGTTAGCAGAACCATGTATCATGGGGACCGCTTTCAACACTGCATTGGTACTTTGTACCTAGTTGATATCATGTTCTTTTGCTTATGGATCCCGGCGGTGTGAAATAAAAGTGGAACTTGTAAGATCATGGAGTTTATATGTGTGTTAGAGAAACGCCTGGGCCGCTAGACTAAGCCATGCCTAATCATGGTGGAAACTTGTAGCATAACTATAGTGAGCATTCTATGAAGCATCCTCAATAAAAACGTATGCAAATAGCAAATAAAAAGATCGCTGAGATGCTCACTGTCTGCTTGCCTTGTCATTTTGATTATGGGATAGCTCATGTGTCATGTGCAAGGGGTACCCCGTTGGCGGTTCTCAATGATACACATGTATTTACAATGACAAGATCTTACTCGTGACTGAAGTTCAGTAGCATGAGGTTCAGTCTTCGTAAGTAAGGGGCATGTGACTTCAATTTATAACTTGTCAAGCATATCCTCTTAGTTGTGTCACTTTAACCTTAATCACCTAAAGATGCCTATGATAGGGGCAATGAGAGCTGAAAGCTAGTAAGTATCATAATTTTTGGGAGATCTTTATGAAACTTGAAATCCCTACTTCCCTCTACGAAGGGCCCTTTCTATTACTTTGTAGTTGAGTCAGTAAACCTATGCCTCTCTATCTCAGCAAGTATTTTGAGTTGTTGTGTTTCATTCATTCATATGATGATTTATTTAATCATGTTTCTTATGTTCCTTGTTTTGCATATTGCTCTTATCTTGGTGATTACTATTTTGAAAGCTTTCATTGAAAACCAGTTATTTGTGTACTCCAGCAAATTATCAACTATTCTTCGACCAAGAGCTAAGTTTGCCATTACCAATTATGATTCACTTTATGTATCTTAATTGTGTTTCCTTTACTTATTGCAAGTTAAGTTATATAATAGTGAGTTATCTTCTACTATGATCTATGTATTGATGAATGTGATGCTTCTTGTCCGTATTCTTTTATCGACTCTTCACTCCATAAACCCGAGGCCATGTTTATTGAGCTCAGTTTTGCTTGGGGACAAGCGAAGTCTAAGCTTGGGGGGAGTTGATACGTCCATTTTGAATCACTATTCTATGTCATAATTCACTATTATTCATTGATATATTTCGTATTGACAGGTGATACTTATGATATTTCATCTATTTTTGCATGGTTGATGACTTTTGGAGCATGGACCGCTGCAGTCAGGATTCTGATGGAAAAGGTGCTGTTTGGAGGCAAAATTCGCGAAGATCAGAAAATCCAGGAAACTCTTATTTTTCCAGAAGACGAAGGAAGCCAAGAGAGGGAGTGGAGATGGGCCACGGGGGGCCCACACCGCCCCTAGCGCGGGCTACCCTGGGCCGCGCCACCAGGTGGTGTGGTCGCCCTGGTCCACCTCTGGCTCTCCTCTCTGTCGTATATTATCCTCCCGAAACCCTAAGACTCTGGGAGTGACCATAGAAAGGTTCCGCCGCCTCAGCAGGGTAGAGAACACCGAGAGAGAAAGATCTCTCCGGCAGACAGATTTCTGTCGGGGGAATTCCTTCCCGGAGAGGGGAGATCATCGCCATCAACACCACCGTCAAGCTGGACTTCATCGGGATCATCATCATCACCACCATCATCACCATCAGCACCCTCATCACCATCTCCATATTGCTGTAACAATTGAGTTGAATCTTGCATAGTTCATAGGGGAAACTTTGCCGGTGTTAATTACTCTTTGTAGTTGATGCTATTGAGTGAACCATTGAACTATTGTTTATGTTCAGATTGTTATACATCATTATTCCATCTCTGATCATGATCCATATGATGTCTCGTGAGTAGTTCGATTTATTCTTGAGAAAGATTCAATGGTTTGTTAATTAAGTTGTGGTGTACTTCTTCTAGTGTTGTCATGTGAATGTCGACTACATGACACTTCACCTATATGGGCCTAGGGGAATGCATTGTGTATTTGGCTACTAATCGTAGGGGTTGCCGGACTGACAAAAACCTGAACCCTCGTTAGGAAACCATTGCACAAGGGACGTAAGGGTCTTAGAGTTTAAAGCTGTGGTTAGGTTTTTACCTTAATTACTTTCTTGTTCTTACGGATGTTTGCAAGGGGTATAATAACAAGTATGTATTAGTCCTAGGAAGGTCGGTACATTAGCATAGGTTCACCCACACAACACTTAGCAAGCTAAAGAAGATTAATAAACTATATGAAGCGAAAGCACTTGATAGTCTTCCCATGTGTCCTCGAGAACGTTTGGTCATCTTAAGTAATACAAATGGCTTGTCCTTTGATGCATAAAGGATTGGGCCACTTGCTGCATTTATTCTTATTGTCTTTTATTTACTCGTACTTCGTTGACTTGCTATATCAAAACGTCCTAAAAATCTGTTTGCTAAGTATTTGCAGAGAATTCCTGATCCATACCACTAGCCAGCACCTTCTCCTCCTCGTTGGGTTCGACACTCTTACTTATCGAAAATACTGCGATACACCCCCTATCCTTGTGGGTCATTAGGTGTGGTTCTTGAAAAGAAAACACATGTAATGACACTAGATGTGGTTCATGAAAATAACACACATCCAATGACTTTAGTTGTGGTTCATGAAAAGAACACACATCCATGTGTGGTTTGTGAGAAGAACACACATGCAATGACACTGGGTGTGGTTCATGAAAAGAACAGACATGCAGTAACATTGGTGGATCCATGTGTGGTTTGTGAGAAGAACACACATGCAATGACACTGGGTGTGGTTCATTAAAAGAACAGACATGCAATGACATTGGTGGATCCATGTTTGGATTGTGAGAAGAACAAACATGCAATGACTCTAGCTATGGTTTGTGAGAAGAACACACATCCAATGACTCTAGCTGTGGTTCATGAAAAGAACACACATCCAATGACTCTACCTGTGGTTCATGAAAAGAACACACATCCAATGACACTGGGTGTGGTTCATGAAAAGAGAACACATCCAATTGATACTAGTGGATCCTTATGTGGTTTGTGAAAAGAAGAGACATACAATGACTCTGGGTGTGGTTCATGGAAAGAAAACACATCCAGTGACACTGGTGGATCCATGTGTGGTTTGTGGGAAGAACACACATGCAATGACACTAGGTGTGGTTCATGAAAAGAAAACACATGCAATGACACTGGTGGATCCATGTGTGGTTTGTGAGAAGAACGGACATGCAATGACTCTGGGTGATCCATATGTGGTTTATGAGAAGAACACACATGCAATAAATTCTTGTGGATCTATCTTGGCATAATTTGATGTATGGCATGATGTATTTCATTTTACAAGACACTCACTTTCGACTTTTATACTACTCAGTTTTGCCCTTGGTTTTCTGATACTACTCAGTTTTGCCTTGGTTTTTTGATACTACTTGGTTTTGCCCTTGGTTCCCCCTCTCTCTTTCGTAGAAGCCCAAACCTATGCTCACTCTGTCTGCTACGCCCTGATTGGTTGTCACAGTTGTCACGTGGATCGTGCGCACCAACCGTTGATCCTGTGTGATCCAATGATGATCGTTGCACACGTCGTGCCCTGCACAGTACAACGTGAGACAGCACGGCCGTCTCCCTCTACAAGAAGGAACATGATGCCGTCCATGGAAAAAGTCGTCAAGTGGTCATGTCACGTTTAATCTAGTCTGCAAAGGCTACTAGTGCTACTACAACACATACACAGGGCAATGGGGTCATCGAGTGCACGGTTGTCGACGGGACGCTACAATTTATTGCCACTTGATTTTAATAAGACATATCCCATTTTTATGCAGCGCTCTCAATCTCACTTCCAACTGGGCCCTACCGCTAGTAACATCCATGAGTCAAGGCCCCCCTCGATTAGATCTAACGTTGCTAGAAATTGGTTCCACGTCACTTGAATGAAGTGGAATCGAGGTCTGCCATGAGCGTGTTTTCAATGAAGCTCTAAAGTGGAGATCGTGGCTGTTTCAAAAAAAAGGGAACCCAAAAAAAGGTGGAGATCGTGGTAGCACCCTGCCCACCACACGTGTCCACTCGAGGACTACGAACGGTCCAGTGTTTATAAACCTACTCGACCTTCTTCTTCCATGTGCTCGTGTCATTTTCCTCCAGTCTGTCTAGTCCCAAGACCCCAATCTGCATCTACCGCACGCGCCGAAGCTCCCTCGCTTGCACTACCTCCTTCCCTAGGTGTGCCATGAAGCGTACGCGTGGAGTCGAGCCGGAGGTGAAGCCAGCTGAAGGCGCAGCAGTAGATGGCTCAGTAGTCGCCAAGCAGGCAGAAGCGTCTTCTCCGGGCAAGAGAGCCTCTCGTCGCCGCGCTGTCGAGGGTTCGAGCTCATCCGTCTAGCCAGTAGCCGTCACCACCGAGCAGCAGGTGGCCAACAACGTCGTGGCCAACAACATTGTGGTGCCAGCGGCAGATCTGGATGGGGGGCCAGGCGGCAGGCGGAGGCAATCTGGTGCTCTACATCAATGACCCTATCGCCATACAAGAAATCTTCGACGCAATCGCGTAGAATGAAGAGTTCGAGGAGGAGGCCCCTGATGAGGAGTCTGAGGTACTACATTGTTAGCTTCTCTAGTTGCAGCCGCATATTTCACTGTTCATACATAGGATTTGCTCAATCGTGTACGAATTCTTTTTCTCTTGAAGTAGGGTAGTATATATATGGTTCGATCGGTCGATTGATGCATCTGCCATCTAGTCACAAAACCCCAATCTGTCTAGTCACAAAACCCCAATCCTGCTCATCTGCCATCTAGTTGAGTTTGCTAGTTGAGTGTTTATTTCGATACACAACATGCCTATAACATTACATTTCTATTCCTTACTGAGCCCAATGATTCAATTTTGCCCCAAAATAGTGCAAGGGCATCTGATGGTGTCATTGTCTTAGGGATGGTTAGTGAACCTGAGACAACAATGCACATAAACAATATAGGTTATGTTGTTGGTATTTTGGTTCTCCGAGTCCATCTCTGAAAAAAATGAGGCCCTAATTTTTTTCTCATATGGAACCTATATATATAACCTTTGTTTTGTTTATGATCTATGAATGCGTCGTATGAAGCATATGTATATCCTTGAATATTGTTTTGTACGATTACATTTCAATTTCTTATTGTGGCCAATGATTCAAATTTCCCCAAAGAGAGGCGGACACATTGGTGTCAGATTTTTTAGGGATGAGTTAGCGAACCTGGGGCCATGTACAATATTAATATAAGCTGTGCAATTGTTACTTGGTTCGCTTACACCATCCCTGAAGAAACTTATGAGGCTGCAATGTTTATTCTACATTCATAGAACTATGATATTTGAATTATCTATTCCATGCATTCATAGTGTATAAGAATTACATTTCAGTTTGTCACCGAGGCCGATGATTGAAATTTGCCCCAAAAGAGTTCAAGGGGAGACACATATGATGGTGTTGTGTTTTAGAGATGGGTTGGTGAACCTGAGGCAACAATGCATACAAACAATATAGGTTGTGTTGTTGGTACTTTGGTTCTCCAACTCCATCTTTGAAACAAATTATGAGGCCCTTGATTTATTCTCATATGGAACTACATATATGATCCTTCAATTGTTTCTGATCTTTTAATGATTCGTATGATGCATATGTATATGAATGGTTTTGATCATAAGTATTTTTAACATGTACCCGAAGATTAATTGTTTCGTTTTATTTATAACTACAATATTTAGGCTTGTTTTTGTACCTGACTTTGTATATCCCTAAATATTGTTTTGTACAATTACATTTCAATTTCTTATTGTGGCCAATGATTCAAATTTTTCCCAAAAGAGAGGCAGACACATTGGTGTTAGATTTTTTCAGGGATGAGTTAGTGAACCTAGCACGATGTACAAGAACAATATAGGTTGTGCAATTGTTACTTGGTTCACTGACGCCATCCGTGAAGAAAATTATTAGGCTGCAATCTTTATTCTACATACACTATGATGCAATTATTTGTCATTGTGTTGAGATGAAATGATATATGAACTGATCAAACTATTGTTGAGATGCTTTCTCTTTGATATCCACGTATATATTGTCTTACATGTAAATATTGTTAATTCTTGAGTTGTAATACAATTCAATCATATGTATGAGTTCTAAGTTATGTTCTTAAAAATCAAGAGGAGCATGATGATGAAGTGGACGATATCAAGGAATCCAGGGACAACAAGAGCCGCTACGTAATGAGGCAGTTACGGTGTGGGTTAATCCGTTTCTACCGTAGGGGGGACTGTTTTGCCCATTCTGTGGCAGAGCAATCAACGTGGACCTCGATAGCATGATCGAGCACGCGGTGGGTGTTGCCAGAGGCGGAGGCAGAAGGCATAGGCCGATTACCTTGGCACGGCATGCAGCCTTTGGCAAATTCCTCCGGGATTATGTTAGGACTGGCATGTATCCCATCGACTAGGTTGTCCCTACCTCCTGCTAATGCCCCTGCCCTGCTAGGCGTCTCCATGTCTCGGCCTCCTACTGCCGCCCCTGCTTTTATTTATTTTTATTTAATTATTACCTGTATGTGGCATGTAAGACAATATATCCGTGGTGTCTCTAGTGAACCTTCTATATTAATCTACTCCTTTATATGGAGTGTCTTAAAATTTCTAGTGTTCAGTTATATTACTGATCATGCTCATGCACACTACAAAATATTTGTAGTGCTCGATTATATTATAATTGTCAAGGAATACATCAACAAGTTAAATTGGTTAAAATATTGTATTGAAGTAACTAAATGATCTCACATCGTCAGTGGATGTTGGCAGAAGCCGAAGGCATCGGCCGAAGACCTTGGAGCGACACGTAGTCTTCAGCAAATTCCTTACAGGTTCAACAACGGGTTGCCGCCACCCAGCTCCGAATTCGCTTACAGGTCCAACATTGCAGAACTTGAGCTACCACAGAGACCTCGGCAGAGGTGGCAGAATTGGTGCGGGTGCAACCACGGCGATGACGAGCTTGGATTCTAGAGGAGGAAAACAGAACCGAGCATGGTCGACATGGTGACAGATCTCACCGGGAACCAATTCTCGTTCCTGCACCGTGCCATGGGTGCGTCCATGGTGAGGGGGAGCTCCGACTCGGGATGGGAAGGAGAGCGGGGCCGAGCAGGTTCATCACGTCCCAGCTCTGCGCCATGACCGCGACCATAGGTTGCCGCTCCGGGAAAGAAGAAGACATGTAATGGATGAAGGCGCCAACGCTGCAAGCCTACAGGGAGGAGAGCTGTGCCGAGCAGGTTCATCCACATCCCAGCTCCACGTCATGGCTGCGACGCCCCACAGATTGCCGCTCTGGGGAAGAAGAAGACGCGTAATGGATGTAGGCGCCAACACTGCAAGCCTAATTGACACCTAAGCGACGGGAGCGACATAACGACGAGAACTGACAGGGTAGCCCAACTTGACGGCCGTTATCCTGATATCTTGTATTGAAACGTAAAGTTGAAGTCGTGCCAAAAAAGACCCTATGAGTATTTGGCACACCAACTGTAGTCTTCGCGGCTGATTTCAGGGAACTTGGGTACCGCGTTGCCTGGGAGCCCCAACTTTCGGGCCGCAAAATGATATTCTCCCTCTCTCCATCATCATCAACAACAAAAAGACACAAACTCTTGGTCCGGTAAAAACACAAAAGGAATTCTAAAACTCTCGAAGGTCCGTTAAAGTAACTTCACTACACATCTGCTTCTCGAGGATTCGTCAACCTAGGTCTACTAGGGAAAAAGACCCATACTACATCCATAATCCGGATCGAAGGTATCAACCATTGGGTCCAACGTGCTGGGAACCACACCAAGTTTAGTTATGAACTCCTTCATCCAAACCGCTTCCTTTGCCGCTTCTGAAGTAACAACATATTTCGCCTCTATCTATGATCCACCACCACTGGTTGCTTGGAATTCCTCCAACTTACTGCTGCTCCATTCATGAGAAATAGGTATCCGTATTGTGACTTAGAGTCATCCGGATCAGTATCGAAGCTAGCATCGACGTAACACTCTATGACGAGCTCTTCTTCACCTCCATATATGAGAACTATTTCTTTAGTTTTTCTCAAGTACTTAATGATATTCTTGACCACTATCCAGTGTTCTGAACCTAGATCAGATTGGTACCTACTAGTCAAACTAATAGCATGTGCCACATCCGGTCTAGTACATAGCATGGCATACATGATAGATCTTACGACTGAGGCATATGAAATCTTATTCATCATTTCGCTATCTTCTGCTATATCCGGACTTTGAGTCTTACTCAATATCTTGCTTTGCAAAATAGGTAAGAAACATTTCTTACTTCCATCCATTTTTAACTTCTTCAAGATCTTTTCAAGGTATGTACTTTGCGATAGCCTAATCAAGCGTCTTGATCTATCTCTATAGATTTTGATGCCTAGTATATATGATGCTTCACTAAGGTCCTTCATTGAAAAACTAGTATTCGAATAATCATTTACACTCTTCAAAATTTCTATATCATTTCCAATCAACAATATGCCATCCACATATAAAATTAGAAATTCTACAAAGATCCCACTCACTTTCTTGTAAATACAAGCTTCTCCATAAGTTTGGCCAGATCCAAACCCTTTGATGACTTCATCAAAATGGAGATTCCAACTCCGGGATGCTTCCTTTAGGCCATAAATGGATCGTTCAAGTTTGGATACCTTGTTAGCATCCTTAGGATCAATAATACCCTTGGGTTGTACCATGTACAACTCTTCCTCAATTTTTGCAATAAGGAACACAGTTTTCACATGCATCTGCCTAATTTCATAGTAGAAATATGCAGAAATTGCTAACATAATCCTAATCGACTTTAGCATCACTACGGGAGAGAAAGTATCATTACCGTCAGCGTTTTCACATCCATCTGCCAAATTTCGGAGCCATCAACTTGAATTTGTCAGAAACCTTTTGCAAGAAGTCGAGCTTTATAAATAGTCACATTATCGTTAGTGTCAGATTTCTTCTTGAAGATCCATTTATTCTCAATGGCCTTACGGTCATGAGGTAGGTCCACCAAGGTCCAAACTTAGTTTTCATAAATGGATCCTATTTTGGATTACATGGCTTCTTGACATTAGTTGGAATCCAAACTTTCCATCGCTTCCTCATTGGTCGCAGGGTCATTGATGTCTGCAAGTGCACAGATCGTTTGTAGCTAGTTTCAAAGTATATATGTCGATCCCACATGGAGCCCAAAGGTAAGTGTTTATGAATGAAGTCTCTATCACATCCAAATTTGCCACATATCTTTAAGTGAATTGACTACAAGTATGGAAAAAAGAATGGAATTTGGATTAAACTATATGTATTTAAATAAAACTAAAATGTAAAGTTTAGGAATAAAAAGCATAAAAGTAAAGAACAATTTGATTGATTGTTGTTTTCTGCAGATGACAAAGGAGGCGCGGGGAGATACAGTTCATGGTGATAGTGACTGTGCTAGGTGGACGAATGATAAGTGTAACAATTGTAATATTATAAGTATGTGTGTAGGTAAGCAACCCATAATTAGACGGAACTCCTCTTGGTAGATTTCATCCCAACTTCAATAATCCTACTAGTCTGTTACCAAAACCATGGTCAGACACTAGAGGATTAAGATCCTTCAGGTTGCTTAGCAATTAAGCTCCTTGGATCGGACTAATGCAATAAGCATGGTGGTTCCTCATTATCCTCGAGTCTACTAGTTTCCCATTGATATCCCCATGTCACTCGGGGGTCGCCGGTTTGCTAGCGAGCAAGATCCTATCCATGCAAAACAAAGCATCATGTTGTTTGGGACCTTAATTGGACAACAAGAATTAGGCATCCCACAGATAGTCAAGAACACATAATATAGTAATTAAAATCAATCACAACCTAATGGAAAATATGTGGAGGCACATCACATCTCACCAATCCCTTACATCTCCCACGCCCAAGGAACTTACTCACACATGAGAGAAGAAAGCATCATCGATATAATTAAATAAAGGGAGTTCTTCTCGAAATTACCGTGGAGATCCACAATAAGAATACAAAAGTAATCCAACACAATTCAAGATAGGAAGAAACAATATCAAACCCTAGTATTGCAAGGTGAAGATAACTCTCTCTCTCTTAGGTACAAGTAATGGCTATGGGGATGTGTTGGCTAGGAGGTCGAAGATCGTGGAGCGAGATGAAGAACGTCTTCGCCGCCTTCTCCGGATCTCTTCTTTTTTCCTTTCTGGATGGGATGGCGGCTGATGTGTTCTATTTTCGTCCCCCACCTCTTCACGAAAGGTGTCCCTTTTGACAAGACGGAGGCGGTGGCAACTATACAGTGGGAACTATACTGCTGGAAAAATGTTCTTGCCATATAGTTGCTCGTTAAAGCGTATGTTTGCCTCCCTTGTTTGCTTCCAAAAGGAGACTTGCTTGTTTTCGCCTGAATATTGTGTTTCCCTTGTTAAAACCTATCATTGATGTTCAAAACCTGAAACACACATTAAAAACCAAGTTTTCTTTGCTACCGAAGTATTAGCGTTAGGTAAAGCTAGAAAACGATCAAATCTAGAGGAAAACCATCAACAAAAACCATCAAAAATATGTCGAATCTCACGGCTATCAGTCATCATTTCCATCTACCATGAAATTCATAACAAGATTACCGTATGGTTCAGGAGTTGCACATGTCCTAGTCTAGTTGACATGCGAGTTTCGATACTGTTCTCTTTCGGACTTTCATGATCATTATCATTAGTTCCCTCTTCATTTGGTAAAGTTGAGACCAGAACATCTTTCGATGATGCGCCACTCCCCGTCTCCGATAGAGCACTGTTCGCCATTCCATGAATAGAAGGTTCAATAACCTCGTCGAGTTCTACCTTCCTACTTATCACACCTTTCGAGAGAAACTCCTTCTCCAGAAGGGATCCATTCTTAGCAACGAAAACTTTTCCTTCGGATCTATGATAAAAGGTATACCCAATTTTTTCCTTAGGATATCCGACGAAGACGCATATTTCCACTTTGGGTTCAAGTTTATCAGGTTAAAGTTTCTTCACATAAACATCGCACCCAAATTTTTAGAAACGATAACTTACGTTTGTTGCCAAACCACAATTCATACGGTGTTGTTTCCACGGATTTAGATGGAGTCCTATTTAAAGTGAATGTTGTTGCTTCTAGTGCATATCACCAAAATGACAATGGGAAGCCTGTGAGAGACATCATAGATCGAACCATATCTAATAATGTATGATTATGATGTTCTGACTCACCATTTCGCTATGGTGTTCCGACAGGTGTTAGTTGTGAAACTATTCCACATTGTTTCATATGTATGCTAAACTTTTTTACTTAGATATTCACCTCCACGATCAGATCACATAAATTTAATATTTCTATTAAGATGATTTTTCACTCCATTCTAAAATTCTTTGAAATTTTCAAAGGTTTCAGACTTGTGTTTCATCAAATAGATATATCTATATCTACTCAAATAATTTGTGAAAGTAACGAAATAATGATAACCTTCGCGCGCTATGCACTCATTGCTCCACATACATCTGAATATATGATCTCCAATAAGTCTATCGTCTGTCCCATAGAACCAGAAAACGAGGTCCTAGTCATCTTGCCCATAAGTCACGATTCACATGTCTCAAATGATTCATAATCAGGTGATTCCAAGAATCCATCAGAATGGATTTGTTTCATGCATTTTGCACCAATATGACCAAGGCGGCAATGCCACATATATGTAGCATTATCATCACTCAATATATCTCCTTTTTGCATCCACATTATGAATATGCATATTACTATCAAGATCCAAAATAAATAAACCTTTTTTCACATATGCATAAACATAACATATATTATTCATATAAATGGAACAACCATTGTTCTCGGATTTAAAAAATAGGTTCGAGGAATTGGGGAGCGCTAGAGGCATCGATCATCTAGCAAACAAGCACAAAGGGGACATGAGGTTTTACCTAGGTTCAGGCCTCGAAGAGGACCCTACTCCTGCTTGTCTGCTCTTGATTATCAGGGAGTCGAAAGTTACAAGGGGTGCGCGGATGCAATCTGTCAAGGTGTATGCGAGGGTTGTAGATTGTTTTCCTGATTTCCCCTCCTAGCCTTTATATAGGGAGGCTAGGTCTCGGGATAGCAGGCCGAGTTGGTTACAGATTAGGATTTTCCCTTCAAGTTTCTATCTATTCTTTGCCATGTTCTTCAAGAAGTCATGTTCTTGTCGGCCACCCAAATCCTTATTGGGCTTCGTTTGCATCGTGGACTCCTTTTAGGCTGGACCATAGAGGATAACCATGAGTACCTGTAAGGTATACCCATGTCAAGTATCCTTACTAACCATCAACACTTGATGCTCCATTTTTATCTCCACTTCATAAGTTTTTAGCATGGAAAGAAGATCATGTAGTGACTTATTCATGTCTTGCATACTATTGTTCAACACAAAGTTCTTGTAACTTTGTGGGAGTGATTGGAGAACCCTATGAATTCCTAGCTCATTTGGAATCACAATTCCCAGAGCTACGAGTATATTGGTGTACCTAGACATTTTGAGTACATGCTCGCTAACAGAGTTGTTCTCTTCCATCATGCAGCTAAAGAACTTTTCAGAAGTTTCATAACTCTCTGTGGCAACATGGTTATCGAAAATCATTCTCAATTCAACCATTGTATTATAGGCATTGCTGAGATCGAAACGGTTTCAAAGCTCAGGCTCAAGTCCATACAGTATACTGCAATGAACTAAGTGGTGACCCTCCTAACGAGCGAGAAACACATTTTTCTCATCATTAGTAGCATCTTCAGCAGTAAGGGGTCCTAGAGGTGCATCTAGCACATAGATCCTTTAAGCAGCCAAGAGGAGAATCCTCACATTAAGGGACCATTTGGTAAAGTTGATACCGTTGGTGCTAAGTTTCTCCTTCTCCATGAATACATTGAAATTGAAAGAAGGTGGTGTCATGATCTACAACATATTTGCAAAGACTATTTAGACTAAGTTTATGAAAGATTGAGTTCAAACTAATTCAAAATTACTACTAGAACTCCAACTCAAAAACAACATCCCTCTAGTTGTTTTGGTGATTACATGAACCAAATTCACTACACCACAACCGTTCATCATGTGAGATGATTTATCTTCAAAGGAAAACATCGACATGTTCATCATATCATTCATGTGACTCGTGCTTTACCTTTCGGTTCGTGTTTCAAGGCCATATATGTACATGCTAGGATCTCCAAGTAGAACCTTACTAATCACGTGTGTAAATCTATCTTTCACCCATTGTATGTAAACATAGATTCTATCACACCCAGTCATCACGTGGTGCTTCGAAACGATGGACTTTCTTAATGGTGCATACTAAAGGAAGAACACATGTTTATCTTGATATTTTAGTGAGAGGGATCATCTTATAATTCTACCGCTAAGTTCTAAGCTAGACATAAGCATAAATAAGATGCATAAAAAGGGATAAACACCACATGCATATGTAATGTGATATGCTATGGTTCTTTCTTGCACTCTGATCTCCATGTTGTGCTCCATGGTATGATCACCATCGTTCCACCGGCGTGGCTCCAAGGCCCATGATGCCACCATCTTGGTTGTTCTCCACTAATTCAAATTACATGGAATTTCCAATTCTGGCACGTGGGCCTTTAAAAAGAATAAAACAATCATATGGCTCCAACGATTGTTATAACTTACAAATGATATCATTGCATACATAAAATTTGTAACATATGACCATATCACATCACATGCCCTGCAAAAACAAGTTAGACGCCTCTAATTTCTTTTGCATATTTTATGTGGCTTTGGGATTAAGAAGAATCATTCATCCTACAAACTTCAAACCACAACGGTGATAAAAAAATATTAACAACATGTTGTCAATCAGATATTAACTATAGTAGGAGAGACACAGACTCGCTAGCCACTTATGCAATATGAGTTGCATGTCAATCGTGGAACAAGTCTCTTGTGCGAGGACATGTAAACTTAGTCTAGACTGCTTCATCCCACTAGGCCACTAAGATCCAATATACACAAAAATTTGCAATAACATGATCATCAACGCCCACAACCATATGTGTTCTACTCGTACAGAACATCTACGCATAAATATGGCTCTGATACCATTGAAGGATCCATGGCATAGAAAACAAAAACAATCCTACGATAAGAATGCCAATTGCGCCAATATGTAATCTAGTAGATGCTAGTAATGAGTATGAGGGTAATCAGAATAACATACCCTCGAAGACTGAAAGCTTTTACAAAAACAAATTTAGTTAGTGATGTAGTTGATCACTTGTCGATCTCTAGATCGTGTTGAAGAACGCCGCAACCTAGCAGTGTATCCAGCCTCTATCACACATCTAGCTCCCGACAACCTACACGCCTCCCCTCCAGTAGAGCATAGGACACAGTAGATAAATCTTACTCTGAGAATCCAACAGAACATGTACCTCGCTAATCTGAGGCCATGTGGAAAATTCTAGAGGAGGAAGAGAACCTTCACGAGGAGGTGGTGCATCTAGAGAGGAGGAGGAGGGCTCCTTTTATAGGGGAGGGAGGGAAGCCCAAGGGGGTATGGCCTCCGACCATGCAGGGGTCCCCCACCTCTCCCTCATTCAAGTGAGTGCACTTCCCACACACATAAACTCCCTCTCCACTCACATGCATTTATTACCCATTAGCATACATGTATTTTTCTCTTTAAATATTTTTTTATTTTATTCAGAATTTTTTAATTACTTTAATTAAAAAATGTTCACATAAAACCCCTTACATTGTTTCTATATTACACCTAAAACCATTTTCAGTGATTTGACCCAAAACAATTTCGGTGATCATCGAAACAGTTTCATCTCTAACAAATTTATTCTCGAATATGTTTTATCTACCACTTAGTGTAAGAGAACCTTAAGTGTGTCACCCTACATTTTGTGAATAATGCAGAAATGATAGAGACACCTCTCTTATCAATAATCAGAAGTGGGACATGGAGATCCGCACTAACTCCTACACATTCAACAATAACTCTTGTGATCATGTGAACCATCTACATCGTATCCAATTCGTTTTGTCTCGCGATACTTTACTTTCCCAAGATCTGATCATAGGTATCAATCATACCCTAGTTTTATCTCGATCCCGACAAGTACTCTTTACTCGTTCTGTGATACAGCATCCCTATGACCTAGTCACGTGCTTGCAAGCGGTGTTGATGTGATATCACCGAGAGGGACCATAGTGTATATCTCTATCATTAGGATGGACAAATCCCACTCTTGATCCATGAGCCTCTACATACCACTTTTGAAATACCCGAACCCACCTTTATAGTCACCCTGTTACGGTGTGACGTTTGATGTTATCAAGGCACTCGATCTTACGGTGTTAGTGATCGACATGATCTCATGGTCTAATGACTAGGAATACTTCTTATGCATTTGATGTAGCAATGTAAACTTAATGCCTAGATCGTATTGCTAAATCTACTTTGGGTGTATGTTCATCATATCATTCTTGTAATGGTATGATCTCGTTATTAACAACATCCAATGTTCATGAAAGGAAACCTTGATCATATGTTAATTAACGAGCTAGTATATATAAGAGGCATTACTAGGAACTTTGGTTTATTTTTTAAACACATATATATTAATGTTTCCTATTAATAAAGTTCTACCATGAGAAATAAACATCAATCATAAACTTGAAATAAGATAATAACATTTTATTATTGCCTCTTGGGAATATTCCCTTCAATTAAAAAGATCGGTATCGCTTGTGTGCGTTGAGATTGGTTGTGCCCTAAAGGCTGGCCCCTAATTCGGCTTATATAGTCATTTGACCTAGGGTTTATAGGAGAAATATATCCGGCTACGATATAGAGTCGATATAGAGTACAACTTGGACTACAAGTCTATCTACAGGCCTAAGTCCTCTCGGCCTTCCCATAGCTGGATGGGCCTCCATCTTCTTTTCCTGGCTAAGCTGCCCGTGAAGTCAAAGCTCTAACCCGGAAGTGGGTCACCCTGGTTAGTGAGTAGCAGTTGGTATAACATGGAAGTATATCCACAAGACTGGAGTTCAGGTTCTGGAAATAGCCATCATTGTCCGATAAAGACAATGCTTGGCGAAAACCAAATGATGCTCTAATGTAGCTATATGCAATGCAATTCCTATGTGTATTTTATTTGATTTCATTTGATCTGAACTCCTTTGTCCTTTAGTGAATTCTTTCACTTTAAGGGCTTTAGGAATTTTATTTGGTATATTTTATTCACTTGAATTTCACATCACTATGAATTTCACATCCTTTAGTGAATTAATTTATATATTTGAATTTTCATATCACTATGAAAATTGGGTTTACATATTAGTATATAATTTTCTTAGGATTTTTTCATATATAAAGGAATAATTAAAATGGCCCTTTTTGAAATTCCCATTTTTCACATCAAATCAAAGTGCTAGAAAAATACTACAAAAATACCTTCTGTATTCTTTTATTTGTTACACACAACACTATTATTACTTTATTTTTCCTAGTTTTAGTTTGGGTGTTATTTATTTTCTAGTGTTTCTGCCTTTTTTATGAAATTACTAAAATACCCCTTAATGGTTGGGCCCACCAGTCAGTTAGACCCACTAGGTCAAAACCAGCTCCCGAGCTGGTCTGGTTCAACCAGACCGCTCCTACTCAGACTCACTCGCTCCCCTCTCTCGTGCGATGTTGATAGCAACTACATCTTCACCTCGCCCTAGCCATCCCGGCCACCTCCGGCCTCCCCAAGTCACCATGCTTCCACCAAAATACTCACCTCTCCTCGCTCTACTTTTCTACCACACATACTCTTCTCTCTCGGTCTCTCTCAGCTATGCTCGACCCTAACCCTAACTAGGGTTTCGGTGTGTGATGCTTGGTATGGCTCTAGCACAACTCCTGCGACTCCCGTTGTCGAGCTGCTGCTAGTGCGCACCTCCTGTTATCCTCCTACAGATGACATGGGATGGCATAGGTTGAGATGCCCCTCGCGTACTCCTTGTGTTGCCGTTGTAGCCATGTTCAACCTCTACTTCCTCTTCACGGTCAGTGGTGAGCTAGGCTCCCACTTTCCAAATCTAACCTTCTCCTCCTACTACTTATTCTACATGTATCTCTTCCTCTGGCTCAATTTGGGTATTCTTCCCTAATTTTCTAGGGTTTCTCTATGTCTATGTTCAATTGTGGTATTCTAGGGTTCTAGGTACGTTCTAGATGCTTCTAGGTAGTTCTAGGGTTAATAGACCTGCTACTACTCGACATGGTCATAGGTTTTGCTCTATGTTCATCTTACTAAATCATGTGCTTGACATTTCTTCAGTAGTATTTAGTTAAGTGTATTTAGTGTTTTCTGTTAACTATCTAATGGTTCTTCCCAGGGTTCTATGTACGGATCATTGTAATTTCATGAGCAATACTATTGAATTAAATTCCTAGCTAAGTAATCATGTTAGTTCTAAGTTATTGTCTCTATTAGTAGTTGTTGATCATGCTTCAGTATCACATAATGTATCATACTGGCAATAAATCAAGCATGTGCATTTAGATTCAAGCACTCCTTTGTTTTAGTTTTAGTTTTTATCTATAAATTCTTTGGTTAAGGGTGTTTTATCTTTCCCTCGTGTAGGTTTACTGGATACTTAACCTATATCTACATGTTGTTCCTTATGCTAATCCTTGGATCATGTCTAGGGAAGTGAGGTTAGATATAGGGTTTGTGTTCTTAATTACTAGTTATTGTTTATCTTCTACCTCAATATAAATTGTTTGGATGTGCTCATAGTCTAGGCTGGGCCAATGTCGTGTTCCTCAGTAATGGGGATGCACATGGATGCCTGAATATTGTCAATGTAACTAAAGTCTCTCTCTCCTACTGTTGGATCCTAGTGATCCGTAGCTACTGATGGCTGTGAAATGCCACCTCTTTTAGCCATATAAAATCAGCCATTTATCTCTCATATCATGTTTCTTTCAGCTATAGCTATGCCTTATATGCATGACTTCTAGTTCGCATTTACTTTCATATGTGCTTTGCACATTTAATAGTTTACATTGAATTTTATCACTTTTCCTTGTATATGACATGTGTGTTGGTGTTGATGATGATTATGGATAAAACAAAGGCAAAAGGGACAAAGAGAGCATAGTATGGAGGAGCTGCAGGGACCAGACTTAGCCATTTGAGAGGTTGAAAAAGTAAGTTTTTCCAACTTCTCAAAATAAATATCCAAGACCATGGGGTTGTATTCCTTCATGCTACAAACTCAACGAGTCCAAGAACACCCAAAACGGAGCTCGTATGAAGCAATAGCAGACAAAATACTAAAGGGGACAAACTGTTTGACGAGCAACTGTACGGCCAGAGCTATTTTTCTGGTTGTATAGCTCCACCCGTATAGTTGCCAAAAGGGTCACAAACGACGGGATTTGACCCCAGAAAAGCTCCAGAACCTTCCCTAAGTCATATGACGGTATTGGGGGAACCCTAGGGCACCCCCAAGGCCTATATAAAGGAGGGAGGGCCCAAGAAAGAGCCACCAAGCCATAGCCCTTCAGGGGCGGAGCTCTGCCGCCGCTGCCACCCATCCGATCTCCATTGCGGAAGAGCTCTGCCTCAACCACACCTCCGAGATCTAGATCTCCCTCAACACTATCACCGTCAAGGCATCCAAGCAAGAAGAAGGGGAGGAGAAGGAAGACATCACCACCACCATGCATAGATCTCCACCTCCATCATCATCTCCATCTCCCTCTCTCTTGTGTTTAGTAATTGTAAGATTGAACATGGTTGTGATATCATTATATGTTTATATATGTTTTGTTGTTCATCCATGTGTGAGTGATTGATTCAATTCTAGGTTGAGGTATGATCTAGTGCGCTGAGTTAGAGTTTATTGTGATCTAAGATGAGTTTATGTGATTCTTTGGTCTGGAAGTGCCTTTTGCCTTGCGGTGACGCGCGAGAACCATGCATAGTGCACACAGTGTGATAGCCCGGTAATAAATTGGGGAACGTTTATTTGTCTGAGAAATCTCTTATAGATCACACATATATTTTCCCATCTAGTACTAGTGATACCGAAGCCTAGAAGCCCTCTCTCATTCCATTCAATCCTACAACTACAATCTCTTTAATTCAGTTTATATTCTTGTTTACTTTCCATCTTAGTTTATTTTGTTCTTGTTAAAAGTTCTTTGTTATTAGATATTTTAAACCTCTCTCAATTATTGCTATTTTAGTAACTTATAGAATAGGCTATTTACAAACCATGGTTTGAGTGCGAAACTTGGCCGCATTGATAACGTGGCTGCGGGGTCGTGTTGTTTCCGTTAGTAGATCTCCCATCGGGACAAACTCTTAAATATTTGCTGCTACCAGTACTTCAATAACCCTATTGTTGGTGCAGGAATCAAGTCATCAAATTGGCACCGTTGCTAGGGACATAACCGTCCGGTTATTACCTTCCTACTCGCACATAGTTTATTTCCATTTGTTGCTATTTATCTTACTGCTTTTAATTATTTGAAAAGAACAAAAAAATTAGTTTACCTTTGTTAGTAGTCCTGTTATTTATTTTAGTTATAGGAAATTCAAAAACATAGGATCTATGGAAAGTAAAAGTCTTGCGGAGTATGCTTCTCCGAGTGTTGATCATTTACATGCTCCTATTGTTCAACCCACTATTTATGTGGATGGATATGAGATTAATCCTATGTGGATAAATATGATCATGGAAATAGCTTTTGCAGGAGATCCGGACAATGATCCATATGAGCATATTGACAAATTTACTTCATTGTGTTCTACGGTGAAGGCAAATAGATGGACAAATGATAAGCTGAAGTTATATCTGTTCTGGTTCTCGCTGAAAGGAAAAGCTAAAGATTGTCTAAAATTGCATCCCACGGGACACTTCAATTCATGGAAAGGTATCTCCAAAGCTTTTATCGGTAAGTATTTCTCACAAAATCAAACTTATGAGCGTAGGCTTCATATCCTGAATTTCAAGCAAAGCAACAATAAGGATTTAATACAACCTTATAGTAGGTTCTCAAAATTGATGCATGATTATCCACATCGTAATTTACCTGATTGGTTATTGTTGAATCACTTTTATGGAGACTTAAATCACTCTTCTAAGGGTAATCTAGACATGATGTGTGATGGTGCATTCCTTGGAAAAACTTTGGAAGAAGCTTGGCAACTCTTAAGAGATATACATAATAATTTTCATCAATGGCAATGTGAAATTGTGCATGAAGAAAAACCTCTCCCTAGTGATCTAGAGAACTTGGTCAATGAGTTTCTTAAAGATGAAAATAGAAGAGCAAAAATCCTTATGATGATACCTTAGTTAGAGATGTTCTTTCTAAAGCAATACCTTGCATAGCTGATTACTTTAATCATATTAGAACTGCTTTTACTAATGATGGAGAACAACCCTCTACTGTTACTCCCATATCTTCCACTTGTTGCATCATTGAAGCAGGAAAGAAGGATAAATCCAAGAAGCCTAAAACTAGGAAAAATAAAAATAAGAAGCCTCGTGTTGAATATCCCACAAATGTGACACCTGCATATGAAGTGAAACAGAATTATGAAGAATATCAGAGAAATGAAAGACACATCAAGGAGAAAGAAGAAAAAGAAATCAAGGAATGGAATGAATTGAAAGTAGCTCTCAAACCTTATCCTCCACCTATTCCTGATCTTTGTTATTCTTCTAACTTTAGTGATGATGAGGACTTAAATTATTCAATAATCCCTGATAATTACCCTGAAGAAGTTTTTGATGATTCTAGTAGTGTTTGTTTAAATACGCTTTTCGGAGAAATCAATTATGATGAGCCAAAGACAAAATCCTATGTGCCTCCCATACCTGTTTGCTATGACTTTTGGTTTACTAATGAGGTGAAGGAATTTTCGGTGACAAAGACCAAGCTACTAGATCCAAAAGAACATTATGATCTATACCCTCAAAATAGTAATCAAGGTAAAGATTCAAAGTTTGATAATAAATCTTTAACACCCTCTATGCAGGAAGGAAAGAATACATATTTACCGAGCTTGGCGCATCCATCCTCACGTGGCAACGAGAACACTTACCAGATACCAATGCACCACAAGTGCGTATGTATTATAATAAAAAAGTATGATATAAATCCTGCAGACACACGTTGGAGGTAAGCAAAACTACTCCTATAGCTGCCTCCATTGCTGAATAAATGTGGAATATAAAAGTCTGGCTACTTGATTATAAGAAAGCGCTTCCCGGGAGCCAAACCGGAAGTCATTAGGTGTCTTTCTTAGTTTTGTGTCTTGACTCTAGATGCATTCATGTTGCATTGGCATTTTTATTTCTTGCATGATTTGCTATTAGAGTTATCTTGTTGTAGTTTTCAAAAGGTAGAATTTATTGTTACTATGTGTTGCACAACTCAGTTGTACCTAAATCTCATCCTATACATGTTAATGTTGGTCGAGAATTTAAGTTGTTATTTTACTATCAAACCAATGTATATCACTAAGTTAAAGGATAAGAAATAATTTTCGAAGAAACCGAATTTTTTTGATGCATACAGAGAGTTTAACGACCAACTATATGGCGGGAATAAAAATTCCGGCCGTATAGCTCTGGTCGTATAGATATCTTTGTCATCAACAATTTTTCTTTCATATGTACCTAGAGATTAATGGCCAACTATACGGCAGGAATAAAAATTCCGGTTGTATAGTTTCGGCCATATAGATATCGATGCCTCTGTATATTTTCTTTTCCAAGGGACAGATAGCTTGACGACCAACTATACGGCGGGACACTTTTGTCTGCCCGTATAGTTGTGCCCGTATAGTTGAGAAAACCCCTCAAATGCCAACTAGAAGGTAACCATTGCTCAAAATTTTATTCTTTGTTCTTCTAAAAATCTCGAAACACCACCTGGGAGCTTCTCCCATGATCTAGAGAAGCTGAGCATATGTAAGCAATAAAATTCTACCTCAGAAACCTCCAAGACTGTAATTCTCTATAGAAGTTGATGTTTTCTTTTTTACTTTCCTTTTATCAGTGGGGTAAACGAACTATGTTCGTATACCAAACCGATGTATTTTATTTTGTGTGTTATTTTCGCATGGACTTGAACCTTGTGTGACGACATGTACGGTAGTGCCGACCGTGCAAACACTCACATGAGCCACTTGGTTGCTTCAATTCAACGCTTTGAAAATTAGTTTCTGGTGAAACCTTCCAACTCGAACCTCTTTTATTAAGCACATAGGGGCTGCACACTCGTGTTTCATATTTTATCTCACTTGCACTTCATCAAAATCTAGGAGAGGCATCTTCTAGAACTAGTTAGTTGACTTAAGCGTGGTGCTTAGGTTGATGAACCGACTCAGTGGAACTTTTATTTTTATCACTTATGAGCTAAACCCGTGTCTTCAGAAACACAAAAATATTTTGTTTTCTTTTCAGTTTTTAAGCAGGTCCTCAAGGAAGGTACACCGGGCCATATCAAGAAATACATGTTGAAGCAAAGGTTCTTTGTCCATCAAAAGAGAGGTTACTTGTATCTCAACGGTAAAGTGTGTCACCCTTGTTTTCAACTAAGCTTGGGGAGGTAACCACTTCTCACACTATCTTTTGGAAACTGTATTTTATCTTTTCTTTTGGTGATATACTCAAGTTTGGTTCTTGCAAAGTTCTAAGCTTGGGAAGGTTACTTCTTCATGTGTAGATTCTTGTGCAATATTCGTATTCAATGAAGGTTTAATGCAATCATATATCCCTCTATTTTTGAATGCTTGTGTAAGTGAGTCTAGGTTTGTATTCATATGGGGATACACTTGCTCATGATAGGCACCATAGGAGTTGACTTGGAGCTTGTATGCATCTTGCCAAATTGTTTAACAAGCTTGTGACACTATTTGTGATCCTCTAGAAAACATTGCCACAATATATACACTTGGAAAGAATGAATACTTGATCAAGATCTTTTGAAATTTGTTGGTTGTCACTAAATAGCCTTGTCTTAAATGAATATGTTATGCTCGACCCCATGATGTCAAAACAACAGACTTGATAGTTTGCTTACGGAAGGAGTTGTCAATTGGAAATGCTATTTTGAAGTTTTGAGTTCTATGCTAAATAAGGTGTTGATTAATTGTCTTAAGAGTTTAGCCTTAAAGATACTCAACACCATAGATGTGATGATCGACTTGATAGTACTCTTTGAAAGGATTTGTTTGAAGAAACTAATATTTAGCGGTAATTGAGATGCATGCCAAATCTTGACCTATTGATTAAAGTATGATATTGCTTTATGTGTGTCTACACCATTGTCGCACAACATGGGATGCTAACAACTGCACTGGCCTTTGAACAATCCAAAAAGAGGAAACTATTGGAGTTTGGCTATGAGTTACCCAACATATGTAGCATAAATGCTATATTTGGGTATGCATTGGTATTCTCATGTGTCTGTGTTCAAAGCGAAAGAGAGAATACTCCTCTGGACATTATGAGAAATCATTATACCGAAAAGGGAAACCTTGGTAATGGTCACGAGTATCTATTCTTAGCCTGCACAGTCTGATTAAACACACTAAGTTTTGGCATGATCTCATTACTGATGAACTGAAGTTTTGGAAAGACAAAGAATAGAAAATGAGTGTTTAATAACCATGATTCATTGATGTGGATGACCAAAAAGAGACACTCCAATGCTATGCTTCTTTTGACATGTTCTCACATTTCCTTTTAGCATAAATCACGTTACTAAGAGATAAACTTTTTGAAACTCAATACTTGATGTTTTCACTTGAGAGCCTTAACTAGATGACATGATTGGGTAGAATCCTATTTATGCTTGACATCTATTTGTGACTAAGTTTTGCCTCATAAAAATAATAATGATATGAAAAGTTATACAAAAGGTGCAATAAGAGGATCACAAGTTTGTTTGCAAGTGGATTCACTGTTGACATGGAGCATATAAGTTTTGATGAATCTTTAGTGGTCTTTATGACTGAGCTTGTGTTTTCTTGTATGAATACATGTTTTCTCTCTTCAAGCTTGTAGAAGAAATAAGGATGCAAGGCATTGATTTCCAATGATAAGCTATTTCACAACCATTAATTTATTATCGACCCTTCCTGCTCGAGGACGAGCAAGGTCTAGCTTGGGGAA
This sequence comes from Avena eriantha, assembly GCA_910589775.1. Classification (NCBI taxonomy): domain Eukaryota; kingdom Viridiplantae; phylum Streptophyta; class Magnoliopsida; order Poales; family Poaceae; genus Avena; species Avena eriantha. The sequence continues at coordinate 273,271,704 of OU342740.1, read as the reverse complement.
GTTGATGGCTGTGAAATACCACCTCTTTTAGCCATATAAAATGAGCCATTTATCTCTCATATCATTTTTCTTTCAGCTATAGCTATGCCTTATATGCATGACTTCTTGTTCTCATTTACATTCATATGAGCTTTGCACATTTAGTAGTTTAGGTAGAATTTTATCACTTTTCCTTGTCTATGACATGTGTGTACGTGTTGATCATGATTATGGATAAAACAAAGGAAAAGGGGGCAAAGAGAGCATAGTATGGAGGAGCTGTAGGAACCAGACTTAGCCATTTGAGAGGTTGAAAAAGTTCATTTTTTAAACTTCTAAAATTAAATATCCAAGACCATGGGGTTGTAGCCCTGGACGATACGAACTCAACGAGCCCAAGAACACCTAAAACAGAATTTGGATGAAGAAATGACGGCCAAAATACTAAAGGGACAAGCGGTTTGACGAGCAACTATACGGTCGAAGCTATTTTTCTAGTCGTATAGCTCCGCCCGTATAGTTGCCAAAAAGGTCGCAAACGACAGAATTTTACCCCAGAAAAGCTCCAGAACCTTCCCTAAGTCATATGCCAGTATTGGGGGAACCCTAGGGCACCCCAAGGCCTATATAAAGGAGGGAGGACCCAAGAAAGAGCCACCAAGCCATAACCCTTCAGGGGCGGAGCTCTGCCGTCGCTGCCACCCATCCGATCTCCATTGCGGCAGAGTTCTGCCTCAACCACACCTCCGAGATCTAGATCTCCCTCAACACCATCACCTTCAAGGCAACTAAGAAAGAAGAAGGGGAGGAGAAGGAAGACATCACCACCACCATGCATAGATCTCCACCTCCATCATCATCTCCATCTCCCTCTCTCTCTCTTGTGTTTAGTAATTGTAAGATTGAACATGGTTGTGATATTATTATATGTTTATATATGTTTTGTTATTCATCCATATGTGAGTGATTGATTCAATTCTAGGTTGAGTTATGATCTAGTGCGCTAAGTTAGAGTTTATTGTGATCTAAGATGAGTTTATGTGATCCTTTGGTCTGGAAGTGCCTTTTGCCTTGCGGTGACACGCGAGAACCATGCATAGTGCACACAGTGTGATAGTCCGGTAATAAATTGGGAAACGTTTATTTCTCTGAGAAATCTCTTATAGATCACACATATATTTTCCCATCTAGTACTAGTGATACCGAAGCCTAGAAGCCCTCTCTCATTCCATTCAATCCTACAACTACAATCTCTTTAATTCAGTTCATATTCTTGTTTACTTTCCATCTTAGTTTATTTTGTTCTTGTTAAAAGTTCTTTGTTATTAGATATTTTAAACCTCTCTCAATTATTTCTATTCTAGTAACTTATAGAATAGGCTATTCCAAACCACGGTTTGGGTGCGAAACGTGGCCGCATTGACAACGTGGCTGCGGGGTTGTGCTGTTTCCGTTAGTAGATCTCCCATCAGGACAAACTCTTAAATATTTGCTGCTACAGATACTGCAATAATCCTGTTGTTGATGCAGGAATTGAGTCATCAGCTACTATGATCTATGGCTAGTAATTAGTTACAACCTTTTTAGATTCCTAAGCTTTCTTGATGAAGATCTGTAAATGATTCTCCATCTTCCTCCACATGTTCTCGAAGTGTTGTTCAAATTCTTTCTCTATTTCTAGCTTCCTTTCTCTCTGAGATCCCTCTCTAACTAGTGAGTGTGTGTTTCTAGTCTAAGCTCAACTGGTGGGTTATGAGCTCTAGGATGTGAGATCCCTAGCTATTTATAGTGCTCCCAAGTTAATGAGGTGATGATACCTAAGACATCCATTTAGGTGATACACATGCTTGGGTAAGAGTGAAACTGTCTTTGTAGCTTCACTTATATGTAGGTGGCATATGATTTTTGGTGGTTAAACCCATGCTAGTTTTAAATCTTATGTGCTTGCCAAATTTGGCATGTAGGTTCTATTGTTCTATTTGCAAGTGAACTACACATGCCCATTATTGTCATGTCCTGGTCTTGGTCATTGACAAATGTTAATTTGATTATTGTTATTAATTTTAGGTTTAATTAATCTACGAGTCCTTGAAATTTTGTTTGGTTGGATCTCACGTATACTTATTGTGCTACATTCTGGTTAGTTTAAATCTTGGATTAATAGTTGTTTTAATTTCCAGGTATAGTTGAGTTCATATTGAGTCATGGTTTTAAGAAGATTAGATAGGTTTTTAACATATTTTTTCTTTTTTGTTAGTAGATTGTACTAGGTTTTTACTTCAGCTTTGTAATTATGTCAACTACACTTCTCTCTACGTCCACTGGGCATGACGGACAAACAAAAACGTTGCACAAAACACAGAGCACTGTTCGTACCTTAACGGTAAAATACAAGTCTTTGGACTTTCCCTTAGACACTCGAGAAGTCTAAGACCAACAGATATTCGGGATGCACCTTCTCGTTTATAAGCTGGCTCAAACCACTCCGAGTTGTCGAGGTGGGATTAAACATGCATCGGATTAAAATGATTCATCTTGCTTGATATATATCCTACAGGCCTTAGTGATAAGGGGTAGATAACCATGCACTGATCGCATCGCGGGCACGAGGGACACACGGAATACGCTACTATATAGCTAAGTCATATCGGTGTTACCAAAAAAGGTCATGTATGTGCATCTGATGTGGATTCCCCACTTAGCGTTATCTGCAAAAAAGTCATATACGTGCGTGCGATGTAGATTCCACAGGTGCATGCAAAGCGTGGATCTTGCATCGTGAGCACTGAAGACACGTGGAATCAGCTAAGAAAACACGGTACGCTTTTTCACGTCATTAATCTCTATTACATAAAATCGCACGAATTAATTCTTGTACTCTTGCAGAACGGTTTGGGAGAACTTTGTCATGCAAAAGGATAGTTTGACAATAATACTAACACTGATAGATAGTTAACGTAAGAGATTACACATTTATTATTATATTATATTTTTTAGAGCGGACAAAAATAAAAGTAGATAAATTTTCATATTCTTTATGTAGAAAAATGGCTAAATCCTTGTCTACAGGTAAGAGAGACTTCATTTTTAGAGGTAGGCCGAACAAGTCGAGCAAGTGACCTACAATGCCTCACTTAATGAGACGTTGAGCTGGTCGGCAAGTACACGTCTCCTTCCTCCCTGTTATGGGCTTGCTCAGCTCCGCAGAACAACTACAATATGGTAAGGAACCCGGACTCTTATCATGGTCATATAACTCTTGTAAATACATAAAAAAATTGTTATGCCGTGAAATATACAAAGAGAAATGAAACTCAACGCTGGTATAGTACAAAGTTTCGCAATCAACATGTAGCACCACACATTCGTCTTATGTATACGCAATTCATTGTTTAGAGCTCAAAGGTTGTTGCTGTATGTCTAGTCCACGCGAACGTTCCATGATAGACGTGTCTAGATACACATCGCACAGTCCACCTATATAGTTTAACGTCGCATTCTCCATGTTTCGCATGCCACGTATATAATTTAACATTTCACAGTTCCCGTGTATAGCATAGTATTTCGCTTTCTACGTATGTAAGTCATGTATACAAAGTTCAAAGTTTCGAGGTCAACGGCTGACGTCTTACATGCGTAGTATACGTCTATAGACTAAAGTTTAGCATTCTACGTATATAGGTGAACGTTCCGCAGTCTATGCGTCTGGTTACACGTTGCACAGTCCCTGTGTATAGTTTCATATTTCATAGCCTACGTGTGTAGCTACACGTTTCGCAGGCCACGTGTTTACGTGTATGGTTCAACCTTTCGCAGCGTACGTGTTTATAAGCAACGAAATCTAGCAAGATGAAGAAAACATAGACGAAAATTGAAGAAACACAGAGCGTAACGAAAGACTACAAAAAATTCGAGAGGAAATAGTTTCACGGCTCGGAGTTTCATGCATACAGTTCACCGTTTCACTGTTACTTTCTCTAATAGTCATGATTTTTCTTTTCTAAAGCATACTACTCTCGGTCTCGAGCTTTATTTAAACTTCATATATCTGAAGTTGCACTAAATAGTTGATTACTACACTAAATCATCTATCATTTTCTCTCCAACTTGCTAACAACCAACGTCTTTACAGTGCACGATACGGTAATCACCGTTTTGCCTGTTACGATTCTCATCGTGTTTGCATAGTACAGTCTTGCGGGAAACGCTTTCATAGTCAACGATTTGGAAAACACTTTTGCAGTCAACAATTTCACAATTAAGGATTCGCATCTTAGGCGTGAGGGAAGGGGAAAAAGAAATTAAGGAAAGGAGTAGCTGAAAAACGTTTAAGAAAAGAAGCCAAAAAATAGCAAAAAGAGAAAGCGGATACATACCTACCAAACGCACCGTCCACGAAGAACGGCCGCGTCGTAGTTGATGCCTGAACCACCGCCGCCGGCATCTTGACTGACGTTTCGAACAGCTACGGAAAAAAGCTATACCATACAAAACACAGCAGTGCGATACCTAGGCTACGACCGCACCGAAGTGCGGAAGGCTAGATGTTTGATGTATGTCCCGCCAGCTGTTTAGCACGCCCTGTGCTCTTCCAAAGTCGTCTCCTCTGAGGTCACGCTCTCTCGCCAATCGCATCGGTAGTCCCGCGTGTGTTCACTGGACCATCGCACGCGTTCGATGGGGAGATAAAGCCAAGAGGAGGCGAAGGTGGGAGAAGATATAAACCATCTAATGCTTTACATGGAGAGAGAATCAGGAGAAGCGTCTTATACTCCACGCAATGCCGCAAAAATAAGGAAGCATGACATAAGAGAGAGGCTAGACGATACTCGAGAACCCGCCCAGGGATTACACTAATAGCCAGGTTGTGGGTGTGGGGCCCCCGGATTAGTCCTCCGAAAATCCCTATTATGCATACATCACGATCCCATGATCAGTAAATAGGAAAAAGTTTTTGTTCCCCTGATCTTTGCACTCTGGATAACAAATACAAATTAGGGTTGCTGAAAATGGGATGTTACAGTGGGCAGCGAGAACCCTACGGCGTCTAGGGTCTACGCTGTCAGGTCTTCTCTCTCACGCGAGAACCCGCAGCTGCCTATAGCTTACGTTGCCAGGTCAGCTCTCTGGCGCGATAATCCACGGACGCCTACATCCTACGATGCCACATCGCCTACACGCCGCAAGGAACTGCGTTAGCCCATACCTACCGATGCCACCTACGCTACCAGCTCAGCCACGTATGTGGTCGGCGCGCCCCGCAACCTAGCGGGTGTGGAGCGTTGTCGCACAGGGAACGACTCTCACCGCGCGTGTTCTAGCCCGAGGACGCTGACGGTAGGCCCATGTCGCACGCGCGGCCCACCTTCCAACGACGCGTGGTGCGACGGCGCGCATTACACCGTCCGCTATATGGAATCTTTCTCCCTATACCGCAGCAGGACCCGCCTCACGGGATAGCAGGCCCCCATTGCGACGTCGCCGCGTGTCCTCCTCAGCGTCCATCCCACGGCCAAAAAATATCAGAACAACGTGGATAGCAGTTTGAGTCGAAACAATCTATCTTATTTACTCTGGATGTGGTGTAAGATGATATGAATAAAGTGGATTTCTAAATGTTGTGTTCTACTATTTGAATTACTTGAATTACGTTATATGTTGTGATGTGTTGATTGACTATTACTTTTTAGTTGTTCATATGTATGTGATTATTTAAGTTTGAATTCAAGTTTGACTTAGGTCAAACCTCAATTTTGAATTTATTCAAACTTCTCAAACCTTCAATCAAACTTGGTTCAATTCCTAAAATTACTTTGGTTATACAACCTCACTAGTGCCAAATTTAAATGAAAGCTTTTAAATTTTCAAACTACTCATGATTCTAAATGCATGCTATGGAAGAATTCAATTCACACAAATGCCCTTTCCTAAATTATTTTCCCTAGGTTGTCACACTGAGCGTCACCGGGAGAAACCCTCATGGAGAAAGTCTCACCCCATCGCTTCATGTGTTTCCCTCCCCAATACCCTCGCATATTTCTCCCTACTAATCCGCTCCCTTTCCATCTTCTTCTTGAGGCGCCGCCACCACCACCCGGTTGCGCTCCTACCCCTCCCATGGGCCGATGGGAGGAGCAAGGGAGAGTGCTGCCAGGCCTAGGGAGGGCAGCTCCTCGACCTCTCCTTGTAGCAAGGTGGGGCAACGCTACACGACCTAGCCACCACCTCGTCCTCGTCCTCGCCGCTCCTCCTCTAGTCCTCCCGTTCCTTCTCTTGTCCTTCATGCCGCTTCTCCCCATGCCACCTCCTCCACAGCACATCAGCAACATCGTATTCCTCGCTCCTCACGCACATGGCTGCAAAGACCGAGGATGAGGAGAAGGAGGCTGGAGAAAGCCATCGTCCTCGACCCGCAAGTCGCAAACCAATCACGTCGCCGCTATCTTCGCCTCCTTCTCTTCATCATCACGAAGGATGAGCTAGGCATCCACCTTCGTCGAGCCATGGTCTTATAGGTTCCTCTGTGGCAACCTCTTATTTGTGGATACTTATAGGCTCCTCTGAAGACCATAGCTTCCTTTCTGCCCCAACCTCTTCATTGTGGACATTTATAGGTTCCTCCTCCTCCTTTGTTTCTCTCATCTGCAACATCCATCAATTCATCCCCACTGGACCCATTGCCCTAAAGCAAGGCATAAAATGGCCAGGTATGGACGCATCTAGATCTGAACGAACACTTAATTTTTCTTGTGTTCTATTCATGTAAAGGAATACTTCGTGATGTTCATTGTTTGCATTTTTCATTCAATTTTTTGTTGGAATTGATCCAGGTCCAGTAGAATCAATTTTATTTTGGTTGTCCTAAAAAGAAGCCTTTAACAATGCTTCATATGTATATGGTTTGAGTAAATAAACTTCATGTGAGTTTATTATATGATTACACTAATCATCTTAATTTGATTTTCACTCCTAAATATCTAAAGTACTTGGGACATGAGATTGAGTATGTGTGCAACTTCATTGACATTGATGACAAGATAGTAAATTATTAAGAAATCATGATTCCCATGGCGCGAGAATATACATAGGAATCTTATTTTTGTTCCTTCCTAGCTTTTACAACCTTGGACAAGGCCATACAATATATTTACTATGCTATATTTTTAGTACAGTTTTATTTATGCAATATATCCTCATATTTCTCTCACTGCTTTTGCCTCCCGATTTTTATATAGTCACTACAACACACTTCTAATTTAACGTAGAGTATTTTTTTTTAATTCATTGTTCCGCTATATTGGTCCAGATTTAACGAGACGGCACACCCTAAATCTAGTTCCTTTAGCTAGCCGTTGGGGCTGCCTCGGCCGCAGCAGCAGACTGCATCTTCGTGGCAAACTCCACCATCCTGCCCACGTCTGGCATGACCGCCTCGACCGCGTCCAGCGCGCCAAAGTTGTCTGCCCATGCGGACAGGAGGGGGGTCCTCGTAGGGTCGAAGGTCTTGCCTCCGACGCCCAACATTGCCTCCATGGCGTGCACCCAGGCGAGGATGCCGCCGAGCACCACGTCCACATACCCGGGATTGTCGCCGCCAAAGAAGCTCTTCCCCTTGCAGCACTCCCTCAGGGCTCCCTCCAGGGCCTCCATCGCCTCGAATGTCTGCTTCATCCCCTCGGACTTCTCCTCCTCCGTCTTGCCCCATGACGCCTGGTAAGTCGCCTTCATGAGCTGCGAATGCACACACAAATATTTCCCCTCGGGCCGGTGAGACCATCGTTTCAAAACTGAAAGTACACGCACGGCGGATCAAACGATCATCTGAGTCGTATGTGTACAATACCTTGTCATCGATAAAAGCAACCCAGAACCGAGCGACGGCGCGCTCGTAGGGGTCGACCGGGAGGAGAGAGCAGGCTCCGCTGAAAGCCTCGTCGATGTACTGGATGATGACCAACGACTCGCATATGGGCTTGCCGCCGTGGATTAGCACCGGGACCTTTTTGTGGACGGGGTTGGACTGGATGAGCAAATCGCTCTTGTTGCCGAATAACTCCTGCTCCACGTACTCATAGCTGACGCCCTTGATGCTGAGCGCAAGCCGAACTCGCAGGACGAACGGGCTCGCCCACATGGCCAGCAGCTTCACTTCGTCGCTCTCTGCTCCGGCCATTGTTGGTGTCTATCAGGTATGAACTCAAGGTCTCAACTTTTGCAGATAGCGTCTGTGTTTTTGGCTGTGCTTGCTTTCTTGGTGTTTCGACTCGAGGCTAGAACATGAGGTATATAAAGGCTACACACACGGAATAGTATAGCAGAGACTCTCCCGGCCGCTAGAACGATTCAAGGAACAAATTGTGTGGTTTAGAACCGTAGCAGAAATCTTCAGACTTGGACAAGCAATCAAGTATCAGCATGTGCCTGCTTGCAATCCAACTGTAAAATATTTGACTTTGACAAGTATGAGCATGTACCTGCTGGCAATCCAACTAATTTTTCTTGACTTTGACAAGTATGACGTAATCTGCTCCCTTCACGAACTTCAGCCATACATTTTTTTGTTTCCCACCATCGTCGCTCCTTTTCGTGGAACAGTCATAATTGTCGACGCAAAAAGATCTAGCAGCTGGCCTGTTTGGTTGACAGCTTGCCACGCCATAATATGCCATATTAACCTTTCCCATGCTTTGGCAAGACTAAGGGTATGTTTAGTTTGCATTACACACTTAGAGCATCTCCATTCGTTCGCGTTTCCAGGTCAATAGCGTCGGATGGATGTGACTTTCGGCCCAGGAACGGTCATATTTCCACTCGCGTTCCCAACCAAATCCAGAATCCGGCGACATATTTGAATTTTTTCTGTTCCCGCCGGCGAAATCTCGCCCAAAGGTGTTCGACAAAAAATCGCCCAAAACAGTTCAACAGAAATTCACCCAGAAGAGGTTCGGCGACCAAATTATAACAAAACAGGATGAAATCCGGCGATCATTCGTCGACGGGGATGGGCTCCTCCGCCTGGTCTGATGTGACGAGGATGGGCTCCTCCGCCGGGTCTGCTGCGGCAGGGCACGTCGACGGATTCGAGGATGTGGAGGCAGAACTCGGCGACGGTGTGGTTGTCGACACTAGTAGAAACAGGGCCTATTGTCCCGGTTTGTAAGGGGCTTTAGTCCCAGTTGCCCAACCGGGATGGGGCAATTGGGACTAAAGCCCCAAACCTTTAGTCCCGGTTGGGCTGCGAACCGGGACAAAAGGGCGGTCCACGTGGTCGCGGGCTGTCGCTAGGGGAGGAACCGGGATCTATGTGTCTCTGCTGCGGCAGCATTTTGGGCACTTTTCTGCCGCGGCAGAGATTTTTTTTGTATATTTTTCATTTATTTTGTTTCCCCTTTATCTATTTCTTTTTTGTGTTTTGGGCAGCATTTATTTTGTGACACTTACCCCAGCACTATGTTGTGAGGAATGCTCGTCCTCATAGTAGATGGTGCGAGGTTAATGTTACCGAAAGTGGATTCCCTCAAATACGCACCATGCCTCCATGCGAATCCACTTTCGATAACATCAACCTCGCACCGTCTACTATGAGGACGAGCATTCCTCACAACATAGTGCTGGGGTAAGTGTCATCTACCTTAAGGGAACCATTATATTACAAAAATCTCCCGATTATATTACACAGCAAGTATCGAATATATTACATTCATGCATATATATAATATAAAGTCTTTTATGATTCATATTACATTACCATCATCTTCCGATAGTATTCTCCTTTTGGATCTAGGACCTCTTCATCTAAGAATCCTGCAATTTCCTCTTGGATTGTTTGTATGCGATCCTTTGGTAGAAGATTGTCCCGCAACCGTTCGATCTAATTTAAAAGAATGAGTCAACATATATGAATGAAACTAGACACAATTGATGGTAATAAAACAAATTTCTAAATATTGTTTACATACTTGAAGTTGTTCTATGTTTCTACCCTTCTCACAGGTCGTCTGACGAATGAACTCGTAGACATAGTATCCACCTAAGTTATTTCCGCCTGGCGGCCTCAGACACTTTACGAGAACAAAGTTCGATCAAAATAATAATAATTAAGCATGATAATGGTATCGAAACTAGAATCAAGGAGATGCTCTAGTAGTACTTACATTTAGTGGTTTAAATGTAAGGTTCTCTTTCCAGGCACCCATAGCCTTGTTGGTGAACCGTTTCCAAGCGCTGTTCGGCAAAGAAAATGAATGAAATGAGTTATTAATTACTTGATATAAGTAAATGAACGAAAGTTGCCGATATAGTATCATAATGACTCAAATTACCGCTGAATCATATCCTGCATGGGGGCCCACTTCTCAAGGGATTTACGTTTAGATTCCATAAACTTGTACTACTCCATTGTCAGGTTGAATGATTAGCAGAATATAATGAAATCTGCGCATGTATAACTCATCAATTATACACTTAACATCGAGTAAGCAAAATAGAATGTGTACAAGACAATAACACTCACTCGAAGTTGTAAGGTAATAATATTTCCCTTTTGGTTTCTTGAAACCTTAGAGCCATTACGATTTTATCCCCTGTGTCCTTGGGATTAAGTTTCACAATAATTTCATGAACCCAATATGGGTCAATGAACCCAATGGCATAGATCTATCCTCTTATGCATTCGAGAATCTTCAGTCTGCATAATATAGTGAGTATGATTATACATGCGATATAAACGAGGTGAGCTAACTAGAGACTTAATTATTAGACAAATAATACTTACAGATAGTAGGCACTGACGATCAATTTGTCGAGGACGTCTTGATTGAAAAACTAATGTAGTTCAGGAAATTCAATCGGTATGTGGGCATATCCATACCCATAATGCTCGTTTCGAACTCCGATCACTATCCAGTTTGCCCCTTCCTTTGTGGCTTTAATGTACCAATTATGCAATCTTCGCATTTTTGTTGGTAGATACTTGACGTCCTCAGGTCTGACGAGAGGTTTCCCGTACTCGTATTTGTATGCTTCCTCAGCCACGGGGAAATCTAACTGGTCTAAGTACTGGCAATAGTCATACCTTGAGCAGCGGCCGCTTCTTCATACAGTGCAACAATTTCTGGATCATATTGCTCGTTCGCAGCTTTGCTCGACTCTACCATGGTATCGGAAATCACTTTGAGCGGGGGGCATTCCTTGTTTTTCTATAAACTGAGCTGGGGAACTGAATTCCCACTTGCACTAGTGCTCTTCGACCGCACCATTGACTGATGTGACTTGACAATAGAGCGGTCATAGTCTAATGAAAGCCTTGGCTCGGGTTGATGAAGGGTCTTCAATATTTTTTGCACTTTGCCTTTTTCTTCTTTAGTGCTGGGGAACTGTGGCTCTTTCGTCCGCTTGAGGCTATCAAACCACTGTTGCGTTTGAGCCTTTGCGATCACCGTATTCTCCTCTTTAGTATAGTTGTAAGCTATCTTGGGAGCAACCTTTGGTAGTTTTGGGAGGGGCTCTAGTAGACGCTTCGGTGATGGGTTACTCTTTCGCTTTTGGCCCTGACCCTTTTGTACTTTTCGGAGGGGCTGAGACGGCTGACGCGGCGGCGAAGACGGCCATGCTAGAGATGGCTGACGCGGCGGCGAAGATGGTCGTGCTGGAGACGGCTGACGCGGCGGCAAAGACGGACGTGCTGGAGACGGCTGACGTGGTTGCAGAGACGGCGCCTGTCGCGGCGACGGCAAAGACGGCTGATACGCTAGAGACGGGTGAGGCTGCGACAAAGATGGAGTTGCGCTCTGAGGAGTGGATGGCCTTGGCGTCCGATTTGAAAGCATGATGTGTTCCTTTCTCCATAGAATGGTCATGTTTTTTGCTTCTCTCAGCTCAGTCACATCCCCTTCACCTGCAGGGTAGTCAAGCTTGAGCTGCGTGAATCCATCCATAACTTCATCCACCCCGGCAATAGCGTAGCCCTATGGAACCGGACAACAATGGTAAGTTGGTACCAGTCCAACTAATGGTAAGGCATAGCCGATCTCCACCTTGAAGGTTATGTTGACAACTTTCACATGCAGCTCACAATGTGTCATCTCCATGATATCATCCACTGGGTAGCGAATAGGAGCCATCGCTGGTGCATCATCAACATCATCACCAGGGAGCTCCGTGGAAGCCACATTGCTTTTTCGATTAGTGGATGGGCTGGTAGCATCGAAGGAAGCTTCGTCTACCATGTGCCGCTGAGATGGGCCAATAGCTTGCTGGCTAAGTTTCTCAAGTTGATTCTGATGCTGCTTTAATTGTGTTCTATTTCGCGCATCCGGTCTTTCTGCTTCATTACTTCAAGTTCCTCCCTTTCCTTTCTCCTTTGACAACTTCTATTGGGATATTTCTTCCTATAGTCAGCAAAACCAAGGTTCCATGGTTTGGAGCCTTTTGTACCTCGTGTTCATCCCTCGTGTTCCTTGTTCCCAAGGGAGAGTGCGAGCTCGTCATTATCTCTATCGAGAATGAACTCCCCATCTTCAACAACCTTTACTGCATTTCTAATGTCTTCGATGGGTATGGGAGTTTCTTTATGTCTTATGTTATATATGAACTTCCCTTCTGAGTCCAATGTGCCCCCGTGCCCGTAAAACCAATTCCTTACCCGTTCGATCCAATTGCATGGCTCTAGGGTGATCCCTGTAGCTATCAGGTCAGCCTCGAGTTTCTCCCATTTAGGCTTGCTAGCTTTGTAGCCACCTTGCCCCATAGTGTGGTGATACTGCTTTTTAGCAGCATTTTGCTTATTCGTTTCAGACCTTTTCTTAGCTGGCACCGATGTCTTGTACGCCACAAAATCAGCCCAGTAGTCTTTTATCTTCTCATACGCTCCAGTAGTGAAATCCGGAGTCTTCTCTTTCACGACAAAGTCAAGGTGCAATCTTTTCTTCCAGTTGTTGAATTGCTGGGCCATCTTCTTAAGAGCATACTCCTTGACGGCTTGCTCCATGTGTTTTTGTAGTTCCTCTTGAGTTGGAATCTCCTCATCTGGAGCGTAGTCATCTAGATACACCTCTAACGTCGGTAGGGTGAAATTAACCATGAGCTTTTTCCAAAGAGTGTCTTTGACTAAGTCACTGACATATAAAACATATGGATCCTTTGACAACCTATTCCATTCTCTGACGGTGATCGGGACGTAGTCCCTAACAATAACTCTGTATTGCCTTATAAATTTATTTGCAGCATCAATGGGAGCCTTCGGTTCACCGTCTAGAGTGATTTCTTCGATCATGTACCTTTCATGGTCTCCCAACTTTTTGACTGGGCCTCGTTTATTCTTTTTATAAGTTTTGCTCGATCTGGAGGGCTAAAAGAAGAAAGAGCTTTAATATATATGTAGATAGACAACATAGGCTTAATTTATTAATATATATGCACCTCGCCGGCTTCTCCCACGTCGGCTTCTCCCTCGCCAGAGCCGTCTGTTCGGTCGAAACGCGGATCTCCCTCACCAGAGTTGTTCAGATATAGCAAGGTGACATCGTTATCGATATGTCCTCCCTCATTGATCATATCCTCAAGCGTCATTTCCTTTTCTTCGTCTCTGGGTTCCATATTTCTGCAAAAGGAAAAAAGCGGATGAGTCGAAGTGGCCAAGCGAGGAGGTTAGATAGGTGTGGTTTGATGGGCTAGGGATGTAAACCATAATTCAAAGAAACCCTAATATATGGTGCGCGTTGCCGCGCCCGTCCATCGTCCCTATATGGCGAGCGTTGCCGCGCCCGTCCATCGTCCCTATATGGAGCGCGTTGCCGCACTTGTCCATCATCCCTATATGGCGCGCGCTGTCGCGCCTGTCCCTAACCTCAAACACCGGCGGGATCATGTAACTCCAAGGGGAAAAGCAGTAACTCCAAAACTCGCAAACCCGATGAGTACCCACCTTAAACAGGGAGGGTTTGGTAAAAAGTTAGACCCGCAAAGTCTCACGTGCTGGCGGGTACCCGTTGGGGCCCTGAATCCGGCCGGGTCACGGGTCTGGTAAAATATGAGACCCGACTAATTAAACGGGGCGGGTATGGGGGGCCGGACCCAGCCCCGAACCCGGCGGGTGCCATCCCTACCACTACTACTACCACCACTACTACTACTACTACTACTACTACTACTACTACTACTACTAACTAACTACTACTACCACTAACTAACTACTATTACTACTACCGTAATACTACTAACTAATAACTACTACTACTAATTAACTACTACTACCCTAATACTACTAACTACTACTACTAATTAACTACTACTACCACTAACTAACTACTACTACTAACTAAACTACTACTAACTAACTACTACTACTACCCTAATACTACTAACTAACTATTACTACTACTAACTAACTAATTAAACTAAACTAACTAATTAAACTAAACTAATGAAACTAACCTAACTAATAACCAGAGAGAAACAGAGAAAGGGGAAGAGAGGGCGTGCACGGGCGCACCTGCGGGTGGTGGCGCGGCCTGCCGGGGCAACGACGGTGGCGGCGGTCCTCCGGCATGATGGCGCGGTCATCCGGCGGCGTGGTTGCTATGGACGACGGCGAGGCGGTCCTCTCCGGCGTGGTGGCGCGCGCGGTTGGGTGACGGGACGCGGGGCGTTCCGATGGTGCTGGCGGGGCGGTCCAGTGGTGGCGGGGCGGTCCGGACGACGAGCTCGGGCAGCCTGCCGGCGTGGTTACTCCTGAGCTCCTTCCAAGTCGCGCGCCGTCTATGCTGCAGAGAGAGATGAAATGATGGGGAAGGAGAATAGGGGCGCGTGATTAAGTATGGGAGGGCCACACGTCCCGGTTGGAGCTAGCAACCGGGATGTAAAGGCCATACGTCCCGGTTGGTGGCTCCAACCGGGACGAAAGGCCATAGCATACGTCTCGGTTGGATCCACCAACAGGGACGTATGATGGCCACCGTAGGGGCACGCGCAGAGGGCACCAACCAGGACTAAAAGTCTTTTTTCAAAAGTTTCTCAAACTTTTCAGATGTTTCTGCCTTATTTCTTATTTATTATTTAGGTGTTCACATTTGAAATGATTTGAATTTGAAAAAACTTTCTGTCTTATAAAATAATTATTCAAACTATTAAATTTGAAATGGTTTAAATTTGAATTTGAAAACACTTTCAACATGAAAAGTGTTTGAATTTGAAAACACTTTCAACATGAAAAGTGTTTGAATTTGAATAACTAATGCAGAACCATTTTCTGTTTCCTAAAATAATTGTTCAAACTATTTTCCATTTTTCCATTTTCAAATAAAAATGCATTACAGAATGAAAACAGTGGATCTCTCAACAATCTTGGGTACACAAACGAACCATTCGTCCTACCCACTGGATTTAGTCATAATCATATCTAGCCCTATTGTACACAGCTTCAGGGTCATGTTTCGAATCATCATCATCGTCGTTGCTATGGCATATTCCGGGGATCCTCAGCCCTTCCCCCGACTTGTGTAGGGGGGAACCGGGGACCGTGAACCATGATATATTCTAGGGGCACCTGCCACTCCAGCCTTGGATGCATGACGCGGAGGGGGGAGGACGATGCCGCTACGCCCGCGGCCTTCAGCACAGTCACCCTTATTGTGGCTTTGCGGCAGGTGCAAGTGTGGGTACCACAGGTGAGGATGATCTCCCTCAGCGATGTAGTGCTTCACATTGGCGATAGTCCGGTTCGCCCACCAAAGGTGACGACTGGTTTCATTGTGGTTCACCGGGGGGGGCCGTCACCCTCGTACCTAGCGATCTCCCTTTCCCGTCGGTTAGCGAAGAAGGCATTCCAGGTGTCGTAGTTATCGGGATCCCAATAAGGATCCATCCGCTGCTCCGGCGTGAGCTCTAGGTAGAAGTGGTTCGTGATGGCCGTCTGGTGGGCGGAACCTTGAGGCACAGGAGGGAAAGGAACTCCTCCAACGCTCAGCATCCAGTCAGTAGGCACCCTGTAGCCCGGCGAGCATGGGTAGCTGGAGGCGCACATCACCTCGGTCTCTTCGAGTGTGAGAATAGCCTAGTATACGGTGTCCATTGTTGAGAGATGAAGGTGTGGATGCGTGGATATCCATGGCACGGTCAGCCTACATATAGAGGTAAAGGGCGGGAAAACAAAGTGGGAAGCGACGGGAAATGGCGAGAAATAACTTTAGTCCCAGTTAGTGGCTCCAACTGGGACTAAAAGGCCCGGTTAGATGAAAAGGGCGGGAAAGCATAGCGGGAAGTGGTGTGAAATGGCGGGAAATATCTTTAGTCCCGGTTAGTGCCTCCAACCGGGACTAAAATACCCGGTTAGATGAAAAGGGCGGGAAAGCATAGCGGGAAGCGGTGGGAAATGGCAGGAAATATCTTCAACAAACAGGCCACTACGACCAGTTTAAGGGAGATGCCGATGGAGCCTAGTCCTCCGGCATCTCCAACAAACTGGTCATAGAGGCACTCTCTAATATGTGAAATTAGCTAGATATCTGGCATACTAATCTAGCTACAGAAGTTATAAACTCCAAGATGGTGTGCGAGAGCACGGACAATACTACGACCAGCTTCACAGAGATGCCGGAAGATAGGGGATGAGCCTCGTTAAACTTGCATTGGATCTCTGAAGAAACATCACATTATGAGTCTAAAAATGATTTTTTTGAAAAAATCACGAGCATTAGATCATGTACCTATAGGTCAAACCGGACCCACTTCCTTCCGATTTGGTAGACATTTGTCTTTTTCTCCAGGGGTGAATGGAAAGGTTTTAAAATCCCTAGTTAGGATATTATTCATGTAAGGTGGTCTAGTATTTTTGAAAAATGGGGTGGTACCATTTTTTATTTAACATTTGGTGTTGCTTCACAAAATGCCCCGATTTTGGCACTCGGAAAATAGAAAATGGCTTTTCCATGCGACGAAAAATAAAACTTCCTGCTGCAACATTGTTAGCCATCGAAAGATGCACATGCATGCACAATATGGGCACAGTATCACAAACTATGCCTCGATTATGCACATAACATTGGTCATTTGGACCGAAAACCATGAAACCTCGAATATGATAGGTCATTTTGTGAAGGTTTTTTCGAGACATAATCAATATACCAACTTTGGTATTTTTCATTGCAACTATGTCATATAATATGACACCATACGAAGGATTTACATTGTTTGGACCGTTTTTGAATTTCTTATGCTTGTTTCAAAATTTACCTGTTTCCAACTATGGTCATAACGACGGGCATGAAGATAGGGGATGAGCCTCTTTAAAACTTACATTGGATCTCTGAAGAAACATCACATTATGAGTCTAAAATGATTTTTTCAAAAAATCACGAGCATTAGATCATGTACCTATAGGTCAAACCGGACCCACTTCCTACCGATTTGGTAGACATTTGTCTTTTTCTCCACGGGTGGACGGAAAGGTTTTAAAATCCCTAGTTAGGATATTCTTCATGTAAGGTGGTCTAGTATTTTTGAAAAATGGGGTGGTACTATTTTTTATTTAACGTTTGGTGTTGCTTCACAAAACGCCCCGATTTTGGCACACGGAAAATAGAAAATGGCTTTTCCATGCGACGAAAAATAAAACTTCCTCCTGCAATATTGTTAGCCATCCAAAGATGCACATGCATGCACAATATGGGCACAGTATCACAAACTATGCCTCGATTATGCACATAACATTGGTCATTTGCATCGAAAGCCATGAAACCTTGAACATGATAGGTCATTTTGTGAAGGTTTTTTCGAGACATAATCAATATACCAAGTTTGGTATTTTTCATTGCATCTATGTCATATAATATGACACCACACGAAGGATTTACATTGTTCGGATCGTTTTTGAATTTCTTATGCCCGTTTATGGTCGCTTCGGCCGTAACCATGGAGCATCTTCTTTGCTTAAGGGGGTGCTTGGGTCAGTTTTCACTGTGAAGGGTGGAATTTCATCAAACTTATTATAATCTTTTGACATGTATGTCTTGTCCTCGACTCCCACGATATTTCTTTTCCCTGAAAGAACTATGTGACGCTTTGGCTCATCGTGTAATATATTCGTTTTCTTATTTTTTTTCTTTTTTTAGGTATGGAACATCATTGTCTAGAACAAATGGTTCGTCTCTGTAACAAAGATTGTTGAGATATACTATTGTCATTCCGTACAACTGGTCTACCTTTAGCCCTTCTCCATTCAGGTTGATCCATTTGTACCGAAATAAAGGGACCTTAAAAGAAACACCATAGTCAAGTTCCCATATCTCCTCTATGTAACCATAGTATGTGTCCTTTTTGCCATTATCGTCGATTGCATCAAAGCGGACACCACTATTCTGGTTGGTTCTCTTTTTATCTTGGGCGATCATGTTAAATGTATTCCCATTTATCTCGTACCCTTGGTAATTCAATATAGTAGAAGATGGTCACCCGGCCAACAAGTAGAGTTTATGTCCAACAGTGGTCTCATTAATTAGATGTGTTCGCAACCAACTGCCGAAAGTCTTCATGTGTTCATCTCTAATCCAGGAGTCTGGCTTTCCCGGGTTGTTGGAGCGTACAATATTCTTGTGTTCCACGATATACGGAGCTGCCAAGGTGGAATTCTGTAGAACCGTGTAGTGTGCTTGAGTGAAAGATTGGCCATCCCTACATATCATTGCTTTCTTTCCCAGCGTGCCTTTTCCACTCAGTCTCCCCTCATGTCGTGATTCAGGAACACCAATCGGCTTAATGTCAGGAATAATGTCAACACAGAACTCAATGACCTCCTCTATTCCATAGCCCTTGGAGATGCTTCCTCCTGGGCTAGCACGGTTATGAACATATTTCTTTAACACTCCCATGAACCTCTCAAAGGGGAACATATTGTGTAGAAATACATGACCGAGAATGAAAATCTCTTCGACTAGGTGAACCAGGAGATGCGTCATAATATTGAAGAAGGATGTGGGAATACCAACTCAAAACTAACAAGACATTGGACCATATCCTTCTGTAACCTTGTCAGAATATCTTGATTGATCACATTCTGAGATATTGCATTGAGGAATGCACACAGCTTCACAATGGGTTGATGACCCACAAGTATAGGGGGTGTATCGCAGTATTTTTGAGGGAAGTGAAACCCAATTTATTGATTAGACACAAGGGGAGCCAAAGAATACTTATCAGCCTTAACAACTGAGTTGTCAATTCAGCTGCACCTGGAAACAATCTTGCTCACAGCAGTTTATCAGTAGCAACAGTTTTGTAGTAGGAATAGTAAAGTAATAGTAGTAGCAAAGCAAAGACAGTAGTAACAAAAGTAGTAAACAGTGGGATTCGAGTGTGGTAGGCATAGGGATGGATGGACGGGCGTTGCATGGACAAGACAATTCACATAGCAATCAGAACATAGGGCAATTGCAGATAAATAAGATAAAGCACCCAATTACTAGACAATCCTAGGCATGTGTTCCATATATAGTCATACGTGCTCGCAATGAGAACTTGCACAACATCTTTTGTCCTGCTAGCCCGTTTGCAGCGGGGCCTCTAGGGAACTACTGGCAATTAAGGTGCTCCTTTTAATAGAGCATCGGAGCATTGCATTAACACTCCGTGAACACATGTGATCCTCACATAAAGCCTTTCCCTTCCGGCTACCCCGATTTCTGTCACTTCGGGACCATAGTTCCGGACAATGACGTGTGTATACAACTTGTAGATAAGACCCAAAACAATACTATCATGATGAATCAATAGTATGTTCAGATCTGAAATCATGGCACTCGGGCCCTAGTGACAAGCATTAAGCACAACAAGTCGCAACAAAGTCATAAAGCACTAATAAAAGATACTAGACACTATGCCCTAACAATCTGATGCCATTACATGAACGATCTCATCCAATCCCTACCATCCCCATAGCCTACAGCAGGGGATTACTCACTCATAGATGGAAGAAACATGGATGGTCGATGAAGATGATGGTGAAGATCGATAGAGATGACTCCGGGGGCACTTCCCCGTCCCGGCAGGGTGCCGGAACAGAGACTTTCTGTCCCCCAAATCTCCCCTTCGGTGGCGGCGGCACAACGGAACTTTTCGTGGAAAAACATCGAACCCCCCGGAGTTTTTAGGTCAGAAGCCTTCTTATAGGCGAAGAGAGAGGTCGAGGGGGTGCCTGGGGCCACCACACCATGCCCTGGCACGGCCAGGCCCAGCCCGCACCTAGGGGTGGTATGGCCAGCCCCTAGC
This sequence comes from Avena eriantha, assembly GCA_910589775.1. Lineage (NCBI taxonomy): Eukaryota > Viridiplantae > Streptophyta > Magnoliopsida > Poales > Poaceae > Avena > Avena eriantha. Next base: position 273,251,466 of record OU342740.1, on the reverse strand, counting down.
CCTCCTCCGTCTCGTATTCTGGCTCCGTGAGTCTTCTAGAAAAATAGGCACTTTGGCTTTTGTCCCGTCCAATTTCGAGAATATTCATTTTCTGACTTTCCTGGAACCAAAAACAGCAGAAAACAGGCAGCTGGCACTGTGACTCTTGTTAATAGGTTATTCCAAGAAATCATATGAAAAGTACTCCAAAGTGTGGGCAAAACACAAGAAAGTGGATAAAACTAAGCATGGAGCATCAAAAGTTATAGATACATTTACAATGTATCATGGGTACTCGAACATTTTCCGGTACAAGCCCCCTCAATGCAATCGGAAGCAACTGCGTCATAATCATGTGACATAGACGAGAATCCAGACGGCACCTTGATACTGTAAAGGACTTCAAAAAAGATTTCCTTCTCTGCTTTCATGAGAGCATAGCTGGCAGGACTCAAGTGACGCCATTTATTCGTCTTGTTCTGTGGATGCATGTTTTGTGGGTCTTTCATACGTTGTTGGTCCTCCCGTGCTTCTGGTGTATCTTTTGCCTTCCCATACATGCCCAGGAAGCCTAGCAGGTTCACGCAAAGATTCTTTGTCACATGCATCACGTCGATTAAAGAGCGGACACGTGGAACTTTCCAATAGGGTAGCTCCCAAAATATAGATTTCTTCTTCAACATGGGCGCGTGTACGGTAGTGGCGTCGTTCGGAACAGGTTGACCGCCAGGACCCTTTCCAAAGATCACTTCTATGTCCTTGACCATACCAAATACATCATCACCAGTAGGGAGGTCAGGCTTCTTTCGGTAATCTGCCCCACCTTTGAAATGTTTGCCTTTCTTTCTAACTTGATGATTGATCGGAAAAAATCGACGATTCCCTAGGTACACAACCTTCTTACATTTATGCAAATATGTAGCTTCAGTATCATCTAAACAGTGTGTTCATGCCTTGTATCCCTTGTTTGTCTGTCCTGAAAGGTTACTAAGAGCAGGCCAATCATTGATGGTTACCAAAAGCAGCGCTCATAGGTCAAATGGCTCCTGTTTGTGCTCATCCCACACACGTACACCTGGTTTTCCCCACAACTGTAAGAGTTCTTCAACTAATGGCCTGAGGTACACATCAATGTCGTTGTCGGGTTGCTTCGGGCCATGGATAAGCACTGCCATCATAATGAACTTACGCTTCATTGACATCCAAGGAGGAAGGTTATAGATACATATAGTCACAGGCCAGGTGCTGTGACTGCAGCTCTGCTCCCCAAAAGGATTCATGCCATATGTACTTAGACCAAACCATAAGTTCCTCGTGTCACCTGCAAAGTCCAGGAACTCTCTCTCGATTTTTGTCCACTGCGACCCATCAGCGAGGTGTCTCAACCTCCCTTCTTTCTTACGGTCTTCATTGTGCCATCACAACAACCTGGCATGCTCTTTGTTTCTAAACAGACATTTCAACCTTGGTATTATAGGAGCATACCACATAACCTTAGCAGGAACCCTCTTCCTAGGGGGCTCGTCATCGCCATCAACATCACCAGGGTCATCTCATCTGATCTTATACCACAATGCAGTGCATACTGGACATTTATCTAAATTCTCATACTCCTCACCGCGGTAGAGGATGCAGTCATTTATGCATGCATGTATCTTCTGCACATCTAATCCTAGAGGGCAGAGAATCTTCTTTGCTTCGTAAGTACTCTCGGGCAATTCATTATCCTTTAGAAGCTTCGGCTTCATTATTTTCAATAACTTCTCAAATCCCTTGTTAGATAAACCAGTCTCTGCCTTCCATTTCAGCAATTCTAGTGTGGCACCGAGCTTTGTGCTGCCATCTTCGCAATTTGGGTACAATAATTTTTTGTGATCCTCTAACATGCCCTCCAACTTCAACTTCTCCTTCTCTATTTTACTGTCTCGCTTTGCATCAGAAATGACCCGACCAAGATCATCAACAGGCTCATCTGATGCCCGTACTTCACCTCCTTCTTCTTCATTCTCTTCCATTGCAGTATCATCGTATTCAGGGAACGTATGACAATAGTTGTCATCATCCTCTTCTCTTCATTGTCTTCCATCATAACCCCTCTTTCTCCATGCTTGGTCTAGCAATTATAGTTGGGCATGAAACCTATCCAAACCAGGTGGCCGCGAATGATTTTTGAGGAAGAGTACTCCTTGATGTTCTGATATTGAACACATGGACAAAACATAAATCCATTCTCTTTGTTTGCGTTAGCCACATCGATAAATTTATCCAAGCCTTGAATGAACAAGGATTCACGTCGGTCACCGTACATCCATCCGTCGATTCATATGCATCATTATAGAACATCATGAATAGTGATATGACCACTTTACGTCGACGCATGCATTTTTATATCAATGACATATGAAGGATAAGGTTGCTAACCTCGATCAAGAAGGAAAGAAAGAGGAAGGCAGAGACTTAAGTGTGGCTCGGGCACCTCATATCATTTTTATTTTGTGTGAAATCAAGCGTATCATTGTCTCAGAAATTTCGTCAAACACCTAATGTCCATAGGAAAAAAACTAGCACACCACACCTCACTCCTTCAACCAAGAGAAAAAACAGAGGGAGGGCTGGCTGGGGCGGCGACGGATTTATAGGTGGGTTATTCATCCCGGTTCGTAATACGAACTGGGACTAAAGGTGGGTGGTAGGCCACGTGTCTGGGGCCGGACCTTTAGTCCCGGTTCGTATTACGAACTGGGACGAATGCCCCCTTAAGAACCGGGACGAATGCCCCTGGCTCCCGTGCGTCGCTCGGTCCCCTCGAACCGGGACAAAGGCTTGCATTAGTCCCGGTTCGAGGTGGAACCGGGATTAATGCTCTCGGCCATTGTGAACCAAAGGCAGTTTTTCTACTAGTGCAAGACGGCCGGCACTGAGCTCGGCGTGTTGGCGGGGACGTCCTTGTCCAAGATGGCGTTGCGGCGCACCATGTGCCATGCTTTGACCTGGGGACTCATCGTCGAGGTGTCTTCGCTGCCCATGAGAAACTGGAGGTCTGTGTTCCTCTTCTTGCGGCGAAGTTCGCCTTGAGGAGGTCGAGCTTTTTGTCCTGGTTCTGTAATAGTTGCATCCACCTCCCATCGGCCTTCTCCTCCCTCTTCTTGGCATGGGCCTTTGAGTCTGCGATACACTTCTCGATGGACGTGTGGAACCGTTCGGCAGGCCGTCATGTGGCCTTCAGCATCTTGACCTTCTTCTGGCCGATCTTTGGCCTTCCTTCACTAGTAGCTGGGGGTGGAGCCTCGGGGTTGTACACATCGTCCTTGTTCTTGGCAAGGCTAACGCGGGTGTCCACCCATTTATGGCACTTCTCGATCTTGTCAAAGACATAGTAGAACTTGAACCCCGTCTTGGTATCGTCGCCATACATGCCGAGTGCACGGACCAGCTGCAAAAGACAAGGCGAAGTGTGAGTCAGGGAAGGCATGAATTCAACATAGGTTCGACTTGAGTTCAGCGAACTACCTTGTTGTCCAAGCTTGCGCTGCTGGCTGGATGTCGCTCGATTTTTTCGAGAATGTCGTGCCACTTGTTGCACGCTTGATGCATGATTCCCTAGTGATTGATCATGGTATTCTCGCCATGCTCCATGTGGACTTTGTTATACATTGGGTCTAATAGCTTGCGATCATCGAACGCTAGTTTGACGTGCCTCCAGTAATTCTCTGAGTTTTGGTTTGCGTCGGTGATTGGGTCCATGCTCATGAACTTCCATTATTTGGCGAGGCACATGTCCTCAAGCTCCATCCACTTGACACGGGGCTCTGGTGGTGCCGACGTCCTCGCATTCCTCTTCTTCTTCCCCTTGACCTTGGCCCTCGTCGTGACGCCCTCTTCGGCCTCCTCCTCATCTTCCGCTTGTGTCTAGTCATCGGCATGGCCATCATCGAAATCCTGGGATTCCAGGCCATGTTCGGCGTTAGCGCGGGACTACTCTTGCATGAAGAACGAGCTCCCGGCCAGCGCGGATCTAGATGCGATCATCTTTGCCATGTAGGACTCACCCGTCATCTTTCCGAACACGTTGCAGGCGTCCGTGTCGCCGGAATGGACGGGCAACGAACTTTTGCCAGTGAATGGAAGAGGGCCACCGCGCACGGCTGTCGAAGTCCCGGTGTACACGGGAGAGATTGCGTAGGGGACGTTGATATCAATGTTGAAGACTGGTGGGCGAGGGGCAGGGCTGGGGAAGAGCACGTTCAGGTTGAATCTGCCGTCAAACTTGGGGGACGAAGAGAACCTCTAGCGCGGGTTTGCTTGGCTCTCATAAAACATGGCTGGCGATATCGGCAAGAAATCGATCGAAGATCTGACGCTTGCTTGGCTTCCCCACGGCAAGCTATACTACACCGAGAGGAGAGGCGGCAGACGGTACATGGTCGCACGGGCGGCGTGCTCGAACGCCTCCATGTTCACCTGCGCCTCTATGATCGCCTGTGCCTCCTCCGATCTTGCCTTCCTATCCTTCTGGCTGTCTGTTTCGATCTTCCTCTGCTGGAAATCATTCGCCCACTCTGCGTCTGTCCAGCCGTCCAGCTTCGGTGTTGGCTTTCTCGGCTTTCTAGGCTTCTTATCCTTTGGTACGCCGACGATGGAGCGGGGTTTGACGAAACCCTTGGGCGGCATGGTGGGCAGGATCTCGGAGAACTGGCGAGAGTTATGGCGGGGAATGGAGAAGAAAGGTGGGAGGGGGAGAAGAAAGGCAGGAGCTCATCCTTGTGTCGCCGACAGTCCTAGCCCACCCATTTTTTCGCTTCATCCTCCATTCTCAAGCGATTCCAGCGCCCCGGGTTTGGCTTGTGAACCTCAGATCTAAATGGGCTAAATCTGGTGAAAATTGGGCGCCTGGGAATGCGTCTAGGCGAATTTTCATCATCCAGATGAAAAAATGTCCTGGAGTATCCCTCCTCAGAATCCTAATGGAGATGCTATTAGTCATATACTCATATATTAGACAAGTATTTGGTTTCATATACAGTGGTGGTTTCCCACACTTCTTCGGCCCCTTTTCTCGCTTGCATACACTTGTTTTCTAACCAGTATTTGCCAGAAGTATTTACTTATTCATTTTTAAGGGAAACAGTGGGAGAGATTCAACAACTTTTGTACCATGGCAATGAACTACGTCTAGGAAAATTTAACCTTGGCCCCTGAAACTAGAGAAGAATTCGGCAAAGTTCATGTGAATGAGAGTTTGAAAATATTTTGTTGGTGAAAGCGGGAGTTGTTGGAATATTAGAAAAAATTTGCCCAATTAATTCTAGAATGTAATTTATAGCTATAGCAGGTACGATTATGTAAAACTCTAACATACTAGATTTACTAACCAACAAAAATAGTATCCTACCATAGACTATGCGGAGAAGGCAACACCCCGTTCTACGAGACTTTTTGATCCAGAGAGCTTTCTCTGAATGGACTCAGGGCTACGCTCTCCTTCCCCTACTAGCATCGGTCTAGCGTGTTGCGTATCCTACCACAGACTATGGAGAGAAGGCAACACCCCGTTCTACGATACTTTTTGATCCGGAGAGCTTTCTCTGAAGGGACTCGGGGCTACGCTCTCCTTCCCCTACTAGCACCGATTCAGCGTGTTGCGTATCCTACCACAGACTGTGGAGAGAAAGCAACACCCCGTTCTACGACACTTTCTGATCCGGAGAGCTTTCCCTGAAGGGACTTGGGGCTACGCTCTCCTTCCCCTACTAGCATCGGTCGAGCATGTTGTGTATCCTACCACAGACTGTGGAGAGAAGGCAACATCCCGTTCTACTACACTTTCTGATCTGGACAGCTTTCTCTGAAGGGACTCGGGGCTACACTCTCCTTCCCCTACTAGCATCGGTCCAGCGTGTTGCGTATCCTACCACAGACTGTGGAGAGAAGGCAACACCCCGTTCTATGACACTTTCTGATCCAGAGAGTTTTCTCTGAAGGGACAGGGCTTGAACATGTAAACACCGACTGTCCACCCGGATAGACCGGGGAGAAGTTGCCCATATGGCTCACGAAAACGTATTTACTGGAATTTTCTACCACTTTGGAAATTGTCACCTTTGGTTAAGTGTAGGCTTTGTAGGGTCCTGATCTACTAGTATTGAAAAATTATTGCACGTATGATAATTGTTCACTGAAACGGTATTGATTAAATATTCATATATTTTCTAAGAAAATACAGAAAAATAGTCTAAACTCTAAAACAACCATAGTAATAGAACAGATCAGAACACTACGCGCTTTATAAATGGAGAAGTCGTTGGTGCAGAGCTTGCTGAGATCGGTCGAAGAAGACAGCGGAGAAAAAAATACGCATGTGGTCTTGCTTAACGACCTGGAAGACGAGTCGTGATGATGAATTTGAGCAGTCACACAGAGCACTTCCCAAAAATCTTATTCGCCATCTCCCATACATGATATCAGATGTTTCGGGATCTGCTCTCCCATTTGTTGTGCATGCCAGCGCTTGGGATGGAGTAGTATACGGAGGCGGTGCAAGCAGAGAGGAAGAAAAACCCAAGATTGGTTTCAGTGTGTTGCGTGGTGGAAGACGCATATTCACTCATACAGCGTAGCTCAGAAAATCCTGTAATGGACACAATGTGAGTTTGGTCCATGTTGCGCACGTTTGGGTCACAGTAGCCCACGATCCGGGAGAGACTGTCTCGAGGCTCATTCTGCAAACCGCGACACGCGCATGTCGTGACGAGACAAGCGGGCGTGCGAGCATGCGAGAGCATCGTCGGAGGAGGATCGCATGTGTAGCACTTCTCTTACCACTCACTTACCAAGTGGTGAGACACTCCACCTTATAAGGTGGTGCAACTCTCCTCTAACTCTTCATCTGGGACTAAACTTATATCCCATTCCTCTTGTCACTCATATATGAGCTGCCACCAATATGAGTTGCATCACATATGGGCTTCCACAGAACATGAGTTTTGAGATTTAGGAAAAATCTGAAATCTAACATGGACCAAAAGGTATTAGCCATTTATTTCTAACAACCCCCCTAGTTCTTAATGCCCATTTGAAGGTTTGTCAATCCTCGCTACTTGTTTATATATCAGTGTTTTACTAAAGACTATTAAGTTGAACGTCCTCCAAGAGTTTTAAGCTACACTCATTCACACTTGAGGAATGGATTACGCCTTGAATTGCAAGTTTCGTGTGAACATGTTTCACTCAAAGTCGTAATCAGTATCTGAATGCCAGTAGCCTAGCTCGCGGGTGGAGCATACGCGTCATACTCCATGATCTCTTCATGACTTTACTAGAGACCACTCAAGTCTCGTAGACTGTGACGTTTAATAGTTTGGTTCATATATGTGTGTTCTTTCAAAAATGTCATGTAGGACAGTATCTTTGCTAGTTATAGCCAATAGAAACACATTAAGCCATGTCACCAATCTGACTTACAGATTTTTAAAAGTATGCATCTTCACATATAGAGAGTTACAAATACTCTGTTCAATCAAATCACTAGTGTGTTCTTTCTATGTCATAATACACAAAATGTCCGATCACATATGTTGGATTACCACTATGGTGTAACATCCATGGGTCTCAACCTCATCTCCCTCGATGAACTTTCTATATCATTTCGTGATAATCTTTGTAAAGGGATATGTCAGTGTTTTGTGTGTCTGAATATACATAACAGTTATTAATACAGAGTTTCTCAATTTTCTGATAGATTTCAAACATCTCTTCACGTGTCTTGATGACTCACGTTATTTTTATAATTTTTTACTTTGATAATAAAAGTTTGGTTGCCATAATTCAAAAGGATTATCGTCATAAGTTTTTCAGCCACATGCAAGTCCACCAAAAGCTCACCTGGCCATTCTAACTCAACAATGGCTATGTCTACAGCAGTAAGTTCTGCTTCCATGGTCGACCTCGTCAATATGGTATGTCTATGAGACCTCCATGACGTTGTGCCACCTAACATTAGATGTCCAGTTTGAATCCCTATATCCTGCAAGCATGTCAGGGTGACCTGAATAGTGAATCCCATAGTTCATTGTACCACATATATAGCACATGACCCATTCAATTGCATGTCAATGATCAATACCCAGGTTAGACATGAACCTACACAACTTGCTCACAACAAACGAGATATTGGGTTAGTGCTTGCTAAGTACATGAATGAACCAACAATTTGTGAATATTTCAATTGATTTGTTGGTTCCTTCTTATTCTTCTGTAATGTCACACTGGGATCATAAGGTTTTGGAGAAGTCTTGCTATCAATAAACCCAATTTGGCTCAAAACCTTCTCAACATAATGGGATCGGCGTTAAATAAAACTCAATACCATTCTTAATAAGCTTGATATTCAGAATCACATCACCTTCTCTCAGATCTTTCATATCAAAGATCTTTGATAGGAAAGACTTGACTTAATTTATTACTTTCATGTTTGTACCAAAGATCAGAATGCCGTCCACGTACAAACATAATATAACACATTTGCCCGATCGTGGCGATAGTAAACACACCTATCAGCCTCATTAATAACAAATCCACAGAAAGTTGAGTTATGTCAAACTTCTCATGCCATTGCTTAGATGCTTGTTTTAGGCCATATAAAGATTTTAACAACATGCACACCTTTGTCTCTTCACCCTTTACCACAAACCCATACGACTGATCCATATAGATTTTATCTTCCAACTCTCTATTGAGGAAAGTTGTCTTCACGTCCGTTTGATGAACGAGAAGATCATACGAGGCATAAAGGGAAAGTAGTACTCGAATGGTGATTAGTCTAGCCATAGGTGAATAGGTGTAAAATTACCTTTGTCTTCTTTCTAGGTGTATACCTTTTGCTACAAGCCATGCCTTATACTTCATAATAGTACTATCATGCTTTAGCTTTTTCTTCAACACCCACATACAGCCCATAGGTTTATGACCATATGATCATTATGATAATTCCCAACTTTCATTAGAAACAATCAAGTCCATCTCATTTTGGACAACTTCTTTCCAATCATCTGCATCAAGAGATGCATATGTCTCGGCAATGGCTCTCGGAGTGAAATATCTCGCCTAGAGGGGAGGTGAATAGGTGATTTAAACTTTGACGAGAGGGGCTCAACAAAGGCGGAATTAAACCGACGTTTACTTTGTCAAGCACAAAACCTAAAACAACTAGGGTTCACCTATGTGCACCAAAAACTTATGCTAAGCAAGACAAGAAACTATGTGATATCAAGATATAGACTTCAAGCACGAAGGCTATCACAAAGTAAGATGCACAAGTAAGAAATCGAGTATAGAGATAACCGAGGCACACGGAGATGACAATGTTTTATCGAGTTCCTCCCAACAATGGAGTACATATCGTTTGGAGAGGGGGTGGTTTCAAACCACCAACACCACAAAAGGCCTACCTTGTTCTCCTGTGAATCTCACCCCAACGGGACCGATCCACAATTCCACTATCGGTGCACTTGTCAGTGGTAATCCAGAACCTCTCACAAGGTTGGGGCACTTCTCCATAACTCAATTGGAGGCTCCCAACAATCAAGCTTGGGGAAAGCTCCACAACTTAATTGGAGGCTCCCAACAAACAAGCTTGGGGAAAGCTCCACAACTTAATTGGAGGCCCCAAGTAATCTACAAACCTACAAAACAACTAAACCGTCTAGGGTTCCAAGAACCCAAGAGATAAAAACTTCTCACTTTCACCAACCAAATCCTCCATACAGAACTAAAATTGATGCACCTAATGCAATGGCAAGAACACAACAAGTGCTCAAGTCCTTCTCTCCCAAATTCCACCAAAGCTACAAAAGCTTATGGGGGAATAAGAGAGGAACAACAATGGAGGAAATCTAGCCAAGACTCTAAGATCTAGATCCCAAGATGTTCCCCTCACTTAGAGGAGAGATTCATTGGTGGAGTTATAGATCTAGATCCCCTGTTTCTTTTCCCTCAAGGAGATGCAAGAATCATTGGAGGGATTGAGAGATAGCAAGCTTCAAGAGGTCAACAATGGTGGGGGGAAACTTGCAAGAGAGCCTAGGAACCGTTGGGGAAGAAGGGCCACTTAAATAGGTCCCTAGAAATCCAACTGTTAGGCCCAGGAATCGCCCGGTCCGGAGTCTCCGGACTAGGACTGGAGTCTTCGGTGTACCTAGGCCAAACAGGGACAATCGGGAGGACAGTCTATACGCGGTCTGGAGATAGACCGAAGATTTAGTCTGGAGTCTCCGGTCTTACAAAAATTGGCACAAAGACCAATACGAAAACAACCATAACTTTTGCATACTCCGATTTTGATGATCTTGGGCTCGTTTTAAATAGGAAAATAAGCTCTACAAGGTCATACAGAAAAACATCATAGTCCAGCAAGGGGGAATAGAACCAAATGACAAAAGGTTTGACCTCTCTCAAAAAGACGAACTAGTAAAACCTCCAATATCGAAAACGCAATAGAGAATGCATATGAAATTTGTTTTGGATGAACTAGAGCTTGTCATGGAGATTAACAGAAGATCTAAATCCTCACATGAGTAAGACACAAGTAAGAATCAGGAAAGATTATGCCAATGATGCAAAGATTTGAGCTCTCTTCGAATGATGGGGTCAAGTTACTCACTCGAGAGCCCCTCTTGATAGTATGGTTACCTATCCTATAAACCGGTCTCCCCAACTAATACCATGAGACTGGTAAGAAAGAAACCCTATCAAGAACATATCGTTGCCTTGAGCATATTCCACTCGAGCTTGATGATAATAATCTTGTCTAGCTCAAGATGGAACACCTTTCTTGATTGCGCTAGCTTGGTGAAGTCTTGCAAATTGCTCCCCATACTCACTATGGGAGAGCCTCTCTTTTAGGCATGTCTTCAAAAATCCATGATCACCATAATGATGGCAATCCCCAAGTATATGATATCTTCTAGATGCCTCATCTTGAACTTGCACTCCACTTCTTCTTTTCTTCATTATGTTGGTGCCTTGAAGGTACAAGAGATATCACTCCATCTTATTCTTCAAGACACACTTTCCATAGGCTCAACTTTTCCATGACCAATCTTTGGATCACTCCTTGAACATCTTGGTCATCACTTGATCTTCTTCATTTTCTTATTCTTTCAACCTTGACACCTCCACATGGTTCAAGAATTTTCTATGCACATATCTGTAATAAATTAATGCAAACATTAGTCCATATGGATTGTCATTAATTACCAAAACCACACATGGGGCTACATGCACTTTCAATCTCCCCCATATTGGTAATTGATGAGAATCACTTGAGAGGGTTTATATAAGGAATTTAAAGAACCAAACAAGTTGAATATATATAGCAAAACTCCCCCATAATATATGCATGTGTGAATGAACTTGAATTTCGTTGCATATATTGACAATCAAAGCCTAGTGGAATTTAATCTATATATTCAATCATTCAAAGCAACAAGATGCATTGCATGAAAGGCAAATGCTTAAGCACAAAGACCAAAATCATACAACCCAAATCCCTTAAACCCTCGAAACTTCTCCCCCATTGGCATCTATTTCCATAATGGGCGTAAAAATCTTGAAGTCCAAGATAGTGAGAGTTCCTCCAAAATTTGTACATTTCTCGTAATATGAGTAGAATCAAATGTACGTATCCAATAACGAATACTAGGAGGGAATAAAACTATATTAGGGATCAAAAGATTGCAAAAAGGATAACAAGGTGAAGACGCATCAACAAACGAAGCAGGCAATCAAAAGATCCTAAGAACCACTTGATAAAAGAAAGATACCAAATGAAAGATGGATATTATGATAAGATTGAAAAGATAGTGTTCTAAATAATATGAGGAGACTCCCCAAGGTTTGTGTGCACAAATTATAATTTTTATTTAAATACAATATGCATAAACATGGCATCCTCACTCCCTCGATATCATTTAGACCAAACAAAATACCAAGAAAAGTAACATAACATGAGCAAAAAGTGGTGTTGTAAATAAGATTAGGAAGCTCCCCAAGGTACATGAAGAAATTAGATTTTTGTATTTGAATACAATGTGCACAACATGGAACCCTCAGTCCCTCTACTTTATTTAAAACACAACCAAGTACAAAAGAGTATTTTTATCACAAGAGGCATAAACTTGAAGCAAACAAATGGTTGAGCACAAAGTAAGAGACCATAATAAAAAGCTCAACCAAAAGGATGTGTGAGAGTCATGACAAGGCATATTATAATACTAATACAAGGATCATTGAGCATCAACATAGTCTTCAATGAATGATATTTCTTAGTATGACCATACAACACACACGAAACAAATAAGATATCAAAAATAGAGAAGTAACATCTATCATGTGTATAAGTTTCTAAGTAGACAATCTTACAAATATATTGATCCAAAAAGAAGCATGTACACACAAAATAGATACTAAAATAAATAGAGCAAGCTAACGAAGCCATACAATACACCAATAAGATATTCGCTTGATAGCATGGCCAAAAGGCTCAATTGTATCTTATTACATATTGACAAACTTCAACCAGAAACACAACAAAGACATCACAAATATCACTAAGGGAAAATAGATAGTTGGGATGCTTTGAGAAAGGCAACAAGTATCACTAACAAAGTATACCAAAAGAAAGCACTAAAACTGCAAGATCATCAATATTGCACATGTGAGTTCACTGGGGAAAAGATATGCAATATTATTGCTAGATTGACATATTTGGGATTCATGAATCATTAACATGATTTTATATACTCCCCAAAATACGCACTCATATCAACTTACTCGCATTTACAGTAAAGCGCTTTCTTTTAAGGCCAAAGCAAGAACCACAACAATGGCAAATACAAAAATTCATGCCAAGATGTAACCTACAAGAGGTTGGAAGATGATATGTATGCATGAGTAGGAGATACTTGTTACCAAGATATCATTGGTGTAATGAAGTTGATAGGAGTTTGTTGACCATCTTAGCTTGTCTCTAATTTTCATTGAGTCTTCACTTCTTCCTTATGCAAGAGACAAGCATCCAATGCATCTCTAACATACCTAAAACAAAATTTAAGTACAATATGTCCCCAAACTTTTTGGGTCCAAAGTAGTTAGACAACTACAATACATAGGCGAGACTCCACATAAATATGTGCATATTGATATGAAATTGAATTTCATGCACAACTTAGCCGATGGTATTTGGTGGAGTTTCGCTTATATATTGTATCACAGAAAGCACACATACCATAATATAAACATGTAGTAAATATGCATTTGCAAGGCTTTCAAGAACCAAAAGGAGATAAAATTTCAACAAAAACACCAAGTAGACCGAGATGTCACACACAAGAGTGTGACACGACAAAAGGTGTCCAAATTGTATCAAAGAACCTATTCAATACATGAAAGATCACAATTTCAACAAATGAACTAGACAAAGTCTAAAGATCAAAAGATAGACACGAACACAAATGCTTAAGGGTTTATCTCATTCTAAAAGGTCAACACAGGAAACAAGGAATGAGACAAAACTAACTCCAAAAAAGGTTCCAACAAATAAACCAAGCTCTCCACACTTTTCATGATGGCACAAAATACCAAAACGAAAAGATTGAACTTCCAAGCACATAAACATGATATGGAACAAAACAAGAAGAATAAATATGAGTGTTATAAATAATATAGGAGAGCTCCCCCATGGATAGTTCATTATGTAGGATTTTCCTTTTGAATGCAAAATGCACACAAATGGGATCATCACTAGTACCTACATTAAATAAAACACAAGAGGATAACACTAAAATAATAAGATCCACAAGAGGCAAGGAAAGCTTGGGAGACAACACAAAATATTTTCTTGGCAAGAGATAGTACAAGATTAATCAAAGGCCAAAGTGAATATGATCGATAAATGCTACCATAATTCTAGTACTAATAGTCCAAGGACAAGAAGTATTGGGAATAATCTTCCTAAGGTAGTTCACACAGATATCCAATATCATATTCACACAAAGAAGCATACAACAAAGTATAAGAATTAAGCTTGATGCTCTGAAAGAGATTCTTGGTAGCTTCCAGTAGTCACATAATCACTAGTGATTAGAGTAACTTGAAGCTAATGGTTTCCATGAGGATATAGAGATCCAAATATGAGGAAACATATACCAAGAAGCACTCTCACAAACAAGATCCGAAAGTTGAGCGATAAAGGAATTCAAGCAAATTTGAACTTGTTTGAGAAAATGTGTCACATAGGAGCTAGGTAATTATCAATATCAATTCCAAGTGGCACAACCTCGATTTTTCACATTTTCTAGGCTTGTAATATGCACTAAACATATGACTCCCCCATAATGTGATAAACCATAAATCTCAACACGAGGCAGAAAGAATCCAAATAGAGATAATTAATGGACATTATAGAACTTGAATTTCTCATGAGAAACATACCACATAGAGACTAGATAATATTACAATATCAATACTAGGTGGTATTTCTCATGTACACACATTTTTAGGATTGTGGAATGCCCAAGCATAACACTCCCCCAAAATGTGATAGTCCATTAATCTCTCACAAGAGCCAAATAAGATACCAAATATAATAAAGAAAGGCTCCAATACAAGAAACACACACATACATTGTGTGCCACTGAACATACACAAATATACTTGATAACTCAAGATAATTACATGGAAGACACAACATGTACAAAAGCATGCAAGGAATGAAACTAACACATGCCCAAAGGGGCGAGTAACTTTCAATATAATGATTGACGGACATGTTATCGCAAGGATGAACATTGGAAAAATGATAGAAGCAATATAATCCACATTACTTGGCTTGACGAATATAATAGATGAAGATCCCTCAATTCTTCATGATGTAGCCAAGACTTCAATGCTCTCCAAACACACCTAATGATCAAGTTTTGGCTTGTTGGTCCCCAACCAAGTTGGGTCCTAAGAAGTTAGTCATAATAGGCTTGACAACCCAAATGGTTCTTTTCTTGACACCACATTGGGAACCAACTAATTTAGAAAACACATTGAGAATCTCATCCGTATAAAGAGAATAAGCATCATAAATCATGATAGGGTTGGATAAGGAGATACCAATGGTGCATGAGGAAGAAATGTGCCCTTTCTCATGGCAAATATAGCAAGTTATTCTCTTGCCATCTTTCTTGTTGGGTGAAGCAACAACTTGAGGAAGACCTTGAGTCTTCTTGGGAGGAGTCCCATCTCTAACAAGAGGTAGAGGTTGAGGTCACTTCCCTTGTTGCTTCTTGCCAAGGGGCTTCTTCTTCAACGGGCAATACTTGACATGATGCCCTTCTTCCTTTCACTTTAAGCAAACAATGTTGGATGGATTCTTGACATGATCTTGGCCATTTTTATTGTTGCCCTTGTGCTTCAACTTGATAGTGGACTTGTTCTTGATATTTGAGTTGAATCCAAGTCCACTCTTGTCATTGGGGTATTTTTGCACACACAAGATGTTTTTGAGTGTGGCCTTCCCTTTATGGCCCTTTTTCAAGTCATTCTTCAATGAAGTGACTTGAGCCTTGAGCTCTTTAATTTCCTCTACATGGTTAGTGTGAACAACAATACTAGAGGAAGTGGATGCTATATTATTAGAGCAACAAGGCACGGAATGTAATTCATTACAAGATATAAAAATGACATGAGTGGATGAATTACAAGTACTAGCACTTGGAAATATGACATTTGGAGTAGAAGTAGTGCTAATGTCCACATGAGGCTCATTAGATGTTACCTTTGACATAATGGCCTCATGAGCTAATTTTAGCCTATCATGGGAGGCTAGAAGATCCTGATGTGAGCTTGATAGCTTATCATAACTTTCTTCCAAGATCCCATACTTGCTAGTTAGCAAAGCAAGTTGAACCTTTAGCTCAACATTCTCCTTCAATATAGATGCTTCACAAGAAATGGGGGAAACTTGGAAAGCTCTTTAGAGTATGAAGCTTTAAGTTGCTCATGTGACTCAGTGAGTTTAATGAGCTCACCCTTGATGACCCTAGAGCCATTGTTGAGGTGCTCAAAATCTTCAAGGAGTTTAGCATAAGTAACTTAAAGTTCATCATTTTTAATTTGAAGGGCACTTGCCACCTCAAGATCCCTATCATGAGATTTCTTTGCTCTAGATAGCTCTAGTGCAAAGGTCTTCTCAAGAGATTCCTTAGTTCTTTGTTCCTCTTCAAGAGCTTCATTTAGTTTTGCAATATTATTAGCATAGTTACGATCAAGGCTACTCATTTTTTCAATGGTGTTCTCATGCTCCTCAACTTGAGCTTCTAACTTATCAATATGTTCTTTGCTCTCAGTAGCGAAGCCCAAGATTTCGACGAAGTTAGAGCAAGAAATATTATTCT
Source organism: Avena eriantha (assembly GCA_910589775.1). NCBI lineage: Eukaryota > Viridiplantae > Streptophyta > Magnoliopsida > Poales > Poaceae > Avena > Avena eriantha. Next base: position 273,235,048 of record OU342740.1, on the reverse strand, counting down.
TAACAATAGCATGATAAACAATCTCACCCTTATCATGTAACTCATCAACATCAATCTCTTATTCCTCATTATACTCATCCTCATCATCACAAGAGGTATTGGGTTCCAAAGTAGGAATTACCTTTGAATCCCTAGCCATAAGGCATAGGTGGGACCCGTGAAATGATGATGATGAAGAAAAATTACTTGAAGCTCCATTCAAGATCGTGTCTTGACCAATAGAATCTTTGGTTTCCTCTACATTGTTAGACACACAGCAACTAGAGGAAATAGAAGCATTTATATCATGGTAACAAGGCAAAGGAATCATATCATCATGATATCTATTGAGGCGATTTATACATGATATACAAGGACTATTAACACTAGCATGCAAATCATATATAGTGCTAGAAGTGTTTAAGTCCAAAGATGAAGCATTGCAATGAGATAGAGAAAAAGGATCAATAAGAGTAAGCTCACTATCAACATTGCAAAGTTCATCCCCACTCATTTCATTACTTTGAGTCTTACCACACTTTGGTGAAGTGGAAGAAAATGAGAACTCATCTTGACCGGAAGTGGAAGAAACACAATCATTCTCAAGAATATTGGACACAACATATTTATCTTGAAGTTTTGTCCATAACTCATGAGCGCTCCAAAAAGGAATAACTGAAGATGTAACTACATAGCTCAAAGCATTAACAAGCACATTAGAAGCTTAAGCATCAAGATATAAGTTTTTCTCATCCTCACATGATAGATTTTCAAAATCCATAGGAGGAGAAAAACCTATATCTAGAATACGCTCAAAATTTGGGTCCATGTCTCGAAACTGAATAATCATACGAGTTTTCCATATATCATAATTTGTGCCATTGAATATGAACATGTCATTGTGCACTAATCTCCTAGTCGTCATCTTTACTCTCAAGGTGGTGAAGCCTAAAATGAGAGACCGGGCTCTGATACCGATTGAAAGATCACAGATGTCGCCTCGAGAGGGTGACTAGGCGGTTTAAAACTTTTACGAGAGGGGCTCAACAAAGATAGAATTAAACTAGCGTTTACTTTGTCAAGCACAAAACCTAAAACAACTAGGGTTCACCTATGTGCACCAAAAACTTATGCTAAGCAAGACAAGAAAATATGTGATAGTAAGATATAGACTTCAAGCATGAAGGCTATCACAAAGTAAGATGCATAAGTAAGAGCTCGAGTATATAGATAACCAAGGCACGTGGGGACGACGCTGTTTTACCAAGTTCCTCCCAACAATGGAATACATCTCGTTTGGAGAGGGGGTGGTTCAAAACCACCAACGCCACAAAAGGCCTACCTTGTTCTTCTGTGAATCTCACCCCAACGGGATCGATCCACACTTCCACTATCGATGCACTTGTCGGTGGTAATCCATAACCTCTCACAAGGTTGGGGCACTTCTCCACAACTCAATTGGAGGCTCCCAACAAACAAGCTTGGGGAAAGCTCCACAACTTAATTGGAGGCCCCAAGTAATCCACAAACCTGCAAAACAACTAAACCGTCTAGGGTTCCAAGAACCCAAGAGATAAAAGCTTCTCACTTTCACCAAAAAAATCCTCCGTAGAGAACTCAAATCGATGCACCTAATGCAATGGCAAGAACACAAGAAGTGCTCAAGTCCTTCTCTCCCAAATTCCACCAAAGCTACAAAAGCTTATGGGGGAATAAGAGAGGAAGAACAATAGAGGAGATCCAGCCAAGACTCTAAGATCTAGATCCCAAGATGTTCCCCTCACTTAGAGGAGAGATTGATTGGTGGAATTGTCGATCTAGATCCCCTCTTTCTTTTCCCTCAAGAAGATGCAAGAATCATTGGAGGGATTGAGATATATCAAGCTTCAAGAGGTCAACAATGGTGGAGGAAACTAGCAAGAGAGCCTAGGAACCGTTGGGGAAGAAGGGCCACTTAAATAGGTCCCTAAAAATCCAACCGTTAGGCCCAGGAATTGCCCAGTCCAGAGTCTCCAGACTAGGACCGGAGTCTCCTGTGTACCCAGGCCAAACGGGGACAAACTGGAGGACAGTCTATACGCGGTCTAGAGATAGACCGGAGATTTAGTCTGGAGTCTCCGGTCTTACAAAAATTGGCACAAAGACCAATACAGAAACAACCAATTTTGATGATCTTGGGCTCGTTTTAAATAGGAAAATAAGCTCTACAAGATCATACAGAAGAACATCATAGTCCAGCAAGGGAGAATAGAACCAAATGATAAAAGGTTTGACCTCTCTCAAATAGATGAACTAGTAAAACCTCCAACATCGAAAATGCAATAGAGAATGCATATGAAATTTGTTTTCAATGAACTAGAGCTTGTCATGGAGATTAACACAAGATCTAAATCCTCACATGAGTAAGACATAAGTAAGAAGAAAGAAATATGATGCCAATGATGCAAAGGTTTGAGCTCTCTTCGAACGATGGGGTCAAGTTACTCACTAGAGAGCCCCTCTTGATAGTACGGTTACCTATCCTATAAACCGGTCTCCCCAACTAATACCATGAGACTGGTAAGAAAGAAACCCTATCAAGAACATACCGTTGCCTTGAGCATATTCCACTCGAGCTTGACGATAACAATCTTGTCCACCTCAAGATGGAACACCTTTCTTGATTGCGCTAGCTTGGTGAAGTCTTGCAAATTGCTCCCCCATACACACTATGGGAGAGCCTTTCTTTTAGGCATATCTTCACAAACCCATGATCACCATAATTATGGCAAGCCCCAAGCATATGATCTCTTTGAGATGGCTCATCTTGAACTTGCACTTCATTTCTTATTTTCTTCATTATGTTGGTGCCTTGAAGGTACACCGGAGATATCACTCCACCTTATTCTTCAAGACACACTTGTCATAGGCTCGACTTTCCCATGACCAATCTTTGGATCACTCCTTGAACATCTTGGTCGTCACTTGATCTTGTTCATTTTCTTCTTGTTCAAAATTCTAAGTAGATGCACTAGATTCAGGGAGTATTTCAGAAGAAATTATAGTAGTTAATATGCATATCATTTATAGGAAACATATTCTCAAAAAATGTTGCATAATGAGATTCTTTTATAGTGTCAACATGCATATTAGGTACCTCTGATTTAACCACTAAAATCTATATCTAACACTCTAGAGAGTATATCCTAGAAAGATCTAATCCATTGTCTTTTGTCCAAGCTTGAGTTTCTTGGGAGTTGGTATGTTGACCTTTGCCAAACACTCCCAAGTGTGAAAGTATGAAAGTGATGGTTTTTCGCATCCCACACCTCATAAGGGGTATTTTTTATTGTTAGGAACTCTATTCGGGACATGATATGAAGTCAACAAAGCCTCCCCACCATGCCTTTGATAAACCAGAAGTGGCTAACATGGAATTTACCAAGTCAGTCAACGTGTGGCTTTTCCTCTTGGCAACTCCATTTGATTGAGGAGAGTAGGGAGACATCCTCTCATGAATAAGACCGTGTTCCTCAGAATTCGTAAAATATTATTGAAAACACTCACCGCCACGATCTGACCTAAGATGCTTTTCTTTCTCTCTAGTTGATTTTCGACTTTGGCCTTAAAATTTTGAAGTAGTCTAAAGACTCATCTTTAGTTTGTAGCAAGTAAACATGGCATAATTTAGTAGCATCCTCAATCAACATCATGAACTATCTATTTCTGCTTTTTTAACACACCATTCATCTCACATAGATTAGAATATATGAATTCTTGAGGTGCCAAGTTTCTCTCCTCGGCTGCCTTGTGAGGCTTTCGAGGTTGCTTTGATTTCACATAACTATATATGGCACTTGGAACATTTGAAAATAGTCGAATTAGGAACTAAAATCATAATGGACATCTGAGACATCAAACCAAAATTAATGTGACATTAATGAGAGTGCCAAACACTGCTGTCATCATTAACACCGCCACAAATATGATTCACAGATTTATTACAAAACTCTGAAAGAGAAAATCGTAACAAGCCTTTAACAATAAATTGTCCATGTTTCGAAACAATGACTTTATTAGACTCTAAAACAATCTTAAACCCGTCGTTGCATAGAAGGGAGTTGCTAACCAGATTCTTGTTCATAATAGAGACATGTTGCACGTTGCTCTGCTACACAATCTTTCTCAAAGTGAACTTTAGATTCACCATACCAACACCATGAATAGAAGATTATGACTCATTCGCCATTAAGACGGAAGAATCCCAAGCGACCTGGTAAGGAGTGAACATAGATATTTCAGCACACACATGAACATTAGCACCCATATCAGTCTACCAAAATGGAGATTGAAATACCGAAAGATTAGTAAATAAATTACCATATCTATTAGTATTTCTAGCAATCACGATGTTGACAGTCTTCCCTTTTTCCCCTCTATGATCTGCATGTTCTATGCAGATCTTGGAAAAATGGATGAACTCTCCATAGGTAAAGCAACCTAGCTCAACCTTGTTTTGCTTTTTTTCTTCTTGAAGGTTGTAGTCTTTGTAGGCTTGATAAATGAGGACTTTTTGTTCTCTTTGTTCTTGCCAGACATTTTCTTATACACCAAATTAGCGCTAGAATGACCTTGACCTCCTTTCTCAGCAGTGTCTTTAGATCGAGCCTTCTCCTCAACATTAAGAGACACTATCAGGTTTTCAATCGATATCTCCTGTCTCTTGTGTTTAAGAGTTGTGGTGAAATTCCTCCATAAGGGGGAAACTTTGCAATAATGCACCTAGCCACAAACTTATTAGGTAAGACACACTTAAAGAGTTCGGGCTCTTTTGTAATTCACTATATCTCATAAGCTTGCTCAACTACAAAATGGTTGTTCACCATCCTGATGTCATGGAAGCTCTCCATGATATACAGTTCAATGCATGCATCTGTTACACCAAATTTAGCATTCAATGCCTCCGAGATCTCTTTTTTCATCTATGATGTGGATGTACACATTAAATAGTTTATTATCAACAACACTCAGAACGCATCCCACAATGGCCGTATTGGCTTCCTTGAACTTATTCGATCGTCATAAGATATAGTTCCTTTAGGTAAGTCTTTACTAGCCTTGAATACTTTTAGAGCTCACAGCTAAAGTGTGGCTTTGTACTGCCACCTCTAAAAGTACACTCTGGTAAACTTATCTGTCTTCAGTGCATCGACCAAGTGTCCCATGTTTAACTCAGAAAATTGTCTATAATATTTTTTTGGATTGTTGGAATATTAGGCAAAATCTTCACAATTAATTCTTGAAAATAATCCATGACTGCAGCAACTATGATCATGTGAAACTCTACGATACAAGATGTACTAATCAAAAAATAGTAGCAGCCCAAACTCTGCAACAACCATAGTAAAAGAACGGATCAGAAGACAACGCATGTACTGATCGTTTATAGATGGACAATACATTGGTGCGGAGCTTGTAGAGACGGATCGAAGAAGATGACAGAGAAGACGATGTGCACATAGTCCTTCTTGACAACCGGGAAGATGATCCATGATGAAGAACATGAGTAGTCGTGTGGAGCGCTTCCCAAAAACTCTATTCGCCCTCTCTCATATAGGATTGCAGTGGTTTACCGGTGCATGCCGGCGCTCAAGATGGAGTAGTCTACAATGGCAGCGCAAGCATAGAGGAGGCAAAAGCCCTAGATTGTTTTTGGTGTGTTGCTAATGGAAGACACACATGCGATTATATAGAGAAAGTCAGAAAATCCCGTAATGGACACAACGTGGGCCAAGTCCATGTTGCGCACGACTGCAATAGTTTTGCTGAGAAGAAACAAATATAAGCTCGATTTTGAGACGAGACTAGCGGGCGAGAGGTGGCATGACGTCAGAGCAGGAGTGTGCGTGTAGCACTTCTCTTCTCACTCACTTACCAAATGGTGATACACTCCACCTTTTATGGTGGTGCAACTCTCATTTAACTTTCTATGTGAGATTAAACTATACTCCCACTCCTCTTTCCCACTCACATATGAGCTGTCACACCAGTATGGGTTGCATCAGATATGGGTTTCCATACACATGGATTTTGTGATTTAGGAAAAATCTGAAATCTAACATGAGACAAAAGGTATTAGTCCGTTATTTGTAACATGGATGTTAGATCATCCACTATGTGGACCAAATACGGTTCAAATGAGACAATGAATCGATTCAACACATAGTAGAGCATCAGCTCATCAAGCCTGACAATTAAAAGGAATCAACTTCATAGTTCGCTTCTTTGCATGCATATGTGGGCCCTTTGGTAGAAAAGTGGGGAAGAAAGTGTGGGAAGGAAAAGAAACATAGCTAGTTTCATTCAAAAGTGGGGCCCATAGACGATTTAATACATAACAACAAAATGTCTACCAGCATCTGTTTCCATGAATCAGTTCAGCATAGTACATGGTCTCACGGAACATGGAGGTATCTTACATTCTTGTTGACAAGGAAATAAACAAGTTTGCAGCCATCTCCAACTCATTTTCTTATAAAGGACTATTTTATTAAATTCAAACAAGTTCGCATCAAATCAATGCCACAAGAGACTACACGGTATGTTTGGTTCTTTCCCAAGATTGCTCTACCAAATTTTGGGCTAGCCAAAAAATTTGGTTGAGCCTTTCCTTGCTGACAAGTTGGCAAACATTGCTTTAAAAAGTAAACTAGAGTTTGTAGTGAAGCATTGGTAAGCCCAAAAGTTGACAAGTATCCAAATAAGAGCCAAGTTTTTAATCATGACAAAAATATTAGTAGGATACACTTTGATCATAGTCCAAACATACCCCAAAACTCTGCACTAAAATACACACAACCGCAAAATAAGGAAGAAAAAAAAGACAAAATACAAGTACATGAATGACTTCTATAACATCTATGGTGGTGGAGGTCTGATCAAAAGACTATGTCCTTGTCTTTGCACTATAAAAATATTCATCACCAGCCACTTTAACAATGTACATTACTCTATAAACATGTCGTGATTCTCTAGACGCAGAAGAGATGGCCACAAACAGAACCTCTAAGTACACCAGTAAATCACCCACAAAGGAAACTAATTCTTACCATAAAAACTAAATCATTCTAGAGCCATAGCGACCATTGTTTCGGTAACTGCTCCCACCCCCAATGAGTGTTTCGCACGCACGGCGGCATGCCTAGTATGCGTGGGAAAGCCTCTAATTGTCGTCGACATCGATGTCCATGTCTAGATATAGAATGCACCTGATTCCCCTAAAGACGATTGTGGAAAAGGAAGCCCGGCCCGCTATCACCCAACTTAGTTTTACAAATTGGTGGCCATCTCTGTTGATTGCAATTCCTGAGTAAGGTTTTTGCAATTGATTGCAAATTTCAAAGTTTCAAAAATGCGTCAATTGGTAAACTTTGAAATTTGCAATCAATGGGTGGCCATCAATTCCTGAGTAAGGTTTTTTTTTTTGCAATTGATTGCAAATTTCAAAGTTTCAAAAATGCAAACATACCTTCCGCATATTGATGTTCAGGAAATTTGTTACTAGGCAGTTGAATATCCCATTCATAAGCCTAAAAATACAAATTATTAGTGTGTAGAATTAGGTTTCGAAATTCTGAATTGGTTCCTACAAAACTAGAACTTGGCATAATTTATTTATTTGTTTTTACCCAAAAGACAAGCTAAACATGCTACATAGAAGCTAGAAAAGATCAAAACAAGCCATTTTCACTCTCAAATACTGACATACAAATTCCCTGAAGTTAACAACACCAAGTAAATTACCCCCCGCTGAGGGATCCCCTCTTGGCAGTGAGCTAAGCATTTTCGGGACTCAGCGTGATCATTAGATCATTGAGTAGGATTTGATGTGGCAAGAGGGGGAGCCCACATCATCAAGATCAATGCCCAATCAAATCCTATTAAGGGGTTATGTGTCCATCAACCAACATTTTGGTGAATATGGACTTATTTCGAAAGAAGGTATTATTGTTGATCAAGCAAGCAAGAACCAAACAAAACATAAGGGAAGTGTGTCAACTTCAAACCACACGAGCCCAAAATCTGTGCCATGTAACCTGTATCTTTCTTCTCGAAAAGGTGTAGTAACATCTAACTTGTTTACTACCTCTAACAAAAAAGAAACACATAAACCAATCAGACGTGTTAGCACGTGATGTGAGCACAGAAAATCCGATACACATTCGCTTCGATGACGAAAGGGATAACATCAACTCCTCTCAAGAAATTCGTGCAGGTCCAGCACTAGTCCACGCATCCAGCGAGGCACACCTTGGAACCATGACGAACGCGAGGACGTCAGGTCCTGCCCACGAGTCCTTCAAATCCCAGTTCAGATACACACCAACAACCATCTCAGCTCAGTCCACACAGCAGGAGCACTGAAGCACCACAGCAGAGAACCTAAAAAGGAAAAGAATCGACCGACGATGTCGCCAGAGAAACAGGAGACGGCGGCCGTGCGCGTGCTGGGCAGGTGGCCGAGCCCGTTCCTGATCCGGGTCCTCGTAGCGCTGCGGCTCAAGGGAGTGGACTACGAGCTCGTGGAGGTGCCCATGGGCAACCGGAGCGAGCTGCTTCTCGCGTCCAACCCCGTGCACAAGAAGATCCCCGTGCTCCTGCACCACGGCAAGGCCGTCTCCGAGTCACTGATCATCGTCCAGTACGTCGACGAGGTCTGGGCCTCCCAGGGCCCGGCGATTCTCCCGTCCGACCCCTACGCACGGGCCACCGAACGCTTTTGGGGCCAGTACGTCGACGACAAGGTAAATGCAATCCATTTTCCTCTGAACATTTTTCTCTAGCAGGAGCTTTCACGCATAAACAAAAATGGTGCTCTACCCATACTCAGTTTCCTTCGGCGATCCGTGTGCTGAGGGGAAAGGTGGCCGGAGACAAGGACGAAGCTGCGGCTCAGGTGGCCGCCGCTCTACAGCACCTGGAAGAGGCCTTCGTCCAGTGCGGACAAGGTAAGGATTACTTCGGCGGCGACAGCATCGGGTACCTGGACATCGCTCTGGGCTCGCACGTCGGGTGGGTCAGGGCGGTGGAGAGGATGGCCCGGGTCAGCCTCCTCGACGCCGCCAAGCTTCCTAGCCTGGCGGCATGGGCGGATCGGTTCTGCGCCTACTCGGCCGTGGCCGACGTGATGCCTCACACGGACAGGTTCGTGGAGTTCAGCGTCAAGAATGACGGCGTTCTCAAGGCAAACTGATACAAATTCCAAGTGAACGAACTGGTGCTGCCAAAAATAAGTGAACCCTTTTTCTTCGAGGTAAAGTACAACTGTTGCGGTCTGGGCTCGATGGAGCTGTCGGAACTTTAACCACTGCAACCTAAACCTGGAACTGGATTAGGATCCAGATCCAAAACGTCACTAGTAGAAACCGGGCAATTTGCCCCGGTTCGTAAGGACCTTTAGCCATGGATTTCGAACCGGGGCTGCGAAAGCGAGACTGATCCAATCTTTAGCCCTGGTTTAGTTACGAATCGGGACTAGAGGTCCAACCACGTGGCCTGCTAGGCGCGCTAGACGGCAGGACATTTAGCCTCGGGTCGTGTTACGAACCGGGACTAAAGGTTCCCTGCCGCGGCAGCATTTTGTGCCATTTGGTTGCCGCGGCAGGGGATGGGGTTTTAGAATTTTGTATTTTTCTTTTTATTTTGTGTTTTGTGTTGAATTATTTTTCATTCTGAAACAAGTTTTCGTATATATACAGAACGCTACTACACAGTACTTGGCCACATTGACGCAATATATAATATAATTACTTTTACAAGCATATATGGAGTCCCAACAAGGTCCAGAGCATGTCTATTTGATTACATGGAGATCATTACATGGATGCTTTAGGGTCTATTTATACAGTATTCTCCGCGTGGGTCTATGACCTCGTCGAGAAAAAATGCAGCAAATTCCTCTTGGATTGCTATTAGGCGGTCCTCTGGTAGGAGCTTGTCCCGCATCGCGTCCAACTATGTAAAAAGGAGATCGTATGGATTAGACTCAACACGATTTTTTGTAATAAAAATAAAGGGTGAATATATTGTTTACTTACTCGAACATTTTCTGAGGGCTTCTCAATACTGATGCGAATGAACTCGCACACGTAGAATTCACATAGATTAGTTCCCTGTGGCTGCCTCGCGCACTTTACAAGAATAGAATTCAATCAAATAATAACTCTAGCATGATAAATGCACATAAACTAGAATTAAATAGATGCGCGGACTTAGCTCGTACTACTTACCGAGAGTGATTTAAAAAATAGCTCCTCACGCCATTGACCGCGGACATGTTTCTTGAACTGTGTCCAAACCCTACCCGACAAAGAAAATTAATGTATGAGTTAATAACTACTTGATATCCTAGAAAATGAACGAAAGAAACCGATATAGTGCGATAATGGTTGAAATTAACTCTGGAACGCATCGATAATGATGCGGTAGTTTTTTCAATGTCTTTGTTTAGTGAGTCTATGATGTAAACTCTTCCCATGTCAAGTGAAATGCTTAGAAGAATCCAGTGGTACCTACGCAAGGTTTACATACGTCAGTAACTCATCATTTACACTGAACATCGAGTAAGCAAAAGTTAATGTATACAAAAACTCACTTGCCGTCGTGGTAAGGAAATAGTATTTCATTACAGAAATGTTGATTCGTTAGAAACCGCAACAAGTTGTGCTCGGTCTCCCGTGGTTTATCCTTTAGTATAGCTCCATGAACTCGATGTGGGTCAATGTACCCAAATCCGTTGATAGCCTTTCTTTTACAATCGAGCATCTTCATTCTGCATCATTATATATAGCGTACAAAAGAATATATATAGTGAGTATACTTACCGGCAATGAATTGAAAAGGCTGAGATAGAGACCTAATTACATAAATAAAGTAATCACTTGCAAACAATACGACCTAAGGATAGTTTTGTCGAGTTCCTTTAGATTGAATAACTGAAATAATTCTGTAAATTCAATAGGGACCTCGTCTTCAATGAAGTAATGCGATTTTCGAACTTTCAGTATGATCCAATTTCGCTGTTCTTTTGATGCTTTCATGTACCATTCATGGAATTGTCGCATTTGTGTTGGCATATCCCGACGCCTCTCAGAACTGACCAGAGGCTCCCCATTAACAAATTTGGGTGCTACCTCAGCCCTGGGCATATCGCCGTGAATAATTTCATGAATAGGCATACCACATTGCTCGGCCAATATCCTAGTCGTTTCCAGATCTATAGGTTCTTCCTCATATAGTTGAGATTTGGGTATGTTCACCTGGAGTGGGGGGAGCGATTGGTTTGCTTGTTTCCCCAGCTGGGGAACATCTCTTTTGGTTCTTCGGCTACCACTCGATTGTTTTGCTTGTTTCCCCAGCTGAGGGACGTCTGTTCTGATGCTTCCGCTACCACTCGATTGTTTTGCTTGTTCCCCCTGCTGGGAAACCTCTTTTTTGATGCTTCCTTTACCGCTTGATCTCTTTTGTTTCAATGTCTTCTGAAGACATCATGTATAGTCATCTGGCGCATTTAACTGAGCTTGGGATGGCTGCGTCAGTAATTTCCTAAAGTGCTCCTTGGTTTCCGGTTTTATTTGGACCTCTGGCTCAGGTTGTTTTTTTTTTAAAATGAGCATCCACTTCGGCACGTACGACCGCATCGGTCTCCTCATCGGTCAGGTCGTAAGCCCTCTTGGGAGGAACCGGCGGTACTCTTGGGAGGGGCGACAACTATCGCTTCGGGCATTGGTTATCGCTCGACGGAGCGGTGGTATTCTTCCGCTTTTGCCCCTTAGTGGGTGGAGGCGGCTGCGTAGATTGAGATGGACTCGTTTTGGGGTCATGGATTGGACTATTACTGGGAGGAGACGGTGCACTTGGAGGTGGACTTGGAGGAGACGGTGCACTGGGAGGAGACAGTTGCCTTGGTGGAGAAGGTGGCCTTGGTGTCGAGCCTGGAAACTTGATGTATTCTTTTTTCCAAAGAATGAAGCCACTTGTGACTTCTCCCAGTGTCGTCTCCCCTTCACCCCCAGGGATGTCAAGTTGTAGTGACTGACACATAGGTAGAATTTCATCCACACCGACACGAGCATAGCCAGCTGGAATCGGATTGCAATGGTAGGTCGCTCCCGGTGCAGAAGGTAAAGCAAAGCCGACCGCCACCTTCATGGATATATTCTTCAGTTTAACATGCAGCTCACAACTAGTCTTCTCCTTAATTGCATCTACGGGGTACACATCCATCGTTGCATCATTACTGTGGCCCTCCGTGGAAGCCACGTTGCTTTTCCGTTGCGATGGGCCGACCGTACTGTCCGGTGTAGGATCTTGCTGTCGGAGTCCTTTAAGTTCATTAAGCTCTTGGCGATACTCCTGCAGCGTGGCTTCAAACCTCGCGAACCGCTCCGTATCCTCCTCTTTTTGCCGGTTTGTTCTTCTCGATCGGCTTCTGTACGTGTCACGGTGCTCGGGAAACCCGATAGCCCATGGATAAGAAGGTCTGAACCCTCTTGTTCGTCCAGCCTTTTCAGGATTCTCGAGAGCCTTTGTCAGCTCATCGTTCTCTCTGTCGGGAACAAACGTTCCCTCTTCAACCTCTTTCATCACTTTAACAAGTTCTTTCTTGGGTGTAGAAATTTCTTTGGCTGCAATAATCTCGCCTGTTTCTAGGTCTAATGATGCCCCATGCCCGAATACCCAATTTCTTGACCTCAAGGGCCAACTAGACGTAGCTGGAGTGACCCCTTTAGCCTCTAGGTCAGCCTCAGCTTTATCTCACTTAGGCATGGCACTCCTGTTGCCACCTGTGCCCATATGATGGTGATATTTATTTTTGGCTACATTTTCCTTATTTTTTGCTGATATTGCCTTAGCTGGTGTTGAGGTCTTGTATCCCACAAATGCGGCCCAATTATCCTGCTGCAACTCTAGTGGGCCAACGAATGGAGGAGTTGTTTTCTTCAAGACATACTTGTGGTACAATCTTTTTTTCCATTCCTTGAATAGTTCGGCCATCTTCTTAAGAGCAAAGTGTTTGACTTTCCTCGTAATTTGCTGTGTGAGCTCATCAGTCTCCAAGACAGGTAGGGTGAAATGTGTCATGAGAGAATTCCACATTGTATCTTTCACTCTGTCATCTACAAAACTAGCCCCAGCTGGATCCTTTTTCTTTCCTGGCTTGTTCCAGTTTCGCGTGGTGATCGGGACTTTGTCTCTAACAATCACTCCGCATTGACTTGTAAATGCATTCGCAGCTTCTTTGGGCTCTAGCGGTTGACCCTGCGGAGAGACTAAGTCAATGCTGAAACAGACATCAGCGGGCAACTTGTGTGTCGGGCCTCTTTTATTTGTAGAAGATTGGCCGGAAGTGGAGGTCTGAGAGAAGAAACATTCGTCAGTGCATATATACGAATCAATTAGTGCATCTATACTAGTGAACCATCGATAGAGGCTTTATATACCTTGACAGAGTTTGTCATTATTATGGTGTCTTCACCATGGTCTCCACGATGGTCAGCACCATCGTCTCCACTATTTGGTCCACCATCGTCTCCTCTAGACAAATTAAGATATTCGGAGCCATCATAATAAGACCCCCCAGTACCCTCATCTATAATGTCGAGGAGCTCCTCTTCATTCTGCCTACCGTCCATAGCTTAACTAATACAGAAAAAGAATATTGCATTAAGTAAAAGAATATTACAACTGCGACAACTCGGATACAGTACTTAGTGATTAAGATAAATTATAATAATATAAGATAAAGTACATTATTAATACATCACCGGAGAATAGCTCGGGTGCATTACAGGATAAAGTATAAGATAAAGTACATTATTAATACATCACCGGAGAATAGCTCGGGTGCATTATAGGATAAAGTATAAGATAAAGTACATTATTAAGATAAACTAGCGAACGTGGCTGCCGCGTTCTGTGCTACGGGAGCTCTACAACCACAGAAGAGCAACCATCACCGGAGAATAGCTCGGGTGAGATCCGTGAACCTGCTAGATATAGGAGAACCTAGTCTCTAAAAGATACATGTATCGTCATACATGCTCGTCCTCCTCCCTGATATGACGACATACCACCTCCTCGGGGGCTGCCTCCCTCTGCACCGCTCCTGGACCTCGTGGACGCCATCAAAGAAGCTCCGGGTCGACGATGATACCCGGATTCCTCACCAAGGTACGAGTCCCGACAGGTAGCACCTCCCAGTGCTAACCCGGCGGAGCCCAGACTCGGACATCCCCGACGGAGTCCAGTAGGCTCGGACACGATAGACGAGGCATAACTAAATAATAGCAATAAACAATCATAAAACATAAACAGTAACTAAATCACTAAGTATATATTGTCCTAATATCAATAACCCTAAACCTATCACTAATAACAATAACGCGGTATTTACCTAACTAATACTAATACTAACAACTAATACTAATTCTAATTCTAACTCTAAATTAGCCTAATAATACTAATACTAATTCTAATTCTAACCCTAATACTTAACCAATACCCCTAATACTTAACCAATCATATGCCTAATACTTAACCAATACCCCTAATTCTAACTCTAAATTAGCCTAATAATTAATACTAATACTAATTCTAACCATAATACTTAACCTATATACTAATTCTAATTCTAACCCTAATACTTAACCTAATACTAATACTAGCTAATTAACCTATATACTAATTCTAATTCTAACCCTCATACTTAGCCTAATAATACTAGCTAATTAACCTAATACTAATACTTGCAAATTAACCTAATACTAATACTAGCTAATTAACCTATATACTAATTCTAATTCTAACCCTAATACTTAGCTTAATAATACTAGCTATAATTAACCTAATACTAATATAGCTAATTAACCTATACTAACTAATTGACCTCACCTGCAGGAAGACGTACGCCGGCGGCATGGGTGGCAACGGCGGCGCGGCGGGAGGAAGACGTATGGCGCGGCTGTGCGAAGTCTCCACGGGCGCGGCGGCGGGCGGCAAAGACGGCGGCGGCGAGCTCTCCACGGGCGCGGCGGGCGGCAACGGCGAGCCTCCCCACGGGCGCGGCTGGCGGCAACGGCGGCGGCGGCGAGCCTCTCCGCGGGCACGACGGGCGGCAACAACGTGGGCGACGGCGCGGCGCGGTTCGTCTCTGCTGGGGAAGAAGTGAATCGCGGGCTCTCCGGGTCGTGGCTCGACCCGGGGCGGGGGTGGTATTTATACCACCCCCCCTTTATCCCCGGGTGGTAATACGAACCGGGGCTAAAGGGACCTTTAGCCCCGGTTCGTATTACCACCCGGGGCTAAAGGTGTTTTCGGCCCGCCGCACTTCCCGCGTGCCAAAACCCTTTAGCCCCGGTTTGTAATACGAACCGAGACTAAATGTAATACGAACCGGGGCTAAAGGAGGACCTTTAGCTCCGGTTCGTATTACAAACCGGGGCTAAAGGTTATTTTTGGCGCCAAACCCAAAAATGGTTCATAGTTTTCAGAAAATTATGTATTATATATCAAAATTTTCAGAAGAAGAAGATCTATAATTTAAATCTATTATCATACTTTATTATACAACTTAAATGAAATTATCTATTATCTAACAAGTATTATATTTAGTAGAAATGTTCACAAAAAATAATAAAAATATAGTTTATTATTTAAAAATGGAAAAATACATATAATATAGCAAAATATTCATAAAAATATAGTAGAAATGTTCTCCCGCCATTTCCCCTGCTTTCCGCCATGTTCTCCCGTCATTTCCCCGCTTCCCGCCATGTTCTCCCGCCATTTCCCCCGCTTCCCGCCATGTTTCTCCCGCCATTTCCCCCGCTTCCCGCCATGTTCTCGCGCCATGTCCCTCTATATCTAGGCCGGCCGCCATTTCTATCAACACATCCACACCTTCTCTCTCACAACAATGGACACCGCTTACTGGGCTTTTCTGACGCTCGAGGAGACCGAGGCGCTGTGCGCCTCCAGCTACCCATGCTCGCCGGGGTACCGGCTGCCCGCTGGCTGGATGCTGAGTGCTGGAGGGGTTCCTGTTCCTCCTATGTCTCAAGGTTCGGCCCGCCAGGCGGCCATCACGAACCACTTCTACCTCGAGCTCATTCCGGAGCAGAGGATGGATCCCCATTGTGATCCCGACAACCTCGACACCTGGAATGCCTTATTCGCAAACCGGCAGGAAAGGGAGCTCGCCAGGTACGAGGGTGACGGCCCGCCCCCAGTGAACCACAACGAGGCTGGTCGCCGCCTGTGGTGGGCGAACCGGACTATCGCCGGTGTGATGCGCTACATCACCAGCGTGAGTGTGTTGACATTATGTCATCAGTGCCCGACACTATGTTGTGCTGCTTAATCTATAAATAGGTATGCATTCTTGTGAAGAACTGCAAGATGGTGTGTGAGACCAGGGACACCACTACGGCAGAGCTTCTCGAAGATGTCTTAGGACCTCGTCCTCAGACATCTTCGAGGATCTCCCCGTAGAGGCACTCTCTAATATGTGAAATTAGTTAGCTCCACCAGCATACTGATTTAGCTAGAGAAGATATAAACCGAAAGATGGTGTGGGAGAGCAGGGACACCACTACGGCAGAGCTTCTCGAAGATGTCTTAGGATCCCGTCCTCAGACATCTTCGAGGAGCTCGCCATAGAGGTACTCCCTAATATGTGAATTGTGATGTCTTCTTATCAAGCTTTTATGAATTAACCCTATCTTTGTTACAAATTTTTCAGTTTGTTGAACGCAGGTAGACGAAGAAGGATATTTTGCCCAGCTAGCTAGTTAGTTAGAATGATGAACTCACGCATGTGTGTGTTTCTAAAATCAATTTTCGAGACTCTATGTGCCAAAACAAGATATATATTGATAGAATAATCCACATATTGTGATATTTACCTTAGAGTTCCTTACATTAATACAAGATAGATAGAATCTAAACATTGATATCATGCTATCACTGCAAAAATTACTACCAAACTAAATCCACAAATTCATCTATAAGATAGAGCATGAAATGAGCTAATATAGCAATGAGAGTTCAAAGGATGAAGTTGCTCACCTTTTAGAACCTTTGGATAGATGGGGCACCACAAAATCTAGAAAAATCTTGAGGAAAAAAAGGGCATGAACTCGAGCTTGAAGCAAGAAAGAGAGAGAGAGAGAGAGTAGAGCCACCAGCTTGAATGGTGGCTCGGGCAGGGGAAAAAGAAGATATAGCTAGACCTTTAGCCCTGGTTCGTGTCTAGAACCGGGGCTAAAGGTCCCGTTCGAACCGGGGCTAGTGTCTGTCACCCCCTGGGGCCAGTTCTAGCCGTTGGACCGGGGCATTAGTCCCGGTTTGTAGCAAAACCAAGGCTAATACCCCTGGACCAAAGGTCTGTTTTCTACTAGTGCGTAGACGTCCAATTTGAAGTCCAATCTCACGTGTGCGGTCCATCTCCAATCCACGCCATATTTCTCAAATCCCAAATCCAACGAGCTATAATACTAGATATCCAAGGTCTATTGGACCTTAATAATTTAACTAATCGCAATTACTTAGATCATGCAGCTATACGAGTTGGCTCTCGGGACCTTGACTCTGTCTCTCGATCCCCAAGAAAAGAAACATATGTTCCCCATCTCTATCCCGATCCTCCTCTGTAGCACCTCGATAAAATTATTACTAGAAAATCGCTTGTTGTTTTATTTTGTGCATCCTCATGACCGCGTGCTCATGTCATCATACCACATTGCATTTGAGCATCGTCATGTCATCATGCATCTGTTTGCCTAAAACTATTTTTCTAAGCCTATTTTAGTTTTCTAGATATTCCCCTTGTTTAAATCAAAACCCTAGATCCGTCTGGATCTTGTATTTGTCTAAAACTATTTTTGAAACGAAATAAACAAAAGACTTTGTCCGGGGAGGCAGTCCAGCCGGTCAGGCCAGAGGCCCAACCGACCAGACCACCTACGACCCGGCCCATCTAGACTAAACCCTAGATAAAACCCAGCCTCTACCCCTATCTAACCCTAGCCCACCTAACCAGCCGTAGCCGACCGGGTCACCCAACCCGCTGCAGCCGCACTCGACATGGCGCGCGCGCACATAGCGCGTGACGTGACTACCGCTCGCCTCCCCACAAACCCTGTACCCACCCCGCACACGTGGTACACGCCCAACACAACCGACCGTGCCCCACCCCAGGCTACCCAGCTCGATCGATCGAACCCACCCCACACAACCCGACCGACAACCACGCACCAGGCCCCACCTCGCCAGCGCGTCATTCCCACCAACCTCGTTCCCTCTCCTCAATCGCGATCCCCTCCTCTGCTTCGATGTCCCGCGTCGCCGCCTCGCTTCCTCTCAAAGCCGCCGCCCACGTGCCCCGCTCTCCTCGCTTCCTCCCAATGCAAATCCCCACCTACCCCCATCCTGATCGTGCCCGGACACAGCGGTCGCGCAGCCAGATTCCCGCCGCCCCGGAGCCAGACCGCCTTCCTTGTCGTCGTGGTCGTCCCCGACATCATCTTCCCCGCGTCGTGGTCGCCTCCCTTGCTCCTCTGCTCATCGAGCGCTGCCACCGAGCTCCTCCCCGAGGCTGCGCCCCGCGTGACCTCACCATCCGCCCCGCGCCTCCCGAGCCTGCTCCGGTCGCACGCTTTCCCGAGCGCGCTCTTCTCCATCTCTGGCTCTACCTCTCGGCGCCGCCGGACCCTCCTTGCCTCCGCTCTCTGCAGTGCCTCCCCTCTGCCAAGCACGACACGACCACCCTGTCGACCTGCACTGCATCCTCAAGCCCTGGCGTCGGCCGTGCTCGCCTTCAGCAGCTGTGCTCGTTGCTGCCCTCTCGCTGTTCTTCGTTGCCCTGCCTCTTCTCGCTTTCGAGAGAAGCACTCCGAGCTGCCGCATGCAGGTACCGGGACAGGGACAAGAGAATCAACGTGTGACCCTATTTTATTCTTATGCACTGCACATACGTGTAACCAGCATGACAACAGTTCCAGCTTACGCGACTCGGAGCCACCCCGGTGTTCAGCTATCATAAGTGTTCGGCAAAATTCCTACAAGAGTTTCGGTGTCTGGATCTTTTATTCGGTGTCCCGATGCTATTAAGTACCAACACCCTCTCCTCTAGGTACCGAGAATGATGCGCAGAGATGAGCCCGAAGCCAAGTTTGGTGATGCCTGTAGAGAGGCCCGAAGAACATACAGACCCTATAACACTCGATGGCCCGCAGATCCGAAGAGCCCCGACCCCGGACCTTGAAGACCAAACCCGGCATCGGCTTCATGCTCTCCTCCATGGACGACAAGACCCCGTCCCCGGAGGCGATGACGCTGGATCAACAAGATCTCCTTTTCGGAGTCGAGGACCTGAAGATCGTCCACATGGAACGCCAAGTTCTTCCCCCGGATCCAAAGACCGATCCCATCGACCTCCCTCAGTGAACCCCTAGATCGCCGAGCCCCAGTGTGTGACCCCTATCCGAGACCCTTATTTTTTTATAATATTGACATATACTTGTTGCATATTAATTCATCCATACTCGCATACATGTGTATTTGTCTGGGGGTACTTTGTCGATTCATCTCTTAATTAAATATGGAGACCATATGTGGGCTATTCTAGTCTTATATTAGCTCCATTTAAATTTGTGTAGTGAACCGATGCCATGTTTTGTCTTGTTAATACTGTATTTAAATTGCGGGGTAACTAAACAACATGAACCTTCTACTTAATTGTCGAGACCTCGGTTTCGCTTAATATTGCCTAGTTGCACTGCATCTTTGCCATGCCATGCATCATATCATAATCATGCCGGATCTTCTGTCGTAGTATTAAATAGTGCATCTGGTGTTTCTTTTAGTTCTTTGTTTCTTCACGGATTAGGCCGTTGAGTGGATGCGAGTATCGACAAGTCTTTCGGATAATGTACCTTCGACAGTGTTTCCCAGGCGAGCATCTCCTCCTTTCTACCTATTTTGCTTTTATAGTCTTTATTCCTCTTGTTGATCTATTGTTATCCGTGTTACGATACTTTAGTTTCCGTGCACCATTTATACTCCTTGCAGCCTCATATTGCCATGGACACATCCTATTGCATGTTGTTTGATATACTCGGCCTTGTGAGTCATAGTCGCTTGCTTATGTGTTGCTTCGCGTCGTTGTCGTTTCACCGTTGACGGCAAGTTGGTACATGATAAATGGTAGAGATGCTTAATGGTGGAGATGATCATGACTTTAAATACAACTTGATTAATTGTTGGGAATAGATATAACTAATGCAGAGGCATCAGTGAGCAATAGATGTTATTTGGTTCTTCCACGCTCACTTGTGTCCCGTAGGACCCCGAGTACTTAATACGTGTTCCTTGACTATCACACTATCCACATGTGGAACCATGAATCCCCTTAGCCAGAGCTTGATTCATGTCCTATTTCTTGGGGCCACAAACTAGTTTGGGGCTTTATTACTATCCTGTACTTATGCCATGCTTTACTGCTTTATTTACGATTGTGCGTGGAACACCTGTACTGTTTTGGAACGTGGAATGTTTTCGCGGTATCAACAAGCCCAGTCACACTTTCGGGTTCCCAGTCGTTTACAGCCATTGACACAAATCCTGGGTCCGTCTCGGAGCCAGCCAACTTCGTTGCGGGTAGCTTAGTGGGGTGGCTCCCTGAAATATTTTATAAATCCTGCGATTGCTTTGTCGTGAAAGCCTCGTTGGGTTTTGATTTGGTTTTTCCGAGGTTGATCATGTGTGTGTTGTTATTTGTGCACCCCTACAGGGTAAATCTTTCTGAAAGCCGTGTCCGCGGTTATGGACGACTTGGAGCACAGTATCTCGATCATAGACAAGCATAACTAAAGTAGTACTATAAATTTTGACTTAATATGTGACTAGTAATCAACTTCACTACAATGGAATGGATAATAAAAGTGCCAACTGGTGGAACTAGGGTGTATCGCGTCATGTTATACCTGCCTAGTAAGTATCGCAACTCCAATGGAATGAAATAAAAGTGCCAACAACTGCTGGGTTTGGGATGTCACATGCTAATTGTATCTGACTAGTAAGTACTGCAACTACAACTGAATGGTTAACTAAAACTGCCCACTACTTATGCTATCAGGATGACTCATGCTATCTATATTTGACTAGTAAGAGCTGCAATTATAATGGAATGGATAAAACTGCCAACTGTGTGAGTTCCTCTCAGTAAGTGCCTCTCAGTACTGAAAAAGTCCAAAGTCCATTGGACTGCACTGGTCCAATTCCAGGTTTACTGCAACCGTGCCTCTCAGTACGTTGTCCTACAAATCAAGGTCTTGATGAATGTTGTTAATAAAACAATAAGTAATCCTTGAAAACAAGATTTTGTTCTATTTTATAAATAAAGTCATGCTCGACCAAACTGATAAAAGGTGTTGAGGAAAGTCTCTTACAAAGCAAGTTAGAAGAAATGACAAAAGAGAAGAGAGCAAACGCCTCCAACTCCAAGTCGAGCATCAAAACCGGAGATGCCACAATTAGCACTAGGCAACATAGACTAGGAAACCACGCATCATGAGAAAACCATCGGATAACATTGTACCGAACACACTAAGCCAATGTTGGAGAGGGCCGCATGCCCTCTCACTTCGGACCGTGGACTGTCGATCCTGCCAACGATCGAGACCAGATAATACGGTCATGTGTAAGAGATAGGAGACCGGCGAGGTCATCCCTTGCCAGAGCCGAAGAAGTTTCACACCAAGAATATGAAAAACTCGAAGTTGAAACCAGCCAAACCCGGAGCTCCACAACAACACCTCCACGAGGGTAACGACGCACAACACCACCACTACCGAGTCTGATGAATCGGACTAGGGTTTTCAACCAGAGCAACTCGCATAGAGAGGGACTCACAACAACGTCACCAGGACAGTTAGGACACCCGTAGGCGTCGCCACCACCGGCATCGTAGAACGGAGCTTTCGCTCGGAACCTCCCCCATGCCACCAGAGGATCACCGAAACAAACCAATGGGAGGACCATCACCACCTGCTCAAGCTCTCTAGATCTACACCATGGAGCCATCACTATGAAGACGACAACAAAGACCACATGACAATCCTCCCCTTGCTTCCCACGGAACCGAACGGAGGTGCCACCGCTGCTGCAATGCTGTCTGCCATGAAGCCAGACGTGCAACCACGCCATCTGAGCCCCCACCCCAGCGTCCAAGGTCCTGTACCACCGAGACACTAGCTCCATGGAACAAAAGGATGGTTGCTCCATACCTGAGCCCGTCTGGCCCGGATCCAACCCACACGCAACAAGCGGAGGGAGGGGCGATAGTGGGGGGCAGCTAGCACGGCGGACGTAGTGCCTCCACATCGGCAACACCTATAGCCACTACAGCGCAGATCTCGCTGCCACTGTCTCCCATAGCCAATGCCAGCACCGGCCTCTCCGGCCACGGTGGGTCACCATCGTCGTGGTTCCATCGCCACCTGCCTCCAGGACCTATGTCATCCCATTAGCCGACGCCAACTTTAGTTCAACTAATTTGTAGAGTATATGAAACAAATCTTTCTATACGAAGGAACAAATAATTATACTACCTCTGGTCCAATTTAATGGATTCATATTTGTCTAGATTCGGATGTATCGGATTCAGATTTATCTAGATTCGGTGTAGATAAATCTGAGTCCATTAATTTAGATCGGAGGACATACGTATATGAACAAACATAAAAATTACAGGGAACAAAACTAATTTAGGAACAACAAATTGGTCCAATTTTAAATAGTAAAAGGAACAAATATTTCTGAATGTAGGAACAAATAACTATACATCGGGAAACAAAAAGGAACTCACAAGACACCGAGGAATAAAAAAATTGAAAACTAATTTTCTGAAATTAGAGGAACAAATCTTTGACTAAAGGAACATAGCGTGATACACCCGGGAAAAAGTACAGCACAGAGAATAAAACATAAAAAGGTACTTAAAAGGGAAAAGGTAAAGAAAAAAGGTTGAAAAAAACAAAAGAACCTAAACCCAAAAAAAACTATTATATCCTGATGTTGTGTTATTATTGACCGATAGAAATCACAGATACTCATGCTTTCTCGTGGATTAGATTGCATTTTAGTACCATAATCGGGGTTATCGTAACAACTTAGTGCCACTTTTGCATTTTTTGCGAATACATACCACTTTTGGGTGAGCTGTTACAAATAGGTCATTTTTGGCTAATTGTGTTTTAACAGCAAAACTAACATAATGGACCCACATTTAGGCGATGACATGGACCTAGGGCCCACCTATCATCCCTCTCATCTACTTCCCACTCCCCTCTCTCTTCTCTCGTATCCTTCTTCTTCCTATGGCAACCGCTCTCCCTACCGCTCTGATCTTCCCCAGCTCCGTCATTAAGCCTACGACCGCCGCCTCGTTACCCGCATCGCCCCTCTAGATGGAATTAAAGCCCAAATTCCCTTATCGGCACCACTATCTATGCTCTGTTTGTCAGGTGGTAGTCGTAATTGATGTCGCCTCTAACCTTTCCTGAGCTCAATGGCCTTCCCCTTGCATTTATGGTGAGATCCTGCTCCTCCTAGTACTCTCGTTTTCCCGCTTGAGCACCATAGTCACTTGTCATCGATCATCATCGTTTGTCGTGCGGCCGCTGACAACCCCTCCTGCTACCTTCTGCCGCTAGCACCCCTCCTCCTATCTCTCACCGCCACCCCCTCTTTCTACCTCCTGCCACCCTTCCCGATAGTTCCCTCCGGTCCCGAGAGTCCAACCACGTCCAAGGATGTCGTGGAAGAGAGCATGCATGGCTACACTGGCGGGTCTGTTTGATTCGGAGTTCAAGGAAAACCAAAAGCGCACAGCACCACTAGTAAAAGGTCACCAGAACTTTCCCGGTGACACGGATACTCGGCATACGATGATGATCGATGACATGTGACTATGGTGTTTGAGCATGCAAACTAGGAGTACAAGGAGGAGCAGGATCTCACCGGGGGTGCAAGGGGAAGGTCAGTGAGCTCAGGAAAGTTCGGAGGCGACATCAACGATGGCTACCACGCGCCAGCCATGGCATGGACTGTGGCATCAATTAGGCAAGCTTCGCTTCCATTTCATCTGTAGGGGAGATGCCAACAACGCGGCGGAGGTCCTCGGCTTAATGACAGAGGTCGGGAGGGGTAGGGAGAGCGGGTGCTAGAAGAAGAAGGATACGATAGAAGAGGGAGAGGAATGATAGGTGGGCCCTAGGTCAATGTCATTGCTTAATTGTGGGCCCATTATGTTATTTTTGCTGTTGAAATATGATTAGCCAAAAAGTGACTTATTTGTAACAGCTTGCCCCAAAAGTGGTATGTATACAAAAAAATTGCAAAAGTGGCACTAAACTGTTACTCTAGCCATAGTTGTGGTACTTGAATGTAATTTACTCTTTCCCGTGATTGACTTAGAGAAAATATGCTTTGGTGTGGTTGACTGAGGAGCAAACCCCCTAGATCGATGACATTGTAATAGGAGTAGGGGAAAAGGAATATAAATTTATGAACAAAGGAAAAAATAATTATACATCGGGGAACAAAAAGAACAACACGAGCAACAAAAAAATACATCAAGAAACAAAAATGTCAATTTTATAAATTAGAAGAAATACAAATTCTAAGTAATGGAAGAACTAGTTATAATTCTGGGAACAAAAGGTGTACGCCACAAGGAAGATAAAAAATCACTTCAAAGGTAAAGGACAAAAAGGAAATAAGAAAAATAAAACCATCTTAAAATAAAAAAAAGGTATAAAAAGAAATGGATAAAAAGCATTAAGAACATGTCGAGTAAAAAAGGAAGAAAATGAAATATTTAAAATAGGAAAAGGATAAAAAGTGGGAGGCTAGTTGAGTAGAACCCACAATAGGATTTCTTGATCAAAATGTAAAACCGCATCGCGCGCCACTGAGTTGTACCATTTATGTGGTGACCTACCACTCTAGTGCATGTTGTAGATCGCGAGTTGTTGGCATAACACTCACAGAACATCGTTCCATGAACATTACACCTATCAAAGTTGTACACAAAAAACATCACATGTCCAAGATATAACTATATATTCATATCACAGATCTTCATAAATCACACCTCCGAGTCGGTTCCTAGCGACGTACGGTGCGGATGCGCTACAAGTTCGATGCACGAGCCTTCCATGGAAAGTCTCACAGAGTGAGGGACTTGGAGTCCTTTTATAGGCTCAGTGCAGCTCAGTCGCATCGTATTCACGTGGCATAGGCGGTATCGCGACAACGATGTGTCGGCGATGGGACGATGGTCACATGAACATTTTATGATAACCCCCTCCACTGGCATGTCCTTATGTGCGAAGACGGGGAAAAGCTTCACGAGCTAGCTAGCTAGGCTGCTAGTTGGGCTGCGGTGTTGGGCTGGCTAGATTGGTTTCGGCCTAGGTAATATCCAGGTAATGTTTTTCTTATATTTCCTTTTTTCCTTTTCCATTACTATTTTTGTTTTATATTATTCATTTCTATTATGTTTTGAATTAATTTTAGGTTTGAAATGAGTTTGAATAATTCAAATATGAGTATCATTTGGAATGCCATAGAGAAGTATTTTGTTGTTACCCAAAATAATTTGGATAATGGCTTTAGGATAATATTTCTCTCACATAGAAATATGTGATATTCATATTTGCCATTTCAAAATAATATGCTCAAGTTTAGAATCTGCTTGAATATTTCAGATATGTGGATCCTCATGGATGCCACATAGAAGTATTTTAGTATTTGCCAAAATAATGTTAAAGAATGATTTCGAGTCTTTATTTACTCACATAGAAATATGTTATATTCATATTTGTAGAAATATGTGATATTCATATTTGACTCCTCCGTTTTCTCGGACTTTAATCTGTTTGAAAAATTCAAACATTTGAATTGTCATGAGTATGATATAGAGGTATTTGACAACTCTCCAAAATGATTTCATGAAATTTGAGTTTTGAAGTATTTATTTCTCTCATAACAATATGTGGTATTGAAATATCACCTCACCATTTCAAATGGAATTTTTCCTTAGAAAATATTTTGAATATCCAAAATTATTTCCTAGGTATTTTTGTGGTTACAAATATGTCTTGAAATGCTTGTATCATATCTTTAGAATAGAATGGCAGAAATTACTTTCCTATTTAGGAAAGAATTTTATATGAGAAGAAATAGTTGAAACCTTCAAATGGATTTCTTGTCCCAAATGATTTATTTTGGACTCTCAATGATTCCATGGTCTCATTATTTTCTCTCTAACTTTTCTTGGAACAATTATAAAGGATTTCTACAATCATTTCTTGAGTTGATAATGCATAATAACCACTACATTTTTCAATTTGAGAGAGATCTTAAATGGATTCCTTTGTGTTTCAAAGGTACTTCATAAGATCTTGTGTAACTCATATCTGAGTGAAGATTCTCATGAAGAATTTGATAGGTGATTTCAGTAGATTCACTACTGGCAAACATGAATGGTTTTAATTAATCATTCTTATGATGTAAATCATAAGATGTTCTTTGTGTGTTTTACTCAAGACAATTTTTTGTATCACATGGTAATATTAACCAATGGGTAAGGTATAGGCTTTACTCTAAGTCTAATGCATGTGATCATCTTGTCAGCATAGCACTAGGGTGTAGTGTGGATGAATGGATCTAGTTCACAAGGTGTCAGGTATATATCATCTCTACACTTGTATTTCTAGGGTTACAAGTATAGATGGGAAATGGTCTAGCAATCATGGTTTATTTCTAGGATAGCTTTAGTAAAGTTAAGCCACTTGCTATGCATCCAAGCCTAGGGTTGACTCTCTCTTGTATAATATCAACACTTAAGTATTAAGGTTGAGGAATAGGCAAGACATGGTCTCCTAATCATAGGATCATGTCTATGATTAGTTTGTTAGAGCTAAGTTTCCAATTAACTATGCATGGAAACATAATAGGGACTTACTCTCTTTGGGTGACTATGACATATAAGGTATATGCCCTGATGGAAATAGAGTATCAGGTATCCACTTAATTCCCTTCAATATTAAGTAGGAATTATACTCTTCAAAATATTTTCTTATAAATATGGCTTAGGAATGGATTTCAAATGAATAGTCAATGGTTAGTTCAATGAATTAAATACAAGGAATTGTATGGATGGCATAGTTGTGATCGGCTTCTCTCTAGCCTAATACTAATGAGTTTTCACCAAGGTTTACATCAACTAAAAAGATTAATCGAAGCTACAAGTGTTCCCAGTAATTTTGATATTGGTTAAGGATTCACAAGCTTTAAGTTACTTCTATCAATCCCATAAGAGAATGATTATCAGTTTTATTAGACTTTCTTTAGGTAAAATAGGAATGTGACATCATCAACTCCCAAGTGAATTGATGGTGATAAGGTGTCTTGACAGTGGTCAGACTTCATATAGATTTTAGAACTAATGCTTGCTTATCAAGTGTGCTCAATAAGTTTTGATCCATAGGGTGTTATTTAACACTTGATATTAGGTACATATCTCATCCTTGATTATCAATATAGGAATGTTGGATAAGGAAGAATGGATAAATCAAGTTTTAGATAGGTAGGGTTTGGTTCAAGGACTTGGATGGTTCACTTCTCACATGACCTTATCATTCACAAGTGTTGGTAGATTAAATCTTGTTTAATATAAGATATAATAATACAAGATGAGTTAAGAATGTATTTGATCTTATTTTTGTGGTGTATTCACATGCTAAGATTTATTTTTAGCACATGTGTTAAATGAGGTTTAGAAAAGATGAGTTAAGCATCAATTTTTACTTGTTCTTTCAGTATGTGGAGTCTGTTGATTTACTTTTAACTATGAGTCTTACATATAGAATTCCTAATGTAGAAATTTACAAAGTATTATTTGAAAGTTGGAACACTCAGTATGATGAACTAGTCCTAAATCATTAGCTCAAATGAAAACTAAATCACTTTGACAAGTTTTATCCAAAAGTTTTTTTTCTCCCAAATTTTATATGCATAGATGCAATGCACGTAACAATATTCTACCTATTTTGACTCTCATAATTTACATGAATGTTACAATTTCGCTCAAGGAATCGCTGGGTTGGGATTTATCTTAGGCGGTCCATTTAAACTTTTGGTGGGCTCTCCAGCGAGGGAATCGAATGTAGGAGCCACACTTGCTTGCTCATACACTAAGATAATTGTGGCTATATAAGCCGGTGGTGCTCCTACTCGTTCTGGAGTGTGGGACTATGCTTTCTCGCTGATCGTCCGCGTTGCACATGAAATATGTTTCTTTTTTTCGGCACACATCCAACTTGGTCACCGGCTACCTTCTCCCACATAAACTTTAGGTTACGGGTTCTGAAAAGATTAAATATTATCGAGACACAATGTAGCTTTGCCCAAAAAATACAAGTACAGACCATGCGAAATTAGTCACTCCTATGTGAATGAGGTGTTTCATGCTACCATGATATTATATTACTAGCACATGTCTCATCATTACTACCTTCTTTTGAACTAGTATTAGGTCCTAACTAGAAAACAATATAGCTAGTTGATTAAGAATAGAGAAAAATGACTACTCTAGTGGATCAAAATAATTAGTGATAGTGGAAAAATTTACAGTAAAAACTGGAAGAAAATTTTAGTTCTCATGAACCATCCTCATTTCCTAGTGAACAAATATTTTCCAAACGAGGAATAAAAGATTTAGCGCCCGAGGAACAACCATGCCTACACTAGGAATAGAAGTTATACTAAGGAAAAAATAATGACAAAAAATTCAGTATAATGCCTGAAATGGTCATAATAACTACATCTAGAACAAAAAGATTAACGCCCGAGAATAAAGCATGTATACCTAAGGAAAACAACAAGAAGAAAAAAATGAATGGAACAAAAATGTAGAGTCCACAAAAAAAATGTAGACTTAACGGAACAAAAACCATGAGTGCAATTGAACACATATTCTCTATAGGAAAAATAAATACTAAATGCACCCGAGAACAAAAATAGTGCACCATGGGAAACAAAAAGTGCATCACTAAACAAATTGTAGTTGAACTAATTTTTTAGAGCATGTGGAAAATTTTCTAAACAAAGGGACAAATAGATATATACCTATGAATAGAAAACTCACGGAAGAAAACAAATCCGGAAACAAAAAAATTGTGGGCTAATTTTGGATAGTAAGTGGAACAAATATTTCTGAATGTAGGAACAAATAGTTATACATTGGAGAAACATAACATCACAACACATCCAAGAATAAACAAATTGTGAAACTAATTTTCTAAAATTAGAGAAACAAATCTATCTAACTAAATAAATATATTGTGGGAAAAAAGTGCAATCCAGAGAATAAAACATAAAAAGGTAGTTAAAATAAAAAATGTAAAGATTAAAGAGTGAAAGAAACATAAGAATCTAAACTGGAAAAAATAGTGGATCATGATGTTGTGTTATGATTGGCCGATAGAAATCACGGATTTTTCATGCTTTAAAATAATTGGGTGAGAGAAAACATGCTTTGTTTTGGTTGGTCGAGGAGCAAAGCACCTGGATCAGTGACGTGGCACCAGGAAACAGGAAAAAAATGAATAATACTTTATGAACGAAGGAACAAATTTTTATACATCATAGAAGAAACAAGAACGAGAAGAACAACACAGGCAACTAAAAAAGCATCAAGAAACAAGAAAAGGTGAAACTAATTTTCTAAAACAAGAGAAATAAATCTTCCTAAATAATGGAACAACTAGTTATATTTTTGGGAACAAACGGTGTACATCACTAGGAATAAAAAAGTAAAAAAAAGAGGTACTTAAAAAGATAAAGATAACATAGAAATGAGAAAAATAGAAACCTCCTTAAAATGAAAAAATAAAAAAAAGAGAAAATGCCCGAAAACCATACCAATGAAAAAGTAAAAAGAAATATAGAAAAAGAAAAGGAGAGAAAAGTGAGGGAAGAGTACCATGCCTAAGAAGAACACCTCGTGAGAAGTGAAGGAATACGCATGCGTGGCCGTCCAACAATGTCAACACCCAGATTTTTAATCCCAGATGTCTGTTATGACATACCTCGCAATCACAGGATTACCATTTTTGCGAGACATATCAGATTGGATATCACAGTACATCATCCAGTACAAACCATACATAAGATCTTACACAAATATGGATCTCATGATCCAGTCTTAATACAACAAGCAGCGGAATAATTAATAAGCGTAGCGGTGGGGTCCATCTTCAGGACACATGCAATGCTGACGAAGGTAGATAGTCCTAGTTATCATAGCCGTCCTACTGACCATCATCTTGGTAGTCTCCTTCATAGTCTGGACATAGGAATAGCCAGGGACAAAAGCCATGAGTACTCTTTAAGTACTCGCAAACTACCACTAACAAGTAAGATAGTTCTAGAGTAAAGTGCTAACTCTAAGTTTACTTGTAAAGCTAAGTTTGAAACCTAAGCTGAGTTCAGAAACAAAGAAAGATAAAATAAAGTTCTAGAATCACTTAAGTTGGGAAGCTAGTGTCATTGTCACAACCCTGGTGTGGTCAAGTCAAGGTTCATCATTCATTTCATAAGTCATTTTGAAAACATCTGACAACAAAACAGTATGGCCACTCCAACTGTCCATAACCGCGGACGCGGCTATTCGAATAGTTTGACACTCTGTAGAGGTGGTACACTTTCACGACAAGATTCAATACATCTGTCAGGGATAACCCTGAATCATCATACTTAGTATGCAGATAATCAAACATAACCTTTCCTTTACACACCCTAGTATAAGCACCTCTCCTATGAGCACGACCTCCCAACCATGAACATCTGTCATCTTGAGCACTGCATAGGTGGACAACAATTAGAGGTAGCCTCAGCTCAAACCTCTCCCGCGAGGGAACTAATACTAATGCATATAAACTTCCGGCTAAGCCTTACACAATTCAGGTAGTGTGGTTGTATGATAAAATTGGAATGGTATCGCATCTGAATCCAACCATCAGTTTTGTAAAAGGGTTAAGGCTCATGCCTCAACATTTTAATCATCACAAACCATTTGTGTTTTCTCAACACATGTCAAAACATCTCAATAGAATGAATCATCATTCCAAGGTTTTCATAATTCATTTTCACCCAGTATTCCCATCTAAAGTGACTCAAGTTTTTATCTACTCTAAACTACTAAGTTAAGAGTGTTCACTAAGGTGGAAATATGGGATCAATCTCAGGCTATAGAATGACATCTCAAGTTATCTAGATAGGTCAAGTTTTATACTTTGTATGCTACCTTCAAAACAAGTAAAGGACTTTGGTAAATTAAAGGAAGTAAAGCTTGAAAATAATACTTGGGGTAAGTAATAGTCAAGGTGGTATAACCAAAGCATGCCTAATGCATCTTGCTTAAGTCATCTAAATATTCTAGCTTGCTAACAATATCTTGCATTGTTAATGATGGCTTGCTAGTATAATACTTGCAAGTGTTAGCTTGCTCAGTTTACTTGAAGTGCTAGGCTTGCCTTGGGTAGTGAAGTGGTTGAAGTTTTCCTCTTCCTCCTCCTCGAAAGCTTGGTCGGTACTATCGTCTATAAATACACACGGAGTACACAATCACCAAACAATACTTAACTAGTCTACTTAGCACTCTAAGGCACACATTTGATGATCTATTACCATCACAAGCATCACAAGGTTTTATTAACTAGTTTCATCCTTTTTATTTAAGAAAAGTAAATTCTACTCATTGAAAATAACTAAGATTTAATAATCACCACTTAAAATATGGGATCATGTGGACACATGTCCTCACCACATATTGTAACATATGGGAAAGTGATTTGATTTAAGGGTTGGATCATATGTACTTTGGTTTAAGTTTAATAATTAGTGATATAAAGTGACTAGAAATGCCTATATAGCATTATTTTGGTACTAGTCCAAAGTCACTGCATGTAAACCTTAATATTATTACATATTCATATAGGTATGTTTAAATGTGATTTTTGAGAGTTGGAATCAACTCAAAATATATCATGGTTGATTTTATAAAAATGTTGCAAGGTGCAAATGCTTCTATTTTGTTATTTTTACTAGGAGAGATCTCTAACTCTAAATGAATTAAATCCAACGGGCTTGGATAGACCTTTTCAGAAGCTTTCCAACACAATTTGAATCACTCCATTTGGATTTGTAAATCTCTCTGAATTGATTTTTAAACTAAGGGACAACACTAGGTTCAAACTAAATTAGAAAAATCTAAGTTTGAATTGCTGGGCTAGCGCGGGAAGGAAAATGGGCCGGCTCAGTGGCATTCCGCGGCACCGAGAATAGCTGACAGAGGGTCCACATGTCAGTGGCTCTTTACACGCGAAGCGGTACGGAGGCGATGTGGGCTGTTAGATTAGAACCTAGATTGACGGCTAGGGCTCGTCGTCGACGACGGACATGTCGCCGGCGAGGGCTAACCCTAGCAGCTCGGTGGGGGTGCATCGGGGGCATATCGGGGCTCCAGTTACTGTGGCGAGGCGGGCAAAACGAACTGGTAGACGATGACAATCCTCCTGGTACCGACAGCGTCCCGAGAGGTGGCCTTGATCAACGACCCCCTTCTTCTCCCTCCACGGCAGACTCCGGTGAAATTCCGGCGAGGGATGGCTCGCCTTGCTCCGTCTAGAGGTGGGGAAGGATCAGTGAGGAGAGGGGAGTGGAGTGGTGTGAGGAAACGGTGCTGGGGAGGCCTCCTTTTATAGGCGTGGTTAAGCGGCAGAGGAACATGGGTCGTGCTCGCCGGTGACGATGGCACAACGAGCTAGAGGTGTGGGCGGTGCGCTAGGATGGTGGGCGGTGCCCTGGCTAGTGTCATGGTGTTTAGTGTGCAGTGGTTTGCGGTTGGGGGAAGTGAATGGCGCGGCGCGCACTAAGTCTCTGCCGACGGCGAATTTCACGACGGCCGGCGACTATGGGGCACAGTCGGGGGAATGGGCGTGTCCGTTAGCTTCCTAGGCCGGTGGGGATCGTGTAGGCAAGCGGCTCGAGCGAGGCGAGGTCTGGCTGAGCGGCAACCGTGCGCGCTCTGCGGGCGGCGTCGGCATGGCCGGCAGTCTCCAGGCACGGCGGTTCCTGGCGGCTCTGGTCGCTGTCCTCGGGCTGGGGCTGGTTGGGCGGTGGAGGTGGTCCACAGACCACAGGCTACCTCCTGGACATGGTGGACGACACTGGCGGCGGCTATGGCGTGCTGTCGCTGGTGGGGTGTTCGAATGGGGCTCGGCCTTAATGGCCCTGACCATTTGGTCGTGGCACAGTGGGTGGCTGGGCTAGAGAGGGGTAGGGGAGTGCACTGGGTGGCTGTGTTTGCAAAAAGGGAGACCAAATTGGTCCAAACACAGCTCCAAATAGTGTTTTGTGTTTTGTTTGAATTATGCCCACAATGTGTTTGCAAAAATGTCCACAAGAATTCAAGTTTTGAATTTTTGGATAATTTTTGGTGGAGTTGCTAGACACATGCTTGAGCATCTGTGGTTGCTTGGGTTTTGAAAATGGAGCTCATTTGAGTGATTTTTGAAATAGGGTGATCTTGATACCTACACTAGATTCAATTTTCAAATGTCATTTAAAATTAGTATTTGAAAGTTTTTGGCAGATCACAAAGTGGGACTTGGTACATCACTATATGTAATAGCAAGGGGTGCAAAGATCCACATTTATTTCTGTTAAGAATTGAGTCCTAGGAATAGCCAAAGTAGGCATGTTGATTAAAATAGCACAAATGACCATTTCCTTCTTTTATTCATTTTGATTTGTTTTTCTTTGGGATTTGTTTGGGAATGATCTAGATGATGTTTATTTCACCTAGGAATCATTTTACAAGCAATGGATCACTTAATCATGGCAATTCAAATCAACTCCTAGTTAAATGCACATGCATATGAATGTTTTAATAATTTTAATTGGAAAAGTTTTTGTTAACCCTAATTTTGATGATTTGGATCTTAATAACCTTGGATTGAAGTTTTGGGATGTTACAAACCTTCCCCCCTTAAACAAAATCTCGTCCCGAGATTTACGAAAGAAAACTAGGAACTAAAGAGATCTGGGAACTCTGTCCTAATGTAATCTTCTTGCTCCCAAGTGGCTTCTTCTTCGGTATGATTGCTCCATTGAATCTTGAGAAACTAGATACTCCTGGTCCTGGTGGTTTTGTAAGCTTCTTCCAAGATACAGATGGGCACTTCACGATATGTTAGGTCCTTGTTGATTTCCATAGCTCTGTGATCCATGTTCTTGAAAACTTCAGTCTTCTCTGGCACTTCCAGGCATTTGCGAAGTAACGAGATATGGAACACATTATGGATGGCTGACATCTCTTCGGGTAGTTCCAGCTGATACGATACTTCTCCTCGATGGTTCAGGATCTTGAAAGGTCCGATATATTTGGGGCCTAACTTTCCTTTCAGACTAAAGCATTGGGTTCCCTTCAATGCCGAAACCTTGAGATATACAAAATCTCTGACATTGAAAGTCAGGTCTCTCCTTCTCTTGTCAGCATAACTCTTCTGTCTGGATTGAGCGGTCTTGAGGTGCTCACGGACTTTGTGACCAATTCTGCTTCTCGGAGAATGTCGGGTCCAAAGATCTGACTCTCTCCTACTTGCGACCAATTCAACGGGGTACGACACTTCCTTCCATATAGGAACTCAAATGGTGCCATTTGCGAGCTAGCTTGATAACTTTTATTATATGAGAATTCTGCGAAAGGCAGGCAGTCTTCCCATTTTGATCCGTACTCCAAAACACAAGCTCTTAACATATCCTCTAGGATTTGGTTGACTCTCTCAGTCTGTCCATCAGTTTGTGGGTGATAAGCGGTGCTGAAGTTCAACTTGGTTCCTAATCCTTCCTGGACTTTCTCCCAAAATCTCGAGGTAAGTTGGGTTCTTCGATCTGATACTATGGTCTTGGGGGTTCCATGCAGACTAACAATTCTAGCAATATACAACTCTGCTAGCTTCGAACTCTGGTAAGTTGTCTTGATGGGGATAAAATGGGCTACCTTGGACAGTCTATCAACTATGACCCAGATTGAGTCATTTCCCCTACTAGAAGTAGGTAATCTGGTGATCAAGTCCATTCCGACAGAATCCCATTTCCATTCCGGAATCTGCAAAGGTTGCAACAGTCCTACGGGTCTTTGATGTTCTGCTTTGACTCTTTGACAGATGTCACACTTGGTGATGTAGCTTCCGATTTCTCTCTTCATGTTGTGCCACCAAAATTGCTCTTTCAAATCCTGATACATCTTCGTTCCTCCGGGGTGGATAGAATAAAGAGTATCATGAGCTTCCTGCATGATAACTTGTTTTAGCTCCGAATCTGCTGGCACACAGATACGGCCTTTGTACCATAGAACTCCTTCTTTGTCTTTAGTGAATCCAGGTACCTTTCCTGTGCAAATACGACGTTTGATTCCATCGATACTTTCATTTCCCTTCTGGGCTTCCTTGATTTGACTGATTAATGTGGATTGAAGTTTAATGCTAGCTAAGAATCCTTTGCTAACCAGCTCATTCCTAAACTGCTCCATCTCTTCATACAAACTTGGTTGCTTCTCCTTAATCATGGTGTTTAGCCTACACGGCAATCTGCTAAGAGCATCCGCTACCACATTGGCTTTGCCGGGGTGATAGTGAATATCAAGGTCATAATCCTTGATTAACTCTATCCATCTCCTTTGCCTCATATTCAGCTCCTTCTGAGTGAAAATATACTTCAAGCTCTTGTGATCTGAGTAAATCTCACAATGGTTACCCATCAGATAGTGACGCCATGTCTTCAATGCCAAAACTACGGTTGCTAACTCAAGATCATGGGTTGGATAGTTCTGCTCATGCTGCTTTAGTTTTCGAGACAAATAGGCGATGACTTTG
The DNA here is from genome assembly GCA_910589775.1 of Avena eriantha. NCBI lineage: Eukaryota > Viridiplantae > Streptophyta > Magnoliopsida > Poales > Poaceae > Avena > Avena eriantha. Next base: position 273,199,022 of record OU342740.1, on the reverse strand, counting down.
CCTTCTTCCATCAATACACATCTGAGACCAATCTTGGATGCATCACAATACACATCAAACGGCTTCTTGATATCTGGCATGATCAATATTGGGGCTGAAATCAATCTCTTCTTCAGTTCTTGGAAACTGGCTTCACATTTGTCAGTCCATTCAAACTTCTTGTCCTTCTTAAAAAACTGGGTCATGGGTCTGGCGATGCTCGAGAATCCTTCTACGAACTTGCGGTAGTATCCCGCTAATCCTAGAAATGCACGGACTTGGGTTTGAGTGGTTGGGGCTTCCCATTCTTTGGCATCTTTGATCTTGGCGGGATCAACAGAGACTCCTCCGGCAGACACAATATGTCCTAGGAATCCTACTTCCTTTAGCCAAAACTCACACTTGCTGAACTTGGCATATAACCGATGCTCTCTCAGGATTTCAAGGATGATTCTCAGATGTTGCTCATGATCTTCTTCTAACTTGGAGTAGATAAGGATATCGTCGATAAACACAACTACAAACTTATCCAGGAAATTCATAAAGATCTTATTCATGAGATTCATGAAATAAGCAGGGGGATTGGTTAATCCAAAAGACATAACCGTATACTCGTATAAACCATAACGAGTAGTAAAGGCGGTCTTCGGAATATTCGTTGCACGAATCTTAAGTTGGTGATAACCAGTCCTAAGATCAATCTTTGAGAATACCTAGGCACCAGTCAACTGATCAAATAGATCTTCTATCTTCGGCAAAGGGTACTTGTTTTTCATTGTGACATCATTTAGCTTCCTGTAATCGGTGCACAGACGGTTGCCTCCATCTTTCTTGTCGACGAATAACACTGGTGATCTCCATGGCGATGCGCTTGGTTGAATCAAGCATGTTGCTAACATGGCATCCAACTGCTTCTTCAGTTCCACTAACTCTGAGGGGTTCATGCTATAGGGTCTCTGGGCTATAGGTCCGGTTCCGGGGATTAGTTTGATAATGAACTCAATATCCCTATTCGGGGGCATACCTGGCAATTCATCCGGGAATACGTCAGGGTATTCGCAGAATACTCTGACTTGGTCAATGGTGGGCAGGGCTAAACTCTTGTTGCATTTGAATTGACGGGGTAAGGTTTCAGATATATGCTCTAGTGTGACTCCAGAGCTACTGGTCATGGTGATGGCTTTCTTAGCACAGTCTATCAGTCCTTTATGCCTTGACATCCAGTCCATACCTAGTACTACTTCTAATCCTTTGGTTCCGAGTACGATTAGGTTGGCATAAAAATCTATCCCATGTATTCTGATAGGCACAGCTTTGCAAATTTTTCTAGCTTTTGTAGTTGAACCGAGGATTTGAACTATCATGACATGCTTCAGGTTGGTTGGGTGAATCTTACTAGTGCATGCAAATTCTTCAGTGACAAATGAATGTGATGCTCCCGAATCAAACAATACTCTTGCTAAAACTGAGTTGACAGAAAACATACCTAGCACTACGTCTGGCGCTTCTTGGGCTTCCTCTATGTTCATGTGGAAGAGACGACCGTTGCGGTTGTGAGGGTTCCCTGGGGCAAATCTTCTCCCTGGTTGAACACGACGCTGCTGTTGAGCTAGGGCATTCACATTGGTAGTGGCGGCAGTCTCCTTGGGACACTCATTGGAGTAGTGACCCTTCACTCCACACTCGAAACAGGTGATCTGGTACTTGTCTTTTGCTGTGACAGGCACAACATTGCTGCCAATTCTGGGTGCAGTATTGTTGTTGTTGTTGTTGCTCTTGGGAGGGGCACGGTTGAAATTGTTGGTGTTGCTGAAGTTGTGGTTGGTTCCTCCGGACTTCACATTGCCTCCGCTACGGTTGGGGTAGCTTGGGCGAGATTGGGGGTCGGTTGTTTCTGGGTGCATATCCGGGTGAGGGGTTGGGACGGTACTTCTGGTGACTGCTGGATCCAGATTGCTGCATCATATGATGTTTGCGGTTGTCGTTTTCCTAGTTAATCTTCCCTTCCATCTGAATGGCAGAGTCGACTAGCTCTTCGAGATCCTCAAAATGGATGTTGACGAGGACAGTCTGCATCTCATCATGCAGTCCGTTCAGGAATCTCTCCTTCTTCTTGGCTTCCGTGTTGATCTCATCAGGGGTATACCTTGCCAAGGACATGAATCTGTCACGGTACTCCACCACAGTCATTCTGCCTTGCTTCAATTCTCTAAACGCATCCCTCATTCGGGTGACTAGTCCTTGTGGCACATGGGTGCGGCTAAACTTGATCTTGAAGGCTTCCCATGTCATAACTTAACCATAGTTCATCAGGCGGATACTGTTCCACCCGGCTCTTGCGTCTCCTGCCAGATAGTGGGTGGCAAAGAGAACTTTCTTGTTATCATCAACTCTGGATACCTCCAAGTTGTTTTCCATCGTCTGCAACCAGCCATCAGCATCTAAGGGGTTCTCTGAAGGGCTAAAGATTGGGGGATTAGTATTCTGGAAGTTCTTCAGCTTGGATCCTTGATGATCCCGATTTCCATGCCCTTGGTTGTTGAGAGCCATTTGGGCGATCTGTTGTAGTGTTGCTAGATTAGCTTGGCGCTCTGCCATGCTTGCTTCTCTATCTGCGATGAGATTCTGCAAGATCTGCAGCATGGGGTCTTGCGACGAGTTGCTCCCTCCTTGGTTTCCACGAGTCATCTGAAGATTTAGGTAGATAAAGGGGGTAAGAGGGAAGGTTCTAGGGTTCATGGTTTTAGTTTCAAAGCTGAAACTTTGAGTTTGACTCAGTTTTTTGCAACTAACTTCATTTCATTCATGCAAGCAAACACACGATACAAACATACACACATCACAACAAAGAAAAGCAGATGGTTTTAAGAACCATTCTGCAAGCTACGATACAGTGGGACCAATACATCTCTTGCTACGACAGTGCTCTAGTGCATCTACTCATCGTCGATGAAGTCGGAGTCATCATCGTCAGTGTAGAAGTCCACAGCGTCCTCCTCTAGAAAGTCATCATCATTGCTGAGGTAAGAATCCATGTCTCCCTGGATGTCTTCACCCTCATCTTCTTTCTCCTTTGCTGGAAGATGAGCTTCTTGCTCCTTGACGGTCTTCTCGAGGTCGGCCACCTTCTTATGAAGATGGGCGATGATGCGATCCTTCTTCTCGCGCTGGCGGCGAAGAGACTGAGGGTCCTTGACAAGCAGTGAGAAAGTCTAGGCCTTCTGGTCGGCGATGGCACGGTTTTGGTTGGCGAACTCCCTAGCATTGTCCAACTCCTTCTGACGATCGTACAACAGGAAGTCGAGGTTCTCCACTTGGCGCTTCAGTTCTGGATGACTTGGCATCTCCATCGGCATTCCCATGAAGTCACGTCTTGCATAGTGGGCAAAACGGGTTCCTTGGATCTGGTTGACACTGAGGGCACATAGACATGCGAGAGCTTCATGCATTGCCCTGGCTAATCCATCTAGCCAGTTGTTCTCTCTCACGGAGCACTGGATTCTCTCGGACATTGGTGCTTCAATGCTTCCTCGAAGATCAGCGGTGACAAGCCATTACAAATCTCCTCCTAGGGGTCCTAGAAGTTGAGCTCCAAGAAACTTCGGATGCGGGCGTCCCAACAGCTCAGATAGTGAATCCAGATCCCTCTCGAAGATCAGCTGACCTCCATTTCCCAACTGGTAAAACTTGCTGAACTGAGACTCGATCTACAAGAATTAAGGATGAGGAAGTTAGTGAAGTGATCAAGTGTGTCAAATTTTATGTAGTAATGTAAGAATTGGGGGAACATGAATTTTTGAGAACAAAAGAATTCCCAAGGGTAAGAGAGGAAATAGTTTTTTATAAATAGTCACTTTGGTTTTTGAAACTAAGTTTTTGTTCAGACGTCCATTCTAACTAGGGTCTCCTATGGTCAACCTGGCTCTGATACCAACTTGTCAACACCCGGATTTTTAATCCCAGATGCCTGTTATGTACCTCGCAATCCCAGGATTACCATTTTTGCGAGACATAACAGATTTGATATCACAGTACATCATCCAGTACAAACCATACATAAGGTCTTACACAAATAAGGATCTCATGATCCAGTCTTAATACAACAAGCAGCAGAATAATTAATAAGCGTAGCGGTGGGGTCCATCTTTAGGGGCACATGCAATGCTGACGAAGGAAGATAGTCCTAGTTATCATAGCCATCCTACTGACCGTCATCTTGGTAGTCTCCTTCATAGGCTGACCATAGGAATAGTCAGGGACAAAAGCCATGAGTACTCTTTAAGTACTCGCAAACTACCACTAACAAGTAAGATAGTTCTAGAGTAAAGTGCTAACTCTAAGTTTACTTGTAAAGTTAAGTTTGAAACCTAAGCTGAGTTCAGAAACAAAGAAAGATAAAATAAAGTTCTAGAATCACTTAAGTTGGGAAGCTAGTGTCATTGTCACAACCCTGGTGTGGTCAAGTCAAGGTTCATCATTCATTTCATAAGTCATTTTGAAAACATCTGACAATGAAACAGTATGGCCACTCCAACTGTCCATAACCGTGGACGCGGCTATTTGAATAGTTTGACACTCTGCAGAGGTGGTACACTTTCACGACAAGATTCGATACATCTGTCGGGGATAACCCTGAATCATCATACTTAGTATGCAGATAATCAAACATAACCTTTCCTTTACACACCCTAGTATAAGCACTTCTCCTATGAGCATGACCTCCCAACCAAGACCATCTGTCATCTTGGGCACTGCATAGGTGGACAACATTGAGAGGTAGCCTCAGCTCAAACCTCTCCCGCGAGTGAACTAATACTAATGCATATAAACTTCCGGCTAAGCCTTACCCAATTCAGGTAGTGTGGTTGTATGGTAAAATTGGAATGGTATCGCATCTGAAACCAGCCATCAGTTTTGTAAAAGGGTTAAGGCTCATGCCTCAACATTTTAATCATCATAAACCATTTGTCTTTTCTCAACACATGTCAAAACATCTCAATAGAATGAATCATCATTCCATGGTTTTCATAATTCATTTTCACCCAGTATTCCCATCTAAAGTGACTCAAGTTTTTATCTACTCTAAACTACTAAGTTAAGAGTGTTTACTAAGGTGGAAAGATGGATCAATCTCACGCCATAGAATGACATCTAAAGTTATCTAGATAGGTCAAGTTTTATACTTTTTATGCTACCTTCAAAGCAAGTAAAGGACTTTAATAAAGTAAAGGAAGTAAAGCTTGAAAATAATACTCGGGGTAAGTAATAGTCAAGGAGGTATAACCAAAGCATGCCTAATGCATCTTGCTTAAGTCATCTAAATATTCTAGCTTGCTAACAATATCTTGCATTGTTAATGATGGCTTGCTAGTATAATACTTGCAAGTGTTAGCTTGCTCAGTTTACTTGAAGTGCTAGGCTTGCCTTAGGTAGTGAAGTGGTTGAAGTTTTCCTCCTCCTCCTCTTGGTAGAACTCCTCCTCCTCGAAAGCTTGGTCGGTACTATCGTCTATAAATACACACGGAGTACACAATCACCAAACAATACTTAACTAGTCTACTTAGCACTCTAAGGCACACATTTGATGATCTATTACCATCACAAGCATCACAAGGTTTTATTAACTAGTTTCATCCTTTTTATTTAAGAAAAGTAATTTCTACTCATTGAAAATAACTAATATTTTATAATCACCACTTAAAATATGGGATCATGTGGACACATGTCCTCACCACATATTGTAACATATGGGAAAGTGATTTGATTTAAGGGTTGGATCATATGTACTTTGGTTTAAGTTTAATAATTAGTGATATAAAGTGACTAGAAATGCCTATATAGCATTATTTTGGTACTAGTCCAAAGTCACTGCATGTAAACCTTAATATTATTACATATTCATATAGGTATGGTTAAATGTGATTTTTGAGAGTTGGAATTAACTCAAAAGCTATCATGGTTGATGTTATAAAAATGTTCCAAGGTGCAAATGCTTCTATTTTGTTATTTTTACTAGGAGAGATCTCTAACTCTAAATGAATTAAATCCAACGGGCTTGGATAGATCTTTTCAGAAGCTTTCCAACACAATTGGAATCACTCCATTTGGATTTGTAAATCTCTCTGAATTGATTTTTAAACTAAGGGACAGCACTAGGTTCAAACTAAATTAGAAAAATCTAAGTTCGAATTGCTAGGCTAGCGCGGGAAGGAAAACGGGCTGGCCCAGTGGCGTTTCGCGGCGCAGAGAACAGCTGAAAGGGGGGTTCACATGTCTGTGGCTCTTTACACGCGAAGCGGTACAAGGCGATGTGGGTCGTTAGATTAGAACCTAGATCGACGTCTGGGGCTCATCGTCGACGACGGACATGTCGCCGGCGAGGGCTAACCCTAGCGGCTCGGTGGGGTGCACATGGGGCATACCGGGGCTCCAGCTACTGCGGCGAGGCAGGAAAACGAACTGGTAGACGACAGCGATCCTCCTGGTACCGGCAGCGTCCCGAGAGGTGGCCTTGATCAACGGCCCCCTTCTTCTCCCTCCGCAGCAGACTCCAGTGAAATTCCGGCGAGGGATGGCTCGCCTTGCTCCGGCTAGAGGTGGGGAAGGATCAGTGAGGAGAGGGGAGTGGAGTAGTGTGAGGAAACGGTGTTGGGGAGGCCTCCTTTTATAGGCGCGGCTAAGCGGTAGAGGAGCATGGGTCGTGCTCGCCGGTGACGACGGCACAGCGAGCTAGAGGTGTAGGCGGTGCGCTAGGACGGTGAGCGGTGCCCTGGTTAGTGTCACGGTGGTGAGTGTGCAGTGATTTGCGGTCGGGGGAAGTGAATGGCACGGCGCGCACTAAGTCTCTGCCGACGGCGAGTTTCACGGCGGCGGCGACTACGGGGCACGGTCGGGAGAATGGACGTGTATGTTAGCTTCCTAGGCCGGTGGGGATCATGTAGGCGGGCGGCTGGAGCATGGCCGACAGTCTCTGGGCGCGGCGGTTCCTGGCGGCTCTGGTCACTGTCCTCGGGTTGGGGCTGGTTGGGCGGTGGAGGTGGTCCACAAACCACAGGCTACCTCCTGGACATGGTGGACGACGCTAGCGGCGGCTGTGGCGTGCTGTCGCCGGTGGGGTGCTCGAATGGGGCTCGGCCTTAATGGCCATGACCATTTGGTCGTGGCACAGTGGGTGGCTGGGTTAGAGAGGGGTAGGGGAGTGCACTGGGTGGCTGTGTTTGCAAAAAGGGAGACCAAATTGGTCCAAACACAGCTCCAAATAGTGTTTTGTGTTTTGTTTGAATTCTGCCCATAATGTGTTTGCAAAAATGGCCGCAAGAATTCAAGTTTTGAATTTTTTGATGATTTTTGGTGGAGTTGCTAGACACATGCTTAAGCATCTGTGGTTGCTTGGGTTTTGAAAATGGAGCTCATTTGAGTGGTTTTTGAAATAGGGTGATCTTGATACCTACACTAGATTCAATTTTCAAATGTCATTTAAAATTAGTATTTGAAAGTTTTTGGCAGATCACAAAGTGGGACTTGGTACATCACTATATGTACTAGAAAGGGGTGCAAAGATCCATATTTATTTCTGTTAAGAATTGAGTCCTAGGAATAGCCAAAGTAGGCATGGTGATTAAAATGGCACAAATGACCATTTCCTTCTTTTATTCATTTTGATTTGTTTTTCTTTAGGATTTGTTTGGGAATGATCTAGATGATGTTTATTTCACCTAGGAATCATTTTACAAGCAATGGGTCACTTAATCATGGCAATTCAAATCAACTCCTAATTAAATGCACACACATATGAATGTTTTAATAATTTTAATTGGAAAAGTTTTTGTTAACCCTAATTTTGATGATTTGGATCTTAATAACCTTGGATTGAAGTTTTGGAATGTTACAAACAACCACAACCCATGGAGGCTAGTTGGGCCGAGCCCACTACTGGAGTCCTTGGTGGTAGTGTGGCACCACATCACGCGCGCCACCGAGTCATTTCTCAGCCGTAGAAGAATATTGCATGATAGAGTATTGGCCTACATTTTTGCATGTAACATTGTTGGGCTAGCAAGTATGGTACATTTAAGGTGTTGTAGTGGGCCCTTCCATGGATCGGGCCAAAAGAATAGTAACAAAGATGTGCCTTGTTGGGTCTCAGCTGTGTCAGACCGTTATCAGGGCGAAAGTGTGCAACACCGAAACTGCGATTGAGGTCTGCTTGATCAAATATGTAATATATGTAGATGGAACGACACGGTAATAGACTGAAATAATAACATGTCGTAACTGAGTTGTACGGTAGTAGTTATTTAGAGTAGTAGGCTACAGATAGAACATTAACAGAGCTGCTTAAACCTTAGTGGAACTTAGTTGGACATATTATCAATGACGGATATATAACCGTGGGAGAATAGATGACGATGTGGCCAGATAGTTAGTGGCGTTTGTCACATGGCAGTGTGACTTCAGCATTTGATGGTTTGACAAACCACATCTATCACGTTAGACATTATCGTAGTTGATGCGGACATCAACCATAGATCAATAATTCAAGATAGATCTATCCAATGTTTTAAATAGCTAGCTATAGTCATGGCATCCGAAAACAGCTATATCCCGTCAATAACCGGCTATTTAATTTTTTTTGCATTTTTTAGTGGACTCGTGCGGTTAGCCGCACCATGAGGACACTAGTGGAAACGAGGCCTTTGGTTGAGCCTGGAAATGGGCTTTAACACCGGTTCTTCTACGAACCGGTGTTAAAGGGGGGGCCTGTACCAGTGTGGCCCGTGCAGCAAAAAGGAGCCCCCCTTTAACACCGGTTCAAGCCACGAACCGGTGTTAAAGGCCCCTGCACCAGTGGCCCGCGCAGCCCCCCCTTTAACACCGGTTCGTGGCTTGAACCGGTGTTAAAGGGGGGGCTATATAAGACACCGCAGCCCACACCCCACTCTTCCATTTTTTCACTATCTCATTTTGGAGCCTAGCAAGAGGGTGTGAAGTGTGCTAGTTTGTGTTTTTTTCGTATGCACAAGAGGTGTTCGGTGAAATGCCCGAGAGCTCAAAATAAGTTTTCTCGTTGCTCTTTCCTTCTCGGTCGAGGTCGGCAACTGTCCTTTCATGTGTCATTGATGTAGTATATATATAAATGGTCATCTCCCTATTATTTTTTGATATATACTATATATTAATGCAGATGAACCGGCAATGGATGTACGGTGACCGCCGCACTTCCGAGTACATTACGGGCCTCCAAAATTTCATCGTTGTGGCTAATGCAAACCGTGGTCACAATGGTTTTATGTGTTGTCCGTGTGTTCACTGTCAGAACAAGAAAGACTACTCAAATACCAGAACCATTCACGCCCACCTGCTTCGATCCGGTTTCATGCCCAGCTATAATTGTTGGACCAAGCACGGAGAAAAAGGGGTTGTGATGGAAGACAACAAAGAAGAAGAGGATGATGACAACTATCATAATGTGTATCCTGAATATGATGATACTGCAACGGGGGTAGATAATGAAGATCAAGAGGCAGCAGATGGGCCCACTGATGACGATCTTGGTCGGGCCATTACTGATGCAAAGGAAGAATGTGAAACTGAAAAGGAGAAGGAGAAGCTGGAGCAGATGTTAAAGGATCACAAAACATTGTTGTACCCAACTTGCGAAGATGGCCACAAAAAGCTAGGTACCACACTGGATTTGTTGCAATGGAAGGCAGAGAACGGTGTGACTGACAGCGCATTTTCAAAGTTGTTGGTAAAAATGAAGAATCTTCTTCCAAGAAATAATGAGTTGCCCGATAGTACATACCAAGCAAAGAAGGTTGTCTTCCCTCTAGGATTAGACGTGCAGAAGATACATGCCTGCATTAATGACTGCATCCTCTACCGCGGTGAGAAGTACGAGAATTTGGATGCATGCCCGGTATGCACTTCACTGCGGTATAAGATCAGACGAGACGATCCTGGCGATGTTGAGGGCGAGGCCCCTAGGAAGAAGGTTCTTGCCAAGGTTATGTGGTATGCTCCTATAATACCACCGTTAAAACGTCTCTTCAGAAATAAAGAGCATGCCAAGTTGTTGCGATGGCACATGGAAGACCGTAAGAAAGACGCGATGTTGAGACACCCCGCTGATGGGTCATAGTGGAGAAAAGTCGAGCGAGAGTACCCGGACTTCGCACGTGACGCAAGGAACTTAAGGTTTGGTCTAAGTACAGATGGCATGAATCCTTTTGGTGAGCAGAGCTGCAGTCACAGCACCTGGCCTGTGACTCTATGTATCTATAACCTTCCTCCTTGGTTGTGTATGAAGAGGAAGTTCATTATGATGCCAGTGCTCATCCAAGGCCCGAGGCAACCCAGCAACGACATTGATGTGTACCTAAGGCCATTAGTTGAAGAACTTTTACAGCTGTGGGCCAAACCAGGTGTACGTATGTGGGATGAGCACAAAGGGGAGCCATTTGACCTACGAGCATTGCTTTTCGTAACCATCAATGATTGGCCTGCTCTTAGTAACATTTCAGGGCAGACAAACAAGGGATACAATGCATGCACACACTGTTTAGATGAGACTGAAAGTGTATATTTGGATAAATGTAAGAAGGTTGTGTACCTAGGGTATCGTCGATTTCTTTCGAACCTGCATCCAGTAAGAAAGAAAGGCAAGCATTTCAAACGTCTAGTAGAACCCCGGAAGAAGCCTGTCCTCCGTACCGGTGAGGAGGTATTTGGTATGGTCAAGGACCTAGAAGTAATCTTTGGAAAAGGTCCTGGCAGTCTATCTGTTCCGAATGACGATGTCGGACACGCGCCCATGTGGAAGAAGCAATCTATATTTTGGGACCTACCCTATTGGAAAGTCTTAGAGGTCTGATCTTCAATCGACGTGATGCACGTGACGAAGAATGTTTGCGTGAACCTGCTAGGCTTCCTAGGAGTGTATGGGAAGACAAAAGATACACCGGAAGCACGGCAGGACCAGCAACGTCTGAAAGACCCTGAAGAGACTATGCATCCTCAGAACGAGAAGGGTAAACGATGCCACTTAACTCCTGCCAGCTACGCTCTTACCAAAGCAGAGAAGGAAATCTTTTTTGAATGCCTGAGCAGTATCAAGGTCCCGTCTGGCTTCTCGTCGAATATAAAGGGAATAATAAATATGGCAGAGAAAAAATTCCAAAACCTGAAGTCTCATGACTGCCACGTGATTATGACACAATTTCTTCCGATTGCATTGAGGGGGCTTCTACCTGAAAATGTTCGAGTACCCATTGTGAAGCTATGTGCATTCCTCAATGCAATATCTCAAAAGGTAATCGATCCAGAAAGCCTACCAGGGTTACAGACAGATGTGGCCCAATGTCTTGTCAGCTTTAAGTTGGTGTTCCCACCATCCTTCTTCAATATTATGACGCATCTCCTGGTTCACCTAGTAGAAGAGATTGCCATTCTCGGTCCTGTATTTCTACACAATATGTTCCCCTTTGAGAGGTACATGGGAGTCTTAAAGAAATATGTTCATAACCGTGCTAGGCCAGAAGGAAGCATCTCCAAGGGCTATGTAACAGAGGAGGTCATTGAGTTCTGTGTTGATTTTATTCCTGACCTTAAGGCGATTGGTGTTCCAGAATCACGACATGAGGGGAGACTGCATGGAAAAGGCACCCTAGGATGTAAAGCAATGATATGTAGGGACGGGCATTCTCTCAATCAAGCACACTACACGGTTTTACAAAGATCTACCTTGGTTGCCCCGTATATCAATGAACACAAGAATTTAATACGCCTCAAACACCCGGGGCAGTCTGATGAATGGATTATAAGTGAACACATGGCGAGTTTTGGCGGCTGGCTGCAAAGACTTCTCACGAATAACACCACTGTTGGGGATCAGCTGTACTTGTTGGCCAGGACACCATCTTCGACTGTATGTACTTTCCAAGGGTACGAGATAAATGGGAATACATTTTACACGATAGGCCAAGATAAAAAGAGCACCAACCAAAATAGTGGTGTCCGCTTCGATGCAGCAGAAGACAATGGGCAAAAGACCACGTATTATGGGTTCATAGAGGAGATATGGGAACTTGACTATGGACCTAATTTTAAGGTCCCCTTGTTTCGATGCAAATGGGTCAAGCTAACAGGAGGGGGGGTTGAGGTAGACAAGAAGTACGGAATGACAACGGTGGATCTCAACAATCTTATGAAGGTAGACAAGAACTTAGACGAACCATTCGTCTTAGCCAATGATGTGGCTCAGGTTTTCTATGTGAAGGACATGTCTACCAAACCGAAAAAAAGAAAAAATAAGCAAACAGATACATCACACGATGAGCCAAAGCGTCACATAGCTCTTTCAGGGAAAAGAAACATCGTGGGAGTGGAGGACAAGACAGACATGTCAGAAGATTATAATAAGTTTGATGAAATTCCGCCCTTCAGAGTGAAGACTGACCAAACCATCCTGTTAAACGGTGTTGACACTCCATGGTTACGGCCGACGCGATCATAAGATTGACTATATGTATTAATTGAGCCATTTTTGGCACACATATGTATCTCAACATGGAAATCAATGTCATATCTCTTCTGTTAACAGTATATGTATTAAATGAGCCATTTTTCTTCCTTCTATTTCTTCCCTCCATTTTTCTTCCCGCCATTTTTCTTCCCGCCATTTTTTCCCGCCATTTTTCTTCCCGCCATTTTTCTTCCCGCCAGTTCTTCCCTCCATTTCTTCCCGCCAGTTCTTCACTATATATATATGTAGGGTTGGCCTCCATTGTCATTGCACATCTCTAGACTCATATCTGCAACCTCATCACTCTTTCCCATGGCTTCCACCGTAGCACTAACCCCCAGGGAGGCGGAGGCGCTTTGCGCCTCGAACTACCCCTGCCCGCCGGGCTACTGTGTCCCCGTCGGCTGGATGCTGAGCGCCGGAGGCGTGCCGGTTCCTCCTGTCCCTCTAGGTGTGGCGCGCCGGATGGCCATCACGAACCACTACTACTTCGAGCTCACGCCGGAGCAGCGGAGGAATCCCAGATGGCATCCCGACTATTTCCCTACTTGGGAAGCCTTCTTCGTGGATCGGCGTGAGAGGGCGCTTGCCAGGCACGAGGAGGATGGCCCACCTCCTCCGAACTTCAACGAGGCCGGCCGTCGGCTATGGTGGCGCGGTTGGACTCTCCAGAGCGTCATGGCCTATGACACTGCCGCCGACTCTAACCCCCGTCTGCGCTACCCTCAAGTCCAGCCCACGCGTACTCAGCCTTCAAGGTTCAATTACGGCGACCCCGACGACGACAGCGATGACGGCGGCGGCGAGTACGACAACTACAGTGGCGAGTATTACAGGTGTAGAAAGGAGCATGACTGAATCACTCCAACATTCCGAAACAAGTTCGGCCGATTGTTAATTAATCTGGCCATGTATCTTAATTTTCAGTTCTTTTATGTATCTTAACTTTTAGTCGTGCTTTATGTAACTTACTATTAGTTGCATTCTGTATTTTAATTCCAGTTCTATGTCCTTCACAAAATGACCTATCTCATTCGAGGTTTCTTGGCTTTCGGGTCAAATGACCAATGTTATGGCTAGAATCAAGGCATAGTTTGTGATAATATGGCCATATTGTGCATACATGTGCATCATGGCATGGAAAACAATGTTGCAAGAGGAAGTTTTCCTTTTTATCGCACCAAAAAGGCATTTTCCATTTTCCGAGCATAAAAACGGACGGTTTTGTGAAGCAACCACCAAATGGCTAATTCAAAAAACCACCACCACATTTTACAAAAATACTAGACCACCTTATATGGACAATGTACCAACAGGGGGATCTGAAACCTTTCCGTCCACCTCTGGTGAAAAAGACAAATTCCTGCCGAATCGGTAGGAAGTGGCTCAGATATGACTACAGGTACATGATACGATGCTCATGATTTTTTACAAAAATCATTTTTAGGTTCACAATATGCTATTTTATCAAAAATCCAATGCAAGTTGAGCGAGGCTTTGTCAGATTCAAGTGTATACAAAAGATGCGGCATTTAAATATCCAATCAATTCAAAAATGTTAATACAAAATAAAATATGATTTGCTCTAATAAAATAGGGTTAGATTCCTTTTTAGATGCTTAATATTTCTTATGTTCAAAGTTTTAGGATTTGACAATTTATTTTTGTTTGAATTGAATAATCAAAATTTATATGTAAGTGTTTTAATCATTTTGAAAATTTTCATCTAAAGTAAATATAAAATGTTTTTACATGAATGGATAGATATTATTTTTCTGAAAATTATGATATATTATTCATATTTTTCTGAGTTGAAATGAATAAGATATGAATTTTCTAAATTCATATCCTATTTTTTGAATTATAAATGCCCCCACCCCTTTAATGCATGAAATAAATGCCCCCCTTTAACACCGGTTCCAGCCACGAACCGGTGTTAAAGGGGAGGGGTGCGGGCGCGAAACGAATTCCCCCCTAACACCGGTTCCAGCCATGAACCGGTGTTAAAGGGGGGGGGTTATAACGCGCGCCTTTCCCTTCCTTCTTCCCCCCAGCCAGATCGAAAGCGCGCGCCGTCCAGCCGTCGCCGTCCAGCCCTCACCGTCCAGCCCTCGCCGTCGCCATCCCGCCGGAGCGCCGTCACCCCCCTCCCCGCGCGCGAGCCGTCGCCGTCGCAGTCGACGCCCCCCGCCGCGCCAGCACCGTCCGCCACCGCGCGCGCCCGCGTCGGCCGCCACCACCGTCGCGGCCGCTCTGCAAGGTTTAGGGTTAGTATTAGTTTAGTGTTAGTATTAGTTTAGGGTTTATTTAGTCTGCAAGGTTTATTTAGTGTTAGTATTAGTAGTTTAGTATAGTATTAGTTTAGGGTTTATTTAGTTTAGGGTTATTAGTTTAGGGTTTATTTAGTTTAGGGTTATTAGTTTAGGGTTATTTATTTAGTTTAGGGTTATTTAGTTTAGGGTTATTTATTTAGTGTAGTTTAGTGTATTTAGTTTAGGGTTATTTAGTGTATTTTATAGTTAGTATTAGTTTAGGGTCGTCACCTCGCTGCTCTGCAAGCACCGCCGCTGGCCGTCGTCGTTAACGTCGCTCTAGTGACCCCTAGGTAGTGGCGCCGCCCGTTTTAGGTAGGCCGCATCACGCTGAGGCGAACCCGCTACCTCGCGCGCCCTAGGTCGCTCTCCAGCGCCGCCAGCCGCCGCTTTTTGGAGCATCCTCCGGTCAGCCACTGTAGCTAGCCCCTCTCATATGCATTCGGGATTTCTCCGAATTAGGGTTTGGACCCCACGGAACTCGTTGAAAATGATCAAGCATCCTTAGGGTTTTAATTTCATTTGTGTATTTATTTGTGTATTTTTGTATGAATAATATGTATATTTGTGTATGAATCCAAGTCCACTTGAATGTTTACTCTCTTACTCTAGATAATATTATTGTTTTAGAAACTATGGATCCACTTAGTAGAAACTTTGAAGAAGAAGAAATAATGGAGAACATTATCGATGAGGACACCTCACAATATCTGAACTTGGAGGGACATGATGACAGCTCAAGTAGTCATGGAGAAGATGAAGACTCCGGTGAACGCAATTTAGTGATTACAAAGTCCGGCGAGGTATATGCATTGATTAAGCCTCTGCTGACTTCCACCAACAATCTTCTTCTACATGTATTAATTAACGCTTCTTTCTTCTTTTAGCCCTCTGGATCGACCAGCCAGCAACCATCTTCTTCTACGAAAAGAGCAAGCGAGGCGCGAGCCATCGGTTGAAAGATCGTGCAAAGTTCACGATCGAAGCAGTCCGTGTTTATGGCAGGCCGATGGAGCCCAAGAAGGCCGCAGACAAATTTGTATGTCAGGCTGGAGTTCTTATTAGGGACCAAATCCCAATCATAATTGAATATTGGAATAAGCCAAAGAAGGGCGACGGTACCTTTGTCGATGAAAGATCCAAAGAAACGCTTTGGAATTCGCTGTTGGTAAATTTCACCCTTCCGCCAGAGGAGGATGAAAACAAACCGGTTATAAAGGAAAAGGTCAAAGAGTGGACTCTAAAGAAGATGGCTGACGCTTTCCGCAACTGGAAGACAAAATTGAACAAATTTGTCAAAGCTCGCGAGACTCCAGATTTCGAAGACGCATATTATGTGAAGATAAGACCTCACTGGCGCGAATTTGTGGCATACAAGGGAGGTGCTATAGCTACAAAGAGGTCAGAAACCAATACGCTAAATGCCCAGAAGAAGGAATATCACCAGAGGACAGGGTTAGGTGGCTACATATCTCAGAGGCCTAAGTGGGAGGAAGCTGAGAAGGCCCTGCGCGATAGAGGGATCACACCCCAGACACATGGGTGGGACCTACGTGCAAAGACTTGGTTCTACGGAATCGGGGCAAGGTTGGACCCAGAAACAGGATTGTGTATCTTCCCAACCCTCCTTGCCAAACCCATCACTGAACTCATCACGGCATACGAGGAAACAGCCGCCAGGACCTTCCATCCCGACAGAGAGAATGACCAGCTCACACGCGCCATCGGTAAAAAAGAACACCCTGGACATGCACGAGGCACAGGGGGGTATGACGTGGAAGGATGGGTTTGCCGAGTGGAGCGACTCTTACAGATGGCGCGGCAGAAAAGAAAAAGAGTGTACATAGCGGATGACACAGATAGAACATGCACTTGTGGCGCTGCAGGCGCAAGTGAATGCACAACAGAGCCATCAAGCTACCGGCCCATCTCAGCGGCACGAAGAGCCTGCATTGGAATCTGCCGGCGGCCCAGACTCTGCGCGGAAAAGCAGCGTGGCTTCCACGGAGAACGTGCAGCCCACGCTTGAAATGGCGGGTCCTCGATACCCCGTGGATGAGATCACGGAGAGCGAACACGCTGAGCTGCATGTGAGATTAATGGGCTTATCCATTAAGGTGGCTGTCGGCTATGTCTTACCTCCTGTAGCTGGTGGAACTTACCACTGCCGACCGATTCCAGATGGCTATGCTATTGTCGGGGTGGATGAGGTTGTGAAGGAATATGAGGAAGCACAGCTTGACCATGCTACAGGTGAGCCACTGAGCCATTGTCAGCAGAGGAATATGAGGATGCGAACACGCTGAGCTGCATGAGAAAAAGAGCTTGACCATGCCATCTCCGGCGCTTCAGCCATCTCCTCAGCGTAAGCAGAAGAGCACTGCCACGAAGAGCATCACTAGCACTACCACAAAGAAATCCGCAGGAAACCGTACGCCAAAGAGTTCAAAAAACTACGTCCCGCAGCCTTCCGCCAAGCCATTGCCGGTTTTACCGTGGAATCGCAGCGACGAGGAGACCAATAGGATCTCGGAAGAAGAGGTCAAGAAATTCTTTGCACCTAGACGGGCCGAGCCAAAGAAGAAAATAGATCCGGCGGTGGTGGAGAAGTTTTACAAAAATCTTTTGAAACCTGAAACCCCACTTGTGCCGGACTACGAGCGCCAGATTTTGAAGGCGGATGCAAGGCACCGTAGGGAGACTGAAAGTAGCAGTCGTGCGGCACCCCAGAAAACAGTTCCCATGCTCGGAGAGCAAGAAAACCAATCATGCGCCCGGCTCCAAGTGTTCGACACACGGGACGCTCCTCCCGTAAATGATTACGAGGCAGAGCTACAAAGAAAGGCCAATGAGATGTGGATGACTTACATTGCATACTTGAACATCATGGGAGACAACTTGCCCAAATGCGATGCCAACCCCATACAGCCATGGAAGTATGGGAAGCATCTCGTCAAGAAAAAGGAGCTCAAGAATCTACCAACAAAGATGCGAAGATTGCACAAGTGGTACCTTGATTTCTGCAAGACGAGAAAGGAAGAATGGATCACAGCGCATATAAGAGATGAGATTTTCTTGTGCGGAGACGACGAGATCGACTTCAACATTCAAGACTTGCATTTTCTATTCAATCAGAAGGAACTCGACAAAGCTGCCATCAGCCTTTATTGTGTGTAAGTACTATTTCTGTATTTTCTATCTCATCTCATTCACTTCATTAATTGCATGTATATATATATGCTCACCATATATGTATATACTATTATGCAGGAAAAAGGTTATGGAATGCATGAAAGGAGGACCTTTTGACATTGGGTTCGTTGACCCAAATAGAGTTCATGAAGAAGTGGTAAGAACCAAACCCGGGCAAACAGAAGATTTATTGCTAAGGTCTTTACTGAGACAACAAACCAAAAGGGAAATACTATTGCCTTACTATTTCTCGTGAGTACTGTTACCCTCTCTTGTACACATTCTGTTTCGGCTTACTCGATGTTAAGTGTAACTGATGATGAGTTATGCGTGCGTAGGTTCCACTTTATTCTGCTAGTCATTCAACCTGACTCAGGAAAAGTCCTTGTCATGGACTCGTTACGAAAAGAAAAAGAGCTATGGGCAGACTTTAGAGAGATGCTCCAGAGGTAATTTCAATCATATTATCGCACTAGATCGGCAACTTTCGTGACAACAAGTAATTAATTACTCCTTTATCCATTTTCTTTGCCGGACAGGGTTTGGAAAAGGTTCACGGGCAGGGCCGTGGGTGAATGGTCAGAAGAACTAAAATTTGTAGACCAAAATGTAAGTAATACTAGCTAGCTAGGTCTGCGTATCTCTTTGATTCTGCTTCCAATTCCATTATATCATGCTTTATTGATTATTATTTTGATTGAACTCTCTATTCTCGTAAAGTGCGCGCATCAGGGACACGACAATAACTTATGGGGGTACTATGTTTGCGAGTTCATTCGCAACACGATATGTGCGACGGGCCTAGCCGCACTAGAACAACTTAGAGTAAGTAAACAAAGTACACAACATTATTTTATTACCATCAATTGTGTTGAGTTTTATTCTTATATATATATTGACCCCATTCTTCATATATATTCAGATCGAACGGATGTGGGACCAACTCCTACCATTTGACCGCATACGAGCCATTCAAGAGAAATTGACGGGGTTCATACTTGATGAGATCGTCACGCCTGGCGGAGAACTCTTTAGATATCCACCAAAATGAACGTTGTATATATGCTTGAACGTGTTTGTCTTGTACTTGATGCTTCAACCTTTACGGAGAATACCACACAATAACGATGTTGTGTATAATAATAGTTGCTTAATTATTCATGTACTCGTATGTACCGATGACGATGTATGTGTATACCGCTCCCGATTGATTCCCCCTCCCCTCCCTCCCCGTCCCCGCCGCACCGCAGAAATACGCCCAGAACGGGGCAGGGGCAGAACCTTTAACACCGGTTAAAGGGTGGGGGGCCTGAGCCCTGCGGCAGCCTCACGTGCGCCACCCTTTAACACCGGTTCGGGGGGCCCCTCTAACACCGAACCCTCAACAGCGGTTCTACAACCGCTGTTAGAGGGCCCTCCAAACCGGTGTTAGAGGGGGGAGGGGGGGGGAGGGGGTGTGCACTAGTGGGAAAAGGCTATAGCTATGGCCGACTGTTACTATGGATCTATCTGCAACGTGGCTTCAACCATGAAACATATTTCCATGGCAAAAAGAAGAGAACTATTTAGGGGCAAAAAAAGCGTTTCTACCATAGACCGATTATACAGTAAAAAGAAGACTTTTCTATCGAGCCTATTCTCGGCTACGTCAATTGTACTACTACCGGCCATGGACATCGTCTCACCACGTCGACTTGGTCGGAGCTTCTAATGTGATGACCGCCTATCAACTTCGGCGGAGCCTCAAATGTGATGACCGCCTATGAAAGTCAAGATTTGTTGGAGTATCGGCGTTTGTCCATTTATTAAAAGAAAGCGAGATCCATGTGAAGAAACGTGAAGGATATAATTTGATGTCAGACCCATCAAATAGTTAAAGCCCTAGACGGCCGAGTCACGCACGCAGCTCAACAGCACAAGCGAGCAAGTAGCTATGGCGATGGGAATACCAGAGTGCTCACCGGCCATCTTGGCCGCCGGCGGCCTCTCGCTGCTAGCGATCTTGTGTTACCTGGCTGTCGTCCGTGGCGGAACAAAGCGGTACCCGCCAGCGGTGGGCACGGTGTTCCACCAGGTGTACCACCTCCGGCGGCTGCACGACTACCACACGGGCCTGTTCCGCGAGCACAAGACGTTCCGGCTGCTCTCGCCAGGCCGGCGGCAGATCTACACGTCCGACCCGGCGGTGGTCGAGCACATCCTCAGGACTAACTTCACCAACTACGGCAAGGTACGCGAGTAGCACTGACAGTTATTTGAGCTGAATAGAAGTGTGATCTTTTTTTGTTTGGTCATATGAGTTGGATCACTCGGAGTGATGGAGTGGAGTTTTATCGTGCAATCGGTGCAGGTGAAACAATCTCCGATCCGAAACTAATTAAAGTCTCGGCAAGTAATCCTGGTGTAATTAAATTCCTGAGATGCGTTTGATGCTTGTGAACAAACAAATACTACACAGGGCGACTTTAACTACGAGAACATGAGCGATCTGTTGGGAGAAGGCATCTTCGCGGTAGACGGCGACAAGTGGAGGCAGCAGAGGAAGATCGCCAGCTACGACTTCTCGACGAGGGCCCTCCGGGACTTCAGCGGCGGCGTCTTCAACAAGAACGCCGCCAAGCTCGCTCGCATCGTCTCCAACAAGGCCGCAACGAAGCAGCCCATGGACTTTCAGGCAACCCCTCGTACCGATGACAGTGGTAGAAACAACATTGTACTGTCTGACAACGCTTCCTCTGTACATGATGCAGGGGTTGCTGATGAAAGCGACGATGGACTCCATCTTCACCATCGCCTTCGGGCTGGACCTCAACACGCTGGACGATTCGGCGGACGAGGGGAGCCGCTTCGCCGCAGCTTTCGACGACGCCAGCGAGTTCACCCTGGTCCGCTACGTGAACGTGTTTTGGAAGGCGGCGAGGTTCCTGAACGTCGGCGTTGAGGCGACGCTCAGGGACAGGATCAAGGTCGTCGACGAGTTCGTGTACAAGAAGATCCGTGCCAGGGCCGACGAGATGTCGGACGACAAGGCACGCCACACAATCTAACTTGTCCCCGCCAACGACCAACCTGCACATTTTGATTTACTTTTGCAGTCGAGATTAAGCTGCAATCCTTAAATATTTGATATAGGAACCGAAGCAAGATTTGCTGTCTAGATTCATCCTGGCGACCACCAGCGGTTCAGGGACGGTGGACTACAAGTATCTGAGAGACATCATAATGAACATAGTCATCGCTGGCAAGGACACGACCGCGGGAGGGCTTTCCTGGTTCCTCTACATGATGTGCAAGCACCCGGACGTCCAGGAGAAGATAAGCAAGGAGGTCAGGGAGGCAGCGAACGCTGACGAGGCCGCTTCGTCCGTGGACGAGTTCTCGCGGAGTCTCACGGACGAGGCGCTGAACAGGATGCACTATCTGCACGCCGCGCTGACAGAGACACTCAGACTGTACCCTTCAGTGCCGTTGGTGAGTCCATCTACTGGTATCTAGTACATCTACGCTCTGTTCTCGAACTTGAGAAGGAACAAAACCATTGTATTCTGGGATTGGGTAAGATTACATGCTACTGTACAATGTTTTGGTGCTCCAGGACAACAAGGAGTGCTTCTCAGACGACGTTTTGCCCAACGGCTTCAGCGTCGGCAAGGGAGACATCGTGTACTACACCCCCTACGCGATGGGACGAATGGAACGCCTGTGGGGCGACGATGCCTATGACTTCAGGCCCGAACGGTGGCTCGACCAAGACGGCGTGTTTCAGCCGGAGAGCCCTTTCAAATTCACAGCTTTCCAGGTAACCACTCCACACGTTCGAGAACATACTTCTTCTACAGGCTGAATCGTGTAACTCTGGTCAACATGCTTCTTCTACAGGCTGGCCCGAGGATCTGCCTGGGAAAGGAGTTCGCCTACAGGCAGATGAAGATCTTCGCGGCTGTGCTGCTCCGTTTCTTCGTGCTTGCTCTACGGGACGAGAAGGCGAGCGTCAACTACCGGAGCATGATCACGCTCTACATCGACCAGGGTCTGCATCTGACGGCTACAGCAAGATGATTGTGGCTTGGCTTGGCAGCCCAGCAGCTGGCTCCTCCTGCCCATGCGTATGGTATATGCACACTTGCAGCATCTCTTCCATGCCCGAATCGGACGTCTCACCTGCCGGACTGTTCAGTTTTTCTTTCTCAGAACTCAGAATAAGTATATTTTGGGCCTTTCTGTTTATGTAAAACTTCGGAGTCACAGAATCTCCAGCCAGCCCGCAGTAGACCCCCGACGGGCCCTTTTTTCCGCCCAGCCCAGCCCCTCTCCCCCACGGTGTTAGCTTTGCGACAAGTAAATAATGAAGAACGAAAATAAAATCGCAGTAAGGAGAACACAGATTTAACGTGGAAAACGCTTTCCAACAAAGAGAGGGGGAAAACCACGGGCACCAGCCAGCGAAACTTCACTATAACGGGAAGTGTTTACACAACGTCGAGGATTTCACAGATACAACATATCCCAGCCGGCAACTTACAAGAGGTATATATAGCGGTGGTAACCTAAATCATCAACGATCCGTATCGTCAGAAGTTAGCCTCCTTAATAGAATTTGGATATATACAAGAGGTAACATATCCCAGCCGGCGACGGGCCTCGCTCCGCTCCGTCAGAAGTTAGCCTCCTTAATAGAATTTGGATCATACTTCAACAAACTCCACCTTGAGACTAATTCCTTCTTGTAGCATCAACAACAATCATCTCCTGAATAAACAAAGAAAACACCTTCGGCGCCAATAGCCATTTGGGCTAAGCAGTTATACCAGCTAAGCTTTAGCATAGCTCAAACTTAGCAACAGGAACAGGCTTTGCCATCATATCATCAGAATTATCATGAGTGTTTATCTTGCATACCTTTAGCGTACCTTGTGCAACAACGTCACGAACATAATGATACTTCATATCAATGTGCTTTGTTTTCTCATGGAGTATCTGATCCTTAGTAAGGTAAATAGCACTTTGACTGTCACACAGAACATGTTAATGCAAGAATCATCCTGGCAAAGCTTAGCATACAAACCTTTCAACCAAACAGACTCTTTGCAAGCTTCAGCAACAACCATATATTCTAATTCGATTGTAGATAGAGCAACAACTGGTTGCAGCGTTGCCTTCTAACTCACGGCACATCCACCTACCGTGAACACATAACCTGTGAGGGACCTCCTCTTATCCAAGTCGGCAGTAAAATCTGAATCCACATAGCCTGCGAGTCCCTCACCAGTCTTGCCAAACTTCAAGCAAGCATTCGATGTGCCACGGAGGTACCTGAAAATCCACTAAACAACTTTCCAATGTTCTTTACCAGGATTAGCCATATAACTACTCACCAAACTCATAGTATATGATAGATCAGGGCGAGAACAAACCATGGCATACATCAAGGAACCTACAACACTAGAATAAGGAACTCGAGACATGTACTCAAAATCCTCATCAGAACTAGGACATTGTAATGTTGACAATTTAAAGTGAGGAGCAACAGGAGTACTAACAGACTTTGCATGATGCATATTAAAACGTTGAAGAACTTTCTCAACGTAACTTTGCTGACTAAAAAACAACAACCTAGATTTTCTGTCCCGTTTAATTTCCATACATAGGATTTTCTTAGCAGCACCAAGATCTTTCATCTCAAATTCACTACTTAGGTGTGCCTTCAAAGTAGTGATTTCTTTCATGCTCTTGGCAGCAATTAACATATCCTCAACATATAACAACAAGTATATAGGTGATCCATCAACAAACTTAATATAAACACAACTATCAAACTGAGACCTCTTAAAACTTTGTGAGATCATAAATGAATCAAACCTTTTGTACCACTGTCTTGGAGATTGCTTCAAACCATAAAGCGACCTCTTCAATTTGTACACAAAATCCTCTTTTCAGGAACTATGAACCCTTCAGGTTGGTCCATGTAAATCTCCTCCTCCAGTTCACCATGCAGAAAAGCAGTCTTTACATCTAGCTGCTCAAGCTCAAGATCATGCATAGCAACAATACCAAAGAAAGCACGAATAGAACTATGCTTCACAACCGGAGAGAAAACATCATTATAATAAATACCTGGAATCTGGTTGAAACCCTTTGCTACTAACCTTGAATTAAACAGCGGACGACCTTCTTCTGTTTAGGCAAGCGCACAACTTCCCATGTGCCATTCTTATCAAGCGATTATCTCATCTTGCATAGAAGAAACCCACTTCTCGCGGTCAACGGATGCAACAGCCTCATTGTATGTAGCAGGTTCAGTATCATGCTCCATCTGTTCAGCACAACTCAAAGCATAATGAGCAAGATTACACTCTTCAATTAAACGACGAGGTGGAACTATGTTACGCCTCGGTCTATCAGCAGCAAAAGATTCCAGTGGCTACTACAAAACAGTATGTGAGTTCTGAATAACATCATCAGCAAAATTTTCCTCGTGGGTATCATCAGTGACATCATTATTATCAATAGTTTTCTACAGGTGCTCCACCTGCACACTAACTCCCTCCTCTCCAATAGCAATAGGAGAGGGATCTGGTGGCAAGCTGTCATGATACATAATGGATTCTTTGAAAACAACGTTCCTACTTAACAAAATCTTTTTAGTTTAGGATTCCATAGTTTATATGCCTTAACTCCTGAACCATAACCAAGGAATATGCACTTGACAGCTCTAGGATCTAACTTTCCATTATCAACATGAGCATAAGCAGTCAACCAAAAACTCTCAACTGTGAATAATCAGCAAGCGAACCTGACCATACCTCAATGGGAGTTTTCTTCTCAAGTGGAATAGAAGGTGAGTTGTTGATGAGGTAACATGCTGTGTTGGCTGCTTCAGCCCAAAAAGTCTATGCATACCTGCATTGGACAACATACAGCGAGCCCTCGAGATGATGATCTATTCATGCGCTCAGCCACGCCATTCTGCTGGGGAGTGTAAGGGATGGTGTGGTGCCTGATCATACCATCATTACTGCAAAACTCCTCAAACTCATTAGAACAGAATTCCATACCATTGTCAGTATGTAGTACCTTTACCTTCTTTTTAGTTTTCTTTTCTACCATAACTTTCCACTTCTTAAAAGCATCAAAAACATCATATTTATGTTTCAAAAAATATGGCCACACTTTTTTTGAGTAGTCATGAATAATAGTAAGCATGTAATTAGCACCACCAATAGAAGTCTTATAGGAAGGTCCCCATACATCAGCATGCACATAAATATGCCTTTGGTGGTATGAACGAAAGCATTGAATTTAACTCTTTTATGCTTACCAAAAATGCAGTGCTCACAGAACTCAAACTTACCCAAGTTGCTACCATCAATAAGCTCTCTCTTAACCAACTCTTCCATGCCATGTTCGCTCATATGCCCAAAACGCATATGCCATAGATTTGTTTTACCACAATCATCAGAATCATTAGAAGCAATACCAAGTAGAAGCAAGCCTCCTAGCGACGGGCCTCACTCCGCTCCGTCAGATGAGTCTCCTTAATAGAATTTGGATCATACTTCAACACGCGGAAGCAAAATCAGCCCAAACCCAACCCAGACACGTCCAATAATCACCCTCCATGTGTCCTCGGTGCTCGCCCCTCAACCCTCCACGACCACGGAGGGATGCGCGACTAGGAGGACATCCCTCCTGAAGGCATCCTTTTCCGCCGGCAGCCTCCTCGAGGCTTTCTTTTTGGCCGACGTTTCCTCCTGGGAGGCTCCAACAAGTGGAGATGCTCTCATGTGCCATATATCATGTTGTCACGATCTACTTGACTCTCATGTGTCGGCTATTAGTTGATTATAAACGTATGTAATGGGGTCTAGGCTTTCTCGTAGGTCTGCCTTACCACTCCACAAATTAATTCGAGAAATCATTAAAATTAAAAAGAGATTATCGTCTTAATTGTTCCTTCCTAGCCTATAAAATTCAGAAAGTGTACCTACAAGTTATCATTGATTTCAATAAAGAGTGTATTGAAAGTGTTCACGAAAAAAGTTGAACACACATGAACCTTTACGTGACTTGGCTCAGGAGGCGATCAAGGCGGCGACTGGAGAAACCCATCTAGGGTTCCGTCCCCCCGTCGTTGACATCGCTGGTCTGCTCCGTCTCCGGTGCCCTTGGGACTTTGGAGATCTGGCGGGCAATAGACCCTCACCAAGGGGGCCCATTCTTTGTTTGGCATGTTTTCCCATGTATTTTTGGGATGGTGAGGTAATGACAACATTCTAAAGTTAGAATAAGATTCTCCTCATCCAATCCTCACTCTGGTGGTGCATCTAGCGCCAGTGGAGGGGGTGTGGAGTCGAGTGACCGACAGATCACCTAGGATATGGCCAGTCTTCATGTTCCTTGGTGTGATTTCAGGTCAAATATCTTCTGGCCTATGGATATCATCATTGGCAATGGTTATTGCTCTAGCGCGCTAGTCATCTAGAGACATAGCATGGTGACTTCCCGTCTGGCTACCACAACAAGCTTTACTACGATAAGTTGTGCCCTACTCCGGTGATGGAGGGGCGAGGACGGTGGTGCGCCATAGGCTCGCGGTAGTACTTGTAATCGTCGTTAGGTGGTCTATGGACCTCTTTATATATGTTTCTAATTTTATACCTATTTGTACTGTTTTTGATGATTACTAATAAATCGGTGGATTTTTCGCAAAAAAACTATTTATGAACGAGAGAAAAACAATATTAAAAGAGGTGAACAAGTAGACGTAGCCAACAGAGAATAAGCGATCACTAAAGAATTCTTGGAGAATTTTGGATCCACTAGCCGCTAGCATTTGGGTAGAAAATGATTAGAATATATATGTCTTATATGTATCCTTGAGCATGAGCGGAGTCCCAAATAAAGGTGATCCTAGAAGTCTCAATAGTCGCACCACTCATAACTAGGGATGAAGTGGAGCGAAAAGTTTCCGACTTTTCCACGGAAAAATGGAAACAGAATGAAAATACGGAAACGGAAACGGAATTTTGCAAAATGAAAACGGAAATGGAACTTTTTTGACGGAAACGAAAACAAAAATGGAACAACGTTTTCTGGCGGAACCGAAGCGGAAACGGAATTTCCGTTTCCGTCTAATATGGATTTTCCGGTTTAGGGTTGATGTGTATGGCTAAATCTAACTAGCCCATTACTCGACCTTGTAAAGCTAAACTTGCAAAGCTACTCATCCCAGTACCAATGACCATGTATTTCCTTTGTGCATTCGAGGAGACTTTAACGATTTTATCTTTCCCTTATTCCCTTGTGAACCTAGCACTATGCTATAACTAGGGCACAATTTTGTTTGTTTTTTTGAATTCTTGAGATTTGTTGCATGATATTAGGGTTCTCTTTATTCCAGATAAAATCTGCATCGTTTCACGTCTGCACTGTATTCGGTCTGTATCTATTTCCGATAATATCTGCTTCTGTTTTTGTTTCCGGGGTTTCTGTATTCGTTTCTGCTGCAAAAAAAATATTAAAACAAATATGGCATCACTCAGTTCCGTCCATTTCCGCTCCGTTTTCATCCCTACTCATAACCACAACTAATCATATTCACATGGTTTAACTACCATTTAAAGGTTAGCCCATGGTTATGGATATATGCTCTTCGATCCTCGTTATCCCCCATTGATGCATGACCTTTCAGAGCATCGTATATCTCACTTAATGCCATTAAAATCAGTCATACACCTATGGCAATCCCTTTTCAAGTCTTGGAAGGGAAAATACTATGTAGTCAACATTCATATAATATCAAGAAAGATAATTGTATACACACTTATACGATTAAAGGAACAAAAAACATTATTTCAGTTCATAATGGCGTTAGGTTTCTCCATCTCTTCGAGAAAAAAAAGAAACTACTCACGCATGGAGTCAATCAACATCATCATAATAAATAAATGGATGATGAAGGTATGAATGAATACATGTGCAAATTGAGAATAGGGTACAACAAGATAAATAGGGAAAATGGTGATGGAGACATTGCTGATGATAATGGTGATGAAGATGCAGCGCTGGATGACGAAGATCAATGTCCAAGACTCCAAGATTTGAGCAGGTATGGAGACGGTAGTCCTCTGCAAGTTCTCCCTCTAGATACCTTTCAGGGATAAGAATTCAGTGGTTTGTGGTGTCTCTGTAGGTCTGATCTCTGATCCGCGTGGAGTGAAAGTATTTAAGGAGGCGATCCCTAGTGACACATGGTACGGCTGCATGGTACGATCATCCTCCCGACCCTACCAATGCTTGTTAAAGTGTTTGTATGTCTCGTTTTGTTTTTTTTCTCTTTGGATTTTCTCTAGGTGCTAGATATTTTTATGAAAGGGTTTTATGGCTTCCAGTTAACATATTTATGCCCAAAAATGATAACAAACATTGTCAAAATAACTATTCAGAAAAGTATAAAGAGAGGCCCACAAACCAACATTTGGGACCCCAACGTATGTAATACGAACACCCTAATCGGGATACCCTAACCAACTAATGATTTTGGCCACCTGTTACATGCGCAAATATATAAAGGGAGAGTCTAGCGACTATCGATCTATGAGTTAGCGCTAGTTATATTAGCTCTCCTAAATCTCTAAAGACTACACTGATCGTAGCCTATGCAAAAGCAACGGGAAGGGTGGAACATTGATGTATCATGCCTGGGCAATGCCGCTAGAGGATGGAGGGCATAAGCACCTTCGCCAGATCATCACCCTGGACACAAGTTCATGCGTACATCAAGCAGGCTATCGTGGCTTTATCCCTTACACCAGCACCAGGTAAAGATCTGATCTACTCCTCTCTGTTTATATGTTGTAGGTGTTCTAGTGTGCTGCCCATGCATGATCTTGTGCACCTATTTTTATTTTAATAGCTAATAAACACCATTCCGATGTCACCTATCCCGACGAGAATCCCTACCATGGCCACAACGTTGTAACTCACCCTTCTCCAGCATTGACATGGGTATGATTACCCAGGTTATTATGATTAGTTACCCTAGACTTACAGCTCACAAGGTCCAAGAAGGAACCAAGGAAAGCCCAAGAAGCATCTAACGGAAGACATATCTTGTTAGACAAGGAAAGAGTAGGAACTAATGTTGTATTAGTGTTGTAATTATAACTTGTAACCTATCGGTATTCGGCCTCGGGACCCAGCCTATTATATAAAGGCCGGGAGGAGCCAATGTAGACGTATCAAAAAAGCCTTGAGCGATCTGTAATTGATTTGTTCCTGAGAAATCAGATGAATTCGACTCCCTTGTTTGTCTGATCAGCCGACAAAATCCCCCATGTTCTGTTTTCCATGAAACCCTAAGTCCATAACTATGGACATTGTCGAGGTTACCCCTTGTCAATTGGTGCTATCTGTGGGAAATCTAGACGCTATAATCATGGATTTGGCGGCCCCCTCTTCACCAAGAAAAAGCTCGATAGTAGCAGACCCATGCCCACCCACCCCTGTTTCGGTTCCCATCAGCTTCAACGGCAGATCCGAGCTCATCATCGGAAGTTTCCACTTTCAAGTGGAGGAAACCGAAAAATTCCGCTTACTAGCACTGATATCTTTGGGTCCGTCGGTCACATTATGTTGGCTCATCAAAGGAAGCCGCACCCCAGCCAACAAACGTCGAAGAAAACTCCAGAAACTCCGCAGATCTATGGGATCTAGCCGATCTATATGATGGTCTCTCCTTCGGGTCAGACTCTCAGCTAACACCACCACTTGGCTCAAGTCCAGCAAACTCCGAACCCGAGGAAAGCAACGAAAACATCGACTTCGGAATCAGGATGGCTGAGATCTACCCAGAACAAAACCCACAGGATTTTACTGGCTTTCCATACAGTATCTCTTGTGGATTCAATGACAATAGTAGCAACTCATATATGACGCACCGACAGGTGTGCGTAATTATCGGCGAAGAAACATCCACACCACGCGACACCAATGGTAACCCAATACTTGATCCCAATGATATTTTATCGGATGACAATGCAGAAAAGAACAAGAACTAAGGAGATCCCCCAACAATCGCATCATACAAGGAAGAGAAGGGACACGCGATGGTGAACGGCTAACTCTTCGATTGCTAGCAGACCCATGGAAAAGGGCAAGGGACGCAGTCTTGGGCGCAGTCCCCATGACAGTAGAAGCCACGCACGAGGACTTACTGGCATACTAGTACTTACTCCACCACAAGAAAAGGGACATGTCCAGGATGTAGAGGCAACTTGACGAAAGGAAAAAAAGTTAGCTGACGAATCTAGTATGCGGCAGGCACAACTGAGCTCCACCCGTGGATCTGACAACGTGGCTGGAGGCGCGCCACGAAGGGGAACCTCACAATTGCAAAATATTTTGGAAGCAGAGAGAAACGATCTAACCTGAAATTTGGACCTATCCTTCATGACAGTAGATCCAGCATGATACATCAAAGCAAAAATAACGAAAGTCATGATTGTCGCCACCCAAACTTACCTACTCACTACTCAACCGGTACCCGATGATCCTCGGGTAGCTCTTCATCGCTTCGCTCTCACAAACCTCGGCATGTTGGGGGCATCCCTCGCACAAGGAGAGCAAGGAACTTCAAGGCAACTCGATAAATCGCCACACCGTTGCAATAACCCTCGGCATGTGGGGCACATCTGATGATCTTGGTCGCCACATCTGGTACACTTCCTGAACTCAGAACCACGAAACGATGCAAGAAACGACATCACACAACACAGAGGTGATAGATCAAGGGAAGAACATAGCAGTCGAAGATACTATGATGACGAAAGTGAAGATGAGTATGAACTATGCGGGGCTAGTTGTTTTATGCAACGGGTTCGCAAGACCCTAGTACCCAAGGACTTCAAACTCCTTCACGGTCGCCAAATGTATGACGGTCTCTAGGAACCCGAGGCTTAGCTGGAAGATTACATGGAACTTCAGGGTGGTTCCAAGGCTACCGCAATGGAAACTTTGCAGTTACACCTAAGCGGTGATGCTCGCTCATGGCTCATGCAGCTACCCGAAAAATCCATTAGCAGCTGGAATGACCTTAAAGATAAATTCATTCGAAACTTCACATCGACGTTCAAGCGACCCGTGTGCCTAGAGCAGTTACGGGCGTGCAAGCAGAAATCTGGAGAACCAATACGAGCATTTATCTAGCGGTGGAACATCATCAAGAATTTAGCCAAAGCTATATCTGATGAAAGCGCAATCAACGCGTTTAACGACAGCCTCCGCCGAAGAGAATTCATTGAGGAGCTAGGGCGAATCAAGCCCAAAATAATCTCGCAATTAATGGACATGGAAAATTGCTGGACAGATGGCGAAGACGCAGTAAACAACAAGCGGGAGTGTTCACCCGAAGAAGATCGGGATAGGTGCAATAATGATAGGAGAAGACATAGCAACGACATATACGGCATGTCGAGCTTTGTTGCAGATGGTTTTTTAGGAGAGGGCAACCAAAGAAACAGCGATCATAGCGGCGGATACCGTAGCAATAGATAAGATGCTAGTGGAAGCCAATCTATACAACAGTATTAACCAAGGGATCAAAAGCCCCCAATGTCTCCACTGCAGATGTTAGAAGGACCCTGTAATATGCACTTCTACGTCGACTCCGTAGGAAGGATACGATCAAACTACCCCATGAAAGACTGCCGCACTTTCTTAAAAATGTTGGAGGTATGTAATGCAAAAGTAATAGAAGCAGCAAACCGAGGATACGCCATCGCACCTGGAACCTTTGCTTTTGGCGCACCACCACCGCGACTAGTAGGGCAGCCACAACCGGCAACAAACAGAAATCAGGAGGCTGAATACCCAAGGTCTAAAGGTGCAATGTCAGTGATACAAAAAGGGCACCCATCCAACAGAATTTAGAAGCTAATCACTTGACAAGTTAACATGGTAGTAGCGGTGCCACCACTACACCTGAATATCTCCACTAGTCAGAACAAGAAATTACATTCAGTAGGGAAGATCACCCACTACGAGTCCCATGACCAGGTCATTCAACCCTAATATTGGAAGCCCAAATTGGCAAATTCGATATGAGCAAGGTCTTCATGGACGTCGGAAGCAGTATGAACTTAATCTATGCCAAGACCCTATGAGCAATGAACTATTCTCTAACAAATTTGGCCGCAACGGACACATATTTCCATGGCATAGTCCCAGGTAAGGCTGAAATTCCTTTAGGCAAAATTTATCGTGAGTTGTCTTCGAATCAAGAAAAAAATTCAGGCATGAGAAGCTTAAGTTTGAAG
The DNA here is from genome assembly GCA_910589775.1 of Avena eriantha. NCBI lineage: Eukaryota > Viridiplantae > Streptophyta > Magnoliopsida > Poales > Poaceae > Avena > Avena eriantha. The sequence continues at coordinate 273,166,701 of OU342740.1, read as the reverse complement.
TCATGGACTGGCCATCGCAATACCACGCGATCCTGGGGCGTCCAACCTTCACGCTATTCATGGAAGTACCAAATTATGCGTATCTAGTAATGAAAATACCTCATCCAACAGAATCATAACCGTGAGAGGAAGCTTTACCCGATCCAACAATTATGATCAGGGATTCAACAAAATCTATGAATCTTTCAGGATGGAAGCAGAATTTGAGCAACTAAAAATCTCAACAGATACGAGCCTCTGACAACAATACAGGTCAATCCCGATCAACCTTTCGACACTACAAAAGATACAAAGGAAATCCAAGTCCCCCCTATGGACCCAAAGAAGACAACCTGTGTGGCATCCAACCTTGGTCCCGCATAGGAAAACACGCTCATCGAGTTCCTCCGTGAGCACTTGGAGATTTTCACATGGTTACCAGCTGACATGCCAAGAATCCCTAGGGAACTCGCTGAGCATGCACTCGACTTAAACCCCGAAGCCAAGCCGGTAAAACAGTCACTCCGCCATTTTGCGGAACCGAAATGCAAGGCCATTGGAAAAGAACTCCTTCGCCTAATGGATGCTAAGTTCATCAAAGAAATCAAGAAAGCAGAGTAGGTCACCAATCCAGTATGCGTTCCAAGAAAAACACAAAAGGATTACGCATGTGCATTGATTTCACCGCACTAAACAAACACTGTCCAAAGGATCACTTCTCATTACCGCGAATCGATCAAATAATTGATGCATCGATAGCGTGCAACGTCTTTCCTTCTTAGACGCACACTCAGGGTATCACCAAAATCAGATGAAAGAGGAAGATCAGGACAAGACAACATTTATAAGGCCTTATGGCATATTCTACTACACCACAATGTCGTTCGGACTAAAAAATACGGGTGCTACGTATCAACAAATGATGCAGAGTTGCCTTGGAAGTCAAATTGGAACAAACGTACATGTGTACATTGATGATGTCGTCGTCACATCAAAGCAGGGTCGACCCTCATTGACGATCTTTGTGGAACATTCGATAACCTCGAAAAATATTGCATCAAGCTAAACCCGACAAAATGCTCCTTTGGAGTCCCCACGGGGCAACTCCTCGGTTACCTTGTATTAGCAATAGGAATAGAAGCAAATCGAGAGAAAATACAGGCAGTCCTCACGATGAAGAAGCCATCAAATCTTCGTGGCTTACAATAATTGGTTGGACGAGTCGTGGCGCTCAATTGATTTATCGCCTTCTTGGGCGAGAAAGCACTCCCCTTTTACGCACTCATGAAAAAATCAGAGAAATTCGAATGGACGGATGAAGCCCAGTGAGCTTTCAAAAGCTTAAAGAAAACACTCTCGACATCCCTTATCGTCATGTCACCAATAGAAAAAGAACCATTACTATTGTATATTGCAGGTCCTAATCAGGTGGTAAGCACAGTTCTAGTCGTTGAATGATCAGAGGAAGGAAAAACCAATGGAGTCTAGAGGCCAGTTTATTTCCTAAGTGAGTTCTGTCCCCATCTAAGCAAAGGTATCTGCACTACCAGAAGTTAGCATATGGAGTCTTCATGATATCATACAAGCTACGTTATTATTTCTCGGAGCACCCAATCATAGTAGTCAATGAATCACTTCTTTCCAACACACTCAATAATCCATAAGCCACATGAAACGTTTCTCTATGGGGCATCGAGGGACATCACATATGAGAAGCGAAAAACAATTAAGTCTCAAATTTTGCCTGAATTAATCACCGAGTGGACAAAATTACAATGTGCGGGTCCCCCAGACCTCTCCAGCGTTTGGACAATGTACTTTGATGGATCCAAGAGAACATAGGGAGCGGGAGCAGGAGTTATACTGGTGTCATCACAAGCTGATACAATGTGCTACATACTCTGAATGAGCTTTGCAAATGCATCAAACAACGAAGACGAGTATGGGGCCCTGTTGCATGACATGCGTATGCCCAAATCTTGCGGTGTAACTCGTCTAAAAATATTTGGCGACTCCAACCTTGTTGCACAACAAGCTATGAACAAATGTGACGCCGTCAGCGATAACATGATCGCCAACAACTATTCCATCCCCATTGTCTTATCGAGATATATACGGTATCCTAGAAGCCCAATTTGATGACTGGGAAGTATCACACATAGGTAGGGAAAGCAATGAGGAAGCCGACAATCTAGAAAACATCGGATCCCTCTGTTTACTGGTACCACCTGGTGTTTTTTTGGAGGAGATAACAGAACATTCCATCAAAGCCAAAAAGGTCTCTGAGTTCATAGCACCAAAAAAACGCAAGAAGAGAAAATCAAAAGGGGACTCGGGGGCTACGCCCATAGCCAAAAGTGAAGTAGACATCCTTGAGGAAGAACTAGAACCCGAGGAAGTCTTGATAATAGAACCCACATGGATGCAGCCATTTGTGGCATATATGTTGCAAGGAGAACTACCCGAAGATTTAATTGAAGCACGACGAATCACACGGCGACCCAAAGCTTTTAGGATTGTTAAAGGAAAATTATATAAAAGTAGCATCTCGGGCGTGTTACAGCGGTGCATCACACCTGACAAGGAAAACTTATCCTCAAAGACATACACGAAGGAGTTTGTGGCCACCATGCTAGCAGTTGAGCAATTGCGGCTAAAGCTTTTTAGGCATGATTGTATTGGCTCACAGCAGTACATGATGCAAAATACATTGTACGAACATGTGAAGCGTGTCAACGATTTGCAACAAAGCCCAACGCACCTGCCACAGAACTAAACCCCATACCTCTCGCTTGGACATTTGCTCAATGGGGGCTTGACATGGTAGGTAAACTCCACAAATCTTTGCTAGGAGGACACGTCTTTCTGCTAGTAGCAGTCGACAAATTTACAAAGTGGATCAAGACAATGCCCGTCACAAGAAAACATGGAACTTCAGAGGTAAAATTCATCAAATCTATAGTGTTCAGATTCGCAGTATCAAATAACATCATTACCGACAACAGAACTAATTTTACTTCCAACGAATTTAAGGAATATTGCAAGGATATGGGCATAAAAGTAAGCTATGCTTCAGTTTCCTACCCGCAAATAAATGGTTAGGTGGAGAAGCCCAATGGTCTTGTAACCAATGGCATCAAGAAAAGGTTATTGTCACCACTCGATAGAGCTAAAGGAGCTTGTATTGATAAGTTACCATCCCTCCTATGGAGCCTACGTACCACCTCAAATAACGCAACGCAAGAGACACCCTTCTTTCTGGTCCATGGCCCGGAAGACGTCCTTCCAGTGGAAGTAACTCATGAGTCTCCCAAGGTCACTGAGTACAAGGAAGAAGCATCCAAGGAGGCACTTGAGGATGATGTCGATGCACTCGATGAAGCGTGAGATTTTGCTTTACAAAGAGCAACCCTATATCAGCAAAATCTGTGCAATTATCACAGCCATCGTCTGCATCCCAGGTCCTTCATCGTAGGAGATTTGGTTCTTTGCCTCAAGCAAGATGGGCACCGAAATCTAGAATCACCATGGGAAGGATCTTATATCGGCACAGATGTAATCCCTTGTGGAGCATATCGACTTCAAGATAAGAAAACAGGGGTCAAATACTCCAACCCATGGAATGTTGCGCAACTGCGATGTTTCTATGCTTAGACTTTTAGTTTTCACAATTTAAATTGAATAAGGCCAATGGCCAGGCGACTATGCTAACAATGAGTACTTTCGTCTTTAATATTGAATAAAGAGTATTGAGGTGCCAGATATGAAGGAAGAAATCAGACTTCAGTTTTGAGCCTATGTCCTGATGCAAGCATCCAAACATAGCCTCGGGGGCTACTCCCATCGGGAGTGCTAGTTGGGCACCCCAATATTTTTTTGATGAAGAATTGGAGTAATCAAGGACCGAGTCGAGTAAATCTTCGGTTACAGATGTTACTTCAAGCCTATATCCTGATGCAAGCATCCAAACATAGTCTTGGGGGCTACTCCCATCGGGAGCGCTGCCGCGCACCTGATAGAAAAAGTATAGCCCAGCAGGAACCGAAGGAATATTATCCCTATGCGTTGAAAGAGCACCCAATAAAATGAAAAACTCCAAACAAGGTTGAAAAAACATATGAACTTATGAGTATTACATATTTTGTAACCTCAGATGGTTACTCCCATCGGGAGTGCCCATACAATATCCGAGAAAACTGGCAACTCAAGTTATTCCAACAACCAAACAAGTAGACGATAAAATGCAAAAAATCGTCGGACCACGCCCAACGCAATAAAAGTCTGAATGTCGTGTCCATGACATGAAGGTAGGACCCCAGGAATCATGATGTGTGGCCTAGTAACCGCACATGAATGCGCTCTGCAAGTAAAGTATCTGTATCTACGATACGATGAAAAATCCTGACGGACGCGTTTGGTACCCAAAATAATAGTACTGGAATTCAGTATTCGATAAGACATCAATGACTCAAATTGAATTACACCAACAAATACCGAATCTAGGCCTAAGGACTTGAATTTTATGTAGGTTCATGGTGTTTTTGCCCAGAAGAAATTAACTGATTCCCGATCCGTCGGATGCATTAGACCTGTTGTACTATATTGATGACTACAAATGCACAGATCAATTGTAGCTAGTTTCGAAGTAATAGTATCAAACCCGCAGAGAGCTATTAGTAAAGGTCTTTATGCCCCTCGTTACTATCTACCAAAGGATACTTCTAAGTTGCCTTTGATATCAAGTAAAGGGTGTTTAAAAGGTTTTTGATTGTTTTCAAAAAAGTAATTTAAATGGGTAAAAGAAAGCAAGTAACAAGGTCATGTGAAAGCATGGTTGAATTCAATAGGGCTAAAACGTTCTCAGGGATGTAGGATACACCGCTAGCATGATATTATTATTAACTAAGATAATATACTTCTTGTGTCATGAGATGTGTGGAGAGAGCTTCATAATAAGATGTTCACTACAAGGCTCGTAGGAAGCCACTTTGTTGAGCCAAGATCAAGGTCACCTCTAAATAACCACTGTGATGTCTGAGTGCAATCACCCATACCAACCACCGCAATTAAGGGTTTCCCCGTGGATATCATAATTATCTAAGGGAGTCTCTCTTTATCCTCCTTTGACCGTGTAGGTTACGAGCCAGTGCCAATTATCACGAAGCTATTCCGGGCACGATCCCAAACACGCCCGAAGGATTTCTCCCTCCCTTTAGTCCCGAGGGAAAATGATATGTGTTCGACTACACATACCATCTAAAGAGAGAGATCAAACACAAGTCATAAATCTATCATAGACAGACCAGTTATATGGACACAATAATAGATCATCTTTATTGCAAGTTCATAATAGTGCTAGGGTTTCCCCATCTCCCCAAGAACAAAGGAACTACTCACATATGGAAGAACATAGGTGACACAAGATTTTAACCAGGTTCAGGCCTCAAAGAGGACCCTTCTCCTGCTTGTCTATTCTTGATTGTTAGGGAGTCGAAAGTTACAAGGGGTGTGCAAATGCAATCTGGCGAGGTGTATGCGAGTGTTATGGATTGTCCTCCTCGCCACCCCCTCCTAGACTTTATATAGGGAGGCTAGGTCTTGGGATAGCAGGCCGAGTCAGCTACAAATTAGGGTTTTCCCTTCAAGTTTCTATCGTATATTTGGGTGGAGACTATAAGTCTTCAAGTGCATGGAATATAGGCTCATCCGAAGTTCTTTCAGGTGCCGCGGTTTGTGTCATAGAGATTGTAGATATGCGTGCCTAATTCATCCGATGGATCGAGATCAGTTAACCTCCTTAGAGCAAAACAACGCTATCTACTCAAACTCAAGTCCTGGGACTCGAATTTGGAACATTGCTGGTGTAATTCGACTCCTGCCACGGAGGTCTTATAGAGTCGAATTCCAGTGTTTTGGTGTAGCACTCGACGTGTCCGTCAAGGTATTTTCATTGTGCCTATAGGCATGGATTATCTTTGGTAGAGCACATCAGGTGTGTTGCCAGGACTTTTGCAGGTCTTACCTTCATGTTTTTAACGCGGCATCTGAAAGCTTATTCACTGCAAAGGTGATTAGGGTGACCGAGGAGACATTGTCTCTTTGTAGGGTATGTTCAGCAGTTGTGAGGTGGAGTCGCCGAATGCATCGAATGCCCATGGTACGGATATGGGCAACACTTTTCACCATGTACATATATCTTTTATTTTCATAGGGTGCGCGACCAGCGCTCCCTATGGGAGTCGCCCCTGAGTGCCTACTCAAGTCGCAGACTCGAGTGTGGACTTTGGACATTTGTTGGCTGCTATCGCTATTTTTGTCTTTTGTCGATTGTGCTTTCAGCGCTCCCTATGGGGGAATCCCCAGAGTCCACAATCAAATCATTAATTTGAAAGAGGGGTGCATATGTAAATGTCTTGTATGTTTGTCATGGCAGCTCTATGCCCTTTTTAAAAAATTCCGATGCGCGGCCAGCACTCCTGTTAGGAGTAGCCCCTGAGTGCTTGGTCAAGTCGGAGAGTCGACCAAGGACTAGATCAGTCGAAGAGAACTCCGCTAGAGTCCGTTTCTTGATGACATCAGTGCTGACAACCTGATGAGATCAGTTATCAGCATAAGCAATGTTGATGGGACGTGACAGAAGTGGGCCCCAAAGTCTGACTGGGATTTGACCAATCACGCGTAATCTTTGGTTTTAACTACGCCTCCTTGATTCTCGAGTGTAGCAGGGAGCATGCAACGATGGTTCGCTGTTTCCACTGCCACGCATATTCATTGATGTGCGCCACGCATAGGAGTGAAGCATTGTGAGCCATTGGATGGCAATTCTTGATGCTTAAGTAGGGTTTTATGTGTAGTAATTTTTGCACTGATCTTCTTCCTCCTTTGCGCATCTCTGCCATTGCCATTCTCCTCTGCTTCATCGCGTCCACCATCCGCGCTGCGATAGACATTCTCAAAGCATTTCCAAGATACTTCCTCCGATCCCTCTGTCAACGGAAGATGGTGAAAAAGAAAGAAGGCATTGCCGCTAGATCTGCCGTTGTTGCTGCCGTGGTGAAGAAGAAGGGTACCGTCGCCACTAGGTCCAGCACCACCGCCGCCACCAAGAAGAGGGTGAGGGGACCCACATGACCAACGGGTCGTGGCGGTGCACCTCCTTGAAGGAGAATGAGATCCAAACGCATCGCCAAGATGGTCTGCTCCCCGCCAAGGAAGCAGATTGCAAAATGCCTGGACCAAGGTAATCCCCGACCCCCTGCTGGATTTCGGGTGATGTTTCTGGCCTTTATCCTCCGGGGTCTTTCTCTCCCTCTGCACAAGTTTGTGCGAGGGTTGCTTTGTTTCTATGGGCTTCATCTACATCAACTAACCTCAAACTCTATCTTGCACATCGCGTGCTTCATTACCCTCTGCGAGTGCTAGCTCGGAATTGAACCACACTTTGGGATCTTCACGAAGCTTTTCAAGCTGAAGAGGCAGTCAAGTTCTGGTTCTCTACTATATGATATCGGCGGCTGCGGTATCTACGTGGACCCCAATGTCCATTACTTTATCCTCAATACTACCAAGTCCATCCAAGGATGGAGGGAAAAATGGTTCTACATCCGGGACCAACATGTTGACGGTGAATGATTTGGACTTGCTCCTTTTGACCCCAAGGCTAAGCTGAGGAGGAAAAGGTCCTGGAAGAATGTTGTGATTCCCGGTGAAGCGGATGAAGTCGAAGTCTTGTATAAGCGTGTCTGCGACCTATAGCTTATCTGAGGCCAAGAAGTCACTAGTGTCGACCTCATCCACACATTTTTGTGGCAACGAGTGCAACCTCTTAAATCTAGGGTGAAGGAAATATGCCCTGAGAGGCAATAATAAAGTTGTTATTATATATTCCTTATATATGATAGATGTTTATTTTACATGCTAGAATTGTATTGATCGGAAACATCAATACATGTGTGTTTAATAAACAAAAGGGTTCCTAGTTATGCCTCTCTTATAGACTAGCTTGTTGATTAACAAGATGATCAAGGTTTCCTGATCATGGACATTGGATGTTGTTAATAACAAGGTCACACCATTGGTGGAATGATGTGATGAACATTCATCCGAAGTATAGCATTACGATCAAGTCATTATGTTTATATTGCTATAACATCATACGAAGTAATCTTTATCCTTAGACCATGAGATCATGTTAATTGCTAACACCGAAAGAATATCTTGATAACATCAAACGTCACACCGTAACAGGGTGACTATAAAGATGGGTTCAGTACTACGAAGGTGTTATGTCGAGGCTCATGGATCAAGAGTGGAATTTTTCAATCCAGATGACGGATAGATATACTCTGGGCCCTCTTGGTGATATCACATTAAGATAGCTTGCAAGCAAGTGATGTGATCACTAGAATGTTATATCACGAGAACGAGAAAAGAGTGCATGTCGGTAACGAGATCAAACTAGGTATGGAGATACCGATGATTGAATCTCGGACATGTAATATATCAAGAGACAAAGGGATTTAGTTACAAGCGTTAAAGATTCTCACGATCACAGAAGTCATCATTGAATGTGTAGGAGTCAGTACGGATCTCCAGGTCCCACTGCTGATTATTGAACAGAGAAGGATCTCGATCATGTCTACATTATTCGCGAACCGTAGGGTGGCACACTTAAGAGTTACCGGACACCATTTTGGAGCACATATGTTTCAGACGAAAGAATTGCAAAGCGCAGGAATTGTTTCAATAGAAACCAGAAATTGTTTCGGGTGAAATTGCAGAAAGTGGTTCTGCATGTGATATTGAAATATTGCAAGGGGCTATATGTGAATGTTTGTTAATTAAAGTAATTAACAAAATTCTGAATAAATTTAATAAAAAGAGTTTTATTAAATGAGAGAGCATTAAATTTGGAGAAATTTAATGCATTTAAAGTGAATGTGAAGAGGCATTTTAATGTGGAGGGGTTACCACCACATGAATGGGGGAGGTGAGGGGTCACCCCCCCATGCGCCAGCCATGGAGAGAGGGGGCACCCCCCTCCTCCTATAAAAGGCCACCCATTCCCTCCTTCATCCTCACACGTCCTTGTGAAGGATCTCTCTCCCCCTCTAGAATTATTCCCCCATGGTCTCGGATTAGCGAGATACATGTTCCTGGTGGCATTTCGTCTGGAAGGAGTTGCTGCTTCCGCTGGATCTCTGGAGCGAGGAGGTGGAGGTTGTCCGGTGGCTTGAACATGTGTGCGAGTGCGGATGCGCTGCTGAGTTCCGGCGCTCGGACTTCCTCACGATCTTGAGATCGGCAAGTGTATGACTACATCAACCACGAGTTCCTACTCGTTAACAAAAATCGTTGGCTTCGAGGGTAAGTTCTTGTTGGATGTATGTCCACCCATTGCTTTGTACCTAGTAGATAGATCTTGGCGTGTAGTTCACACCGTAGGAATTTTTTTGTTTTCTATGCTGCGGACCCAACAGTGGTATCAGAGCCTGATCTATGCGTAGGTGCTTTGCACGGGTAGTACACATATGTTTATATGTGGGCGATGATGATCATATTATTGCATCTTCTATATATTTTGGATATTTGTGGCATAGTGGGATGAAGCGTCCCGGACCAACCTTATATGTCATCGTACATGAGACCGGTTCCACGACTGACATGCAACTTGTTTTGCATAAGTGGCTGGCGGGTGTCTGTTTCTCCTACTATAGTCAATATATGATTTACAACGAGTTGCTAATAACTTAGTTATCCTCGTTGTGGTTCATGTTCGTAGGTGAGAACGGTTCTATCTCCGAAAGCCCTAAGCCACGTAAAACTTGCAATTGATAAATTAGAGGCGTCTAGTTTAGATCGTTGCTGGGCTAGTGTATTGATATGGTATTGTTGTAAGTAGATGTATGATAGATACTCTTACAACACACTCAACGTGTAAGTTCCATAGACCTTGGCCTTACATACAAAGGAATGATAGAGATCATACCACGATGCAAGTGATAGAGATCAAATGCATGGACCATATCATCTCACTTTACACATTAGATGTTAGCATCTTATACTGCTAGTTTGGCGCTTTTGGTAGCATTATAAGATGATCCCTCATTAAGATATCAAGATAAAAATGTGTTCTTCCTTAAGTATGCACCGTTTTGTGGATCGTGGTTCGAGACATCACATGATGATCGGGCGTACTCGAATCTACGCTTTCATAGGAACGGGTGTAAGACAGTTTTACACATGCGAATACTAAGGTTCTTACTTGGCGAGCCTAGCATGTACAGACATGGCCTCGGAACACGGACCGAAAGGTTAAGCATGAGTCATATAGTTGATATGATGCCCATATAGATGCCCGCCTTTGAAGCTACATCAACTCACGTGATGATCGGACTTGGTGTAGTGGATTTGGTTCATGTAATCACCAAAAAGACACGAGGGATGTCGTTTTTGAGTGGGAGTTCATTAGTAATTTGGATTAGTTGAACTCAATCTATCATAAACTTAGTCTAAATAAACTTTACAAATTCTGTTGTAGATGGCACCAACTGCTTTTAATTTCAATGTGTTCATGGAGAAAGAGAAACTTGCTGCGAATGCTAGCAACTTCACCAACTGGGCTATGAATTTGAGGATTCTCCTCACTGCTGCACAAAAGCAATATGTGCTAGATGCGCCGCTAGGACCCCTACCAGCTCCTGATGCCCGTGACGAGGAAAATAATGTCTATGTGACTCCTCGGGAGGACCACAACTTAGTTCATTGCGGCATATTGTATGGGCTAGAGCCAGAACTTCAAAAGCGTTTCGAAAATGGCAATGCCTTTGATACCATGGGAGAATTGAAAATGATTTTCGATACCCATGTTGCCGTAGAGAGTTATAATGCTATAGAAAAGTTCTTTAGCTGCATGATGGAGGAAAACAGCTCCGTTAGTGAGCACGTACTCAAAATGTCTGGGTACGCCGATAATCTTGTGTCCTTGGGAATAACGATTCCCATTGACTTAGGCATACATCGTGTTCTCCAATCTCTGCCACCTAGCTACAAGAGCTTCATGATGAACTATAATATGCAGGGCATGAAGAAGTCTCTTCTCGAGCTTCTGTCAATTCTTAAGACTGCAGAACTGGAGATTAGGAAAGAACATCAAGTGTTGATGATCAATAGGACCACCGGTTTCAAGAAAGACAAGCACAAGGGAAAGAAGGGTGGCAAGTCTGTTGCCACGCCTGAAAAGAAACCCCAAGCTGGCCCTAAGTCTGACACCGAGTGCTACTATTGTAAGGGGACTGGCCATTGGAAGCGCAACTGCCCCAAGTATTTGGCGGACAAGAAGTCTGGCAAGGCAAACAAAGGTATATGTGATATACATGCTATTGATGTGTACTTGACTAGTACTCGCAGTAGCACCTGGGTATTTGATACGGGATCGGTTGCTAATATATGTAACTCGGTTCAAGGGCTACGAAACAAGTGACAACTAGCAAGGTATGAGGTCAGAATGCGGGTCGGCAATGGATCAAAAGTTGATGTGATCGCCGTCGGGACGCTACCTCTCCATTTGCCATCGAGATTAGTTATAAACCTAAATAATTGTTATTTAGTGCTTGCACTGAGCATGAACATTGTATCTGGATCGTGTTTGATGCAAAGTGGTCATTCCTTTAAATCTGAAAACAATGGTTGTTCGATTTATAAGAATGATATCTTTTATGGTCATGCACCTATGTTGAATGGTTTATTTCTGTTGGATCTCGATAGTAATATTACACACATTCATAATGTTAATGCTAAAAAAAGATTAAACTTGATGATGATATGTCTACATATATGTGGCACTGCCGTCTAGGTCATATTGGCGTTAAATGCATGAAGAAACTCCATTCTGATGGACTTTTGGAATCACTTGATTTTGAATCATTTGATACATGTGAGCCATGCCTTATGGGCAAGATGACTAGAACGCCGTTTTCCGGTTCAATGGAACGGGCGACAGATCTATTGGAAATCATACATACTGATGTGTGTGGACCAATGAGTGTGTCGGCGCGAGGTGTATATCGTTATTTTGTTACTTTCACGGATGATTTGAGTAGATATGGGTATATCTATTTGATGAACCACAAGTCTGAAACTTTTGAAAAGTTCAAGGAATTTTAGAATAAAGTGGAAAATCATCGTAATAGAAAGATCAAATTTATACGGTCTGACCTTGGAGGAGAGTATCTAAGTTACGAGTTTAGCACACACATGAAGGAGTGTGGAATAGTTTCACAACTCGCGCCTGCCGGAACACCACAACGTAATGGTGTGTCGGAACATCGTAATCGTACCTTATTGGATATGGTTCGATCTATGATGACTCTGACTGACTTGCCACTGTCATTTTGGGGTTATGCACTGGAAACAGCTCCATTCACTTTAAATCGGGCACCATCTAAATCCGTTGAAACGGCACCGTATGAATTATGGTTTGGAAACAAACCTAAGCTGTCATTTCTTAAAGTTTGGGGATGCGATGTTTATGTGAAGAAACTTCAACCGGATAAACTCGAACCCAAAGTGGAAAATGCGTTCTTCATAGGATACACTAAGGAAACAATTGGGTATACCTTCTATCACAGATCCGAGGGCAAGGTTTTTGTTGCCAAGAATGGATCCTTTCTTGAGAAGGAGTTTCTTGCGAAAGGTGTGAGTAGTCGGAAGGTAGAACTCAAAGAGGTTATTGAAACTTCTCTTCATGGAATGGCGAGTGGCGCAGCACCGGAAGTTGTTTCAGAGTTGACTTCACCTGATGAAGAGAGAGCTAATGATAATGATCATGAAACTCCGAAAGAGGACACTACCGAACCTCGCAGGTCAAGCAGGACACGTGCAGCTCCTGAACTGTACGACAATCCTGTTGTGAATTTCATGGTTGATGAAATGGATGACCCTGCGACGTATGAAGAAGTGATGATGAGCCTGGATTCCAACAAATGGCTAGAAGCCATGAAATCCGAGATGGAATCCATGTATGAGAACCAAGTTTGGAACTTGGTGGACTTACCTCACGACCGAAAGGCCGTTGAGAATAAATGGATTTTCAAAAGAAAAACTGATGCTGATGGTAATGTGACCATCTATAAGGCTCGACTTGTCGCAAAGGGGTTTCGACAAATTCAAGTAGTTGACTACAATGAGACATTCTCTCCCGTAGCGATGCTTAAGTCGGTTAGGATTATGTTAGCAATTGCTGTATATTTCGATTATGAAATATGGTAGATGGATGTCAAACTGCGTTCCTCAATGGTAATATTGAAGAAGAGTTGTATATGATACAGCCTAAGGGTTTTGTCGATCCTAAGGATGCTAATAAGGTATGAAAACTTCAGCGATCCATCTATGGACTGAAGTAAGCATCCCGGAGTTGGAATCTCCGCTTTGATGAGGTGATCAAAGAGTTTGGATTTGTCCAAACTTATGGAGAGGCTTGTATTTATAAGAAAGTGAGTGGGAGCAATGTGGAATTTCTGATATTATATGTGGATGACATATTATTGATTGGAAATGATATAGATCTTTTAAACAGTGTTAAAAGTTATCTAAACAACAAATTTTCGATGAAAGACCTTGCTGAAGTATCATATATATTAGGCATTAAAATCTATAGAGATAGATCAAGGCGCCTAATTGGGCTATCGCATAGTACATACCTTGATAAGATATTAAAGAAGTTTAATATGGACGAAAGTAAGAAGGGGTTCTTACCTATGTTGCAAGGCAAGACATTGAGTAAGACTCAAAGTCCGGCTACGGCGGAAGAAAGAGAGATGATGGATAAGATCCCCTATGCCTCGGCCATAGGCTCTATTATGTATGCCATGCTATGTACAAGACCGGATGTGGCACATGCTATTAGTTTGACTAGTAGGTACCAATCTGATCCAGGTCTGGAACACTGGATAGCGGTAAAGAACATCCTCAAGTACTTGAGAAGAACTAAGGATATGTTTCTTATATACGGAGGTGAAGAAGAGCTAGTCGCTAAGTGTTATGTCGATGCTAGCTTTGACACCGATCCGGATGACTCTAAGTCTCAATCTGGATACGTATTTCTCTTAAACGGAGCAGCAGTTAGTTGGAGGAGTTCCAAACAACTTGTGGTGGCCGGATCAACGACGGAGGTGGAATATGTTGCTACTTCAGAAGCGGCGTAGGAGGCAGTTTGGATGAAAGAGTTCATTACGGAACTAGGTGTGGTTCCCAGTGCGTTGGACCCACTGGTGATCTATTGTGAAAATAAGGAACCGAGGTCTCACAAAGAATTCCAAGCATATTAAGCACCGGTTTCACTCCATCCGCGAGCATGTCAAGGATGGAGATATAAATATTTGTAAAGTACACACGGACCTAAATGTAGCAGATCAGTTGACTAAAGTTCTCCCTAGGGCAAAACATGATCAACACCAGAACTCCATGGGTGTTAGATTTATCACTATGTGAACTAGATTATTGTCTCTAGTGCAAGTGGGAGACTGAAGGAAATATGCCCTGAGAGGCAATAATAAAGTTGTTATTATATATTCCTTATATATGATAGATGTTTATTTTACAAGCTAGAATTGTATTGATCGGAAACATCAATATATGTGTGTTTAATAAACAAAAAGGGTTCCTAGTTATGCCTCTCTTATAGACTAGCTTGTTGATTAACAAGATGATCAAGGTTTCCTGATCATGGAAATTGGATGTTGTTAATAACAAGGTCACACCATTGGTGGAATGATGTGATGAACATTCATCCAAAGTATAGCATTAAGATCAAGTCATTATGCTTATATTGCTATAACATCATAAGAAGTAATATTTATCGTTAGACCATGAGATCATGTTAATTGCTACCACCGGAAGAGTATCTTGATAACATCAAACGTCACACCGTAACAAGGTGACTATAAAGATGGGTTCAGTACTATGAAGGTGTTATGTTGAGGCTCATGGATCAAGAGTGGAATTTTTCAATCCAGATGACGGATAGATATACTCTGGGCCCTCTCGGTGATATCACATTAAGATAGCTTGCAAGCAAGTGATGTGATCACTAGAATGTTATATCACGGGAACGAGAAAAGAGTGCATGTCGGTAACGAGATCAAACTAGGTATGGAGATACCGATGATCAAATCTCGGGCATGTAATATATCGAGAGACAAAGGGATTTAGTTACAAGCGTTAAAGGTTCTCACGATCACATAAGTCATCATTGAATGTGTAGGAGTCAGTACGGATCTCCAGGTCCCGCTGCTGATTATTGATCAGAGAAGGGTCTGGATCATGTATGCATTATTCGCAAACCGTAGGGTGGCACACTTAAGAGTTATCGGAGACCATTTTGGAGCACATATGTTTCAGGCGAAAGAATTGCAAAGCGCAGGAATTGTTTCAATAGAAACCGAAAATTGTTTCGGGTGAAATTGCAGAAAGTGGTTCTGCATGTGATATTGAAATATTGCAAGGGGCTATATGTGAATGTTTATTAATTAAAGTAATTAACAACATTCTGAATAAATTTAATAAAAATAGTTTTATTAAATGAGAGAGCAATAAATTTGGAGAAATTTAATGCATTTAAAGTGGAGACTTTAAAAGGGGATGTGAACAGGCATTTTAATGTGGAGGGGTTACCACCACATGAATGGGGGAGGTGAGGGGTCACCCCCCCATGCGCCGGCCATGGAGAGAGGGGGCACCCCCCTCCTCCTATAAAAGGCCACCCATTCCCTCCTTCATCCTCAGACCTCCTTGTGAAGGATCTCTCTCCCCCTCTAGAATTATTCCCCCATGGTCTCGGATTAGCGAGATACATGTTCCCGGTGGCATTTCGTCTGGAAGGAGTTGCTTCTTCCGCTGGATCGCTGGAGCGAGGAGGTGGAGGTTGTCCGGTGGCTTGAACGTGTGTGCGAGTGCGGATGCGCTGCTGAGTTGCGGCGCTCGGACTTCCTCACGATCTTGAGATCGTCAAGTGTACGACTACATCAACCATGAGTTCCTACTCGTTAACAAAACTCGTTGGCTTCGAGGGTAAGTTCCCGTTGGATCTATGTCCACCCGTTGCTTTGTACCTAGTAGATAGATCTTGGCGTGTAGTTCACACCGTAGGAAATTTTTTGTTTTCTATGATGCGGACCCAACATAGGGCGCACCCAATGTTGTGTTGGACCAGCGTGGGTGACCTCACTCGCATTTCTCCCGAAGATCTGTCAACTGTGGAGGTGGACAAGAAAGTTCGAGCGCTGATGAATGATGGCCCAAAATATATCGAGCTCGTTGGGGAACCCCAAGAGGAAGGTATGATGAGCACAACAGCAAGTTTTCCCTCAGTTATCAAACCAAGGTAATCGAACCAGTAGGAGCAAGGAAACACCTCCAAGGTGTTGTTTCCAACTTGGAATCCTACACAACACAACCATAGAACTTTGCCCCCAACTTACAGTGAGGTTGTCAATCTCACCGGTTTTGCTGAAAACAAAGGATTAAACGTATTGTGTGGAAGATAGTAATAACTTACAGGAAGTAAATAGAAAACAGTAAACAATTGTAGATTGATGGTAAAAGAAAGGACCGGGGTCCATAGTTTACTAGTGGTGATTCTCCTTAAGATAGATGACATGTTGGGTGAACAAATTACAGCGGGCCAATTGACAAACATCGAGAAAGCATACATGCATATACTAATCATCTTGACTCCTATGAGATTTTATTGGGCATTACAACAATATACATAGACCGTAATCCAACTGCGTCTGTGAATAATAATCCACCTTCAGGTTATCATCCGAACCCCCTCCAGTATTAAGTTGCAAGCAATAGATAATTGCATTAAGCTTTGCATGTGAAGTAGACAATATGATTGTTCTATGAATAAAGGATTGTTGTTTTCACCCTAGTAGCAATAGCACATCTAGTACCTTAGAGATTTCTGTCACTTCCCCAGATTACTAGAGGCATGAACCCACTATCGAGCATAAATACTCCCTCTTGGAGTTGCTAGCATCTACTCGGCCAAGATATCTACTAACAACAGATAGCATGCAAGATCACAAATAACAAAGACATGATAGAATCAATAATCAATCTGAAATAGCATCTCAATATCCATCGGATCCTTGCAAACACAACATGTATGATTACAAATAGATGATCTTGATCATGAATGGGGCTCACAAGATCTAAACATGATAGAACCAAGGAGAAGAACCAACCATCTACCTACTACATGGACCCGTAGTCCAAGGATGAACTACTCACGCATCACACCGGAGGCTTGCATGGTGATGAAGAAGGCCTCCAAGGTGAATTCTCCCCTCCGAAAGGGTGCCGGGAAGAGCTTCAGATCCCTCCTGATCTAGGGATGGAGATGACGGCGGCTACAGACTCTTTTGTGGAATTTTGATCGGGTACTTAGGGTTTCTGTATCGGAGGCAATATATAGGCGAAAGGGGATGCCGAGGGGGTGCCCTAGGCGGACACACCACCCCCTGGCGCGGGCCAGGCCTGGCCGCGCGACCAAGTGGTGTGGCTGGCCTCTGGCCCCTCTTCGTCTCATCTTCTGGCTCCGTGTCCCCCTCGGTGAAATATTGACTTTGGATTTTGTCCCGTCCAATTCCGAGAATATTCATTTTCTGACTTTCCTGGAACCAAAAAACAGCAGAAAATAGGGAGCTGGCACTGTGGCATCTTGTTAATAGGTTAGTCCAAGAAAGTGTATAAAAATACTCCAAAGTGTGGACAAAACATAAGAAAGTAGATATAAACCAAGCATGGAACATCAAAAATTATAGATAAGTTTGCAACGTATCAACATCCCTAAGCTTAACTCCCGCTCGTCCTCGAGTAGGTAAGTGAGAAAAAGAAAGAATAATTTTTGAGGTGACATGCACCATCATAAACTTGATCAAAGTATTTGTAAAACATTGATAGCCAGGATCATAAACTTCAACATTGCATGAAAGATATAGTTCTAACAATAAGACAAAGCAACTATGTTGTAACATGAAAAGGCACAAACAAAAGATTCATGAATAACAATGATTTGCAAGACATTTGTTTTTTCACATAAAGAAAGAATAATAAGAATGGTATTCAGGTTGTCCCTCATAGTGTAGCAAAACATAAATGCATATGACACCTTCAAACTTCATAAGAGTGACTAGATACAAATAGTTTAAGATCAAGAAATATCAAAGTTATGCATCAATCAACAAGTCCCGGGACAATGCACATTAAATTAAGAATGGCCAGTATGCTCTCTTAATAGTTGCATAAAGATAGAAGATGGAGACTCAACATAAAAGTAAAAGAAAGGCCTTCATAGAAGGAAGCAAGGATTCAAGTCTCATAAAGAGCTTCCAAAAATTATGGTACTTATTAGCTTCTAGCTCTCATTGACCCTATCGTAAGCATCTTTAAGTGATTAAGGTTAAAGTGACAGAACTAAGAGGATATGCTTGACAAGTTAGAGGTTGAAAGCTCATGCCCCTTGCTTATGAGTACCGAACCTCATGCTACTCCACTTCAGTCAGAAGTAAGCTCTTGTCATTGTAAGTACATATGTATCATAGAGAACCGCCAACGAGGTACCCCTTGCCCCATGACACAAGAGCAATCTCATATCAAAATGACAAGGCAAGCAAACAATGAGCATCTCAACGATATTTTTATTTGCTATTTGCATAGGTTTTTATTGAGACTTCTTCATAGAATGCTCATTATGGTTATGCTGCAAGTTTCCACCATGATTAGGCATGGATTAGGCTAGCGGCCCAGGCGTTTCTCTAACACACATACAAACTCCATGATCTTACAAGTTCCCCTTTTATTTCACACCACCGGGATCCATAAGCAAAAGAATCATGATATCAACGGAATAATAAGTGCAATGTTGAAAGCGTTCCCCATGATACATGGTTCTGCTAACTTCAACTTATAAAGCGCAAGCATATACACAACAAAGATGGACACAATGGTTCAAGTTTATTAAATGCGATAAAAGGAAAGTGTGCCATCAAGTTTGTGAGAGCTTTAATCACTAGTTTTCACATAACGAGTTTAATTCGGAAGGTAGATAAAAACATGAACATACTTGGAATAGAAAATGCTAATAGGTAGGTATCGTGGACTCTTTGGAATAACTTAGTTTTATTTGGAGTTGGATGCATGAGTGGAACTCATACTTGGTTATGGAGGCTAGCAAAAGACTAGGAGCGACCAACTAAGAGAGCAATAATGGCCATAATCATGCAAAGCGACAAAACATCATTAATTAAAGCATAAAGTGATATTACAAGTCAAAAACTAAAGGATCATAAAGGCTATGGTGACTTGGGATAGTCATAACATGGTGTGAGCATGCGCTAAGTCAACCCAAATAAAGCATGAAAGGAGAATACCACAATACTATGCTTTAATATGCTAAAACAATGCATGATTCTTTCAAGGCACATTAAGAAATCTCAATTGTTTATAACATGTCATGCTACAACAAAAATCACTAAGCATAAAGCCAAAACAATATCAAGCATTACATGACAAAGCATAGGCCACAGTCAAAAACAAGCTCTTTTTACCACTTAAGCATGAACTTTTCCTACTCTTTTCCAAATCAAACCAAACTTATTTGAAAACTAATATATGAAAGAGAGGGTCCAACCAATTTATTCAAGCAAACTAAGCAAACCAAGCAAACAAAAACCAAAATGAAAACAAATGTGGTCCAAGAACAACACAACTGTGCATGAAACAATAAAAATGAAGTGTTTGGAAGAAACCTGAGATTTTTATTGATGAAGAAGGGGATGCCTTGGGCATCCCCAAGCTTTGAAGCTTGTAATTCTTTGATATTTCTTGGGGTGACACGGGTGGAATCCCCAAGATTTAGCTTTAGTCCATTCTTCATCTCATTACATCATTCGTTCTTTACACCTGAAATATTTCCTTCATACAAAACTTAACACAATCTTTATTAGCAACATTAGTGTACTTAAGATAATAAGTCTTTGGGTTCAGTTTCAACACCAATAAAACTTCCATTAAAACACAATCTACTTTAGCACTTCCCTGAAAAAGCTCAATTCCCCAAAAACAACTCAAAAAGGAATCAACAAGAAGAAAATGCAAATAATGGCAGAAATCTGTCAAAACTGACCAGAAGGTAAAAAACAATTTTTTCGAAAACCTTATGTTGCTCAAATCAGAAAGTGTTGAACTAACAAAAGTTGGATAACAACCTGGGCAGAAGCACAAAACATTACAGCTCAAACCGATGTACAGAGATTGTACACGAATTTTTACAGCAAAGCAGAAAAATCGGTTCCGGGACATCAACTTTCCCAAGCATTACTTATCTCTCATTAGAGGTTACTCTTGTCATAAAAATAAAATAAAAAGTATAAGGAGTGGTTATTATAGAGGTAATAACTTCCAAGACTCATCTAAAACTTTTGGGTTATCTCCCAATAAGTACTTTTCTTTAACGCCTTTAAGTTAGGCATAAGAAGCAAGAAAAAAGATCAAGTGTTCTCAAATGAAGAAGCATTAAGATTGATACCAGAAATATCTTCAACAAGGCAAGGTATCTCATCCAAATAAGTTCTATAGGATCCTCTCTCAATGCTCTTGGGTTCACTATTTTCATCAAACGGGTTTTCAGGAACAATCCAATCAAAATTCTTTTCTAAGGCTTCATGCATTGCTACAAGTTTAAAGGGTATTGGTATCTTAATTTCCTCCCCATTAGGTTCGGTTTTTCCCATATTCTCTCGTGTACCAATAACATCTACACATGAGCCTAGCATATTAAAACGTTCAAATACTTTTCTAGCTTACTTGGCAACATCATAGAATTCTTTAAGCAACATTTCCAGAATAAAATCTCTCTTTTCAGGGTCCTCAATTTCTTTAAGTTTAAGAAACATTACTTGCATTAAGGGGTTAAGGTTAACAACCTAGCTTCCAACATGTGAACTAAAGAAGCTGCAACAATTTCATAATTTGGAGCAAGTTCTGCAAGGGATCTATCATCAATATCCTCATGCTTACTAACATGATTAAAGAATTCTTCAATATTATCTTTTCCAATTATAGAGCCACTACCCATTGAAAGGTCTTTCAGGGTGAACTTAGGGATCAGCATGGTGAGCTAAAAAGAGGTAGCAACTATAGAAAGACTTAATTTTTGTGTGTTTTTAATAAAGAAAGCAAACTAGTACAACTTATTTTTTTGTGTTTTTGATAAAGAAACAGGTAAACAAAATATAAATAAACTAAGAAAAACAAAAATAACAAAGTAAAGAGATTGGTTATGAGGGACTCCCCTTCTGAAGATGTCCTTGACTCCCCGGCAACGGCGCTAGAAAAATAGCTTGATGGCCCAAAATATATCGAGCTCGTTGGGGAACCCCAAGAGGAAGGTATGATGAGCACAGCAGCAAGTTTTCCCTCAGTTATCAAACCAAGGTTATCGAACCAGTAGGAGCAAGGAAACACCTCCAAGGTGTTGTTTCACACTTGGAATCCTGCACAACACAACCACAGAACTTTGCCCCAAACTTACAGTGAGGTTGTCAATCTCACCGGTTTATCTGAAAAACAAAGGATTAAATGTATTGTGTGTAAGATAGTAATAACTTGCAGAAAGTAAACAAAAAATAGTAAACAGTTGTAGATTGATGGTAAAAGAAAGGACCGGGGTCCATAGTTCACTAGTGGTGATTCTCCCTAAGATAGATGACATGTTGGGTGAACAAATTACAACGGGGCAATTGACAAACATCGAGAAAGCATACATGCATATACTAATCATCTTGACTCCTATGAGATTTGATTGGGCATTACAACATTATACATAGACCATAATCCAACTGCATCTATGACTAATAATCCACCTTTAGGTTATCATCTGAACCCCCTCTAGATTAAGTTGCAAGAAACATATAATTGCATTAAGCATTGCGTGTAAAGTAAACAATATGATTGTTCTATGAACAAAGGATTGCTATTTTCTCCCTATTAGCAACAACACATCTAGTGCCTTAGAGATTTCAATCCCTTCCCCAGATTACTAGAGGCATGAACCCACTATTGAGCATAAATACTCCCTCTTCGAGTTGCTAGCATCTACTCGGCCAAGATATCTACTAACAATGGAGAGCATGCAAGATCACAAATAACAAAGACATGATTGATCAATAATCAATCTGAAATAGCATCTCAATATCCATCGGATCCCCGCAAACACAACATGTATGATTACAAATAGATGATCTTGATCATGAACGGAGCTCACAAGATCTAAACATGATAGCACAAAGGAGGAGAACCAACCATCTAGCTACTACATGGACCCGTAGTCCAAGGATGAACTACACACGCATCACACCGGAGGCTTGCATGGTGATGAAGAAGGCCTCCAGGGTGAATTCTCCCCTCTGACAGGGTGCCAGGAAGAGCTTCTAACCCTCCCGATCTAGGGATGGAGATGACGGAGGCTACAAACTCTTTCGTTGAATTTTGATCGGGTACTTAGGGTTTCTGGATTGGAGGCAATATATAGGCGAAAGGGGAGGCTGAGGGGGTGCCCTAGGTGGCCACACCACCCCCTGGCGTGGGCTAGGCCTGGCCGTGCGGCCAGGTGGTGTGGCCGGCCTCTGGCCCCTCTTCGTATCGTCTTCTGGCTACATGTCCCCCTCGATGAAATATTGACTTTGGCTGTTGTCCCATCCAATTCCGAGAATATTCATTTTCTAACTTTCCTGGAACCAAAAAACAGCAGAAAACAGGTAGCTGGCACTGTGACATCTTGTTAATAGGTTGGTCCAAGAAAGTTTATGAAAATACTCCAAAGTGTGGACAAAACAAAAGAAAGTAGATATACACAAAGCATGGAACATCAAAAATTATAGATATGTTTGCAACGTATCAACGAAGTTCACCGCCAAAGATATCCTTCCTGGAGACTTAGTCATGCTACACTTACGCGCGAGTAACTCCCCTCTTGAGGTAAGTTTTCCATTGACTCCTTATTGTTTGATGCTTGCACTAGGATTGGAAGGTAGCGAGTTCGCTGCCACCTCAATCGGAGGGAGTTTTGCCTTTTGAGGCCGAATAAGAAGACGATCGACTGTGCCCGTGCGGGAAATCCTCGATTCCAACGAAGATGGCACTCGCAAGCACTCTTGGAGTGAAGATTCTGACGCATCTACGCCGGAGGCACGGAAGGATACTTTGCCAGAGGTGGGCACCACAAGTCCTATTCCAGTGGTTCCTGTCTGCTGCATGGCTCCGCCACCGCTGAAGAAGCCAAATAATTTGAAGGAGCAGCTGGACAAGGACTTTGACCTTGATGACTTTGATGGGTAAGTCCTATTTTTGGAGTTGAGGTTTCTTGACTTGCAATTTTCTTTGTGCTGAATGCCTTCTCAAAGTTGTTGTAGTAGGACTTCATCATCATCATCCGGCGATTTCCGCCTCCTGGAGGACATTGGACTCGTATGCTCTAAAAATAAGGACGCGGAGGAGTCCTCGCCTTCCCCGAAGATAGCGGCCACCTCCGGTGCAAATTCCTCGAGTTCGCCCAATGCGAGGGGAGCACCTGGTTATTGCCCGGATGTCGATTCAGAAAGAAACTTCAAAGTCTTTGGGTGACCATGTAAGTCTTCATGAGCTCTTCACTTGAAGTATTTCGTTCGGGGTCAAACTTTTGGGTGATTGACATTGTCTCTTGCAGCCTGTTCTGCAGGAGTCTATTTGTCTTGGCGAGTGGATCGCAACCTTGGGCTGATAGCATGCGTGGCTAGATACCGACAACTGCCAGCTACGAAGTAAGCCTGTCAACTTGTACTATACTTCTGAGTATTTACTTTTATTGTGCTTAATGTATTCCCCTTGTTATGTAGAGGAGAACAATGATATTATTCATCGAGTGAACTCCCTTGAAAAGGGAATTAGCGTCGTGGATACCAAGCGAGATAAGGCACTCAAAGTCCTCAAGCGCTTCAAACAAGAGTCGAAGAAGCGCAAGGAAGACCTGATGGCTGCCGTAGCCGATAGAGAAAAAGGGTTCGTAGAACAACTTTTCTTTGTCGCCCAAGCACTCTGTGGTATTTGTTTGTTTGATCTTTTTGATGTGCTCGTATTTTCTTATTTTGTCCATGCTTGCTAATTTGGGGGAGTGCAATCCCAGATGCCGCCGATGTTGAATTCAACCGCCAGGTTCTGGTCCGTGAGGATGCTTTGGTTAGCGCTATGATAGCGATCGAAGATCGTGGCGCTTCCGCCTAAGATGCCCTCAAGAAGGCTAGAGTTGTTCTAGGACGCCTTCGTAAAGATATGCTCCCCAAGGCCAAGCTAGTTGAAGATCTTGATAGCTTAGTCGAGACCTTCGCGGGTGGCGTTCCTGCAGAGTTTAAGAACAAGCAGAAAGAAGTCAGTGCATCCTTGGGGTTGGCGATGGCGCAGGCTTGCGATGCCAATCTGGATGTCAGCCATATTACTTTGAAGATGCCAACAACCGCGGAGGGACAAGAGGTAGATTTTGATCATTTTGCTTCTCGATGACATAAATATAGGCCGCAGTTCATAGAGACACTCGTGATGTACTCTGCGGGGCAAAAACGGCTGAACGCGGCGAATGCCAGGACGTCAGGGGCTACTGCATCAAAGGCCACCGCGTCGAAGGCTTCCACAGAGTCAATGAAGCCCGTGGGTGTTGATGCGTAGGCGTAGCTGTCTTTCTTGTTTCCTTTTGTAGAGATGTGGAAAACCTTGGTCTTGTCTTGAACTACCTTTGTGGGGGTGCCCCTGCCACAACTTGTTGCTATTCTTGATGTATAAATTTTCTTCATGCTTTTGTCACTATAATTCCATTGGTAATGCCTCTTATTCTTTGAATCTTTTGCTTGGTTAGGGTTCTTCGAGTGGAGTGCAAGATGTTCCTTCTTCCGATGTGGATGTGGCGCAACCACGTTCGAAAGTGGAGGAGATATCGCTCTTGTCTCGCTTGCGTGATCACGTGAAGCACTTGGAGCGAGACATGCACTGGTGATTCATGGCAATGCCAGTGTCTGGAAGTCGAAGGCGGAGAAGGACATTGAGAGTGAGAAGTACCTTCTTAGCGAGGTGGCCCAAATCAACAAGCAGCTGCAATGTGGGTGTTCGTTTGACTTCCTTGCTCTTATTCTTCTGTGTGGCCAGTGTGTTCAATGATATGTTTGCTATTTCTATTTGTGCAGTTGTCAATCTCATTCTGCAAGAAGAGAGATATCGCATTAGAATCCGACTAAACTTCTTGACTTAGGAGCAGCTGGAAGATGGTGGTTTCTTCTGGACCGACCGGGATCGTGCAACTACATTGGCAACGCTGCAGGATCATGTGGTGCAGGTGCTGTGCTTTCTGAAGAAAGTGCAATCGTGCTTGAAGCATATCTTCAGGGTGATGTTTCCGTTGGATGCCGCACCATCAAGCTTGCTGGCTCTGATGCGAAAGTTTCATAATGTTGATGTAGTACGCGAGTGTGTGCACTAACAACTTGTTGTAGGTGCTAAGGCTGCATTGGTGCTTGTGCGCATGCAACAACCCGATGTGGACTTGGATACTGTTGCCGCAGGACCACCACAACCTCCAGCAGGGATGGCATGTAACATGGCGCCCCACAACCGAGCAGTTGATCGGCCGGCAGAAGATATCGTTAGCTTGTTTGGCGAGTGAACCAATGTTCTTCTTTTGCGTCAGTAGAGTAGTGTTTGACCTGCACAGGATATATAAGTGTTGTAAAGCTTGTATAATGTTTCCACTGGGTGTTTTGATACCCATGTTGTATGTAAAGCTTGTTAGCTTATGTGTTTTGTGAGTAAGTTTCTTATGCAATGCCTTTTCGTTAGCCTGATGCTTGCGGATCTTGGCACCTTGCCAGCCTGTTAGTTGCGTTGCAACTGGGTTGGGTTTATGAAAGTTTCGATTGATATTTTGGTCAGCTACTCGGGTCACTGCTTTGTGAGATTGTATACGTGACGAGGTCGTCAAGGAGGCACAACCCCCGGAGAATATCATTTTGCGACCCAAAAGTTGGGGCGCCCAGGCAATGCGGTACCCAAGTTCCCTGAAATCAGCTGCGATGACTACAGTTGGTGTGCGAAATACTCACAGGGTCTTTTTTGGCATGAATTCTGATGCAGCCCGTCCTACGGACGCTCCTACATCTACACCAACAAGTCCCCCAAGTGGACCCATGACTCGTGCCCGAGCCAAACTTCTACAAGCTAAGGTGAACTCGCTCCTCTCCTCGTGCCAATTTGATACATCCTTGGATGGTGTGCTACTTCATGCAACTAATCTATGCATCATCAGGTACGAAGCTCCAACACATCACCAAGCACCCAAGGATGGAGAACAAGAAGCAGAGCGTGAAGCAGAAGTCGCTGGAGCTGTTCAGACCGGAGTCTCCGGTCTGCGCACACCAGAGTCTCCGGCCTGCCAAAGGCTAACCCTCCGAAGGTCGGTCCGGAGACTACACCGGAATCTACGGCCTAGACCAGAGTCTCCGGCCTGTACACTGGAGTCTCCGATCCGACCGACGCCAGGCATGTAAAAGGCCTTTGGGCTTCGGCCCATGTACCCTTTAGTCCGTCCAGAACTTGTATTTTATTCCTAAAGTACCCCTGACTGAGTGGCTGGTCTATATATAGTCCCCCACCTCTATTGTAAACCCTAGGCATGATATTGGATTTAGTGGAAACCCCTTGTGGATCTATCTAGTTCTTGCCTCATGCTCCTTGACCAAGGAGAACCAATATCACAAACCTCATTGGAGTTTGCATCGTGCCTCCGCGTTGTACAAGGCATAGGCATCGGAGTCCCTTTGCCTAGACGTCAAGATCTCATCGAGTCTCCCATCTCGCCGTGCCGGTTCGAGAGAGAGTCCTCCGTCCGACGCTGATCCCAAGGATTGCGCCAGACCGTTCACCATCGGCGTGAGCTATTGGTGTGTATCGTGGTTTTGTGTGTGTGTGTTCATCGCGTTTTCGTGCGTGCGTTCGTCGTGTTCATCCTCCCCTCCTCTCCCCGCACTCCATCCTCGATTTGAAAGGGAATCGTGAAAATCGGGCCACCCTAGAGGTTTGCCCTCAACATATTGGTATCAAGAGCTTCGTTGCTCACGATTCCCCCATAAAATTTTCTTCTATCCACCAAAAATTCGAAAATCTCCAAAAAAAACAGCCCATATTTGCCTTTGGATCGATCTCTTGATTTGGAGTGTTATTTGTGGTTTTGATCCGACCAAACCTTGTCTTAGGAGTTGGTCCAGCTTTATCATGTGTTTTCCTAGCCCAATTTGGCCAATTTTTCACGGATTTGAGGACCCAAGGCGTGGATTTCCGCTCAAGAACACGAGTTGTTCGCGATCTGACTCCAGACCGGAGTCTCCGTCCCACAGACCGGAGTCTCCGGCCTACCCACACCAGAGCCTCCAGCCTGCACCGGAGTTTCCGGCCTGAGACCCCGGAGTCTCCGACCCTAACACCTGATTTTGACAGTTTTGCCTCTAATCTTGCATTGGCTAATTTTCCTTTGTTTTTTTGTGCCCGTGTGCATGTCGCTAACTAACAACAAGCTTCCACATCGACAACTCCCACGCTCATCGATACCATGGCACACGAACATCATCCCGCACCACCGACATCAAGTTCATCATCACCAACGAAGGTATAACTTGCGTCACCCTGTTAACTCCCTATCTTCCTTTGTGTGTACCTATCCCACGAGAGTGGCTCATCTTGTGTTTGCTTGAGCATTGTGCATTTGTCCTTGGATAGTGAGAGTGTAAGAGCAATATCAAGTGTGATTAGGTAGCATCAATGGAGAGCAAGAAAATAAAATAAAATAAATACAAAAGAAAGAACAATATACAAAGCAAAAGAAAAACAAAAATAGTCTCCCATTGCCAAAGAGAGTCTCAAAGCTTGTAAGCAAGAGAGAAATAAGAGCGCCCAAGGAAAGTGCACAAATCCATTGCTCATTTTTCTTGTTTGCAAACGAGCCACGATCTCTCCTTGCATTGGCACGACAACGAGCTTAGTCTTTGTTAGGACATTTTGTTTGCTCATTTTCATAGTCATGTCAATCCCAACAATCTCCACGTGTGTGTATATAGTCGTAGGTTCCCGTCACACTTTTGAGTTGTTACCCTTCGCCTTTGACTTGAGTTTTGTTTGGATTTTACCCACTTTTGACTATCCCTTTTATTTTGGTTGGTTCTTTGGCTTTCCACAATCCTAACCTACCACCAACATGCTTTTGAGAGTTAGTTCTTTCTTTAGTGTGAGTTTTCTTTGCATTTCCACTTTGCACGCTTATAGATCTCACTTGTGGTTTCTAGTTTGGTGCAATCCCCAATGTGAGGTACAAGGCTAACACCACCATATTTCACTTCCATATACAATACTTGTGTGTTTTGCATGATGGATAGACAAGGTGAGGTGAGCCAACCACCTCCTCAAGAAGAAGAACATGGACCGTACATGACGCGCGCAAGTCACTTCATCGTCCGACAAGAGTTTCATGATCGTTGCCAACCCCTTGAGACGCGACAAGATGAACAATTTGGCGAGACACAAGCCGAGTTCAAGAACATTGACAATCTCTTCGATGGCCTCGAAAGGCAAATGCAAGCAATGCATCACCACTTCGACCAACAAAATGAAGCGCTTCAATGCTCCGTCGCCGACACAAATGACAATCTTCGACGCCTCATCGACAGAATGGCAAGACCATGGTCACGTGCATCAAGCTGTTCAAGTTCTTCACATCGTCATGCACCTCTGCAACAAGATCTACATCCAAGTGCGCAAAGACACAATGACACCCCCGTGGTTGAAGATGGAACCTCTTCGAACTATGTACCTTCCCCACGGCACGCCGCAACGTCAAGCTATGATGGTGATTTCTCTTCAAGGCCACAACCAAGGCAAGAAGCACACCATCATCATGCAAGGGCCCTAGTGATCCAACAAGAACAACCACAAGAAGAACCGCGAGTGCAACCGCAAGTCTACCACAATCGACCACGACACATACTTGACACAACAAGTGATGAATCCAATTTGGAGAATCAAGCTCGTCATCGACGTGAAGCTCTCCAAGATCCTCCTCCTCGTCATCACTGTCATGAACGTGAACACCGACACCATGGTAATCACGAGGCGCCTCCTCCACCACACCAAAACATGGAGCGTCAAGTGGTACAAGTTGAGCGACGCCCACCACGTCAAGAGGCTCAAGACCATGATCTTCGCCGTGAGGCCCATGTGCCTAACCAACATCACCAACCGAGGAACGAGCCTCCCCTTTGCCGTCAACCGCGTCAAGAGGCTCCACACCCTCGCCACCATGAGGCCCAAGCGCCTCAACCACGCGTCAACAACAACATCAAGAGCAAGCTCTTCACCAAGGTCGCGAGACCCAAGTTCCACCGCATCAACATCAATATCATCAACAAGATCACCAATCTTGTCGCAATGACTGCAACAATGAAGAAACTTTCGGAAAGCTCAAGTTCACAATGCCCAAGTTCACCGGATCCAATGACCCCGAAGAATACCTTTGATGGGCACTCAAAGTCGACAAGATCTTCCGCATGCACAATTATAGCAACGAGAAGATTGTCGCCATGGCTTTGCTTGAGTTTGATGATTACGCCAACCTTTGGTGGGAACAAGTTCAAGTTGCTCGTGATGCAAGACAAGAGCCGCCAATCACAACTTGGCATGACATGAAGGCTCACATGAGATCCCGGTTCGTCCCCGCGCACTACACGCGTGACCTCTTCAACAACCTTCAATCACTTCGTCAAGGGACAAAGACCGTGGAAGAATACTTCAAGGAAATGGAACTCAACTTGATTCGTGTCAACATTGACGAGCGTATGGAACAAACTATGGCACTCTTCCTTATTGGGTTGAACCACCCAATCAAGCGCATCGTCGAGTTCCAAACATACAACGACATGGTTGAGCTTGTGCATATCGCAATAAAGGCTGAACGTCAAGTGCAAAGGACATCAAGTACAACAAGCCCAAGACGTATTTCACCTACAAGCAAGCTTCAACTGCTATGCTAATAAACCTCAATGGAAGCTCCTCAACTACCTCCAAGCCTTCCTTCAAGCCCACACTCCCTCAAGGAAAACTGCCCCCAAGTGGTAAACAAGCAAAGAGTGATACACCTTTCAATGGTGAATGCTACCAGTGTGGAGGCAAAGGACACAAGTCAGCCGAATGTGGAAACAAGAAGGTATTTTTCATCCATGACAATGGCGACGAAGAGTACTTGAGTGAAGATGAATTTGATGCATGTGTCAAGGAGGCAATGGTAAGGCAACGAGTGGAAGATGACCAAGAACTCCTAATGTGTGAACATGACACAAGTCCATCACTTGTCGTCATAAGAATCTTGACCACTCAAGCACAAGAGCATAAAGACCAATGCTCCAATATCTTCCAAACATGAGCCGACATCAATGGCAAATCTATCAAGGTGATCATTGACGGAGGGAGTTGCCACAACCTTGCTAGCACCGAGTTGTGTGAGAAGCTCAACCTCACCCTCCATCCGCACAAACACCCCTACCACGTGAAGTGGCTAAGTGACCAAGGGTCCGTGAAGATCAAGCATACCGTATCGGTCTCCTTCGCCATTGGTCCCTACAAAGACACGGTGGAGTGTGATGTGGTTCCTATGACAGTTTGCCACATGCTTCTTGGTCGACCATGGCAATTTGACAAGGTTGCTATACATGATGGTCGCACCAATGTATACACCTTCAAATGGCTCAACAAAACATGTGTTTTGCAACCAATGACTCCTAGCCAAATAATTGCGGACAATGCAAAGGCTTTAGCGAGGGTGCAAAGCACAACACCTACTTGTGAGAAGAGCGGGGAGAGAGAGAACCACCTCATAGTGAGTGAGAGCGACAAGACAAACTCGAGTGGAAAAAATAAGAGTGTTCTCCTTGCCATCAAAAGTGAGATGAGAGATGTTCGGAACAACCCATCCATCTTGCACTATGTCCTCCTTTGCAAGGGACTAGCACAAGGAACTAATGAATTGACCAATGTTCCTCCATCTTTGATGAATGTTTTGCAGGAATTCAAGGACGTGTTCCCCGAAGAGCTCCCACATGGTCTACCTCCTCTTCGTGGCATCGAACATCGCATTGACCTCATCCCCGGCGCACCACTTCCCAACCGCGCCACTTACCGCATGAACCCGGAGGAGACAAAGGATATTGAACGTCAAATCAACCAACTCGTCTCCAAAGGTTTGATCCAAGTTAGCACTAGTCCAAGTGTCGTACCTATGATTCTTGTTCCAAAGACAGATGATATGTTACGGTCATGCATGGACTGCCGTCCAATCAATGCTATCACCGTGCGTTATCGACATCCCATACCACGTCTTGATGGCATGCTTGATGAGTTGTGTGGAGCCACTATTTTTTAGAAAATTGATCTTCGTAGTGGTTACCATCAAATACGCATGGCTAAAGGTGATGAGTGGAAAACCGCCTTCAAGACCAAACTTGGTCTCTATGAATGGTTGGTTATGTCCTTTGGTTTATCTAATGCCCCATCCACCTTCATGCGCCTCATGAATCACATCATGCGTTCTCTCATTGGAAAACGTGTTGTTATCTATTTCGATGATATTCTTGTTTATAGCAAATCACTTGAGGACCATATAACACATGTCAAGGAAGTTTTGCAAATCCTTCGACATGAAAAGCTTTATGCTAATCTTCCCAAGTGCACTTTTGCTAAAGACAAGTTGATTTTTCTTGGATTTGTCGTTTCTTTGAAGGGCATTGAAGTTGATGTGTCCAAGGTAAAGGACATACAAGATTGGCCCATCCCAACAAATGTGAGTGAACTACAAAGTTTTCATGGGTTGGCCGGTTTCTATTGTTTCTTTGTGAAAGTCTTTTCAACCATTGCTTGTACTCTCAACGAGTTGACGAAGAAGAATGTCACCTTCGTGTGGGGCAAAGCTCAACAAACAGTTTTTGATGAACACAAAAAGAGGCTCACCGAAGCACCTCTCCTTGCGTTACCGGATTTCACAAAAACTTTTGAGATAGAGTGTGATGCTAGTGGTATTGGCATTGGAGGAGTCCTTATAAAAAACGGACGTCCTATTAGCCTACCATAGCGATAAACTTGATGGTGCTCATCTTAATTATCCAGTTTATGACAAAGAGCCTTTTACCTTAGTTCGTGTCCTTCAAGTTTGGCAACACTACCTATGGCCTAAGGAATTTATCATTCATTCCGACCATGAATCGTTAAAATATCTCAAAGTCCAAGCCAACTTGAGTAAGAGACACGCTAAGTGGGTTGAGTTCATGGAGTCTTTTCCGTACATTGTCAAGTATAAGAAGGGCAAAGATAATGTAGTTGCAGGCGCTTTGTCTCGAAAACATACAAGCCTTCTTACGAGACTTGAAATCAACGTGTTGGGTCTTGAGGAAATAAAATCTTTGTATGCTTCCGACCCGTTCTTTGAACCAATTTTCGTAAAGTGGTCCAATGACAAAGGAGTTAATGATTTCTATTTGCATAAGGGCTTTCTATTTCAACAAAACAAGCTATGCATTCCGAAGTCGTCGCTTCAACTTTTGCTTCTCCAAGAATCTCATGGTAGAGGCCTCATGGGTCACTTTGGCCGTGACAAGACACTGGCCATGCTCTCCAATCACTACCTTTGGCCCAAGATGAAGCGTGACGTGGAGCTCTACATTCAACGATGCACGACATGTGTTCAAGCTAAGTCGCAAGCTAACCCTTATGGTCTTTATATGCCATTGCCTATTCTTCATTCACCTTGGTCCGACATTAGCATGGATTTCGTGTTAGGATTTCCTAGATCTAAGCATGGTCATGATTCTATATTTGTTGCCGTGGATCGCTTTTCCAAAATGGCAGACTTCGTACCGTGCCAAAAGACCGATGATTCTTCACATGTTGCAAATCTGTTTTTCAGGGAAATCGTTCGTCTTCACGGTGTGCCAAGAACAATCGTCTCCGACCGCGACATAAAATTCATGAGCTACTTATGGAAGACCCTCATGGCCAAGCTCGGTGTCAAGCTCCTCTTTTCATCCGCGTCGCATCCCCAAACTGATGGCCAAACCGAAGTTGTCAACCGAAGCCTCAGAACTCTCCTAGGTGTGTTGATCAAGAATAACTTGAAGGATTGGGAGGAATGCATTTCCCACGCCGAGTTCACCTACAATCGATCAAGGCACTCAACAACCAAGATGAGTCCCTTCATGATCGTCTATGGTTTCGAGCCCCTCACCGCGCTCGACATCCTACCTCTACCTGTCCATGAGCGCACGAACATGGACGTTGAGAAGCGCACACAAGCTATGAAGAAGATTCATGAAGAAACAAGAGCTACTATCGAGCAACAAGTCCTTCGCCAAGCTTCAAGGTTAAACAAGGACAAGAAGGAGATGATCTTTGAAGAAGGTGATCTTGTGTGGATACATCTAAGCAAAGACCACTTTCCCAAGGAACGAGATTCCAAGCTCAAACCAAGAGGAGATGGCCCCTTCAAGGTCCTCAAGAGAATCAACAACAATGCCTACATCATCGACATTCCAGTATCCAAGTACCTTGCAAGAAACACATTCAATGTCAAGGACCTCTCACACTACCACGGAGATGTTCAAGATGATAACCATGAAGAGTCGAGGACGACTCTTTCCTAGGGGGGGAGCTGATGCAGCCCTTCCTACAGACGCTCCTACATCTACACCAGCAAGTCCCCCAAGTGGACCCATGACTCGTTCCTGAGCCAAACTCCTACAAGCTAAGGTGAACTCGCTCCTCTCCTTGTGCCAATTTGATACATCCTTGGATGGTGTGCTACTTCATGCAACTACTCTATGCATCATCAGGCACGAAGCTCCAACACATCACTAAGCACCCAAGGATGGAGGACAAGGAGCAGAGCGTGAAGCAGAAGTCGCTGGAGCTGCTCAGACTGGAGTCTCTGGTCTACGCACACCGGAGTCTCCAACCTGCCATAGTCTCTAGTTTAAAGACCTCGGAGACTCCGGCATGTCCTCCGGTCTGACCCCTCGAACCAGGCTCTGGGACAATCTGTATGCCCCTCCGGAGGTCGGTCCGGAGACTACACCGGAATCTCCGGCCTAGACCGGAGTCTCCGGCCTGCACACCGGAGTCTCCGGTCCGACCGACGCTAGGCATGTAAAAGGCCTTTGGGCCTTCGACCCATGTACCCTCTAGTCCGTCCAGAACTTTCCTTTTATTCCTAAAGTACCTCTGACTGAGTGGCTAGCCTATATATAGTCCCCCACCTCTATTGTGAACTCTAGGCATGATATTAGAATTAGTGGAAACCCCTTGTGGATCAATCTAGGTCTTGCCTCATGCTCCTTGACCAAGGAGCACCAATATCACAAACCTCGTTGGAGTTTGCATCGTGCCTCCGCATTGTACAAGGCCTAGGAATCGGAGTCCCTTTGCCTAGACGTCAAGATCTCACCAAGTCTCCCATCTCGCCGTGCCGGTTCGAGAGAGATTCCTCCGCCCGACACCGATCCTAGGGATTGCGCCGGACCGGTCACCGCCGATGTGAGCTATTGGTGTGTATCGTGGTTTTGTGTGTGTGTTCATCATGTTCTTCGTGCGTGCGTTCGTCGTCTTCATCCTCCCCTCCTCTCCTCGCATTCCATCCTTGATTTGAAAGGGAATCGTGAAAGATCGGGCCACCCTAGAGGTTTGCCCTCAACAAATTCAACTTTACGTTTCAATACAAAAGTTCAGGCTAACGGCCGTCAAGTTGGGCCCCCCTGTCAGTTCTCGCCGTTATTTGATACGTTGCTAACGTATCCATAATTTTTAATGTTCCATGCTTGGTTTTATCTACTTTCTTATGTTTTGTCCACACTTTGGAGTACTTTTCATATGATGTCTTGGACTAACCTATTAACAAGAGCCACAGTGCTAGTTGCCCGTTTTCTGCTGTTTTTGGTTCTAGGAAAGTTAGAAAATGAATATTCTCGGAATTGGATGGGACAAAAGCCAAAGTTATTATTTTACCGGGGGACACTTGGAGCCAGAATAAGAGACGGAGAAGGGCCAGAGGGTGGTGACACCACCTGGTGGTGCGGGTCAGGCCAGGCCGTGCCAGGGGGTGGTGTGGGCCCCTCCGGCACCCCCTCGGTTTCCCCTCTCGCCTATAAGAGCCCCCCGATGCAAAAACCCTAGGTCGTCAATCAGAAAGCCACAAAAAGTTCTGCAGCGCCGCCGCCACCGAAGGGGAGATTCGGGGGACAGAAAGTCTCTGATTCGGCACCCTTCCGGAATGGGAAAGTGCCCCCGGAGCCATCTCCATTGATCTCCACCGCCATCTCCATCACCGTTGATGATTCCCATGATGATGAGGGAGTAGTTCTTCCTCGAGGCTAAGCGTTCTACGGATAGCTATGTGTTCATCTCTCTCTATGCATGATCTTATTGAGATCATGAGCTTGTAATCTATAGATCTACCTTGCTACTCAAGTGTTTCGATAGATCTCTGCTCTCCCCATGTGTGTGAAAGTGATAGCATGCACACCATGGTGGCACTTAGGCTAGAGATTACAAATACTTGTTATGAGTTATATTTGGAGTTGGATGTCTTTATGAAATTGTGGTGTTTTGGAACCATCTAGTGCTCAAGGTGATAGTGTGGGGTTATCTAGATGGGAAAGGCTTACTTTGAGGTGTGCTGTTATAGCCCTACCATGGATTAGAGTGTCCAACTGGAGAGTAGTTCAAAGTAGTATCATGAAGATAATATATTTATATGAGAGTGTTCACTAGTGAAAGTATGATCCCTAGGCCTTGTTTCTAAGCATTGAAACATCATTTGCAACTAGATCTGTTACATGTTTGCTTGCTTCCATCTTTATTTCAGTTTTCCTTTAGTCTCTTCCACACCATCAAGTTATTTTCTAGCACCGTTGTGTTTTATCCATACCACTTGTATTTCACTATCTCTTCGCCGGACTAGTGCACCTATACACCTGACAAGTGTATTGGGTGTGTTGGGGACACAAGAGACTTCTTGTATCTTGATTGCAGGATTGCTTGAGAGGGGATACCTTTGACCACTTCCTCCCTAAGTTCGATAAACCTTGGGTAATCCACTTAAGGGAAAACTTGCTGCTATTCTACAAACCTCTGCACTTGGAGGCCCAACAACTGTCTACAAGAATAGAAGTGCGTAGACATCATTATGTCGCTCCCGTCACTTAGGTGTCAATTAGGCTTGCAGCGTTTGCGCCTGCATCCATTACACGTCTTCTTCTTCCCTGGAGCGGCAATCAGTGGGGCGTCGTAGCCATGGTGCGGAGCTGGGACGTGGACGAACCTGATCGGCCCAGATCTCCTCCCTGTAGGCTTGCAGTGTTGGCGCATGCATCCATTACGTGTCTTCTTCTTCACCGGAGCGGAAATCTGTGGTCGCGGCCATGGCGCAGAGCTGGGACGTGATGAACCTGCTCGGCCCCGATCTCCTCCCCATCGCGAGTCGGAGCTCGCCCTCACCATGGACGAACCGATGGCACGGTGCAGGGACAAGAATTGGTTCCCGGTGAGATCTGTCACCGTGTCACCATGCTTGGTTCTGTTTTCCTCCTCTAGAATCTGAGCTCGCTGTCGCCATGGTTGCACCCGCACCAATTCTGCCACCTCTACTGAGGTCTCTGTGGTAGCTCAAGTTCTATCATGTGGACCTGTAAGCGAATTCGGAGTTGGGCGGCGGACCAGTTGTTGAACCTGCAAGGAATTTACTGAAGACGGTGTGCCGCTCCAAGGTCTTCGGCTGATGCCTTCGGCTTCTGCCAATGTCCACCACCGATGTGAGATCATTTAGTTACTTCAATACAAAATTTCAACCAATTTAACTTGTTGATGCATTCCTTGACAATTATAATATAATCGAGCACTAGAAATATTTTGTAGTGTGCATGAGAATGATCAGTAATATAACTGAACACTAGAAATTTTAAGACACTCCATATAAAGGAGTAGATTAATATAGAAGGTTCACCAGAGACACCACGGATATATTGTATTACATGCCACACACAGGTAATAATTAACTAAGATGCACTAGTAGAAAATGGGCCTTTGGTTCGGGCCATTAGTCCCGGCCGTGGCTGGAGCCGGGACTAATGGTCCGAACCAGACGGCCCGAGGAGGCCGAGGCACTATGTCCCGGTCCGTAAGGAACCATTAGTCCCGGTTTGAGATACAAACCGGGATAAATGGGTCTGGGCCGGCGCGCGTGCTCCTGGCAGAACCTTTAGTCCCGGTTTGTATCTCAAACCGGGACTAATGGCCTGGCCCTATATATATGCACCCAACCCTCCACTCTCTCCTGTTTTTTTCCTATGTGAGAGGTGGGTATAACTTTGTGCTAACTTTTTTTCTTCATATGCACTAGAGGTGTTCGGTGAAATGCCTATTAGAGCGATGCCACTTGAGTTCACACAAGACAAAATATGATATGAGGTGCTAGAGCGACACTTAAGGTTTCTCCTCTTTGTTTTGAAGTGTCCTAAAAGGTTAGCAACTATTTTCTCGTTTTGACTGCGCGGTACTAATTTAAGCATCGTGATTGCGTTTGATATATGCATGGTTGTATGATGCAGATGAGCCACCCATGGATGTACGGTGACTGACGCTCTCACGCTTACAGAGAAGGCGTGTGTTCTTTTAGCCTTGTGGCCGAGGCGAACAAGCGGCGAGATGGTTTTACGTGTTGTCCATGTGTTGAATGTCGGAATGAGCAGGCTCACACTTCCTCAAGAGTCATTCAGAGGCACCTGCTTTGGTCCGGTTTCATGTCCGGCTATAATGTTTGGACCAAGCACGGAGAAAGAGGGATTATGATGGAAGACGGCGATGAAGAAGAGAACGATGATGACAACTACCGATCTATGTTCCCTGAATACGATGATACCGTAGTTGAAGATAATAAAAAGAAGGGGGTGAAGAATGGGAACCATATGAGCCTGTTGATGATTTTGGTCGGGTCATTAGTGATGCAAGGCGAGACTGCGACACAGAAAAGGAGAGGTTGCAGTTCGAGCAGATGTTACAGGACCACAACACATTGCTGTATCCAACTTGTGAAGATGGCCAGAAGAAGCTGGGTAGCACACTGGAATTGTTGAAGTGGAAGGCAGAGACCGGTATGACTGACTCAGGATTTGAAAAGTTGCTGGTAATAATGAAGAAGCTGCTTCCAAGAAATAACCAATTGCCCTCCAGTACGTACGAAGCAAAGAAACTTGTCTGCCCTCTAGGATTAGACGTGCAGAAGATACATGCATGCCCTAATGACTGCATCCTCTACCGCGGTGAGAAGTACGAGAATATGGATAAATGCCCGGTATGCACTGCATTGCGGTATAAGATCAGAAAAGATGACCCTGGTGATGTTGAGGGCGAGCAACCCAGGAAGAGGGTTCCTGCCAAGGTGATGTGGTATGCTCCTATAATACCACGGTTGAAACGTTTGTTCAGAAATAAAGAGCATGCCAAGTTGTTGCGATGGAACATGGAAGACCGTAAGAAAGACGGGATGTTGAGGCACCCTGCTGATGGTCGGCAGTGGAGAAAAATCGAGAGAGACTTCCCGGACTTTTCTAGTGACGCAAGGAACTTATGGTTTGGTCTAAGTACCGATGGCATGAATTCTTTTGGGGAGCAGAACTGCAGTCACAACACCTGGCCCGTGACTCTATGTATCTACAACCTTCCTCCTTGGTTGTGCATGAAGCAGAAGTTCATTATGATGCCAGTGCTCATCCAAGGCCCGAAGCAACCCGGCAACGACATTGATGTGTACCTAAGGCCATTAGTTGATGAACTTCTACAGTTGTGGGCCAAACCAGGTGTACGTGTGTGGGATGAGCACAAACAGCAGGAATTTGACCTACAAGCGTTGATGTTCATAACCATCAATGATTGGCCTGCTCTTAGTAACATTTCAGGACAGACGAACAAAGGATACAATGCATGCACGCACTGTTTAGATGAGACTGAAAGTATATATCTGGATAAATGTAGAAGGAATGTGTACCCGTACAATCATCGTTTTCTTCCGCCCAGTCATCCCTTAAAGAAGAAAGGCAAGCATTTCAATGGCAAGGCAGAAACCCGGACGAAGCCTGTCCCCCGTAGTGGTGCTGATGTATTTGGTATGGTCAAGGATTTGGATGTAATCTTTGGAAAGGGTCCTGGAGGACAACCTGTTCCAAAATACCCCATTACCGGACACGCACCCATGTGGAAGAAGAAATCTATATTTTGGGAGCTACCCTATTGGAAAGTGCATGAGGTCCGCTCTGCAATCGACGTGATGCACCTGACGAAGAATCTTTGTGCGAATATTCTAGGCTTCCTGGGCTTGTATGGGAAGTCAAATGATACCCCGGCAGCACGGGAGGACCAGCAACATCATAAAGGACAAGACGGCAAGCATCCAGGGCAGTTTCAAGGGCTTGCCAGCTACGCTCTTACCAAAGAAGAGAAGGAAATCTTTTTTGAAGTCCTTTTCAGTATCAAGGTCCCGTCTGGCTTCTCGTCGAATATAAAGGGAATAGTAAATATGAAAGAGAAAAAATTTCAAAACCTAAAGTCTCATGACTGCCATGTGCTTATGACGCAATTGCTTCCGATTGCATTGAGGGGAATTCTACCAGAAAATGTTCGACTAGCCATTGTGAAGGTATGTGCATTCCTCAAAGCAATTTCTCAGAAGGTAATCGATCGAGAAAGTCTATCAGGGTTACAGATTGATGTGGTCCAATGTCTGGTCAGCTTCGAGTTGTTGTTCCCGCCATCCTTCTTCAATATAATGACGCACCTCCTAGTTCACCTAGTCGAAGAGATTAGAATTCTCGGTCTTGTGTTTCTACACAATATGTTCCCCTTCGAGAGGTTCATGAGAGTCTTAAAGAAATATGTTCATAACCGTGCTAGGCCAGAAGGTAGCATCTCCAAGGGCTATGGAACAGAGGAGGTCATTGAGTTTTCTGTTGACTTTCTTCCTGACCTTAAGCCGATTGGTGTTCCTGAATCTTGTTATGAGGGGAGGATGACTGGAAAAGGCACAATAGGAAGGAAATCAATGGTATGTAGGGACGGGCATTCTTTCACTCAAGCACACTACACAGTTCTACACAATTCCACCGTGGTGGCTCCGTATATCGAGAAACACAAGAATATTCTACGCTCCGAAAACCCAGGGAAGCCTGAAACCTTGATTAAAGGGGAACACGAGAAGAATTTTGGCAATTGGTTGCAGACACATCTCATGAATAACACCACTGTTGGAGATGAGTTGTACTCGTTGGCCAGGTTACCATCTTCGACTATATGTACTTTCCAAGGGTACGAGATAAATGGGAATACATTTTACACGATCGCCCAAGATAAAAAGAGCACCAACCAAAACAGTGGTGTCCGCTTTCATGCAACAGATGACAATGGGCAGATTGACACATATTATGGGTACATAGAGGAGATATGGGAACTTGACTATGGACTTACTTTTAAGGTCCCTTTGTTTCGGTGCAAATGGGTCAAGCTGACAGGAGGCGGGGTACATGTAGACGAAAAGTATGGCATGACAACAGTGGATCTCAACAATCTTGCATACATGGATGAACCATTCGTCCTAGCCAACGATGTGGCTCAGGTTTTCTATGTGAAGGACATGTCTACCAAACCGAGAAAAAGGAAAGATAAGCAAAAGAGTACAGAATACGATGAGCCAAAGCACCACATAGTTCTTTCAGGGAAAAGAAACATCGTCGGAGTGGAAGATAAGACAGACATGTCAGAAGATTACAATAAGTTTCATGAAATTCTGCCCTTCAAAGTGAAAACTGACCCTAGCATCCTGTTAAATGATGAAGATTCTCCATGGCTACGGTGCAGAAGAAAACCACAACACTAGATGTTGGTGATGTGTAATAATGTATTAAACCTTTTATTTGAGACATAAATCTATGTAATTAAACCTTTTATTTGAGACATAAATCCATGTAATGTATTAAACTTTTTATTTGAGACATAAAGGTCCCCTTTCATGTAATACATCTTGCTCAATCAAACTAGACGTTCTGAGCCGTGGTAGGTGATCACACAAAGTGAAGGAACCATCACAAGAGAAGGAACCCACAAACATTAAGGATACATAGCACAACTGAAAATTAAGAAACATGCCTAATGGTTGGAGTGATTCAGTCAAGCTCCTGCCTAGCCCTGTAATACGTGCCACTGTAGTCGTCGTAGTCACCGGCGCCGTCGTCGCTGTCGTCGTCGGGGTCGCCGTAGTCGAACCTTGAAGGTTGGGCACGCGTGGGCTGGATTTGAGGGTACCGCAGGCAGGGGTTATTGCTGGTCGTGTTGTAGGCCATGACACTCTAGAGAGTCCGGCCGCACCACCACATCCGACGACCGGCCTCGTTGAAGTTCGAAGAAGGTGGGCCATCCTCCTCGTGCCGGGCGAGCGCCCTCTCATGCCGATTGATGAAGAAGGCTTCCCAAGTCGGGAAATAGTCGGGATGCCAGTTGGGATTCCTCCGCTGCTCTGGCATGAGCTCGAGGTAGTAGTGGTTCATGATGGCCATCCGGCGCTCCACACCTAGAGGGACAGGAGGGACCGGCACGCCTCCGGTGCTCAGCATCCAGCCGGTGGGGACGCGGTAGCCCGGTGGGCAGGGGTAGTTCGAGGCGCAAAGCGCCTCCGCCTCCCGGGTGGTTAGAGATACGATGGAAGCCATGGGAAGAGAATGATGAGTCTAGATGTGATATGTAAATGGAGTCCAAGCGTACATATATATACTGAAAAAATGGTGGGAAGACAGAGGTGGGAACCGGTGGAAAGCGAGGGAACGCAGTGGCGCGGGAAACTTTCATCCCGGGTGGGGTCTCAAACCGGGACAAAAGATGGGGGGCCTTATCTGGGGGAGGCTTATCTGGAGGGCCTTATCTGGGGGGGGGGGGCTAACCTTTAGTACCGGCTGGTGGGTGCAACCGGGACTAAAGGTGGTTTTTGTGTCATCTAACAAAACTGTCGGTGGGATAAGGACGCGTGGGTAACCTTTAGTACCGGGTGGGGGCTCAAACCGGGACTAAAGCTGTCGGTAGGATAAGGACGCGTGGGTGGACGCACTGCTCGATGAGATAAAGCATGTAGCGCACGACGCCCTGTCGGAGGAAGAAGACAAAGTAGAAGCGGCGTCGTGCCTATAAAAGGAGCATCGATACGCCATGGCAAGCAACTCAACAAGCCAACATGGATGGAGAGTTTCATCCCCATGGATGGAGGAAAGGGTTGGGAAATCTCCCGTGGCAGAACTTCTCGAAGATTCCCTTGGTGCACACGCCCTATGGCATCTTCGGAAGTTCCGCCTCGGAAAATATTTTCCTGCTAGCCCGTGAAAGACTCCATCTCCGCCTCCCTAGGGTTAGAGGTATGGTGGAAGCCATGGGATAGAGTGGAGAGAGGCGGTAGATATGAGTCTAGATGTGCTATGGCAACGACCAAGCCGACATGGATGGAGAGTTTCATCCCCATGGATGGAGGAAAGGGTTGGGAAATCTCCCGTGGCGGAACTTCTCGAAGATGCCCTTGGTGCACACGCCCTATGGCATCTTCGGAAGTTCCGCCTCGGAAAATATTTTCCTGCTAGCCCGTGAAAGACTCCATCTCCGCCTCCCTGGGGTTAGAGGTATGGTGGAAGCCATGGGATAGAGTGGAGAGAGGCGGCAGATATGAGTCTAAACCCTAAACCCTAAGTCAGAGGAGGGAACCCTAAACCCTAAGTCAGAGGAGGGAACCATAAACCCTAAACCCTAACCTAAAAACCCTAAACCCTAAACCCTAAACTAAAAACCCTAAACCCTAAACCAAAAACCCTAAACCCTAAACCAAAAACCCTAAACCCTAAATCAAAAACCCTAAACCCTAACCCCTAAACCCTAAAGGGGCTACGATCCGGAAGAGAACGGGCGGGAAAAAATAAGGCAGGGTAGACGATTCGGGGCCCCCGGTCTAGGGTTTCGCCGGAGGAAGACCACCGGAGCATCGGAATTACATGAAAATGGCAAAATGGTTAATAGTTTGACTAGTTAGAATAATTATTTTATAAAACAGAAAATTGATTTGAATCACTTATTTAAAAATATGCAAAATGTAATATTTAATGCATTTTTAAATTGAAAATGGCAAAATGGTTATTAGTTTCACTAGTTAGAATAATTATTTTGTAAAACAGAAAATAGATTTGGATTAGTTATTCAAATTCAAGAACTTTTCATGTTGAAATTTTTCTCAAATTCATAAGTATGCAAAAACTGTAAAATTCAAATGTTTAAATAATATGCTAATTGAATTTTTTTAAACAGGCGCACCCCAGGGTGATTTTTTTGAAAAAGGGACCTTTGTCCCGGTGCGTGCTACACACCAGGACTAAAGGTGTGGCGTTGGCGCGCACCTGTTGAGCTGGGCCGAAAACCTTTTAGTCCCGGTGGGTGGCACGCACCGGGACTAAAGGGGGGGACCTTTAGTCCCGGTCCGTATAACGCACCGGGCACCGGGACTAAAGACTCTTTAGTCCCGGTTCGTTATATGGACCGGGACTAAAGGGCCCCCACCTATATATCTTTTCCCACGCGCCCCTTCTTCTCCCCACGCAGAGAACACCCACGCGCGCGAGGACGACGAATCGACGCCGGCAGGCTGCCCGACTCGCTCTCTAGCCGCCACCACCCCAACCACCGCCGCCGCCACTCACTCCAGCCGCCACCGCCGCCGCCACTGCAGCCGCCTCGTGCGCACTGCCAGCCAGTAGAGGTACACCGGCCCGCCTCCCCTTCGCTCCCCTGTCCGGCCGGCTACGCGGCAGCATGGCGCTGCTGGCCACTATGGGCGAGCAGGCCGGGCCGACGACAGCCGTGCACGCCGGCGGCGCCCCCGACCAAAGTTCTCTGTTTTCCATTTTTTTTATTTTGTAGTAGTTAATTGTAATAGTATTTTGTAATATTTAGTAGTTAATTGTAGTAGTTATTTGTAGGAATTGTAATAGTTAATTGTAGTAGTATTTTGTAGTTGTATTTTGTAGTAGTATTTTGTAATAGTTGTTTGTAGTAATTGTAATAGTTAATTGTAGTAGTTAATTGTAGTAGTTGTAATATTTAGTTGTAATAGTATTTTTGTAGTATATAGTTAATTTTCTTTTGTAGTGTAATATTATTTAATTTTGTGTATTATTTAGTATAGTGTAATAGTAGTGGATAATTGTAACATTATTTAGTAGTTGTAATATTATTTAGTAGCTAGTGTAATAGTAGTGTATATATTAGGGTGGTAGTGGTCGCGGGCCTCCGGACTTAGGGTTAGAGTGGTGGTGGTCGCGGGCCCCCGGACTAATGGTTAGGGTGGTAGTGCTCGCGGGCAGCCGGACTTAGGGTTAGGGTGGTGCTGCTCGCGGGCCACCGGACTTAGGGTTAGGGTGGTAGTGCTCGCGGGCAACCGGACTTAGGGTTAGGGTGGTGGTGCTCGCGGGCCACCGGACTTAGGGTTAATGTGGTAGTGCTCGCGGGCCCCCGGACTTAGGGTTAGGGTGGTAGTGCTCGCGGGCCCCCGGACTTAGGGTTAATGTGGT
Source organism: Avena eriantha (assembly GCA_910589775.1). Classification (NCBI taxonomy): domain Eukaryota; kingdom Viridiplantae; phylum Streptophyta; class Magnoliopsida; order Poales; family Poaceae; genus Avena; species Avena eriantha. Next base: position 273,121,921 of record OU342740.1, on the reverse strand, counting down.
AGTGCTCGCAGGCCTCCGGACTTAGGGTTAGGGTTACGGCATCACTAGAATTTTGCTATTGTTTAGTATTATTGTAGCAAATTGCGTGTTCATATTATTGTTTAGTATTACTTTATGTAGCAATATTGAATGAAAAATGTTATTGTGTGCATTTTGTAGAAAACTATGGATCCAATCTAGAGAGACCTAGCACAGGAAGAAATTCTCGAGGATATGATCAACGACACCCCCCATGTTGATCCACCCGAATCTCCATTGATTTATCTGAACCCCTCCGGTGAGGGAGAGGAGGTCGACCGAAATGATCAAGGAGAAGCCGACGGCTCCGGTGGTGGAGAAGCCGACGGCGAGGTATATATATGAAGTCTGGTGATCAGTAGATGCATTAACTAAGTTGTATATATATAAAAATTGACGAATGTTTCTTCTCTTAGGCCTCCACATCGAGCAAAAAATATTCCAAACGAGGCCCGGCCAAAAAGTTGGACGCATCTAGGCGTTATACAATTACGCGGGTATCACCACGGGGTGAACCGGTGGAACCCGAAAAGGCTAGAACTGTATTTAAACAACAATGCGGAGTTATGGTTAGGGATCGCATCCCGATCACCGTTTGAGAGTGGAATAAGACCAAAGGGGCGAAAGAGGGTGAGTATGTCTCTGACAGGTGCAAAGAGGGTCTTTGGAATGACCTCATGACACATTTCACCCTGCCAGAATGTGAGGATGATGCCGACACAGCTGCATTTGGAAGAAAGTCAAGCAGTGGACTCTTACGAAGATGGCCGAACTATTCAAGAACTGGAAGAAAGCATTATGGCAAAAGTATCAGAAGATGAAGAAGACTCCTAAATTTGAATGCTATCTAACGAAGCAGCAGGCTAACTGGGATGCATTTGTGAAGTACAAGGAGTCACAACCTGCTATGGAAATGTAGGAAAAAAACAAGAAAAATGCCGCGATGAAGAAATATCACCATCACCTGGGGCCACGGGGCTACGCGGCTGCCATGCCAAAGTGGGATGCTAAAGAGAATGAGCTGCTTGCTAAAGGGATCACTCCAGAACCAATACGCGAAGAATGGGATCTGAGGGCAAGGAATTGGTTCCTTGGGCATGGGAGTGAGTATGACAAAAGTACAGGGGACCTTATTTGCAGTGACAGGATTAAGATACCCCGGGATACATGGCAGAAAGTGGTGAAGGAGATTAAAGCGGGGACAACAAAGTTCCGTCCCGATAGAGAGAAAGACTTGCTGACAAAGGTCCTCGGGAATGACGAACGCGGAGGATGTGTACGAGGCCTTGGCCCTAGTTATACATGGGAGATGGGGTTTCCCAAAGATAGAGATACTTATAGGAGCCGAGAGAGAGCAAAGAGGCGACGGCAGGAGGAGGAGGGAGACAAGTTCACCGAGTTGATAGGAACACTTCGAATGCATCAGCAACAGATTGACGAACTTCGAGGAGCAGCGCGCCTGCAAGATCCTGTACTCGATATTACCGCCATCCCATCTCAGCGGAAAAGCAGCGTGGCTGAATCGGAGGTCCCTTTTGATGATGCACGTATGGTAGATGGCGGTCCCGGATACCCTGTGGAAGGAATCAAGGAGCAGGCATCTGGTGAGCTCCATCAGAAGGTGAAGAACCTATCCATCAAGGTGGCGGTCGGATGTGCTTTACCTTGTCCACCTGGCGCACGCTGGCATGGCCGTGAGATTTTAGCTGGCTATGCTAAAGTTGGTGTGGATGAAATCACAATGGGGTGGGACTCAATGGAGCTTGATATCCCTAGACCTGAAGGTGAGAGGACACTCGGAGAAGTACTGGGTGGTATCATTCTATGGGACAAGAACAACATCAAGCTTCCAGGCTGGACGCCAAAGCCAACACCGCCTCTGAGTGGTCGCATGTCACCTTCACCTCCATCACCTCCAAGAAGCCCACCCCATGACTATGACCACCACAGCCCGAGTCCATCTCGATCTCCGCCGCAGCCTCCGATTAGTACTAAACGACATAGGAGCCCAAAACGACAAATGTCGCCCTCCCAAGAGTACCTCATAAGAATCTTCCTATCAGACCTTACGATCGTACTGATGAGGAAACCGACATGATCGTAAAGGCCGAATGTGTTGCGCAGCTTCAAAAGAAGAAACCCGAGCCCGCCCCAGTATACACCGGGAAGCAAAAAGCGTATGCACTTTCTTTTCTGAACACAAAATCGCAATATGACTTGCACCATAAGCTAGATGACTATCGACACACACTTCAGAAGGAAGTGAAGAAGATCAAATCAAGTAGAAGTGCAAGCGGGAGCAAATCATCAAGTCAAAGTGCAACCGGGAAAAGAAAGGACGTCCCCCAACTCGGGGAACAGGCCAAAAAATCGACCCCACCCCTCAAGGTGGTATCCTATGACACTCCCCAGCAGGATATGGAAGAAGCTAAGAAGCTTGCGGCCGCTATGAATGTGACTGTTGAGGAATTGCTAGGTTCCCAGGACGACAAGTTACCCAAGGCTCAGGTAGTCCCTACATATGTCCTAGGGAAGCCTCTGGTCAGCTTTGAGCAGTTCCAACAACTGCCAACACAAATGCGGAGTTTACATAAATGGTACTTGAAAGCCTTAAAGGAGGAGAGAATAATGATCGTGGCGAAAGTCCCACATGACTACTACTTCCGAGAAGAAGAGGTCCATGTTGAGTTTCTAGAACTCTTCCAGTTATACACTTTCGACGCCCTCGACAAAAGTCTCATGAGTTGCTATTGTCTGTAAGTTGTTGAATTCATTGTCTATATATAAGCTGTTCATTTTTTTTCAGTTGTTCAGTTCATTGCATGTAATTATCCTAATTATATCCTTTTGTACTCTATTATTATGCAGAATGAAGATCATGGAATGTAAAAGAAGGCCTATCTTCAGTGTTGGGTTCATTGACCTAGATAAAATACATTGTCGGACACTAAAGGAAAAACCCGAGGACTCACAGGAAAACCTTCTAAGGTTTCTAACGGAGCAAAATTTATGTGACCACATACTGTTTCTTTACAATTTCGCGTGAGTGTCTTACTCTATTGTACACATTCTCTTTTGCTTACTCGATGTTAAGTGTAATTGATGAGTTACTGATGTATATATAAACGTGTACAGTTTCCACTAGATTCTCATGGACATTCAACTCGATAAGGGAAGAGTTGAATTCATGGACCCATTAAAGAGACCCCTGGAATAGTTTAGTGACATGCAGGACATGCTCTAGAGGTAATTTCCGCGCTATAGCGGTCTCTTTCGTTGATTTCTTGAGATATCACGTAATAAATAACTCATTCATTTTCTTTACCGGGTAGGGTTTGGAACCAGTTCAAGAGTGCGGTTACGGGTGACTTTACTGAGAAGCTGACGTTTAAGCCGGTCTCGGTAAGTAGTAGGCGCATCTCTTTACTTCTAGTTTCAATACAATTATGATGCTGGATTATTATTTTGATTGAATTCTATTCTCGTAAAGTGCACGAGGCAGCCACAGGGGACGAATCTATGTGGATTCTACGTTTACGAGTTCATTCGCACGTTTACCAGTGAGCTGAATGATTATAGAGTTGATGTAAGCAATACATTCATATCATTATTTTTATTACCGTCACTTTTTGTTATCATGATTGATATTCATATTGATCTCCTTTTGTTATATAGTTCGAGAAAATGCGGGATCAGCTCCTACCACAGCAACGTGTAGTAGCAATTGCTGAAGAACTGGCAGGATTCTTGATGAACGAGATGATAGATGACGCCGGAGAATGTAGTGTGAATAGGCACCGATGATCCCCGACCGTGTAATTGAATAGATGAGCTCTAGTCCCGATAATTGTGATCTCCATGTGTAACTATCATGTATATATTTGTATGCTCGATCTTAAGAGAAGTTATCTTATGTATGCACGAACATGTACGGTATGTGGTAGCGTAGAAAACTTTTTTGAAATAAAAAAAGAATACAAATTAAATTCTCTGCCACGGCAGAGAAAGTGCCTAAAATTCTGCCGCGGCAGAGAACCATTTGTCCCGTTTCGTAATACGAACCGGGACTAATGGGGGGGCACCCAGTGCCCGCAGAGACAGCCACGTGGATGCCCATTGGTCCCGGCTGGTAAGAGGGTCGGGACTAATGGGTGGGCCTTTAGTCCCGCCCCTCCAGTCCTGGTTACCAGGACCAGGACTAAAGCCCCTTACGGGCCGGGACTAGAGGCCCGTTTTCCACTAGTGATGCCTAGCAGGGCAGGGGCATATCAGCAGGAGGCAGCGACAGCCTAGTAGATGGGATACATGACAGTCCTAACGTACTCCCGGAGGAATTTGCTGAAGGCTGCGTGCCGTGCCAAGGTAATCGGCCTTTGGCTTCTACCTCCTCCTCTGGCAACGCCCACCACGTGCTGGATCATGTTGTCGAGGTCCACGTTGATTGCTCTGCCACATAATGGGCAAAACAGTCTCCCCCTATGATGGAAACGGATTAGCCCACACCGTAACCGCCTCAACACGTAGCGGCTCTTGTTGTCCCTGGATACCTTGCTATCGTCCACTTCATCATCATCCTCCTGTTGATTTTTAAGAACATAACTTAGAACTCATACATATGATTGAATTGTATTACAACTCAAGAATTAACAACATGTATATGTAAGACAATATATCCATGGATATCAAAGATAAAGCATCTCAACAATAGTTTGATCGGTTCATATATCATTTCATCTCAACACAATGACAAATAATTGCATGAGAGTGTATGTAGAATAAAGATTGTGGCCTCATAAGTTTCTTCAGGGACGGCATGAGTGAACCAAGTAACAATTGCACGACCTATATTGTTCTTGTACATCGCCCCAGGTTCACTAACTCATCCCTGATAAAATCTGACACCAATGTGTCTGCCTCTCTTTTGGGACAAATTTGAATCATTGGCCACAATAAGAAATTGAAATGTAATCGTACAAAACAATATTCAGGGATATACATAGTCAGGTACAAAAACAAGCCTAAATATTGTAATTATAAATAAAAAACCAAACAATTAATCTTCAAGTACATGTTAAAAATACTTATGATCAAAACCATTCATATACATATGCATCGTACCAATCATTAAAAGATCAAAAACAATTCAAGGATCATATATGTAGTTCCATATGAGAATAAATCTAGGGCCTCATAATTTGTTTCAGAGATGGAGTTGGCGAACCAAAGTACCAACAACACAACCTATATTGTTTGTGTGCATTGCTGCCTCAGGTTCACCAACCCATCCCTAAAACATGACACCATCATATGTGTCTCCCCTTGAACTCTTTTGGGGCAAATTTCAATCATCGGCCTCAGTGACAAACTGATATGTAATTCTGATACACTATGAATGCATGGAATAGATAATTCAAATATCATAGTTCTATGAATGTAGAATAAAGATTGCGGCCTCATAAGTTTCTTCAGGGATGGCGTAAGCGAACCAAGTAACAATTGCACAGCTTATATTGATCTTGTACATGGCCCCATGTTCGCTAACTCATCCCTGAAAAAATCTGACACCAATGTGTCTGCCTCTCTTTGGGGCAAATTTGAATCATTGGCCACAATAAGAAATTGAAATGTAATCGTACAAAACAATATTCAGGGATATACATATCCATCATGTGACGCATTCATGGATCAGAAACAATACAAAGGTTATATATATAGGTTCCATATGAGAAAAAAATTAGGGCCTCATTTTTTCAGAGATGGAGTCGGAGAACCAAAATACCAACAACATAACCTATATTGTTTATGTGCATTGTTGCCTCAGGTTCACTAACCATCCCTAAGAAAATGACACCATCAGATGCCCTTGCACTATTTTGGGGCAAAATTGAAACATTGGGCTCAATAAGGAATAGAAATGTAATGTTATAGGCATGTTGTGTATCGAAATCAACACTCAACTAGCAAACTCAACTAGATGGCAGATGAGCAGATTGGGGTTTTGTGACTAGACGGGTTGGGGTTTTGTGACTAGATGGCAGATGCATCAATCGACCGATCGAACCATATATACTACCCTACTTCAAGAGTAAAAGAATCTGTACACGATTGAGCAAATCCTATGTATGAATAGTGAAATCTGCGACTACGACTAGAGAAGCTAGTAATGTAGTACCTCAGACTCCTCATCACGGACCTCCTCCCCGAACTCGTCATTCTCCGCGATTGCGTCGAAGATTTCTTGGACGGTTATGGGGTCGTTGATGTAGAGCACCGGATTGCCTCCGCCTGCCGCCTGCGCCCATCTAGATCTGCCGCTGGCACCACGACGTTGTCGGGCACCTACTGCTCGGCGACGACGGCTACTGGCTGGACGGATGAGCTCGAACCCTTGATGGCATGGCAACGAGAGGCGTTCGTGCCCAGAGAAGACGCCTCCGCCTGCTTGGCGACGACCGAGCCATCTGCCGCTGTGCCTTCAACTGTCTTCAGCTCTAGCTCGTCTCCACGCGTACGCTTCATGGCGCACCTAGGGAAGGAGGTAGTGCAAGCGAGGGAGCTTCGGCGAGCGTGGTAGGTGCAGATTGGGGTCTTGGGACTAGACAGACTGGGAGAAAATGACACGAGCACATGGAAGAAGAAGGTCGAGGGGGGTTATAAACACCGTACCGTTCGTAGTCCTTGAGTGGACACATGTGGTGGGTGGGGGGCGGGGGCTACCACGACCTCCACCTTTTTTTTGGGTTCCCTTTTTTTTGAAACAACCACGATCTCCACTTTAGAGCTGCATTGAAAACACGCTCATGGCACACCTCGATTCCACTGCATGCAAGTGGCGCGGAACCAATTTCTAGCAATGTTACATCTACTCGAGGGGGCCCTTGACTCAGGGAAGTTACTAGCGGTAGGGCCCAGTTGGAAGTGAGATTGAGAGCGCTGCGTAAAAATGGGATATGTTTTATTACAATCAAGTGGCAATAAATTGCAGCGTCCCATCGACAACCGTGCACTCGATGACCCCGTTGCCCTGTGCATGTGTTGTAGTAGCAGTAGTAGCCTTTGCAGACTAGATTAAACGTGACATGACCACTCGACGACTTTTTCCATGGACGGCATCGTGTTCCTTTTTGTATAGGGAGATGATGGCTCGTGTATTAACAAGCTCGTTGGGAACCCCAAGAGGAAGGTATGATGAGCACAGCAGCAAGTTTCCCTCAATTATGAAACCAAGGTTTAATCGAACCAGTAGGAGCAAGGAAACACCCCAAAGGTGTTGCTAGCTGAGCCTTGGCAGGGCGCACTACCGGTGCTGGTAGCAACGTGGAGACTGCACAACACAACCACAGAACTCTGTCCCCAACTTGCGATGAGGTTGTCAATCTCACCGTGTTTTGCTAAAAACAAAGGATTAAACGTATCGAATGGAAATAAGTAAAAGTTTGCAGAAAGTAAACACAAAGTAGTAACAGTTTGTATATTGTATGTAAAAGACAAGGACCGAGATCCATAGTTCACTAGAGGTGGCTCTCCTTAAGATAGATAACATGCTGGGTGAACAAATTACAGCAGGGCAATTGACAAACATCAAGAAAGCAATACATGCATATACTAATCATCTTGACTCCTTTGGAACTTGATTGGGCATTACAACATTATACATAGACTGCCATCCAACTGCATCTATGACTAATAATCCACCTTCAGGTTATCATCCGGACCCCCTCCAGTATTAAGTTGCAAGCAACAGATTATTGCTTTACGAATTGCGTGTAAAGTAAACAATACGATTGTTCTATGAACAAAGGATTGTTGTTTTGTCCCTAGTAGCAACAACACATCTAGTACCTTAGATATTTCTGTCACTTCCCAGATTACTAGAGGCATGAACCCACTATCGAGCATAAATACTAACTCTTGGAGTTGCTAGCATCTACTTGGCCAGGATAGCTACTAACAACGGAAAGCATGCAAGATCATAAATAACAAAGACATGATAGAATCAATAATCAATCTGAAATAGCATCTCAATATCCATCGGATCCCCGCAAACACAACATGCAGAATTACAAATAGATGATCTTGATCATGAATAGAGCTCACAAGATCTAAACATGAAAGCACAAAGGAGGAGAACCAGCCATCTAGCTACTCCATGGATCCGTAGTCCAAGGATGAACTACTCACACATCACACTGGAGGCTTGCATGGTGATGAAGAAAGCCTCTAGGGTGAATTACCCTCTCTGGCAGGGTGCCGGGAAGAGCTTCAGATCCCTCTCGATCTAGGGATGGAGATGACGGCGGCTACAGACTCTTTCGTGGATTTTTGATCGGGTACTTAGGGTTTACATCCCGAGGGCATCTTATAGGCGGAAGGAGAGGCCGAGGGGGTGCTGGGGTCGGCCAGACCACCCCCTGGCGCGGGCCAGGCCTGGCCGCGTGGCCAGGTGGCGTGGACGACCCCCAGCCCTTCTCCGTCTTGTATTCTGGCATCTGATGACTTCCGGAAAAATAGGCACTTTGGCTTTTGTCCCGTCCAATTCCGAGAATATTCATTTTCTGACTTTCCTGGAACCAAAAACAGTAGAAAACAGGCAGCTGGCACTATGTCTCTTGTTAATAGGCTAGTGCAAGAAATCATATGAAAAGTACTCCAAAGTGTGGACAAAACACAAGAAAGTGAATAAAACCAAGCATGGAACATCAAAAATTATTGATACATTTGCAATGTATCAACATCCCCAAGCTTAACTCCTGCTCGTCCTCGAGTAGGTAAGTGATAAAAAGAAAGAATAATTTTTGAGGTGACATGCACTATCAAAGACTTGATCAAAGTATTTGTAAAACATTCAAAGCTGGGATCATAGTACTTCAATCATAACATGAAAGACAAAGTTCTAGCAATAAGACAAAGAAAATATGATGCAACATGGAATGGCACAAACAAAAGATTCATGAATAATAATGCTTTGCAAGATGTTTGTTTGTTTCACATAAAGAAAACATAGCATAATAGTATTCAGCTTGTCCCTCATAGAGTAGCAAATATAAATAAATAGGACACCTTCAAAGTTCATAAGAGTGACTAGATACAAATAGTTTAAAACAAGCAATATCAAGATATGCATCAATCAACTAGTCTTGGGACAATGCACATAGAACTAAGAATGGCCACTATGCTCTCAAAGTAGGCGCATAAAGGTAGAAGGTGGAGACTCAATATAATGGTTGAAGAAAGGCCGTCATAAAAGGAAGTAGGGATTCAAGTCTCATAAAGAGCTTCCAAAAATTATGGTACTTATAGCTTTCAGCTCTCATTGCCCCTATCATTAGCATCGTGAAGGTGATTAAGGTTAAAGTGAACAAACTATGGTGTACATGCTTGACGAAGTATAAGTTAGAAATTTCATGTCCCTTGTATACGAGGGTCGCTCCTCATGCTACTCAAGTTTAGTCACCGGTAAGTTTTTGTCATCGTAAGTACATGTGTATCATAGAGAACCGCCAACAGGGTACCCCTTGCCCGATGATACGGAAGAACCCCCATATCAAAATGACAAGGCAAGCAGACAACAAGCATCTCAACAATCTTCTTATTTACCATGGGAATATGGTGCTTTTTCTCTCTCTTTCCTCTTTTCATAATATCTCTTTTTTTCTTTTTCTATTTTTTTCTCAATACAGGACTGTCTTTTTTTATAACAAGAATGCTTCATAGACAGCTCATTATGGTTACGCTACAGGTTTCCACCATGTCAGCATGGATTAGACCAGCAGCCCAGGCGTTTCTCTAACACATATACATAACTCCATGGACTTACAAGCTCCCCTTTCATTTCACACCGACGACATCCATATACAAAAGAGCATGATATCAACTAGGTACAAGTACCAGGTGCAATGTTGAAAGCGTTCCCCATGACAACATTGTTCTGCTAATTCCCAACAAATAAGTGCAAGCATATACAACATAGACGACACAATGGTTCAAGTTTATTAAGGGAAAGAAAAGTAAAGTGTGCCATCAAGTTCGTGAGAGCTTTAACCACTAGTTTTCTCATAACAAGTTTAATTTAGAAGGTAAACAAAAGCATGAATATACTTGGAATAGCATAAGCTAGTAGGTATGTATGGTGGACTCTTTGGAATAACTTGGTTTAAGGAGTTGGATGCATGAGTGGAACTCATACTTGGTTGTGGAGGCTAGCAGAAGACTGGGAGCGACAAACTAAGAGACCAATAATGGCCATAATCATGCAGAGCGACAAAACATCATTGATCAAAGCATAAAGTGATACTACAAGTTTTAAACTAAAGGATCATAAAGGCTATGGTGACTTGAGATAGTCATAACATGGTGTGAGCATGCGCCAAGTCAACCCAAATAAAACATCAAAGGAGAATACCACTATACTATGCTTTAATATGCTAAAACAACGCATGATTCATCCAAGGCACATTAAGCAATCTCAATTGTTTATAACAAGTCATGCTACAACAAAGAATACTAAGCATAAAGCCAAAACAATATCAAGCATGGCATGACAAAGCATAGGCCACAGTCAAAAAACGAGCTCTTTTCACCACATAAGCATGAACTTTCCTACTCTTTTCCAAACCAAATCAACTATTTGCAAATCAATGTATGAAAGAGGGGGTCCAACCAAATTTATTTAGAAAACAAAGCAAACAAATAAAATGAAAAACCAAAACGAAAACGAAAAAGAAGACGCTCCAAGAACAACACAACTGTGCATGAAACAATAAAAATGAAGCGTTTGGAAGAAACCTGGGATTTTTATTGATGAAGAGGGGTATGCCTTGGGCATCCCCAAGCTTTGAAAATTGTACTTCTTGGATATTTATTGGGGTGACACGCGTAGCATCCCCAAGCTTGAGATTTAGTCCATCCTTCATCTCATTACTCATTCCTTCCATATACCTGAAATTTTTCCTTCATACAAAACTTCACACAATCTTTATTAGCAACATTAGTGCACTCAAGATAAATATGTCTTAAGGTTCAGTTGTAACACCAAATAAACTTCCTTTAGAACACTAGCTACTGTAGCACTTCCCTCAAAAATCTCAATTCCCCAAAAGAACTCAAAAAGGAACCAACAAGAAGCAAATGCAGAAAATGGCAGAAATTTGTCAAAACAGACCAGAATGTAAAGACAAATTTTTTCGAAGAGCTTATGTTGCTCAACTCAAAAAATGTTGAACTAACAAAAGTTAGATAACAACCTGGGGCAGAAGCACAAAAACTCATGCCTTAAGAATACGTTCAGAGATTGTACACGAATTTTTACGGTGAAGCACATAAATCTGTTTCGGGACAGCAACTTTTCCAATCACTACTTCTCTCTCATTAGAGGTTACTCTTGGCACAAAAAGCAAATAAAAAGGATAAGGTGCGGTTATTACAGAGGTAATAACTTCCAAGACTCATCTAAAACTTTTGGGTTATCTCCCAATAAGTACTTTTCTTTAACACCTTTAAGTTAGGCATAAGAAGCAAGAAAAAGAATCAAGTGTTCTCAAATGAAGAAGCATTAAAACCAAATTTCTTGCCCTTAACTCTCTTACTTTTATTCTTAACCTTGGGGAAAATGTGTTTGTTTGGTGGAGAAGAAAGGTGCTTGGTCCCCTTTCCCACATTTATTATTGCTCCAAGGAGTTCTAATAGGGACCTTCCAAGTGTAATTTGTCCTTTTCCTGCACATTCAATAACAAGATAATCATTAGAAATCATTTTCCCAAGGATCTTTGTAAACACTCCTTCAGCTATTCCAATAGATAATATGGTAGCATTATTAGCAAGATATATTTCTTTTCCTCCTTTAGTAAGCCCCCAAAGATTCAAAGATTCATAAATATCTTTGGGCATAAGACAAAATTCAGACATGATATCACAGCGGGCTTGAAAAGTTTCAGTGTTTATCTCAATATTTACTATAGGGAGCCACTTTGATGGTTCAGAACTTATTGGAACATAATTATGATGCTCCCTAAGCGTATTTATCAATCTTTTAAGCTAGTAGTGCTAGTCTCAAGAGTGTTCAATCTAGCAAATATTTTTGCGAAAGAAATATCAGTTTGGCTAGGCAAGTTGTAAGTAAGGATCAATTTCTTTATAGCATTAATATCATCATCCTCATTACATTGGAGGAAATCTCCTGCCACAACAGCATCTAAAGCATATCTATAGCAAAGAGCAAATCCAAGGTAAAAACTGCTAAGGAACAAGCTTTGAGTCATTTTAGGCTCAGTTTTTTTATGTAGATCAGAGATTCTAGACCAAGCTTCCTTGAAGCTCTCCTAAATTCCTTGTTTAAAAGTGAAAATCATTTCCTCAGGTAACATGGTGATTGGAGCAAGGCTAGACATAGTGGCAACTTAAGAAGGGAACTAATTTTTTTGTGTTTTTGAAATAAGAAAGCAAACTAGTAAAACTAATTTTTTTGTGTTTTTGAATAACAAAACAAGCAAACAAAGCAAAAGAAACTAAGCAAAACAAAAACAACAAAGTAAAGAGACTGGTTATGAGGGACTCCCCTTGTGAAGATGTCCTTGACTCCCCGGCAACGGTGCCAGAAAAGTGCTTGATGGCTCGTGTATTAACAAGCTTGTTGGGGAACCCCAAGAGGAAGGTATGATGAGCACATCAGCAAGTTTCCCTCAATTATGAAACCAAGGTTTAATCGAACCAGTAGGTGCAAGGAAACATCCCAAAGGTGTTGCTAGCTGAGCCTTGGCGGGGCGCACTACCGGTGCTAGTAGCAACGTGGAGACCTGCACAACACAACCACAGAACTCTGTCCCCAACTTGCGATGAGGTTGTCAATCTCACCGTGTTTTGCTAAAAACAAAGGATTAAACGTATCGCTGGAAGGAAGGAAGAGTTTGTAGAAAGTAAACACAAAGCAGTAAACAGTTTATAGAATGTATGTAAGAGAAAGGACCGGGATCCATAGTTCACTAGAGGTGGCTCTCCTTAGATAGATAACATGCAGGGTGAACAAATTACATCAGGGCAATTGACAAACATCAAGAAAGCAATACATGCATATACTAATCATCTTGACTCCTTTGAGACTTGATTGGGCATTACAACATTATACATAGACCGCCATCCAACTGCATCTATGACTAATAATCCACCTTCAGGTTATCATCCGAACCCCCTCTAGTATTAAGTTACAAGCAACAAATTATTGCTTTACGAATTGCGTGTAAAGTAAACAATACGATTGTTCTATGAACAAAGGATTGTTGTTTTGTCCCTAGTAGCAACATCACATCTAGTACCTTAGAGATATCTGTCACTTCCCCAGATTACTAGAGGCATGAACCCACTATTGAGCATAAATACTAACTCTTGGAGTTGCTAGCATCTACTTGGCCAAGATAGCTACTAACAACGGAAAGCATGCAAGATCACAAATAACAAAGAGATGATAGAATCAATAATCCATCTGAAATAGCATCTCAATATCCATCGGATCCCCGCAAACACAACATGCAGAATTACAAATAGATGATCTTGATCATGAACGGAGCTCACAAGATCTAAACATGAAAGAACAAATGAGGAGAACCAGCCATCTAGCTACTACATGGATCCGTAGTCCAAGGATGAACTACTCACGCATCACACCAGAGGCTTGCATGGTGATGAAGAAGGCCTCCAGGGTGAATTCCCCTCTCCGGCAGGGTGCCGGGAAGAGCTTCAGATCCCTCCCAATCTAGGGATGGAGATGACGGCGGCTATAGACTCTTTCATAGATTTTTGATCGGGTACTTAGGGTTTTCGTCCTGAGGGCATCTTATAGGCGGAAGGAGAGGCTGAGGGGGTGCTGGGGTCGGCCAGACCACCTCCTGGCGCGGGCCAGGCCTGGCCACGCGGCCAGGTGGCGTGGCCGGCCCCCAGCCCTTCTCCGTCTCGTATTCTAGCATCTGATGACTTCCGGAAAAATAGGCACTTTGGCTTTTGTCCCGTCCAATTCCGAGAATATTCATTTTCTGACTTTCCTGGAACCAAAAACAGCAGAAAATAGGCAGCTGGCACTGTGGCTCTTGTTAATAGGTTAGTCCAAGAAATCATATGAAAAGTACTCCACAGTGTTGACAAAACACAAGAAAGTGAATAAAACCAAGCATGGAACATCAAAAATTATAGATACATTTGCAATGTATCAGCAGACGTCAAGATGGTAGCTCGTTAACTGGCAGTTTGAAAGAGTACCCTTTTCCTCTCTCACTAAACAGATATGTTTCATTTTTCCCAAATTGGAGCAAATCTAGAGAAGATTCTCTCTTTGATAATTCGTTCCCTTTTCGACCTCTTTGTGCCTCCGATCAGGTAGAAAATCTAGAGCAACGAACCACACCAGGCAGAATACATTCATTCAAAAAACAAAAAAATGTAGATATAGCTGTGCGCAGCTAAATAGGATATAGCGATAGAAAGTAGGTTGCTTAACGAGGTTCGATGCATTCAACCAGAAATAGGATGCAAGCAAAATATAGAAAATCAAAAGAAGCTGCTTAGCGCAGCAGCTGCCGCAATAGCAGATACATTCAAGGACACATCCAACCCGTCCTTCATGCGCCCACGCCTCCGTCTCCTCCCTCCGGTGCTTCCTACAATTCTTGCTGCCCAGTCCCTTGATCTTGGGGGCCTTGGGCCTGATTGGAGGCATGCGGCCCTCTTTGATGGCCACCCGCTGGAGGTTTCGGGGGTGAATGCCGAGAGCCCGATATTCAGCAATGTAGGCATTGATGTTCATGGATTCGCGCTCGCCACCTTTGTGGATGCCGGAGCCCGGGGTCTCTGCATGCTTCAGTAAGGAGTTGAAGTCGGTGCCTGCGTGACTCACCCAGCAGAAGGCGATCCCCTTACATAAGGGGCAGCGCTAGGGGCCGCCCCTGAAGAAAGCGTCGTACTGGCCGGCCCGCAGCCTCCTCAGCACCTGACGAGTCTTGGTGTGCATGGACTCATCATCGCTGCAGATGTCGCTGCCGAAAACCTATTGGAAGAAAAGGAAAAAAGGGGGAGTAGATGATGTAAGAAGATCGGGCAATCGAAATGCGAACAAGCGAATCCTAATAAACCAAGATCTAGCATCCAACGATGGGAATGGTAGAAGAACCAGGAGAAGGGAGCAAACCCTAGTTTCCTCCGACCATGGGTTGTCGATGCTGGTATCGTAGGGGTTTAGTGGAGTGATGTACTTATCTGGATCGTAGGTGCCCGAGAAGTGCTTGATCTGCCTGTGACCGGCGGGGGCCTCCTTGCCAGTGGGGGGCTCCTCTTCTGCGGCTCCATCGGTAGCGAGGACGGGGGACTGGACGGGAACAACGGCTGCCATCGATGCCTCGACTGGGGCCAGGACAGGGACGTCAGCTGCTTTCAACGCATCGAGGGTGACCGGTAAGGAGATGGGGGCCTCCTCGTCGGCGGCCTCGGAGGTGACGATGGCCACCTTATCCTCCTACACCATCGCTGGCGCGGACGGGGTATTCTCGGGAGTTTGCGGATGCTGGTGGGACAGTGGAGCGGGTTACGTGGGGAGAGTGAGCGAGAGTGAGAGTGGGTGTGCGGAGAGGGGCTCTATAGTTAAGGTGGATGGAAGCAAGGCACATTTCGTTGCACCACCGTGCAACGCGCCGCGCGGTCTACTACACCGTGCACCGCGACACGCGCACGGTACGTCACGTTTTTTTCCCGGGCCATGCATGGCAGTTCTGTATTGAGCCGCATGCAAAGGGCACATAAACAATTTCTATGTATGAAGTTTGACACGGCCCTAAAATTGGTGATAGTTAAAAGTGGAAATGTAGAGGGGAAGGTAGGTGGCTGTACGGCGAGATTTGTGGGGTTGTGATCGATCGGGTAGAGGGATGTGTTGATGACTACGAGTGACTCGATGAAGGCAGAGACGTTAGGTCTCGTCGAGCTCAGCTCTTCGGCCTCTGGCTAGCGCATGCAAGTTTCTTACAGTGGGGCCCAGTTGGAAGTGAGATTGAGAGCCGCTGCGTAAAAAATGGGATATGTCTTATTAAAATCAAGTGGCAATAAATTGCAGCTGTCCATCGACGATCGTGCACTCGATGACGCATGTGTTGTGGCGTAGTAGTAGCAGTAGTAGGATTTTCAGACTTGATTAAACATGACATGACCGCTCGACGACTTTTTCCATGGACAACATCGTGTTGCTTCTTATAGAAGTCTCGCTGAGGGAGACGTCCGTGTTGTCTCACGCTATACTGTGAAGGGCACGACGTGTGCAACGATCATTGTTGGATCGCATAGAATCAACGATTGGTGCACACGATCCGTGTGGCAACTGTGACAACCAATCAGGGAGTAGCAGACAGGGTGAGCACATGTTTGGGCTTCTACGGAAGATAGAGAGAGGGGGGCAAAACTGAGTAGTATCAAAAAACCAAGGGCAAGATTAGTATAAAAATGGAAAGTGAGTGTCTTGTACAATGAAATACATCGTGGCATATATCAAATTATGCCAAGATAGATCCACTAGAGTTGATTGGTTGTGTGTTCTTCTCATAAACCACATGGACACACTAGAGTTCATTGCATGTCTGTTCTTCTCACAAACCACACATGGCTACACCACTGTCATCGCATGTGTGTTCTTTTCATAAACCACATGTTGAAACCACACATGGATCCACCGGTGTCATTGGATGTGTGTTCTTTTGGTGAACCACACCCAGTGTCATTGGATGTGTGTTCTTCTTACAAACCACACATGGATCCACCAGTGTTATTGCATGTTTATTCTTTTCATGAACCACACATGGATCCACCAAGTGTGATTGCATGTCAGTTCTCACAAACCACATAAGGATCCACTAGTTTCATCGCATGTCTGTTCTTTTCATGAACCACACTTAGTGTCATTGTATGTCTGTTCTTATCACAAACCACACATGGATCCACCAGTGTCATTGGATGTGTGTTCTTTTCATGAACCACACACAGTGTCATTGGATGTCTGTTCTTCTCACAAACCACATGAGGATACACCGGTGTCATTGGATGTGTGTTCTTCTCATGAACCACACCTAGTGTCATCGGATGTGTGTTCTTCTCACAAACCACACATGGATCCACCAGTGTTCTTGCATGTTTATTCTTTTCATGAACCACACATGGATCCACCAAGTGTGATTGCATGTCAGTTCTCACAAACCACATAAGGATCCACTAGTTTCATTGCATGTCTATTTTTTTCAGGAACCACACTTAGTGTCATTGTATGTCTGTTCTTATCACAAAACACACATGGATCCACCAGTGTCATTGGATGTGTGTTCTTTTCATGAACCACACACAGTGTCATTGGATGTCTGTTCTTGTCACAAACCACACATGGATCCACCGGTGTCATTGCATGTGTGTCATTGCATGGATCCACACAGGAATCACATCCAGAGTCATCGCATGTCTGTACTTCCCACAAACCACATAAGGATACACAAGTGTCATTGCATGTTTGTTCTTATAATGAACCACATCTAGAGTCATGCATGTCTATTCTTCTCACAAACCACATAAGGATCCACCAGTGTCATTGGATGTGTGTTCTTTTCATGAACCACACACAGTGACATTGGATGTCTGTTCTTTTCATAAACCACATACGGATCCACCAGTGTCATTGGATGTGTGTTCTTTTCACAAACCACACATGGATCCACCAGTGTCATTGCATATCTGTTCTTTTCATGAACCACACATGGATCCACCTAGTGTGATTGCATGTCACTTCTTCTCACAAACCACATAAGGATCCACTAGTGTCATTGCATGTATGTTCCTCTAAACAAACCACACATGGATCCACCAGTGTCATTGCATGTGGCCATTGCAGGTGTGTTCTTCTAAACAAACTGCACATGGATCCACCAGTATCATTGCATGCCCGTTCTTTTCATGAACCACACCCAGTGTCATTGCATGTCTGTTCTTCTCACAAACCACATAGGGATACACCAGTGTCATTGCATGTATGTTCTTCTCAGGAATCACATCCAGAGTCATCGCATGTCTGTTCTTCTCACAAACAACATAAGGATACACCAGTGTCATTGCATGTTTGGTCTTCTCATTAACCACATCTAGAGTCATTGCATGTCTGTTCTTATCACAAACCACATAAGGATCCACCAGTGCCATTGGATGTGTGTTCTTTCCATGAACCGCACATAGTGTCATTGGATGTCTGTTCTTTTTATAAACCACATAAGGATCCACCAGTGCCATTGGATGTGTGTTCTTTTCACAAACCACACATGGATCCACCAGTGTCATTGCATGTTTGTTCTTTACATGAACCACACATGGATCCACCTAGTGTGATTGCATGTCAGTTCTTCTCAGAAACCACATAAGGATCCACCAGTGTCATTGCATGTCTGTACTTTTCATGAACCACACCCAGTGTCATTGCATGTCTGTTCCTCTAAACAAACCACACATGGATCCACCAGTGGCATTGCATGTGGTCATTGCATGTGTGTTCTTCTAAACAAACCACACATGGATCCACCAGTATCATTGCATGCCTGTTCTTTTCATGAACCACACCTAGTGTCATTCCATGTTTGTTCTTTTCACAAACCACGTAGGGATACACCATTGTCATTGCATGTCTGTTCTTCTCATGAACCACATCCAGAGTCATCGCATGTTTGTACTTCTCACGAACCACATAAGGATACACCAGTGTCATTGCATGTATGTTCTTCTAATGAACCACATCTAGAGTCATGCATGTCTATTCTTCTCACAAACCACACATGGATCCACCAGTGTCATTGCATGTCTGTTCTTTTCATGAACCACAACCAGTGTCATTGCATGTCTGTTCCTCTAAACAAACCACACATGGATCCACCAGTGTCATTGCATGTGTGTTCTTCTAAACAAACCACACATGGATCCACCAGTATCATTGCATGCCTGTTCTTTTCATGAACCACACCCAGTGTCATTGCATGTCTGTTCTTTTCACAAACCACATAGGGATACACCAGTGTCATTGCATGTCTGTTCTTCTCATGAACCACATCCAAAGTCATTGCATGTATGTACTTCTCACAAACCACATAAGGATACACCAGTGTCGTTGCATGTATGTTCTTCTCATGAACCACATCTAGAGTCATTGCATGTATATTCTTCTCACAAACAACATAAGGATCCACCAGTGCCATTGGATGTGTGTTCTTTCCATGAACCACACATAGTGTCATTGGATGTCTGTTCTTTTCATAAACCCCATAAGGATCCACCAGTGTCATTGGATGTGTGTTCTTTTCACAAACCACACATGGATCCACCAGTGTCATTGGATGTGTGTTCTTTTCACAAAGCACACATGGATCCACAAGTGTCATTGCATGTCTGTTCTTTTTGTGAACCACACATGGATCCACCTAGTGTGATTGCATGTCAGTTCTTCTCACAAACCACATAAAGATCCACTAGTGTCATTGCATGTCTGTACTTTTCATGAACCACACCCAGTGTCATTGCATGTCTGTTCCTCTAAACAAACCACACATGGATCCACCAGTGTCATTGCATGTGTGTTCTTCTAAACAAACCACACATGGATCCACCAGTATCATTGCATGCCTGTTCTTTTCATGAACCACACCCAGTGTCATTCCATCTTTGTTCTTTTCACAAACCACATAGGGATACACCAGTGTCATTGCATGTCTGTTCTTCTCATGAACCACATCCAGAGTCATCGCATGTCTGTACTTCTCACAAACCACATAAGGATACACCAGTGTCATTGCATGTTTGTTCTTATAATGAACCACATCTAGAGTCATGCATGTCTATTCTTCTCACAAACCACATAAGGATCCACCAGTGTCATTGGATGTTTGTTCTTTCCATGAACAACACACAGTGTCATTGGATGTCTGTTCTTTTCATAAACCACATACGGATCCACCAGTGTCATTGGATGTGTGTTCTTTTCACAAACCACACATGGATCCACCAGTGTCATTGCATGTCTGTTCTTTTCATGAACCACACATGGATCCACCTAGTGTGATTGCATGTCAGTTCTTCTCACAAACCACATAAGGATCCACCAGTGTCATTGCATGTCTATACTTTTCATGAACCACACCCAATGTCATTGCATGTATGTTCCTCTAAACAAACCACACATGGATCCACCAGTGTCATTGCATGTGTGTTCTTCTAAACAAACCACACATGGATCCACCAGTATCATTGCATGCGTGTTCTTTTCATGAACCACACCCAGTGTCATTCCATCTTTGTTCTTTTCACAAACCACATAGGGATACACCAGTGTCATTGCATGTCTGTTCTTCTCAGGAATCACATCCAGAGTCATCGCATGTCTGTACTTCCCACAAACCACATAAGGATACACAAGTGTCATTGCATGTTTGTTCTTATAATGAACCACATCTAGAGTCATGCATGTCTATTCTTCTCACAAACCACATAAGGATCCACCAGTGTCATTGGATGTGTGTTCTTTTCATGAACCACACACAGTGACATTGGATGTCTGTTCTTTTCATAAACCACATACGGATCCACCAGTGTCATTGGATGTGTGTTCTTTTCACAAACCACACATGGATCCACCAGTGTCATTGCATATCTGTTCTTTTCATGAACCACACATGGATCCACCTAGTGTGATTGCATGTCACTTCTTCTCACAAACCACATAAGGATCCACCAGTGTCATTGCATGTATGTTCCTCTAAACAAACCACACATGGATCCACCAGTGTCATTGCATGTGGCCATTGCAGGTGTGTTCTTCTAAACAAACTGCACATGGATCCACCAGTATCATTGCATGCCCGTTCTTTTCATGAACCACACCCAGTGTCATTGCATGTCTGTTCTTCTCACAAACCACATAGGGATACACCAGTGTCATTGCATGTATGTTCTTCTCAGGAATCACATCCAGAGTCATCGCATGTCTGTTCTTCTCACAAACAACATAAGGATACACCAGTGTCATTGCATGTTTGGTCTTCTCATTAACCACATCTAGAGTCATTGCATGTCTGTTCTTATCACAAACCACATAAGGATCCACCAGTGCCATTGGATGTGTGTTCTTTCCATGAACCGCACATAGTGTCATTGGATGTCTGTTCTTTTTATAAACCACATAAGGATCCACCAGTGTCATTGGATGTGTGTTCTTTTCACAAACCACACATGGATCCACCAGTGTCATTGCATGTATGTTCTTTACATGAACCACACATGGATCCACCTAGTGTGATTGCATGTCAGTTCTTCTCAGAAACCACATAAGGATCCACCAGTGTCATTGCATGTCTGTACTTTTCATGAACCACACCCAGTGTCATTGCATGTCTGTTCCTCTAAACAAACCACACATGGATCCACCAGTGGCATTGCATGTGGTCATTGCATGTGTGTTCTTCTAAACAAACCACACATGGATCCACCAGTATCATTGCATGCCTGTTCTTTTCATGAACCACACCTAGTGTCATTCCATGTTTGTTCTTTTCACAAACCACGTAGGGATACACCATTGTCATTGCATGTCTGTTCTTCTCATGAACCACATCCAGAGTCATCGCATGTTTGTACTTCTCACGAACCACATAAGGATACACCAGTGTCATTGCATGTATGTTCTTCTAATGAACCACATCTAGAGTCATGCATGTCTATTCTTCTCACAAACCACACATGGATCCACCAGTGTCATTGCATGTCTGTTCTTTTCATGAACCACAACCAGTGTCATTGCATGTCTGTTCCTCTAAACAAACCACACATGGATCCACCAGTGTCATTGCATGTGTGTTCTTCTAAACAAACCACACATGGATCCACCAGTATCATTGCATGCCTGTTCTTTTCATGAACCACACCCAGTGTCATTGCATGTCTGTTCTTTTCACAAACCACATAGGGATACACCAGTGTCATTGCATGTCTGTTCTTCTCATGAACCACATCCAAAGTCATTGCATGTATGTACTTCTCACAAACCACATAAGGATACACCAGTGTCGTTGCATGTATGTTCTTCTCATGAACCACATCTAGAGTCATTGCATGTATATTCTTCTCACAAACAACATAAGGATCCACCAGTGCCATTGGATGTGTGTTCTTTCCATGAACCACACATAGTGTCATTGGATGTCTGTTCTTTTCATAAACCCCATAAGGATCCACCAGTGTCATTGGATGTGTGTTCTTTTCACAAACCACACATGGATCCACCAGTGTCATTGGATGTGTGTTCTTTTCACAAAGCACACATGGATCCACCAGTGTCATTGCATGTCTGTTCTTTTTGTGAACCACACATGGATCCACCTAGTGTGATTGCATGTCAGTTCTTCTCACAAACCACATAAAGATCCACTAGTGTCATTGCATGTCTGTACTTTTCATGAACCACACCCAGTGTCATTGCATGTCTGTTCCTCTAAACAAACCACACATGGATCCACCAGTGTCATTGCATGTGTGTTCTTCTAAACAAACCACACATGGATCCACCAGTATCATTGCATGCCTGTTCTTTTCATGAACCACACCCAGTGTCATTCCATCTTTGTTCTTTTCACAAACCACATAGGGATACACCAGTGTCATTGCATGTCTGTTCTTCTCATGAACCACATCCAGAGTCATCGCATGTCTGTACTTCTCACAAACCACATAAGGATACACCAGTGTCATTGCATGTTTGTTCTTATAATGAACCACATCTAGAGTCATGCATGTCTATTCTTCTCACAAACCACATAAGGATCCACCAGTGTCATTGGATGTGTGTTCTTTTCATGACCCACACACCGTGTCATTGGATGTATGTGTTTTTTTTCATAAACCATGTAAGGATCCACCAGTGTCATTGGATGTGTGTTCTTTTCATGAACCACACCCAGTGTCATTTCATGTGTGGTCTTCTCACAAACCACACATGGATCCACAATGTCATTGGATGTGTGTTCTTTTCATGAACCACACATGGATCCATCCAGTGTGATTGCATTTCAGTTCTTCTTACAAACCGCATAAGGATCCACCAATTTCATTGCATGTCTGTTCTTTTCATGAACCACACCCAGTGTCATTGCATGTATGTTCCTCTAAACAAACCACATAAGGATACACCAGTGTCATTGCATGTGTGTTCTTCTAAACAAACCACACATGGATCCACCAGTGTCACTGGATGTGTGTTCTTTTCATGAACCACACATACTGTCAATGGACGTCTGTTCTTCTGACAAACCACATAGGGATCCACCAGTGTCATTGGATGTGTGTTCTTTCCATGAACCACACCCAGTGTCATTAGATGTGTGTTCTTCTCACAAACCACACATGGATCCACCAGTGTCATTGCATGTGTGTTATTTTCATGAACCACAGCTAGAGTCATTGCATGTCTGTTCTTCTCACAAACCACATATGGATCCACCAGTGTCATTACATGTGAGTTCTTCTCATGAACCACAGCTAGAGTCATCGCATGTCTGTTCTTCTCACAAAACACTCATGGATACACTGCTGTCATCGCATGTGTGTTCTTTTCATAAACCACATGTTGAAACCACACATGGATCCACCGGTGTCATTGGATGTGTGTTCTTTTGGTGAACCACACCCAGTGTCATTGGATGTGTGTTCTTCTTACAAACCACACATGGATCCACCATTGTCAGTGCATTTCTGTTCTTTTCATGAACCACACATGGATCTACCCAGTGTGATTGCATGCCAGTTCTTCTAATGGGTGTCCGTTAGACCGAGTCTTCTAGAAGGCACGCCCTAACACAGTTCTCCTGCTTGACGATTGTTATATACCGTTCGATCGGGGCGCTTGGACGTTTGGGATGGTCTTCGTGAGAGCGATCCGCGAGTAGGCTATTCTGTGGCATGATTGGCCACACTTGCTTTGGACAAACTGGCAACACCGGGTGCTGCCATGTTGCAAGTGTCACGACTCACGAGTTCAGTGGGCCATATCCTAGTGTCACGTCCCCATTACTTCTCTTCCTCCCCGTATTCTTCCTTCCCCTTGAAGCCACTTTCTCCACTTCACTCCCATCCTGCCATACCCGCAAGCCGACGGCGCCTCCATCCCAGTCCCCTCCCCAGCAGCCACCCCCCTCCCCTCTCGCCGTGAGTTCAAGGGGAGACGGCGAGGAAACGCGTCATGACGACTGGGACGGTGATTTTGATATGAGTCGTCTCATCTATATCTCTATCATCTGTGGCCAGTTATCTATTTTTTGAGCTAGATCTACTCTGTTTACTCATGCGTGTATGATGTATTAGTCCAACCAGACGATGTATGACTCCGACTATCACGGTTTAGCAGATGAAGACAGTCCTCTGCTATGTAAACATGGATATGTGCCAGCTAAATTTGTAGCGTTTGAAGGACGGAATGCACGCAGGAGGTTTCTACAGTGTCAAGGACATCGTGCAATGATGCAAGGCGGAAGTTGCGGTGTTGTCAAATGGGTAGATCTAGAGCGGCCCAAATCGATGCATAAAACGCTGGACAAACTATGGGATATGACTGTTGAGTTGAAAGCATCCGTAGTCAGCTCACTTCTTGACACTGTTGAGATGAAGCTATGGGACCCAGTTGACACGAGAAAGCGCAAGCGAGATCTCGGGAGGGTGGAAGACAAGGTTAGCAAAGTCGAGAAGGAGAGGGATGTGGTGTTGGCCCTGAAGGCTAAAGCAGAGCAAGAACTGACTCAAGCAAGGAATGATCTTCACCAAGCCAAAGTCCCGTAGTTCAAAACTACAAGTATTGACAAGTGCATGAGGAAAAATGCAGAGAAGCAATTGAAGTTGTGCAAGGAAGATGCTAAAAGGAAGGAGCAGACGATTCGATCCTTGCTCTCGCAGGAAGATGCGCATCAGGCTAAGATTAGGAAGATCAAAGAGATGTGTGATAACTAGTTCTATTTAGCTTGAGCTCCGTGCCTTTTTAATTTGTAATAGTAGAACTTGTTGACCTAGTGGTCTGAACTAGTGGTCCCGGATTTCTGGGAGGAAAAAAATTGGTCTCCCGTTAGTCTGTCTTAACCCTGCATTACTTCCTTTTGTCTGATCATGGTGTTATTCTGACATTGGTGGTTTGGTTACACGTAATCTACGTGGATTGTGCCGCATGCAAATGGCATAGCCATAATTTATAAAGTGGAAGCACGTACACCCGGTTAATGGAGATCCGGGAGCTTCGCCAGACGCAGGGGATGCAGGAGCAGGGAGGCGGTGAGATAGACGGGCTCAAGCATCTGGGCATTATCGGTTCCCATTGCTATTTATGTTGCCACGTTGTTGTGCAGCATCTGAAATAAGTTGTTGCTTCGTGCAGTGTGACAGCTTAAATAATTTATTTCTGTGCCACTTACATTCCATCGAATTTGGAGACCTCCTGCCCCTCAGCAATCGTGGAACCGTTGCTGCGTGTTTCCAGATAGCAGTGGCACAATCACAATTTCGGATTCAACTACTGACTCAGGCGTTTCCAAACCCTAAGTCGCGGTACATTTTACTCAGAGAACGTGGGTACATTGTTTCGCCTAGCAAAGTAGCACACACAGAGCTCCGGAATTTAACCGAATTACATATATAGGTTCAAGTTCAACACA
Organism: Avena eriantha; assembly: GCA_910589775.1. Lineage (NCBI taxonomy): Eukaryota > Viridiplantae > Streptophyta > Magnoliopsida > Poales > Poaceae > Avena > Avena eriantha. The sequence goes on along the minus strand of OU342740.1, from coordinate 273,096,176 downwards.
TTACTATGCATCTTCATTGCCAGCAGCCTTCTTCCGCAGCCTGGGTACCAAGCCTTCACGTCCACTGGCTTCTTCATTTCCTGCCTTCTTCCTCTTCCTCGGTGCCAATTTTCTTAGCTTCATGCACTCTGCATCGCCGGGACAATGGGCACTAGAATCGTGTCCAGCATCATCTTTACACTCATTTTGAATTTCTTCGGGTAGTAAAATGACTGACCCGGCAGTCATGTTTCTAACCTTGCAGCGCTTCCTATCAAAGAAACAAGATTGTTGCATAACTGCCCAATATCTATAGAGTAAATAAGACAAAAATTACAATTCAGCACAAACATGCGAACCCCAAGAGACTTTTTCTTACCAGGAGCTAATTGGGTTCGAGCAACCACCCTGTCAAAGAATAGAAGGGCGACTCCTAGTTGCAGCAGCTTCCACATCTAGTACATCACAATTCAGCTCAAACATGCAAGCCGAAGCATACCTTTCAATCAACCCAATTAGCTGACTGTCACACGTTAGAGGAACCATGATGCCACGTTCATCCATGAAGCTGAACTTTGCAGTCTGCTTCGGCCATAATTCATCATGATTATGCAGAGCAGCAACCGTATCAGATATAGTGCAGATATGCGCAGGAGCTTCTTCCATCATGATACAATGGTGTCCATACCACTTGCCCTTAGAGTCGTACCTGAAGAGGACTACCATAACCAGGTAAGGGTGGTCCGCGGAGATCCCACTTAACAGAAAACTGTGGACAAAATATGTTTGTCAGCGTTGGGCTAGCAAACAATTTTAGGTTTAGTAGCCAGCTAGAAGTTATAATTAGTGCGAATAGCAAAGAGAAGGGTAGCTCACCCGCTTGTAGCTAGAACTTCTTCTTCCTTTGTAGTAGGATCTTCCATCCTCCGAGCTGCTCGGCTCGTCGGTGGCGGAGGCGGGCTAGAGCCTCGCAACGGCGGCTACAGCATGCGCCATTGGAGCTCAGGATCAGCGACTGGGCACAGCAACTTGGCGCTGGAAGTGAAATGTCTGAAGGGATCGTCCTGCCTGGAGGGTGGATTCCGACGCCGCCGGTGCTAGGGGAAAGGTGGGAATGGATTTGTGAAATTGGTCAACGCATCCAATCCACTTAGTTCCTCGATTTGCCTAAGAGGTTGCCGCGTTTGCGCTCGCGTCACGGCCAGATGATCGACATGAGGGTCCCGACCATCTACTTCATGGGGTAGTTTCACAGAATGTTTGATTTGGCAAGGGTGAGATGAATTTGCATCGAAATGGCCCCTCTCGGTAGTTGGACGCCCAACAGTTCAAAACGCGGCAATTTCAAGCAACTTAGGTACCACCATGCGCTCGCCCGGGAACTTTGGTACCGCAAACGAACAGGCCCCAGCCCCCGAGTGTAGAATAGTAATGAAAGTAAATGTAACAAGACACATGGTTGGAGGCACTTAGCTTTATATATTTGGAGAATATCAGGAAGTACAATGTTTGGCTAAGTAGCCTGGATGAGTAGCCTTATTGTAAAGTAAAAGAACATCTAGGGGTAGAAACGTCATAGCTGCATGATGTTCCATGGGTTGGAGTATTCGGCTCCACTTTCTACGTCCTTCCAGCGATAGGTGCCACCTGGGATTACTTCAGTAATCACATAGGGTCCCTCCTATGGGGAGTCGAACTTGAGGTGCCCTTTCTACTTCAGGCGCATGACGAGGTCTCCTTTGTTGAAGGATCTTGGGCGTAGCCGTCGGCTGTGGTAGTTGCGGAGGCTCTGCTGGTAGATCGTTGATCATTCTGCCGCGATATTGTGTGCTTCATCAAGGAGGTCGATGGAGTCTTCGAGTGTGGCCATAGATTCGGCGTCGATGTACGCAATAACCCTTGGGGCCTTATAGCGCACTTCTGCAGGTAACACCGCCTCGGCACCGTGCACCATGAAGAATGGGGTGTAGCCTGTGGTGTTGTTTGTAGTCATGCGTAGGCTCCATAGTACGGATGGTAGCTCCTTAGCCCAACACCTAGCTTCTTGCTCGAGTGGTCATATGAGTATTTTCTTGATGCTGTTGCAGACGAGGCCGTTAGCCTTCTCGACTTGACCATTGGTCTAGGAATGTGCCACTGAGGCATAGCTAATGTTGATTCCTAGGATTTCGCAGAAATCCTGGAACTCATTTGAGGTGAAGTTTGTCTTGTTGTTGGTGATGATGCTGTGTGGCACCCTAAACCTGAAGATGATGGACTCAAAGAACTTGACAGTGGTAGCGCCTGTCTGGTTAGTCACCAGCATGGCCTCGATCCATTTGGTGAACTTGTCGACTACGACGAGGAGGTAGACGTATCCTACATGTGAGGATTTCTGCAGCTTCCCGACCATGTCGACTCCCCATCACGTGAAGGGACAAGCCACAAGTATTGGCCTGAGTTCTTCCCCTAGTGCGTGCGGATTATCCGCGAACCTTTGGCAAGCATTGCACTTCTAGACTATGTCCTTGGCGTCGCCCATTCCCGTTGGCCAGTAGAAACCAGCTTGTACAGCCTTGGCAACGAGGGCGTGACTGCCAACATGATGGCCGCAAGTGCCTTTGTGTATCTCGAGGAGGATGGCTCTCCCGTCACCGTTGGTGACACATCACTGAAGGACTCCGGTAATGTTGTGTTTGTATAGTTTGTTGTTGATGATGGTGAAAGCCTTGGAGCACCACGCTATGTGTCGCGCATCTTTCGGGTCACCTGCCAGGTTGTTGTTGAGCAGGTGTGTGATGTATGGTTGTGTCCAGGATGGCTGGATGATCATGACCTCCATGGCACCTTCGAGTTCTTCGGGTGGCGCAGCCCCTGAGTCCTTTGACGTGCTGATGGTCCTGCAGGAGTCTTCGACTTGATGGAGTACTCACAAATCTTCTCAAGGAATATTCCTAGTGGTACCGGGGTGTAGGTGGAGCCTATGTTGGTGAGCGTGTCAGCCTCCTCGTTGCTTTCATGGCCTATGTTCCGCAGTTCACAGCCGTCGAAGTCTCCTTCGAGTGTGTCGTAGAGTTCATGGTATGGGATCATGTTGTCACTAAAACCATCAAAATGGTTCATGGTTTTATCCACCACGAGCTTCGAGTAGCCATAGATGACGAGTCGTGTTGCGCCATAGAATTTGGTCATCTGCATCCTGTGGAGAAGGGCCTCGTATTTCGCCTCATTGTTGGAGGCATGGAACTGCATCCACAAAACATATCTCATCTTGTCGCCCTGCGGTGACGTCAAGATGACACCGGAGCTAGCTCCCTTTTAATGTTTGGATCCGTCGAAGTGCATTGTCCATAGGCAGGACATGTCTAGTGTCTAGGAGTCGGTTCTCCATCCAGTGAACGAGGATGTCTGGGAGAACTTGTGACTTGATCGCCACTCACTGCTCGTATGTGATGTCCCACGGGGACAGCTCATTTCTCCAAAGGGCCAATCGCCCCATCGCATCGAGGTTGTTGAGGATCTATCCTAGTGGAGCATCGTTCACCATGACGATTGGGTGCTCCTGAAAGTAGTGGCGCAGTCGTCATGTAGACCGTAAGCAAGCTTCTGGTAGTGCGGGTACCACTTCTTTGTTGGCGTCAGTACCTCGCTGAGGTAGTAGACTAGGCATTGCACTCCATGAACTTTGTTGTCTCCGGCTCATTCTACCACCAGTATGGTACTGACCACCTAGTTGGTGGAGGAGATGTATGACAACATTGGCTCCTTTTCCCTAGGGGTAACCAGCACTGGTGAGGTAGAGAGTAGGTGCTTAAGGTCTTCGAATGCATCTTGCGCTTTGTCCGTCCACTCGAACTTTTCAGTTTTGCGGAGGAGCTGGTAGAACGGTAGTGACTAATGATTCGACTGAGCGCCGTGATTCACCCAGCCAGCTGTTGGACGCCTTTGATGTTCTTCGGCTTCTCCATGGCCAGTATGGCTCGTATCTTCTTTTGATTATCCTCGATTCCTCTTGTGGATATCAGGTACCCGAGTAATTGCTCAGATGGCACGTCAAAGGCGCACTTCTCCGGATTTAGCTTGATTCGGTAGTGATCGAGATTGTCGAAGGTCTCGCGGAGATTGTCGATGAGTGTGACTTCCTCCTTGGTCTTTACAACAATGTCGTCAACGTAAACTTGGATGTTTCGGCCAAGCTATTTTTTAAGGGAGGCATGTATACACCATTGATAGGTGGCTCCGGCGTTCTTCATCCCGAAGGGCATTGTTGTGTAGTAGTAGACGCCAAAAGGCATGATGAAGGCTATTTTCTCCTGGTCCTCCTCCTTCATTTGAATCTGATGGTAGTCTGAGTAGGCGTCAAGGAAGCAGAGGTGCTCGCATCCCGCGGTTGAGTCGATTATCTGGTTGATCCGCGGTAATGGGATGTGGTCCTTCGGGCAATGATTGTTGAGAGAGGTGAAGTCCACACACATCCTCAGGATATCCGTGTCCTTCTTTCGAACAAGCACGGGGTTAGCCACCCAGGTGCTCTCCTTTATTTCGCGTATAAAGTCGATGTCGAGGAGTCTGTTAGCTTCCATGCCAACCGCCTTTGCCCTTGGTTCAGACAGTCGATGCATCGACTGCTTAACAGGTCTTGCTTCTGGGTTCACATTGAGTGCGTGCTTGACGAATTCCCTAGGAACTCCTGGCATGTCCACAGGACACCTGGCAAAGATCTCCTAGTGCTCACAGAGGAATTCGACGAGCTCGAGTTCCTAAGAGGAACTCAAGTTGTTTACAATGTGGGTCGTCTTGGTCGGGTCCGTTGGGTGGACCTAGACCTCCTTGGTGTTTACCGATGAATCAAAGGACTAGTCGGGTGTGTTCGGCTTACTCAAAGGAGGAAGACTGTTGTCTATTGACTCATTGAGTCTTGCTAGCTCTTCTTGCATGCCGAAGGATTGGGAGATTCTGTTGAATTCTCTGTCGTAGCTATCTGACTTGGTGAAGCTTTTGTTGACGGTAATAATGTCGTTGGGTCCCGTCATCTTAATCTGTAGGTAGGCATAGTGTGGGACCGCCATGAACCTCACGAACGCGACATGCCTAATGATTGTGTGATATTTCGAGGGCCAATCGACCACTTCGAATTCGAGGTGCTCTCGCCGAAAATTTGCAGGTGTGCCGAAGATGACATCTAGGTTGATTTTTCCCAAGGGCTACACGCCTTTCCCTAGGATGATTCCGTGGAAAATTGTGTTGGAGGCTTCTAAGAAGGAGAGGGGGATCCGCATGGCGCACAGGGTGGTGGCAAACATGAGGTTAATACCACTGCCGCCGTCCATGAAGATGCGACTCATCTTGTAACCACTGATTTGTGCCTCGAGCACTAGGGGAGAGTGGTCTGGGCGAGGCACTCGGTGCGGGTGATCACGCTTGTTAAAGGTGATGAAGGACTCGCACCCGCTGAGGTACTCAGTGGTCGAGGATGGAGAGTTGACCGCCAAATTGATTTGGTGAGTGATTGACATTTTCACCCAATTGGAGGGGTGTGATGACCCACAAGTATAGGGGGTGTATCGCAGTATTTTCGAGGGAAGTGAAACCCAATTTATTGATTCGACACAAGGGGAGCCAAAGAATACTTATCAGCCTTAACAACTGAGTTGTCAATTCAGCTGCACCTGGAAACAATCTTGCTCACAGCAGTTTATCAATAGCAACAGTTTTGTAGTAGGAATAGCAAAGTAACAGCAGCAGTAAAGCAAAGAAAGCAGTAAACAGTGGGATTCGAGTGCGGTAGGCATAGGGATGGCTGGACGGGCATTGCGTGGACAAGAAAATTCACATAGCAATCAGAACATAGGGCAATTGCAGATAAATAAGATAAAGCACCCAAGTACTAGACAATCCTAGGCATGTGTTCCATATATAGTCATACGTGCTCGCAATGAGAACTTGCACAACATCTTTTGTCCTGCCAGCCCGTTTGCAGCGGGGCCTCTAGGGAACTACTGGCAATTAAGGTGCTATTTTTAATAGAGCACCAGAGCAAAGCATTAACACTCCATGAACACATGTGATCCTCACATCAAAGCCTTTCCCTTCCGGTTATCCCGATTTCTATCACTTCGGGGCCATAGGTTCCGGACAACAACGTGTGTATACAACTTGTAGATAAGACCAGAAACAATACTATCATAATGAATCAATAATAAGTTCAGATCTGAAATCATGGCACTCGGGCCCTAGTGACAAGCATTAAGCACAACAAGTCGTAACAAAGTCATAAAGCACTAATAAAAGATACTAGGCACCATGCCCTAACAATCTGATGCCATTACATGAACGATCTCATCCAATCCCTACCATCCCCATAGCCTACAGCGGGGGATTACTCACTCATAGATGGGGGAAACATGGATGGTCGATGGAGAAGCGATGGTGATGATGATGGCGATGATCTCCTCCAATTCCCCGCCCCTGGCAAGGTGCCAGAACGGAGTTTCTGGTGCTGATTCGTGGAATCTGGTGGTGGTGGCAGAGTGGAACTCCTTCTGGAAAAACGTCGAACCCCCCCGGAGTTTTTAGGTCAGAAGGCTTCTTATAGGTGGAGAGGGAGACCGAGGGGCTGCCTGGGGCCACCACACCATGCCCTGGCGTGGCCAGGCCTAGCCCGCGCATGGGGGTGTGACCAGCCCCTGGCCCTCCTCCGTCTCGTATTCTGGCTCCTAGAGTCTTCTGGAAAAATAGGCACTTTGGCTTTTGTCCCATCCAATTCCGAGAATATTCATTTTCTGACTTTCCTGGAACCAAAAACAGTAGAAAACAGGCAGCTGGCACTCTGGCCCTTGTTAATAGGTTAGTCCAAGGAATCATATGAAAAGTACTCCAAAGTGTGGATAAAACCAAGCATGGAGCATCAAAAATTATAGATACATTTGCAATGTATCAGGGTGTCCTTTTTGGATCATGCCCATGTTCTCGAATGCTCGTGGGTATTGCTCACCTCCATTGTTTTGGACCGATGCAGCCGAAGGTGGTGGTCCGGGCGGTGATGGTGGTGCTCCATGAGCTATGGCACCTGGGGCAGCTCCGTAGCCCTAATTTATTGTGTCACGATTCATCTAGACGAGGCCTTCATGGAGATTCAGGAACTCGCGGTAGTCCTTGATTAGATGGCTGGACTTCTTCTTGCCATCATGCTTATCGATGTACTAGTGAACGTTGCACGGCCCATATAGATTTTCCTAGATGGATGTTCCAGGCGCTTCATCGCGGGTGCGGTGTTGCCATACCTGCGTGGTTTTCCCACCGTCACGGTAGCCACCACTGCAATACCCGCTGTTGCGGTTGCCTTCATTGCGTTTGTCAGTGTAGACTGCTGCGACCATGTCGACTTCCTCATGGTCTTCATAACCGCGCATCTGACGTTTCCCTCGATGGTCACATCTACGGCCGAGGTCGTCTTCGTCATCTGAGTGGGCATGGTTGTTTTTCACCGAGTCTTCTTCGTCTACCCACCTATTTGCGATTTCCATCAGGTGGTCGATCGTCTTGGGCTTCATGCGGCCCAGCTCCTCCCTGAGCTCTCTGTGACGTATGCCGCCATTGAATGTGTCAATCGTGTGATCCTTGGAGATGTCTTCTGCCGAGTTTTTAGTGATGGACCACCTCTGAATGTAAGAGCGAAGTGATTCACCCGGCATCTGATAGTAGGCCTTTAGTTCTGATTGATGCAGGCCTTTTGTAAGTGCCCTTAAAGTTTCCTCCTAGCTGTTGATCGATCCGCAGGGCAGATTGTTGAGCCATGCACGAGCAGCACCTTGCAGCTGCAATTGGAGGCATTGCATGGTTGTGCTTTTGTTTCCTTCGTGCAACTTGACGGAAGAGATGTGGTCCTCCAACCAGATCTTCGGGTCCTGGAGGCCGTCAAACTGCGGGTTCTTCGAAGGAAGTTTGAACCCTTTTGGCATTCGCGTCTGCCGTATGGCTCTACTGAAGCAGCTGGCGCCATAGAACTCTGTTCCTTCATCTTTTGACTCTATTGAGTTGGCGCGCTTGGCATGCATCTTGTCGACTTTTCGCTGCATGATGTCATCACATGTGTCATAATCGCGATTGTGTCGACGTGAGCGGCGTCGCCGTGGCAGGTCATGCTCGTCCTCACTGGAGGAGAGCGAGTAGTACCTGAGTGGAGCCTTGGTTTTCTTCAGCTCTGGCGTTAGCTCTATGTCGAGTGTGGCTTCAACCAGTCCGAGGATGGCGATCGTAGATCAGTGCATACCAGATCATGGATCTCCGACTGGTGGTCGATTTTTGAGCAGGTGCATGGTGGATGTTGTCACCGCTGCTTGTGGTGTCTTTAGGATCATGTTACCCCATGAGTCCGCCAACAAGAGAGAGAAGTCAAGGACTTGGGTGGCTTCTTCTCGCTCCTTGTCGGTGAGGTGTTCTAGTCGAGATCGCCTTCTGGCGACTACAGCTCCATTGCCCTTGGAGGAGGATCCACCAATCGAGGAAAGCACTGCATGTCGGGCACTCGTCCGCGGCTCTCATGCGAGCCTCGAGTTGTGTGTTTAAGCCAATGGTATCCCATTAGCATCGTCTATGGCTTGTTTGGTGGCAGGGGATTTCCGTGCAAGGCCTCTTTGCACCTCGCCCACTCTGCCTGGCTAAGCAGAATTTGCTGGTGCTCCGTCCCATTATTGGTGTTTTCACCGTTGTTGTCGAGGTTGGGAGGGATGGGGGCGCCGTTGACGGGGGCACCATTGTCGACTGGGGCGCCATTGCCATTTTTTTCCTTGGGTGCCGCCGCCATTCCCGATGTTCCCTGGAATGCCACCGCCACCGCTGGTGTTGATGACGGCACACATGTAATGGCTAGGGAAGCCTATGTTCCCGCAGCTCTTAGATCTGGAGCCATAGGTTCCGTCTTCTGATGTCAGATCGCACAGATCGGACTCGCAATTGTTGTTGCTATATGTGTCCTCGACTGATGCTGAGGCATTGACCTTGCTCAGGGTACCGACCGGTGGTGGGAACCACGATGCAGGGGTAATCGAAGGAGCCAGCGGCTGGTCCGGCAGGTGAAGCGTGCCGATCTGGCCGACGGGAAAGCATAGGCTTCCGATCGCTAGGCCGATCCCGTCGCCCACGGACTCGAAATCCGGGCGAGTTGCCGGCGTGTGGACAGTGAGTCGAAAGCATCAAAGAGGAGGCGAGTCTCTGTTGCTGCGAAGTTGTAGATCGCAACTAATGGGGCCAAGGAAGCCACAACATCAGCACTCCCATTTCCCACAGACGGCGCCAATTGACGAGGGGTTAACTCATCAATGCCCATCATTGATGGACTTAGATTCAAGGAATTGGAGAGCGTTGGAGGCATCGATTGGCTAGCAAACAAGCACATAGGTGACACGAAGTTTACCCAGGTTCGAGCCTCAAAGAGGACCCTACTCCTGCTTGTCTGCTCTTGATTATCAGGGAGTCGGAACTTACAAGAGGTGCGCAGATGCAATCTAGGGAGGTGTATGCAAGGGTTTTGGATTGTCCTCCTCTTTGCCCCTCCTAGCCTTTATATAGGTAGGCTAGGTCTCGGGATAGCAGGCCGAGTCAGTTACAAATTAGGGTTTTCCCTTCAAGTTTCTATCTACTCTTTGGCGTGTTCTTCAAGAAGTCGTGCACCTGTGGATCACCCGAATCCCTACTGGGCTTCGTCCGCACTGTGTACTCCTCTTGGGATGGACCGTATAGGCTAATCTCGAGTACCTGTAAGATATACCCATGTCAGTACTAGTGACTTCCCCTCGTTTGGTGTTCTCCCAGGAGCGAAGGTAAATCCATAAAATGACTTCTATCACTTAAAATATAAATATTATAGCATAATATGATAGTTCCAATTGATTTGTTCATATAATACCTAATTATTTAGGATCCTGTCAAAACAAGGACAAAAATGTGCGTGCAAACACAGTGAAATACAAAAATCCTTACTCTATTTTTGCAAAAACAAAAGGTAAATATGCTTCAATTTTGAACTCATCAACTCCCATAAGCTAGATTCTTGCTTGTCCCCGAGCAAGATGGTGGATTATGGACAAGATCATCATGTTCATGAGGCACGAGCCGTTACAATAAATGAGGTAGAAATTGAAACAGGAAGACAACATCGGATGTAGAGATACTTCGGGGGTATTATCATACTCTTACACATCACATGACTTAGAGGCTTCCACATCCTTTTAGTATTAATGAAGCTATAAGAAGCTTCTAGTGATTTAACATATCATATAATCATAAAGCTTAAAATAATTGAGCACTTGATTCAGTAATGAAGATTCATGATCATTCTTTTCTTTCTACCCTTTGATTCTTTTGATAGCTGCTCTTCTTATTTCTTAATTTCTTCTCTTTCTCTCTCTCTATATATATTACTTTCTTTTTCTTTCTCGTCTTCTCTTTTTTTAAAGTACAACTATTTGATCATGTTCACTACTTTTATGGCTTTCAAAACTCGTGTATATAATATGCTACCAAAATTCTTCTTCTCATAGCCTAATCAATACTTTAATTGGTGTGGAAGTCCCTAAAATCATGACAGCTATACAAGTATCATAACAGTCAACCTAGTTCAATCATCTAATATAACAATGATGAATCAAAAGATAACTTCAAATGTCATAAAGTCTCGCAACTCAATGGATATAAATTTCTCTAGAACAAAAGGGAGCTCGAAGTTGATGCAACTAATGCAAATTATGGAATTAAAACCTAACATGCATGCAGGGAAAGTAAACATGCTAAATTGTAAAGATAGATTACAAGGTCATCTTAGATCCCCCAAGCTTGGAATCAAACTGGGTGGATCAAGTAATTCCTTGTGGTTACTTACTCCTTCTCGGGAGTGAAAAAGTCATCATCTCCCTCTTCTTCATCTGCCTTAAGGCTGCAAGCATGAGCAATACATGCGAATCGGGTGGACATCTCTATGATGCCTGAATGTAGTTCAGTAATTATCTTGCTTAGAGTCTTCCTTTCATCGACCATCTCCATGATAATCTTGTTCAGGATTTGCACTCTATCATCGATGTCATCGACCCTCTTTTCTAGGTCTTTACCCATCATCCAGTAAGAGTTAACTCCTTCCCCAATAGATTCGACACAAGCTTTGGAAATCTCTTCAAGGTTCTCGATCTTTTCTCGAATCTCATCTTGTTTTCCCTCTTTTCGAGAAGAGGATCCTAGAGGAGATTTAAGAGAAGATCCGTGAAGGTTATACCTGTAAGGGTTGAGTGGAGACTCTCCCTTTCTCTTCCATTTTTCCATGTTCTTGAGCATCTCCAACTTGTGCTGAAACATATCTTCCCAATTGGGGAGTGGAACCACTTGTGAGGACTCGTGAGTTGAGGAGGATGAAGTATCCCTCTCGGATCCCTTCCTCTTGGCTTATGCTTCAGAAACATCTCCCTTCTTGGTCCAAATTAGCTTGATATGAAAAGGATGCATAGTCCTTGAATAATCAAGTGATATCTGAGGTTTCATTGAAAAGGGGAAGAAAGAAAACTCGAGATCTGAGATATAATGGTGAAAGACAAAACAAGAGAAAGAGAAAAGATGCAAACAAAATAAAAGAAAAACTTGCATAAAAGAGGCAGAGTCGGTCACGGGTAATTGTACTGATGACTTACCGACTTTGCTTTTTTTACACAAGAATACAAAGTCGAGATGCGGAGGAAAACAGAACTGGTAACGACTACGGTATAGGTGTATCTGCCCGTATTGCCCGGTCATACCAAAATGCGAAAAAGGGTATGCAGGGACCCGAACATTTAATGACCATTAGTACAGGCGCGTCTGCCCATACGGCCCACCCGTACCAGGTCGAAAAATAGTTCAGATGGATCAGAAAATTGAAAGGGAAACAAAGAACGAGGTCCATGGAGAAAGCTCCCAGCCGGCGGCGACAGGGGCGGAGGATGGAGCGGGTGGGTGAGGTGAGAAGGGAGTCAGGGGTGGACAGGAGTAACTGGGAGTTACCCCCACCCTAACTCTCTACTCAAATCGTGCAAGAAACCGCTAGGCCAGAGTCTCCGACCTCCACTGCGAGAAAACGCCAGATTCAAGGAGGACATGCAAAAATCATAAAAAATGGCACAAGGAAACCAGGTGAAGAGCCAAGGAAGACAAAAAACACCATAGCATAAAAATGAACCATCAAGGATGCAAAGAACACCTAGACACACACCAATGTGTGGGTCGGTGGTCGAGGCCACCATGTTTGAATATACTTGGCTTGGCACCACGAAGATATATCTTGGGTCCATTACCAAAACTCGTCATTGAAGCTCACATATCACAAAATTGTATAAAGAGGGTGATTTTATTACTTTGGGCATAATGGGGGAGGGATGGCCCAATCAATTAGGACTGCACTCCCCATATGTCCATGCCTACATCTAGATAGGATAACATATGAATGCATGTGTATGGGTGCATGGTCTCAAGCCACATTGTTCAAATCAATGATATTTAGCTCATGCCTTAACTCTTGGAATCTCTTCTCATCAAGGGGCTGCTTGGTGAATAAATCCGCAAGATTCTTCTTGGTGCTAACATATGAGAGGTCAATATCTCCATTATTCACATGATCCTAGATTAAGTGATGACGAATATCAATATGCTTGGTTCTTATGTGTTGCACCAGGTTGTAGGAGATCTTGATTGCACTTCCATTATCACAAAGAAGAGGCACTTTGTCACAAGTGACATCGTAATCCTTTAAAGTTTGCCTCAACCATAAAAATTGTGCACAACAACTAGCAGCCGTAATATACTCGGCTTCGGCGGAAGACAAGGAGACACAATTTTGTTTCTTTGATGACCAACACACCAAGGTCCTACCAAGGAATTGGCAAGCCCCGGAGGTTGATTTCCTCCAAATTTGTCTCCCGCCCAATCTGAATCCCTGAAACCATGAAGAACAAAGCTTGAGCCCTTGGGATACCATAAGCCAAAGTTTGGGGTATCAACTAAATATTGAAAGATTTGCTTGAGCACCAGAAGGTGGCTTTCTTTTGGGGAGGCATGAAACCGTGCAAAAATACCCACACTTAACATGATATTCGGTCTGGATTCACAAAGATAAAGAAAAGAGCCAATCATAGATCAATATACCTTTTGATCCACATCTTTACCCTTAGTATCAAGAGTGAGATCACACTTGAGGGGCATGGGAGTCTTGGCTCCATTTAAATCCGTCAACTTGAACCTCTTGAGCATATCTTGAATGTATTTGTCTTGATTAATGAAGATACCTCCAATTACTTGCTTCACTTCAAAGCCAAGAAAGAATTGCAACTCCCCCATCATAGACATTTCAAACTCATCGGTCATAAGCTTAGCAAAGACATCATTGAAAGCTTTGTTAGGAGAACCAAAGATAATATCATCAACATAAATTTGACATATGAACAGGTTTCCTCCAACTCTCTTAGTAAAAAGAGTGGGGTCGATTAGCCCAACTTCGAAACCACGGTCTACCAACAACTTTCTAAGGTGCTCATACTAAGCACGTGGAGCTTGTTTAAGACCATAGAGTGCCTTATCAAGTTTGTAGACATGGTTTGGAAACTTGGGGTCCTCAAAACCTGGAGGTTGCTTGACATACACCAACTCATTTAAGGGACCATTAAGAAATGCACTTTTAACATCCATTTGTTGTAACTTAAAGTTATGATGAAATGCATATGCAAGAAAGATATGAATGGATTCAAGAGGGAAAACGGGGGCGAAAGTTTCACCGTAGTCGATACCCTCAACTTGGGAGAAGCCTTGAGCCACCAATCTTGCCTTATTGCAAATAACCATCCCATTTGCATCTTGATTGTTCTTGAAGATCCACTTTGTTCCAATGACATTATGGCACTCATTGGGTCTCTCCACCAATGACCACACTTTGTTGTGCTCGAAGTTGTGAAGTTCTTCATTCATGGAATCAAGCCAATCTGGGTCTTCAAGCGCTTCATACACCTTTTGGGGCTCTACACAAGAAATGAAACTATTGTGGCCAACAAAGTTAGCCACTTGGTTACGAGTAGAAATGCACCTTTCAGGATCACCAACAACATTTTCAAGAGTAATTCCTTCTCGAATGAGCTTGGCGGTCCTCCTTGCTTCACGACGAGCAAGAGCTTCCTTAATGGATTCTTGGGAATCTACTTCGTCACCACTATTTTGATCGTCGCCTTGACCTTGAAATTGATCTAGCTCCTCTTCTTGAGCTTGCTCAACATTTTGACTTTGTCCATCCTCATGGGCTTGACCTTGGTCATTATGGGGTGAAGAACACCCATCATTTACTTGAGCTTGACCTTGATCATGAGCTATCTCTTCAACAATGGTATCTTGGTGGCTATGGGGTTGATGTAGATCTAGTGTAGGTGAAGGCTCCACTTGAGTAGAGCATTTTCCTTGTCCTTCCACCACAAGGGGTTCCTCAACAGGGCTGAAAAGTCCCACACCCATTCTTCTTATGTCTCGAGGAGGAATTTCATCACATACATCACCGAGATCAATTTGCCCCAATTGGGAGCCATTATGATCATTGAACTTCATGTTAGAGGATACTATAACTTTCCCGGTGGACTTGTTATAGATCCTATAGGCATGAGAGTTCGATGCATAGCCAACAAAGATACCTTCAATAGTATGAGTCTCGAATTTAGATAACCGATTACATTTCTTAAGAATATAGGACTTGCACCCAAACACCCAAAGATAGTGGACACTTGGCTTGGTGTCGGTGAGGATCTCATATGGAGTCATATCCAAATGCTTGCAAAGATAAACACGGTTGGCAATGTGACAAGCGGTTGAGATAACTTCAGCCCAAAAGTGATATGGAGACTTGAACTCCGCAATCATGGTTCTTGCCATATCCATTAGAGTTTGGTTCTTCCTTTCTGCCACACAATTGTGTTGAGGGGTATATGGAGCGAAATATTGGTGCTTGATCCCCTCATCACCAAGAAACTCATCTAAGGTTTAGTTCTTGAACTCGGTACCATTGTCACTTCTTATGGCCAAGATCTTCTTGTTATGTTGATGTTGCACTTCATTACCAAAGTTGATGACGGTTTGTTGAGTCTCACTCTTCTTCTAGAAGAAATATACCCATGTGTATCTTGAGTAGTCATCAACAATAACCAAACAATACTTCTTCCCCCCAAGACTATTAAAGGATGGAGGACCAAAGAGATACATGTGAAGGAGCTCCAAGATCCCATCGGAATAGATGGTTGTAGTTGGGGGTGTGCCGTCTTATGGAGCTTCCCTTCAATCCATGCCCTACACACACGATCTTTGACAAAATGCACATTACCTTGTAAACCAAGGATGTGTCCTACCATATGGAGGCTTTGCAAAGACCTCATGTTGACGTGGGCAAGACGACGATGCCAAAGCCATCCCATGTCACCTTTATCCATTAGGCATGTCACGGTAGGTGTGGGTTTCTTATCGAAATCTACCACATACAAACCGTTCTCAGCATACCCAGCAAAGGCTATAGAGAGAGTCTTTCTCCACATGAGAACAACAACCTTTGGGGTAAAGTAGGCATTAAAGCCCATAAACGTGAGTTGATGAACAGAAAGTAAATTATATTTAAGGGTTTTGACAAGCATAATGTCCACAATGGATATATACGGTGTGGCCACTACCTTACCCAAACCCAATACCTTACATGTTGATCCATCTCCATAAGTGACCCACATATTGGAAGTATTAGGTCCCGTCTTGTCAAGCATCTCTTTGCTTCCGGTCATATGACTTGTGGCACCAGTATCAACCACCCATTTTCTTCCATCGGAAGCATAGCCCTACAAGAAATCAATGCTTGGTTTTAGGTACCCATTGTTGAATGGGTCCTTGTTTGTTAGTCACAAGAATCTTGGGAACCCAAATGGCCCAATGGTAATCATCACCATAAGAGGTTCCTACATATTTAGCATACACATGACCATCATAAGATTTCATAAGAACATATGATGGGTTATATTTTCCTGCAAAATCATTATGATATGGTTCATCACCATTCTTAATGACTCTTGGTTCCTTCTCTTTTTCCATCTCCCCTCCTTCACAAAAGTAATCATTTTGGAAGGCAGAGAGGGCAAGTTCTTCTTCTTCTTCTTACCCTTATTCTTCCTATTTGACTTCGATGCAAACCCAAGTCCATTCTTAGTCACATTGTCCCTTTGATTACTCAAAAGTGCATTTAGACTTTTCCCACCATGGATGCATGATACAAGGCCTTTCTCAATTGTAGCTTTCAACTTCTTGTTCTCCTCGAGAAGATTCCATGCTCACAACAAGGGGTTAGTAGAACATGAAGCAATACTATTTGGCATGGTTGAAATATGTTTGTTACTTGAGTTTGAAGCTGTTCATGTTACTTTGAAAGTGTAGAGAGTTTGCTCAACAATGCCTCATGTTCCTTATTGAGTTTCTCAAATCTTTCATTTAGTCTATCATGACCAACACCAAACTCGAGATTTTCCTTTTTAAGAACATTAGATAGAGTAAGAGCATGTTTGTGTTGTTTACCAAGTTTAGAGATATTTAAGTTAAAGGATTCTTCATGGGCAATATACTTCTCTTCTAGGGTAACTCTTTTACTTTGCTCTTCCTCAAGAGACACGGTCAAGGCGGCTACTTCCATGGCGGCCTCCCTAGCATGCCCAAACATCTCCGAGATGAAGTCATCCCTCTCGTTAATGATATAACGTGCTTCACCTAGTTGACTCAAGAGAGCCTCAACACATACCTTGACTTATCATACCAAGTTATCCAAGTAACTAGTGGATTCCACTACTTCCTTCTTAATCATGAGACTCATCTCATCATCATATGACGATGCATGAATAGAAGGAGGAATAGTGGGTGGAGGAGTTACTGTAGAGGCTTTAGCCATGAGACTTGTGGGGTTGGTGACGAGCTTGTCCTCCTTTGGAGAGTCAAAGAGGGATGTAGGTGAGGAGGTTGATGTAGTAGTAGCCACTAGACATGCGCTTGTTCTCATTGGGAGAGCCGAAGAGAGATGTTGGTGAAGAGGTTGTGGTAGTAGTAGCGGAAGTGGTGGCAATTGTGGCAATGGCAGACTCGCCCACAATTTCTCCATCATCTTCATCATCACTATTAATCTCATTGTTCTCTTCATATTCTTCATGGGCCACCAACACATATTTTTGTGGATCCTTCTTGTTGGGGAAGTTCTTGTTTCCGAAGTTGTTTGGGACTTTCTTGACGAAGTTCTTGTTTGGAGTGGGCTTGAACTTGGATTTCAAAATGAGCCTTACTCCATGTTCTTCTCTCTTCTCATATGGACACTTGGCGACAAAGTGGTTGGTTTCTCCACAATTGTAACATGATCTCAACTTGGGTATTGCACTAGTTGTGGTAGTCCTTGATGGATTAACCTTTCCTTGGTTCTTCCAAAACCATCTTGAGACTAATGCCAATTGCTCATGAAGAGCACACTTGATATCTTCGTCATCTCCTTCTATCATCCCCAACGAGTCAACTTCTTCATAGACATGTGCCTTGGCCTTCAAAGCAAGAGTGGGAAAATCCATTCTCCGAGCACGAGCAACAGCATCATCGGCGGTCTTGTTCATGATTCCAAGAGCCACAAACTCATTCAGCACTTCATTAGAGGACATGGCATATATGTCCTCTCTTGAGCAAATATTGTTGGCCATTTCTCTATGGAAGGGCAAGATGGCTTGCATGAACTTGCGCTTGATCCACTTATCATCCACATACCTACTATAATGGTCAATCATCCTAATTGAAAGGGCTGTGACCCTTCGATAGAGATCTTCGGGAGTCTCGTCCTCCTTCCTGTCAAAGGCATCAGCTTCATAGTGCATTTCTTCAAACTTGGAGTTTTTAATGCTTTCATTGCCAAGATAGACTCGTTGAAGTGCATTCCAAGCTTCCTTGGCAGTGTCATAAGAACGAATGTGGGTCATTTTCTCATGAGTCAAAGCATCTTGGAGAATGGCCATGGCGGTGGCATTGAGTTTATTGTTGATTTCCTCGGTGGGTATCATATTGTAGGGGTTGCGTGGATAGAAGCCAAACTCCACAACCTTCCAAAGATTAACACTAGAACTTTTAAAGTGAGAGCGCATTATATATTTCCAATTGGCGAAATTAGATACATCAAGCTTAGGTGGTGGACCACGATGATTTATATGTGGCATTGGGAGAGGGGCATTATTATAGCTAGGTGGTGGAGGCATGTTTCCCTTGGGGTTTCTTTTAGCCTTGTTGACATCATCACCGATGGGAGATTCCTTGTGGTGATCTTCCACCGATTTGGAGCCACTTGATGGATTATCAATGGCGTCGGCAACCACAACTTCCTTTTTACCAAGATATAATTCGAGGAAGTCTTTCATCTCTTATCGAAGCGTATCCATAGATGCGGTAAGCTCACTCATAGTGATGGGGTTTTCATTGGGAGGGACTTCACTCCCTTCGATTCGCTCATACTTCTCTTAGGCGGTTAAGCAAAGAAGAGCACCTTGCTCTGATACCAATTGAAAGATCTGTATAAGCGACTAGAGGGGGGTGAATAGGCGCTACTCAATTTTTAGCTTATTTTCAATTTAAGGCTTGATACAAAGTAAGTTATCTAGATATGCAACTAAGTGATTGAACTTATCTGACAAGCAAGCAAGCAACAATAATAATAAGGAGTAAAGGATAGAAATCACTGAGAGGGGACACAGAGATGTTTTTTCAAAGTTCCTTCCTTTTGAGGGGAAGTACGTCCCTGTTGGAGGGGTGGGCACTACTAACACCACCTTCTCCACAAAGGCCTCACCCTATTCTCCCGAGCACCTGCCTTGCGGCAATCACACGATCCACTATGCGGTGACCTTGAAGGTGGCGACCGGAACCTTATACAAAACCTTGGGGCAATTCTCCACAACTGAATTGGAGGCTCCCAAAACGACCTCGAAGCTCTTACACATGAGGATGAGGTATGGAGGGCAACTTCTTCAAGTTAGGGTTTCTTCAAACCCTAGAGCAACAACAACTTACACAAATGGTGGGGAAACACAAATATCTTTGGTGGAAAGCTAGGTCTAGGTCTCCTCTCTCAAATCCCCAAGGGGCATCACATTTGAGTGGCTAGAGAGGGATATCTAGGAGGTTGGAGATCAACATTAATGGAGGAGAGAGAGTAGAAGCTGCAACCTTCACTTGGAGAAGAAGGGGGTATATATACCCCCCCCCCCCCCAGAAAAATAGCCATTACTGCATCACTAACCCTAGAGTCTCCGGTCTTGAGGGTCTGAGTCTCCGGGCATGGTCGGAGTCTCCGGGGTCAGTGCTGGACTCTAGGTAGGACTCCAGAGGGGGTCCCTAAATGCTTTTCGAGCCACCCCGAAGATAAGGCCGGAGACTGGCCCGGAGTCTTCGGGGGCACGCTCGACTACGGGTCCAACTCTAGACCTGGATACAGAGAGTTTGCCTAGGGGGCGAAGACTTGCCGGAGACTAGCCGATGTCTCCAGTCCAAGACCCCGGAGTCTCCGAGCCTGGACCCTGGATTCTCTGGACTCAGGGGAGGCAGCAGACTGAAACTCCCAACATGCACCTTTTCTTCATGAAAATTTGAACACTTCTCCTCTAAAAACTAAAACACTGTCATGTTCCTTTATATGGATGAACCTGCAATACTTAGCACACGGTAAAAACTATCTTGTGTTGACAACAAACATCAAAACATGATTAGGGAAGGAAATGCCCTTTCACCGGTGCATGCCATTGGTGCGGCACATAAGACAAGAGGATGAGGGTTTGGCTCAATGGTAGGGACGACCACTTGTCAGGCAAAATTAAGTCGCGCGATTTCCTTCTGTCGGTGTACCCAAGTGATTCCTAACATGCTGGGCTTAAAGGGAATATGCTCGATAGGCAATAATGGTTATTATCTTATTCCATGTTTATAATAAATGTTTATTTTGCATGCTATAATTGTATTAATTGGAAACATTAATACATGTGTGTTTAATAAACAAAATACAAAGTTCCTAGTAATGCCTCTCATATAAACTAGCTCGTTTATTAACAAGATGATCAAGATTTCCTAATCATGGACATTGGATGTTGTTAATAACGAGGTCACAACATTGGTGGAATGATGTGATGAAAATTCATCTGAAGTATAGCATTACGATAAAAGTCATTATGTTTATATTGCTATAACATCATACGAAGTAATCCTAGTCCTTAGACCATGAGATCATGTTAATCACTAACACAGAAGAGTATCTTGATAACACCAAACGTCACACCGTAACAGGGTGACTATAAAGGTGGGTTCAGTGCTACGAAGGTGTTATGTAGAGGCTCATGGATCAAGAGTGGGATTTTTCCACCCCGATGATGGACATATATACTCGGGTCCCTCTAGGTGATATCACATTGAAATAGCTTGCAAGCAAGTGATGTGATCAGTAGAATGTTATATCACGGGAACGAGAAAAGAGTGCATGTCAGTTACGAGATCAAACTAGGTATTTTGATACCGATGATCGAATCTCGGAGATGTAATATATCACGAGACAAAGGGATTTAGTTATGACGTTAAAGGTTCACACGATCACAAGAGTCATCGTTGAATGTGTGGGAGCCAGTACGGATCTCAAGGTTCCGCTGCTAATTATAGATTGGAGAGGGGTCTCGGTCATGTCTACATTATTCGTGAACTATAGGGTGACACACTTAAGGGATACCGACACCATTTGGAGCAAATATGTTTCAGATAAAGATTTAAGAAAGCGCTGGAATCATTTCGATGGAAACCAGAATTATTTCGGGTGATATTGCAGAAACTAGTTCTGCATGTTATATTGAAATGTTGCAGGGGTTTTATACCAATGTTTGTTAATTAAAGCAATTAACAAAATTCTGAATAAAATAAATAAACTAGTTTTATTTAACGAGAGCTTGCATTAAATTTGGTGCAAATTTAATGCATGTGAGTGGATGTGTGTGTGTTTATGTGAGTGGGAGCTCCACCCACATGAATGAGGGAGAGGTGGGGGCACCCACCATGGCCGGCGCCATGCCCCCTTGGGCTGCCCCCCTCCCCTATATAAGGAGAACCTCCTCCTCCTCCACTCTTACACCTCCTCGTGAAGGATCTCTCTCCCCCTCTAGTTATTCCCCATGGTCTCGGATTAGCGAGATACATGTTCCGAGTGGCTTTATATGGAAATGAGTTGTTGCTTCCGCTGCTTTGCTGGAGCGAGGGACGGAGGTTGTTGGGGTACCGAACGTGTGTGCGATCACGGATGCACCGTTGCTTTGCGGTGCTGGACTTCGTGGTGTTGGACTTGCTGGAGCTGGATCTGATGGACGTGCTGGAGCTGGACTAGCTGGACTTCATCACGATCTTGAGATCGACAAGTGTACGACTACATCATCCACGAGTGCCATCTTGTTAACAAAGCTTTGTTGTCTTCGAGGGTAAGTTCTCTGTGGATGTATATGCACCCATTGCTTGTATCTAATAGATAGATCTTGGTGTATAGTTCCCATCGTAGGAATCTTTTGTTTTGTATGTTGCGAACCCAACAATGGTATCAGAGCCTGATCTATGTGTAGGTGCTTTGCACGGGTAGTACACATATGTTTATATGTGGGCGATGATGATCATGTTATTTCTTGTTTCATGTATTATGGATATTGGTGGCATAGTGGGATGAAGCGGCCCAGACTAACTTTACATGTCCTCGCACATGAGACCGGTTCCACGACTGACACGCAACTAGTTTTGCATAAGTGGCTAGAGGGTGTCTGTCTCTCCTACTATAGTCAATATTTGATTTACAACGTGTTGCTAATAACTTAGTTATCATCGTTGTGGTTCCATGTTCATAGGTAAGACCGGTTCTATCTCCGAAAGCCCTAAGACACGTAAAACTTGCAATGGATAAATTAGAGGCGTCTAGTTTAGATTGTTGCTGAGATAGTGTCATGATATGGTAATGTTCTAAGTTGATGTATAGTAGATACCCCGAAAAGGCTAGAAAAAGCGTGCGCATTCCCGAGCGTGCTCTACAATCGCTGATGTTGCTGCACGTGGCGTCCGGAGAGTCCTTCATGCGTTTTTCCTAGCCTTCCCCACGCGACACGTGGTGCCTGCAGAGAGAAGGGTGGCGGTCCTTTTTCGTAGTGCACTGCGTGGTATCCAGGTAGTGTACTACGCACTGTCCAGGCAGTGCACCGTTCATGCACTGTCTTGTTGTCCTATGTTGCACTGCCTTAGTTCGCAGTGCACTACACAGTGTCTAGGCAGTGTACTACACACTGTCCAGGCAGTGCACAATCCATGCACTACCTTCTTGTTCTGTATTGCACTGCCTTAGTTCGCAGTGCACTACGCGGTGTCCAGGCAGTGTACTATGCACTATCCATGCAGTGCACCGTCCTGCACTGCCTTGTTGTTCTGTGTTGCACTGCCTTATTTCGCAGTGCACTACACGGTGTCCAGGCAGTGTACTACGCATTGTCCAGGCGGTGCACCGTCCATGCACTGCCTTGTTGTTCTATGTTGCACTGCCTTAGTTCGCAGTGCACTACGCGGTGTCCAGGAAGTGCACCATCCATGCACTGCATTGTTATTCTGTGTTGCACTGCCTTAGTTCGCAGTGCACTACATGGTGTCCATGCAGTATACTACGCACTGTCCAAGCAGTGCACCGTCCATGCACTGCCTTGTTGTTCTATGTTGCACTGCCTTAGTTTGAAGTGCATTGCGCGGTGTCCAGGCAGTGTACTATGCACTGTCCAGGCAGTGCAGCGTCCATGCACTGCCTTGTTGTTTCGTGTTGCACTGCCTTAGTTCGCAGTGCATTGCACGGTGTCCTGGCTGTGTACTGCTTCGTTGTATTGCCTTGCATTGCCTTCGGTCGTAGTGCACTGCGCGGTGTCCATGCAGTGCACCGTCCAAGCACTGCCTTGTTGTACTGTGTTGCACTGTCTAAGGTCGCAATGCACTACGCGATGTTCTTGGAGTGCATGGTGTACTGCGTTGCACTGCTTTCGGTCGATAATAAACGAGTTGCACCGCTCATGCACTGCCTTATTGCACTGCATGGAACTGCCTTTCGTCACGTGCACTGCATGAGCAGCTAGCCACGTGTCGGGCTGCCGTGTGGACGGAAATACACGTGCTGCTGTGCGGCCGGAAATGTGCGCGCTGCTGCCGAAACGCGCGCTTCCTAAAGAGCACGCTCCCACTAGTCGTACTCTAGATACCCTTACAAAACACCTAACATGTAAGTTCCATAGACCTTGGCCTTACACACAAAGGAATGATAGAGATCATACCACGATGCACATGATGGTGATCAAATGCATGGACCATATCATTCCACTTTACACATATGATGTTTGCATCTTATATTGCTAGTTTGGCGTTTTAGTAGCATTATAATATGATCCCTCATTTAGATATCAAGATAAAAATATGTTCTTCCTTAAGTACGCATCTTTTATGTTTCGCCGCTTTAAGACATCACGTGATGATCGGGTGTACTTGAATCCACGATCATATTTCGGGTGTAAGACAGTTTTACACACGCGAGTACTAAGGTTCTTACTTGGCGAGCCTAGCATGTACAAACATGGCCTCGGATCACAGACCAAAAGGTTAAGCATGAGTCATATAGTTGATATGATATCATTTAGATGCTCTCCTTTGAAGCTGCATTGACTCACGTGATGATCGGACTTGGTGTAGTGGATTTGGTTCATGTAATCACCAAATAAACACGAGGGATGTCGTTTTTGAGTGGGAGTTCATTTCAAATTTGGATTAGTCGAACTCAATTTTTCATAAAGTAAATCGAAGTGAATTTGCATAATTTGTTGTAGTCATTGGCATCTATTTGAAGGGTAACGGGTAGGCTACACTAGCGTAAAATCAAAAATTTCTACCGCGTCAACCAGGAATACTATTGTCATAGATCACGGGATTACCGCTAGACGCGCAGGTGCGGAACTCGATGAAGCACGTTGCGGCAGTGTAGATGTTCTACGTCTCCTCCTCGTCCCCGTCCCACGAGCAGCTCCCCTTTGCGCAGCTCGTCCAAGTGCTACAGATGCAGCACCTCCGAGGTATCCACACGTCCGGAGTGGAAGTCGTCACACGCCAGACTGCTAGGTCTGCGCGTGCAACACAGGCGGAAGAGGAGTGGCGGCTGGGTGGAATGCTCTCACCTTTTCAGCTCGCCTCACTCCCTCTTATATAGGCATCCCTGGTGGGCTTCTACATTAGCAGCCCATTAGCAGCCTAAGCCTGGTCTAATTCGGATCCAATCCTCATTAGGCTTCCAGCCCCTAAAGTGTGTGACCCTATAGGTTCATACACGTATAGACATGACGCGAGTACACTTACTCCGTCAATAGTTGGTAGCGGCCTCTAGCAAGACGTGCCAACTCCTAAACGCATATAAAGATCATTCGGACGAACCATCACAAGGTTGAGTACATGTCTTTCCCTTTGCCTCACGATATTTGGTCTAGCTCTAAGCTGACCTCTCTTTCTTGATACTGTGATTCAGAATCCCTTTACTAGGTTAACTCTTAACCATATGTAGCACGGCCATGCATTTCTGGATCCGATCACTCGAGGGGCCCAGAGATATCTCTCTCAAGTAGAGAGGGGCAAATCCCATCTTGATTGACCGATGCCTTGCAGCATGTATCAGGACAAACCCGAAAGCTACCTTTATAACTACCCAGTTACGGAGTAGTGTTTGATAGCCCCAAAGTAGGTCGATCCACATCTCAAGTACATGCGACAATCTCAGGTCTAAGGACAAAACGTACACGATGTGTAGAGAGAGCTGCAAGTATTATTGCTAGTCTCATGTTGGGTCAGTCCAACCCCATGTTCATAACATGTGTCCACATCATTGGTTTGACATCTCCATGTCAATGACTTGCGAAACATAGTCATTAACCAATCGATGTGCTAGTCTAATATTCACGTGTGTCCTCGCATGAACTCCGACTAGGGACAATTATTAGATAACCATACAAGTAAAGAGTTTCACAAA
Source organism: Avena eriantha (assembly GCA_910589775.1). Classification (NCBI taxonomy): domain Eukaryota; kingdom Viridiplantae; phylum Streptophyta; class Magnoliopsida; order Poales; family Poaceae; genus Avena; species Avena eriantha. Next base: position 273,071,083 of record OU342740.1, on the reverse strand, counting down.
CAATTCACATAATTGCCAATCAATACAAGTTGCCTGGTATATGGATATTCAAGGAACATTATAATAACTCATGGATACACATGAAATACAATCATCTCTATGATTGCCTCTAGGGCATATTTCCTTCACTATTTACCACCTTATGCTTAGTTTTAATTGAGATAGTAGAACTCTAGAATTCTAGATATTTGCTTTACAAACTGGTATCGTATTGTTTTGAATGTCAATTTTAGAAGTCCTAGTGCAAACTTTCAGCAAACTCTGTTTACTCCATGAAGTTTAATAAGTAATATTAAATCCAGAGTAAGAATTCCAATGTTAGTATCTAAAGTATCATGTTTGCCTCCATGATTCTTGATATTCAAAAGTTAATTTTAATATCGAGGTTATCTAAGAGCTGAAAGAATTGTTTCAGAAGCCATCATGCGTGGAAGATATTTTGATATCTGAAACAATGTTTACAATAGAGTATAATTTGGTAAAATACATGTTCCCACATTGTATGATAATTTGTGAATGTTGGAGACGCTAGACGCCCTAATCTCCCAAACAGGTTTTGGGAACTGACATTATACTCACAATTCGTCCTTATAAGCCATAGTAGCTTGATAATGAAAGTTGTCATGATAAGGATGAATACAAGATGTAAGTAAAATGTTTACTACACTAAAATATTACTAAAGAATGGATTTTTGAAAGAACACCAAACATTTGATGATGGTGATCAACTTCAAAGTGCAAGTACAAAGGTATTAGTATTTCACTATATATGTGGACTATGTGTCACATGTATGGTTCCACTGTTGATGTTGATAGATTCTTTTAAAAGGAAAAGGAAATGCTGAAAGATAATCTATAAAATATTTGCCAGAAAATAAAAGACTGGTAATGTCCAGTTAAGGTATATAGATGATATACATGTTATGGTTATATTATTTGCTTGTTAAACAATGTGGTTCTTGGGTATTGGATACTGAATTGGTTGGTATGGAATATCATACAGAACGACACAATTCATGAACTACAATGGCCTAAGTAACTAGCAAAAGAATATGTGATGATGTTCATCGAAAACAAATAAAGTGTTATTGTATTTCTCGTTGACATCAGAACTTGCCTTCAAGATTTGTTTAAATAATTGTTATTTTGTTCCGGTATTATGAGAACATTGGTTGTTCAAATAATTACTGTATTCCATAAAAGATGGATGAACTTTTACAAGTCTAGTTGGAGAAATCACGTCCATAAAACTTATGCTAAAATGTCGTAAGACAAATGATTGAAAGATCACTTACGAAGTGACATCGCCGTTTAAATTATATTGGAAAGAGAACATGAAGAAACTCTATTTTGATGGATTTTTTGTAGTCTTTTGATTTTGATCAATTGATGCTTGTAAAACTTTCCTTGATATAATTGAAACTCCGTTCATAGGCCAAAGAGGAACAGAAGACTAACTTATTGGAAATTGTGCATGATGATGTGCATAGTCCATTATATGTAGCCATATGCGGTGCATCTTTCGACTTCATATGCTTTTTTCGAAAAATTTAGTGAATATATCTATATATTTACTTAATAAGGAAGAAGTATGAAACATTTGAAAATTGTTCAAAGACTTTCAAGATGAAGTGGAAAATCATTGTAATGAGAAAATAAAGATTTTATGATTTGATCATAAAGGAAGATATTTGAGTTACAGTTTTAGCAAAACACCTAAGATTTCAGGAATTATTTCATGACGTTTTCATTTCCTGATAAACCAGAGGGGTATGGTATGCTCGAGAGATCAAATCAGACCTTTTTTGACATGGTAAGATTAAAGGTGTCATTTATAAAACTGACATTATGTTTTAAGGATTAAAGATTTAGAGACTACCGCTTTTTCACTGAAAAGAGCACCGTCATGATCCGTTGAAATGACACCATATAAGTTATGGTTTGGGATAAAACCTGAATTGTCTTTTCTTAAATTTTGGTATGTTATGGATAAGTAAATGTTTATAACCAAAGTCAGATATGCATGTCTTTGTAGGTTATCCCAAAGAATATTTTGGGTATACCTCCATAACACCGAGAACAAAAGATTTTGTCGCTTGGAACGTTAAGTTTCCTGAGAAGGAATTTTTCATGAAAAGCTAAGTGGGAGGACAATAGAACTTTGATAAGGTTATTAAACCTTAGCTAAATGTGTTAAGTAGCGCAACATTGAAAGTGTTCCGGTGGCGTCCACAAGGCTCATGGCTCCCGTGATTACAAAGGTTGTGATCTTGGAGATTAAGTTCCTATTTGAACCATATGCATCAGGTAACAATCAAATAATGAGATTTGATAAAAAAATCGTTATTGTTTTGACAATGATGAACCAACTGTATGCAAAGAAGTGATGATGGGCCCTGACTCCATATTATGACTAGAAGTCATAAAATCCGTGATAGTTTCCATACACGAGAAATCAAGCTTTTGAACTTGGAAGACCCTTCGAAAAGGCATAAAGCCTATCGGTCGTGTTTGGATCTATAAAGAAATAGACATGGATGTTTCACATCTATGAAATAATCAACATGTCGAAAAGTAATTTACAACAATGTTCAAGGAGTTGACTATGACAAGATTTGATCTTTCATAGCGATATTTAGTCTTGACGAATTAATCTAGCAACCACTACATATATTTTGGTGTATGGTAGTCGAATAAACAAAACAATATTCTTCTAATAGAATGGTTATCTAGGACTTGTACATGACACGGTCCAAAGGGTTTTGTTAATTCAAAGGGTGCTAAAAGGGCATGCAAACTTCAATAGTTGAAGTGAGCATAGCAGAGTTGGAATCTTCACCATGATGAAAATGTTAAAGGAGTTTAATTTCATCGGAGACGATGAAGATGCTTGCATTTGCAAGAAATTAAGTGGGAGCACTGAGACAAATTTCCAATACATTATGCAGAGTACATAATGTTGATTGGAAATGATGTATCTTTTATTAACACGGGTTAAGAATTTCATTTTGATGATAGACTTGGGCAAAACCGGAATATTCGGCGTCAATGTCTATATGGATAGATTGAGGTGCTAATATGGTTATGCCAGACGTAGATATATGAGATATTGAAAAGGGTTCAATATGGAAACAACAAGAAAGGTTCTTGCTGGATGAAAAGGATTTTATATAGATTCAGGTGTTTTCAACACTTGGTGAGTAAAATCACATGAAGATTTTGATCAATAATACCATGATATGTACATATCTAGATATGTCCAATGCTCTAAATGTTATGATCATATACCAGAATGATTCATAAGATGATCATTGGATGATAGTAAAGATATTCTTATGAGCTTTGCAAGAACTAAGAATATATCATGTATAAGTGACAAATAGTGAATAGTAGTTCATTGTAATATGTTACATTGATACTAGTTTGTCACAAGATACAAATTAAATTTTATCAATTTAAACTATGGGTGTCACAATATTATGGAAAGGAAATTCCATGATGGATTTGGATGAGTTCCAAAGTTAAGACATTGTGACAGATACTACAACAAAAGGCTAAGTATATGACTGCCATAGTAGCAACAAAGGAGGGCATTTGTGTCAAGTAGTTTGTTATCAAACTAGGTTGGGTTCACAGTGGGATAATACTATGAAGATATATTGTACGACAATACTATCGAGATGTTTTAAACCCAAAAAGAACTAAAGGTCTCACCAAAGGACTAAATTTATACAAAGCCCTCTCATTAGAGAATGAGTGATGCGTAGAGACGCAAAGACATGCAAATACACACAGACCTGAAAGTGCCAGATCTGGAGATTATGTTAACCACTAGAAAATGCGTATATTCAACACCTAGGTGTTGTATATACAAGTTTACAATATATACAAGTTTACAAACTAGATTATTGACTCTAGTGCAAGTGGGAGACGGAAGGGAATATGCCCGAGAGGCAATAATAAAATGGTTATTATCTTATTCCATGCTTATGATAAATGTTTATTTTGCATGCTATAATTGTATTAATTGGAAACATTAATACATGTGTGTTTAATAAAGAAAATACAAAGTTCCTAGTAATGCCTCTCATATAAACTAGCTCGTTGATTAACAAGATGATCAAGGTTTCCTGATCATGGACATTGGATGTTGTTAATAACAAGGTCACGACATTGGTGGAATGATGTGATGAACATTCATCCGAAGTATAGCATTACGATCAAAGTCATTATGTTTACATTTCTATAACATCATACAAAGTAATCCTAGTCCTTAGACCATGAGATCATGTTAATCACTAACACCAGAAGAGTATCTTGATAACACCAAATGTCACACCGTAACAGGGTGACTATAAAGGTGGGTTCAGTGCTACAAAGATGTTATGTAGAGGCTCATGGATCAAGAGTGGGATTTGTCCATACCGATGATGGATAGATATACTCGGGGACCTCTCGGTGATATCACATTGAAATAGCTTGCAAGAAAGTGATGTGATCACTAGAATGTTATATCACGGGAACGAGAAAAGAGTGCATGTCGGTAACAAGATCAAACTAGGTATTTGGATACCGTTGATCGAATATCGGACATGTAATACATTGCAAGACAAAGGGATTTAGTTACGATGTTAAAGATTCGCACGATCACAAGAGTCATCGTTGAATGTGTGGGAGTCAGTACGGATCTCCAGGTTCTGCTGCTGACTATTGATCTAAGAGGGGTCTCGATCATGTCTGCATTATTCGCGAATCATAGGGAGACACACTTAAGGGATAGTGACACCATTTGGAGCAAATATGTTTTAGATAAATATTTAAGAAAGTGCTAGAATCATTTCAATGGAAACCGGAATTGTTTCGGGTGAAATTGCAGAAACTGGTTCTGCATATGATATTGAAATATTGTAGGGGGTTTTATGTGAATGTTTGTTAATTAAAGAAATTAACAAAATTATGAATAAAATAAATAAAATAGTTTTATTTAATGAGAACTTGCATTAAATTTGGTGGAAATTTAATGCATGTGAGTGGACATGAGTGGAGGTGTGTGTTTATGTGAGTGGGAGCTCCACCCACGTGAATGAGGGAGAGGTGGGGGGCACCCACCATGGCCGGAGCCATGTCCCCTTGGGCTACCCCTCCCCTATACAAGGATCAACTCCTCCTCCTCCACTCTTACACCTACTCGTGAAGGATCTCTCTCCCCCTATAGTTATTCCCCATGGTCTCGGATTAGCGAGATACATGTTCCCTGTGGCTTTATCTGGAAAGGAGTTGCTGCTTCCGCTACTTTGCTGGAGCGAGGGACAGAGGTTTTCGGGGTACCGGACGTGTGTGCGATCACGGATGCACCGCTGCTTTGCGGTGCTGGACTTAGTGGTGCTGGACTTGATGGATCTGGATCTGATGGATGTGCTGGAGCTAGACCTGCTGGACTTGCTGGACTTCATCATGATCTTGAGATCGCCAAGTGTACGACTACATCATCCACGAGTTCCATCTCGTTTACAAAGCTTTGTTGTCTTCAAGGGTAAGTTATCTATGGATGTATATACACCTGTTGCTTGTATCTAATAGATAGATCTTGGCATATAGTTCCCATCGTAGGAATTTTTTGTTTTCTATGCTATGAACCCAACAGGGTTCGACCTGGGAAAGTCAGCTGAAACTTTGGCTAAATCCAATGCAAAATCGACTCCTAGATAGGCGACTGGGAAGAAAAACTTTTGCCAACACAAAAACTGACCCTCTAAGGCTGTGATTGTTTGGGCTGCAGCTGTTGAAAAGAAGCTGGAGAAAAGCAGCTGTAGGAAGCAGTCATTGGAAGTAGAGATTTGGTGCTTGGCAAGAGTTCTTTTGATGACTGTTGTTGCTGGTTGTAGTAGTGAAATGTCTGAAATGCTCATGATGCAGAAGATGTTATATAAGTGTTGATTTAGGGTGAATTAGTTGTTTCTGACCCTTTTTTACTTAAATACTACGTTCAATGATAATTATATTATAAATCTTCTCCATATTACACCTAAACATGAAACATCATGTATCCAAAATATAGTACAAGGTCGTGGCGATAATTATATTAAAAAGTTGTCCAAAATAACCCATAATAAGTACGACCTAGTCATGCCTACAAGACACCTCCTCTTGCAATGAACAAAGTGTCGGCTATATCATCATGGATGTTGTTCATGCTAACATGGTCCTCTCCCAAATAATAGCCTATATTGCCTCCTGGCGTGTAAACAACATGGCCTGGAGGCATGTAGTTCTCATCATTATCACATCGATAGAATTTGAGATCAAACAATGGACTATCCCTGATGAACTTATGGAGAGCCATACATGCAAGGATAATCTATGTATGCTTATCTAGTTGGTAAATTGGCACACCATGCAAGATGCACCATTTTTGCTTAAATACCCCAAATGTTCTTTCAATACCATTCTGCAGAGATGAATGGGCATGGTTGAATATTTTTTTCTTCCCAGTAGGCACTCCAGAAAGTCTGAACTTAGGTAGATGATACTTGGTGCCTATATATGGTGAAAGATAGTCGTCCTGATTGGGATAACCTGGATCAACTAGATAGTATATTACTAAATGCAACACAAGTGAGTGATAGAACATATGACACATATATGATCATAAACAAGAGTGCACATGTTTAACATATACCTGGAGGAGGATGAGGAAATTTTGCTTCAAATTTACGCAATATATCATTGAATATCCTTGTGCCATGCACACAACCTATCCATCCTACAACTATGAAGGTAAACCACAAGTAAAAATCACACACAACCATAACATTCTATGTGGAATATCAAAGGTGACCAACATGGTTGACCATATCAGCAGCTAGCATAGTAACTAGTATGTGTGTCCCATGGATATCCCCAATTTCACAATTGAAATGAGGTGTGAATCTAGAGTCCCTTGTCCTCTCATGCATAGTTGGGAAGAGTGGATCAATAGGCTTGATGATATCTCCCGCTAACTGATTCACACAATATAGCACCTCAGAAAAATTTCTATTGATTGTCTCCTTGGATCTCTTGAATCGGTTATGAACTTGAGACACTGATTGTGGACTACCAAGATTCCACAAAAATATTCCAATTGCCTCCTCGTAACACATGTTGGATGACACCTCCAGGCCATAGTTCTGAACCAAAGTGTCATGCAAAGAATCAAAAATATGGCCTATTCATTCTGAACATGTCATAACAATCCTTGGAGTTTTCCAAGCTATCAAATACCTATTGTTGTCTAGTGTACCTTGGTCCATCCTTGGTTTTTTCTCAAGATGCTTCTCGGAATGTGAAAGAACATGATATGTAATTTGTGTATTCCCCCGTCGACGGCATCTTCTTTCCTCCATAATTACATACTCAATGCTATCGTTGCTTTCACCCTCATCAGTGTTATGGATTATGCTCATCTGAAGAAACAACAATATCATCAGCCATGATGGTAAAAACAACACTATGTGTGATAAAATAGCACCAAACTGCACTATAGGATATAAAACAACACCAAACGGCACAAAACAACACCAATTAGCACCACACAACAATATACTTGATAAAAATAACACCAAACAACAATATACTTTATAAAAACATCACCAAATCGCACTATAGTTGAGCAAACAGCACAAACAACACCATACTTGATAACAACACCAAACAGTAATATGTATGGTCCGAATAGCACCAAAATAAAGGATACAGCGGCAACCCAGCATACCACTGCATGATGTAGTATACTACAGTCATTGACATAACACTCACGGAACACCGTTCTACAAATATTACATCCCTCAGAGTGGTACAACAGAAACAAAGAGGGTCCACATACATAAATTATTATTACAACCAAATAACATGACGACTTCGAGTTCCTCCTAGGTCCATAGAGGCTATCCCGATGACTCAGAGATAAAATATAACATCTTGAGAACAAGATAAAGAAGCAAACTAAACCTCTCTATAATATGATATTAATATATAGAGGATAGAGATCTATACTGCTAGACTCAATTAACTATATCTGACACATCTATGCTTCAGATTCATCGGCCTCAATTCCATAGATGCTTCTGTAGTTGATTTCTTTGATGCTTTCGGATATTTCTGGATCCTCATAACGGAATATTGTTTGGTCTTCAATTGTATAGAGTGTTTCCTCTTCTTGGTCTTCAGTGTGTTTAGAATCTAGCAAGGGTTAAGAAGGTACGGTTGAGTGTGAGCATACTCTGAAAGTGCACTAAAAAGGACTGTTTGATGCACTATCTAAAAAACTATGTTCGTTAGTCTTCATAGGTTGATTAGAACTTCGTGGAGTTCCTTTCCTGCAGTGTTCACATCTCCTTCCCAAAACAGGGAGTAACATGTCACACTTTTATACACTCTGTAGATGTGTGTTCCTTTACCCATGAGAGACCAATTCATTGTTGCACATCTAGACAACTTACATGGCCACACTTCCTATGGTGTGGGGACAGTAATTGATCCAAGCCAATCTCTGTCCTTCTCCGCGACCTCGTATGCCCAGCCTTTTGCTTTCTCAGGACAATGGCAAAGCCTTTACATTCCTGAAGAGAGAAATCCATCGTAGACATCTAGACCGGGGAATTCATGGTTCCCACCCTTGCACATGCCTAAATGTAGGATCGATGCTCTAATAAAAGTTTTTCGTTGGCATACAAAAGGAAGAATATCTAGCTGACTTCCCAAGAGCCCATATAGATCTCATGGTTAACGCGTAATCTACGAAGCAAGAATCACTAGCGACATTTGTTATTAACTTGTAGATGATACTTTCCCGTGCAAATGAAACTTCCACCAATCCTCAAACCATACCATCGTTCTATTTACCCGCCATACTAGGTTAACACCACTCGGGTCGATAATAATTAAGTCATATTATTAAGAAAATAGTATATTCTTCCATCCTTTTTGAAATGCAGGTGATGACAACAATAGTTTGCAAACACTTGATAGAAAATAAACAAAGGACATGAGCAAGTGTGAACTTGCCTTGATATAGCGAAGTATTGTAGTTCAGTTTCGACTTGACCCTAGACCTCGGGTTCTACAAAATATCATCATTTCCCGGTAAGTACATTGTTTAAAGAAACAATATGTTATTATGCATAAGTAATGAGATGCATTTTGTAAAAAACTCGAAGTACTTTCCCAACATTGTAAGTGAGTCGAACTTAGGTCGTTTCTTTAAGATTTGACTTATCTTCATGTTTACTTCACAAGCGAGCATAATTACAAGAACTTTAATATTGACACACAAGGTATAAAAGCTGAATCATAATAGCAATACAAGATTAAGGTTGATTGATATTATGTAACTATTATGAAAGTTCATGTTTTAAGTTGTTATGACTTAAAGGAAATATCGTAGTTTTTAGTTTGAAGTGTCAAAAAGAATAACTTTTGAATAAAATGTTCTTTACATTAAGTTAATTAATGTTTAATATTATTAGATTTTAACTTATTGGTATTGATAAGGTTTTAACATTCTAGAGTTAACATATTTCTTGTTGATTTATTAATAGACCAAAGTTAACTATAAAAATTAATGAATTTAAGACATAATGTGTCTAAAGCATTACCAAGATCTAGGGTCTTCCTAAGCATGTTCAAGGATGTGAGATCATCCACTTCCAGTGTAAGTGAATGGTAAGTGCAAGACTTGGTTTGCTATAATAATCCTAGAGATAAGATTGAACTTATGGATGATACCATAAAGAGATGACCTCAAAAATTTGTTATGGTTTGAAATACTTAGACAAACTAAAGCATTAGTTCCAGTGTTTAAAGAAAAACTTTATATGAGTTCTACATGTTTTAGCTTTGAAGAAATACATTCTATGTTTCAATAAATCCCAAGTAGTTAATTAAAGCTAACAAGGATTTATGTTGATTTACAAATGATAAAAGAGAATATATCCCTTTTATTTAATAGAAGGAAAGGACCTATAAAGCCAATTATAACACTTACTTTTATAAATCTTAAAGTGACTTGGAATCTTATCATTAACATTTTTCTAAAATAATATACTTTTATACACAACTGTGATTTTTATTTGTTTTTGGAACTTTTCCTTATTTGGTTATATTACAATGAGAGATTTAATTATTTTAATATTTAGTTGTATTTTACATAACTCAAACAAGCAATGTGATATTTTTACTAGGTAGATATTATTTTTTGAACATTTTGATATATCATATGTGTTTTTAGGATTTTTCTATATTTTTCTAGAGCTTAAAATGCCTAGAGGGTATTGTGGTAATTAGTTATTGAATTTTCAATTTATTTTATATCTTTCTTCTCAAACCTGGGCCTGGCCCACCAGGTTCGACTAAACCATATGGTTCGGTCCACTAGGTTGGGTGTGACCGACCCAGACCTCACTCATCTCTTTCTCCCTCGTGCACACCTATCTCGCTTCCTTGCGACAAGCCATCGCCGCACGATTCCGGCGTGCTCTATCCTCCCCGACCGCCACCACCGGTAGTAAACGAACGGCCACCTCCTGGTACTCCTTCCTATCCAAGCCGATACAATTTTCCGGCTTCTTCTCGCTCGCCCTCTTTAGCAACTAGTGCTAGGGTTTCAGGCTCTGCCTCTTCTTCGCCTTCCAACATTAGCGGGATGGCAGCCTCTACAACACCGGTACCACTGGAGCTTAGTGACCTCCCCCACGACAAGGTGTGTGGTGATGGTGTAGACGTCCTCGAGCTTACTCTTACTTTCTAAGCACCTCCTCTAGGGTTTCACCCTGCTCTGGCTCCTCCCAGATCTTATAGAGGTTCGCCAACTTATTTCTGTATGAAGTGATGCTTCTATGACTTTGGTTATGAATTATTTGGCAGCAATTTTAGTTCTAGTATCTACTTTTTCTTATCTCAGATTACCCAAAACTTGATTCCTGTTAGAGGAATAGCTACTGTGAGAATGACAGTAACCTCCTGATAAACAATATCCATGACTAGAATTTGGTATATGATTTTATTAAGAGCAGATATTGATACATATATTAACTGATGATTGTTTTAATTTTGATTACTAATATGCTAGGAAGTACTATCTACTATTACCTTTTCCCTGATGAAACTTTCCCATTGCTAGTGATATTGCTCTAAGGCAGATTTCATTATAAGAACAGATGCTACTGGTGAAATTTGCCCGTTTACAAAAATGAGCTCAATGATGAAACAGTGCATTACACTATTAATACTGAGAGCAATCAAAATAAACTAACCCCTCACTTTTTTCTCTTTTGTATTTTTGCAGGAAACAAACATAAAACAATGATAAGAGGAATTATCTTAGGAATTAGTCTAGGTTTCATTCTTTAATAGTAAACAAATATTTTAATATTTATTTTAGTTAATAAAGTTAATCTTTTCCTTCAATTCCAATTTGTAATATTTCTTTTTATTCCTTTATTATAAAGGAATAGTTTTATATATACATTCATATTATAATTAAGAATTCTTTTTATTTTTATTGTAATTCATATTATAAAGAATTCTTTGTAATTCCTTTTCCTTTTTCATTTTCTATTTAATTGTCTCATTTACTTACTTCTAATTTACTTTTTATTTAATTATTTCAGTTTACTTGTTTTGTAATTTTTAATTATCGAATATAATTCTACTTATTATTTTATTGCTTATTTGTTATTATAATGTCATATAATATTATATAATAATCAAATTCATTTTACCATAACATCTGTTTATACTTAATTGTAGCTTTATTATTATAATTGAATTTTCTAAATTCAAGTTTGAGTTCAAATTTAAATTCAAAAGCAAGTTTGAATTCTACCCCTCAAAATACAAAGAATACCTAAAGGTCATGTCAAAATCTACCGCACTCGCTGAGATGGCTAATTTCTAATCCATCAAAGCAAGGGAGACTCTGATCACTCTAGGGTTTTAGCTTGCGAAAAATTTACCCAGATTTTCATATGAATGCATTCATATGCACAAAATCCTAAATCTACCCTTCATTTAGTCCTAAATGTTGGGATGTTATGGTCTTGCCCCTTGAATTAAACTTCATCTTGAAGTTTTTGGTTTTTGTTCCAGAAGAGTGTCGGACAGGCTCACCTTGAGTTTTCTTCCTTCTTCTTAGTATCATTTCATCTATACTGATGTTTTTAATGAACTATGTACTCCTTGAGTTTACTCTACACCTTGATTTTAGCTATGGGAAATACATAATGCTAAATCTAGACTTTATCCTAATGCTCCATGAGATTGGTTTTATCCTTGAATGACCCTATTGAAGAAGGACTGCTAATTCTAAACATACCTATCCTGCCTTATTTGGAGTAATTCACTTGTTCCAATGTGTTATGATGTAGCCTTCCGAATGACCTTCTCGCTTTTTGTTGTTGTTCCTTCTAGAGTTTCTACCTCTTAATGATGGTTCTCCATCCTCGATAACTTGCGTGTGAGGGCAAATATGTATCATGTGTCCATATTGTCCACAAGTATAACAGACAATCTTGGGTCTTCTACAATCCCCCTTTATATGTCCCAAAATTCCATAGTTTCCACATATAGTTCTTTTATTCAGTTTCCGAACACCCTAAATTGAACTAGTACCCATAGATAGAATTCTAGGTTTGAAATCCACGTTAAGCCTTGGCTCATTTGTCTGGAACTTCTCTGGTTCAATCTTAGTTCTTTTCTTTTCTATCTTATTTATCTCTTATTGTAGCATCTTGTAATCGTCCTCGAAAGTAATTGTTGCATCAACCAACTCTTGAAAATGTTGTGTTGCAGCCCCTCATATTTTCATCTTCATATATGGATTTAATCCCCTTAAGCACCTTTTCTTGCGCTTCTACTCCGTGTTTACCTCATCAACTTCATAAGGAGATAACTAAGTAAACTCCCTAATATACTTCATCACGGTTGCATTGTTTTATAGTAAGTCCTCGAACTCTCTCCTACTAAACTCCATAATACTCTATGGAACATGATACTCACGAAACTTTTGATTGAACTCTTCCCAGGTGAATACCTCTTCCAGTGTGTGCATTGCCAATTGGTTCTCCCACCAATTTGTGGCCAGTCCTGATAGAAGGAATGTTGCATAATATAACTTCTCCTCATCACTGCATCCAACTATTTTAAGCTTCCTCTCTGTCTCCATCAGCCAATCCCCCGCATGCATAGGTTATGCTGCCGATGCAAAAGGAACTGGTTTGGAATTCTAGAAATCAGAAAGACTCACTCTTGTATCTTAGTTTTCTTTTCTAGGTCCAACTTATTTGAATATCTCCTACATGAACTTATTCTGGTACTCTTGAATCATTTGCATATACTACTTGACGTTATCCTCCGTTAACGGATGAGTTGATAGTGATACATTTAAGGTTATATCCTCATTGGTTTCCTTCTGCTTAGCTTCTCGCTCCACACGTTGTTCCTCAGACTCAGCTTGTACTCATGTATCCATACCCCTCTAGTCCAGTTACATAAAGCAAATACTCATATTTACATCATGCATATGTTTTCTGAGCTCAACTCTACGCATAGTGCTAGTCACACAAGGAAATCAATAACCAAATCCAAATAGCAACCAAACATATATCATCTATTATACACAGGTTTTATAAGTCATTACAAACAATCCTCACAACTACATCTTGACTCTCACCTAGTACAATACCTATATATGTTACAAGACCTTACTCTTCCATGTGAGCATACTCTCACTTATTATGACAAGCCTCTCAAACACTACAATACGCATTACCGTATATATACATTATTCAAGCTCTCTACTTCAACGGATTGTTTCTTCTTACTTTTCTCCCTCTTCTTAGTGTTTCCTAGAATTCCGTCTATGATGACCTGAAGTCCGACGACTGCCTTGTGGAGCATATGAACGTCTAGAGGGTGCACACTCTCGATTAGAAGTTGTACCCATCTCAAAAATATTAAACAAGATTATTAGGTTCTAATCACCCAAGATTAGGGTTAACAATAACTTTATTTCTTAAACCCATATGACTGCATATGTGATTTCTACTAATGCATGAATGCTTGCCTTTGTCATGTTTGATTGCTATAAATGATAAGGATTAGTTTAAACATGAATATCACATCCTCTAGGGTAATTCTAAACAAAATCAAATAAAAAGAAAATCAAATATGAAGCATATGATCAAATGGTCACTTTGGTCAAAATTAACCACTAACACTTTGGGCATCTCTAGCAAATGATTTTCAACAGAAACAAATCCATTTCTTTTCACCCCTTTCTAGACCAGGTAAAAATGAACCCAAGCAAACTTTACAAATCTACAGAAACCAATTTCAAATCTATTTGAGAGGCAATTCAAAATTGAATTAAGGGTAGGTACATAGATCACCATTTTGCAAAAACCACTCAAACCAACACCACATGGAAATCCCTACCAACTAGAGGTACCTAAGCATGTGACCAGCACACCCACCAAAATTCATTCAAAAATTTGAAGCTTTACTTCATGCGGCCATTTGATCGAACACCTAGCAGATAGAGTCCAAGTTCAACAACTATACACTATTTGAATCAACCTTGTGATCACTCTTGTACTCCACTCAGCCTCAATTACTCACCCACGACCATCCCCAGTACCTAGCCGTGCAATGGAGCACCTCTCACTTGCCAATTGCACTAGTACCGCCGTACCCGAGCATGTCCATGCCGGTCGTGTTGGGTCCGCAGCATAGAAAACAAAAAAAATTCCTATGATGAGAACTATACGCCAAGATATATCTACTAGATACAGAGCAACGGGTGGATGTACATCCATGGAGAACTTACCCTCGAAGACAACAAAGTTTTGTTAATGAGTTGGAACTCGTGGATGATGTAGTCGTACGCTTGCCGATCTCAAGATCGTGTGGAAGTCCGAGCGCCGCAAATCAGCAGCGCATCCTTCCTCACACACACGTTCAAGCTACCGGACAACCTCCACCTCCTCGCTCAAGCGAATCAGTGGAAGCAACAACTCCTTCTAGACGCAAGGCCACCGGGAACATGTATCTCGCTAATCCGAGACCATGAGGGAATATCTAGAGGGGGAGAGAGATCGTTCACGAGGAGGTGTGCTTTGTGAGGGAGGAGAGGGGGGCTTTTTATAGGAGAGGAGGGATCCTCCCCTCCCATGGCCGGCGAAAAAGGGCGGTGCCCCCACCTCTTCCTCATTCATGTGGTGGAAGCTCCACTCACATCAATTTTGCCTCCACCAAAAATTCCACTCACATGCATTAAATTTCCACCAAACCTAATGCAAATCTCATTTAATAAAACTCTTTTATTTATTTTATTCAGAATTTTGTTAATTACTTTAATTAACAAAAATTCACAGAAAACCCTTGCAACATTTCAATATCACATGCAGAACCACTTTCTACAATTTACCCGAAACAATTCCGGTTTCTATGGAAACAATTCTTGTGCTTTGCAATCCTTTCATATGAAACATATGTGCTCCAAAATGCTGTCCGGAAACCCTTAAGTGTGTCACCCTACGGTTCGTGAATAATGCAGACATGATTGAGACTCCTCTCAGATCAATAATCAGAAGCGGGACTTGGAGATCCATACTGACTCCTGCACATTCAACGATGACTTCTGTGATCGTGAGAACCTTTAAAGCTAGTAACTTAATCCCTTTGTCTCATGATGTAATACATGTCCGAGATTCGATCATCGGTATCCAAATACCTAGTTTGATCTCGTTACCTACATGCACTATTTTCTCGTTCCCGTGATATAACATTCTAGTGATCACATCACTTGCTTGCAAGTTATCTTAATGTGATATCACCGAGAGGGCCCAGAGTATTTCTATCCGTCACCGGGATTGAAAAATTCCACTCTTGATCCATGAGCCTCAACATAACACCTTTGTAGCACTGAACCCGCCTTTATAGTCACCCTGTTACGGTGTGACGTTTGATGTTATCAAGATACTCTTTCGGTGTTAGCAATTAACATGATCTCATGGTCTAAAGACTAAGATTACTTTGTATGATGTTATAGCAATGTAAACATAATGACTTTGATCGTAATGCTATACTTCGGATGAATGTTCATCACATCATTTCACAAATGCTGTTACCTCGTTATTAACAACATCCAATGTCCATGATTAGGAAACCTTGATCATCTTGTTAATCAACGAGCTAGTCTGGAAGAGAGGAATAACTAGGAACCCTTTTTGTTTATTAAACACACATGTATTGATGTTTCCTTTCAATACAATTATAGCATGCAAAATAAACATCTATCATATACAAGGAATACATAATAACAACTTTATTATTGCCTCTCAGGGCATATTTCCTTCAGTCTCCCACTTGCACTAGAGACAATAATCTAGTTTACATAGTGATAAATCTAACACCCATGGAGTTCTGGTGTTGATCATGTTTTTCCCTAGGGAGAACTTTAGTCAACGGATCTACTACATTCAGGTCCGTGTGTACTTTACAAATCTTTATATCTCCATCCTTGACATGATCGCGGATGGAGTGAAACCGGCGCTTAATATAATTGGAATTCTTGTGAGACCTTGGTTCCTTGGCGTTGGCTATGGCTCCATTGTTGTCACAATAGATCACCATTGGGTCCAATGCACTAGGAACCACACCTAGTTCTGTTATGAACTCCTTCATCCAAACCGCTTTCTGCGCCGCTTCTGAAGCAGCAACATATTCCGCCTCCGTCGTTGATCCAGCCACCACGGGTTGTTTGGAACTCCTCCAAGTAACTGCTGCTCCGTTCAAGAGAAATACGTATCCGGATTGAGACTTAGAGTCATCCGGATCGGTGTCAAAGCTAGCATCGACATAACACTTAGTGACTAGCTCTTCTTCACCTCCGTATACAAGAAACATATCCTTAGTTCTTCTTAAGTACTTAAGGATATTATTGACCGCTATCCAGTGTTCCGAACCTGGATCAGATTGGTACCTACTAGTCAAACTAATAGCATGTCCCAAATCCGGTCTTGTACATAGCATGGCGTACATTATAGAGCCTATGGCTGAGGCATAGGGGATCTTATCAATTATCTCTCTTTCTTCCGCCATAGCCAGACTTTGAGTCTTACTCAATGTCGTGCCTTGCAACATAGGTAAGAATCCCTTCTTACTTCCGTCCATATTAAAATTCTTTAATATCTTATCAAGGTATGTACTCTGTGATAGCCCAATTAGGCCTCTTGATCTATCTCTATAGATTTTAATGCCTAATATATATGAAGCTTCACCAAGGTCTTTCATCTAAAATTTGCTATTTAGTTAACTTTTAACACTATTTAAAAGATCTATATCATTTCCAATCAATAATATGTCATCCACATATGATATCAGAAATGCCACATTGCTCCCACTCACTTTCTTGTAAATACAAGCCTCTCCATAAGTTTGGACAAATCCAAACTCTTTGATCACCTCATCAAAGCGAAGATTCCAACTCCGGGATGCTTTCTTCAGTCCATAGCTGGATCATTGAAGCTTGCATACCTTATCAGCATCCTTAAGATCGACAAAACCCTTAGGTTGTATCATATACAACTCATCTTCAATATTACCATTGAGGAACGCAGTTTTGACATCGATCTGCCATATTTCATAAACGAAATATGTAGCAATTGCTAACATAATCCTAACAGACTTAAGCATCGCTACGGGAGAGAATGTCTCATCATAGTCAACTCCTTGAACTTGTCGATCAGCATCAGTTTTTCTTTTGAAAATCCATTTATTCTCAACTGCCTTTCGATTATGAGGTAAGTCCACCAAGATCCAAACCTGGTTTTCGTACATGGATTCCATCTCGGATTTCATGGCTTCTAGCCATTTGTTGGAATCCGGGCTCATCATCGCTTCTTCATACGTTGCAGGGTCATCTATTTCATCAATCATGAAATTCATAATAGGATTGCCATACAGTTCAGGAGCTGCATGTGTCCTGCCTGACCTGCGAGGATCGGTAGTGTCCTCTTTCGGAGTTTTATGATCAATATCATTAGCTCTCTCTCTTCATTAGATGAAGTCAACTCCGAAACAACTTCCGGTGATGCGCTACTCGCCATTTCATGAAGAGAAGGTTCAATAACCTCTTCGAGTTCTACCTTCCGACTACTCACACCTTTCGCGAGAAACTCCTTCTCAAGAAAGGATCCATTCTTGGCAACAAAAACCTTGCCCTCGGATCTGTGATAGAAGGTATACCCAATCGTTTCCTTAGGGTATCCTATGAAGACGCATTTTTCCGCTTTGGGTTCGAGTTTATCCGGCTGAAGTTTCTTCACATAAACATCGCATCCCCAAACTTTAAGAAATGATAGCTTAGGTTTGTCTCCAAACCATAATTCATACGGTGTCGTTTCAACGGATTTAGATGGTGCCCGATTTAAAGTGAATGCAGCGGTTTCCAGTGCATAACCCCAAAATGACAGTGGCAAGTTAGTCAGAGACATCATAGATTGAACCATATCCAATAAAGTACGATTACGACGTTCCGACACACCATTACGTTGTGGTGTTCCGGCAGGCGTGAGTTGTGAAACTATTCCACAATTTTTCATATGTGTGCTAAACTCGTAACTAAGATACTCTCCTCCATGGTCGGACCGCAGAAATTTGATCTTTCTGTTACGATGATTTCCACTTTATTCTGAAATTCCTTGAATTTTTTAAAAGTTTCAGACTTATGTTTCATCAAATAGATATACCCGTATCTACTCAAATCATCCGTGAAAGTAAAAAAATAATGATATCCACCTCGCACCAACACACTCATTGGTCCACACACATAAGTATGTATGATTTCTAATAAATTTGCCGCCCGTTCCATTGAACCGGAAAACGGCGTTCTAGTCATCTTGCCCATAAGGCATGGCTCACATGTATCAAATAATTCAAAATCAAGTGATTCCAAAAGTCCATCAGAATGGAGTGTCTTCATGCGTTTAACGCCAATATGATCTAGACGGCAGTGCCACATATATGTAGATATATCATTATCAAGTTTAACCCTTTTAGCATCAACACAATGAATATGCATAATACTACTATCGAGATCCAATAAAAATAAACCATTCAACACAGGTGCATGACCATAAAAGATATTATCCATATAAATCGAACAACCATTGTTTCCGGATTTAAAGGAATAACCACTTCGCATCAAACATGATCTGGATACAATGTTAATGCTCAGTGTAGGCACAAAATAACAATTATTTAGATTCATCACTAATCTCGACGGCATATGGAGAGGCAGCGTTATGGCGGCGATCACATCAACTCTTGATCCATTGCCGACCCGCATCGTGACCTCATCCCTTGCTAGCTGTCGCTTGTTTCGCAGCCCCTGAATCGAGTTACATATATTAGCAACCAATCCTGTATCAAATACATAGATGCTGCTGCGAGTACTAGTCAAGTACACATCAATAACATGTATATCACATATACCTTTGTTTGCCTTGCTGGTCTTCTTGTCCGCCAAATACTTGGGACAGTTGCGCTTCCAATGGCCAGTCCCCTTGCAATAGTAGCACTCGGTATCAGACTTAGGGCCAGCTCGGGGTTTCTTTTCAGGTGCGGCAACAGATTTGCCGCCCTTCTTTCCCTTCTGCTTGCCTTTCTTGTCCTTCTTGAAACTGGTGCTCTTATTGATCATCAACACTTGATGTTCTTTCCTAATCTCCACTTCTGCAGTCTTAAGCATTGGCAGAAGCTCGGGAAGAGACTTCTTCATGCCTTGCATGTTATAGTTCATCACGAAGCTCTTGTAGCTAGGTGGCAGAGATTGGAGAACACGATGTATGCCTAAGTCAATGGGAATCGTTATTCCCAAGGACACAAGCTTATCGGTGTACCTAGACATTTTGAGTACATGCTCACTAACGGAGTTGTTCTCCTCAATCATGCAACTAAAGAACTTTTCAGAAGCATTATAACTCTCTACGGCAGCATGGGTATCGAAAATTATTTTCAATTCCCCATGGAATCAAAGGCATTGCCATTTTCGAAACGCTTTCGAAGTTCTGGCTCTAGCCCATACAGTATGCCGCAATGAACTAAGTTGTGGTCCTCCAGACGAGTTATATAGACATTTTTTTCCTCGTCAGGAGCATCAGGAGCTGGTGGGGGCCCTAGCAGCGCCTCTAGCACATATTGCTTTTGTGCAGCAGTGAGGAGAATCCTCAAATTCATAGCCCAGTTGGTGAAGCTGCTACCATTCCCAGCAAGTTTCTCTTTCTCCATGAACACATTGAAATTAAAAGCAGGTGGTGCCATCTACAACAGAATTTGTAAAGTTTATTTAGACTAAGTTTATGATAGATTGAGTTCAACTAATCCAAATTACTAATGATCTCCCACTCAAAAAAGACACCCCTCATGTCTTTTTGGTGATTACATGAACCAAATCCACTACACCAAGTCCGATCATCACGTGAGTCAGTGTAGCTTTAAAGGCGAGCATCTATATGGGCATCATATCAACTATATGACTCATGCTTAACCTTTCGGTCCGTGTTTCGAGGCCATGTCTATACATGCTAGGCTTGTCAAGTAAGAACCTTAGTACCCGCGTGTGTACAACTGTCTTACACGCGTTGTATGAAAGCACAGAGTCGAGTACACCCGATCATCACGTGATGTCTCGAAACATGATCCATAGAACGGTGCATACTGAAGGAAGAACACATTTTATCTTGATATCTAAATGAGGGATCATCTTACAATGCTACCAAAAGCGCCAAACTATCAGTATAAGATGCTAACATCTAAAGTGTAAAGTGAGATGATATGGTCCATGCATTTGATCTCTATCATTTGCATCGTGGTATGATCTCTATCATTCCTTTGTGTGTAAGGCCAGGGTCTATGGAACTTACTGGTTAAGTGTGTTGTAAGAGTATCTATCATACATCTACTTACAACAATACCATATCAAGCCACTAGCCCAACAACGATCTAAACTAGACGCCTCTAATTTATCAATTGCAAGTTTTACGTGGCTTAGGGCTTTCGGAGATAGAACTGGTCTTACCTACAAACATGAACCACAACAAGGATAACTGTAACACCCTCAAATCGGCCCTATGCAAGTTTTAGCGATTCCCGCCAAACCCGCATAGAAACGATTCAAGGACGCCCACCAGGCACTTTCGTGCGGGTGGAAAACGAAGTAATACCATTACACATCAGTCCTCGATGGGACCCACAGACAGATTTATATACATCAACGACTCCATGAGTCAAGAATACAGATATACAATATAAATATCCAAATCACCTTGAAACGATAGAGCGTCCGACTACGGACAAGATGCAAATGGGGCTAAGAGCCCTGAAGAATAACCAATGGCATCCATAACCCTGCCCAGGCCAAGCCGGAAGGGTAACCCTACTAACGACGGCAATCTCAAACCTGCTAAAACAAAAGGGGTGCCGAAAAAGGGCGAAGGAAAAAGAGGAGCGTCAGTACTGAGGCCAGTACACGGCGAGGCTAGAATTTGGCGGCTCTCGCCTACATAGGTATGGTGGGCTGAAGCGGCAGCGCAGCGGCACTAAAGAACCTATAGAGACTCAATACAATTGGCGGTTATCAGAGAGGGATAAGAAAGACCTATTCGGATCCAACCTGAAGCTAACACCAAACAAACCCATCCTGGTATTTTCCCCCTCGAGACCAAACGAGGAAGTCGAACCAAGGAACTCACACAGTTGGCAATTTTACTCATTCCATTATAGTTGCAGCAATTACTAATCAGATATAGCTAGCATGAGTCATCCTGAAGCATAAGTAGTGGGCAGTTTTAATCACCAATCCATTGTAGTTGGGACATTTACTAGTCAGATATAATTGTCCTGAGGAATCCCAAAACCCAATAGTTGTTGACACTTTTATCACATTCCATGGAGTTGCAATACTTACTAGGCATAAAGCATGTCACAAAACAACCCAGATCCACCAGTTGTTGGCATTTTTAATATCCATTCCGTTATACTTGAGCTGATTACTAGTCACATATTAAGTCAAATTTATAGAACTACTTTAGTTATGCTTGTCTAAGATCGAGATACTGTGCTCCAAGTCGTCCATAACCGCGGACACGGCTTTCAGAAAGTTTTACCCTGCAGGGGTCCACAAATAGCAACACACACTCGATCAACCTCGGAAAAACCACTCAAAACCCAACAAGGCATTCACGACAAAGCGATGACAGGATTCATATATATTTCAGGGGGCCACCCCACTAAGCTACCCGCAACGAAGTTGGCCGGCTCCGGAACGAACCCAGGGTTTGTGTGGACGGTTGTAAACGACTGGGAACCCGAAAGTGTGACTGGGCTTGTCGATACAGCGAAAACGTGTCACGATCCTAAACAGTACAGGTGCTCCACGCACAATCGTAAATAAAGCAGTAACATGGCATAACTACAGGATAGTAATAAATCCCCAAACTACTTTGTGGCCCCAAGAAATAGAAATGAATCAAGCTCTGGCTCAGGGGGGGTCCATAAGGCCTCCTAGATGTGGATAGTGCGAAAAAATCAAGGAACAGGTATCAAGTACTCGGGGTCCTACGGGACACAAGTGAGCGTGGAACAACCAAATAACATCTATTGCCCACCGATGCCTCTGCATTAGTTATATCTAGCATTTTATTAGTTGTATTTAAAGTCATGATCATCTCCACCATAAACATCTGCCAGCAATAAACATCTCCACCATTCCAACAACTGTGGTACTTGACAACACGAGATCGCACCTAAGCAAGCGACTGCGACTCGCAAGGCCAGCTATCTACCAAACAAAGGTAATAGGAGGTGTCCAAGGAAATATAGAGGCTACACGGGATATAACTGGTGCACGGAAACTAAAGCATCGCGACACGGATAGCAATAGATCAACAGGAGGAAATAAAGACTATAAATGCAAAATAGGTAGAAGGGGAAGAGATGCTCGCCTGGGAAACACTGTCGAAGGATCATATCCGAAGAACTTGTCGGTACTCGCATCCACTCATCGGCCTAATCCGCGAAGAAGCAAACACTAGAAGAAACACCGGATGCAATATTTAATACTACGGCAGAAGATCCGGCATGAATATGATATGCATGCGAGATGAACAATTTAATATGCGACAGTCGATAATGTCATATGATAAAAATAATGGGGTCTCCGATAGGGAATCACATTAGGGTTCGGCGAACTTGGGCTCTAAGGGGTTCGGGGTTCGACAGGGTTCGACGGGGGGGGGGGGGGGGGGAACGGCTCGACGGAATCGGTCTCGGACAACGGAAGTAGATCTTGGCGTTCCGGGAAGAAGAACTTGGTTCGGCGTCGGGGCGCATCGGATTCGCCCGGGTCGGTGTCGATCTTGTCG
The DNA here is from genome assembly GCA_910589775.1 of Avena eriantha. Taxonomy (NCBI): domain Eukaryota; kingdom Viridiplantae; phylum Streptophyta; class Magnoliopsida; order Poales; family Poaceae; genus Avena; species Avena eriantha. Next base: position 273,047,621 of record OU342740.1, on the reverse strand, counting down.
TTGCGAAGATCTTGTCGGGTCCGCGTAGTGCTCGGTCTTGGCGTTCGAGACGAAGAACTTGGCGTGTCCGGGATGGAGAGCTTGCCATTCCGTGACGATCTTGGCGGCCTTCGGATCCGGGTCTTGGCGTCGGGGAAGGAGTACTTGTCTGTGAGGAAGGTCTTGATGGCGGTTTGGGTCGATCTTGTCGTAGTCCTCGGGCATCGGTGCGGGAAGTACTTGTCGCATCTATAGATCGGTCCTCGGGGTCGGCGATGCGTGAAGAAGGTCCTGGTTTCCAAGGCGAAGATGTACGGATCCGCGTTGAAGATATTGTCGGGGTGAACTCGAATTAGCGTCGGTGGCCTTGGGGATCGAGTAGAAGATCTTGGTGTCCTTGTCGAAGTTCTCGGGTGACGATGCCGGACCCAGGTTCGGCGCCGATGGTCTTCCAATTTCGTGTAGATGGCCCTCAACCTTGTCGGCAACAGGGCTAGATGGTGTGGTAGCAAATGGCCACAGGTGCCAAAGACAGTGATTCTCAGCAGGAAAAGAGCAACGTGGCCGAGCCGCTTCAGAGAGACGCGACAAGGAACAGGGTAGCGACAAGTTGGGCGGGCATCTGACGGATACCAGGAGAGTCAGAGAAGCTGTTTACGCACAAGGGAGTCCCAGGGTAATATGAACTCCGGCGACGGCCTCTGCGCCACGCCTCGCCTCATCTAGCTAGCCTTCCCCCTCCTAACAACGTTCTCAGACTACCCAGGTGGCTCCTGCCCCTGCGTGCGAGTCACAGGTCCCCAGTTCGAGCCCCCGCGCCGCGCCCTGTCGCTGTCGAGCACGGGCAGCTCGACAGTTCGTCAGAGAAGATCTACAGGGGTCGTTGGCCTCTTTAAAAAAACCCCCCTTTTACCTTTTCGCTCAACCCGCGGTACGCCGAGCCCACCTGTCAGCCGCCCTGGCAATCTTGCAGAGAAGCCCCCCAGCTCTTAGGCCCCTAACCCGCGCCCCAGCACGACCCCACCTGGCAGCCTCTACGCGTTCGGCCGCTGTCACGTGGGCCTCTGGCCACAGGTCCCACCTATCCGCCGCATTGGCTAGGCAGGGCCGTAGTGGAAAAGTCCTATGCGCGCTGCGTTGCCAGTCAGGCCGGTCCAACTGTGAGCGGCTGAGGCTGGGTCTGACTGAGTAACAAAAGTAATTCCGTTTATCTATTTTAATAAAACAAATTCAAAATGTTTAAATTCAAATTCAAATCAGATTTTAAATAACTTTTAATTTATAAATCCAAACAATACATATAATATATGTTTTTGAATCAGAAAAAGGATTTCAAATATGCCATTCAAATTATTGTTTGAACACTTTAAATTTTCGAGATGATTAAAATTACAAATAAATACCCTTTTCTTAATAAATTAATAACTTTATTTGTATAACTCCAAATTTGACAAATAATATGTCTAAATCGTTCAGCGCGACGAGCCCGTTCTATCTATGCAGCCCTTGTTCTGAATTGAAGCATGCATCATGTCATTATTAAAAATCTGAGCTGTTTATGGCAATAAAACTTGACTAAACAAATAATAAAATGCTTTATTCTTGTACCCCACACCTCACCATGCCATGCTACTTTAATGCCATGTAAATTGTGCATCATCCTTCATAGCATGCTTGTTTGCTTGTCGCGTTCTAATTCATATGCTTGGGCACTTTATTTATGTTGGCCCTTGTTTGTTTGGTTCTTCTTCGAATAGACGCCCAGCAGGAGAATTACCAGGAATCACAGGAGTACTACCCAGATCCATCTCTCGCTTCAACTGAGCTGCCAGGCAAGTACTACCACATGCTTGCATACATATAGTAGCTATTGCCTCTATCTTATTCTTGCATCATTGAGTCGTGATTGCATTAAATTAAATCCCAAGTACTGCATAGCCTTTATTTTTAAACCCCACCGAAGCTTGTTCCTCCATCCCATGAGCCATTCCTACAGGAGTTGTTTGAGCCATGCGAGTCGTAGAAAAGCATGTGTAGGGTATGTGAGTGTCTGAGGGATAACGAGGTACCTAAACAACTTAACCTGAGTAGTAATGGGATAACTAATGAAAGAGGCACCGGTGAGCAATATCTGCTATTTGGTTTTTCATGCTCACTTGTGTCTCGTAGGACTCCGAGTAATTGATTCCTGTTCCTTGACTATTCGCACTATCCACATTCGGGAGGCCTTATGGACCCCCCAGAGCCAGAGCTTGATTCATTCTTATTTCTTGGGGCCACAATTAGTTTGGGGCTTTATTACTATCCCGTACTTATGCCATGTTACTGCTTTATTAAGATTGTGCGTGGAGCACCTGTACAGCCCAGTCACATTTTCGGGTTCCCAGTCGTTTACCGCCGTCCACACAAACCTTGGGTCCGTCTCGGAGCCGGCCAACTTCGTTGCGGGTAGCTTAATGGGGTGCCCCCCTGAAATATTTCTGAATCCTGCGATTGCTTTGTCGTGAATGCCTCGTTGGGTTTTGTTTTGGTTTTTCCGAGGTTGATCGAGTGGGTGTTGCTATTCGTGCACCCCTACAGGGTAAATCTTTCTGAAAGCCGTGTCCGCGGTTATGGACGACTTGGAGCACAGTTTCTCAATCATAGACAAGTATAACTAAAAGTACCGCTTTAAATTTGACTAAGACCTTGACTAGTAAATAGTGCAATACTCATGGAATGGTTAATAAAACTGCCAACGGATGATGGGGGTTGTTCGTCCGCTTCCTTGTTGGTAAGCGAGGAGGAGGATGGATCTGCTAATTATAGTATTACAACTGTTGTTCTTAATTCACGGACATCCGTCTATCATTGGTTAGGCGGATGGTTAGCGAGTATCTATAGAATTGTTAGCTATTATCTTTTGCTGCAATTGCGTCACCCAGGTTGTGTCCCTTTAGTGGCATAAAGACTTACTGAGTACCCCTAGGGTCTGACACGATAAATCGTTTGATTCAGATGAACAGGTGTATTCGCAAGATGGATACTGGGTGGAGGAGACAGATGATGTTGGCAACGACCACTCGGTGTAGAGATTCCGGGAACGGGGATCCGTGAGAACTATGGGCGGGATGTGTTCATTTATGCGGCATCTTATGCCGATTTGCTTCTTATCTGTACTCGGATCTTGTTTTCCGCTTCCGCCTGATACTCTGATGTTTGTTGTATGAGGAGCTATCCTAAATTATTATCTCTATCTAGGATATATGAATCTTGCCGTATGGCATTGCAATATTTCTATTTCTTTTAGATGGAATGGCTATGAGGACTGTTGTATGTGGCTTGCATACATACTCCTTTGTGTATGTAGTTGATCCCTTCGCCTGCCGATTACGCCGCTCGTTCTTGTCCTGACATTCTGAAAGTGGTTAGGACGGCCGAAAGGTCTACCGTGAGTGGCCCTGGGCCCCACCGTACTATTTTAACCACTTTCGTTCATCCAGGCATGTAACTAAGAGCGTAATTCACCGAGGTAGTTACAATAACCAAGTTATTAGCAACTCGTTGTAAATCAGATATTGACTATAGTAGGAGAGACAGACACCCGCTAACCACTTATGCAAAACTAGTTGCATGTCAGTCGTGGAACCGGTCTCATGTAAGATGACATGTAAGGCTGGTCCGGGCCGCTTCATCTCACTATGCCACCAATATCCAAAATACATAGAAGATGCAATAATATGATCATCATCTCCCACATATAAACATATGTGTACTACCCGTGCAAAGCACCTACGCATAGATCAGGCTCTGATACCACTATTGGGTTCGCAGCACAGAAAACAAAAAAATTCCTATGATGAGAACTATACGCCAAGATCTATCTACTAGATACAGAGCAACGGGTGGATATACATCCATGGAGAACTTACCCTCGAAGACAACAAAGTTTTGTTAACGAGTTGGAACTCGTGGATGATGTAGTCATACGCTTCCCGATCTCAAGATCGTGTGGAAGTCCGAGCGCCGCAAATCAGCAGCGCATCCGTCCTCGCACACACGTTCAAGCTACCAGACAACCTCTACCTCCTCGCTCAAGCGAATCAGCAGAAGCAGCAAATCCTTCCAGATGCAAGGCCACCAGGAACATGTATCTCGCTAATCCGAGACCATGGGGGAATATCTATAGGGGGAGAGAGATCCTTCACGAGGAGGTGTGCTTTGTGAGGGAGGAGAGGGGGATTTTTATAGGAGAGGGGGGCTCCTCCCCTCCCATGGCCGGCGTCCAAAGGGGGTGCCCCCACCTATTCCTCATTCATGTGGTGGAAGCTCCACTCACATCAATTTTGACTCCACCCAAAATTCCACTCACATGCATTAAATTTCCACCAAATTTAATGCAACTCTCAATTAATAAAACTCTTTTATTTATTTTATTCAGAATTTTGTTAATTACATTAATTAACTAACATTCACATAAACCCCTTGCAACATTTCAATATCACATGCAGAACCACTTTCTGTAATTTCACCCGAAAAAATTCCGGTTTCTATCAAAACAATTCCTGCGCTTTGCAATCCTTTCGTCTGAAACATATGTGCTCCAAAATGGTGTCCGACAACCCTTAAGTGTGTCACCCTACAGTTCACGAATAATGCAGAACTGATTGAGACTCCTCTCAGATCAATAATCAGAAGCGAGACCTGGAGATCCATATTGACTCCTGCACATTCAACGATGACTTCTGTGATCGCGAGAACCTTTAACACTAGTAACTTAATCCCTTTGTCTCATGATATAATACTTGTCCGAGATTCGATCATCGGTATCCAAATACCTAGTTTGATCTCGTTACCGACATGCACTCTTTTCTCGTTCCCGTGATATAACATTCTAGTGATCACATCACATGCTTGCAAGCTATCTTAATGTGATATCACCAAGAGAGCCCAGAGTATATCTATCCATCACCGGGATTGACAAATTCCACTCTTGATCCATGAGCCTCAACATAACACCTTCATAGCACTGAACCCACCTTTATAGTCACCCTGTTATTGTTTGACGTTTGATGTTATCAAGATACTCTTCCGGTGTTAGCAATTAACATGATCTCATGGTCTAAGGACTAAGATTACTTCGTATGATGTTATAGCAATGTAAACATAATGACTTTGATCGTAATGCTATACTTCGGATGAATGTTCATCACATCATTTCACAAATGCTATGACCTTGTTATTAACAACATCCAATGTCCATGATCAGGAAACCTTGATCATCTTGTTAATCAACGAGCTAGTCTGGAAGAAAGGCATAACTAGGAACCCTTTTTGTTAATTAAATACACATGTATTGACGTTTCCTTTCAATAAAATTATAGCATGCAAAATAAACATCTATCATATACAAGGAATACATAATAACAACTTTATTATTGCCTCTCAGGGCATATTTCCTTCAGGTCGACCATGGACACGACGCCACACGCCGCGCCGCCCTCTCCCACGACCACGAGAAGACAGGCGTGACCTCACCGTCCCTCTCTGTCCACCCCTTGACCAACGACGGGCAATGGAGAAGCCAGCGCAGCCGCACCCACCATGCCGAGCGCACGCTAGAGCGCCGAAGCCGCCTCGCGCAGCCACACCATGCCTCGCTCTCTCTACACGTACCCGCACTCGCTGCATCACCAGTGACCTCCCAGACACGACCATCCGCCGCCGTGCGCCCCGTGACCACCGTACTCGATGAAGAAAACGGTTGTACCTGCATAGAGCACGGGCCTCTCCCGACCGACTGAGACCGCCCCTTGCCGCGCCACTACGCGCGTGACAATCGCCGTAGTCCACCAAATCGACCCATGCCATCCGCCATGCCTAGCGCGACCTGTAGCAGCATCACCGATGAGCCCGAGCCATGCCGCCCTGCCTCTCTCGCCCGTGTATAAAGAGGACCCTCCCTAGACCTCAATAGACACACCATTCCACTCCCCTCTCTCTCAGAAACATCCCAGGCCCTTCCACGGAGCAAGGTAAGCACCACATCGTCGGAATTTAGCCAGAGCCCCTACTGCAGTGAAGGAAGGGCGTCGTCGATTGGAGCCACCCCAAGAGCCGCCGCGACCGCCGTTCGACTCGTCGTCGTCTACTAGCCCATTCGCCCCCATCACCGGACCTAGCGGGAGCCCTGGTACGCCTCCGACGACCCCACCATGCCGCTAGGTTTAGAATCTCGCGAGCCCTCTACGACGTAGATGATGAACCTCAGTCGTTGATCTTGTTCTAATGGTAGCGCTGAGAATTGCTGATACCGCTTAGCGTTAGATCTGTCGCTGATGCGTGGGACCATCCTGTCAGCAACCCACTACACGCACGCTATGCAGTTGGGCTGGCCCAGTTTCGTTCCCGCGCATAGCCCAGTGATTCAAACTTACTTTTTTCTATTTTATTCAAAATCCTATTCTGTTAGTAGATTCAAAATTGAATTCAAAGAGATGTACTGAACCAAATTGCATGATTCAAATTTTTATAGAAAGGTATTAAAAATATATAATCACTCTCGTTGAAATCAAATCATTTGTAATTGTAGATCAACTATAGTAAAAATAACAAGACATAGACTTTTACCAACTCAAATATTTTTATAAAATCAACCATAAATGATTTTGAGTTGATTTAAACTCTCAAAAATCACAATTGCCATGATCTACCTGAATACATAAAAAGATTTGGTTTGACAGATATTAAACATGGATTAGTATCAAAACAATGCTATATAGCCATTTCTAGTCACCTAAATATTATTAAATAGTAATATTAAATCTTATAATATATGACCACAACTTTAAATCACATTCCCAAGTACTATAATATTTGTGATGACATGTGTCAATATGATCCCATATTTTAATTGTAGAATATTAAATCTTAAGTATTTTTCAATAAGCAGAAATTACTCTCCAAAATAAGATAAATAGGAATGTGTCATTATTTCATGTGATGATTATGATGATGCTAGATCATCTAGTGTCAGCCTTTGTGTACTAAATAGAAGTAGTTAAGTGTTGTTTGGGGATTGTGTACCTCGTGTGTATTTATAGACGCTAGTACTGACCCGGGCTATGACGACGAGGAGTACTTCGAGGAAGAGGAAGAGAACTTCAAAAACTGCACTACTCAAGGCAAGCCCACAATGCAAGCTATCCATGCAAGCTTAGCTATGCAAGCTGGCTTGTGCAGATACCCGATGCAAACTTATGAGATGCAACTTTACCAATTCCTAGTTTTATTCCAAGCTTTACTTTTCCCTTTACAAAAGTTACTTACCTAGTTAATGAATTGTGATTAGTGGAAAATAGGATGGATACCATCAAGATCATAGAACTAGTCTTGGGTGCTTATACTTGATTAGCACCCCACAATAGTGATACCCTCAACCCTAGTGGCTAGTCCTAAGCTAAAACTTGATCATTTTAGATGGGAACACTTGGAGAAAAGGATTATGAAAACCATGAAATGATGATTCGGTCTATTGAAATGTTTTGACATGTGTTATGAAACACAATGGTTTGATGATGAAACCAAAGGAGGCATGAGCCTTGACTTTGATAAAAACTGATGGTTGGGTTCGGATGTGATACCATTCTAATTTTACCGTACAACCACAATACCTGAGTTGGGTAGGGCTTAACTGGAAGCTTATATGTCTTATTATGGGTTCCCTTACGGAAGAGGTTGAGTTGAGGCTACCTCGTGAATACGAATGTCCACCTATGTAGGTCCCGGGATGGCCATTGGCCATGGCTGGGAGGCCAAGCTCATAGGGGAGGTGCCTATACTAGGGTGTGTAATTGAAAGGTTAGGATTGATTATCCGCATCCAAGTATGATGATTCAGGGTTATCCATGACGGATGTATCAAATCTTGTGGTGAAAGTGTACCACCTCTACAGAGTGTCAAACTATTCGAATAGCAGTATCCGTGGTTATGGATAGTTGGAGTGGCCATACTATTCCGTTGTCAGATGTTTTCAAAATAACTTGTGACTTGAACAATGACTTTGACTTAACCACAACAGAGTTGTGGATATGAAAATTGGGTTCCCACTTAACTAATGTAGAGAACTAAATTAGGTCTTTACCCTTAAAGTTCTTTTGGAAGAAACCTGGTTGTTTGCAAATAAACCTAGAGCTTAAGATTCCTACTAGTATTCCTTACTTGTGTTAGTGATAGTTTGCGAGTACTTTAAGAGTACTCATGGCTTTGTCCCTGCCTATTCCCATGCCCAGACTTCGAGGAAGACTACCCGGAAGATGGACATCAGGAGGTCTATGATAACTAGGATCATCTCCCATAGTCAGCATTGCCCGTGACAATGAACATGGAGTCTACTATGTTATATTTCCGTTGCTCTGATTTGTATTAAGACTTGATCATGAGATCAACTATTTTTAAGACTATTATGGATTGTAATGGATGATGTATTGTGGTACCAATTCTGTTATGTCTCGCAAAAATGGTAATCCGTGTGTTGACAAGTTGGTATCATAGCCATCCTGACCATAGAGACCCTAGTTAGAATGGACGTCTGAAAAACTTAGTTTCAAAAACAAAGAAAGTGAGTATTTATGAAAACCTATTCTCACTCTTATCCTTGAGATTCTTTCAAAAAGACTCCACATGTTCCTCAAAATTCTTGCAATTCTACCTAAAATTTGACACTCTTGATCTCCTCACTAACTCACTCATCCTAATTTCTTATAGATGGAGGTCAAATATAGCAAGTTTTACCAGTTGGGCAACGGGGGGCAGCTTATCTTTGAGAGAGATTTGGATCAGCTCTCACAGTACCTTGGACACTTGCACCCGGAGTTCTTCGGAGCACAACTCAATAACCAACAAGGAGGTGAACTACAGTGGCTGATAGTTGCGGATCTGAGAGGCAAAATGGAGCCACCTCTTTCAGAGAAGATTCAGTTCAGCGTAAGGGAGAACAATTGGTTGGACGGATTAGCCCGAGCCATGCAGGAGGCACTTGCTCGTCTGTGTGCACAAAACATCAACTAGATCAACGGCACCCGTTTTGCCCACTATGCAAGACGTGACTCTAATGGACAGCCTTTGGCCATGCCGTCACATCCGGAGTTGAAGCATCACGTGGATCACCTGGACTTCATGCTGCACAAGACTCAGAAGGAGTTAGACAATGCCTGTGCCTACGCCAATTAGAATCATGCTAAAGCTACTGAGAGGAAGCAGACCCTCGCCATCCTTGCCAAGGAGCGCATGTCACTTTGTCGCCAGCATGACAAGAAGGACCGAATTATCACCCATCTTCATCAGAACATAGCCACCCTGGAGGAGACCATCCACGACCAGGAGATGCAGCTTGAGGAGAAGGAAGAGGAAGGGGAAGACATCCGTGGGGATATCCACTCTTACCTCAGTGATGATGATGACTATCTGGAGGACATCTCCACGGAGTTCCACACTGACGAGGATGACGCAGACTTTATTGATGATGAGGAGCCTGATAGTCCTGATGATGAGTAGTCGCACCTGAGCACTATCATAGGTCTAAGTTGTATTCGGTCCCATTGTATCGTAGCTTCACAAAATGGTCCTTAAAACCATCTGCTTTCGTAGTTCTGGTGTGTGTTTGTATTGTGTGCTTGGAATGAATGAATGAGAAGAAATTGTTAGTGTTCAAACCTTAGTCATACTCAAAGTTTAAAGCTTTTGAACCATACCAATAAACCATAGAAATTTCCCTCTTGTCTCATTATCTATCTCAATCTTCAGATGAACCCCGGTGGAAGAAGCTCATCCAGAGATCCTATGCTTCAGATTATGCAAATGCTTGTATCTTACCGTGAAGCCGGTAGAGCAGAACGTCAAGCCAATCTAGCCACTCTTCAACAGATAGCCCAGATGGCCCACAACAATCAAGGCCATGGAAACCAGGATCACCATGGATCCAAACTTAAGAACTTTCAAAACACCAATCCTCCCATGTTTAGCAAATCTGAAGAGCCCTTAGATGTCGATGACTGGCTCCAAACCATGGAAAACAATTTAGAAGTGGCAGGAGTAGATGTAAATGAGAAGGTATTGTTTGCCACCCACTATCTGGCAGGGTATGCAAGATCATGGTGGAACAACACATGTACCATAAATGGAGGACAGATGATGACATGGGAGGAGTGCAAATTCAAGTGTAGCAGGACCCATGTGCCCCTAGGTTTGATCAAGAGGATGAGAGATGAATTCAGGGAGCTGAAGCAGGGAAGAATGACTATGGTAGAGTACCGTGACAAATCCTTTCTCTGGCTAGGTATGCCCCTGATGAGCTGGACACTGAAGCGGAGAAGAAGGAGAGATCCTGAATGGTCTTCATGATGAGATGCAGACAGTGCTAGTCAACATTCTCTTTGATGACCTAGAAGCTTTAGTGGATTCGGCTATCTAGATGGAAGGAAAGATCAACCAAGCCAGTGCGAACCATAAGCATTGTATGATGCACCAACCTGGACCCCACCATACCCCGAAGTATCGCTCCAACCCGTCTGCAGGATTTACACCAAGAAACAATAGACCCCCTATGACCCATCCGAACTACCCTAATTGTGGCGGAGGAAACCCGAAGCCGGAGGCCACAACAACCACAACAATAGCCCCGGCAACCCCGATAACTTCAGTCGTGCACCGCCAAGGTCCAACAACAACAACAATAATATTGCCCTGAGGACTCGAAGCAATGTTGTGCCTGTCGCAGGGAAAAACAAGTCAATGATAACTTGATTTGAATGTGGAGTCACGGGTCACTACTCCAACGAGTGCCCCAAGAAGCTTGCTACAGCCACCAATGTCGCTGCACCTGCCTAGCAGCAGCGTCGTGTCCATCCTAGAAAGAGATTTTCCCCAGGAAACCCGCTCAACCGTACCGGTCATCTTTTCCACATGAATGCTGAGGAAGCCAAGGAAGTGCCAGATGTCGTGCTGGGTATGTTTTCCGTTAACTCAGTTCTTGCAAGGGTGTTGTTTGATTCTAGAGCATTGCACTCGTTTGTTACAGAAGAATTTGCATGCACTAGTAAGATTCAACCAACAAATTTGAAGCATGTTATGATAGTTCAAATACCTGGTTCAACCACCAAAGCTAGAAAATTTTGCAAGGTCGTGCCTATCAGAATCCACGGGATAGATTTTTATGCCAATCTAATAGTACTTGGAACCAAAGGTTTGGAAGTAGTACTAGGAATGGATTGGATGTCAAAACATCAAGGATTAATCTACTATGCCAAGAAAGCCATAACCATGATCAGTAGCACCGGACTATCAGTAGAACATGTGTCTGAGACGCTACCCCATCAATTCAAGTGCAACAAGAGTTTAGACAAATCGACCATTCACCAAGTCAGAGTAGTCTGTGAATACCCTGATGTGTTCGCAGATGAATTGCTCGGTATGCCCCCAGATCGGGATATCGAGTTTGTCATTGAACTAGTTCTGGAACTAGACCCATAGCTCAGAGGCCTTATAGTATGAACCCATCTGAATTAGTGGAGCTGAAGAAGCAACTTGATGATATGTTGGGAAAAGGTTTGATACAACCAAGTGCATTGCCGTGGAGATCAGATGTTTTGTTTGTGGATCAGAAGGATGGTGCCAACCGTTTGTGTATGGGTTACCGGAAGCTGAATGATGTCACCATCAAGAACAAGTACCCCCTGCCGAAGATAGAAGATTTGTTTGACCAACTAACTAGTGCTAGAGTGTTTTCTAAGATTGATCTTAGGACTGGTTATCATCATTTGAAGATCCGCGCAATGGATATTCCAAAGACCGCCTTCACCACTAGATATGGATTGTATGAGTACAATGTAATGTCTTTTGGGTTAATTAATGCCCCCGCTTATTTCATGAACCTCATGAATAAGGCAAAGTAATACCATACATGTCCCGACAACTGAAGCAATATGAGCAGAACTATCCTACCAATGACTTAGAGCTGGAAGCCGTAGTTTTAGCCTTGAAGACATGGCATCATTACCTCATGGGTAACCGCCGTGAGATTTATTCGGACCACAAGATTTTGAAGTATATTTTCACCTAGAAGGAGCTGAATATGAGGCAAAGGAGATGGATAGAGTTAATCAAGGATTATGACCTTGACATTCACTATCACCCCGACAAGGCCAATGTGGTAGCGGATGCTCTTAGTAGGTTACCGTGTAGGTTAAACACCATGATTAAGGAAGACCAACCAAGTTTGCATGAGGAGTTGGAGAATTTTAGAATGGAGCTAGTTAGTGAAGGATTTCTAGCTAGCATAGAACTTCAAGCCACTTTGATTAGTCAGATAAAGGAAGCCCAGAAAGGGAACTCAAGTATTGATGGAATCAAGCCTTGTATTGGAATAGGGAAGGTACCCGGATTCACCAAAGATGAAGAAGGAGTTATGTGGTATAAAGGACGTATTTGTGTTCCAGCAGATTCTGAGTTAAAGCAAGTCATTTTGCAGGAAGCCCATGATACCCTTTATTATATTCACCCGGGAGGAACAAAGATATATCAGGATTTGAAGGAGCAATTTTGGTGGCACAAAATGCCGAGAGAAGTCGGAAGCTACATAGCCAAGTGTGACATCTGTCAGAGAGTCAAGGCGGAACATTAGTGACCCGCAGGACTTTTGCAACCATTGCAGATTCCGGAATGGAAATGGGATTCTATTGGAGTGGATTTCATCACAAGTTTGCCTACATCTAGTAGGGGAAATGATTCTATTTGGGTAATAGTTGATAGAGTGTCCAAAGTATCTCATTTCATACCCGTCAAACCACATATCAAAGCTCGAAGCTAGCAGAGTTGTACATTGCTAGAATCATTAGTCTGCATGGAACCCCAAAGACCATTGTTTCAGATCAAGGAACCCAGTTTACCTCAAGGTTCTAGAAGAAAGTCCAAGAAGGATTAGGGACCAAACTGAACTTCAACACAGCTTATCACCCGCAAACTGACGGACAGATAGAAAGAGTAAACTAGATACTAGAAGATATGTTGAGTGCTTGTGTTCTAGAATATGGATCTAAATGGGAAGACTGTCTGCCTTTCGCAGAGTTCTCCTACAACAATAGTTATCAAGCCAGTTTGCAAATGCCCCCCTTTGAATTTTTGTATGGAAGGAAGTGTCGATAGTCGCAAGTAGGAGAGAGTCAGATATTCGGACCCGACATCCTACGAGAAGCCAAAGAGAAGGTTCACAAAGTCCGTGAACACCTCAAGACCTCCCAATCCAGACAGAAGAGTTATGCTGATAAAAAGCGTCGAGACCTGACCTTCAATGTCAGAGTTTTTGTGTATCTCAAAGTATCACCATTGAAAGGAATGCAGAGTTTTCAACTGAAAGGGAAGCTTGCCCCCAGATATACTGGACCCTTCAAAATTTGAAATCCCCGAGGAGAAGTATCCTATCAGCTAGAACTGTCGGAGGAGATGTCAGCCGTACATGACGTGTTCCATATCTTGTTACTTAGGAAATGCCTAGAAGTTCCGGACAAGACCGGCGTTTTCAAGAACATCGATCATAGAGCCATAGATATCAACAAGGATCTAACTTATCGTGAAGTGCCCATTCGTATTTTGGAAGAAGCCTTCAGAACCACCCGGACCATAAGTATCAAGTTTCTCAAGATCTAGTGGAGTAACCATACCAAAGAAGAAGCCACTTGGGAGCGAGAGGATTATATTAGGACTGAGTTTCCCAATCTCTTTAGTTCCTAGTTTTTCTTGAATCTCGAGACGAGATTTTGTTTAAGGAGGGAAGGTTTGTAACATCTCAAAAATATTAAACAAGATTATTAGATTCTAATCACCCAAGATTAGGGTTAACAAAAACTTTATTTCTTAAACCCATATGAGTGCATGTGTGATTTCTACTAATGCATGAATGCTTGCCTTTGCCATGTTTGATTCCTATAAATGATAAGCATTAGTTTAAAGATGAATACCACATCATCTAGGTCAATTCTAAACAAAATCAAATAAAAATAAAATCAAATATGAAGCATATGATCAAATGGTCACTTTGGCCAAAATTAACCATTAGCCCACTTTGGGCATCTCTAGCAAATGATTTTCAATAGAAACAAATCCATTTCTTTTCACCCCTTGCTAGACCAAGTAAAAATGAACCCAAGCAAACTTTACAAATCTACAGAAACCAATTTCAAATCTATTTGAGAGGCAATTCAAAATTGAATCAAGGGTAGGTACATAGATCACCATTTTGCAAAAACCACTCAAACCAACACCACTTCGAAATCCCTAGCAACCATAGATACCTAAGCATGTGACCAGTAAACCCACCAAAATTCATTCAAAATTTGAAGCTTTACTTCATGCGTCCATTTGATCGAACACCTAGCAGACAGAGTACAAGTTCAAAAACTATACACTATTTGAATCAATCTTGTGATCACTCTTGTACTCCACTCAGCCTAGCCGTGCAATGGAGCACCTCTCACTTGCCAATTGCACCAGTACCGCCGTACCCGAGCATGTCCATGTCGGTCAACCATGGACACAACGCCACACGTCACGCTGCCCTCTCCCACGACAACGAGAACACATGTGTGACCTCACCGCCCCTCTCTGTCCACCCCTTGACCAACGGCGAGCAGTGGAGAAGCCAACATAGCCGCGCCCATTTAACTCGCAACCAAGCAGAGTGCACGCTAGAGCGCCGAAGCCGCCTCGCACAGCCACGCCGCGCCTCGCTCTCTCCGCTCATACCCGCACTCGCCGCATCACTAGTGACCTCCCAGACAAGACCGTTCACCGCCGCACGCCCCGTGACCACCATACTCAATGACGAACACCGTCGTACCCGCACAGAGCACGGACCTCTCCCGACGGACTGAGACTACCCCTTGTTGTGCCACTATGCGCGTGCCGAATACCGCAGACCACCGCGTCGACCCATGCCATCCGCCATGCCTAGCGCGACCTGTAGCAGCGTCATCGATGAGCCCGAGCCATGCCGCCCTGCCTCTCTGGCCGGTGTATAAATAGGACCCTCCCCAGACCTCAGCCGACACACCTTTCCACTCCCTCCTCTCTCTAAGAAACATCCTAGACCCTTCCACGGAGCATGGCGAGCACCACGTCGCCGGAATTTAGCCGGAGACCGCTGCTGAAGTGAAGGAAGGGAGTTGTCGAGTGGAGCCACCCCAGGAGCCGCCGCGACCACCGTTTGACTCGCCGTCGTCTACCAGCCCATTCGCCCCCATCGTCGGACCTAGCTGGAGCCCTGGTAAGCCTGTGACGACCCCCACCATGCCGCAAGGTTTAGAATATCGCGAGCCCTCTATGATGTAGACGATGAACCTCAGCCGTCGATCTTGTTCTAATCATAGTGCTGAGAATTCCTGATACCACTTCGCGTTAGATCTGCCGCTGACGCGTGGGACTAGCCTGACAGCAGCTCGTTGCGTGGATGTTGTGCAGTTGGGACGGCCGAGTTTCATTCCCGCGCATAGCCCAGTGATTCAAACTTATTTTTTTCTATTTTATTCAAAATCCTATTTTGTTAGTAGATTCAAAATTGAATTCAAAGAGATGTACTGAACCAAATTGCATGATTCAAATTTTTATAGAAAGGTATTAAAAATATATAATCACTCTCGTTGAAATCAAATCATTTGTAATTGTAGATCAACTATAGTAAAAATAACAAGACATAGACTTTTACCAACTCAAATATTTTTATAAAATCAACCATAAATGATTTTGAGTTGATTTAAACTCTCAAAAATCACATTTGCCATTCTCTACCTGAATATGTAAAAATATTTGGTTTAACAAATATTAAACATGGATTAGTATCAAAAGAATGCTATATAGGTATTTCTAGTCACTTAAATATTATTAAATAGTAATATTAAATCTAGTAATATATGACCACCACTTTAAATCACATTCCCAAGTACTAGAATATGTGTGATGACATGTGTCAATATGACCCCATATTTTAATTGGAGAATATTAAATCTTAAGTATTTTTCAATGAGTAGAAATTACTCTTCCAAAATAAGATAAATAGGAATGTGTCATTATTTCATGTGATGATTGAGATGATGCTAGATCATCTAGTGTGAGCCTTTGTGTGCTAAATAGAAGTAGTTAAGTGTTGTTTGGTGATTGTGTACCTCGTGTGTATTTATAGATGCTAGTACTGACCCGGGCTACAACGAGGAGGAGTACTTCGAGGAAGAGGAAGAGAACTTCAACAACTGCACTACTCAAGGAAAGCCCACTATGCAAGCTATCCCTGCAAGCTAACTTCTGCAGATACCCTATGCAAACTTATGAGATGCAACTTTACCAATTCCTAGTTTTATTCCAAGCTTTACTTTTCCCTTTACTAATGTTTATTACCTAGTTAATGAATCATGATTAGTGGAAAATAGGATGGATACCATCAAGATCATAGAACTAGTCTTGGGTACTTATACTTGATTAGCACCCCTCAATAGTGATACCATCAACCCTAGTGGCTAGTGCTAAGCTAAAACTTGATCATTTTAGATGGGAACACTTGGAGAAAAGGATTATGCAAACCTTGGAATGATGATTCATTCTATTGAATTTTTTTGACATGTGTTATGTAACACAATGGTTTGATGATGAAAATGAAGGAGGCATGAGCCTTGACTTTGATAAAAACTGATGGTTGGGTTCGGATGCGATACCATTCCAATTTTATCGTACGACCACAATACCTAATTTGGGTAGGGCTTAACTGGAAGCTTATATGTCTTAGTATCGGTTCCCTTGCAGAAGAGGTTGAGCTGAGGCTACCTCGTGAATATGAATGTCCACCTATGCAGTTCCCGGGATGGCCGGTGGCCATGGCTGGGAGGCCAAGCTCATAGGGGAGGTGCCTATACTAGGGTGTGTAATTGAAAGGTTAGCATTGATTATCCACATACCAAGTATGATGATTCAGGGTTATACCTGACGGATGTATCGAATCTTGTGGTGAAAGTGTACCACTTCTGTAGAGTGTCAAACTATTAGCCGCCTCAGCGGTTATGGACAGTTGAGTGGCCATACTGTTCCATTGTCAGATGTTTTCAAAATAACTTGTGACTTGGACTTTGATTAGACCACAACAAAGTTGTGGATATGAAAATTGGGTTCCCGCTTAAGTAATGTAGAGAACTAAAATAGGTCTTTACCCTTAAAGTTCTTTTGGAAGAAACCTGGCTATTTGCAAATAAACCTAGAGCTTAAGATTCCTACTAGTATTACCTTACTTGTGTTAGTGATAGTTTGCGAGTACTTTAAGAGTACTCATGGCTTTGTCCCTGGATATTCCCATGGCCATACTACGAGGAAGACTACCCGGAATATGGACATCAGGAGGTCTATGATAACTAGGATCATCTCCCATCGTCAGCATTGCCTATGACAATGAAGATGGAGTCTACTATGTTATATTTCCGCTGCTCTGATTTGTATTAAGACTTGATCATGAGATCAACTATTTGTAAGACTATTATGGTTTGTAATGGATGATGTACTGTGGTACCAATTCTGTTATGCCTCGCAAAAATGGTAATCCGGGTGTTGACAGAAGTACCTAGATTGAGGTTAGCCATTGAGAAATGAGTAGAAAATGCGTGATCTCCTACGAAATTTCCCTGTCCACCTTCAAATACACTTTCAAAGTAAGATGTATTCTCCATGTTTTCCTTGATCCAATCATACATATTTGTGCAATAACTCCTAGTACACTGTTCCAGGTCAGTAGGATTGGTATTACCCCCATATGGACCATAGGGTTCCATATTATTGTAACTAGTTTCTACTCCCTTGCCAGAATCACTGGGTATGTGATCCTCCCTAGTTATAGTGTAAGATTCTACTCCCCATCCATCATAATTCCCAACTAGAATATTTGGATTGTATGTTCCCCAAGTTTTCTATTCTGTCTCATATTTGGTCCATGGGTCTTTAGGTTTCTGAGGTTCATTCTAATAGTAGGCATAGGTTTTCGGCCGTATATCATCAAAATCGGTCTCTTCATACACATCCCCTGAAAGGACTGTTTTAGGATGCCTAGCTTCTCTATTTAACTCCTTTCTACGTTTTATTGCCTTATCATAATCAGTAAAATCCCCGATGACAGTATCCAACTCCTGGACTAGAAATTTATGAGTGTTCTGAAACATATTGACTAAAGACCTACAACAATCCATATATTCAACAACTAAAGTAGGTTCAGTTTGCATAGGAGCAGCATGATCCAACTCAAGCTCTAAACTTAGAGAATCATGAGGTATAGTAGTGTGAGTTCTACTAACAGCTCTGTGGATTTTTGCTTCTAGATCATGCTTATTGCTTCCACTATTGCAATTTGATACGCCGTTGCCATACATCTCTCCTCCCTAGATGACATTTCTCCATTTGTCCCCAGCTTTTTGGGTAGCATAAGCACTACATGGTACTTGGATAACACATGTCCGTCATAGTAACTATAAATCTTGGCGAGAAGTCGAGATTTGCAATCCACACTCCACAAAAGTTGTCACAAAAGATTAGTCCAATCACCTCCATAGTCATCTAATGTCCTATTCAACACTTGAACATTCCGACTTGGATATCGAGATGCCATTCCTCACTACGGATAAGAAATTATAATTAGTAACAATTAGCTTTTATTATCTATGATGCATCATAATAAAGAATTATCACACTAAAAATATGGCAATGTAATTCTCAATTGAATACTCATCATATTTCTAGAGAACTCTTTATCGTTGCTAACATACTTCCTATAGGTTCTACCCATTTAATAGGTTTCCAACCTAAGGTCAAAGAATTTTCTCTAATACCAGTTGTGGTGACCTAACATACCACTACATGATGTAGTATATTATAGTCGTTGACATAACACTCACGGAACACCGTTCCACAAATATTACATCATTCAGAGTGGTACAACAAAAACAAAGTGGGTCTACATACATACATTATTATTACAACCATAAATTACATGATGACTTCGAGTTCCTCCTAGGTCCATATAGGCTATCATGATGACTCAGAGATAAAATATAACAGCTTGAGAACAAGATAAAGAAGTAAACTAAACCTTTCTAAAATACAAGATTAATAGATAGAGGATAGAGATATATACTGCTAGACTAAGTTAACTATATCTGAAACATCTACGCTTCAGATTCTTCGGCCTAAATTCCATAGATGCCTTTGTAGTTGATGTATTCGATGTTTTCAGATATTTCTGGCTCCTCATAACAGAATATTGTTTGGTCTTCAACTGTATAGAGTGTTTCCTCTTCTTGGTCTTCAATGTATTCAGAATCTAGCAAGGGTTAAGAAGGTAAGGTTGAGTACGATTGTACTTAGCAAGTTCACTAAAAAGGACTATTTGATGCACTATCAACAACTAAAGACCTAGGTCATAGGTTATTCAGGTTTTCATAAACAATTCTTTAAAGGTTGCTTTTGTTCTGAAAATGATGGGGATATGCCAATTGGGGTATGCCCAGAAGGCCGAATTCGACTGACTCCAGCCCATAGCGAGTGGGCCTACAGGAACGGTGACTTGGAAGCGACTGAAGGAAGGTCCTGGCGACTACAAGGTGGAGGCCCAAGAACCTAGATAGACCCAGTCGGATTAGGTCAATCCCTCTGAAACCTGAACTGATTCAGTTGTATTCCTATAAACACTAGCGAGGTACCCCCTATATAAATCCCTGGGGTACTTTGCATACTTACGTGCTCTTAGTTACCCCCTCCAAGTGACTTGCTGCCTAGTCACTGAGCTCGCCACCCTTTTAATCCACTCTCCGCAAATGCAATCTAGCATGAAGTAGGTCTTTACCCTAGGAGGGGCCGAACCTGGGTAAATCCCTTGTCTCACTTCCCAATCTCACACTATAGATGGTAACTGGCTTTTGCCCTAAATCGTATCAATCGCTACCCCTAGTAGTGAATGTCGTGGTCATTACCATGACAAGGGCGCCCACCGCGGGAGTCGGAAGCTTTACGCTCCTCCTCAGCCACCACGACTATGGCCTTCGCCCTCTCTTCAGAAGAATTCATCATCGTTGTCGCTGATTTTATCTCCTTCGCCCGCGATCTAGCCCTCTCCACCGCTGCGGTCACCAAAGCCTTCACAGTGTCTAGATTAGCGACAGGAACGTAGCCTTCACGGGCTTTGGTACGTGCGGCAGCATGATAACCTACAGTCAAGAAAATTCAAATCAACAAACACACAAGTCAAAGGACTTCAAAAACATTGGAGGATAGAACATAACCTACAGCTGCTTGGAGTTGCCGATTATCCTCTAGAGTCGCTCCATTTTTTGTATTGTGGCCCTCCACTCAATCGATTCACCCTACAAGCACCAACAAAAAAACGTCAGACACGGAATCCAAGACTCGACTGAAACTCGAAACTTGAGTGTCTAGCCGCTGAAATTCAACGACTAGACCCTTGGGGACTGGATATCTAAACTATCCCTTTGTTCTCGAGAGAGGTTGTTGAGACTTACTTGAAACTTGAGTGTCTAGCCACTGAAATTCAGCGACTAGACCCTCGGGGACTGGATAATTGAAACTTGAGTGTCTAGCCGCTGAAATTTAGTGACTAGACCCTCGGGGACTGGACATACCTATAGCATGGCACCAAACATGCGGTGAAGCGTGACGGCATCGACCAAAGGCAACACGAACACCGTGCACCCACGACGCTGCCCGATGTCGCTGTCAATGATTTCAGCGACCTATGGCAACTGCGTTTCAGTCACCGCAACGGAGGCTTTTGCCATGAATCGCGGGAACATCGTGGCCGTCGCCCCTACACCCCAGTCACCGGTACAGATGCCTCTGAAGTCATGTCTGCCTTGGGTGGCTACGCACTAACGACTGCTTCTTCGCCAGGAGGGATGGTGGAGTCACCTTCCCATGCGCCCGAATTTGCCACCGCGGCATGGTCACTCTTCTTCTTCTTCATACCTACATCTGGCGCCTCGACGACCGTTTCCTTCCTCTTCTTGGAAGGGTCGTCTTCACCCTCGATACCGGCCGACAGAACTTTGGCCACCGAAGGGCGGTTGATCTTTTTAGGGCCACCCATGCAAGCTCTTTATGATTGGCAACTGGGAAATTCCAAGAGTAGCAAAGTATGACAAGTGCGAATGGGAAATTCCAAAAGCAACTCACATGGCGACCGGAATGTGTCGCAGTCCCGTATGAATGTGTGCGGGCTTCTCTAGCTCAGGGCCTATCGAGCGATTCAGCCCTCTCTCCAATATGTTTACCTGCCGCGATGCTGTGGGCTTCATCGTCGAAGTGGCCGCTACCATAGGGACCTTCATTTCCTTCAGCGTTGGCACCTCTTCCAATTCCTGTGCTGGTCGAGTCGTCGACTCTGTGACCGCTTGGGCTTCTGGCTCTAGCGTCCTTGGAGCGCTCGGTGACTTCATTGCGAGTGATGTCACCGACTCCAGGACCACATATATGGACGTGAGCTCCATCATTGGATTTGGGTCCTCCAGAACCCTTGCCGCATCCGCGGCCTCTTTGTCGTCAGACTCACCGTCTGACTCAAACTTCACCACCGACTTCGCCGGCGACTTCACCTTTGCTAGTGCCTTGGCCTTCGGTGGTGACTTGGCCTTTGCTGGCGACCTCAGCTTTAGCGCAGGCTTGGCCGACATGGACACCCTCCGAGAACTGTGCTCATCGAGGAGGTCAACGTTGTTGTCACGCTCCTCGAGGTTGCGACTCACCTTGATCTCGTGTCGCTTCTGGCTGTGGGTCTTCCGGGCCGCAGATGAGGGCGGCCGCACCTCTGTGACCTCATCCTCACTCCCGGAGATCTCTTCCTTCTCCTCGAGATCCTCGGGAACCTCTTCGTCGAGTGGAGGAAGCCACTTCTCAAGGACCTGGAAAAGGAGAAGACAAAGGGAATCAACAACTATAAAACCGCGACTACAAAGTTGCGACTGTGAAACTGCAAGTACGACGGAACTTACCAGAGGAGCTTTCCGCTTTCCAGCGGTGTATGGAGCTAATCCGTACTTCGAGCCGGTGTACTCCATGTCGGTGATCTTCTTCAACACTGCAACATAATCTTCTTCTTCACACGCAACGGGGCTTGATCTAGTCATGTATTTTGACCCGGTGTACTAGTACATCCAGTGAGCCTAGTTCGTGAGCAGAACCAGTTGCCTTCCGAGCTAGCAGTTGTACAATTTAATCATCGCTAGTCCTTCATCCTCTAACTCTGTGATCCGCATGAGCACCTCATCCATGGCCATATCCTGGTCACTGGGAAGTGAATCTTCCGATAATCTACATGGCTCGCTCCTCTCTCTGGTCTATGCTGCCAAAGACACTTTGCTGGAGGGAGTGGACTCTTTGGCGTAGAACCAGAACATTTTCCACTCATTTTCCGCCTTCTTCAGCAGCATCAGCTTCACGAACTGTTCCTTGGGCTTCAACTAGAAGGTGATGCCTCCCATAGCCAGGATGGGGCCGCCCTTCCCGTCATGGCTGACGTAGCCGTGAAATAGCTCCAGCCAGAGAGGGAAGTTCAACTGACACCCTAGGTAGCACTCACAGAACGCCAGAAAGATGGTGAGCTACTTGATCCTGTGTAGACCCGGGTCGGATGTTTGATCACGAAGTAGGAGAAGAAGCAGTACAAGAAGAGGGAGGTTGGGAATCCCAATCCCCTTTTGAGGTGGCTCTGAAAGCAAATGAATTTCCCCGGCCACGGCTTTGGTTCGGCCTCAGCGGCCGCGGGGATCCGCAAGTTCCCCTTGGTGAGGATCCCGACATCCTGAAACGATTTCAGGACGGCCGTGGTGCACTTCGACTTTCCCCACAAATCCATTGGAGGCTCCATCGAAAGAAGGTCACTTGGTTTGGAAATTATGGACCAGGAACGATTCTGGAGACTGAAGGTGGGAGGAGGCAGAGAAATGAGAAGAGGAACCGCATTTCCCTCTCCCACTCTCCTTATAAAGCAGCGTTACCTAGCAATCCGGGAGTAGCTGTTACCTTGTGGTAATTTCACCAAAGTTACCGTTGGAGTTACCTAATGGCTAGTTTGATCAAACTGACGGTCCAACATCAGCCACTCGACTCGCACGCTTGCCTACCCCTTCTAATCGTTTGGGTGTGGCAACTCGAGCATATTTCCACTCGCCAATGTTGCGACTGACGACACACATGAGAAACTTATCCCTTCATTGGAGGACTCCACTGCCGATTCGACTAGGCGCCCACCTAGGCTCGCCTACTCCGACTGCCAAGTTGACACCTTCACCAAACCCCCATTGCCCACGGGGACTACTGATGGGGATATGCCAATCAGGGTATGCCAGAAGGCCTAATTCGACTGACTCCAACCCATAGCGAGTGGCCCTATAGGAATGGCAAGTGGAAAGCGACTGAAGGAAGGGCCTGGCGACTAGAAGTTGGAGGCACAAGAACCAAGATAGACCTAGTCGGGTTAGGTCAATCCCTCCGAAACCTGAACTAATTCGGTTGTATTCCTATAAACACTAGCGAGGTACCCCTATATAAACCTCCCTAGGATACTCTACATACTTGCGTGCTCTTAGTTACCCCTCCAAGCGACTCGCTACCTACCCATCGAGCTCGCCACCTTGTAATCCACTCTCCAGAAATACAATCTAGCAGGAAGTAGGTATTTACCCTATGGGGGGCAAACCTAGGTAAATCCCTTGTCTCAATTCCCAATCTCGCACCACAGATGGAGACTAGCTCTTGCCCCAAATTGTATCAATCACTACCCCTGGCAGCGACTGCCGTGGTCATTTCCACGATAGAAAAGCTATGTCTCTTAGTCTTCATAGGTTGATTAGAATTTTGTGGAGTTTGTTTCCTGCAGCGTTCGTAGCTCCTTCCTAGAATAGGGAGTAACATGTCACACTTTTATACACTCCAAAGCGGTGTATTGCTTTACCCATGAGAGACCAATTCCTTGTTGCACATCTGGGCAGCTTACCCGTGCACACTTCCTATGGTGTGGGGCCTACTAATTGATCCAATCCGATCACTACCCTTCTTCGCGACCCTGTATGCCCACCCTTTTGCTATCTCAGGACAACGACAAAGCCAATTTACATTCCTGAAGACAGAAGTCCACCGTGGACATCTAGTATCGGGGAATTCACGGTTCCCACCCTTGCACGTGACTAAATGTAGGATCGGTGCTCTGATAAAAGTTGTCTGTTGATATACGTAAGAAAGAAGATCCAGCTGACTTCCCTAGAGCCCATATAGATCTCATGGTTAATGCATAACATACAACACAAGAATTAGTGGCGACATTTGTTATTAATTCTTAGATGATACATTCCCGTGCAAATGGAACCTCCACCAATCCTCAAACCATATCATGGTTCCATTTACCCACCACACTAGGTTAACACCACTCGGGTCGATAACCATTAAGTCATATTATTAAGAAAATAGTATTTTTCTTCCATCCTTTTGAAATGCAGGCGATGAAAATAATAGTTTGCAAACACTTGATAGAAAATAACCAAAGGACATGAGCAAGAGTGAACTTGCCTTGATATAGCAAAGTATTATAGTCTAGTATTTCGACTTGACCCTGGACCTGGAATTCTACAAAATACCATCATTGCCTGGTAAGTACAATGTTTAAAGAAGCAATATGTTGTTATCCATAAGTAATGATATGCATGTTGTAAAAAAAACAAAGTACTTTCCCAACATTGTAAGTGAGTCAAACTTAGGTGGTTTCTTTACTATTTGATTTATCTTCATGTTTACTTCACAAGCAAGCATAATTACAAGACTTTAAGATTTAAACACAAGGTATCAAAGGTGAAGCATAATAGCAATACAAGATTAATATTGATTGATATCATGTAACTATTATGAAAGTTCATGTTTTAACTTGATATGACTTAAAGGAAATAGCATAGTTTTTAATTTGAAGTTGCAAAAAGAACAACTTTTGTAGAATATTTTCCTTATATTAATTTAATTAATGTTTAATATTATTAGAGTATAACTTATTGATATTGATAAGGTTTTAACATTCTAGAGTTAACATGTTTCTTTTTGATTGATTGGTAGACCAAAGTTAACTATACAAATTAATGAATTTCAGACATAATGTGTCTAAAGCATTACTAAGCTCTAGGGTTTTCCTAAGAATGTTAAAGGATGTGAGATCATCCACTTCCAGTGTAAGTGAAAGGTAAGTACAAGACTTGGTTTGTATAATAATCCTAGAGATAAGATTTACCTTATGGATGATACCATAAAGAGATGACCTCAATAATTTGTTATGGTTTGAAATACTTAGACAAACTAAAGCATTAATTCTAGTGTTTAAAGAAATAACTTTATATGAGTTCTACATGTTTTATCTTGGAAGAATTACATTATTCTATGTTTCAATAAATCCCAAGTAGTTAATTAAAGCTAACAAGGATTTATGTTGATTTACAAATGATAAAAGGGAATATATCCCTTTTATTTAATAGAAGGAAAGGACTTACAAAGCCAGTTATAACACTTACTTTTATAAATCTTAAAGTGACTTGCAATCTTATAATTAACATTTTTATAAAATAATATATTTTTTATACACAAAAGTGGTTTTTATTTGTTTTTAGAAAATTTCCTTATTTGGTTATATTTCATTGAGATATTTAATGATTTTAATATTTATTGGTATTTTACATAACTCAAACAAGCAATATTATATTTTTCCTAGGTAAATATTATTTTTGTGAATGGTTTGATATATCCTATGTATTTTTAGGGTTTTTATATATTTTCTAGAGCTTAAAAAACTCATAGGGTATTGTGGTAATTTGTTATTGTATTTTCAAATTATTTTATATCTTTCTTCTAAAACCTGGGCCTGGCCCACAACCCAGCCCATCAGGTTGTTGGAAATATGCCCTAGAGGAGTGTATATAAGTGGAGTGACAAGGGATAGTCCCTGACCTAGCCATCACTTTCTTCACTTCCACTTCGGGCTGGACGGGGTCTAGTAGTCCTCTTCCTGAAGCTCCTCCCTATGCGTGCGGATACTGATAGAGGTGTTGCACGTGCGACGAAGGAGACAAAGGAGTCTATGGGGATCTGGTCAAGATATACGTGGATCGTTCGACACAGCATCATTTGATGCGCTTCATCAACATTTCGTACCTGCGCTTCTAGTGGTAAATCTCGTGGCTATCACCTGAGCTAGATCTTGGGAGTACTGCGTAGGGAAAAGTTTTGTTTATCTCTTTGTAGCCCAACTGTGCTATCAGAGCATTAGCTTCTGGTTTTAGGCTCAAGATCTCGAATATGTGATATGTGGTTGGCATTAGATTGGATCTATTTGTTGTTTTGGTGGTCGATCTATGAGATAGATCAATTTTGTACAAGGTTAATTATATCAATTATACTCGAGGAGATGGATGATCTGTTTTCCGTGATCCTACTATTGAGGTCGTGGAACGACATACCCCTACCGATCGGCTTCCGCCATCAGGGTAGATAGTGATACGTAAACCCAGATACAGTGATGGAAGATCAAAGAGTTTGATCGAATCGGAGTACGGATCAGATTTGGGTAAAATTGTTTTATCCGATGAAGAAATCCATGTTCGGACTGCTGGCTTCGCCCTATTATAGCGCCTTAGATGTCATTGCGAGTTTCACAATGCCGGTAGATATCGTATCTATGCATAACTTGTTTTGCAGGATGATGTTGTGAATGGTATAGCTTATGTGCATGTGATGTGTGTAATCCATACGTGATATGCGTGTCACAGTTTTTGTCAGCCGGCTGGAGCCTAGGAGTTGTCATTTTATTTTATAATGACCTGTGTGTCAGATTCTCCATGTAATTTACTTTACTAACTAGTGTAGCTGTTTGGAGAACCCGGATGGCATGCAAGTCGATGTACAAGCCGGCTACATGGAGTAAGGCGGCACGTGACAAGAGTTGGCACGAGTTGAATTACAAGCTTTGTGGAGATGGAGATCACCATGAAGCGAGCCATACCATTTCACATTATAATTGGATTATTTGTGTTATTGGTATGTCTATAGTTTTACCTCTATAAGCTAGTTCGTAAACTTTAATCCCTCAAAGAAGGTCTAGACAGTCTCCCCGCCGGTGCTGTAGCATCACAAGTTGTACATTCTTGGTAGTGGGCTCATAAAATTGAGGTTCTATCAATTCTTTCCGACTAGGTGGGTCCGAGTCAGACTCTTACAGCGGAAGCACCTGGTAAGCTGGGCGGGTCTATGACAACGGTTGTGGGGCTCAGGGAGAGGTCGGTCAGGAGCCGGGGCATGAGATGCCACCCGACTAATAGGAATCGTATGAGATGCGATTGGTAAGGAGTTGCCTACCTAGATCACTTGATGACTAGCGGTGATGCTAAATCTCACTAGTCGGCTTGCTTATTTAGGATCCTGAATCACTTACTTAGTAACTATCGGAGGGGTGTTGGTTCTAGTTGGAGCATGAGTATTAAAATGTTTAATATGCTTGTTCTTTTATGGATACATGTCTTTGTTTTGCATATTTTATGTTGTAGATCAATGGCACCTAGTAGTAGTCTCTCTCAAATATCTAGTTTTGTGTTGAGAACTATCCTAGAGAAATATAAGCTTAATGGAACTAATTTCACCAACTGCTATCGTAATCTGAGAATTGTTCTCAAACAAGAAAAAAGGGACCATATTCTAGATAACTGATACATTGCAAATGTATCTATAATTTTTGATGTTCCATGCTTAGTTTTATCCACTTTATTGTGTTTTGTCCACACTTTGGAGTACTTTTCATATGATTTCTTGGACTGGCCTATTAACAAGAGCCACAGTGCCAGCTGCCTGTTTTGTGTTGTTTTGGACGGGACAAAATCCAAAGTGCCTATTTTTCCGGAAGTCGTCAAGTGCCAGAATACGAGACGGAGAAGGGCCAGGGGGCCACCACACCACCTGGCCCCACGGCCAAGCCTAGCCCGCGCCAGGGAGTGGTGTGGCCGCTCCAGGCACCCGCTCGGCCTCCCCTGCCGACTATAAGATGCCCTCGGAACGAAAACCCTAAGTACCCGATCAAAAATCCACGAAAGAGTCTGTAGCCACCGTGCATTGAGTCATCAAGCATTTTTCTGGCGCCATTGCCGGGGAGTCAAGGACATCTTCACAAGGGGAGTCCCTCATAACCAATCTCTTTACTTTGTTATTTTTGTTTTTCTTAGTTTCTTTTTGCTTTGTTTGCTTGTTTCTTTATCAAAAACACACAAAAAATAGTTTTACTAGCTTCCTTTCTTATTTCAAAAACACAAAAAAAATTAGTTCCTACTATAGTTGTTATTTTCATTGGTCTATTATTATCTTGCTTTATCATGCTTTCTATCAATGGTTGGTTTCCTTGAAACTGAATCTTATTGGCAAGGTGGGTTCACGGAAGAACAAAAATATTATTATAAGGAACACCGCTTGTCACAAAAAGGGAAACACTTATGGGAACAAATTGATAAATTGAATATCATTGCTAGAAACGTGTGCTCTACTTATAATGTTACTTATTGCTTTGATAAATCTTGTTGTTGTAGGAGGTATAAACACCTCCCTTTTCAATGTGAGTATAATGATAATGTTACCATATCTTCTTATGTTAAAGGGAATTATGACTTTTATGATGTGGAACAAATTGAAGAATTTATTGCTTGGAAGGGTGCATTTGAACTTGCTAGTTTGCCTGAAAATACTGATGATTCACCTTATAAATATGAGGTTTATGATATACTTAATTTTTGCTTTGATAATTACAAGATATAAAATGGCTATATTCTTGAATAACTTAATAGATGCTCTCCACCGATCGAAGAGACTAATCCCTTGTAGGAGCCTATGGAAGAAGAAATTGCTGAAACTGGAAGCTCATTGGATGAAAGAGAGGAGGAGAGTGATGATCAAGAGGAGGAAGAATGTATCTACTCATCCCTACCTTCTAATGAGAGTAACTCTTTACCCCTTACATTATGTGATTGTCCCCCATGCTTACCAAAGGAGGACGAATGTCATGTTCCTGAGGATTCTTTTGAAAATATTTATAATAAAGCTATAGTGTTTGTAGATCATGAAAAGCATGCTTTATGTGACAGTTATATTGTTGAGTTTATTCATGAGGCTACTGAAAATTATTATGAGAGAGGAAAATATGGTTGTAGAAGTTTTCATGGTATTGAAACACCTCTCTATGTGCTGAAAGTTTTGAATTTGCTCTTGTTTTGTCTACCCATTCTTGCTACTATGTGCTTCTTTGATTTATTTTCTTACAAGGTTCCCATGCATAGGAAGTGGGTTAGACTTAAATGTATTTTGAATTTGCTTCTTGATGCCCTCTCCTACTTCAATTCATATTTCTTATGTGAGCATCTTCTCAAACTATCATGCCTAACTTAAAGGCGTTAAAGAAAATTACTTATTGAGAGATAACCCAAAAGTTTTAGATGAGTCCTATAAGTTATTACCTCTGTAATAACCGCTCCTTATCCTTTTTATTTGTTTTTTGTGCCAAGAGTAACCTCTATTGACAGAGAAGTAATGATTGGGAAAGTTGCTGTCCTGAAACAGATTTCTGTACTTCACCATAAAATTTGTGTAAAATATCTGAACGTCTTTTTGAAGCGTGAATTTTTGTGCTTCTTCCCCAGGTTGTTATCTAACTTTTGATAGCTCAACACTTTTTGATTTGAGCAACAGAAGGTCTTCGAAAAAATTTGTATTTACCTTCTGGTCTGTTTTGACAGATTTCTGCCATTTTCTGCATTTTCTTCTTGTTGGTTCCTTCTTGAGTTCTTTTGGGGAATTGAGATTTTTGAGGGAAGTGCTACAGTAGATAGTGTTCTAATGGAAGTTTATTTGGTGTTAGAACTGAACATGAAGACTTATTTATCTTGAGTGCAGTAATGTTGCTAATAAAGATTGTGTGAAGTTTTGTATGAAGGAAATTTTTCAGGTGTATGGAAGGAATGAGTAATGCGATGAAGGATAGACTAAAGCTCAAGCTTGGGGATGCCACGCATGTCACCCCAAGAAATATCCAAGAAGTACAAGCGTCAAACATCCCCTTCTTCATCAATAAAAATCCCAGGTTTCTTCCAAACGCTTCATTTTTATTGTTTCATGCACAGTTGTGTTGTTCTTGGAGCGTCTTCTTTTTCGTTTTCGTTTTGGTTTTTCGTTTGCTTTGGTTTGCTTAGTTTTATGAATAAATTGATTGGACCCCCTCTTTCATACATTTGTTTGCAAATAGTTTGGTTTGGTTTGGAAAAGAGTAGGAAAGTTCATGCTTATGTGGTAAAAACAGCTCGTTTTTGACTATGGCCTATGCTCTATCATGCCATGCTTGATATTGTTTTGGCTTTATGCTTAGTATTCTTTGCTGTAGCATGAATTTTTATAAACAATTGAGATTGCTTAATGTGCCTTGGATGAATCATGCGTTGTTTTAGCATATTAAAGCATAGTATAGTGGTATTCTCCTTTGATGCTTTATGTGGGTTGACATGGCGCATGCTCACACCATGTTATGACTATCTCAAGTCACCATAGCCTTTACGATCCTTTAGTTTTCAACTTGCAGTATCACTTTATGCTTTGATCAATGATGTTTTGTCGCTCTGCATGATTATGGCCATTATTGCTCTCTTAGTTTGTCGCTCCCAGTCTTTTGCTAGCCTCCACAACAAAGTATGAGTTCCACTCATGCATCCAACTCCCTAAACCAAGTTATTCCAAAGAGTCCACCATACCTACCTACTATCTTATGCTACTCCAAGTATATTCATGCTTTTGTTTACCTTCCAAATTAAACTTGTTATGAGAAAACTAGTGATTAAACCTCTCACGAACTTGATGGCACACTTTACTTTTTTGCATCTAATAAACTTGAACCATTGGGTCCTTCTTTGTTGCATATATGTTTGCACTTTATAAGTTGAAATTATCAGAACCATGTTTCATGGGGAACGCTTTCACCATTGCACTTGTACTTTGTACCCCGTTGATACCATGTTCTTTTGCTTGGCGGTGTGAAATAAAAGTGGAACTTGTAAGATCATGGAGTTTGTATGTGTGTTAGAGAAACACCTGGGCCGCTAGCAAAAGCCATGCCTAATCATGGTGGAAACTTGCAGCATAACCATAATGAGCACTCTATGAAGCATCCTCAATAAAAACCTATGCAAATAGCAAATAAAAAGATCGCTGAGATGCTCATTGTCTGCTTGCCTTGTCATTTTGATTATGGGAAAGCTCCCGTATCATGTGAAAGGGGTACCCCGTTGGTGGTTCTTAATGACACACATGTACTTACAATGACAAGAGCTTACTCGTGACAGAAGTTGAGTAGCATGAGGATCGGTCTTCGTAAGTAAGGGGCATGAGATTTCGGTTTATAACTTGTCAAGCATATCCTCTTAGTTGTGTCACTTTAACCTTAATCACCTTAAAGATGCTTATGATAGGGGCAATGAGAGATGAAAGCTATAAGTACCATAATTTTTGGAAGCTCTTTATGAGACTTGAATCCCTACTTCCTTTTGCAAAGGCCTTTCTTCCACCATTACATTGAGTCTCCACTTTCTATCTTTATGCACCTACTTTGAGAGCATAGTGGCCATTCTTAGTTCTATGTTCATTGTCCCAAGACTAGTTGATTGATGCATAACTTGATATTGCTTATATTAAACTATTGTATCTAGTCACTCTTATGAACTTTGAAGGTGTCCTATGCATTTATATTTGCTACTCTATTGAGGGACAAGATGAATACTATTATGCTATGTTTACTTTATGTGAAACAAACAAACGTCTTGCAAAACATTGTTATTCATGAATCTTTTGTTTGTGCCTTTTCATGTTGCATCATAGTTTCTTTGCTTATTGCTAGAACCTTGTCTTTCATGTTATGATTGAAGTACTATGATCCCAGCTTTGAATGTTTTGCAAATACTTTGATCAACTCTTTGATGGTGCATGTCACCTCAAAAATTATTCTTTCTTTTTATCACTTACCAATTCGAGGACGAGCAGGAGTTAAGCTTGGGGATGTTGATACATTGCAAATGTATCTATAATTTTTGATGTTCCATGCTTAGTTTTATCCAGTTTCTTGTGTTTTGTCCACACTTTGGAGTACTTTTCATATGATTTCTTGGACTAACGTATTAACAAGAGCCACAGTGCCAGCTGCCTGTTTTCTGCTGTTTTTGGTTCCAGGAAAGTAAAATGAATATTCTCATAATTGGACGGGATAAAAGACAAAGTGCCTATTTTCCGGAAGTCATCAAGTGCCAGAATACGAGACGGAGAAGGGCCAGGGGGGCACCACACCACCTGGCCGTGCGGCCAGGCCTGGCCCGCGCTAGGGGGTGGTGTGGCCGCTCCCGGCACCCCCTCGGCCTCCCCTTCCGACTATAAGATGCCCTCGGGACGAAAACCCTAAGTACCCGATCAAACATCCACTAAAGAGTCTGTAGCCACCGTGCATTGAGCCATCAATAACCTGCTTCCAGATGAGCCGGATGAGAATGCGAGTGTCTCAACAACCAAAGCCTACCATAGAACATGTGATGAGTCTACGGAGATTAGCTGTCTTATGCTTGCTCACATGGAACCGGACTTGCAGTAGTAGTTCGAGAATGTTGAGGCCTACGATATGATCGAAAGCCTCAAAAGCATGTTCCAAGCTCAGGCAAAGACCGAGAGGTATCAAGTATCTCAAGCTTTGTTGAGTTGTAAGATTAAGGATAGCGATCCACTGAGTCCACATGTGATCAACATGGTTGGTTACATGCAGTCTTTGGAGAGGCTGGGCTACCCCATTAGCGAAGTGTTCACTACGGACATAATTCTGAACTCTCTTCCTAGTGCATATGGCCAGTTCATCTCTAACTACCACATGCATGGTACGGAGAAGAAGCTCACTGAATTACATGGGATGCTCAAGCAGGCAGAGGCTGATCGCAAAAAGGTGCCAGTCAAGTGTTGATGGTACAGAATAATGCGAAGTTCAAGAAGAGTTCTTGGACTAAGAAGAAGAAGGCTAAGTCAGGAGGTAATTCTCAGGATTCAATCCCAAGCGTTTCCTCGGGGACTAAGCCATCTCCTTCAGCTGAATCCACTTGCTTCTATTGGAAGGCGGATGGCCACTCGAAGAGGAATTGTAGCAAGTATTTGGCGCATAAAGCCAAGAGTGGAGGTGTGACTTCCAACTCAGGTACGCTTGTATGTAGTGTTAAAGAAATTTATATTGCCGATGCACCTAATAGTTCTTGGGTATATGATACTGGATCAGTAATTCACATCTAAAACTTGTTGTAGGGACTGGTAAGAACTTGGAGCTTGTCAAGACGCAAGGTTGACATTCGAGTTGGCAACAAAGCGAGAGTCGTTGTGTTGGAAGTCGCCACAGTGCAAATTCATTTACCTACAGGATTCTTAATGGAGCTACCACATGTTTGATGAGACAAGGCTATGAGTCGAATATTAAGGATAATGGTTGTTATTTATATTTGAATGATATGATTCACAGCTTTGCACCCGTCTAGGACAGGTTATTCATTTTGAATCTTGATGGTCAGTCGGTCTATAACATAAATGTGAAAAGGTTGAAACCAAATGATCTT
Source organism: Avena eriantha (assembly GCA_910589775.1). Taxonomy (NCBI): domain Eukaryota; kingdom Viridiplantae; phylum Streptophyta; class Magnoliopsida; order Poales; family Poaceae; genus Avena; species Avena eriantha. The sequence continues at coordinate 273,013,902 of OU342740.1, read as the reverse complement.
AATATGACTTGCTTTTGGCATTGTCATCTAGGTCATACAAGTTGGAAATGCATGAAGAAGCTCCATGATGATGGACTCCTAACTTCGTTTGACTTGGAGTCGTTCAAGACATGCGAATCCCGCCTACTCAGCAAGATGACCAATACACCTTTTGCAAAGAGTTGTGAAAAGCCGTCCAACTTGTTGGGATTAATACATAGTGATGTATGTGGCCCAATGAGCACGACATATAGAGGTGGTTATGAGTACTTCATTACCATCATTGATGATTTGAGTAGGTATGGATATATCTACTTGATGAAACATAAGTCGGAAGCCTTTGAAAATTTCAAAGAATTCCAGAATGAGGTACAAAAACAACTCGGCAAGAAATTTAAGTTTCTTCGGTCGGACCAAGGAGGTGAGTACACGAGTCGCGAGTTTGATGACCATCTGAAGAGTTGTGGAATAGTTCCTCAACTCACTCCACCGAGAACGCTATAGAGAAACGGTGTGTCGGACAGGCGGAACCAGACCTTGTTGGACATATTATGATCAATGATGAGTCGGACAGATCTGCCTTTATCATTTTGGGGTTATTTTCTAGAAACTGCAGCATTCACACTAAACAGAGTACCATCAAAATTGATAGATAAGACACCACATGAGATGTGGACTGGCAAGAAGTCGAGTTTGTATTTTCTTAAGATTTGGGTTTGCGAAGCATCTGTCAAGCGACTTCAGTCGAACAAGCTCATGGCCAAGTCGGATAAGTGTATTTTCATGGGGTATCCGAGGGAAACCTTGGGTTACTACTTCTACAATCGAGAAGAGGGCAAAGTGTTTGTCGCTCGGAACTATGTCTTCCTTGAGAAAGAGTTTCTCAGTCGGGGAGTTAGTGGGAGCACGATGCAGCTCGAAGAAATTCGAGAGGAACTGGCCAGTAGCGAGTTGGCAAAAGCCTTGGAGGTTGATCCAGAGATGGTAGCTGAGTCGGCAAGTGCACCTACACTACGAAGATCATCCAGATTGCGAAGTGTTCGTGATGTATTACTGTTGGATAGTGATGAGCCGACAACTTATTCGTAAGCGATGGTGGGATCTAATTATGAATCGTGGCTTGGAGCCATGAAATCTAAATTAAAGTCCATAGATGAAAATCAAGTTTGGAACTTGGTTGATCTGCCAGATGGTGCAAGACCTATCGAGTGCAAATGGGTATTTAAGAAGAAATCTGATATGGATGGAAATATTTCTGTCTATAAAGCACGGCTTGTCGCGAAAGGGTTCCGGTAGGTTCAAGGAGTTGAGTACGATGATACTTTCTCACCTGTAGCGATGCTTAAATCAGTTCAGATCATGTTACCTATAACAGCCTATTTCGACTATGAAATATGGCAGACGGATGTCAAGACGCCTTCCCTTAATGGAAAATTAACCGAGGACGTGTATATGATACATACCAAGGGTTTTGTCGATCCGGCTAATGCTGACAAAGTATGCAAACTTCAGAAATCCATTTATGGGTTGAAGCAAGCATCTTGGAGTTGGAACATTCGCTTTGATGAGGTAGTCAAATCATTTCGCGTCATCAAGAGTGATCATGATTCTTGTTTATAGAAGAAGTTTAGTGGAAGCAAAGTAAACTTTTTGATCTTATATGTTGATGACATATTACTGATTGAAATTATGTCCAGATGTTGCAAGAAACCAAGTAGTCATTGGAAATGAGTTTCTCAATGAAGGACTTGGGTGAGGCAACTTACATTCTAGGAATCAGGATCTATAGGGATAGATCAAGGTGTCTCATTGGATTGAGTCAGAGTACATATTTGGACAAAGTGTTGAAGAAGTTCAACATGGAATCGTCTAAGAAAGGGTTCTTACCAATGTACCATGGTTTAAAACTTAGCAAGACTCAGTGTCCTTCGACAACTGATGAGCAAAGTCGGATGAGTGTGATTCCATATGCTTTGGCAGTCAGATCCATCATGTATGCCATGATTTGTACTAGGCCAGATGTTTCCTATGCTCTAAGTGTTGTGAGCAGATACCATACTGACATTGGAGAGATCCACTAGGCAGCGGTTAAGAACATTCTTAAGTACTTAAGAAAGAGTAAAGATGTGTTCCTAGTTTATGGAGGTGAGGTTGAACTCAGTGTAAGGAGTTACACGGATGTGAGTACCTTACTGACTCAGATGATTCTTGTTCGCAATCTGGGTACGTGTTTGTAACGAACATAGGGTTTGTGAGCTGTAAGAGTTCCAAGAAAGAGACTGTGTATGCATCTACAATAGAAGCTGAGTATATTGCCGCCTCAGAGGCGACAAAGGAAGCTGTTTAGATGAGGAATTTCCTCATGGATCTTGGTGTGGTTCAAGGCTTGTCCAGTCCATTAGATGTGTATTGTGACAACATTGGTGCTATTGCACAAGCCAAGGAACCTAGACAACACCAGAAGAACAAACATATACTCATGCGGTACCACCTGATTCGCCAGTTTGTGGATCAAGGTGATATTAAGTTATGCAAGGTACAAACGGATGCAAATGTTGTGGATCCATTGACAAAGCCACTGCCCCAACCTAATCATGAGGCGCATGTAAGAGCCATGGGCATTAGATGCCTGGACATGTGTTGTCGGGATGATTGAGTCTAGTGCAAGTGGGCGAATGTTGGGAATATGCCCTAGAGACAACCATGTATGATGATATTCCCCAATATATTCATAAAGTTATTAAGTTGTCTTAGTAAGAACCAGATATATATCATTGAATATGTGATTAAGTTGTGGAAAGTTATATCCATGATTGTTCATACTAGATGTCCTTGGTCATTGAGGTTGTGCTGGACACTAAACTTAGACCAATGTGCAGGTTGGCTGATGACACAGTTCCACTTGTCATGGGCATGGTGATGTTATTCTGACTTACACTAATTCAACTAAAGAGTTTAGCGAATCATACTGACCCATAGTTGAGATGCAACGAGCATGTTGTCATTTGCAATCTCAAGCAATGGAATCCTTTGACCTGAGGTGATTGCATGATCCCAGTTGTGGATCGCCAACATAGGTTCTATCAAACAAAGTTCCAGAAATGGGCAGTTATAAAGGTAGAGTTTAGGTTGGTTGTGAATCAAGCTGCTTGACATGGATTACCAAGATGTGATTTTCCCCTCCGTAATGGAGAGAAATTCTCTTGGCCCTCTCGTGTGATATGATTCGGAAGCATGGACATGCATGACTTGGTTAAGTGTTAACCAAGGAGTCGGACTAAGTGTTAGTCCAGTGAATCGTATATCACGGAACGAGAAGATAGAGTGAGCTATTAAAGGGATGGCAACAACTCGCCTATAGCTTAAAAAGGTATATCGTGAGGCAAAGGGACTTGGACGAAAGCTACATTGAGAAAGGTTCATCTTCTGACTTTACAGTGCTTGGGAGTTGGCACGTCTTGCTAGAGACCACTACTAGCTATCGAATCGGAGTGGTGACTCGTGTCGTGTCCAGGTGTACGTGAACCTACAGGGTCACACACTTAAAGGAAAGGAGCCCATGTGGATTCGGTTCATGTGGAGATTGGGATACGACCTAGATGGGCCTCAAGCGTTGAGCCCAGCTAGGAGCGTATATAAGTGGAGTGACAAGGGATAGTCCTTGACCTAGCCGTCACTTTCTTCACTCCCACTTCGGGCTAGACGGGATCTAGCAGTCCTTTGCCTGAAGCTCCTCCCTATACGTGTGGATACCGGTAGAGGCATTGCACGTGCGGCGCTAGAGACAAAGGAGTTCGTGTGTGACATGGGTATACCTTACAGGTACTCGAGATTAGCCTATATGGTTCAGCCCAAGAAGGAGTCCACAGTGCAATGGAAGCCCAGCAAGGATTCAGGTGGCCCATTTGAGTTCGACTTCTTGAAGGACACGACAAATTTTAGATAGAAAGTTAAAGGGAAAACCATAATCTGTAACCGACTTGACCTGCAACCCCGAGACCTAGCCTCCCTATATAAAGGCTAGGAGGGGCGGCGAGGAGGACCAATTGATGTCTACGCACTTCTATTCTTATAGACAGTTGTTGGGCCTCCAAGTGCAGAGGTTTGTAGAACATCAGCAAGTGTTCCCTTAAGTGGATCACCCAAGGTTTATCGAACTCAGGGAGGAAGTGGTCAAAGGTATTCCCTCTCAAGCAACCCTACAATCAAGATACAAGAAGTCTCTTGTGTCCCCAACACACCCAATACACTTGTCAGGTGTATAGGTGCACTAGTTCGGCGAAGAGATAGTGAAATACAAGTGGTATGGATAATTATAAGTGGTAATGGTGATAGAAGATAGCTTGATGGCGTGGAAGAGACTAAAGGAAAACTGAAATAAAGATGGAATCAACCAAACATGTAACAGATCTAATTGCAAACGGTGTATCAATGCTTAGAAACAAGGCCTAGGGATCATACTTTCACTAGTGAACACTCTCATATAAATATCTTCTCTTTATGATACTACTCTTAACTACTCTCCGATTGGAAACTCTAATCCATGGTAGGGCTATAACAGCACACCTCAAAGTAAGTCTTTCCCATCTAGAAAACCCCACACTGTCACCTTGAGCACTAGATGGTTCCAACAAACGCCACAATTTCATAAAGACATCCAACTCCAAATATAACTCATAACAAGTATTTGTAATCTCTAGCCTAAGTGCCACCATGGTGAGCACGCTGTCACTTTCACACACATGGGGAGAGCAGAGATTCATTAAAGCACTTGAGTAGCAGAATAGATCTATAGATTACAAGCTCATGATCTCAATAAGATCATGCATAGAGAGAGAGAGATGAACACATAGCTACCGGTAGAACCCTTAGCCTCGAGAGAGAACTACTCCCTCCTCATCATGGGAATCAGCAATGGTGATGGAGATGGAGGTGGAGATCAATGGATATGGCTCCGGGGGCACTTCCCCGTCCCGGCAGGGTGCCAGAACAGAGACTTTCTATCCCCTGAATCTCCTTTTCGGTGGCGGCAGCACTGCCGAACTTTTCGTCGATTTCTGATGGACTCCTTAGGGTTTTGGTATCGGGAAGCTCTTATAGGCGAAGGAGGCAAGGTCGGTGGAGTGCCAGGGGGCCCACACCACCTGGTGGCACGGCCAGGGCTAGCCCGCGCCACCACATGGTGTGGGCAGGCCCTAGCCCTCCTCTGTCTTGTATTCTGACTCCGTGAGTCTTCCGGTAAAATAGGAACTTTGGCTTTTGTCCCATCCAATTCCGAGAATATTGATTTTCTGACTTCCTGGAACCAAAAACAGCAGAAAACAGGCAACTGGCACTATGGCATATTGTTAATAGGTTAGTCCAAGAAATCATACGAAAAGTACTCCAAAGTGTGGACAAAACATAAGAAAGTAGATAAAACCAAGTATGGAACATCAAAAATTATAGATACATTTGCAATGTATCAACATCCCCAAGCTTAACTCCTGCTCGTCCTCGAATTGGTAAGTGATAAAAAGAAAGAATAATTTTTGAGGTGACATGCACCATCAAAGAGTTGATCAAAGTGTTTGCAAAACATTCAAAGCTGGGATCATAGTACTTCAATCATAACATGAAAGACAAAGTTCTAGCAATAAGCAAAGAAACTATGATGCAACATGAAAAGGCACAAACAAAAGATTCATGAATAAAAATGCTTTTCAAGAAGTTTGTTTGTTTCACATAAAGAAAACATAGCATAATAGTATTCAGCTTGTCCCTCAATAGAGTAGCAAATATAAATGCATAGGACACCTTCAAACTTCATAAGAGTGACTAGATACAATAGTTTAAAACAAGCAATAACAAGTTATGCATCAATCAACTAGTCTTGGGACAATGCACATAGAACTAAGAATGGCCACTATGCTCTCAAAGTAGGTGCATAAAGATAGAAGGTGGAGACTCAATATAATGGTGGAAGAAAGTCCTTTTGTAAAAGGAAGTAGGGATTCAAGTCTCATAAAGAGCTTCCAAAAATTATGGTACTTAAAGCTTTCAGCTCTCATTGCCCCTATCATAAGCATCTTGAAGGTGATTAAGGTTAAAGTGACACAACTAAGAGGATATGCTTGACAAGTTATAAACTGAAATCTCATGCCCCTTACTTACGAAGACCGATCCTCATGCTACTCAACTTCAGTCACGAGTAAGCTCTTGTCATTGTAAGTATATGTGTATCATTAAGAACCGCCAATAGAGTACCCCTTGCACATGATACGGGAGCTTTCCCATAATCAAAATGACAAGGCAAGCAGACAATGAGCATCTCAGCGATCTTTTTATTTGTTGTTTGCATAGGTTTTTATTGAGGATGCTTCATAGAGTGCTCATTATGGTGATGCTGCAAGTTTCCACCATGATTAGGCATGGCTTAGGCTAGCGGCCCAGGCGTTTCTCTAACACACATACAAACTCCATGACCTTACAAGTTCCACTTTTATTTCACACCGCCGGGATCCGTAAGCAAAAGAATCATGATATCAACGGGGTACAAAGTACAAGTGCAATGTTGAAAGCGTTCCCCATGGTACATGGTTCTGCTAATTTCAACTTATAAAGCGCAAGCATATACGCAACAAAGAAGGACCCAATGGTTCAAGTTTATTAGAGGCAATAAAGTAAAGTGTGCCATCAAGTTCGTGAGAGCTTTAATCACTAGTTTTCTCATAACAAGTGGAAGATAAACAAAGCATGAATATACTTGGAATAGCATAAGCTAGTAGGTAGGTATGGTGGACTCTTTTGAATAACTTGGTTTAGGGAGTTGGATGCATGAGTGGAACTCATACTTGGTGGTGGAGGCTAGCAAAAGACTGGGAGCGACAAACTAAGAGAGCAATAATAGCCATAATCATGCAGAGCGACAAAACATCATTGATCAAAGCATAAAGTGATACTACAAGTTGAAAACTAAAGGATCATAAAGGCTATGGTGACTTGAGATAGTCATAACATGGTGTGAGCATGCGCCAAGTCAACCCAAATAAAGCATCAAAGGAGAATACCACTATACTATGCTTTTAATATGCTAAAACAATGCATGATTCATCCAATACACATTAAGCAATCTCAATTGTTTATAAAAAAGTCATGCTACAGCAAAGAATATTAAGCATAAATCCAAAACAATATCAAGCATGGCATGACAAATCATAGGCCACAGTCAAAAACGAGCTCTTTTTACCACATAAGCATGACCTTTCCTACTCTTTTCCAAACCAAACCAAACTATTTGCAAACCAATGTATGAAAGAGGGGGTACAACCAATTTATTCAGAAAACTAAGCAAACCAAGCAAACGAAAAACCAAAAAGAAAATGAAAAAGAAGATGCTCCAAGAAAAACACAACTGTGCATGAAACAATAAAAATGAAGCGTCTGGAAGAAACCTGGGATTTTATTGATGAAGAAGGGGATGCCTTGGGCATCCCCAAGCTTTGACGCTTGTACTTCTTGGTTATTTGTTGGGGTGACACATGTGGCATCCCCAAGCTTGAGCTTTAGTCCATCCTTCATCTCATTACTCATTCCTTCCATACACCTGAAATTTCTCCTTCATACAAAACTTCACACAACTCATTAGCAACATTAGTGCACTCAAGATAAATAAGTCTTAAGGTTCAGTTCTAACACCAAATAAACTTCCATTAGAACACTAGCTACTGTAGCACTTCTTCCAAAAATCTCAATTCCCCAAAAGAGCTCAAGAAGGAACCTTAAGAAGCAAATGCAGAAAATGGCAGAAATCTGTCAAAACAGAGCAACAGGTAAAGACGAATTATTTCGAAGACCTTCTATTGCTCAAATAGAAAAGTGTTGAACTAACAAAAGTTAGATAGCAACCTGTGTCAGAAGCACAAAACAATACAGCTCAATTCGACATACAGAGCTCTCTCACGAATTTTTATGGTGAAGCACAAAAATCTGTTTCTGGACAGGAACTTTCCCAATCATTACTTCTCTCTCATTAGAGGTTACTCTTGGCACAAAAAGCAAATAAAAAGGATAAGGAGCGGTTATTACAGAGGTAATAACTTCCAAGACTAATATAAAACTTTTGGGTTATCTCCCAATAAGTACTTTTCTTTAACGCCTTTAAGTTAGGCATGATAGTTTGAGAAGATGCTCACATAAGAAAATATGAATTGAAGTAAAAGAGAGCATCAAGAAGCAAATTCAAAGCACATTTAAGTCTAACCCACTTCCTATGCATAGGAATCTTGTAAAGAAACAAGTCATGAAAGCACAAAGCAACAAGCATATAAAGCAAAACAAGTGCAACTTCAAGACTTTCAACATAAAGAGGGGAAACTTAATATTATTAAGATGCATAAAACCATGTTTCCCTCTCTCATAATAACTTTCAGTAGCATCATGAATAAAATTAACAATATAACTATCATATAAAACATTCTTATCATGAGCCACATGCATAAAAGATTTAATACTCTCCACATAAGCATAGTCATTCTTATTAATGGTGGTGGGAGCAAATTCAACAAAATAGTTATCATTATTATTCTCATCATCATAATCATAAAATATAGGAGGCATATTTTAGTCATAATTAATTTCCTCCTCAATAGTAGGTGGATTGATAATACCATAATAATCATTGTAATAATCATATATTGGAGGTTTTGTATCATCATAAGCAATAGAATAGCTATCTTCCAAAGTTGGGGAACTAAAAAGATCATTTTCATAAAAACTAACTTCCCCAAGCTTAGACTTTTCCATAGCATTAGCAATAATGGTGTCCAAAGAGTTCAACCTAACAACATTGCCATTAGCATGCAAATAAAGTTCCATAGGTTTTTTAATTTTCTCTTCAAACACTTCATGTCCTAACTCAAGATAAATACTATAAAGCTCTCTAATTTTGTTGTTGTTTTCCATTAAGCCTAACTAGTGAAAACAAGAAACAAAAAGACAAAATTGCAGAATCTAAAGGAAATAACTTCGAGCACTCACACCAGAAAATAGGCGTTTGCCGTGGGAGGTTCTTCTTCTTTAATCCTCCGGTGTGAATACCTTGTACCTTTCCTCCCCGGCAACGGCGCTAGAAAATAGCTTGATGTCTACGCACTTCTATTCTTGTAGACAGTTGTTGGGCCTCCAAGTGCAGAGGTTTGTAGAACAGTAGCAAGTTTTCCCTTGTGGATCACCCAAGGTTTATCGAACTCAGAGAGGAAGTGGTCAAAGGTATTCCCTCTCAAGCAATCCTACAATCAAGATATAAGAAGTCTCTTGTGTCCCCAACACACCTAATACACTTGTCAGATGTATAGGTGCACTAGTTCGGCGAAGATATAGAGAAATACAAGTGGTATAGATAATTATAAGTGGTAACGGTGATAGAAGATAACTTGATGGCGTGGAAAAGACTAAAGTAAAACTGAAATAAAGATGGAAGTAAGCAAACATGTAACAGATCTAATTGCAAACGATGTTTCAATGCTTAGAAACAAGGCCTAGGGATCATACATTCACTAGTGAACACTCTCTCATAAATATATTATCTTCATGATATTACTCTTAACTAATCTCCGGTTGGACACTCTAATCGATGGTAGGGCTATAACAGCACACCTCAAAGTTCATCTTTCCCATCTAGATAACCCCACACTGTCACCTTGAGTACTAGATGAGTCCAACAAACACCACAATTTCATAGAAACATCCAACTCCAAATATAACTCATAACAAGTATTTGTAATCTCTAGCCTAAGTACCACCGTGGTGAGCACGCTGTCACTTTCACACACATGGGGAGAGCAGAGATTCATTAAAGCACTTGAGTAGCAGAATAGATCTATAGATTACAAGCTCATGATCTCAATAACATCATGCATAGAGAGAGAGATGAACACATAGCTACCGGTAGAACCCTTAGCCTCGAGATAGAACTACTCCCTCCTCATCATGGGAATCAGCAATGGTGATGGAGATGGCGGTGGAGATCGATGGAGATGGCTCCGGGGGCCCTTCCCCGTCCCGGCAGGGTGCCGGAACAGAGACTTTCTGTCCCCCGAATCTCCTTTTCGGTGGCTGCGGTGCTGTGGAACTTTTCGTGGATTTCTGATGGACTCCTTAGGGTTTTGGTATCGGGAAGCTCTTATAGGCGAAGGAGGCAAGGTCGGTGGAGTGCCAGGGGGCCCACACCACCTGGTGGCGCGGCCAGGGCTAGCCCGCGCCACCACATGGTGTGGCCAGGCCCTGGCCCTCGTCCGTCTCGTATTCTGGCTCCGTGAGTCTTCCGGTAAAATAGGAACTTTGGCTTTTGTCCCGTCCAATTCCGAGAATATTGATTTTCTGACTTCCTGGAACCAAAAACAACAGAAAACTGGCAACTGGCACTGTGGCATCTTGTTAATAGGTTAGTCCAAGAAATCATATGAAAAGTACTCCAAAGGGTGGACAAAACATAAGAAAGTAGATAAAACCAAGCATGGAACATCAAAAATTATAGATACATTTGCAATGTATCACCAATACACACACACACACCTACACCTCTCCAGATTGCATCTGTGCGCCATTGTAACTTTCGAATCCGTCATAATCAAGAGCAGACAAGTAGAAGTAGGGTCCTCTACAAGTGTAAATTCTGGGAAAATTCTCATGTCACCTGTGTGTTTGTTTGCTAGCCGATCGATGCCTCCAGCGCTCCTTGCTTCCTCGAACATAAGTCCATCAACGATGGGCATTGATGAGTTAACCCCTCATCAATTGGCGCCGTCTATGGGAAAAGGGAGTGTTGATGTTGCCGCTTCCTCAGCCCCATAAACTGCGATCTACGACTCTGCTACAGTAGAGACTCGCCTCTTCTTCGGTGCCCTCGACTGCACTATCCACGCACCAGCGACTTGCCCGAATTTCGAGTCTGTGGGCGACGAGATTGGCCTGGCGATCGAAAGCCTACGCTTCCAGGTTGGTCGTCTCGGCACGCTTCGCCTCCCCGATCAGCCGAAGATCCTCGCGATTTCTCCTGTGTCGTGGTTCCCACCGCCGATCGGCACCCTGAGCAAACTCAATGCCTCGGTATCAGTCGAGAACACGGATGACAACAGCACTTGCGAGTCTGATCTGGGTGATCTGGCGTCAGAAGACGGAGCCTACGGCTCTGGATCTAAGAGCTATGGGAGCAACAACTTCCCCAACCACTACTTGTGCGCCGTCGTCAACACTAGCGATGGAAGAGCTTCAAGGGAAAACGCCAACAATGGGCCAATGAATCGACCCCCTGTCGTCGGGCCCGTCCAAGAAGACCATCAGCTGCATATCCCTACGGGTGAACGCGCCAACGAGCGATAGTTGATTGAGCTCAACGACGCCGAGTGGGCACGATGCAGGGAGGCCATGCAGGGCAACCCCTTGCCACCAAACTCATTGCAGCAGATGCTGATGGGTTACCATTGGCTTCTTATGCAGGAGTTCAGGCGCCAGCAACAGGTGCTCACTCAACTCGATGAGCGTAAAAAGTGGGAGACGAATCAAGCCTTCGACGAGCTGTGGTCTCCTCCATCGGAGGATACTCTTCAAAGGGAAACAACTATGCAGCCGCCAAGAGGCGCTCTTGACAGGCCCAACTCAATGACAAGGAATGAGAAGAGGCCACTCAAGTTCTCAACTTCTTGTCCATGACGGTGGACTCACAGGGCAATGTTCTCCCGAAGACACCGCAAGCAGCGGTGAAAGCAGCCACCATGTACCTCCTCAACAATCAACCGCCAGCTGGGGATCCACGATCCGCCATGCACCGATCTACGATCGCCTGTCTAGGGCTAGTTGAAGTTGCACTCACCAAGGATCCAAGGTTGGAGCCAAAGAAAAGCAAGGCTCCAGTTAAGTACTACTCGCTCTCCTCCATTGATGACGAGCATGATCTATCACGGCGACACCGCTCACGTTGACATGATCACGACTATGAAACACGTGATGACATCACACAGCGCAAGGTCGACAAGATGCACGCAAGGCGTGCCCACTCGAAGGACTCGGAGGATGAAGGAATGAAGCTTTGCGGTGCTGGCTACTTCAGCAGAGCTATATAGCAAACACGAATGCCGAAGGGGTTCAAACTCCCGTCGGAGAACCCAAAGTTCGACAGTCTCCAAGACCCGAAGATCTGGCTGGAGGATCACATCTCCTCTGTCGAGTCGCACGGCGGAAACAAGAGTACAACCATGCAGTGCCTCCAGCTACAGCTGCAAGGCACTACCCGAGCATGGCTCAATAATCTCCCCCGCGGATCCATTCGCAGCTAGAAAGAGCTAGTCTACAGCTTCATGTGAAACTTCAAGGGCACTTACAAAAGGCCTGCATCAATCAAAGAGCTAAAGGCCTGCTATCAGAAACTTGGCCAATCACTGCGCTCCTACTCTAGAGATGGTCCATCATCAAAAACTCCACAGAGGACATCTCCAAAGACCGCGCAATCGACGTGTTCAATGGCGTTGTGCGCCGCAGAGAGCTCAGGGAGGATCTGGGTCGCACGAAGCCCAAGACAATCAACCACCTGATGGAGATCGCTAACAGGTGGGCTGACGAAGAGGACTCGGTGGGAAAAAACTATGTCCACTTAGACGACGATGGCGACCTCGGACGCAGACATGACCGCCGAGGAAAGCGTCGGATGCGTGGCTACAAAGATCGTGAAGAAGTCGACATGGTAGCGGCTGGCAACACCGACAAGCGTAGGAGTGGGTACCGTAGCGGTGGATACCGCGACATCAAGAAAACCACGTAGGTATGGCAACACCGTACCCGCGACGATGCTCCTGGAACATCGATCCAGGAAAAATTATCTGGATCTTGCAACATCCACTTCACATCGACAAGCATGACAGCAAGAATAAATCCAGTCACCTCCTAAAGGAATGCCACATTTCTCAAGCTCCATGAAGGCCTCGCCTAGATGAATCGTGACGCGATAAATCAGGGCTATGGAGCTTCCCCAGGCGATATAGCTCATAGAGCACCACCACCACCACCCGGACCAGCACCACCAGGGGCTGCACCAGCCCACAATAATGGAGGCGAACAGTACACATGAGCACTGGGGAACATGGGCATGATCCAAAAACGATGCCCCTCCAATAGAGTGCAAAAGTCAGTCACTTGCCAAATAAACTTGGCAGTCCACTCTCCACCCTCAACCACTAAGTACCTCGGTGGGTGCGAGTCCTGCATCACCTTCGACAAGCGCGATCATCCACGCAAACTACCTCGCCCAGGCCATTCTCCCCTGGTGCTCGAGGCGCAAATTGGTGGATTCGAGATGAGTCGTGTCTTCATGGACGGCGGCAACGGCATTAATCTCATGTTCTCGAGCACTCTGCGAGCCATGCAATTCCCCTCTCGTGCCTGGAAAAATCCAAGACAACGTTCCACGACATCGTCCTAGGAAAGGGCTTGTACCCCTTGGGCAAAATGAACTTGGACGTCATCTTCGACACGCCAGCAAACTTCCGACAAGAGCGCCTCAAATTCAAAGTGGTCAACTAGCCCTCACAGTACCATTGTATCCTCGGACGTGTCGTGTTCGCGAGGTTCATGGCGATGCCACACTATGCCTACCTGCAGATGAAGATGCCGGGCCCTAACGGCATAATTACCGTCAACGGAAGCTTCGAGAGGTCAGACAACTGTGACAGGGAATTCAATAGAATTTCCCAGTCTTTCGGCATGTAGGAAGAGCTGGCGAGGCTGAAGGAGTCGACAGACAACAGTCTACCCCCTCCGAGTAAGCCAAACTCACCTGACCAGTCCTTCAACTCGTCGGTGCACACCAAGGTGGTCCAGGTCCACTAGATGGATTCGACCAAGACGACCCTCATTTCCAACAACTTGAGTTCTGCATAGGAACTCGCGCTCATCAAATTCCTCCGTGAGCGCTGGGAGATCTTCGCCTAGTGTCCACCGGACATGACAGGAGTTCCCAGGGAATTCTTCGAGCACTCACTCAACGTGAATCCTAGCGCTAGACCAGTCAATGAGTCGATACATCGATTATCAGAGCCAAGGGCAAAGGTGGTCGATATGGAGGTCAATAGACTCCTCGACACCAACTTTATACGAGAAATCAAGGAGAGCACCTAGGTAGCAAACCCCGTGCTTGTTCCTAAAAAGGGCACAGATATCCTGCGGATGTGCATGGACATCACCTACCTCAACAAGCACTGCCTGAAATATCACTTCCCATTGTCGTGGATTGATCAGATAATCAACTCCACCGCTGGATGCAAACGCCTCTGCTTCCTCGATTCCTACTCAGGCTACCATCAGATTCGATTGAAGGAAGAGGACCAGGAGAAAATAGCCTTCATCACGCCCTTCGGCGTCTTCTGCTACACAACAATGCCCTTCGGGCTGAAGAATGCAAGAGCCACCTACCAATGGTGTATGCAGGCGTGTCTCAAGAGCCAGCTTGGCCAGAACATCCAATTTTATGTCGATGACATCATCGTAAAAACGAATGAGGAAGCCTCACTACTCGACGATCTCCATGAGACCTACGCAACCTCGACCGCTACCGGATCAAGCTGAATCAGGAGAAGTGCGCCTTCGGCATACCATCTGGGAAACTGCTCGGGTACCTCATATACGCCAGGGGAATCGAGGCCAACCTAAAGAAGATAAAGTCCATACAGGCCATGGAGAAGCCAAAGAACGTCAAAGGCGTACAGCAGCTAGCTGGGCGAATCGCAGCGCTCATTCGATTCATCATCGAATGCGTGAAAAGGTGTTATAGTTCTATCAGCTCCTCCGCAAAGTTGAGAAGTTCGAGTGGACGGATGAAGTGCAAGATGCATTCAAAGATCTCAAGCGCCTACTCTCCACCTCCCTCGTGTTGGTGATACCTAGGGAGAAAGAGCCCATATTGCTAATACATCTCCGCCGCAAACCAGGTGGTCAACACAGTGTTGATGGTAGAACGAGCCGAAGACAACAAGGTTCATGGGGTACAATGCCTAGTCTACTACCTCAGCGAGGTGCTCACACCGACAAAATAGAGGTACCCGCATTACCAGAAGTTGGCTGACCACACGACGACTGCGCCACTACTTCCAGGAGCACCCCATCGTCGTGCTGAACGACACTCCGCTAGGGTACATCCTCAACAACCTCAATGCCGTGGGACGAGTCGCGCTTTGGGGAATCGAACTATCTCTACGAGACATTACATACGAGAAGCGATTGGCAATCAAGTCGCAAGTTCTCCCGGACTTCCTCGTCCACTGGATGGAGAACCAGCACCCAGACACGCCGGATATGTCCTGCCTATGGACAATGCACTTCGACGGATCCAAACATCGAGAAGGAGCTGGCGCCGGTGTCATCCTGATGTCGCTGCAGGGTGACAAGATGAGATATGTTCTGTGAATGCAGTTCCGCGCCTCCAACAACGAAGCTGAATATGAGGCCCTGCTCCATGGGATGCGGATGGACAAAGCCTGCAGCGCCCAACGCGACTCGTCATCTATGGTGACTCCAAGCTCGTGGTGGACCAAACTATGAACCAGTGCGATGCTTTGAGCAACAACATGATCGCCCACCGCAACCTCTATGGCGCTCTTGAAGGAGACTTCGACGGCTACGAACTGCGGCACGTGGGTCACGAAAGCAACGAGGAGGCTGATACGCTCGCCAACATAGGATCCACCTACGCTTTGGTGCCGCCCGGTGTATTCCTGGAGCAGATCTGCGAGCGCTCTGTCAAGCCAACGGTTCCTGAAGGACCATCCAGCACAACAAAGGACTCGACGGCTGCGCCACCCGAGGAACTCGAAGATTCGAGCAATGCAGATTTGGAACCTGAACTCGAAGGTCCCATGGAGGTCATGCTCATCGAGCCATCCTGGACACAGCCATACATCACATACCTGTTCCACCAAAGGCTACCTGATGACCCGACAGATGCGCGACACATAGCGCGACGATCAAAAGCTTTCACCATCATCGATGGTGAGCTATACAAGCGTAGCATTACAGGAGTCCCTCAACGATGCGTCTCCAATGGTGATGGGACAACCATCCTCCTCGAGATACATGAAGGCACCTGTGGGGAGTCGCGCCCTAGTCGCCAAGGCTCTACGAGCTGGTTTCTACTAGCCAATGGCAATGCGTGACACAAAGTGTATCGTCCAAAAATGCAACACCTTCCAAAGATTCACAGATAAACCGCATGCACCAGGCGCAGAACTCAGGCCAATACCTATGGCCTGGCCCTTCGTGCAATAGGGACTCGACATGGCCTGCAAGCTGCAAAAGTCATCACCTGGAGGATATACTTTCCTCCTTGTCGTAGTCGACAAGTTCACCAAGTGGATCGAGGCCATTCCGGTGACAAATCAGATGGGAGCCACCATCTTCAAGTTCTTAGAGTCCATCATCTTCAGGTTCGGGGTGCCACATAGCAGAATCACCGACAACGGGACGAACTTCACCTCGAACGAGTTCCAAGATTTCTGTGAAAACCTGGGAATCAACATCAGCTACGCTTCGGTAGAACAACCCTAGACTAACGGTCAAGTCGAGAAGGCCAATGGCCTCGTCTGCAACAGCATGAAGAAAAGGCTCCTCGGACCACTCGAACGAGCAGCTGGGTGCTGGCTGAGTAGCTACCATTAGTATTATGGAGCCTGCGCACAACTCCAATCAGCGCCACAAGCTACACCCCGTTCTTCATGGTACATGGTACCGAGGCAGTACTACCTACAGAACTGCGCTATAAGTCCTGATGACTGCAAGTGCACAGATTGTTTGTAGCTAGTTTCGAAATAAAGATATCGATCCCACAGGGAGCAGGAGTCCGAAGTCTAATAACACTTGAATTAAATACTACCATAGAAATGCTAAATAAAGCTCTAAGTAACAAGATAAAATGTGAGTATTGTGTAAAAATGTGTTTTTGGGTGTTTGGTATAATAGAAAGTAAAGTAAAACAACTGAACACAGAAAGTAAGTATCGTGTATGTAAAAGAGGTTTGAAACTGCAATGGGAAAAGGCGTTCTTAGGGAGTAGCAGATAAACCTCTAGCATTATCAAGAGCTAAGGTAAAGATTATTATCATGAACATTCTCAACTATGTATGTGTGGGAGGAACTTTGTATTTGGACAAATAGGCAGCAATCACTGCTCATATCATCCTCATAACCACAGCAGACAGCAATCGACATCAATCAAATTACTGCACTATTAAGGGACTTAATCCCGTAGGACGTATCCCATGGCATGGATAGTATTCTGTGAGTTTCCTCGGTTCCCAAGTTGATACGTAAGGGGTGCCAACAACTTTATAGTCATTGTAAGTTCTAACACACCTCCGTCTACCAACAAGTAGTTCCCTCCATCAAGTCGCCACAAGAGGCAAATATTGAGAGGTCGACTTCTCCCAACATCAAGATGAAGACAATCTAACACATGGTCACAATGATGAATATCATAATAAACTTTATCTTATTTCAATCTCATAAAAGGGTTTCTCCATCTCCCCAAGAACTAATGATCTACTTAGACATGGAGGCAATCAACGTCATGGCAATAACAATGGAATATATCATAGATGAATAGTACATGTATAAATCCACAACGAGTACGAAAATTACAACAAGATCTAGACAAGATGTAGATGGGATGGATGGAGATGGTGGTGATGCAATGGTTGATGATGAAGATCGATGTCTTAGCCTCTCGGATCAGTGCAGGGCGAATATGGATCCCCGGTGGACGAGTTCCCCCTCCAGATGCCTTCAGGAGGTGAGGTTTCGGTGATTTCTGGTTGTTTTATATGTCGTCTCTCCGATCCAGTTGCACGGGGTTAAACTATTTGAGGAGGCGGTGGAGGAGCCAACTATACGGAGGGAACTATACAGTCAGAAAATTAATTCCCGTCGTATAGTTGGTCGTTAAACCTTCTGGATGCCTCAATTGCTTCAGGTTTTCTTCTGGTGTTATTGATACTACCCAAATAGGCGATTTACGTTGTTTTTCACTCATTTTCTCCCCAATACAACTGCTCCAATAATTGTTTCCATTGTATCCATCATCTGTCCTGATCCTGATAAAAATAGACATAAAATGTGCATGCGAACGCCGTAAAATACCAAGATCCTACAACTATAGTGCAAAATAATAATATAAAACATGATGCAAATATGCACTCATCAACTTCCCCAAGCTTAGACTCTTGCTTGTCCCGAGCAAGTTTAGCTTAATGGATGTGATCCTCATATTCATGAAGGTAAGTCGATAAAATAAATAAGGCAGTTGCAGTATGTGTTTATCATATATGATACATAGGAATAAGTTCATGAATAGTACCTTACTCAAACAATCCGAATAATATTAGCAGGCTTCCACACCTTAGCATTTAAGAGTTCACAAAATATCACTCTCAATATGATGTAAAAGTATTCAGTTGAACCGAATGAGTTAGCGAGGTAGTCCCAAGTGTTTTTGGATTAACATATTCACTTGGGATTTAAAATCTCAAACGCTTCTTTGTCATACTACAATATAGTGGTGTATGCCTATTTTCTCTTTGCACATTCGCTCTTTTTCTTCTCTCGTTTCTTCTTTTTTTTATATGCTCACACTTTTGTTTAAGAGTTGCGCAAAGGAGCTAGCCATACATTCCACTTCATGTAGGAATTCAAAGTTTAATGATCTCAATTACCAAATTCCAATTGTATATGAAGCAATCTTTATAGCTTGAATATTCTACCTCGTCTTGTTCTCACTCTAATTTGATAGCACTTTTAATTTCCTTTGTTCAAGGTTTCTTTTTCGACTTAACTGATTAGATAATTTTTTCCTTGTAAATCAAACCATGAACTTACAACATATTGACCAAATTATCTTTGTATGTTCCATTAATACCAATGGTGTTGAAGACTCCTATTGCTATCATCAAGTGCAAGTAAAATTGTACTCAAGCCATTCATATATCCAATAGGACAAGCACAAACTCAATATTTCTCCATATATGATAATAAACTTGGAATTTCATAAAAGGGATCGACTATTCCTGAAGGGAATTCTAATGATGCAAACTTTATTTCTAATTTGAACTAATGTAAAACTTATAAGATAGATTACAAGGTCTTAAATATCTCCCCAAGCTTGGAATCAAGCCAGGAGGGATCAAATAATCCCTTACAATTATTTGATACCGTGATTATTGTAGATCATTGTGGCGCCATGGCATGTAACACCGCGGTGCGTAGCTTCTTGTTGGTATCCTCTAGAGTAGTGATGCGGCTATAGCACCTACGCAAACCAGATTGCAAAGTGTCCACTTTATCTACGAGTCTAGTCACCAATGGGAGAAGATCATCCTTCTTCTCTATCTCCTTGAGACGGTGACGGACTTCAACACGATGGAGTAGCTCCTACTTCTGATATATCTCTAGTGCTCGCACGCGGTCCTTGGTCCTAGGAACAACTTCTTCTTCCTCATCCATAATTGATGGATCGGGGAAGTAGAAGACGTTCCTCTACTCTTCTTGAGGATTCACCCTCATACGAGCACCAATGGTAGCCTTCAAGAGTGGCACCATCACTCCCTTGCTAGAACCTGCACCAATATTAGGGAATTATTTACGCTTGCGCGGCCTGGGGTCCGTGGCGATGAACTTGACCGTCTCTACATGCTCTTTTCCATGCGGCTTGTGACCTTCTCTCTCTTATTGAGCTATCTTCATTGCCACCCAGTTGATCTCCGGGGGATCATAGACATCACGACAGATGTAGACGTCACTCCAATCTTCATCGGGATCGTTGTTGTAGAAGCTTGGCTCAATGTACTCCTTGTACCCCGAGCTAAACCTCTCCACCTCCTCATTGTTGTCCTCCATGGACGGGCTATGAGAGCGGTCCCTGGAAGGAGCAATGAGACCCAGGGGTTTTCCACAGCCTGGGACGGGATAGAGCATGGCTGGATTGGTTCCTGGTGATTACGATTTAGAGAGAAACACAATGGCAGTATAAAAGGGGGGTCAGAGGTCGGTAAAACTCGCGAGAAACACCAAATTCATGCCCAAGAAAAGAATCTTAAGGGAACAGGGAAAGAAATCATGGATTTGGAGAAGTCTTGCCGTATAACAACCAACTATACGGGCGCGACCCGTATAGCTCCATCCGTATAGTTGGTTCCGGGCAGATATTTCCAAATATCTCGAGTCTAGGTCAATTAAGTCACCAACTTGGAACCGATAAAACCATTCTTTTTTATCTAAAACGAAAAAGGAATTGAAAATGTCTGAGAGTTTAACATCTACTATACGGCGGGAGGATTTTCTCCGGCCGTATATTTCCGACCGTATAGTTTCTAGACATCAAAAACAATTTTGCGAAGAAGGTATTGAAGGTTTAATGACCTACTATATGGCGGGAGATTTTTCTCCGGCCATATAGTTGTGACCGTATAGTTGGTAAAAATCTTCAGAAACTTCAGAAAAACACGAGGAAATCAAAGGCAAAAATTTCAGAAGTAAAATTTGTGAAAACAAATTACTTATTTGAGTAAGAACACTTACCTTGCACATACCGTTTACTTATTCGGGGATGACAAGCTCCTCCAACAACAAAGACTTCTTATCTTTTGGAGGAATTGACCTTAGTTCATTTAATAATTCTAACGAAAATCACTAGGACTAAAGTTCCTCTCAATAAGATTGGTGTCTTGCTGGTCGAATATGGACACTGCATCCAACATCTTTATTCCTTGCCTCTCCATAATCTACAACATAAATTCTTGAAGTAAAGGATCCAATGAATCAGTCTTGGCTTATGATTTTTCCTCTCAAGGAGTTCTTTTAAACCATCACGATCCGTATGAACTCTTACTTTTGCATCAACTATATAAAAACGATATTTATCGCAAGAGAAAAATACAGCAAAAAGTTCCCTTTCTTGCTTAGGATAATTCTTTTGAGCACTATTAAGAGTTCTACTAGCATGATGTATAATATTAAATATGCGACCTATATGTTGTCCCAGAGCTACTCCTACACCATCATCACTAGCTTCACATATTAAGTCAAAAGTCATATCCTAGATAGGTGGTTTAATAATAGGAGCATGGGATAGCATATTTAAGTTTATCAAAGGCTACAAGACATTTATTATCAAAATTAAATCTTACTCCCTTTTGTAGAAGGTTAGTCAAAAGTTTAGATATTCTAGAGAAATTCCTAATGAACCTTCTATGAAAACCCATATGACCAAGGAAACTTCTTATACCTTTTATATCCCTAGGTTGTGGCATTCTCTCTATGGTCTCAACCTTAGCTCTATCCACTTCAATTCCCTTACATGATACCTTATGTCCAAGGACTATACCTTATTTGACCATAAAATGGTACTTCTCACAGTTTAGAACAAGATTGGTTTCTTCGCAACGCTGCAAAACTCTTTTGAGATTATCCAAGCAACTAGTAAACAATGTTCCATAGATAGGAAAGTCATCCATAAATACTTCCATTATCAGTTCAATAAAATCCGCAAAAATACCAGTCATGCATCTTTGAAAAGTAGCTGGAGCATTACACAAACCAAAAGGCATACGATGGTAAGCATGTAAACCATAAGGACTAATGAAAGTTGTTTAAGTTGGTCATCAGGATGAACAACTATTTGAGAAAACCAGAGTATCCGTCCAAGTAGCAAAAATGAGTGTGGTTTGCTAACCTCTCTAAAGTATGATCTATCAACGGTAAAGGATAGTGATCTTTCCTGGTTTCTTTATTCAATTTCCTGAAATCTATACACATCCTATGTCCAATAATAGTTCTAGTAGGTATGAATTCATTGTTTTCATTAGGAACAATAGTAAAACTGACCTTCTTAGGGACACAATGAACAAGACTTACCCATTCACTTTCTTTTACAGGATAGATTATACTTGCGTCCAATAGGCGTACTATTTCTTTTCTTACCACTTCCTTCATTTCGGGCTTCAGTCGTCTATTAAATTCCGCAACTGGTTTAGCACCTTCCTCCATGAATATTCGATGGATGGTTATCATGGGACTAATGCCCTTCAAATCATCCATTGAGTACCCAAAGACCTTGCGATGCTCCTTAAGTATTTTCATGAGTTCTTCTTCTTCATCTCCTAAAAGTTCGGCACTAATAATAGGAAATTTATTTGTATCATCTAAAATCTGTATTTAAGATTATCTGGTAGAGTCTTCAAATCTGGGGGTGGTAATTCCTCATCCCCTCTCTTTTCTGGCTCTTCAAAAGACTCATTAGTTGGAGGTTCTATAATGGGAAGTGAATCGAATTCACCTTCTAGTTCTTCTAGGGACTTGTCCTTCATATGAGTCTTCATTTATTTCTTCTTCTTGATCACTAAAGAAAAGAGCTGCCATTTCCTCAATAGTTTTCTCTTTCTCTTCTTCTTGTATTTGTAGAGGTCTGTCTTTAAATTTGGAAAGGTGGAATTCTTTTTCCGCTTCCCCAAGCTCAAGAGACACAATCTCCTTTTTGAAATCAACCTTGGCACCTACATCACTCAAAAAGTTTCTTCCAAATATAATTGGGCAAAGAGTGTCAGCTGGCATATCAGCAACTACAAAATCAATAGGAAAGTTTTTATTGCCAATTGTGATAGTTGCATCTTCAACTTCTCCCATTGGAATTCTAAGAGTTTTATTGGCTAACATGATTGTCATATTAGTATTTTCAATTGTAGATGGTTCTATTTCTTCTTTTTATTTCTCAATAAAAATCATAAGATATAACATTAACTTCGGTGCCAAGATCACATAAACCATAATGTGAGGTTTCCTTAAATATGTAGGGAAGAATAGGCTTACCCACATCTTTTACGTTTGTTTTACCCTCAACCAATATGGAAGTTTCTTTATCAAGTTCAACTATGTTACAATGTTCATACATAGCCATAATTGCTTCCTTGGTTACCTCTTCATCGTTGGTTTCTTCCAGATGTTCCTCAACTTCTGGCATACTTTCCTCTTCCTTCTTCTCCTGTACTGCTTTGACCTGTTCATATTCAAAAATATGCTTATGTGTAGTGTTAGGGAAAGGCATCTCATATATTGGTTCTAGGGAGGCTAGTGTTGCTTTAACTTCTCTTTTCTTCTTAGGTTCGGGTGGTGGATCATATTTGACCAAACCCTCTGTTGGAGCTTTGATGTGTTCTATAAAAGCTTTAACAACATGCAACACAAGATCCGAATCCAAATAAAGTTCTTTAGATAATTCGTTAACATGGCCCTTTTTATTATAGTCATGAATAAAATCATAATCTATTTTTATGCCTCCTTCACTTCCTAGACCAAAATTCCATGAAACTCTATGATCACGAATTCTATTAACTAAAGCCCAAGCTTTAGTTATAGGAAGATTCATAAAAGCTCCTCTCACGAAAGAGTCTAGTTAAATTTTATTAGGTTCAATTAAACCACCATAAAAGATATGAAATAAATACCATTCAGGCAAATCATGACGAGGACATTGATTAAGTAAATCTTTAAATCTGATATATGCTCTTACTAGTCATTCCTTAGGATGGTTCCTCCAAGTCATTATAATACGCCTGATTCCAAAAGATTTTGATAATGGATAATATTTTGCTAGAAACTCACAGGCTAAATTATACCAAGTAGTAGTGGCTTTTGGGGGTAGAGATATATACCATGAGAGGGATGTACTAGTCAAAGTCTGACTAAAAAGTTTAACCCTTACCTCATTAGCAATATATCACGGTAATTGGAAAGTGCCACATATATCTTTGAAACATGCAATATGCTCATATGGATCAGGATCTTCTTCATCTCCAGTAAATTGCTTCTTGTGTAGAATACCAAGTAGGAGAGGATTTATTTCAAACCCCCTTGTCTTCTCATTGGAGTTGTCTCTTTTAATAATATCATAGGGCTTCCCAAAGTGGCTGAGTGGGTTAGCACTAGCCAAATGCTCAAACTCCATCATGTTGGTGGAACCCTATAACTCAAAACAAAACTTAGCTATACAAAAATAAACAAGTACAAACTAAAATACCTACAACGCTTAGCTCCCTGACAACAGCGTCATAAAATAGCTTGATGACTGCAAGTGCACAGATCGTTTGTAGCTAGTTTCGAAATAAATATATCGATCCCATAGGGAGTAGGAGTCTGCAGTCTAATAACTCTTGAATTAAATACTACAATAGAAATGCTAAATAAATTTCTAAGTAGAAAGATAAAATGCGATTATTGTGTAAAAAGGTGTTTTTGTGTTTTTGGTATAAGAGAACAACAAGTAAAGTAAAACAACTGAACACAGAAAGTAAGTATCGCGTATGTAAAAGAGATTTGAAACTGCAATGGGAAAAAGCGTTCTCAGGGAGTAGCAGATACACCTCTAGCATTATAAAGAGCTAAGGTAAAGATTATTATCATGAACATTCTCAACTATGTATGTGTGGGAGGAACTCCGTATTTGGATAAATAGGCAGCAACCACTACTCACATCATCCTCATAACCACAACAGATAGCAATCGACATCAATCGAATTACTGCCCTGTTAAGGGACTTAATCATGTAGGACATATCCCATGGCATGGATAGTGTTCCGTGAGTTTCTTCGTTTCCCAAGTTGATATGTAAGGACTGCCAACAACTTTATATTCACTGTAAGTGCTAATACACCTTCGTATACCAACAAGTAGTTCCCTCTGTCAAGTCCCCACAAGAGGCAAATATTGAGAGGTCGACTTCTCCCAACATCAAGATGAAGACAATCTAACACATGGTCACAACGATGAATATCATAATAAACTTTATCTTATTTCAATCTCATACTAGGGTTTCTCCATCTCCCCAAGAACTAATGATATACTTAGACATGGAGGCAATCAACATCATGGCAATAATAATGTAATCTATCATAAATGAATAGTACTTGTATAAATCCACAATGAGTATGGAAATTACAACAAGATCTAGACAAGATGTAGATGGGATGGATGGAGATGGTAGTGATGCAGCAGTTGATGATGAAGATCGATGCCTTAGCCTCCCGGATCTGCGCAGGGCGAAGATGGATCCCTGGTGGACGAGTTCCCCCTCCAGATGCCTTCCGAAGGTGAGGTTTCGGTGATTTCTGGTTGTTCTGTATGTCATCTCTCCGATCTAGTTTTGCACGGGGTGAAACTATTTGAGGAGGCAGTGGTGGTGCCAACTATACAGCGGGAACTATACGGCCAGAAAATTAATTTCCACCATATAGTTGGTCGTTAAACCTTCTGGATGCCTCGATCGCTTCGGGTTTTCTTCTGGTATTATTGATATTTCCCAAATAAGCGATTTACATTGTTTTTGACTCCTTTTCTCCCCAATACAAATGCTCCAAGAATTGTGTCCATTGTCCATCATTTGTCCTGATCCTGGTGAAAATAGACATAAAATGTGCACGCGAACACCGTAAAATACCAAGATCCTACAACTACAGTGCAAAATAATAATATAAAACATGATGCAAATAAGCACTCATCAAGGCCCCAAGGGTCATGGCGTACAGCGAGGCCAAGTCAACGATCGCACTCGAAGACTCGGTCGACCTCCTCGATGAAGCACGTGATATCGTGGTGGAACGATCGATGATCTACCAGTAGAGCCTCCGCAACTACCACAGCCGACGGTTGCGCCCAAGGTCCTGCGTCGAAGGAGACCTTGTCCTGCGGCTGAAGCAGAAAGGACACCTCAATCTCGAGTCCTCCTGGGAGGGACCCTATGTGATTACCAAAGTAATCCCTGGTGGCGCATATCGCCTAAAATAGGTAGAGAGCGGAGTCACATACTCCAACCCCTAGAATGTCACGCAGCTGCGCTGTTTTTACCCTTAGATGTTTTTACTTTTACAATAAGGCTACTCAGCCAGGCTACTTAGCCAAACATTGTACCTCCTGATATTCTCCAAATAAATAAAGCTAAGTGCCTCCAACTTTGTATTTTGTTTTCATTTACATTGATATTTCTACAATCGGGGTTGCGCCACCTTGTCAACCTCGTCACTCGAACATAACAATGACACGAGTAGCTGACTACAGTGCCAATCGAACCCTTGGTTAAACCAACCTGATTGCAACACAACTAGCAGGCTGGCAAGGCGATGAGATGCGCAAACATCAGGCTAACGAAAGGGCATTACATACAATATCGCACTCGCGAAACAACTAAGCCAACAGCTATACATACAAACATGGGTATCAACACCTAGTCAAAACGATTATACAAGTTTTACAGCACCTATGCATCTTGTGCATGTCCAACAACTATACTAGTGGTGTATAAGGAGAATGGTGGTTCGCTGATCGAACAAGTTGATGATGTCTTTGGATGGCTGGTCAACTGCTCGACAGTGGGGCACCATGTTCCATACCATCCCTGATGGAGGTGATGGCAGCCTGCAGCAACGACAACCAAGTCTATGTCGGGTCGCTGCATACGCACAAGTGCTAGCACATCCTTGGCACCTGCTACCAACTATTGGTGCACACACTGGCGCACCACATCGGCATTATGGAATTTCCTCATTAGGGCCAACAGGCTTGAGGGTACAACATCCAAGGGAAACATTGCCTGGAAGATATGCTTCAAACATGACTACGCCTTCTTCAAGTAGTGAAGCACTTGTGACACGCGATCTTGCAACGTCGCTAACGCCACTGCACGATCCCAGTCGACCCAGAAGTACCCGCTAGCTTCCAATTTCTCTTGGGTCAGGCAGTTCAGTCGTATACTCACACAGTCTCTTTCTTACTGCGAGAGACAAAGACTCACAACTACAAAGGGCAATCAAACAACATAGGAGTGAGTCGCGACTACAAGTGATACGGAAAAGGGAAAAGGAGTTAGAGAAACTAACATTGCAATTGCTCATTAAGCTTGGCCACCTCGCGGAGAAGATAGGCTTCCCACTCCAAAGCTTTTTCTGCTTTCGACTTCCAGACGTCAGCAATACCACGGACGACTGGTGCCTCTTGCTCTAAGTGCTTCACACGGTCGTGTAGTCGAGACAACAGTGATAGCTCCTACACCATCGAACGTGGCTGCGCCACAGGTTCGCCAGGATAGGATTGACCAGGTGATGTCTACGCACTTCTATTCTTGTAAATAGTTGTTGGGCCTCCAAGTGCACAGGTTTGTAGAACAGTAGCAAGTTTTCCCTTAAGTGGATCACCCAAGGTTTATCGAACTCAGGGAGGAAGTGGTCAAAGGTATTCCCTCTCAAGCAATCCTGCAATCAAGATATAAGAAGTCTCTTGTGTCCCCAACACACCTAATACACTTGTCAGATGTATAGGTGCACTAGTTCGGCGAAGAGATAGTGAAATACAAGTGGTATAGATAATTATAACTGGTAACGGTGATAGAAGATAACTTGATGGTGTGGAAAAGACTAAAGTAAAACTGAAATAAAGATGGAAGTAAGCAAACATGTAAGAGATCTAATTGCAAACAATGTTTCAATGCTTAGAAACAAGGCCTAGGGATCATACATTCACTAGTGAACAGTCTCTCATAAATATATTATCTTCATGATATTACTCTTAACTACTCTTCGGTTGGACACTCTAATCGATGGTAGGGCTATAACAGCACACCTCAAAGTTCATCTTTCCCATCTAGATAACCCCACACTGTCACCTTGAGTACTAGATGAGTCCAACAAACACCACAATTTCATAGAAACATCCAACTCCAAATATAACTCATAACAAGTATTTGTAATCTCTAGCCTAAGTGCCACCATGGTGAGCACGCTGTCACTTTCACACACATGGGGAGAGCAGAGACTCATTAAAGCACTTGAGTAGCAGAATAGATCTATAGATTACAAGCTCATGATCTTAATAAGATCATGCATAGAGAGAGAGATGAACACATAGCTACCGGTAGAACCCTTAGCACCGAGAGAGAACTACTCCCTCCTCATCATGGGAATCAGCAATGGTGATGGAGATGGTGGTGGAGATCGATGGAGATGGCTCCGGGGGCACTTCCCCGTCCCGGTAGGGTGCCAGAACAGGGACTTTCTATCCCCCAAATCTCCCCTTCTGTGGCGGCGGCGCTGCGGAACTTTTTGTGGTTGGAGGCTTGATTATTTAGGGTTTATGCCTTGGGAGGCTTCTTATAGGCCAGAGGGCAAGGTCGGTGGGCGACCAGGGGGGCCACACCATGCCCTGGCACGGCCTGGGGGGACCCGCGCCATGGGGTGGTGTGGCCACCCTGTGGCCCCTCTCCGACTCTCCGTCTGGCTCCGTAAGTCTTCCGGAAAAATATCAACTTTGGTTTATGTCCGGTCCAATTCCGAGAATATTGATTTTCTGAATTTCCTGGAACCAAAAACAGCAGAAAATAGGCAACTGGCACTGTGGCACTTGTTAATAGGTTAGTCCAAGAAATCATATGAAAAGTACTCCAAAGTTGGAACAAAACATAAGAAAGTAGATAAAACCAAGCATGGAACATCAAAAATTATAGATACATTTGCAATGTATCAACATCCCCAAGCTTAACTCCTGCTCATCCTCGAGTAGGTAAGTGATAAAAAGAAAGAATAATTTTTGAGGTGACATGCACCATAAAAACTTGATCAAAGTATTTGTAAAACATTCAAAGCTGGGATCAAAATACTTCAACATAGCATGAAAGATAAAGTTCTAGCAATAAAACATAGCAACTATGTTGCAACATGAAAAGGCATAAACAAAAGATTCATGAATAACAATGCTTTGCAAGATGTTTGTTTGTTTGACATCAAGAAAACATAGCATAATAGTATTCAGCTTGTCCCACATAGAGTAGAAAATATAAATGCATAGGACACCTTCAAAGTTCATAAGAGTGACTAGATACAAATAGTTTAAAACAAGCAATATCAAAGTATGCATCAATCAACTAGTCTTGGGACAATGCACATAGAACTAAGAATGGCCACTATGCTCTCAAAGTATGTGCATAAAGATAGAAGGTGGAGACTCAACATAAAAGTAAAGAAAGGCCTTCATAGAAGGAAGCAGGGATTCATGTCTCATAAAGAGCTTCCAAAAATTATGGTACTTGTTAGCTTTCAGCTCTCATTGCCCCTATCATAAGCATCTTTAAGGTGATTAAGGTTAAAGTGACACAACTAAGAGGATATGATTGACAAGTTATAAGCTGAAATCTCATGCCCCTTACTTACGAAGACCGAACCTCATGCTACTCAACTTTAGTCACAAGTAAGCTCTTGTCATTGTAAGTACATATGTATCATAGAGAACCGCCAACGGGGTACCCCTTGCACATGATACGGGAGCTTTCCCATAATCAAAATAACAAGGCAAGCAGACAATGAGCATCTCAGCGATCTATTTATTTGTTATTTGCATAAGTTTTTACTGAGTGCTCATTATGGTGATGCTGCAAGTTTCCACCATGAATAGGCATGGCTTAGGCTAGCGGCCCAGGCGTTTCTCTAACACACATACAAACTCCATGATCTTACAAGTTCCACTTTTATTTCACACCGCCGGGATCCGTAAGCAAAAGAATCATGATATCAACGTGGTACAAATTACAAGTGCAATGTTGAAAGCGTTCCCCATGAAACATGGTTCTGCTAATTTCAACTTATAAATCGCAAGAATATACGCAACAAAGAAGGACCCAATGGTTCAAGTTTATTAGAGGCAATAAAGTAAAGTGTGCCATCAAGTTCGTGAGAGCTTTAATCACTAGTTTTCTCATAACAAGTTTAATTTGGAAGGTAAACAAAAGCATGAATATACTTGGAATAGCATAAGCTAGTAGGTAGGTATGGTGGACTCTTTGGAATAACTTGATTTAGGGAGTTGGATGCATGAATGGAACTCATACTTGGTTACGGAGGCTAGCAAAAGACTGGGAGCGACAAACTGAGAGAGCAATAATGGCCATAATCATGCAGAGCGACAAAACATCATTGATCAAAGCATAAAGTGATACTACAAGTTGAAAACTAAAGGATCATAAAGGCTATGGTGACTTGAGATATTCATAACATGTGTGAGCATGCGCCAAGTCAACCCAAATAAAGCATCAAAGGAGAATACCACTATACTATGCTTTAATATGCTAAAACAACGCATGATTCATCCAAGGCACATTAAGCAATCTCCATTGTTTATAACAAGTCATGCTACAGCAAATAATACTAAGCATAAAGCCAAAACAATATCAAGCATGGCATGACAAAGCATAGGCCACAGTCAAAAACAAGCTCTCTTTACCACATAAGCATGAACTTTCCTACTCTTTTCCAAACCAAACCAAACTATTGGCAAACCAATGTATGAAAGAGGGGGTCCAACCAATTTATTCAGAAAACCAAGCAAACGAAAAACCAAAACGAAAACGAAAAAGAAGATGCTCCAAGAATAACACAACTGTGCATGAAACAATAAAAATGAAGCGTTTGGAGGAAACCTGGGATTTTTATTGATGAAGAAGGGGATGCCTTGGGCATCCCGAAGCTTTGACGCTTGTACTTCTTGGATATTTCTTGGGGTGACACGCATGTCATCCCCAAGCTTGAGCTTTAGTCCATCCTTCATCTCATTACTCATTCCTTCCATACACCTGAAAATTTTCCTTCATACAAAACTTCACACAATCTTTATTAGCAACATTAGTGCACTCAAGATAAGTAAATCTTAAGGTTCAGTTATAATACCAAATAAAATTCCATTAGAACACTAGCTACTGTAGCACTTCCCTCAAAAAGCTCAATTCCCAAAAAGAACTCAAAAAGGAACCAACAAGAAGCAAATGCAGAAAATGGCAGAAATCTGTCAAAACAGAGCAGGAGGTAAAGACGAATTTTTTCGAAGACCTTCTGTTTCTCAAATAAAAAAGTGTTGAACTAACGAAAGTTAGATGACAACCTGGGGCAGAAGCACAAAAACTTACTCCTCAAAAGGACGTACAGAGATTTTACACGAATTTTTACCGTGAAGCACAGAAATTTGTTTCGGGACAACAACTTTCCCAATCATTACTTCTCTCTCATTAGAGGTTACTGTTGGTACAAAAAGCAAATAAAAAGGATAAGGAGCGGTTATTACAGAGTTAATAACTTCCAAGACTCATCTAAAACCTTTGGGTTATCTCCCGATAAGTACTTTTGTTTAACGCCTTTAAGTTAGGCATGATAGTTTGAGAAGATGCTCACATAAGACATATAAATTGAAGTAAAAGAGAGCATCAAGAAGCAAATTCGAAAGACATTTAAGTCTAACCCACTTCCTATGCATAGGAATATTGTAAATAAACAAGTCATGAAGGCACAAAGCAATAAGCATAGGAAAGCAAAACAAGTGCAACTTCAAAAATTTCAACATAAAGAGGGGGAAACTTAATATTATTGAGATGCATAAAACCATGTTTACCTCTCTCATAATAACTTTCAGTAGCATCATGAATGAAATTAACAATATAACTATCACATGAAACATTCTTATCATGAGCCACATGCATATAATTATTATTACTCTCCACATAAGCATAGTTATCCTTATTAATTGTAGTGGGAGAAAATTCAACAAAATAGCTATCATTTTTATTCTCATCACCATAATCATCAAATATAGGAGGCATATTGTAGTCATAAATAATTTTCTCCTCAATAGTAGGTGGAATAAAAATATCATATTCATCATTGTAATCATATATTGGAGGTTTGGTATCATCATAAGCAATAGAATAGCTATCTTCCAAAGCTGGGGAACTAAAAAGATCATTTTTATAAAAACTAGCTTCCCCAAGCTTAGACTTTTCCATAGCATTAGCAATAATGGTGTCCAAACAATTCATACTAACAACATTACTATTAGCATGCAAATAAAGTTCCATAGGCTTTTTAATTTTCTCTTCAAACACTTCATGTCCTAACTCAAGATAAATACTATAAAGCTCTCTAATTTTGTTGTTGTTTTCCATTAAGCCTAACTAGTGAAAACAAGAAACAAAAAGACAAAATTGCAGAATCTAAAGGAAATAACTTCGAGCACTCACACCGGATGATGTGAGTACCTTTTACCTTACCTCCCCGGCAACAGCGCCAGAAAAGAGCTTCATGTCTACGCACTTCTATTCTTGTAGACAGTTGTTGGGCCTCCAAGTGCAGAGGTTTGTAGAACAGCAGCAAGTTTTCCCTTAAGTGGATCACCCAAGGTTTATCGACCTCAGGGAGGAAGTGGTCAAAGGTATTCCCTCTTAGGCAATCCTGCAATCAAGATACAAGAAGTCTCTTGTGTCCCCAACACACCTAATACACTTGTCAGGTGTATAGGTGCACTAGTTCGGCGAAGAGATAGTGAAATACAAGTGGTATAGATAATTATAAGTGGTAATGCTGATAGAAGATAACTTGATGGCGTGGAAAAGACTAAAGTAAAACTAAAATAAAGATGGAAGTAAGCAAACATGTAATAGATCTAATTGCAAACAATGTTTTAATGCTTAGAAACAAGGCCTAGGGATCATACATTCACTAGTGAACACTCTCTCATAAATATATTATCTTCATGATACTACTCTTAACTACTCTCCGGTTGGACACTCTAATCGATGGTAGGGCTATAATAGCACACCTCAAAGTTCATCTTTCCCATCTAGATAACCCCACACTGTCACCTTGAGTACTAGATGAGTCCAACAAACACCACAATTTCATAGAAACTTCCAACTCCAAATATAGCTCATAACAAGTATTTGTAATCTCTAGCCTAAGTGCCACCATGGTGAGCACGCTGTCACTTTCACACACATGGGGAGAGCAAAGATTCATTAAAGCACTTGAGTAGCAGAATAGATCTATAGATTACAAGCTCATGATCTCAATAAGATCATGCATAGAGAGAGAGATGAACACATAGCTACCGGTAGAACCCTTAGCCTCGAGAGAGAACTACTCCCTCCTCATCATGGGAATCAGCAATGGTGATGGAGATGGTGGTGGAGATCGATGGAGATGGCTCCGGGGGCACTTCCTTGTCCCGGCCGGGTGCCAGAACAGAGACTTTCTGTGCCCCGAATTTCCCCTTCGGTGGCGGCGGCGCTGCGGAACTTTTCGTGGCTGGAGGCTTGATTATTTAGGGTTTATGCCTTGGGAGGCTTCTTATAGGCCAGAGGGCAAGGTCGGTGGGCGGCCAGGGGGGCCACACCATGCCCTGGCGTGGCCTGGGGGGACCCGCGCCATGGGGTGGTGTGGCCACCCTGTGGCCCCTCTCTGACTCTCCTTCTGGCTCCGTAAGTCCTCCGGGAAAATATCAACTTTGGCTTTTGTTCGGTCCAATTCCGAGAATATTGATTCTCTGACTTTCCTGGAACCAAAAACAGCCGAAAACAGGCAACTTGCACTGTGGCACTTGTTAATAGGTTAGTCCAAGAAATCATATGAAAGGTACTCCAAAGTTGGAACAAAACATAAGAAAGTAGCTAAAACCAAGCATGGAACATCAAAAATTATAGATACATTTGCAATGTATCACCAGGCGCATCAGCAGAAGGCATATCATGTGAATCACTCGAAGGACCCTATCTAGGCAGAAGAATAGAAGGATAAGAGCCATCATTCGAAAGGAACAAAGCATAGAAGAATCAAGCATCAAACTTAACCAAGTTTTGATATGGGGCACTCCCCACAAACATAATTCGAGACAAGGCCTGCAAGTACCAGCACAATTACAAAAGGACAACATGACTGAACCTACAACTACGCCTATGCTTTGGCACCCGTGGGCTTTTTTGACTCCGCGGCAGCCTCCAATGCCAAGGCCTTTGCTGTAGTTGCATCTGACGCTGAAGCCCTGGCTGCAGTGGCCCCCGATGACATGGCCTTTTGCCTCTTTTAGACGTTTCTACCCCTCTGAGTACCTCGTGAGTGTATCTACAAGCCGATGCCCATATTTTTTACAGCGATTGGCAAAAGGAGCTAAAACTACCCGCTGGCCATCCGCGGTCATCGGCATCTTCGAGGAGACCTTGCTGGCGTTCAGCAACACCATGGGCATGTGTCATCGCCAGACCCAGGGTGACACCGAGCCCTTTCTGAGCATTCTTGAAGTCCACAGGGACGCCTTCGGCGAAGGAATCGATCAGGCCATCCAGGTCTTCAATAAGTTCGGCCTTGGGAACCATCTCCTCTCGAAGACACCCAAGAACATCTTTGGCCCTTTTGATTGAGTCCTGGCCGGAGACACTACGGTCTTCGACTACAGCTACGATGCCTGCCAGCGCATCATCACGAGCAAGAGCCTAGAGGTCGAAGCTCACCCCAGAAGTATCTGCAGTAGATCCGCGTAAAACCATCAAAAGCCAACAAAGTGAAGAAAAGAAAAGATTTAGTGGCACAAAAACTACAACAACAACATACCTAAAAGCGCTTTCGCGATGGAGAGAAGTTGTTCCGTGAACTCTTTTTCCCTATTCGTGGCAAGTACCCAGAGCTCCTCTTCACGATGTTTCGACTCCTGCTTGAGGCAGTCAAGGGCCTCGAGTGCCTCATCCCACTTGGTCTCTGCTGCGCTGATCCCCTTTTCAAGGGAATTCGCCTGACGGAGCAATTCATTATTGTCCTCTACAAAAACAAAGGAAAATATATCAAAGACCAATAAAAAAAATGTGTAGGAGCACAACACAAATTGACAAAACTTACATTGCAACTGGCGGTTTCTGCCAAGCGTGCTGTCGGCCTAGGTCGACGATATGTTTGCCAAGGCGAATAGACTCTTGAAGAATGGCCTGCGGAAGGACATATATCATGACTTGATCTGAATCCAAGCAATCATTATTCGAGTAACTAAGGTTTGCAAATACTTACGTGGGCATCCAAAGACTCCAAAGTCTCCTTCTGAGAGGACGTCCGAGCAAGAACCAAGTGCTCCCCCACGTTTGGAGAACTCGGGGAATTTGCGCTAGAATTGGCCGCTATCTTTAGGGAAGGCGAAGGCTCCGCCACACCCTTGTTCTTGGAGTCTATGACTCCCACCTCCTCCAGGAGACGGCAATCGCCAGACGACGACGAAGCAGTCCTGCTGTAACAAAGCATAAATTGTGTCATCATCAACACAAGCGGCAGGACTCAAAATTTAGGACAAACAGCAAAGTAGAAGACTCACCCTTCGAAGTTGTCAAGGTCGAAGGAGTCATCCGACTACACCTTCTATTTCCTGGTTTTCTTCCGCGACGGAGGAGCAACAACATGCACATGCACCATCGAAATTGGATTTGTAGCGTCCACCCCAATCAAAGGATCTTCCACCATATCCGGTGAAGAAGCATCTGAATCATCACTTCGGGAGCACTTGCAAGTGGCGCCCTCGCTGCACTCGGGGGCATCCTGCTCCTCAACAATGGGCAAAGTAGACCGAGATTCATCCTCCTCCACAGCCTCGGAGGGAATTATCCCTTCAGGTTGTAGAGTCTGAATGGTGTTCACCTTCCATTCCTGCAAAAGCACAAGGTTACAGACGCAAAACGCCATGCAGGCAAACAAAGCACAGTAGAATAAGAAATGACAAAGTTACCTCAGGAGGGGGTGACTTGCGTGAAAGTGCAGCACGACTGAATCCCCAGGGAGTTTCTCCTTGCGGGTGAACTTGGCCAGTCCCCTAAACCTTTTGTCCAGCTTTCCTGAGGACATATTCTCCTGGGAGACGCAAGTGACGTCTTCGGCACCAATCCAAAGATACATCGGGTGCGCCCTAGCCTACAGTGGCTGCACCCGACGTCGCATCCAGGTGCGGATGAGGTCTGGGTCATCAATCTCCTTCCCCTGAATGATATGGAGATCACATATGTGCTTGTACGAAGCCTCGACTTCCTCCTCTTTGTCGAGCATCACAACATTTTTCCAAGACCTTCTCCTCTTCAACTCCGCTTTCGGATCAAAGGGAGCAAGTCCGTAAAGTTCACCGTCGACCTTCTGATCACGGATATAAAACCACTTCTCCCTCCATCCCTGGACGGACTCGGAGCTCTTGAGGGAGAAGTATTGGACATTCGGGTCCACGTGAATGTCGTAGCCTCCAATGTCATAGACCACAGATCCAGAACCCGATTGTCGCTTTAGCTTGAAGTTTTTTTTGAAAAGACCAAAGTTTGGCTCGATTCTGAGCCAGGACTCGCAGAGGGTGATATAGCACGCAATGTGCAAAATAGAGTTTGGGGTTAGCTGATTGAGCTGGAGCTCGTAGAAGCATAGCAACCCTCGCACAAACTTGTGAAGGGGGGAGAAAGGCCCTGAAGAACAAACGAAAGGAACATCACCCGAAATCCAATAGGGGATCGGGGATTACCTCCAGGCCTGACACCTTGCAGTCCGCTTCATTAATAGGAAGCATACCATCTTGGCGGTGTTGTTGGAGCTCAAGCTCCTTAATGGTGGTGCGCCACCACGAACTGCAACAACAGTACCAGATTTGGTGGCGTTGGCGCCCTTCTGCTTGACCGCGGCAGCAGATCCAGCAACGGCCGCACCCTTCTTCTTCCCCATCCTTCGGTGGTGATGGGATCGCAGGAAGTAGCTTGGGAAGGTCTTGAGACCATCCAGCGTAGCAACGGGGGCGAGAGCAAGGGTCCAATAGCGAGTAGCAATGGAAGCAACGTGCAAGTAGGAAGAAGATGAATTGTGGGGAAAATTACCTCATAGGAGCCCTTACTTAACCACAAGGTAGATGCAATCGAACGACCAGAAAATCCTCAACCAGACACGTGGCGCAAATCCGAGAAGACACGTGGTGACAGAAAACAATGAACCGTCACTGCACTTTCCCCACTACGCGTGAGAATCGAGGAGGCGTAGTTAAAACGAAGATTACGCATGTCTGGTCAAATCCTAGTCAGAAATGGGGACCAAACTTCATCACGTCTCGTCAATACCGCTTAAGTGGGCAAATGAGATCATCTAATCGTCAGCAATGACGTCATCCCACGCAGCAGGGCATCTCCTCGACTACGCTAGTCCTTGCTTGACTCTGCGAGTCGACCACGCATTTACGGGCTACTCCTAATAGGAGCACTGGCCACGCACCCGCAGACTCCACAAGCACAGAACCGCATTCACCAGTTCAAGCCCATTTTCGAATCAACGATTTGATTGCGGACTCGGCGCTACTCCCATAGGGAGCGCTAGAAGAACAATCGACAAAGCTAAATGTAGTGACAACAGTCAACAATTGTTGTAAGTTCCCACTCGAGTCTACGACTCGAATAGGCACTCGAGGGCTACTCCCATAGGGAGCGCTGGCCACGCACCCTATGAAAAACCTTAAAATCATTAAAAGTGTGTCGACTACGTCCACATTTGAAATGGCGACTCCGCCTCATATTCTCCCTACAAAGAGACTATGTTTCTTGGGTCACCCGAATCACCTCCGCGGTGACTAAAAATTCAGATTTCGCGTTTACAACATGAAGGTAAGACTTGAAAAAGGCCTGGCAATGCACCTGATGTGCTCTACTAGATATAAGTCGTGCCTACATGCACGATGAAATAAAGCCTTGACGGACGCGTCGAGTGCCCACACCTAAAACACTAGAATTCGAACTGTCTAAGACCTTCGTGGCAAGAGTCGAATTACGCCAGCATTATTCCTAATTCAAGTCCGGGGACTTGAATTTGAGTAGATAGCATTGTTTTACCCTAAGAAAGTTAGCTGATATCGATCCTTCGGATAAATCAGGCACGCATATCGACAATCCCTATGACATGAACTATGGCACCCGAAAGAACCTTGGATGAGCCCATACCACATGCACTCAAAATACTTATAGTCTCCACCTGAATCTACGATTCAGCTGGACACTCGGGGGATACTGACATGGGTATACCTTACAGGTACTCGAGATTAGCCTATATGGTTCAGCCGAAGAAGGAGTCCACGGTGCAATCGAAGCCCGGTAAGGATTCGGGTGGCCCATTGGAGTCCGACTTCTTGAAGGACACGACAAAGTATAGATAGAATGTTAAAGGGAAAACCCTAATCCGTAACTGACTCGACCTGCAACCCCGAGACCTATCCTCCCTATATAAAGGCTAGGAGGGGTGGCGAGGAGGACCAATACACACACCCCCGCATACACCTCGCCAGATTGCATCTGCACGCCATTGTAACTTCCGACTCCCTCATAATCAATAGAAGACAAGCAGGAGTAGGGTCCTATACAAGGCCTGAACCTGGGTAAAACCTCATGTCACATATGTGTTTGTTTGCTAGCCGATCAATTCCTCCAGTGCTCCCCAATTCCTCGAACCCAAGTCCATCAACGATGGGCATTGATGAGTTAACCCCTCGTCAGCGGGGATCTGGACATGTTGTACGTGGGGTCGTTCGGCACAACATCAACTAACGCATGTTATCAACATTCCGCACTTGCGCATCTAGTGGTAAATCTCATGGCCTATCACCTGAGCTAGATATTGGGAGTGTTGCATAGGGGAAACTTTTGTTTATCTCTGCTTGGCCCAACACGGGTTGTGCTAGACCATATGGTCTGGTCCACTGGGTCGGGTGTAACCGACCCATACCTCACTCATATCTCTCTATCCCTCGTTCTCACCTCTCTCGCTTCCTTGCGACGCTACGGTGATGTCGTCGTCGCTGCCTGATTCTTGTGCGCTCTGGCCTCTCCTGCCGCTGCCACCGGTAGCAAATGAAGAGCGCCTTCCTAACTAAGCCGACTCAATTTTCTTACTTCCTCTTGCTTGCCCTCCTTAGCAACTGTTCCTACGGTTTCGAGGTCTGCCTCTACTTCGCCTTCCCCCGGCACCGCTGGAGCTCGATGACCTCACCTACGACGAGGTGTGTAGTGATGGTGTAGACGTCCCCGAGGTGGAACCGTTCTGGCCGCGTGGTCATTGATATCCCACAAGTATAGAGGATCGTGTGTAACCTTTTCGATAAGTAAGAGTGTCGAACCCAACGAGGACCTAAAGGTAGGATAAATATTCTCTCAAGTTCTATCAACCACTGATACAAATCTACGCACACTAAACGTTTGCATTATCTAGGAAATAAAACTAGAGCAACAATACAGGTACTAGAGATAGCTTTGCATGATAATAAATAACAAGAAAGTAAAGTTAGTTGCTACATCAATAAAATACACTAAACTAATAGAACCATAAGTGTGGAATAGTGGTGGTAATTGTGGTGGCTTTGTCCAAGTTTAAATAGCGAATAAATCGGGTTTATTGTCTTCAATGCAGTTTTCTATGTGGGGGAGGCTAAATATGCATGCGCTTCACTTCTTGGAATTATAGGTACTATATGATTGGCTTGT
The DNA here is from genome assembly GCA_910589775.1 of Avena eriantha. NCBI lineage: Eukaryota > Viridiplantae > Streptophyta > Magnoliopsida > Poales > Poaceae > Avena > Avena eriantha. The sequence goes on along the minus strand of OU342740.1, from coordinate 272,974,547 downwards.
CAGCAAACATCCGTAACTACTCACAATGCATTAAGGTTTCCCCAACCATAGCCTTAAGTTTAATGGTCCTCTTACTCTCATACGTGCAACGTTCCACTTCGCGTTCTCAGGTTTCTATCACTCCGGTAGAACTTTCCCCTTCCTCTTACACATACTACAAACCCTATGATGTTTAATCCATGCGCGCAAAAATATAATGGATAACAAAGGATTGTACCATATCAACATACAACTCTAATGAACCAAAGACGTTCAACCATTCAATCTAAGAACAAAGAAACTACACAAACATGACATAGATTATAGGATTATAACTTATAGCATCAAACACCATGTTTCGATATGAAGGTACAGAGGTGTGTGGGAGAATGAACCACTGCATAGTAGGAGGATTAGGTGATGGAAATAGCGGTGAAGATGGTGAAGAGGGCGGTGGCGGAGCGGGGGGCTCCTTCCCCTCTACTGGTATCATGGGGGAGCACCGCCCCTTAGCCCCCTTCCTTCATGACTTCTTGGGAGCCCTCTCCCATGAAGATGGGATCCATGGGGGAGGCAAAAATGTGGCTCTGGTGGCTGCAAATTCGTGGGTGGAGGTGTCTCCAACGAATTAGATTTCCTTCCTTTATATAGCTTCTCGGATTCCCGTCACCCCATCTTAGGCTGCAGTAAATTGGGTCTAGTGGGCCCGTCCGGACACGGAATTAGCTAAATTTTATGCCCAGAACGTTTGTCGAGAAATTTCCAATAACTTTGTAGTTGAAGATTTTTCCGTTTGACGCCGTATTCAACCCAAAACGTGACCATGTTCAAAAAGAGTTTTGAGACAGATTTCTGGAAAATCCTGATTTGACTCCAACAAGGTTTCCACTTGTATTCTTGGTAATTCCTACACATCAAAGTGTAAAATAAGAACATTGTGCACTTTTGCACCCATTAGTAGGTTAGTCCAAATAAATCATAAACTTTATATAAAATGAACCGTCAAAAGCATAATATTAGCATAAACCATCAAAAATTATAGATACATTATGGACGTATCAACATCCTCAAGCTTAGTTCCTGTTCGTCCTCGAGTACGTAAACGATAAAAACAATATAATTTTTAAGGTGGCATGCAGCCAACACAATCTTGATCATCATTATTATAAAAACATTGCAGCTGGGATCAAAGTACTCTAAACATAAGCATGAAAGATAGAGTTCTAACAATAAGACATAGCAACTATGTTATAACATGAGAAGGTACAAACAAAAGATCATGAATAACAATGCATTGAAAGACGTTTGTTTATTTCACATGTAGAAAACATAATAAGAGTGGTATTCAGCTTGTCCGTCATGGTATAGCAAAACATAAATGCATAGGACACCTTCAAAGTTCATAAGGATGACTAGACACAATTAATTTAAGAACACGCAATATCAAAGTTATAAATCAGTCAACAAGTTTTGGGACAATACACATTAAAATAAGAATGACCACTATGCTCTCTTAATACGTGCATAAAGGTAGAAAATGGAGACTCAACATAAAAGAAAAAGAAATGCCCTTCACAAAGGGAAGCAGGGATTCAAGTCTCATAAAGAGCTTCCAAAAATTATGGTACTTATTAGCTTTCGGCTCTCATTGCCCCTATCATAAGCATCTTGAGGTGATTAAGGTTAAAGTGACACAAATATGAGGATATCTTTGACAAGTTATAAGTTGAAAATCTCATGCCCCTTGCTTACGAGTACCAAACCACATGCTACTAAACTTTAGTCACGAGTAAGTTCTTGTCATTGTAAGTACATGTGTATCATAGAGAACTGCCAAAAGGGTACCCCTTGCCCCATGACACAGGAGCTATCCCATATCAAAATGACACGGCAAAAGACAATGAGCATCTCAGCGATCTTTTTATTTGCTATTTTCATAGGTTTTTATTCAGGATGTTTCACAGAATGCTCACTATGGTTATGCTGCAAGTTTCCACCATGATTAGGCATGGCTTAGGCTAGCTGCCTAGGCGTTTCTCTAACACACATACAAACTCCATGAGCTTACAAGCTCCCCTTTTATTTCACACTGCCGGGGTCCATAAACAAAAGAACATGATATCAACTCAATAATAAGTGCAATATTGAAAGCGTTACCCATGGTACATGGTTCTACTAATTCACAACTTATAAAGCACAAGCATATAAACAACATAGATGGACACAATGATTCAAGTTTATTAAGTGCAAGAAAGTAAAATGTGCCATCAAGTTTGTGAGAGCTTTAATCACTAATTTTCACATAACAAGTTTAATTTGGAAGGTAGATAACAGCATGAATATACTTGGAATGGTGTAACATACCATGCATAGGAATTTATAGTGGACTCTTTGGAATAACTTGGTTTCATTGGGAGTTGGATGCAAGAGTGGAACTCATACTTGGTACAGGTGGAGGCTAGCAAAAGACTGGGAGCGACCAACTAAGAGTGCAATAATGGCCATAATCATGCAAAACGACAAAACATTATTAATTAAAGCATAAAGTGATATTACAAGTCAAAAACTAAATGATCATAGAGGCTAAGGTGACTAGTTTAGAGTCTTAACATGGTGTAAGAATGTGCCAAGTCAACCCAAATAAAGCATCAAAGGAGAATACCACAATATTATGCTTTTGTATGCTAAAACAACGCATGATTCTTTCAAGGCACATTAAGCAATCTCAATTTTTTGGAACAACTCATGCTACAACAATAATCACTAAGCATAAGGTCAAAGCAATATCAATCATGACATGATAAAGTCTAGGCCACAGTCTAAACAAGCTCCTGTTATACCACTTATAAGCATGAAGCTTCCTACTCTTTTCCAATCACCAATCAACTTATTTGAAACCACGTATGAATGCAGGGGTCCAAGCAATTTATTTAAGAAAACCAAACTAAAGAAAACTAAAAACAAAAACAAAGACGCTCCAAAACAACACAATTGTGCATAAAACAATAAAAATTAAGTGTTTGGAAGAAAACCTGAGATTTTTATTGATGAAGAAGGGGATGCCTTGGTGTAACATCCAAACATTAGAGCTTAGAAATAAGCTGAGATCAGGTGTGTGCATTGCATTCCTGCATAGAAAATCTGGATAATTTTTGCGCGTTTGTTTAAAACACAAAGTGATCGAATTCTCACTTGTGCTAATGGGAACTTTAGGGAAAGTGCTCTAGATTTCGACATGACCTTTGTTGATTTTGTTGCTTTTGGGGAAAGAAAACAAGTTTGAATTCCAAATTCAAATATGAGTCCATACAATTCAAATAAAGTTTGGAATCAAATTTAAATCTCAACAATTATAGAAAATTCCATAATTACAATACAATATGGGATAAATAATAATAATCCTTCTTACATAAATGTGAATACTATACAACATTCATTGAATACTCACATGAGTGAAGAATACAACTTTACTTTATTACAACCAAAAAGAGTACAGTGTTTTTACAATTGTTTAGATAAGGAAATTACAAATTAGTAAGAGAAAAGAAAAGATTAATCCTAGAACTATCTAATTCTTCATCTATCTTTTGTATTCCCTTCACTTCTTCATTTTGAGTATGCAACAAATTAAGACAAACACAAACAGAAAGGAAACATATTGTTATGTTAAAATGTTTGCCTCACCAGAAGATGAGGCAATTTAATTTATTAAACTTAGTTTGGGGATTTAGGAAGAACTCCTAAATTCCACAATCTAGCACTAGAGGGCATTACCAAATCTAGGAAACACTTAAGACATGGATCAGATTTTTCTATACACTTGAAATAGAGAGAGGCATCTATGGGCAAGGTTACAGGTATATATATTTGATCCATTGAATAGAAGGCAAAAAGAGGCAAGCTATAATACCCTCTAGTCCTAGGTAAGCTTAATTTAAGGAAACCCAATAAATATAAGTACTAGTCTGGTTTAGCACTAATTAGCTAAATAGACTAGATTTTTAAACCATGTGAACAAATAATAGCATCATCCAGTCAGATCAGGTCATATCTAAGTGAGTTACACACTGGGCAGTATAAAACAAGTGCCAAACTGGATAACGATTACACTAGCCATGGTTTGCACAAGGCGAAAAGGGAAACTTGGCCACCTGCATAGAAAAGAGTCCCACTTGACAGCAGCACACTCATCACATGCAATGGATGTGCTCTCAACACAGCAAAGGGGGCATAAATAGGGAGTCCAGCCATGGCAAAGTAGCTAGAGGCAAACTCACACAATCCCTTATCCATCAGACCACCATCAGAACTCGAGAACACCACTGGTTCATTCCCAGATCTACATTAATAACACCATAACCACCATGACTCCATAGTAGAAATAGGCTAGTCTAGCAGATCAAGCACATCAGGGAAATACAAGCTAGAATCACTAGGAGGAATTGCACCAACAGCAAAAAGACCAAGTACAAGGACAAATATAGCTAGCTGATTAAGCACCTCAACAGCAAGTTTCAGCACACCTCCCAGCCTCAGGTTATTTTCTATCACTATGATCAATCAGTATCTGATCTTATCATTTTAAGTAAGAAAATGGTTTTTGAGGGTGAGAGAGAGCTCTCAGTTTAGCATAGTGGTGTTATGCCCATTTCATCCTAGATCTTTTTGGGACAACAGTAGCATATGTTCTTATTACAAAGAAGGGCCTCAGACCTTGCATCATTGGCAGCCAAATTTCAATTCTTTAGACACGAGTCTCCATAGCAGATCCTGCCATTCTAGGGTGTATTACTGTGTACACTCTAGAATAAAAAGGCGGCACCACATCAGTAACCTAAGAGTAGATGAAGATATTATCTCCTTGAACAAATATAAAGGCCATAAAGGTTTTGCAACACCACAGAACATGTTTCATAAATGAAATCATTTTCTTAGCCATTTAGCTAGGAATCATTTGAACTGTTGTTGTCATATGGACAGAGTATTCATACTAGTCATCCATGTGTATATATGAGACCATTCGTCTAGTTAGAACACTAGCAGATCATATAGCTAGGAGTCACCACCATGCATACTCCAAGGGAAGCAATCACAGTATCTCAACCACAGCTATAGAAGCCACTGCTCTAACTAGAACAACACCACATTATGTTCCAAAGAAGATACCACAATAATAAGCCATCTCAATTTGGTAGTGTGGCTCAATAGAATGTGCCTACATAATAAGATGAGTATATATAAACATTGTCAATATACAAACCAATTTATAACAACACTATTCCCTCAATGAAATGTTGAAAGAGACAGAACGGTTAAGAATCCTCCATATTCAATTAACAATTCCAAAATAATTATCTGCAATCAATAAAATAGAGTTCTAAATCATCCTCCTAGCTAATCTAGCTAGGAATCATGTAAAGCAAGCTTCCAACTATTAACCTGAACAACTACCATTTAGACCAACATGTACTGAACTAAACAGTTCCGTTAAGCAACTCACTCAATCAAAGGATTCAGTTAAACATATGACTACCACAGGACTACTAAGTAATACTCAATACAAAGTTACTGTTGAAATGATAGTACCACACGTATTCAATACACATTAGAACCAGTCTAGTATTCACCTAGAAAAAAAATGTCAGTGAGTAAATCAGAGACATGAAAAGCATACCAATACTTGACCAAAATTAATCCATAACTATAAGCTGTACAAGCTTCCTGGGAGAAACCAAATCTCAGGTAAAGGAAGAATAAGAAAGCAAGAAATTAAGGCATTTGTACATGTCTATAACCTGGAGCTCACAATTAAAATATCACCATTCTCATAGTTTTCAATCAACACAGTACATCGACTCGAAGGTCAGAAACAAAAGAATTACCTGGTCTGGAGTAGAGGTTGATGCAGGAGTCAATACTGGGAGCGGGATAGATGAATTAGACAAAAAGACCGACATCGGGGTTTCAAACACTACCATCTCACCGGTATCGAAAGAAGTAGATCCATCAGTAATATCATTAACCACCACCTTGGCAACGTTCATAGGCAGCAAACTAAGCGCGTCGGGGTTGCGACATAACACCTTCCCTCCAGCGTCAGAGAGGGGACTAGGCCGCGACAGTAGCTGCAGTACCACTTCACCGTGGGGAAGACAATGATAGAGGTTGTGGTCATCGTCCAGACCAAGCCAGAGGCGCGAGGACGTAGGCGGCGAGGGGGAAGCAGCCGCAGCCGTGACGACTCGGAATCGTGCCAGCAACTCCGTTGACCCTCACAACTAGGGTTAACCAGTGACATGATGGTGGGGGCGGAGAGGCACCACAGAAGGTGGAGAGGTTGGGCTGGTGCTCGGTGATGCCGGATATAGCTGGCGGCGGCCAGATGCAACGGTGGCATGTTGGAGACCAAGGCGAATCACACGGTTAGGGTTAGCCATGGATATGCGCCCGGGACGGAGCAGTGTCGATACGGTGGGGAGAGGGTAGAGGAGAAGGAGGCAAAGCCTCGCAAGCAGGGCACGACGGAGGATATCGGCCGGTGATGGCCGGAGCAACGCTTAGCAGCGAGCAGAGGCGGCGGTGGTGTCGTTCTCGATTAGAATAGGAACGAGAGTGTGGTCTGCGCGTGAGATTAGAGAGGAGAGGGGCTGGGGTGGGGTGGGGTTTGACCCTAGGCCCAACTCGGCCATGTTCGGCTTAACCAGCCCGCGGGTCAAAAGTAGTTTTATAAGAAAGAGAAAAATAAATATTAAAAAGAAATAATAAACCAAATGTAAAATTACCAAAAATATCCCTGAGATTGTTTTAGCCTTAGAAAAATATATATAAATCCTAAAAATATATATCATATATCAAAATGATCATAAAAATGATATATGCCTAAGAAAAATACAACTTTACTTATTTAAGCTAGGTAAAATGTGAATAAATATTTACACCCTTAAATCCTTAATAAAATCTCATAAATTAAGGAAAGTCCTAAAAAATGAATAAAAATCATTTTTGCATTTGAAAATAAATCTACTATTTTATAAAAATACTAACTTCTTTTTTTTACAAATAAAACTTGAAGCAAATATTTACAGATATATAATCCTTTATGGAATTTTGTAAAAATAAGGATAACAGCTAAAATTAAATAAAATTCACTTCTAAGAACTTAGATAAGTACGTTTTACTAGAAAAAATACTAATTATATTATTCCAACACAATTTAAGGTTATTAAGAAATAAATCCTTATTTATTATTTAGTTGGTAAATTCTTTAACAACATTCTTAAAAAAGAAATAATCACAATTTTATGCAAAACCCTAAATCTTGAACATTGAAATACTACTTCTAAAACCATAACTTAAGTATATAATAATACTTAAAAGTAAACTATTAACATTTAGAAAACTCACTTAAACTAAAAGTGAATGATCCTATACCTTCAAACATGCTTGTTATAAGATTTAAAGTTTATTAATACTTTTAAACACATCACACCCTAGATCTAATTATGCTTTATAGTTAACTTTTGTCTGTTCCAAATTAAGTCATAAGGCATCTCAAATCCAAACTTATCGAACAAATGCAAATGACACCGATCACATTCTACTAACCATAAAGATTGGTTAAACCTTATCAAAGAAACTTCTCTTAAAAAGTTATTCGTTTTGCCACTTCAAACAACAATCTCATAATAAGTTCTTCAACTCTTATCAACCTAAAACATGGACTTCCATAATAGATACATAATATCAAATAACTCTAAGCATGTGTTGTTATATTTACTTTATATTATACATATTAGTCTTAAGTTTCTTGTATATGTATATTGGCTTGTAAAGTAAACGTATAGACAAACTAAATCTTAAAGAAATCACTTAAGTTTCACTCATGCACCATATTGGGGTATTACTTCGGGGTTTTCCAAACTACATTACATTACTTATGCATAAGTGCATCTTGCTTCTTGAAACATTAGTCCTTACCAGACCAATGATGTTGTTTACAGAATTTGGATCTTCTAGTGTCTCGAAGACCATGATTGCATAATCTTGCAATCACAAAAGGCAAGTTCACAACTAGCCCATGTCCTTTGATTAGTTTCTATGCTTATAACTCAACTGTGTCATCACCTGCATTTCAAAAAGGTCGAAAACACTATTTTCACAATTAACTAGAATTATCGGTTACTAAATCCTTAAGACTAATCTATCATAACTGGCAATGGAAACGCCATTGTACATTAATGTATCATCTAGGACTTAACAACCAATGTCGCTAGTGATTCTAGCACCGTATATTACGCGTCAACCATGAGATTTGGCATGGGACGGAGAAGTTAGTTGTATCTTCTTCCTTTCATATGGAGGCAAGATTACCTTAACGTGACGTTGTGAATTCCTTGTGTGGATCTAGCATATGGGTGGGCACCCTTAGGCCAAACGTTTTTGGTATCTAGATTATCTATGAGCGGCTGCCGGAGGTATAATCGGACCGTTATGGAGCTTTCCAGGGGCATAACCGGCTCGTAGACTCTTCGGGAACTCACGAGGGTTGCAGCTTGCCCAAAAGGGGGCTTAACGGAGATGTAGTCAACCCCGGAGGATCGTGCAGACATATGGGGTCGCGGAGAGGGAAGTGATTGGCTTGGATCTTAGACTAGGCCCCACACCAAGGAAGTGTGGACGAGAATGCAACTCGGTTGTGTAAGAAAGCTAAGGTCTCTTGTGGGAAAGTGACGCACCTCTGCAGAGTGTAAAAAATTGTGACATGTTACTCCTTGTTCCGGGAAGGAGCTACAAACGTGGCAGGAAAGGAACCCCACGAAGGTTCTGGTCAACCTGTGAAGGCTGTCGGACATAGTTTTCAGAATAAAGCAACCTTTGAAGAAATGTTTAAGAAAACCTGCATTGCCTACGACCTATGGTCTGTGGCTGTAGAGATAGTGCATCATACACTCCTTTTTAGTGAACTTGCTGAGTACGCTCGTACTCAAATGTACCTTCTTAACCCTTGCTAGGTTCTAAGACGTTCAAGACAATGTCAACATCAATTTCTGCTCAAGAAACCATCATCGACAGCTCAAGTTCTTCAATAAAGTCAATGAAGTCAACAGATACATCAGCTGAAGTGAAGACGAAGTCTCTGTCTAGATAGGAGTAGATACTCTATCCATGAAACCTACTTCTGCAGAGCATTGCAATAGCAGCAATGGCAAGCCAAATAGTTTAGATACTAGTCTTAGTTATTAGATAGTTCTGAGTTATTATTTCTGGTTCTTCTTTGTAAGAAGTTTCTTTCTCTCTCTTTAACTTAGAGTGTTCTCTAGATCTTATGTAAAGAGTCGAGTTGTAATCTATAGTCATGTCTTGGACCTGCTGTGTTTCTGTTGTACCACTCTGAGGGATGTAATACTAGTGAACGGTGTTTCATTGGTGTTATGTCAACGACTATAGTGTACTACATCATGCAGTGGTATGCTGGGTGAACGTAGCTGGTATCAGAGCATATGCTTTGACCTTAGGATTAAAACCATTTTAGGAAGATCTATAGGTTGGATAGTGACTATAGGAGCCATCTTATCTAAACCAAGACTTATGATGGATATCCACTTGAGGATAATCTTGTCACACTTAAGTTGGATGTTTTTATCATCTTACTTTAGGATTAGTTATATGTATTCTGTAAAGAAAGGTCATTTGAGTGTAGCTCTAAATAGGTATAACACCACTAGGATATCTTATGTAAGTTAAGATATCAAACAAAGATTACGATTAGGATTAGGATATGATGTGGAGTAGTATTAGTGATGGAGTCTATATTTAGAACCTCTGTGAAGTAGCAGAATCTTACCACTAGTAGAGACCATTATACCATACAGGGTAGACCATTAAAGTAGGTATAGATACAATTGGAAGTAAATCATGTGGCACTCACTTGAGAATTCCATGTGATGCAGTAGTATTTTGTTAGGAACTATTAATAGTAAGCCAGGAAGAAGAGTCGTCATGGTGAGATTAGCTCTTTAATCATGGTGACTAGGTAAATCTTAACAAGTTTGTGGTGAGAATAGCTCTGAGACCATGATAAGTTTGTAATTAGGACCAGTATTTAGCAAATAATCTTGTAGCAACAGTAAATAAAGAAAAGTGTAGTTCTATGATAGAAGGCATAGGTGTCATAATAATACGATAATTTTTGGATTAAGGTAGTAACTGCAATGTTGTTAGAAGTTTTGAGAGATCATGTGAGTATAGTTTACAATAGAATGGAAAGATGGTAGTCTTTAGTACTCCCGAAAGAAAGTTAAGAGGTTAGTAGAACCAAAGTGAGACCACTTTTCTCAAAATTATCTTGTTGCAACTGAGCAAATTGGGTAAATATTGAGACAAAGAGTAGTTTAAGTGTTAAGTATCACAAAGTAACCTATACTAGGAGGTGTCATATACTACATAGCTAAGCCTGAATTCAAGAGGTATTATACTCAACTACTATATTCCGGGCTTAGAATGATGTGTGTTATATGTACCACATTTGGATTTCTTGATTTTCTTGGATCTTCTTGATTGACTATATCCGCACATGAAGTTTGACTTGGTGTGAAAATGCATGTTGCATCATCAAGTTATTACTTGATATTATAGACCTAGATAGAATAGGGCATTCGTATAAGGGAGTGACGAGTTCCGAAGATCAAGATGAAGACTTGCACGAAGAAATATGAGGTGTGTTAACACTATTTTGAAGGATGAATCAATCACAACTTATAGTTAGTTGGCAATAAGAAGGATTACTAATGCAGACAAGGTGTAGAGCCACATAAAGGAAGTAACTTAAGTTCACTTAAAGTAGGTGATGTTGTTAAGAAGCTAATGAAATAGTCGTCCCAAGTTCATGGAAGTATCATGAATCAGTGCAAAGAAGAAGTCTTTGGAATAAGGGTGGTATTCAAGCTCTGACAACTCGGAGAGAATGCCAGTAAGAAGTCGAAAACTGTAGGGTAATCCATACACCTAGGAGGATCCGCAGTTGGTATCCATAGCTCGTATCCTAGTGGTGTAGTTAAGTAGGTCATCTTTGTGTAATTTAAAGAGTATAATACTTGGCCTAAGTTAAGTTAGACCGAAGCAGTATAGAATTTAAGCAAACGACTTTCGAGACGCTTTGTGTAATCGGGCTTACCAAAGCAAAAAATGTCCAAAAGGGTAAGAGTAAGACAAGTAACATTGGAACATTCATTTCGGAGATCCACAACTATGTGGGTGTACCGCAGTTTCTTTTGTGAGACCTTATAGAGGTAAAGTATAAGCTAGACGGAAACCAATATCCTCACTATTGAGTTAATGGATATTATACATACAGGTTAGAGACCATTAGAAAACCCCAAGGGGGAGAGTAAACAATAAACACTAAAGTGTTGTTGTCTAACTTTCTGATTAAAAGTGGAGAATAAGTACAAATTTATGGTGAGATTAAGCCTTATTCTAATAAGGTTATAAGAAATCATCTGTATAAGAGTACTCTCTAGAGAATGTCCGGATGAAAGCTCGAAGGAGATATAATTGCTTAACCCTAGTGGACTAGTAATAAAGGGGAAACAGATGGTCAGTTTTCCTTAAGAAGGAGGAGAGCCTACTAAAATAGGGTAGTGTATAGTAGTAGGAAAACCTTATTGGAAGGGACCAAATGTGTCCACAACCAATCCAAAGTAGGAGCAGTAGAACATCACCCAAATGAATTATAGTATAAGGAACTAGGTGGTAATTGGATACGGCAAGTGGATTCTGTTAAGAATGAAGAGGATTCAAGGAAAAAGATCTAGATACAGGGTACCACAATAATCCCCACTTGTGATCACAATGGAATTTGAGAAATGCCGTGATCCATCAAGTCAACACCTCATTCCAAAATGTAAGAGAGTATGAAATCTGGGGACAAAGCTTATTTTAAGGGGGAGAGTCTGTAACATCCTAGCATTAGAGCTTAGAAATAAGCTGAGATCAGGTGTGTGCATTGCATTCATGCATAGAAAATCTGGATAATTTTCGCGCATTTGTTTAAAACACAAAGTGATCGAATTCTCACTTGTGCTAATGGGAACATTTGGGCAAGTGCTCTAGATTTCGACATGACCTTTGTTGATTTTGTTGCTTTTGGGGAAAGAAAACAGTTTGAATTCCAAATTCAAATATGAGTCCATACAATTCAAATAAAGTTTGGAATCAAATTTAAATCTCAACAATTATAGAAAATTCCATAATTACAATACAATATGGGATAAATAATAATAATCCTTCTTACATAAATGTGAATACTATACAACATTCATTGAATACTCACATGAGTGAAGAATAAAACTCTACTTTATTACAACCAAAAAGAGTACAATGTTTTTACAATTGTTTAGATAAGGAAATTACAAATCAGTAAGAGAAAAGAAAAGATTAATACTAGAACTATCTAATTCTTCATCTATCTTTTGTATTCCCTTCACTTCTTCATTTTGAGTCTGCAACAAATTAAGACAAACACAAACAGAAAGGAAACATATTGTTATGTTAAAATGTTTGCCTCACCAGAAGATGAGGCAATTTAATTTATTAAACTTAGTTTGGGGATTTAGGAAGAACTCCTAAATTCCACAATCTAGCACTAGAGGGCATTACCAAATCTAGGCAACACTTAAGACATGGATCAGATTTTTCTAGACACTTGAAATAGAGAGAGGCATCTATGGGCAAGGTTACAGGTATATATATTTGATCCATTCAATAGAAGGCAATAAGAGGCAAGCTATAATACCCTCTAGTCCTAGATAAGCTCAATTTAAAAACAAACCCAATAAATATAAGTACTAGTCTGGTTTAGCACTAATTATCTAAACAGACTAGAATTTTAAACCATGTGAACAAATAATAGCACCATCTAGTCAGATCAGGTCATAGCTAAGTGAGTTACACACTGGGCAGCATAAAATAAGTGCCAAACTGGATAATGATTACACCAGCCATGGTTTGCACAAGGAGAAAAGGGCAACTTGGCCACCTACATAGAAAAGAGTCCCACTTGACAGCAACACACTCATCACATGCAATGGATGTGCTGTCAACACAGCAAAGGGGGCATAAATAGGGAGTCTAGCAATGGCAAATTAGCTAGAGGCAAACTCACACAGTCCCTTATCCATCAGACCACCATCGGAACTCGAGAACACCACTGGTTCATTCCCAGATCAACATCAATAACACCATAGCCACCATGACTCCATAGCATAAATAGGCTAGTCTAGCAGATCAAGCTCATCAGGGAAATACAAGCTAGGATCACTAGGAGGAATGGCACCAGTAGCAAAAAGATCAAGTACAAGGACAAAGATAGCTAGCTGATTAAGCACCTCAATAGCAAGTTTCAGTACACCTCCCAGCCTCAGGTTATTCTCTATTACTATGATCAATCATAGTAGCTGATCTTATCATTTTAAGTAAGAAAATGATTTTTGAGGGTGAGAGAGAGCTCTCAGTTTAGCATAGTGGTGCTATGCCCATTTCATCCTAGATATTTTTGGGACAACAATAGCATATGTTCTTATTACAAAGAAGGGACTCAGACCTTGCATCATTGGCAGCCAAATTTCAATTCTTGAGACAGGAATCTCCATAGCAGATCATGCCACTCTAGGGTGTATTACTGTGTACACTCTAGAATAAAAAGGCGGCACCACAGCAGTAAACTAAGAGTAGATGAAGATATTATCTCCATGAACAAATATAAAGGCCATAAAGGTTTTGAACAATCTTCTAACATGTTTCATAAATGAAATCATTTTCTTAGCCATTTAGCTAGGAATCATTTGAACTGTTGTTGTCATATGGGTAGAGTATTCATACTAGTCATCCATGTGTATATATGAGACCATTCGTCTAGTTAGAACACTAGCAGATCATATAGGTAGGAGTTACCACCATGCATACTCCAAGGGAAGCTATCACAGTAGCGCAACCACAGCTATAGAAGCCACTGACCTAACTAGAACAACACTAGATTATGTTCCAAAGAAGATACCACAATAGTAGGCCATCTCAATTTGGTAGTGTGGCTCAATAGAATGTGCCTACATAATAAGATGAGTATATATAAACATTGTCAATATACAAACCAATTTATAACAACACTATTCCCTCAATGAAATGTTGAAAGAGATAGAACTGTTAAGAATCCTCCATATTCAACTAACAATTCCAAAATAATTATCTGCAATCAATAAAATAGTGTTCTAAATCATCCTCCTAGCTAATCAAGCTAGGAATCATGTAAAAGTTTCCAACTATTAACCCGAACAGCTACCATTTAGACCAACATGTACTGAACTAAATAGTTCAGTTAAGCAACTCACTGAATCAAAGGATTCAGTTGAACATATGAGTACAACAGGACTACTAAGTAATACTCAATACAGAGCTACTGTCGAATTGATAGTACCACACTTATTCAACAGACATTAGAACCAGTCTAGTATTCACCTAGAAAAAATGTCAATTAGTAAACCGGAGACATGAAAAGCATAGCAATACTTGACCAAAATTAATCCATAACTATAAGTTGTACAAGCTTCCTGGGAGAAACCAAATCTCAGGTAAAGGAAGAATAAGAAAGCAAGAAATTAAGGCATGTGTACTTGTCTATAACCTGGAGCTCACAATTAAAATATCACCATTCTCATAGTTTTCAATCAACATAGTACATCGACTAGAAGGTTGGTCACAAAAGAATTACCTGGTCTGGAGTAGATTTTGATGCAAGAGTCAATATTGGGAGCAAGATAGATGATTTAGACGAAAAGACCGACACCAGGATTGTAGACACTAACATCCCACCGGTATCGAAGGAAGAATTAGATCCAGCAGTAATATCATTAACCACCACCTTGGCAAGGTTCATAGGCAGCAAACTAAGCGCGTCGGGGTTGCACCGTAGCACCTTCCCTCCAGCGTCAGGGAGGGGAGTAGGCCGCTACAGTAGCTACAGTACCACTTCACCATGGGGAAGACAATGATAGAGGTTGTGGTCGTCGTCCAAAACAAGCCAGAGGCGCGAGGACGTAGGCGGCGAGGGGGAAGTAGCCGCAGCCGTGACAACTCGGAATCGTGCCAGCAACTCCGCCGACCCTCACAACTAGGGTTAACCAGTGACATGATGGTGGGGGTGGAGAGGCACCGCAGAAGGTGGAGAGGTTGGGCTGGAGCTCGGTGATGCCGGATATAGCTGGCGGTGGCCGGATGCAGCGGTGGCACGCTAGAGACCAAGGCGAATCACACAGTTAGGGTTAGCCATGGATATGCGCCTAGGGCGGAGCAGCGTCAATACGGTGCGGAGAGGGTAGAGGAGAAGGAGGCGAAGCCTCGCAAGCAGGGAACGACAGTGGATATCGGCCGGTGATGGTCGGAGCAACGCTTAGCAGCAAGAAGAGGCGGCGGTGGCATCGTTCTCGATTAGAAGAGGAACGATAGTGTGGTGTGCGTGTGAGATGAGAGAGGAGAGGGGTTGGGCTAGGGTGGGGTTTGACCCTAGGCCCAACTCGGCCATGTTCGGCTTAACCAGCCCGCGGGTCAAAAGTAGTTTTATAAGAAAGAGAA
Organism: Avena eriantha; assembly: GCA_910589775.1. NCBI lineage: Eukaryota > Viridiplantae > Streptophyta > Magnoliopsida > Poales > Poaceae > Avena > Avena eriantha. Next base: position 272,958,944 of record OU342740.1, on the reverse strand, counting down.
AAATAAATATTAAAAAGAAATAATAAACCAAATGTAAAATTACCAAAAATATCCCTGAGATTGTTTTAGCCTTAGAAAAATATATATAAATCCTAAAAATATATATCATATATCAAAATGATCATAAAAATGATATATGCCTAAGAAAAATACAACTTTACTTATTTAAGCTAGGTAAAATGTGAATAAATATTAACACCCTTAAATCCTTAATAAAATCTCATAAATTAAGGAAAGTCCTAAAAAATGAATAAAAATCATTTTTGCATTTGAAAATAAATCTACTATTTTATAAAAATACTAACTTCTTTTTTTTACAAATAAAACTTGAAGCAAATATTTACAGATATATAATCCTTTATGGAATTTTGTAAAAATAAGGATAACAGCTAAAATTAAATAAAATTCACTTCTAAGAACTTAGATAAGTACGTTTTACTAGAAAAAATACTAATTATATTATTCCAACACAATTTAAGGTTATTAAGAAATAAATCCTTATTTATTATTTAGTTGGTAAATTCTTTAACAACATTCTTAAAAAAGAAATAATCACAATTTTATGCAAAACCCTAAATCTTGAACATTGAAATACTACTTCTAAAACCATAACTTAAGTATATAATAATACTTAAAAGTAAACTATTAACATTTAGAAAACTCACTTAAACTAAAAGTGAATGATCCTATACCTTCAAACATGCTTGTTATAAGATTTAAAGTTTATTAATACTTTTAAACACATCACACCCTAGATCTAATTATGCTTTATAGTTAACTTTTGTCTGTTCCAAATTAAGTCATAAGGCATCTCAAATCCAAACTTATCGAACAAATGCAAATGACACCGATCACATTCTACTAACCATAAAGATTGGTTAAACCTTATCAAAGAAACTTCTCTTAAAAAGTTATTCGTTTTGCCACTTCAAACAACAATCTCATAATAAGTTCTTCAACTCTTATCAACCTAAAACATGGACTTCCATAATAGATACATAATATCAAATAACTCTAAGCATGTGTTGTTATATTTACTTTATATTATACATATTAGTCTTAAGTTTCTTGTATATGTATATTGGCTTGTAAAGTAAACGTATAGACAAACTAAATCTTAAAGAAATCACTTAAGTTTCACTCATGCACCATATTGGGGTATTACTTCGGGGTTTTCCAAACTACATTACATTACTTATGCATAAGTGCATCTTGCTTCTTGAAACATTAGTCCTTACCAGACCAATGATGTTGTTTACAGAATTTGGATCTTCTAGTGTCTCGAAGACCATGATTGCATAATCTTGCAATCACAAAAGGCAAGTTCACAACTAGCCCATGTCCTTTGATTAGTTTCTATGCTTATAACTCAACTGTGTCATCACCTGCATTTCAAAAAGGTCGAAAACACTATTTTCACAATTAACTAGAATTATCGGTTACTGATCCAGGGTGATCAGCTAATCTATCATAACTGGCAATGGAACGCCATTGTACATTAATGTATCATCTAGGACTTAACAACCAATGTCGCCTGTGATTCTAGCACCGTATATTACGCGTCAACCATGAGATTTGGCATGGGACAGAGAAGTCAGTTGTATCTTCTTCCTTTCATATGGAGGCACGATTACCTTAATGTGACGCTATGAATTCCTTGTGAGGATCCAGCATATGGGTGGGAACCCTTAGGCCCCACGCTTTTGGTATCTAGATTATCTATGAGCGGCTGCCGGAGGTATAGTCGGACCTTTATGGAGCTTGCCAGGGGCATAACCGGCTCGTAGAGTCTTCGGGAACTCACCAGGGTTGTAGCTTGCCCGAAAGGGGGCTTAACGGAGGTGTAGTCAGCCCTGGAGGATCATGCAGACATATGGGGTCACGGAGAGGGCAGTGATTGGCTTGGATCTTAGACTAGGCCCCACACCAAGGAAGTGTGGACGAGAATGCAACTCGGTTGTGTAACAAAGCTAAGGTCTCTTGTGGGAAAAGTGACGCACCTCTGCAGAGTGTAAAAAATTGTGACATGTTACTCCTTGTTCCAGGAAGGAGCTACAAACGCGGTAGGAAAGAAAGCCCACGAAGGTTCTGGTCAACCTGTGAAGGCTGTCGGACATAGTTTTCAGAATAAAGCAACCTTTGAAGAAATGTTTAAGAAAACCTGCATTGCCTACGACCTATGGTCTGTGGTTGTAGAGATAGTGCATCATACACTCCTTTTTAGTGAACTTGCTGAGTACGCTCGTACTCAAATGTACCTTTGTAACCCTTGCTAGGTGCTAAGACGTTCAAGACGATGTCAACATCAATTTCTGCTCAAGAAACCATCATCGACAGCTCAAGTTCTTTAATAAAGTCAACGGATACATCAGCTGAAGTGAAGACGAAGTCTCTGTCTAGATAGGAGTAGATACTCTATCCATGGAACCTACTTCTGTAGAGCATTGCAATAGCAGCAATGGCAAGCCAAATAGTTTAGATACTAGTCTTAGTTATTAGATAGTTCTGAGTTATTATTTCAGATTCTTCTTTGTAAGAAGTTTCTTTCTCTCTCTTTAACCTAGAGTGTTCTCTAGATCTTATGTAAAGAGTCGAGTTGTAATCTATAGTCATGTCTTGGACCTGTTGTGTTTCTGTTGTACCACTCTGAGGGATGTAATACTAGTGAACGGTATTTCATTGGTGTTATGTCAACGACTATAGTGTACTACATCATGCAGTGGTATGCTGGGTCACCGCACTTAGGCATCCCCAAGCTTTGACGCTTGTACTTCTTCAATATTTCTTGGTGTGACACGGGTGGAATCCCCAAGCTTGAGATTTTGTCCATACTTCATCTCATCACATTGTTCTTCCCTACAGTTGAAAATTTCGTTCATACAAAACTTCACACAATCTTCATTAGCAACATTAGTGTATTCAAGATAATAAGTCTTTAGGTTTAGTTTCAACATAAGTAAAACTTCCATTAAAACACAAGCTACTGTAGCAATTCCTTCTAAAAGCTCAAGTGATTAGTGAGAACTCAAAGAGAAAGAGATTAAGAGGCAAATGCAAATAACAGCAGAAATCTGTCAAAACAGACCAACGGGTAAAAACCGATTTTTTCGAAAACCTTCTGTTGCCTAAATCGAAAAGTGTTAAACTAACGAAAGTTGGATAATAACCTGGGCCATAAGCACAAAGAAATTACAGCTCAATCCTACGTACAGGTATTTTTCACGATTTTTTATAGTAAAGCACAAAAATCTGTTTCGGGACAACAACATTTTCAAGTCTTACTTCTCTCTGATTAGAGGTTATTCTTGGCACAAAACCACACAAAAAGGATAAGGAGAGGTTATTACTGAGGCAATAACTTCCAAGACTCAACAAAAGAAAAACTTACTGAATATATAAATTGGGTTATCTCCTAATAGTGCTTTTCTTTAACGCCTTTCAGCTAGGCATAGGAAGCAAGATTCAAGTATTTTCGAATGAAGAAGCATTAAGACCAAATTTTGCTTTAATAGGAGAGGCAAAAGGTACCTTATCTTAGTAGAACTACTGTTTCCCATATTTCTAAGAATTTCAGCATTTTTATCGGAAAAGGTTCCATGGGAAGATTTGTTTTGGTTTCATAGGCATGAACACAAGTGTTCAAGGTCAACCCCCACTTAACCATTACTCATCTTTCCAATCACTTTCCTTTTTGAAAACGTTTTTAGGTAACAATTACAAATATTTTTTTTATAATTCGCATTCCCTATCCATACTAAGATAGAGAACAACTTAAAACTGAAAGAAAAACTACTTACAGATAAAGCAAACAAGTACACACAAGAATATTCGCGCACACGCTATTGCTCCCCGGCAACGGTGCCAGAAAAGGTCTTGATATCCCACAAGTATAGGGGATCGTGTGTAGCCTTTTCGATAAGTAAGAATGTCGAACCCAACGAGGAGCTAAAGGTAGGATAAATGTTCTCTCAAGTTCTATCAACCACTGATACAACTCTACGCACACTAAACGTTTGCATTATCTAGGAAATAAAACTAGAGCAACAATATGAGTACTAGAGATAGCTTTACATGATAATAAATAACAAGAAAGTAAAGTTAGTTATTCCAGCAATAAAATACACTAAACTAACAGAACCATGAGTGTGGAATAGTGGTGGCTTTTTCCAAGTTTAAATAGTGAATAAATTAGGTTCATTGTCTTTGATACGGTTTTCTATGTGGGAGAGGCTAAATACACATGCGCGTCACTACTTGGAATTACATGTACTATATAATTGGATTGTTAGCATACATTCGTAACTACTAACAATGCATTAAGATTTCCCCAAGCAAAGCCTTAAGTTTAATGGTCCTCTTACTCCCATTCGTGCAAGGTTCCGGTTTGCGTTCTTAGGTTTCTATCACTGCAACAGAACTTCCCCCTTCCTATTACACATACTACAAACCCTATGATGTTTAATCCATGTGCGCACAAATATAATTGACACCAAAGGACTGTACTATATCCACATACAACTCTAATGAACCAAAGACGTTCAACCATTCAATCCTAAGAACAAAGAAACTACACAAACATGACATAGATCATAGGATTATAACTTATAGCATCAAACACCATGTTTACATAGGACGGTACAGAGGTGTGTAGGGGATGAACCACTGCATACTAGGAGGATTAGGTGGGACTCCCTCCCCGCCGGTATCATGGGGGAGCACCGCCCCTTAGCCCCTTCCTTCATGGCTTCTTGGGAGCCCTCCTCCATGGAGATGGGATCCATGGGGGAGGCAAAAACGTGGCTTTGGTGGCTGCAAATTCGTGGGTGGAGTTGTCTCCCATGAATTAGGTTTTCTCTCTCGGATTCCCGTCACCCCATCTTGGTCTGCAGTAAATCGGACCTAGCAGGCCCATTCGGACTCGGAATCAGCTAAAATTTATGCCTAGAATGTTTGTCGCGAACGATAGTGTGGTGTGTGTGTGAGATGAGAGAGGAGAGGGGTTGGGCTGGGGTAGGGTTTGACCCTAGGCCCAACTAGGCCATGTTCGGCTTAACTAGCCCGTGGGTCAAAAGTAGTTTTATAAGAAAGAGAAAAATAAATATTGAAAAAGAAATAATAAACCAAATGTAAAATTACCAAAAATACCCCTGAGGTTGTTTTAGCCTTAGAAAAAAATATATATCCTAAAAATATATATCATATATCAAAATGATCATAAAAATGATATATGCCTAAGAAAAATACAACTTTACTTATTTAAGCTAAATAAAATGTGAATAAATATTAACACCCTTAAATCCATAATAAAATCTCATAAATTAAGGAAAGTCCTAAAAAATGAATAAAAATCATTTTTGCATTTGAAAACAAATCTACTATTTTATAAAAATACTAACTTATTTTTTTTCAAATAAAACTTGAAGTAAATATTTACAGATATATAATCCTTTATGGAATTTTGTAAAAATAAGGATAATACCTAAAATTAAATAAAATTCACTTCTAAGATCTTAAGTAAGTATGTTTTACCAGAAAAATACTAATTATATTATTCCAACACACTTTAAGGTTATTAAGAAATAAATCTTTATTTATTATTTAGTTGGTAAATTCTTTAACAACATTCTTAAATAAGAAATAATCACAATTTTATGCAAAACCCTAAATCTTGTACATTGAAATACTACTTCTAAAACCATAACTTAAGTCTATAATAATACTTAAAAGTAAAATATTAACATTTAGAAAACTCACTTAAACTAAAAGTGAATGATCCTATACCTTCAAACATGCTTGTTATAAGATTTAAAGTTTATTAATACTTTTAAACACATCACACCCTAGATCTAATTATGCTTTATAGTTAACTTTTGTCTGTTCCAAATTAAGTCATAAGGCATCTCAAATGCAAACTTATCGAACAAATGCAAATGACATCGATCACATTCTACTAACCATAAAGATTGGTTAAACCTTATCAAAGAAACTTCTCTTAAAAAGTTATTCGTTTTGCCACTTCAAACAACAATCTCATAATAAGTTCTTCAACTCTTATCAACCTAAAACATGGACTTCCATAATAGATACATAATATCAAATAACTCTAAGCATGTGTTGTTATATTTACTTTATATCATACATATTAGTCTTAAGTTCCTTGTATATGTATATTGGCTTGTAAAGTAAACTTATAGACAAACTAAATCTTAAAGAAATCACTTAAGTTTAACACATTCACCATATTGGGGTATTACTTTGGGGATTTCCAAACTGCATTACATTACTTGTGCATAATTGCATCTTGCTTCTTGAAACATTAGTCCTTACCGGACCAATGATGTTGTTTACAGAATTTGGATCTTCTAGTGTCTCGAAGACCGTGACTGCATAATCTTGCAATCATAAAAGGCAAGTTCACAACTAGCTCATGTCCTTTGATTAGTTTCTATGCTTATAACTCAAATGTGTCATCACCGGCATTTCAAAAAGTTCGAAAACACTGTTTTCAAAATTAACTAGAATTATCAGTTACTGATCCAGGGTGATCAGCTAATCTATCATAACTGGCAATGGAAACGCCATTGTACATTAATGTATCATCTAGGACTTCACTACCATTGTTGCCAGTGATTCTAGCACCGTATATTACGGGTCAACCCTGAGATTTGGCATGGGACCGAGAAGTCAGTTGTATCTTCTTCCTTTCATATGGAGGCAAGATTACCTTAACGTGACGTTGTGAATTCCTTGTGTGGATCTAGCATATGGGTGGGCACCCTTAGGCCCCACGTTTTTGGTATCTAGATTATCTATGAGCGGTTGCTGGAGGTACAGTCGGACCTTTATGGAGCTTGCCAGGGGCATAACCGTCTCGTAGAGTCTTTGGGAACTCACGAGGGTTGTAGCTTGCCCGAAAGGGGGCTTAACGGAGGTGTAGTCAGCCCTGGAGGATCATGCAGACATATGGAGTCATGGAGAGGGGAGTGATTGGCTTGGATCTTAGACTAGGCCCCACACCAAGGAAGTGTGGACGAGAATGCAACTCGGTTGTGTAACAAAGCTAAGGTCTCTTATGGGAAAAGTGACGCACCTCTGCAGAGTGTAAAAAATTGTGACATGTTACTCCTTGTTCCGGGAAGGAGCTACGAACGCGGCAGGAAAGGAACCCCACGAAGGTTCTAGTCAACCTGTGAAGGCTGTCGGACATAGTTTTCAGAATAAAAGCAACCTTTGAAGAAATGTTTAAGAAAACCTGCATTGCCTACGACCTATGGTCTGTGGTTGTAGAGATAGTGCATCATACACTCCTTTTTAGTGAACTTGCTGAGTACGCTCGTACTCAAATGTACCTTCGTAACCCTTGCTAGGTTCTATGACGTTCAAGACGATGTCAACATCAATTTCTGCTCAAGAAACCATCATCGATAGCTCAAGTTCTTCAATAAAGTCAATGAATTCAACAGATACATCAGCTGGAGTGAAGACGAAGTCTCTGTCTAAATAGGAGTAGATACTCTATCCATGAAACCTACTTCTGTAGAGCATTGCAATAGCAGCAATGGCAAGCCAAATAGTTTACATACTAGTCTTAGTTTATTAGATAGTTCTGAGTTATTATTTCTGGTTCTTCTTTGTAAGAAGTTTCTTTCTCTCTCTTTAACCTAGAGTGTTCTCTAGATCTTATGTAAAGAGTCGAGTTATAATCTATAGTCATGTCTTGGACCTGCGGTGTTTCTGTTGTACCACTCCGAGGGATGTAATACTAGTGAATGGTATTTCATTGGTGTTATGTCAATGACTATAGTGTACTACATCATGCAGTGGTATGCTGGGTCACCGCACTTGGGAATCCCCAAGCTTTGACGCTTGTACTTCTTGAATATTTCTTGGGGTGACACGGGTGGAATCCCCAAGCTTGAGATTTTGTCCATACTTCATCTCATCACATTGTTCTTCCCTACACTCGAAAATTTCCTTCATACAAAACTGTACACAATCTTCATTAGCAACATTAGTGTATTCAAGATAATAAGTCTTTAGGTTTAGTTTCAACACAAGTAAAACTTTCATTAAAACACAAGCTACTGTAGCAATTCCTTCTAAAAGCTCAAGTGATTAGCGAGAACTCAAAGAGAAAGAGATTAAGAGGCAAATGCAAATAACGGCAGAAATCTGTCAAAACAGACCAACAGGTAAAAACCGATTTTTTCGACAACCTTCTGTTGCTCAAATCGAAAAGTGTTAAACTAACAAAAGTTGGATAATAACCTGGGAATAAGCACAAAAAAATTACAGCTCAATCCTACGTACAGGTATTTTTCACGATTTTTTATAGTAAAGCACAAAAATCTGTTTCGGGACAACAACATTTCCAAGTCTTACTTCTCTCTGATTAGAGGTTATTCTTGGCAGAAAAACCACACAAAAAGGATAAGGAGAGGTTATTACTGAGGCAATAACTTCCAAGACTCAACAAAAGAAAAACTTACTGAATATATAAATTGGGTTATCTCCTAATAGTGCTTTTCTTTAACGCCTTTCAGCTAGGCATAGGAAGCAAGATTCAAGTATTTTCGAATGAAGAAGCATTAAGACCAAATTTTGCTTTAATAGGAGAGGCAAAAGGTATCTTATCTTACTAGAACTATTGTTTCCGATATTTCTAAGAATTTCAGCATTTTTATCGGAAAAGGTTCCATGGAAAGATTTGTTTTGGTTTCATAGGCATGAAGACAAGTGTTCAAGGTCAACCCCCACTTAACCATCATCTTTCCAATCACTTTCCTTTTTGAAAACGTTTTTAGGTAACAAGTACAACTATTTTTTTATGATTCGCATTCCCTATCCATACTAAGATAGAGAACAACTTAAAACTGAAAGTAAAAACTACTTAGAGATAAAGAAAACAAGTACACACAAGAATATTCGCGCACACGCTATTGCTCCCCAGCAACGGCTCCAGGAAAGGTCTTGATATCCCACAAGTATAGGGGATCGTGTGTAGCCTTTTCGATAAGTAAGTGTGTCGAACCCAACGTGGAGCTAAAGGTAGGATAAATGTTCTCTCAAGTTCTATCAACCACTTATACAGCTCTACGCACACTAAACGTTTGCATTATCTAGGAAATAAAACTAGATCAACAATATGAGTACTAGAGATAGCTTTGCATGATAATACATAACAAGAAAGTAAAGTTAGTTATTGTAGCAATAAAATACACTAAACTAACATAACCATGAGTGTGGAATAGTGGTGGCTTTGTCCAAGTTTAAAAAGCGAATAAATTAGGTTCATTGTCTTTGATGCAGTTTTCTATGTGGGAGAGGCTAAATACACATGCGCTTCACTACTTGGAATTACATGTACTATACAATTGGCTTGTTAGCAAATATTCGTAACTACTAACAATGCATTAAGATTTCCCCAACCATAGCCTTAAATTTAATGGTCCTCTTACTCCCATTCGTGCAAAGTTCCGGTTTGCGTTCTTAGGTTTCTATCACTCCAGCAGAACTTCCCCCTTCCTCTTAGACATACTACAAACCCTATGATGTTTAATCCATGTGCGCACAAATATAATTGACACCAAACGACTGTACTATATCAACAAACAACTCTAATGAACCAAAGACGTTCAACCATTCAATCTAAGAACGAACAAACTACACAAACATGACATAGATCATAGGATTATAACTTATAGCATCAAACACCATGTTTACATAGGACGATACAGAGGTGTGTGGGGGGATGAACCACTGCATACTAGGAGGATTAGGTGGGACTCCTTCCCCGCCGCCGGTATCATGGGGGAGCATCGCCACTTAGCCCCCTTCCTTCATGGCTTCTTGGGAGCCCTCCCCCATGGAGATGGGATCCATGGGGGAGGCAAAAACGTGGCTTTGGTGGCTGCAAATTCGTGGGTGGAGTTGTCTCCCATGAATTAGGTTTCCTCTCTCGGATTCCCTTCACCCATCTTGGTCTGTAGTAAATCGGACCTAGCGGGCCCGTTCGGACTCGGAATCAGCTAAAATTTATGCCCAGAACGTTTGTCACGAAATTTCCAACAACTTTGTAGTTGAAGAGTTTTTCGTTTGACACCATCGTCGACCCGAAACGTGACCATCTTCAAAAAGAGTTCTGAGACAGATTTCTAAAAATACCTAATTTGACTCCAACAAGGTTTCCACTTGTATTCTTGGTAATTCCTACACATCAAAGTGTAAAACAAGAACATTGTGCACTTTTGCAACCATTAGTAGGTTAGTCCAAATAAATCATAAACTTTATATAAAAAGAACCGTCAAAAGCATAATATTAGCATAAAACCATCAAAAATTATAGATACGTTATGGACGTATCAGTCACTACCTTGACATGCCTCAACGGCTGCTTCTCGGGTGCCAGGTACATGCCCTTCTTCTACTCTCTCCTCCTCTCTACCTAACCTCTCTATGGCCACTATTACTCTTACTTCCTGCGCACCTCCTCTAAGGTTCCACCCTACTCTGCCTCCTCCCAGATCTTACAAAGGTTTGCCAACTTATTTGTGTATGACGTGAAGAAGTTTCTATGACTTTGGTTATGAATTACTTGGCAGTAATTTTAGTTCTAGTATCTACTCTATATTGTCTCAGATTACTATCTCCCCAAAACTTGATTCCTATTAGAGGAGTAGCTACTATCAGAATGACAGTAATATCCTGATAAATAATATCCATGCCTAGAATTTGGTATATGATTTGATTAAGGGCACATACTGATGCATATATTAACAGATGATTGTGTAAATCTTGATTACTAATCTGCTAGAGGATATCCCTCTGAATCATTATGGGTATACTCTCTGATTTGGAATATTGTACCAGTGATTGTCATTTAGACAATGATCATGATACCTTTGTTGTATGCTTAGATGCCTTGTTCAATATTTGAGATTGGCTATACTCATGTCTATTCTTGGAAATGAGGATTGTTTGATACTATGATTTCTAGGATTCTACTAGGAAGAGGATTAGAACATACTTGTTGCTGATTAGTAATTGAACTGAGTGACCAATATGCATGTGTGTTGGTAATTTGATAGTGTACTATTTAGTGGAACTGAAGCTTGCTTCAGTGATGTGCCTAGCAAGTTTATCTTGCCCTCTCTACTTACATTGCCAACATGATGGACTAGAAGATAACTGATTCCTCGTATAAACTTCGAAAATGATTTGATTAATTGGAGGTATTGTAGATATGATTTCCTAAGTTGTGGGCTAGTCCCTATGTAAAAAACTTATGACTTCTGCAGTTGGTTGTGCTATTGTGGTACCTCCCTGGAAGATGTACAGTAGCCCTGACCAGCTACATGATCTTCCATTAGTTGATTGATAAAGATTTGGGACGTTGGCTAGGGATACCCAATGATGAGACTTGCATACCACTTTATTCAAATCTGAGGGTAGACTCATTGTCGTGGTATTGTCAACGAGTACGCCATAGAGGGGTCCTCACAATGCGTGTTTAGAGAGGTGGGGTAAGGCGGAGAGTTGGCGGGTACGAGGTAATATAGCTTACCCAGGTTCAAGTCCCACAACGGTGGTGAAACTCTACTCCTGCTATAAATCACTATAATGGCAATACACCGAGTTACAGAGATAGGTTCACTGTGTGAGGTGTTGCACGTTGTGCGTAGCAATCTAAGAGGTTGTGCCCTAAAGGCTCCCATAGGTCTGGCTTATAAAGGCACCAAAACCTAGGGCTTACCGAGAAAGGTCCTTCCAGACAAGGTAAAGAGTCCTACACTAATACGAACTAGTCTTTCGTGTCTTGCACTCCAAGGCTCCGAGTATGTCAGTGACTCCTGCATAGCCTTCTTTTATCCGGCTTGGGCCTCCCTTCTATATCCGTCTAACTGGGCCACCTAGTAGGCCATAGGCCTTGCTACCAACTATGGGCCACCCGGGTTAGGCGGATTGGTGATATGCTATGAGGATACCCATTTAGCATATCCCCAACAGTAGCCCCGAAGAACTTTGAAATCTTGTGTCGTCTTGCTCATTGATCTTTGAATACCCCATCTAAGTGATACCGGTAATTCGTCAAGCAATATCTCAGAGGTTTCCCAAACAACACTGCAATCCTCTCCGACTTCACGGTGTAGCCGGAGATTCCTTGAGTCTTTGTTTCCAGAGTCGGACATTCTCCGCCTTCGATGGAATCTTCAGATATGACACATCACCGCAACTATCAGGAGGATGACGTAGGGTACAGCCTACGCTACCTCAAAACTCACAGAGAACAGAGAATTAATCATCAGTTATTTTCACATGCGCGAAATCTGAAACGGCGAAGTGGCAAAGACGGAGGACGTGGCAAAATTACCGTGCACGTTCGTCTCCACGTCGGCAACGCTCCATCCATTAGATTCCTTAGCATGAATCTTGACGCGGGGTCTATATATTTTCACCGTGGTCAATTTATTTTCTTTTTACCCGCATTCGCTTCCTCGTTGTCGTTTTCCTCCAACCACGCGCCCGTTTGAGCTCCTCTTCGAAAACCCTAGCCAGAGCCCTTTTCTCCTCCACCTACTCCCCGTTGCAATGGCCTCCAGCAGCTTTATTCCTTCGATGGCGGCAACCCCCGAGGCTATTCTAGAGCCATCCTAGGGAGTAACTGTCCTGCCGGAGGGGGTGGTTGTCCCTGTCATCGCCGTGGTGGAAACCACCGGCGACAACCAAGAACGAGCGGCGCCTGAAGCTGCTGAAGAAGACAATGACTCCCACAAGGGGTGTGGAGGGGCTCTGACCTCACCACCGAAGATCTGCAAGAACTGGTCACTAAGGGGTATCTCCCCGCGGCAAAGGAATTGGTCTGGCGGGCGACACCGGCCGGCGAGGTGGTTCCTTCTCCCCAAGCTGGAGAGAAGGTGTATCTCAAGGCCCAGCTAGTACAAGGCGTAAGCCTACCAGTCTCCGACTTCTTCTTGGACGTTCTTCGAAACTTCCGGGTACTTCCCCACAATCTTTCTCCCAATAGCATCTTAGTCCTTAGCAACTTCATAGCTCTGTGCGAAGGATATCTAGGCATAATACCTAGGTTAGATCTGTTTATGTACTTTTTTATCGTCAAGAGAGAGTTTATAGAGTCCAAAGATAAATTACAGATCTGCGGAACCATTAGCTTCAAGATTCGACCTAGACGGCGCTTCCTCGACATCGTAGGACATGAATCATGCAAGAACTGGCAGTGCACATACTTCTACGGCCCAGATATTCCTCTGCCTGACCGCCTTGACACTTATCCTGACTTTGTCGATGGAGCTGCCACCGAAGTACCCTCATGGCGAACCCTGGTCTCCCTTCCCTCTAACGACGAGGCCAACCACGCCGTAAGGTTGATTGAATGGCTCGTGGATGGAGGTTTGACGCGCTTGGACCTGGCCATGTGCTGGTTTGTTAGGCGGATCCAGCCTCTACAGCACCGCGCCTAGTTGATGTGCAAGTACACCCAAGATAGGAGGGATCCCATGCGAATTTTGTGGGATAACTTCTCCATTGACTCCATCAAACTCCGGTTAAAGCACATCGTCAAGGTGAAGGACAGGAAGCTATGGCTTCAAGATCACCTATGACATGTTCGATTGCAGAAAATACCCAGAGGTAGCTTTTGTTTCCTTTGTTGCTCATTATATACTCTAAGGTTTTTTCTATTTGAAGTTGTCAGTCTAACACCCCTCTGTATTCCAGCTGGCAACCTTGGCGGTGGATCAGATGGCCTCCCAAGTCAATGATCCCAAGCTGAAGGATATACAAGTGGTGCCGATGACGACGCCCCCAAGGATCAGCCAGCTCCGGCAACACGAAAGCGGAAGAGCTCCACCTCTAATGGTGCTGGCGAGGCCAATAAGAAGAAGAAATCGGAGAGTGGAGTTTCCAGACGATCCACTGCCACCTTAGAGGCGGAGAAGAAGAAGTCCAACGGCATCCCTCTCACCAAGGCTTCTGCCGTGGAGTAAGTGTATTCATTCTCCGGCTTATACTCTTCAGCTCGTGCCTTTTTTCAACTCTTGTACTTATACTTCGTATGTTTCAGGAGGAAAGACGGTTCTAGTTTGAAGTGATCCTCTAAAGATGCTGGAGGGTCAAAAAACATTTGTGACATGCTGACCAGAGATGTGGCTGCTAAGCCCTCTCCTGCTACTGCTCCCCTACTCATGCCGCCAAGCCTTCTGCTGGCCCCGTTGGGCCTTCGTATCCCGTCAACCCTGAGATCTCGGCCATGGAGATAGATGTCAATCCAATCCTTGATATCTCAGGCTCTATCGAGGCAAACGTTGCTCCTAGCAGCCAAGCGACGTAGGAGAGCACTTCCTCCATAGTGGCTGAAGCTCTGGCTAAGGATGCCACCGAGAAAGGGAAGCAGGTGATGAAAGAGGCAAAGGTGGAGGCAACGGTCAAGGCGGGAGCCACTGAGCCATCATCTGTTCTAAAAACACAACAGGTGGCTAGGGCATCATCCATGCCTCCGGCTTCAACATCTCCCTTGGCAGCAACTCCTCTGACTTTGTGCCTAGATGACCTTATTGCGCAGGCGGATGCCGTGTATAATAATGCCGGCATATTCCACACCGCATATGCCAATCTTTCCAACAATCTCAAGCTTATTGCCATTGTAAGTCTTTTGAACTTTACTTCTTTTATCTTGTGTAGTATATCCCTCGGTAGCCCCCGAGATCTTAGGCGGATAAACCAAAGTTATTGGCCTGAGTGCTCCAAAGAACTAAGAGTATAAATTGATAGTGTAGCCCCCGAGCGTCTAGGTGGAAACTTAGAAGAATTCCGGCTAGATGCTCTAAGAGTAGCATACTTGTTGATTAAAATCTTATGTTGTAGCCCCCGAGCATGTAGTTAAAACCATACAGTTCTGACTAGATGCTCTAGAGAAACTAAGCATGCTTGTTTGTTTGCAGAATGAGAATAGACGGAGGATCACGGCCAATGAGAGGTTTGCTGCTTTGCGGAAGGAGCTAGACCTTGAATAGGGTAGAACAGCCTTCCTGAAGCAACAAATCAAAAATAGGCAGAGTCTGTTTCTTGTAACGGCTCCTTGCTTTTTCTCATGGATTCATTTCTGCCGCCTTCTCATAGTACTTTCTGATATCCGTTTTATAGAAGCCATTGCCAAGGCCAAGAGCATCGTTGAGAAATCCAAGCATATCTAGGTTCTCGATGATGAGAACAAAATCTTGAAGAAAGACCTGGCCGATGCTGTCAAGGGTCATGATGAAGCGATGAAGGAACTGCAAGAATCTGCTGATGCCGAGATGCAGCGCCTAAGGAACGAACTTGCACAACTCAAGGAACAGAACCAAGCTGCCAAAGAGCATAATGCAAATAACCTTGAGGTGTATAAGACGGTTCAGAAGGAGCGGGATGTCTTGGCGGAGACATGCAAGCAGGAGGAGGCAAGCATCTTTGGTAACTTTTCTCCATCTTGGTAAATTTTGTAGTTTGGATAACCATTTGATTTGTTTTTACTCATGGTCCTTGTATGTGCAAACCATGGCTCCCATTGGCTTGGCCAACTTGGGTGAAGGTGCTCTAGATCCCAAGGAACGCATGATTCTTGGTGGCAACTTCTTCAGCACCGCCATTGCCCAGGCTAAGGAGATAGCTCAGCCTCTAGGAATTAACATCAAGGTGGCAGACTCAGCGGCCAAGTACTCAGAAATCCTATGCTGAGCCCCCGAGAAAGTCAACGACTGGAAAGCCTCTTGCATCCGGGCTGGTGCAAGGATGACATTGTCCTTGGTCAAGGCACACTATGACAACACCGACATCGATCTGGTGACTTCCGGGTTTCCCAAGCTGGACAAGGAAGGGAAGGAAATTGATAGCGAAGCTATTTGGAATTCCCTCGCCGGCTTCGACACCAGGATCGCCAAGATGGTCAACGCAGATGTCTTCGTGCCTGCCGAGATCCTTGATGAATACATGGCTTCGTCTGAGTCTAGCCCATCTCCATTCGAGTTTGACGAGCTCTCCCAGCCTGGCTCTCCTGATGATGCCACCACAAAGTCCCCTGCAGTAGAGCCATGAAAAACAATGTTTGTATTAAATGTATCTCTGTGAAGCGTATGCGGAAAAACTTATGTGTTACTAAGGCGGAAAAACTTGTACTCAAGTTTCCTACTACTTATCTGTTTCCAACATGTTTATATTTTTTTAAACAAGTGTTGGCTTATCCATTATTCGGATTCGTACGCTTGACCTTTTGTGAGACGGAAGACTTGCAGCATAGAACTATGCCCTCAGGTGATGATGCTTAATAGCACCGTCAAGAACCTAATATCAAAATCGATGGCTTTGAGTGCCGAGAAGTCACTACTCCAGAATCCACATAAAAACCTCACAAAACGTGTAGACCAGAAAACTTAAGCTAACGCCCTTAGGAGGAATTTTCACAAGTGCAAATGCAAACTTGTGCATAAAGGGTTTATATGATCCAAAAATAAACAACTAAAGGAGGTAAAAGACTCAGAGAATATGAGGAACCAAATGCTTTATTTCATTGATCATATTAAAAGCTTATTACATAATATAAATGTGCTAAGTGTAAAAGGGACGTAGATGTGTTATGTTCCATGGACGATCTGTCTCTGGGTAATCATCATCGGAGTCATGTTGCTTGCACTTGTGATTTTTTGGCCTATCTTTCAACTCACGAATATCGATGAGGTAATAGGAACCATTTAGCAATGCTTTTCTTATGAAGAACGGTCCTTCCCAAGGCGGGGATAGTTTGTATGATATCTCCTCCTTGAGTCTGAGAACCAGATCTCCTTCTTTAAATGAGTGATGCTTTATGCAGCGACTATGGTAGCCACGCAGCTTTTGCTGCTAGATGGAGGATCTCTAGCATGCCAGCACGTGCTCTTCTTCAAGTAGCTCCACAGATAGGCATCTGGATTCTTTGGTGCCATCCTCCTTGTAGGCGGAAACTCTTGGTGCATCATGGAGGATGTCGGATGGAAGGACCGCTTCTGCTCCATAAACCATGAAGAAAGGAGTCAAGCTAGTGGATCTATTGGGTGTTGTTTGTAAACTCCACAAGACATATGGTAATTCCTCCGCCCAGGCTCTAGCTGCTCTATGTAGCGGTGCCTCTAAGTGTGGCTTGATTCTGTGCAGAATTAGTCCATTGGCCCTTTCAACTTGCCCATTTGACTGTGGGTGTGCCATAGATGCTAGGTCAAGGCGGATGCCTTTTTCATGACAATACTCCTCAACTTCTCCGAGATATAAATTTTTGCCATTATCAGCAATGATGCTGTGTGGGAGACCAAATATCACCACTAGATCCCGGACAAATTTTAGGGTTGTTGCCTCATCAAGCTTTCTAATGGGTTTAGCTTAAATCCATTTTTTGAATTTGTCCACTCCTACTAGCAAGTGTGTAAATCCACAGGGTGCTATCTGCAAAGGTCCCACCATGTCCAGCCCCTAGACTGCAAACGGCCAACTTATTTGTATTGTTCACAATTCTTCAGCTGGGACACTTGGTTTGCTTGCATAGAATTGACACCCAATGCATGTTTGTACCAACTTGTCGGTGTCCTCCTTGGCAGTTAACTAGTAGAATCCTTGTCGGAAGGCATTAGCCACCAACGACCGGGAAGCGGCGTGATGCCCGCAATCTCCGAGATGTATTTCTCTAAGGATTTTAAACCTTGCTGCTAGGAGACGCATTCAAGGAAAACTCATGTGGTACTTCTTTTGTAAAGATGGTCATCAATGATGATGTAGCCTTTTGCTATGTGTACTATTTGTCGGCTTTCAACTTCATCGGCGGTCAAAGTTCCATCTTGTAGATAGTCCATGAATGGTTTCATCCAAGCCGGAGAGGTCACTGTTACTGTATTAACAAATGAATCCACTCTATCCGGGTTGTCGGGGTCCGCTCCCGTCACGGATGGGGTCCATAAATGTTCCAGGAAAACACCTAGTGGAATTGGTCGACGACCTGATCCAAGCTTTGACAGCAGATATGCCGCCTCATTCTCCTCCCTTTTGATGTACTTGACTTTGTAGTCGTCGAAGCACTTGGCTAGTTCGTCTACTTTGTCTCAATATACCGCCATCATAGGGTTCCGCGTGTTCCAGGTGCCAGCTACTTGCTGGGCAACCAAGTCAGAATCTCCATAGCAAACTATGCGCTTGATGCCAATATCTTTGGCTACGCGAAGTCCGTGAATGAGGGCCTCATACTCCGCCATGTTGTTTGTAGCATTGAAGTGAATATATAGGACATATTACAACTTTTCTCCTGTTGGTGATTGCAATAATACACCAACCCCCAAGCCATTGAGTAGCTTTGATCCGTCAAAGTGCATGGCCCAATATTCTGGCTCTGGCACAGGAGTGTCTTCTGGCAGTTCTGTCCAATCTGCGATAAAATCAACCAATGCTTGTGATTTGATAGTGTCGCATCTCTTGTAGGTGATTACAAAGGCGGCAAGTTCAATGCCCCACTTTGCCACCCTTCCTGTAGCGTCGTTGTTGTTGATGATGTCGGACATTGGAGCTTTGCTTACCACTGTGATAGGGTGCTCCTAGAAATAATGCCTTAGCTTGCGCGAAGCAAGGAAAACTCCATAAGCTATCTTCTGGTAGTGTGGGTAACGCTGTTTGGATTCCGTCAAGACCTTGCTTACATAGTAAACAGGCTGCTGAACTCCGTATTCGTGTGTTGGTTCCTTGCGCTCCACCACGATGATGATGTTGTTGGTCGCTTCCATGTAAACTAACATAGCCTCCCTTGACACCGGGTATTCGTGGGGAGGAGAGTATTCTCTTCAACTCCTGAAGTGTTGTGTCAGCCTTGTCCATCCATGCGAATTTTTCCGCCTTCTTGAGCAACTTGTAGAGCGGCATAACCTTCTCACCAAGTCGGCTGATGAACTGTCTTACTGCTGCAACACAGCATGTGAGCCTTTGTATGTCCTTCAGGCATGTCGGATGTTTGATGTGGAAAATAGCCTTGATTTTCCCCGGGTTCACTTCGATTCCGCGATGCGAAATGATGAAGCCCAACAGTTTTCCAGAGGGTACCCTGAAGACGCACTTCTTGGGGTTTAGCATCATGTTGTATTTCCAGAGATTGTCGAAGGTTTCCTGCAAGTCAGCGATAAGATCATTTGATTTCTTTGACATTACCGCGATATTGTCCACGTAAGCGTGTACGTTGTGATCTATTTTGTCATGTAGGCAATGTTGCATTGTCTGCTGGTAAGTAGCACCAGCATTCTTCAACCCAAAGGGCATCATGACGTAGCAATACATGTTGTAGGGTGTGGTGAACAAAGTGGCCAGTTGGTCCGATTTTCGCATCTGTATTTGGTGGTAACCTGAGTAAGCATTGAGAAAACACAAAAGTTCTGAGCCTGCTATCGAGTCAATGAGTTGGTCAATGCGAGGCAAAGCAAACAGATCCTTCGAACATGCTTTGTTCAAACCGGTGTAATCAACGCACATTCTTAATTCATTGGTTCCCTTTTAAGGACAAGTATAGGATTTGCCACCCATTGGGTGTGAATAACTTCTCGGATAAAGCCATCCTTAAGTAACCTAGCTATTTCTTTGCCTATAGCCCATCGTATTTCATCACCAAAGCGTCGTAGAGGTTGCTTCACCGGTTTGGCATTGGGATCAATATTCAAGCTATGCTCGGCAAGTTCCCTAGGTACACCTTTCATGTTGGCAGGTTGCCGGGCAAAGATGTCCCTATTCTCACAGAGGAACTTAACGAGCGTGCTTTCCTATTTGGGATCCAGGTCCGTGCCAATGGCGGTGGTCCTGGAGGAATCTCCTTCAACAAGCTCCACCTGCTTGGTCTTGATGGTAGCCTTGAATGCAGGTTCGGCAGCAGTGATCTGCTTCTTCGAAGCTGGCATCTCCGAGGCATCGACCTGGTTCTAGATCTCCTTGAACTCCTCACCATAGAGGACTGCTACGGCGAAGGCGGACTCACTGAGCTCGCACTCCCGTGCCTTGGTGACCCTTCCGTCAACGGTGATGGTGTTGTTTGGCCCGGGAATCTTTAGCTTGTTGTAGACAAAGCATGGCCTTGCGAGGAAGGAGTGGAAGATGTCACGTCCAAAAATGGCATGGTATACGCTCTTGAAAGGCACCACTTCAAAGGTCATGCGCTCTTGGCGGTAATTGTTAACATCGCCAAAAGCGACCGGAAGGGTGATGCAGCCTAGGGAATTTTCTTGTCGGCCGGGGACAACCTCATGGAACATGGTGTTGCTCTTCCTTAGCTCGGTCTCCGTCAAGTTCATCTTGTGCAGTGTATCTAGGTACATGATGTTGATGCTGCTTCCACTATCCACGAGGCACTTGGTGAACTCTGTGCCGTCAATCAAAGGGTTGATGACCATGGCATACTGGTTCTCCGTTGGGATAAGGTCTGGGTGATCCTTCCTATCCCAAGTAATTGGAACTTCTGACCACCTGACGTACTAGGAACTAGAGGGAGGGTGGCCATCAGTATCCTCAGAGAGGTTTTCTGGGCCCGGACGGTGGGGGTGCCAAGGAAGGTATGGTAACATGGAGCCTTCTTTTCGAAGGGATTTTTACCTTTACCCTCTCCCTTGTCGGAAGATTTGGGTTCCACGTCTTCATCCATATTGCTTGATTCCTTGGGATCCTCCTCCTTCTTCTTCCCTTTTCCATTTCCGTGAGGTCTGCTCTTTCGACTTTGCTTGTAGCCGGACTCAGGGTCTTCCTTGAGGTCGTTGACGAATTTGTATTGGCGGTTGGTGTGGGTGGCCTTGCCGTTTGTGTCAAGGTGAATGAAACACGGCATATCACGGTACTCTTCTTACGTTTGGGGAACGCGGGGCGCTGAGGGTGTAGGATCACTCCTCTGCTGGCCACTGCTAGCCCCCAACCACGTCCACGTTGTTCGTCTCTGCCAGTGAACGTTGCGGCGACCATGTCGGCTGCCTGCTTTTCTTCAGGCGGATTTTTCCACTTGTTATTGTTGTTTTTTCTAGCCTGGGTAGGGATTGCTATTACTGGCAACGATCCACGCGTGTCGTCATCAGCATTGGCAAACTCGCTAGCCATGGCAATCATGGCATTGAGGTTGAGTTCATTGGCATCCTGCTTGCGCTTCAACTTATGCCGGAGCAAAGCTCCCTTTTCTAGACCGTCGACGAAGGCGGCCATAGCGGTCTATTCGTGCATCCCTGCGCAGGAATTTTTCATATCCAGCCAGCGAGAGAGGTAGGCACGAGAGATTTCATCCTTTTCTTGCACACACCACTATAGGTCTCCGACAGTGCAGGGACATTTGTACGTACCCTCGAAATTCTTGGTGAATGCTTCATGCATGTCCAACCAATTGCATATTGCATATTGATTTCTCCGGCAAGTCGTCAATCCACTGTCGGGCGGTGCAGGTCAGCATGAGTGGGAGGTAATTGACGGTGACATTGGGGTTTCCCCCTGCGATATGAATCGCTTCGCTGTAGTCCTGCAACCATGTCGCTGGCCTAGAAGTGCCATCGTAGGGCTTGATGGTCTTGTCTATCGGAGACCTTTGGGGTAAGTTGTGGCCCGTATTACTGGTACAAAGCAACGTGGCCCAAGGTATGGGAGCTCCCGAGCTTCTTGGATCTTGTCTAGCCGTGAACATGCATCATACGGTTCTGGATGCTTCCCTTTTCCGTCATGGGGAGGGGAGTTGTGGTGCGATCTATGGGATCCACCATGCCCTCCACCATGATGGATGCTAGGTGGCGACGGTGGCGGTGGAGGAGGTGGGTGAGCCTTCTTGTTGTGGCCCTCCTATGACTCCTCACGACTGTCGCGGTTTCTTGTCGGACATGGCGGCTCCTTATGGGACCTGCTCCTATGTCCTTCAATGCCGCTGCGCACTCCGGCATGCCAGGGCTGCTCACCCTGGTCGCGTATAACAATGTCGGACTGGGGACGCCTTGGTGGTGGCATGCTTGTACGGTGGTGTGACTCTGGTTCCTCGTGACACCGAGATGGTGGTGGAGGTGGCGATCGGCAAGGACGAGCCTTTTCTGCGTGATCGAAGGATATGGGGATGGCGTCAGTCCTGTTGCGTGCCTCCCTCCATCTTTGCTCTATGGAGCCTGTGTGTGATCCCTCGTCACGGGGAGATTTTGGCCTTCTGCGGCTGTTCAGGGTTGACTGGCAAAGCTCCGGGTTGGACTCGAGCCTCTGTGAGGTAGCCTTTTCCTATTGCTTGCATGCCTTAGCGACGAGGTCGTATACCTGAGCAACTGCTTCTGGCAACCTGTCCTATTCCAGGAGGGTCTTAGCGACGGCGATGTTGAGGTCGAGAGTTGGCATGACTTTCCTTCCCTCTCAATCAATGTAAGGGGTGGCCTTTATCGGCTTAGACCCACCATATCCCAACTTGCACCGAACACCGGGATCTTCGACGACGTGAGCTGGCACTTTCTTTGCCTTTTTCTTCAACATCAATTGCTTGTATTCGGCCTCCATAGCTCTTGCCACCTTGATGGATTGCTGCGCCTTGGCCATGTCTTCGTCCAGCTTAGCGCCTTGCTCCGCAATGCACTTGGCCTCCGCTAAGATTTCCGCGCGCTTCTCATCAAGCTCCGTAACTCTCCAGATATGGGCGGCGGTGATAGGCTCAACGAGGAGTGCACCGTAAATTGCCTTGTCAGTGGGAGTAACCAATGGGTTGCCATCTACAGACGTTGATGGTGGCATTGGCGGCTGATTTGACTGTCAGGCAGTACTGGGGGCTATGGTGAGTTCCCGCGCCGGTTGTGGGCGGATAGCCGGAGGAGTCAAAGCCTTGGCCAGAGCCATAGGCTCGGTGGATTTCTTGGCTACTGCTGCTCTGGTAACCGCTGGGATGGGCGGAGCTCTCTCACGTTCCGGTTCCCGTTCGCCTTCTTCCATCACGCTCCCAATGGCGACTAGCACCTGGTGGGAAGCATTGGTCTTCTCGGCGCGCTCCTCCTTCTCGATCTCCTTCTCGATCTCTCTCATAACAGCATCGTATTCCTTCGAGTTAGCATCCGAGCCACCGCCATCCATATTGATGTCGGCGTATAGCACGTCAAGGACGGAGTCAGAGTTGGCTTCGGTGTTGGAGATGGCGGATTGGAGGGTGATGGAGGCGGGTCGTTGTTGTTGTTTCCTCCTCCAGCTACAACGACGATCACTGTTTCGGCCTCCTCATTGGCATTCGCTTATTCGTTGATGATGGTGACCATCTCACCAAGGGTGAGAGGACCTGTAGCCAGCCGCCTTCGGAGGGTATGCCAGAGGAGTGTTCCAGGTGTGAGCCCTTCTACGAAGTGGTACATGAGCTCGTCAGCACAGTCGCCTTCTAGGGTTTCACTCACCCTCATCCATCTGGCAAGGTATTCGCAGGGAGGTTCTCCATCCCTTTGAACGCATCTAGCCAGATCGAAGATGGTGACTATGCCGACAAAGTGTGACCTGTGCATCTCTAATGCTCGGGGAAGCCAAGCGGATTTGCGGGGTCCTTCCACCTTTATATCCTGCACAGGGGTGGTTTGGGCGGGCCTTGAATTTTCCTGATCCGAGCCACCATACTCCAAGTAGAGATATGGCCCAGATTCTTCAGCAAACGTGTCCTGCTCATAGGCGGTCCGTGCAGGGCTTGACGAGTTTCCGACTTCCTAGGAGCAAGGACCCGAGTCGGTTTCGCCGATGAAGATGTGGATGTCTCCGAAGGGGATGACGGAGCAGCGCGTAGGGTTTGTCTTTGCCGGCACCCAGAACTCAACTGGAGGGACGATTGGGACGTTGCCGGAGAAGAGAACGCGTCTGATGACTACGGTGTCGCTGATTCCCGCGAAGATATTGGACCTCGCCCGGTGTAGAGCTCGAAGCGCCTCTTGCCCCACGGTGGATGCCAACTGTCATGGTATTGCCGACGAGCACGCCATGGAAGGGTCCTCACAATGCGTGTTTAGAGACGTGGGATAAGGCAGAGAGTTTGCGGGTACGAGGTAACACAGCTTACCCAGGTTCAAGTCCCATAATAGTGGTGGAACTCTACTCCTACTATAAATCACTATAATGGCAATACGCCGAGTTACAGAGATAGGTTCGTTGTGCGAGGTGTTGCACGTTGTACGTAGCAATCTAAGAGGTTGTGCCCTAAAGGCTCCCACGGGTCCGTCTTATAAAGGCACTAGAACCTAGGGTTTACAAGGAAAGGTCTTTGCCGGACAAGGTAAAGAGTCCTACACTAATACGAACTAGTCTTTCGTGTCTTGCACTCCAAGGCTCCGAGTATGTCGGTGACTCCTGTGTAGCCTTCCTTTATCCGGCATGGGCCTCACTTCTAGATCCGTCTAATTGGGCCGCCCAGCAGGCCATAGGCCTTGCTACCAACTATGGGCCATCCGGGTTAGGCAGATTGGTGACAGCTATGAGGATACCCATTTAGCATATTCCCAACACTCATATACCAACACTTGTGTCTATACAGGTAGATATGTTAGATGCATCTGGTATGTTCGGTATTAACCTGCTATGCTTGGGGTGGATCTATCTGCTGCTAGTGCTTGCTCTTGTCTTGGCTTGGCCTTATCTCTCTTGGCCTTGTCCTACTCCTCCTAGTGTTAAGCTTGTCCATCTCCTTCCTTATCTTTCTTTCTCTTGCTCTCCCTTTAGGCCTCCATCCTTATCTTGATGGCTGGTTGGTTTGCTTTAGTGTGATGGGATGGATTGGTGGTGAAACTGGTAAGAACCAGTGGTGTTCTTGGGAGAGAAGTGAATATCATTGTGAAAGAGTGGAATGAGAGCTTGCAGCATGGCTACTGCTCTTTAGGTTGTTTTGTCTAAGCCACCCTTCACTTTGGTGTTGCTAGAAGCTGCTTGCATGCAAGTGAATGAGTTTCCTGTCATCTTGCCTCACTCGAATGGATCAGATCAAGTGAAAACATTGATATTTTGTTGGGAAGTACAATCTACTATTACCTTTTCCGTGATGAAACTTGCCCATTGCCAGTGATCTTGCTCTAGTGATCTTGCTCTGAGGCTGATTTCATTATAAGAACAGATGCTACTGGTGAAACTTCCCCTTTACAAAAAATGAGCTCAAATGAAACAATGCATTACACTATTAATACTAAGAGCAATCAAAATAAACTAACCCCTCACTTTTTTATCTCTTTATTTTCTTTTGTCTTTTTGCATGAAACAAAAATAAAATAAGGATAAGAGCAATTAGCTTAGGAATTAGTCTAGGTTTCATTCTTTTATTGTAAACAAATATTGTAATATTTATTTTAGTTAATAAAGTTAATATTTTCCTTCAATTCCAATTTGTAATATTTTTTAATCCTTTATTATAAAGGAACAATGTAATATATACATTCATATTATAATTAAGAATTCTTTTTATTTCATTATTCTAAATCCTTTTCCATTTTCATTTTCTATTTAATAGTTTCATTTACTTAATTGTAATTTACTTTTATTAGGTTATTTCAATTTACTTGGTTTATAATTTTGAAATATGGAATATAATTCAAATTAATCTTTTATTGCTTATTTGTTATTATAATGTCATATAATATATCCAATAATCAAATTCATTTTTTATCATAACATTTGTTTATACTTAATTGTACTTTTATTATTATTGAATTTTCTAAATTGAAATTCAAAAGCAAGTTTGAATTCTACCCCTCAAAACATAAAGAATATCTACAGGTCATGTCAAAATCTATCGCACTCGCTGAGATGGATAATTTCTAATCCATCAAAGCAAAGGAGACTCTGGTCACTCTAGGGTTTTAGCTTGTGAAAATTTTACCAAGATTTTCAGATGAATGCATGCAGATGCAAAAAATCCTAAATCTACCCTTCATTTAGTTCTAAATGTCGGGATATTACATATACAATCTCCAAATATTGTTACAAAAGTAGTGAAATAAAAAAGTTAGCATAAGGATACAATCTGATATGAGCATATAAATACAAATATAAAATATCTTTTTTTGCGAGAAAGATTTGGATCTATTCCATGAGTTCACAAGAAGTACAAGACACACCAAATATAATAAAAATTACATTGAGGTACTTGGACCACCTAACAACCACTACTGCCGCTAGAGCACCGATGTCATCGCTCCTTACCAGAGTCGGCATGTCGTTGTTGATGACAGTCGGGAAGTCTTCGTGCACGTGTCCCTAAGGACCAGCGCCCCAGATCCAAAGTCGTAACCATTGAACCCTTGAATACACGTAGACTGGACAAGATCAACCACTCCATGAAAGCAGCGACCAGACGAATCCCCGCCCTCCTCACCACCACCAGCGAGATCACCGTCGGCGAGGTGGAAGAGGAGGTGAGCATACCTTATTCTTGTCCCACACAACACCAACATTGCCACCATACCATCGATGTCGGTTTACCAAACTCTAACTTTAGAGACCCTTCAACCGCGCCGAGCGCTAGTCCAAGGTCCCCACCCATGTTGATAGCCGGAGCGACAAGCGGAGTAGGCAGGGACCCGTCGATTTCCGATCGTAGACGACGAAGACGAGGCACATAGGTGGCGACGGCTAGGGTTCCACACTAGCCACCGCCTCATTTTCTTTGCAGGAGCGACCTGGCTTTCGTGGTGTTATGGTATAAAATATCTATAATTTCTCTTCATATCCTCATATTGCATCTTCAACCAACGGAGCCGACCCTCCGATGTTTGCATGGTATAGAAGAAAGCTTCAAGTTTTCCAAATATTTTCATTGCTATCTAATGCTCAACACTAGCCTCTTGGGATCCATATGCCACAACTTCTTGCATGGTGGCTTCAATGCCTTGACCCACTTGGGTTGAAGATGAGACAACATGGTCTTCATTAATGCAATGGTCAATCCACCGCTTGAAGTCTTGTTGCATATGACTCTTCTTTTTCTTCCCCCGGACTGGCTGCAATCCTAGCAGTCCCACACTTTCTATTAACACTAGGAGGTGTTGGCATCGAGCCTTCATCATCTTCAAGGTCAACCAAATCAATGGGCACTTCTCTTGGCACTCCCGGCATGACCATCGATGTCCCGTCAACATGGGCATCCTCAAACATGCCATCCATCAACTCCAAGTTGTCTGGAGGACCTTTCTGGATGCCCGCAATAAGCTTGTTAGCCTACATAAGATTTCACAAGTTAATAACCATAATATTATCCATCTATTTCAAAATGTAAATGTATCATCAATATGGAATATGTCATACCTTGGTCAATTCAGCCCATTGTGTCTCGTCTGATGTAACTATTTGTTTCACCGGATCCCATCCAAGTATGGTTTCTTTTGGAGTGTAATACACCCATGCTTGGTACAAAGATTTGGTTGAACCACTTATTTTTGAACTGCCTTCTAGTGTAGATGTTCCCCGTTCTCGTACTAAATTCTCTAGCTAGATTCTTGTACCCCTCATTAGTAAGGAAAGATGTACGTCTATTTTCTGCATCTTTTTTATCCTTGTAGATTTCACAACAAATGTGATGGGCTGAGCATCCCAATGTGCTTTAGGGGCCTTAATTTCTTGATCCATCTAAGTAAACGTATATAGAAAGAAATTAAATCAACATATCTCAATCAGCTCACATATTACTAGCAACAATCAAAACAGCACTAGCAAGATTACTAGCAAAACATCACTAGCAAGATTCAAAACAACATAGAACTACAAACAATTCAAAACAGCACTAGCAACAATTCAAAACACCTCACAGATTACTAGCAACAATTCAAAACAGCAAATAATAGCATAGTACTACAACCAAAAAATAATAGTCAGATTGTTCTAGGAAAACACATTGTTTTGTTACCATTTAAGAAATTTGAGTCCAGTTTTATTTGTGACAGGATATAAATGAAATCTATGTGCTCAACTCACATATTATTAGCAAAAAGAATAGTACGAGTCACATTTTTTTTGGAAAGGAGCATATATTAATATTGCGAGATACCAATTACACCCAGCCTTTGCAACAACGCATTACCCTAATAGTATTACGGATGCACACAGGCAATAAAAGAAAGAAGAATTACAGAAGAAAAAAGTCCCGCTTTAGTGATCTATGCCCTACAATAGCGACCAAACACCACCAGGGCAGCACCAGATATCCATCATCTCCAAAAGTGACGCCTCCAAAAAGGGAACAGTGCACTAGCACCGTCATCGCCCTGATCATCGATCATAGGTTTTCACCCTGGAGAAAGTCCATGCTGACAAAACAATGCCTTCAACAAGGTCATTGCCAGGCACAACCAATTAAGACAAGACCTTGGATTTTCACCATGCAGCTTGAACTCTGGAAATCTCCTATAATGTCGCCCTCACCTTCCAATGTCGCTACTCCAAGACCTAGAACACCAAGCCAAAACCTCATCGCAAACAGGATTCACACCACCATTATCATTCTTCAGACCTTGGCTTTCATGTCATTCTCCACGACTGACTTCACCATGGGACTAATGGCATGTCCTTGATGGCAATAGTCTGTAAAGCTTCACAGCACTTCCTCTGAAACCAAACGGTCAGATAAAAACATGGTTGCGTGTGACCGAGATCCATCCAATCTGGCGAACTCCGGCATGTCGTCCATTGGAGTTCACTAACGGAATCTTCCGGAACACAACACTCCGACTAGATCGATGAAGTCATGGAGCAAGTAGATCTTTGTCCTAGCGCGAGAGGGATCCTAGGACCAACCCCCTTTATTCAAAGCCAGACCGGAAGCCCCCACACCGCCGGTTTTCACCGGCCACCAAGACCCGCCGGAAAAGAATGACAGATCCATGGTGACCCAGGCCACCATTTGATGGGTTCGTAGCATGGAAAACAAAAAAATTCTACCGCAAGAACGAACAAAACCTAGATCTAATCTAGATAAAAGCCAGATCTAATCTATGAGACATGAGCAACGAGATAGATAGGAACTAACCCTCGTAGATCTGAAAGCGTTAACGAGATTAGATCTCGTGGTTGATGTAGTCGATCACTTGCCGATCTCAAGATCGTGTGGACGATCCTTCCGGCGTCGCGATCCAGCAGCGCTTCCGCCCTCGGTCAAGTAGACGATCCTTCCGGCGTCGCGTTCCAGCAGCGCTTCCGCCCTTGGTCAAGTAGACGATCCTTCCGGCGCCACGATTCGGCAGCGCTTCCGCAGTCGGTCACACGTGCGGAGTCGAAGCAGACCTTCCTCTCCCCGTTCCAGCGAGCAGCGGAGGTAGTAGATCTTCTCCACGGAATCCCAGTAGCACGACGGCGTGGTGGTGGTGGTGGAGTAGAGAATTCTGCAGGGCTTCGCCTATGCCTGTGCAGAATATGGTGGAGGAGAGAGGCGGCAGAGATTAGACGTTATGAGAGCGTGTGTGGAGGGGGCGCCCCTGCCCTTCTATTTAAGGGGAGGAGGCGCGCCTGGGGAGGGGGAGTCCTTGTAGGACTCCCCTCCTCTATGGCCAACGAATTTGGGGAGGGGGGAGGAGTCCTCCTCCCCCACGAATCCGTGTCTTGACCCACCAGGACTCCTTGATCCCTATCTTGATTTTCAGGCAAACTCCAAGATATCTTCTAGAACCTTCCGGAACATTCCGAAACCTTCTAGAATCCTCATACAAACACTCCGGAACATTTCCTAACTCATAAAATGATCTCCTATATATGAATCTTATTCTCCGGACCATTCCGCATCTCCTCGTGATGTCCCGAATCCAATCTGAGACTCCGAACAACATTCGGTCTCCAACGCACATTCCATATCTACTTAAAACAACTTCGAACCTTAACTGTGTCACCCTACGGTTCGTGAATATGTAGACATGATAGAGACACATCTCCTATCAATAACCATCAGCGGGACCTGGAGATCCATAATGGCTCCCACATACTCAACGATGACTTCGCGATCGATTGAACCACTTACATATGAAACCAATTCCCTTTGTCTCGCGATACTATACTTATCCGAGGTTTGATCGTTGGTATCTCCATACCTAGTTCTACCTTGTTACTGATAAGTACTCTTTACTCGTTCTGTGATATGTCATCCCTTGTGACCTAGTCACATGCTTGCAAGCTAACTAGATGACATTCCACCGAGAGGGCCCAGAGCATATCTATCCGTCATATGGATGGACAAATCCCAATCTTGGTTCATGCGATTCAACACATACTTTCAGAATACCCAATGACACTTTTATAACCACCCAGTTACGAAGCGGCGTTTGATGTCATCAAAGTATCCATCCGGTGATGGTGATTAACATAACCTCATGGTCGAAGGATTAGGTTACTATGCATTTAAAAGCTTACAGCAATACGAACTTAATGACTTGATCTTATGCTACGCTTACTACGGGTGTGTGTCCATCACATCATTCTCCTAATGATATAACCTTGTTATTAACGACATCCAATATCCATGATCAGGAAACCATGATCATCCATTAATCAACAAGCTAGTTTAACAAGAGGCTTACTAGGGACTCTTTTATGTTTACAAAACACACATGTATTAGTGTTTCCTAATAATACAATTATAGCATGGGATGTAAACATTTATCATAAACATAAAGATATAATAATAACCACTTTATTATTGCCTCCTGGGCATATCTCCAACAGTCTCCCACTTGCACTAGAGTCAATAATCTAGTTAAAAACTTGTGCATTCAACACCTATGGCTTTCTGGTGTTGTATAGACACTATTGCTAGTGGTAAACATGATCTTCGGATCTGACACTTCCAGGTCCGTGTGTATTTGCATGTCCTTGCGTCTCTACGCATTACTTATTCTCCAATGAGATGGCATTGTATAATTTGGTCCTTTAGTGAGACCTTTAGTTCCTTCGGCTCAAAATATGTTGATATTATTGTCACACAATATATCTTCACAGTATTATCCCACTTTGAACCACACCTAGTTTGATAAACTACTTAACACAAATGCCCTCCTTTGCTGCTACTATAGCAGTTATATACTTAGCCTTTTGTTGTAGTATCCGTCACAATATCTCAACTTTGGAACTCATCCAAATCCAGTATGGAACTTCCTTTCATTACATTGTGCCACCCATAGTTTAAATTGAGATAAACTTAATTTGTATCCTGTGACAAAACTAGTATCAATGTAACACTTTACAATGAACTACCTTTAACTATTTGTCACTTATACATGATATATTTTTAGTTCTTTAAAAGCTCATAAGAATATCTTTACTATTGTCCAATGATCATATTATGAATCATTCTGGTATATGCTCATAACATTTAGAGCATATGACATATCTGGATGTGTACATCTTAAAGAATGATTGATCAAAATATTCTTGTAATTTCACCAAGTGTCAAAACACTTGAATCTCGTGTCAACACACTCGAATCTTGATTCAGTCCTTTCCGTGCATCAAGAACCTTTCTTGTTGTTTCCATATTGAACTCATTCAACATCTTATCTATGTACATTTGGCAAAACCATATTAGCGCCTCAATCTATTCATATAGACATTGATGCCTAATTCTTGGGTTATGCCTAAGTCTTTCATCGAAATGAAATTCTTAACCTGCGTCAATTCAAGATACGTCATTTCCAATCAACAATGTGTCCTCTATATAATGTATTAGAAATATGTCTCAATGCTCCCACTTAATTTCTTGCAAATGCAAGCATCTTCATCATCTCCGATGAATTTAAACTCTTTTAACAGTTTCATCATGGTGAAGATTCCAACTCCGCTATGCTTACTTCAACCATTGAAGTTTTGCATACTCTTTTAGCATCCTTTGAATTAACAAAACTCTTTGGATCGTGTCATGTACACGTCCTAGGTAACTATTCTATTAGAAGAACTTGTTTTGTTTGTTCAACTACCATATACCAAAATATATGTAGTGGTTGCTACATTAATCCGTCCACACTAAATATCGCTATGAAAGATCAAATCTTATCATAGTCAATTCCTTGAACATTGTCGTAAACTCTTTCCGACATGTCGACTATTTCATAGATTTTACACATCCATGTCTATTTCTTTATAGATCCAATCACGACCGATAGGCTTCACGCCTTTCCGGAGGGTCTTCAAAGTTCAGAAACTTGATTTCTCGTATATGGATTCTATCACGGGTTCCATGACTTCTAGTCATTTTATGGAGTCAGGGCCCATCGTCGCTTCTTTGCATGTAGTCGGTTCATCATTGTCAAAACAATAACGACTTGCTTATCAAATCTTACTATTTGATTCTTACTGACCCACATGGTTCTATAGGAACTCTAATCTCCGAGATCACACCTTTTGTAATCACGAGAGCCATGAGCATTGTGGCCGTCACCGGGACACTTTCCGGCGCTGCGCTACTTAGCACATATAGCTAAGGTTCAACAACCTTATCAAAGTTCTATTGTCCTCCCACTTAACTTTTCACGAAGAATTCCTTCTCAAGAAACTTGACGTTCCAAGTAACAAACTCTTTTGTCCTCAGTGTTATGGAGAAATTCCCAACAAATTCTTTGGGATAACCTACAAAGACGTGCTTATCCGACTTTGGTTGTAAACATTTTACTGATGCATTACATACCAAAATTTAAGAAAAGACAATTCGGGTTTTATCCCAAACCATGACTTATATGGTGTCATTTCAACGGATCACGATGGAGCTCTTTTCAGTGTAAAAGCGGTAGTCACTAAAGCTTTAATCTTTAAAAACATAATGGCAGTTTTATAAATGACACCCTTGATCTTACCATCTCAAACATGGTTTGATTTTATCTCTCGAATATGCCATAATCCTATGGTTTATCGGGAAACACAAATCACAGAACAATTCCTCAAGTCTTAGGTGTTTTTGCTAAACATGTAACTCAAATATCTTCCTTTATGATCGAATCATAAACTCTTTATTTTCTTGTTACAATGATTTTCCACTTCATCTTGAAAGTCTTTGAACATTTTTCAAATGTTTCATACTTCTTCCTTATTGAGTAAGTATATACATATACTCACTCAAATCTTCGGAGAAAGCATATGAAGTTGAAATCCATCGCCCATGACTACACATAATGGACTATATACATCAATATGTACAAATTCCAATCAGTTAGTCGTCCGTTCCTCTTTTGGCCTACGAACGGAGTTTTAATTATCTTCAGGAAAGTATTACAAGCGTCATTTGATCTAAATCAAAGACTCCAAAAATCCATCAACATGGAGTTTCTTCATGTATCCCTTTCAATATAATTTAAACGACGATGTCACTTCGCAAGTGATCTTTCAATCATTTGTCTTGCGACATTTTAGCATTAGTTTTATGGTCGTTATTTCTCCAACCAGACTTGTATATCATCCATCTATTATGGAATACGGTAATTATTTGAACAACCTTTTTGTCGTCATAATACCTGATCAAAATAACAATTATTGAAACAAATCTTGAAGGCAAGCTTTGATGTTAAAGAGCAACACAACAACCCTTTGTTTGTTTTTGATGAACATCATCACATATTCTCTTGCTAGTTACTTAGGCCATTGCAGTTCATGAATTGTGTTGTCCTGTATGACACTTCATACCAACCAATTCGGTATCCAATACCGGAGAACCACATTGTTTAACAAGCAAGGAATACAACCATCACATGTATATCTTCTATATGCCTAATTTGGACATCTCCAACCTTTTATTTTTTGCCAAATATTTTATAGATTCTCTTTCAGCAATTCCTTTTCTTTTTAAAAGAATCTATCAACATCAATAGTGGTGTCATTCACATGACACATAGTACAAAGTGTGTATAGTCAAATACCAATACCTTTGGACTTGCACTTTGAAGTGGACCACCTTCATCAAATGTTTGGTGTTCTTTCAAAAATCCATTCTTTAGTAATCTTTTAGTGTAGTAAACATTTTACGTATATCTTCTATTCATCCTTATCATGACAACTTTCATGATCAAGCTTCTATAGCTTATAAAGGTGAATTGCGAGTATAATGTTTCTTTTTCAAAACCTTTTGGAGGATTAGGACGACTAGCGTCTCCAACCTTCACAAATTCTCATCAAATATGAGGACGTATACTCTATCATGTTGTAACCAACACATTGTTTTAGATATCGCAATACCTTTCACATATGATGGTTTCTGAAACATTGCTTTCAGCTCTTAGATAAACTTGATATTAAAAACAATCTTTTGAGTATCAAGAATCATGGAGGCTAACATGATACATTAGATACTAACACTGGAATTGTTACTCTTGATTTAATACTATTTATTAAACTTCATGGAGTAAATTGAGTTTGCTGAAAGTTTGCAATAGGACTTATAAATTTTAATTGACACTCAAAACAATACGATACCAGTTCGTAAAGCAAATATCCAGAATTTCTATAGTTCCACTATCTCAACTATAGCTAAGCGTAAGGTGGTGAACGGATGCCAATGACTACAACAAACTATGCAAATTCACTTTGATTGTGTTTATGATAAATTGAGTTCGACTAATCCAAATTACAAATGAACTCCCACTCAAAACAACATCCCTCGAGTTGTTTTAGTGATTACACGAACCAAATCCACTACACCAAGTCCGATCATCACGTGAGATGATGTAGCTTTAAAGGCGAACAATCAACATGTTCATCATATCATCCATATGACTCATGCTTTACCTTTCGGTATTCCGTGTTCCGAGACCATGTCTGTACATGCTAGGCTCGTCAAGGTTAACCTTAGTTTCCGCATGTGCAAATCTGGCTTGCACCCGTTATATGCACACGTAGAGTCTATCACAACCGATCATCACGAGATGCTTCGAAACGACGAGTCTTAGCAACGGTGCCAACTAAGGATGAACACTTTATTACTTGATATTTAGTGAGAGGGATCATCTTATGATGCTACCGTCGCGATCTAAGCAATACAAGATGCATAAAGGATTAACATCACAGGCAATTCATAATATGTGATATGATATGGCCTTTCTTCTTGTGCCTTTGATCTCCATCTCCAAAGCATGGACAAGATTTCCATCATCACCGGCGTGGCGTCAAGGTCCGTGGCGCCGCTTCATGATTGTCCATCATCAGTAGCAACTATTACAACTACTTGGAATAAAGCTATTACAAGATGAATAGACACGCAGGTCTTAACAGAATTAAAAGATAACCATTAGGCTCCTGCCGGTTGCCATATTACAACAAGGATCATTGCATACATCAAATATAATCATAATCACATGATGGCCATATCACATCACAAAACCCCTGCAAAAACAAGTTAGACGCCTCTAATTTTCTTTGCATGTTTTACGTGGTTTGGGGCTTTCGCATAAGACCGATCTTACCTACGAACAAGGACCACAACGTTGATACAAGTGTTGTCAAGATGCTCATTGTAAATTGAATCTTAACTATGGTGGGAGAGACAGACACCCGCAAAGCCACTTGTGCAAAGCAAGTTACACGTCAAGCGTGGAGCAAGTCTCATGTGCGATGACATGTAATGTTAGCCCGAGCCGCTTCATCCCACCATGCCGCAAGATGCAAAGTACACGCTAAGACACCGACAACAAAAGCATCAATGCCCACAACATCATTGTGTTCTACTCGTGCAACAGATCTACGCATAGATACGACTCTGATACCACTGATGGGTTCGTAGCATGGAAAACAAAAAAATTCTACCGCAAGAACGAACAAAACCTAGATCTAATCTAGATAAAAGCCAAGATCTAATCTATGAGACATGAGCAACGAGATAGATAGGAACTAACCCTCGTAGATCCGAAAGCGTTAACGAGATTAGGTCTCGTGGTTGATGTAGTCAATCACTTGCCGATCTCAAGATCGTGTGGACGATCCTTCCGGCGTCGCGATCCAGCAGCGCTTCCGCCCTCGGTCAAGTAGACGATCCTTCCGGCGTCGCGTTCCAGCAGCGCTTCCGCCCTTGGTCAAGTAGACGATCCTTCCGGCGCCACGATTCGGCAGCGCTTCCGCAGTCGGTCACACGTGCGGAGTCGAAGCAGACCTTCCTCTCCCCGTTCCAGCGAGCAGTGGAGGTAGTAGATCTTCTCCACGGAATCCCAGCAGCACGACGGCGTGGTGGTGGTGGTGGAGTAGAGAATTCTGCAGGGCTTCGCCTATGCCTGTGCAGAATATGGTGGAGGAGAGAGGCGGCAGAGATTAGACGTTATGAGAGCGTGTGTGGAGGGGGCGCCCCTGCCCTTCTATTTAAGGGGAGGAGGCGCGCCTGGGGAGGGGGAGTCCTTGTAGGACTCCCCTCCTCTATGGCCAACGAATTTGGGGAGGGGGGAGGAGTCCTCCTCCCCCACGAATCCGTGTCTTGACCCACCAGGACTCCTTGATCTCTATCTTGATTTTCAAGCAAACTCCAAGATATCTTCTAGAACCTTCCGGAACATTCCGAAACCTTCTAGAATCCTCATACAAACACTCCGGAACATTTCCTAACTCATAAAATGATCTCCTATATATGAATCTTATTCTCCGGACCATTCCGGATCTCCTCGTGATGTCCCGAATCCAATCTGAGACTCCGAACAACATTCGGTCTCCAACGCACATTCCATATCTACTTAAAACAACTTCGAACCTTAAGTGTGTCACCCTACGGTTCGTGAATATGTAGACATGATAGAGACACATCTCCTATCAATAACCATCAGCGGGACCTGGAGATCCA
Organism: Avena eriantha; assembly: GCA_910589775.1. NCBI lineage: Eukaryota > Viridiplantae > Streptophyta > Magnoliopsida > Poales > Poaceae > Avena > Avena eriantha. Next base: position 272,922,190 of record OU342740.1, on the reverse strand, counting down.
TAATGGCTCCCACATACTCAACGATGACTTCGCGATCGATTGAACCACTTACATATGAAACCAATTCCCTTTGTCTCGCGATACTATACTTATCCGAGGTTTGATCGTTGGTATCTCCATACCTAGTTCTACCTCGTTACTGATAAGTACTCTTTACTCGTTCCGTGATATGTCATCCCTTGTGACCTAGTCACATGCTTGCAAGCTAACTAGATGACATTCCACCGAGAGGGCCCAGAGCATATCTATCCGTCATATGGATGGACAAATCTCAATCTTGGTTCATGCGCTTCAACACATACTTTCAGAATACCCAATGACACTTTTATAACCACCCAGTTACGAAGCGGCGTTTGATGTCATCAAAGTATCCATCCGGTGATGGTGATTAACATAACCTCATGGTCGAAGGATTAGGTTACTATGCATTTAAAAGCTTACAGCAATACGAACTTAATGACTTGATCTTATGCTACGCTTACTATGGGTGTGTGTCCATCACATCATTCTCCTAATGATATAACCTTGTTATTAACGACATCCAATATCCATGATCAGGAAACTATGATCATCCATTAATCAACAAGCTAGTTTAACAAGAGGCTTACTAGGGACTCTTTTATGTTTACAAAACACACATGTATTAGTGTTTCCTAATAATACAATTATAGCATGGGATGTAAACATTTATCATAAACATAAAGATATAATAATAACCACTTTATTATTGCCTCTTGGGCATATCTCCAACACCATTACCACTAGCTTGACGAAGAGACAACACTACAGGTGGAGACTAGATGAGCGAGCACCGTCCCGTAGCCCACCGTCCCAGATCGGACCAGATGGGCCGCTAGATCGTCGTGTCGCCAACCAGATATGAGTTGCCGCTCCACCCCAACCACCGCCCCTCCACCTCGCCAGGAGCACCCATGGCACCAGCACCTTACGTAGGCCCCGTCCAACGCTGAGGAATCCCTTCCTTCCGCCATGCTGGGGCCGGGAGGCTGGATCCCCGCCTCCATCACCGGCGCCTTGCTCTTAGGTCGGCGGGCCTCCGAGGGCGACGAGGAAGGAAGGGCAAGGAGGGGGAAGGTGACGGTGGCGCTAGGGGGAAGCCCCCTCGGTCGCTAGGAGGGGCGACGTGAGGGGGGTCTCCAGCTTATACTAGGTACGAGTCACATATTGCTAGCAAAAAAGGAAATACCAAAATAATATCTATGTCCGTCGGCTCACATCGATTCACTAATTAAGAATACAATGCCCATGTTCACTAGCTAACAAGAACTCAAAAAAGATAAAATGTCCCCACCTTGCCGCTAGATGCGTTACTCGGGTCGAAGAACAGGCATCAGGGTTGGAGCTAGGATTGGGCTCGTCGGAGTAAGTGATAGGGACGCCGGAGCACATAGTATGGCGAGACGGTGGCTTCTCGAGCTCCGGTCTCTGGCTAGCGACAGGGACGAGGACGACTTATCCTTGATATGTCCCCGTCGATTGGGAGGATGGGAGGTCCGGACCGGAGCTAGTGAGGATGTGTGGTGGGGGAGATCTTCGATGGCGAGGACAGCCACCGACCGCGTGGGAGGGAGGCGGCGAGGAAGGGAGGCGCGGGAAACCCTAACCCCAGTACATGTCCATGGCGATGGAGGAGATGGTTGGGCCCGAGCGAGTGGTCTCCAAGTCGGGACAGGGGTCGGGTCCTTTTCTTGGGCGCGGTGGCAGGTACCAGGCCCGGGTTGGTGGAAGTGCCAACTGTGCGCCCTCACAGGGCCCAAAATTTTGAGGACCCCGAATTTTTAACTTGGGCTTATAGGCTTGGCAGCCCATAGCCTCAATTGTGCACCTAGACTGAGGATGAACAGAATGAGCGACCAGGGAAGGCCCTCTTCCCTGTCGATCAATTAGGCTAGCATCCTCCGTGTTCACAAAAAAGGCTAGCATTCTCCGCTCAAAAAATAATTATTAAGCTTCCTTCAAGAAAAAATCTAGCTTCTAGCAAGGGGCCCTTCCAACTAATCAGCGATCGATTAAAGATTATTGAATAATGAGCATCGACACGAATGGAGATCTATATGGGTTCTCTCTTAAATTAACATTCCATGTTTTCTTCTATCTGTTTCACGTTTCACGCCCTTTTCTACTCGTTTCAAGACAAAATGAAAAAAAAGACACTGTCAACTCTCGGAATATGACATACAAATGACAAAGTTGATTGGTCTAACTACTCGTTGGAATTAGATAACATCTAAAAGTTTTTATTCATAATTAAATTAAATTGTTAAATTTTCAAAAAAATAGTTGTCATAAATATTGAAATTCAGATGGTAAAAAATAGTAAAACACATACATTAATATTATTTATTACTTTTATTTTCTAGTGGGGTAGGGTCTATTTTAGAGTTTCGTATATGACACCGGATTTTACCGGTCCGGCCCTGGCAGGTACGCTGTAATTTCGTTGAAGGTTTAAGGACAGTTTAGTCCGCTGCAACTCGGGAGAAAAGAGATAGAAGCGGCTCTCGTCCTGCTTTCGCCCACACGCTCGATATAATCCTTTTGGGCGCCGCTTCTCTCCAGCGCGTTGCAAAAGTTGGGTGTTTGTCAGGTCAAAAAAAAAGAGAGTTGGGTGTTTGTTTCACCAGCCGCGAATCTGAAACGCAAAAGCTGCAGCTGAAGCGGTAACAAACAAACAACCCTGTTGGGGACCTGATTGGAGACTCTCTTAGTAGGTAAACCTACGACACATCAATCCAGCGGGCTTGCATGATTGTATGCTCGATAGATAACTAGATCCGGCGTGACCACCCATATTGATTTCCAATTCGATCTGCATGGTATCGCGTGATGCAGGACCCAGGCAAAGCTTAGGGTGTGTTCGGTTCTAGAAAAAGAGAGGATGGAACGGAATGATTCCGTTCCGACGTCATGAAACGGTTCCGATCCTGTGTTCGGTTCGGAAAAAATCGAGGAACGGAATGGTTTCGTTTTCTGTTCGGTTGGAGGAATCGAAGAAGAACGTAGAACCAAAACACTGCTAAATATTCTGTTAATTTGAGCCTAAACAAATATTCTTTCTAAATCATAATCAACTAGCGTGTGCTCGTCCACCGTCGTCGCGCGTGCCTGGCCGCCGCCGCGCGTGCCCGGCCGCCGCTGTGCGTGCCCGGCTGTCGTCGCGCGTGCCCGGCCGCGGCTGCTGCGTGCCCGGCCGCCGCTGCGTGCCTGGCCACCGCCGCCGCGCGTGCCTGGCCGTCGTCGCGCGTGCCTGGCCGCCGCCGCCGCGCGTGCCTGGCCGTCGTCGCGCGTGCCTGGCCGCCGCCGCCGCCGCGCGTGCCTGGCCGTCGTCGCGTGTGCCCGGCTGCCGCCGCCCCTTCCCCTTCTTCCAGGTCCTCTGCCCACCGGTGGCGCGTGATTAGCTCAGGGTGAGGGGCAAGGATAGGAGGGAGCTGCGGCGGCGCGTGATTAGCCTGCCCGTTCCTCCAGATTTCACCAAATCGGCCGGACGGGTGCGTTTCCGTTTCGAGGAACCGCTCAGTTCCGTTCCTTCCGTCCAACCGAACACAGGAACGGGTGCTAGATGCGAAACGGACCCATTCCGTTCCTCCAAATTCCAGAACCAAACACTCCCTTAATAACCTAGCCATCGCCATCCGCCGGTGACTGAAGCACATCATATCATCGGTGCGGTGGAGGAATAACAAATTTTAGGCAGCATAAGACGTGGCGTGAAGCACATCATCGGTGCGGTGGAGGAGTCGGCTAGAGGGGATGGAATGTTACTAGTGGGCTGGCCTTGACTTCTCAACGGAATTTCGTGCTACTAGCAAGGTAGCGAGAGGAGAGACCTGGTCACGTGGCGCTTACTCCGTGATAGAAACGGCGACATGCGCGCCTCGTGCGCGTGTCTGCCATGCATATGCCTTTCCGAGAGAAGTGGCGGATATAAAATGGCGGCAGTATCTACGTTTCAGCCTGCCTACCAACCGGACACGACGGCAGTGCTGGTGCAGTGCACGCACGCTGGCGCCTTGGATACTTGTGCCACGGGCTACGCTTGCATACAGTGCCGCCGACCAACCCGCCCTGGGTAATAACACACTTTGCCGCATATACTCCCCTGGAGCGTAGTCCTCACTCCTCGTGTAGGAGAAAGTTTGAAGTTTAATCCTCGTGGATCGGGATCAAAATCTAAAGATTAATCTGCTCGAGATCTGCACATGCAGTACGTTGGCGTTCTCCGTACTCGTGGCTGGGCACCAATGTCTGCATCCTAGAGGACGGTGTACCCGTGCATCCATTCCGGACCGAATTTGATTGATTGGCCCAGGGCCCAGGGGATTTGATTGTCCCTTGCGTTTCTTCTCGTTCAAATTTCGAAATGCTGCCGGGTAACAAAATACCAGCGTTGCTCATTGTTAGGGTTAGAGTAGTGTATTTCCCTTCCTTACCGACTCTCGGTCCTTGTATTGCTTGGTACCAAAACGTACCCCTCTGATATATATACGACATAGGCCCTAGATCGCTTGCATCGAGGAGAACGATCCTAAAATTTGTCATGGTAGCCACCTCTTCCATGGACGATCGAGATCCAATCTACTCCATCGACCCAAGGTTCACAAGCTCGGCAGCCATGGCGACCTCATACTTAAGCTTGTCCGACCTCAACCTTGGATCTCCGCCGACGGAACAGCCGACACAGAGCAACTATCCCTTATGCCGTGCGCAGGTCATGCCTGTACTAAGCGGCGCCCAAGTCACCGGCTTCCTCGACGGCACCGAAGTTGCGCCCTCCAAGATCATTGTCGTGGAGAACTCAGACAAATCCAAGGAGTCTTGCGTGGTTCCCAATCCTGAGTACTCTTCTTGGTTAGACTAGAATCAAAAGGTGTTGCGTTATCTCCTAAATTCATTGTCCAAGGAAATTCTGATGCATGTCCTTTGGATAGAGTACGTTGTCAATGCGTGGAATGGAAGAGATGTTCGCATCGCAAAGTTTGTCCAAGGTCACAAAACCTAAGAATCGTGTTGGCCAACACGAAATCAAATCTCTCAAACCCGACGTTCTTTGCCAAGATGCAGGGTTTTGCAAACGAGATGGCGGCTGCTGAAAGCCACTTTCCGATGATGAACTTGTCCTTCCTCCTGGCCAGTCTTGGCGACCGATATGACTCTCCATCCGCTGCCCTCAGAGTAGTCAAAACTCCAATCACCATTTTTGAATTATAATTACAAGTTCACTCTTTTGATTAACGCCAGAAGATGCACACTTTAACCATGGATGGAGGGTTTGAGACCTCCGTCAATGCAACAACAAGAAACTTCAGTCGTGGTGGTGGCAATGGTGGTTACCGCCCGCGCAAAACCGGTGGAGGCCATGAAGATCAACGTTGTGATGACCGACGCTATGATGACGGACGCACTGATATGATCTAGGATGATCGCCCTCAAAACAAAAACTTCAATCAAAGGGGAGTGTGGTAGACGTGCGCATGCTGGTGGTGGTCGAGGCTATGGACGTGGTGGTCACCGCCACATCACTCCCTGGGTGGATGTCACTTGTCAAATTTGCTCTAAGGAGGGTCATCCTCCAAGGATTGCTGGTACCCGTTTCAAGATCACAATGACACTTTTGATGTCCCACGTGCATATAGTGTTGACACAAATTGGTATTCCGAGCTACACATTACATCACCGGTGAGCTGAATAATCTTTCAGTTACTGACTTGTACTAGGGTGGCGACAAAGTAAACACCGTCACTGGACAATGTATGGAAAATTTTCATGTTGGTAATTCAAATATTCATAACCCAGTTCAACCTTTCAAACTCCAAAATATTTTACATGTTCCCATTACTTCGAAAAAATATTCTCTCCTTTCATCGCTTTATCCTTGATAATCATGTCTTTTTGGAGTTTCATCTATATTTATTTTTTATCAAGGATCAAGTCAAGAGAAATATTCTTCATAGAGGGTGGTGTTTTGGTGGTCTATATCCCCTTATTTTGTTGGTGGTCACTTCACCTCATTAGAAGCATGTGTTTTTAGCCTCCAAGCCATCACAAGCAAGATGACATAATCGTCTTGGTCATCCTTCGTTTTGAGTTGTGATGAAAATCATTAGTAATAATAAACTTCCTTTCACTAGAGATTTGAGTTTATATTCTATTTGTGATCTGTATCAACAAGCTAAGATTCATCAACATCCATATCTTGTATCTACTAGTGTCTCTATCTTTCCTCTTTAGATTATCTTTTCTGATGTACAGGGTCATGTCCAAATTTTGTTGGACGGCACAATTATTATGTAAACTTTATTAATGATTATAGAAAGTTCACATGGATATATCTTCTCAAGAAAAAGTTTGATGTTTTTCTACCTTTATCAAATTTCAAAATCTTGTTGAATGCAAACTCAATAGAAAAATTCTTACAATACAATCTAATTGGAGAGGAGAGTATGTCAAATTAACCTCATTTTTTCAAACACAAGGGATTGCTCATCATGTCTCTTTTCCGCATGCACATAAGCAGAATGGTGATGATGAAATAAAACATTGCCACGTACCCTCTCACTTCTTGCACATACATTCATACCTCTAAAATTTTAGGATGAAACCTGTATTACATCCTCCTATCTCATTACTATGATTTCAAGCAAAGTTATTAATAATGACAAACCTCTTCATCGTTTATTAGGAACTTCACCAAATTATTCTCCCCTTTGTGTTTTTGAGTGTGCTTTTTAGCCTAATATTTGTCACTACAATAATGGAAAACTATCTTTTTCTTTCAAGTGTTGTGTGTTTCTAGGCTTGTTGGTGATAGGTGGATTTAGGCATGTACCTTACATGATGGTGGCTCAAAATATATCCAGCTCGTTGGGGAACCCCAAGAGGAAGGTATGATGAGCACAGCAGCAAGTTTTCCCTCAGTACGAAACCAAGGTTATCAATACAGTAGGAGCAAGGAAACACCCCAAAGGTGTTGCTAGCTGAGCCTTGGCAGGGCGCACTACCGGTGCTAGTAGCAACATGGAGACCTGCACAACACAACCACAAAACTTTGCCCCCAACTTACGATGAGGTTGTCAATCTCACCGGTTTTGCTGAAAACAAAGGATTAAACGTATCGAATGGAAGGAAGTAGTAGTTTGTAGAAAGTAAACACAAAGTAGTAAACAGTTTGTAGATTGAATGTAAAAGAAAGGACCGGGGTCCATAGTTCACTAGAGGTGTCTCTCCTTCAGATAGATAACATGCTGGGTGAACAGCAGGGCAATTGACAAACATCGAGAAAGCAATACATGCATATACTAATCATCTTGACTCCTTTTAGATTCGATTGGGCATTACAACATTATACATAGACCGCCATCCAACTGCATCTATGACTAATAATCCACCTTCAGGTTATCATCCGAACCCCCTCCAGTATTAAGTTGCAAGCAACAGATTATTGCATTACGAATTGCGTGTAAAGTAAACAATATGATTGTTTTATGAACAAAGGATTGTTGTTTTCTCCCTAGTAGAAACAGTACATCTAGTACCTTAGAGATTTCTGTCACTTCCCCAGATTAGCAGAGGCATGAACCCACTATCAAGCATAAATACTAACTCTTGGAGTTGCTAGCATCTACTTGGCCAAGATAGCTACTAACAATGGAAAGCATGCAAGATCACAAATAACAAAGACATGATAGAATCAATAATCAATCTAAAATATCATCTCAATATCCATCGGATCCCCACAAACACAACATGCAGAATTACAAATAGATGATCTTGATCATGAACGGAGCTCACAAGATCTAAACATGAAAGCACAAAGGAGGAGAACCAGCCATCTAGCTACTACATGGACCCGTAGTCCAGAGATGAACTATTCACGCATCACACCGGAGGCTTGCGTGATGATGAAGAAGGCCTCTAGGGTGAAATCCCCTCTTCGGCAGGGTGCCGGGAAGAGCTTCAGATCCCTCCCGGTCTAGGGATGGAGACAATGGCGGCTACAGACTCTTTCGTGGAATTTTGATCGGGTACTTAGAGTTTCTATATCGGAGGCATCTTATAGGCGGAAGGGGAGACCGAGGGGGTGCCTGGGGCGGCCAGACCACCCCCTAGCGCGGGCCAGGCCTGCCGCGCGGCCAGGTGGTGTGGCGGCCCCCTGGCCCCTCTCCGTCTCGTATTCTGGCTCCGTGTGTCCCTCGGTGAAATACTGACTTTGGCATTTGTCCCGTCCAATTCCGAGAATATTCATTTTCTGACTTTCCTGGAACCAAAAACAGCAGAAAACAGGCAGTTGACACTGTGGCTCTTGTTAATAGGTTAGTCCAAGAAATCATATGAAAAGTACTCCAAAATGTGGACAAAACACAAGAAAGTAGATAAAACCAAGCATGGAACATCAAAAATTATAGATACATTTGCAATGTATCAACATCCCCAAGCTTAACTCCTGCTCGTCCTCGAGTAGGTAAGTGATAAAAAGAAAGAATAATTTTTGAGGTGACATGCACCATCATAAACTTGATCAAAGTATTTGTAAAACATTGAAATCTGGGATCATAGTACTTCAATCATAACATGAAAGACAAAGTTCTAGCAATAAGACAACGCAACTATGTTGCAACATGAAAAGGCACAAACAAAAGATTCATGAATAACAATGCTTTGCAATACGTTTGTTTGTTTCACATAAAGAAAACATAGCATAGTAGCATTCAGCGTGTCCCTCATAGAGTAGCAAATATAAATGCATAGGACACCTTCAAAGTTTATAAGAGTGACTAGATACAAATAGTTTAAAACAAGCAGTATCAAGTTATGCATCAATCAATAAGTCTTGGGACAATGCACATAGAACTAAGAATGGCCACTATGCTCTCAAAGTAGGTGCATAAAGGTAGAAGGTGGAGACTCAATATATAAGTGGAAGAAAGGCCTTCATAGAAGGAAGTAGGGATTCAAGTTTCATAAAGAGCTTCCAAAAATTATGGTACTTATACCTTTCAGCTCTCATTGCCCCTATCATAAGCATCTTGAAGTGATTAAGGTTAAAGTGAACAAACTATGGTGTACATGCTTGATGAAGTATAAGTTATAAATCTCATGTCCCTTGAATATGAGGGCCGCTCCTCATGCTACTCAAGTTTAGTCACCGGTAAGTTCTTGTCATCGTAAGTACATGTGTATCATAGAGAACCGCCAACGGGGTACCCCTTGCCCGATGATACGGAAGAATCCCCATATCAAAATGACAAGGCAAGCAGACAACGAGCATATCAACAATCTTCTTATTTACCATGGGAATATGGTGCTTTTTTCTCTCTTTCCTCTTTTCATAATCTCTTTTTTTATTTTTCTATTTTTTCTCAATATAGGACTCTTTTTTATAAGAAGAATACTTCATAGACAGCTCATTATGGTTACGTTGCAGGTTTCCACCATGTCAGCATGGATTAGACCAGCGGCCCAGGCATTTCTCTAACACATGTACATAACTCCATGGACTTACACACTCCCTTTGATTTCACACCGACGACATCCATAGACAAAAGAGCATGATATCAACTAGGTACAAAGTACCAGTGCAATGTTGAAAGTGTTCCCCATGACAACATGGTTCTGCTAATCCCCAACAAATAAGTGCAAGCATATACAACATAGAAGACACAATGGTTCAAGTTTACTAAGGGCAAGAAAAGTAAAGTGTGCCATCAAGTTTGTGAAAGCTTTAATCACTAGTTTTCTCATAACAAGTTTAATTTGGAAGGTAAACAAAAGCATGAATATACTTGGAATAGCATATGCTAGTAGGTAGGTATGGTGGACTCTTTGGAATAACTTGGTTTAGGGAGGTGGATGCATGAGTGGAACTCATACTTGGTTGTGGACGCTAGCAAAAGACTGGGAGCGACAAACTAAGAGAGCAATAATGGCCATAATCATGCAGAGTGACAAAACATCATTGATCAAAGCATAAAGTGATACTATAAGTTGAAAACTAAAGGATCATCAAGGCTATGGTGACTTGGGATAGTCATAACATGGTGTGAGCATGTGCCAAGTCAACCCAAATAAAGCATCAAAGGAGAATACCACTATACTATGCTTTAATATGCTAAAACAACGCATGATTCATCCAAGGCACATTAAGCAATCTCAATTGTTTATAACAAGTCATGCTACATCAAAGAATACTAAGCATAAAGCCAAAACAGTATCAAGCATGGCATGACAAACCTCTTCATCGTTTATTAGGAACTTCACCAAATTATTCTCCCCTTTGTGTTTTTGAGTGTGCTTTTTAGCCTAATATTTGTCACTATAATAATCGAAAACTATCTTTTTGTTTCAAGTGTTGTGTGTTTCTAGCTTGTCGATGATAGGTGGATTTAGGCATGTACCTTACATGCTTGATGGCCCAAAATATATCGAGCTCGTTGGGGGACCCCAAGAGGAAGGTATGATGAGCACAATAGTAAGTTTTTCCTCAGTACGAAACCAAGGTTATCAATCCAGTAGGAGCAAGGAAACACCCAAAAGGTGTTGCTAGCTGAGCCTTGGCAGGGCGCACTACCGGTGTTAGTAACAACGTGGAGACCTGGACAACACAACCCCAGAACTTTGCCCCCAACTTACGATGATGTTGTCAATCTCACCGGTTTTGCTAAAAACTAAGCATTAAACGTATCGTATCGAATGGAAGGAAGTAGTAGTTTGTAGAAAGTAAACACAAAGTAGTAAACAGTTTGTAGATTGAATGTAAAAGAAAGGACCGGGGTCCATAGTTCACTAGAGGTGGCTCTCCTTAAGATAGATAACGTGCTGGGTGAACAAATTACAGCAGGGCAATTGACAAACATCGAGAAAGCAATACATGCATATACTAATCATCTTGAATCCTTTGAGATTCGATTGGGCATTACAACATTATACATAGACCGCCATCCAACTAGATTTATGACTAATAATCCACCTTCAGGTTATCATCCGAACCCCCTCCAGTATTAAGTTGCAAGCAACAGATTATTGCATTACAAATTGCGTGTAAAGTAAACAATACAATTGTTCTATGAACAAAGGATTGTTGTTTTATCCCTAGTAGCAACAACACATCTAGTACCTTAGAGATTTCTGTCACTTCCCCAGATTACCAGAGGCATGAACCCACTATCGAGAATAAATACTAACTCTTGGAGTTGCTAGCATCTACTTGGCCAAGATAGCTACTAACAACGGAAAGCATGCAAGATCACAAATAACAAAGACATGATAGAATCAATAATCAATCTGAAATAGCATCTCAATATCCATCGGATCCCCGCAAACACAACATGCAGAATTACAAATAGATGATCTTGATCATGAATGGAGCTTACAAGATCTAAACATGAAATCACAAAGGAGTAGAACCAGCCATCTAGCTACTACATGGACTCGTAGTCCAGAGATGAACTACGCACGCATCACACTAGAGGCTTGCATGATGATGAAGAAGGCCTCTAGGGTGAAATCCTCGCTCCGGCAGGGTGCCGGGAAGAGCTTCAGATCCCTCCCGATCTAGGGATGGAAACGACGGCAGATACAAACTCTTTCGTAGAATTTTGATAGGGTACTTAGGGTTTCTGTATCGGAGGCATCTTATAGGTGGAAGGGGAGACTGAGGGGGTGCCTGGGGCGGCCAGACCACCCCTAGCGCGGGCTAGGCCTGGCCGCGTGGCCAGGTGGTGTGGCGGCTCCCTGGCCCCTCTCCGTCTCATATTTTGGCTCTGTGTGTCCCTCGGTGAAAGACTGACTTTGGCTTTTGTCCTGTCCAATTCCGAGAATATTCATTTTCTGACTTTCCTGGAACCAAAAACAACAGAAAACAGGCAGCTGGCACTGTGGCTCTTATTAATAGGTTAGTCCAAGAAATCATATGAAAAGTACTCCAAAGTGTGGACAAAACACAAGAAAGTAGATAAAACCAAGCATGCAACATCAAAAATTATAGATACATTTGCAATGTATCACATGACCTTAATCCACGATTCCATCTCGTGCCTACCTCTACGGTCAAGGACCTGAAGGCCTGCTGACATATTTATGACTTCTCGGGTTCCCCTTATGGTATACATAGTACATACTTAAACTACGGCCTAAGGCCTATAAATAACTAGGAGTCTTGGAAGCATCCGAAGGCTAAGAACCGAACGTGTTGATCAAGATAGAAGTGTCGACCAACATTGTTAAATATTTGTAATCAAACTTGTAACCGATCCATGTTGGACTTTGAGACCCAGCCTCTCATACATAGAATGGGAGGAGCCGATGGAGAGGACATCGTAGCTTTGATAACATCTACGAATCGGTGACTCTGTAACCCTCTATTTTCATAATCATGCAGGACTTCGACTCCCTTGTTTGTCTAATAGGCCAACGAAAACACCAGCGCTCTCTTTTCCATAAAACCCAAGTCCATATCAATGAACATAGTTGAGGTAACCTCTCGTCAATTGGCGTCGCCGGTGGGAACTCTGAGTGCTAGAGTGATGAATTCGGAGGCTTCACCATCACCAAGCAGCAATCCGATGATTGAGGTCGATGAGATCCACCATAGTCCCACTGGTCTTGATCCATGCCCACCCACCCCTCTCCTGGATAGCTTAGACCAAGAGAAAGATCTCATGATTGGGGACCTCCACTTTCGTATGGGGGCAATAGAAGTTCTCTGCCTTTTGGATCTGATCTTCTCAGATCCATCAGTCACAACCATAACACTTGCGACAATGCCAACATCCTCTATCGGCTCCACTAGAAGGGCCACCTCGCACCTGACAAACGTTGAAGACAATAGTGGCCACGCCGTGAATCTAGGGGATCTAACCGATCTTTATGACGGACTCTCCTTCGGATCTGACTCTGAAACACCATCACCCGCTAGCATGGACCTAACAGACGGCGGATCTGAGGAAAGCATCGACTCTAGGATCAAAAAAGCAGACTCATACCCAGAATAGGATCTGCGGGATTTCACTCGTCTCCAAGATAGTGTCTCCCGTGACTTCCTACAACCACAACAAAAACTCGCACATGGAGCGCCACCAGGTGTGCGTGATCATAGGATCCCCAGCAGGAGACGAAAGAACCTCGACAGAATGCGACAAAAATGGTAACCTGATTATACAGGCTAATGATATTATTTTAGAAAATGATACAATTGCACGCATGAACGGATCGGACCACCTTTGGAAAAATGTGTCATCCAAGGAGGAGGAGGGGCACACGATGGTGAACAAATAACTATTCGGTTGTCACCAGCTTCCTAGGAAAAGCAAGAAACGCCATCTCGGGTGCAGACACTACTCCCCAAAAGAAGCCTTGGTCAAATGAAGAAAAACAAAGAAATAAAGGGCGGATTATCCGCCCCTGGCTAGGGCTGGATTATCCTCCCTCTAGCTAAATCGACCAAGGAACAAGGCGCTACGCTCTGATGGGGGGGGGGGCAGAGTTTTCCCCTGGATATTCTGGAAAGGGCCGGAGTTTTTCCCTTCCCCCTTGATCTTTGGAGGATTGAAGGGAGAGGCTTTGATCTTCATCATAACCAAGCGATCTTCACTTTCCCCTCATTTATTTGAGGACCCCTTTGATCCAGTGTTTCTCTTGAATTACTATATCTCCATTCATGTGTTTTGATCACTTGTTTTATTGTGACAGTTTGTTGTCATCATGGGAGCCTTCAATTAAGTTGTGGATGCATGCCCCGATCTAGTTGTAAAGGCACCGGTCCTACCTCGAAGGGTACCGTATAGTGGAAAGGTGGATCAGGCATGTTGTGGTGAGATCCATCGGAGAACGGGGTGAGGCATATTGTGGCATGGTGGTCTTAGTACCACCCACGCTGCCAACGCAGATATACTTTCCTTAACAAGGAAGGAACTGCGGTAAAAAAATCCAATGTCTCCGCGTGCTCCACTCTCGGTTACCTCATTCCTCTCACCGTCTTTACCATTTAGTAGCTAGGTTGACATATAGGGAAATTCACCGTAGTTGTAAATCTAGAGAATTTACCTTTGTGTCAAGCCTGAATTTGAAAATAAAATAAAATTTGTGGTAGCACCTATTCACCCTCTGTAGGTGCCCATACGATCCATCACTACCGTTGTAGTCTAATACAAGCAAAACAGATGCACAACCAATTAACATCAAATGTAATCAGTTTATGCGATATGATACGGTCGTCGCACCTTGATCTCCATCGAGTGCACCAGCACTGCACCAGGTCCATGGTGCCACCTTGCCTTTGGTAGTTCATCTCATAAACGCTTGCCTTGACCATACATATCACAAGCCCCCTAAAAAATAAAGTTAGACGCCTCTACTTTATCTTTGCATGTTTTACGTGGTTGTTAGGGATTTCGCAAGAGAACCGTTTTTATCTACGAACTTCCAACCATAACATGGATTAACTAGTTGTCGCTTTAAGTCCCTTCTCAGAGCTGTCCTTTGTAAATGCAATATCAACTAATGTTAGAGAGATAGACACCCGCTGGCAACTTATATGGTACAAGCCATATGTTAGTTGTGGAACCAGTCTCGCGTAAGGTCGGTCTGGGCCGCTTCATCCGACATTGCCACGATATGAACAAGTACACGTGGGATGGTAGAAACTAGAAAATGAATGCCCACACAATAAATATGTGTTCTACTCGTACCAAACATCTAGACATAGATCGGCTCTAATACCAGTGAAGGGGTTTCATGGCAGAAAACAAAAAAATTACTACGGTGAACACACCTAGCCAAGATCTATCTACGCATATGTAAGGTAACAAGCAGGGATTCGATGTTCATACCTTTGAAGACCGAACGTAGTTAACGTTTCGAGGGGAACGTGGATGATGTAGTCGAACTCTCCCGTCGTTCTTCAAGGTCGCGAAGCTCCTCACAAGTCACCCCTTTTCCTTGTGCGACGTAGCCGACCTCATGGTCATGTCGACGTCCAAGATCCAAGATCCAAGCAAAAGCACCACAAGTGGCAGTACCTCGTGTCCTTAGACACATACGGTGTAGAGATGTATCCCGAGCTCCGATCTAGCAAAGCAGCAGAAGAAGATTGATCCGAACCAAGTCCAACAGCACGACGGCGTGCGTATGGTGGAGAAACCCCTATCCCCATTTGCAATTCAAATCTTGGGAACAACACATGAGGGGGAGGGAGAGAGAATAGGCAAAGCCATTTGATGGGATGGATTTGGGGAGAGGGGGCCCCTCTTTATATAGGTGGAACTACCTCCCTCAAAGTCCCAGGGTGGGATTAATCAAGGGGAGGAGGTGGAGGCGGTGGCGCCAGCCAATACCCACATGGGCCCCACATGGTGGGAGGGCCCATTAGGGTGGCAGCCACCATGGCCTTCCCTAGGGCATGCGGACCCCTCTTGGGCCTCCTCCGGTGAGGCCCAATTAGGTGGGCTGCCCCCAAAATCCAATTTAAATAATACTTTTAATATTCATTAATTTAATTAGTATTAAATACATATTTTTTAATACCTATCATTCTGAAACACCTTCCGGACCCCTTCGATCATCCTTGGATATCCCCGAAACACTTTCGGTATCTCCCCGGAACAATTCCAGAGTTCTCTCTCTTTTCTCCTATGATATTGGATCAATCCCTAAGAGTCTATACCCTTAAGTGTGACACCCTATGCCTCGTGCATACATATACATGACCAAGACACCTCTCTGATCAATGACCAACAGCGGTATTTGGAAACACATGATGGCCCCGTGCATTCCACGAGTAACTTGTTCACTTGAACCTTGAACGTAGAGTCTCATTTCTTTTGCTCTATGATACCTAGTTTGTCTAAGATCTGATCTTTAGTATCAACATACCTAGTTCGATCTTGTTACCAAAAAACACATTTACTCGTTCCCATGATATTACATCCCCGTGACCTAGTCACATGTTTTGCAAACTTGTAGATGTAATCTCACAGAGTGGGCCTAGGGTATCTATCTGTCACTAGGATGGGAAAATCCCGATCTTGATACATAGGCCTCAAAAGTTTCTTTGGAGTACCTGACGCACACCTTTATAGTCACCCAGTTACGGTCATGATGGTTGATGTGATCAAAGCAGCCTCAGGAGACAGTGATTAATATGATCTCATGGTCGAAGGACTGAATCACTACCCTTTGCTAGATATCGCAATGTTGAACTTTATGACTGGATCATATTGCAATACAAGGGTTAGGTGTTTTCCATCACTTCATAAGTGACCTTGTTGTTAATTGCTGTATAAAGTTCATGATCGGGAAACCTCAATCATCAGCTTCCCAACGAACTAGTCTAGAGGATACTAGAGACCTGGTTTGTTTATATATCACACATGTACTAATATTTACACTTAATACAGTCATATCATGCAACAAAACTATTATGAACTAATGAGATATGTCAATAAAAGACATCTTTATGATTGCTTCTAGGGTGTATCTCCTTCAATCTCAACTTACAAAATTGTGATTAAGAGAGGGTGTTAGAGTTAGAGTATTACACAATTGGTTTAGCAAACCGTGAACGTCATGTATTTCCCATCCTTACTGACTCGGTCCTTATATTGCTTGGTACCGCAACGCACTCCTCTGATATATATAGAACATAGTCCCTTGGTCGATTGCACCAAGGAGAACAATCCTAAAACTTGCCATGGTATAAGAACCACCTCTTCCATAGACAATCGAGATGCAATCTAGTCCATCGACCCAAGGTTCTCAAGCTTGGTAGCCATGGAGATTGTGTCCTCAAGCTCGTTCGACCTCAACAATGGATCTCCACCAACAAAACAGCTAACACGGAACAACTACCCCTTATGACGTGCAGCTCATGCATGCACTATGCGGTGCCCAAGTCAGTGGCTTCGTCGACAACACCGAAGTTGCACCATCCAAGATCACTGCCATAGAGAATTCAGACCAATCCAAGGAGCCTTCAGGGGTTCTCAATCCTATGTACACTTTCTGGTTAGACCGGGATCAAAAGGTGCTCAGTTATCTCCTAAATTAATTGTCCAAGGAAATTCGGATGCCTGTCTTTTGGATGGAGCACGGTGCCTAGGTGTGGAAGGTAGTGTCGTTCGACTCGCAAAGTTAGTCCAAGGTCACTAACATGAGGATCGTGTTGGCCAACATGAAAAAATTAAATCTCTCAACCTTGGCGTTCTTCGCCAAGATGCAGGGTTTTGTAGACGAGATGGCGGCTGCTAGAAAGCCACTCCCCGATGATGAATTTTTGTCCTTCCTCTTGGTCAGGCTTGGTGATGGATATGACTCTTTAGTTGCTGCCCTCAGAGTAGTCAAAACTCCAATCACAGTTTTTGAATTATACTCACAAGTTCACTCTTTTGATCAACGCCAGGAGATGCACATTTCAACCATGGATGAGGGTTTGAGACATTTGCCAATGCAGCAACAAGAAACTTCAATGGTGGTGGTGACGGTGGTGGTTACCGTCAACACAACAACGATGGAGGCCATGAATATCGACTCTATGATGATTGACGTTGTGATGACCGACACACTTATAGGTGACAGGATGATCGCCACCAAAACAACAACTTAAATCAAGAGGGGGCATGGTGGACATGCGCCTGCTGGTTGTGGCTGAGTCCTTCGACATGCTGGTCGCGGCCACACAAGTGGCACCACTCCCTGAGTGGATGTCACTTGTCAAATCTGTTCTACGGAGGGGCATGCTGCCAAGGATTGTTGGTACTCGTTCAAAGACGATGATGACACTTTTGATACTCCACACTTTTAGATCAAAAGGGATTTTCTCCCTGGTTCCATTAACAATGAAACCACCCGAGTTCAAACCACCACACAACACAACAGAAAATAAAAACATAAAGCTAAAGTTTTTGGAGCTTCCAAGTCTATAGAAGCTTATAGACTAGACAGACTCAAAAAGGGACAGACTACAGGAGCAGAAAAGAGGATGACCAGGATAGAAAACGTCTCCAAAACACTCAAGACCACATCATTCAGATCACCACATGTATTGCATCGTCTTCCTCAGGGTGTTCCTTCATATAATCCAGGGAAGCTCGGCCGCCGTGGTTCAGCGAAGCTGAAGATTTCCAAGTTGAGATCCACTGAAAACCTTTGCATATCAGCTCGCCATGATCGCCAGAGGGGTCCTGAGTTTTTGCAATATCCTGTACTCGAACTGGTTAATCAGAGTCCAGTTCTGCTCCTTGAAGGGAACCTTCCAATTCCTCAGATAAAGCAACACCAAGTGACAAACCTGCTTAATAGACAGCCATGAATTTTTATTAAAGGCTAAACTATTCCTCTTATTCCAGATGCTCCACAGAACAACTGAAGTGATAACATTAATCTGTAAATTTTTCTTATTATCTAACCACCTGCTGCCAACAGAAACAAAATCTATAAATTGTATTCCAAATAAGTCACAGATATCATTCCAAAGAATTCTAGCTACAAAACATTCAAAAAAGAGATGTTTCACAGGTTCAATCTCCTTACATAAGGAACACTCTAAGGGTTTTGGAATACCCCTGGCCCTCAAGGTATCCCTGGTAAGGATTTTGTTCTGTGAGAAAAGCCACAAAAAACCTAGATTCTGGGGGGGCATCTTGAGACTCCAAATAGCAGGTCGAAACACCTATTTAACCCCCCTAAAGTTAATAATAGAACACATAGTGCTAGAGGAATACACCCCTTTAGACTCATGTTGCCAGATAAGCTAGTCTTCAGAGTCGGAAAAAACAATACTCCTAACAATCCCTAGGAGTTCCTGCCACTGAAGCATCATTTGTTGAGTGAAGGTTCTCCTAAAATCACATCTGAGGATGGACCCATCCCATTGGTCAGCAATGGTTTTGGTTTATTGGTTGCAAACTACATACAAGTCCCAGAATTGGGTGGCTAAGGGAGAATTGCCAAACCAGATATCTTCCCAAAACTTGATACACCAACCATTTTCTACATGCCACCTATAGCCCACTCTAACTGCTCTGGATGCCCACATTACACCCTTCCAAAATGTGGAGGGGTGAACATCTTTGCTGTTGGAAATATGCCCTAGAGACAAATAGTAGTAAGGACTATTATCATATTTCATATAGTTTATGATTAAGTTTTATATCATGCTATAACTGTATTGAGTGGAAACATCAATACACGTGTGATATACAAACAACCAGGGGTTCCCAGTGAAACTCTAGTCACTGGTTCATTGGTCAACAGATGATCATGTTTCCTGATCATGTGGCATTTATGCCAGTTGGAAATGAGGTCATCTCATTCTAAGAATGAGATGATGAACCAATACCCAACCTAAACATCGTGACCCGATCATGTCATGAAGTTCAAGTTACGATGATTAGAAATGGATCCTCGTAGACTATTCCTTAGACCGTGAGGCTATATCAGTCATTGTCTCCCGAGAGTGCTTAGATAGCTTCAAACGCCATCTAGTAAAATGGTGGTTATAAAGGTGTGTTCAGGTATTCGGAGGAAACCGTAGAGGCAATATATGTCAAGAGCGGGATTTGTCCGTCCATGTGACGGGAAGATACTCAAGGGCCCACTCGGAGAGGTTATATCCAATAGCTGTGTAGCATGTGATTAGATCACGGGGATATCACTTGTCGGAACGAGTCAAGTAGCGTTGTTCAGTAACGAGATTGAACACGACATGGTGATGCCAATGATCAGATCTCGGGCAATGCAAGTATCGAATGACAAAGGGAATAAGACACGACTGTCCCGGTTCAAACGACGAAAGATCTTCGTGGAACGCACAGGGGTCACATGGCCATCCAGGTCCCTCTATCGATCATTGGTGTGGGAGTGTCCCGACCATGTCTAGAGTGTTCCCGAACCGTGGGGTGTCACGCTTAAGGGCTTGATGATGCTTAGAGAGTATTTATAGGATCGGTAGAATCACTGAAGAAAAGAAGGGAGAAAACCGGAAGGGTTTCGGTAAATCCGGAGGATGTCCGGAGTGGAGGTGGAAGGTGTTTCATGACCACGGAGGTTGAATAATATGTGAATGAATGTTAAATATTGATTTAATCATTTATTCATATTTATTTAATAAAGAGAAAATCAATTAAAGGTTAAAAAGGCTTAATGGGCCAATTTCTGGAGGGAGAGGGCCCATTAGGGAAAGGCAAGAGGGGAAAAGGGCCAAGGGGTGGCCGGCGGCGCCTCCCCCTCCCCCTCCTCTCCTTTAGTCCCACCCCGGGACTTTGAGGGAGGGTGTACCCCCTCCCCCTATATATAGTGGGGTATTTGGCCTAGAAAAATACACTAATAATCAATAAAGGTCTCCCCACTTTTGGGAGGACCTCCAATTGATATTTTCTCTCTCCCCCTCTCTCTCTCGTGACCGTGGTCCCAAGTCTGGACAGCGCGAGCGAGAGACATCTTCACCGTGGAGCGCCGTCGCGCTGTGAGATTCGGATCCGGGAGCTCTACTTCCGCAACTGCTGCTGGATCGGGGAAGCGGGATTCATCGTCAGGCACCGTACGTGTGTAACTCCCCGCGAGGTTTCGCACTTGAGGCACTCAAGTCGTTGGAGCCAGAAGGAGCGCAAGGACTTCATCACGACCTTGAGGTCGGCTTTGGCTCGTCTACATCAACCACGCTCTTATGAGCGTTGACAACGCTTTTCGGTCTTCGAGGGTAAGTTCGCGAAAACCCCCTCCCGTTACTGTATTACTAATATATAGGTCCTAGCAGCTTCAGGGGTTCAGGGGCGTAGAGTAAAATTTATTGTTTTTATGCGCGGAACCCCTACAGTGGTAACAGAGCTAGATCTATGCACAATAATGCTAGTACGGGTAGAACACACGAGATGTAGCGTGTGGGCGTTGATCTTTTAGTTGTTACCCTCCCACGTGTACTTGTGTATACCGCGGTAATGCTTGATGAAGCGGCCCCCAACCGACTTTACGTGTTCATTCACGAGACTAGTCCACGCTTGACATACGGCTTGTACCGTATAAAGTGGCTTAGGAGGGTGTCTGTCTCTCTCGCATTAGTTGGTATGCCATTTGCAACGGAGGGCCCCGAAAGGTTTGTAGTAGAGACAACTACTTGATCAGCGTTGTGCTGAAAGTTCGTAGGTAAGAACGGTTCTTGTGCGAATGCCCATTCAGCCACGTAAAACATGCAAAGATAAAGTAGAGGCGTCTAACTTTGTTTTGCAGGGGGGCGTTGCTTTGTGATATGGTTGTGGCAAAGGTAAAGTGATTACCTTTTGTTACGTAGTAGTAGATAGTCACGGAGGTGACGGACTACCACGCCGGAATGACACCGGTACCCTGGTGTCTATGGCGCCGGAACCCGGTGACGGCGGATGGAGATCACGACGTGAAGGACCATATCACATAGCATTTACATTCAATGTTATTGTTTGTATATCTTATTGTGTGCTAGTATTAGATACTTGACGGTAGCCTAATAAGATGATCCCTGTTAAAATAACCAACGATTGTGTTCCCCCTTAGTGTGCACCACTAAGAAAGTTCTTTGGTATGAGGCAGGCCGTGATGATTGGGTGTCAGACATATCTACGTTCACATACAGTGGGTGTAAGCCATGTTGCACAGCAAAAACACTAAGGTTGAGTTGGCAAGCCTAGCATGTACAAACATGACCTCGGAACGCAGATGGTCGAAAGATCGAGCACGAGTCGCATGAATGATGTGACCGACGTTTAGCGTCCACCCTTGAACCCACATTGATGACCATGATGATCGGGGGAGATGTGGTTGATAGGGGTCGTGTTATCACTAGGAACACTTTTGGGGATAGGCGTTTCTGAGTGGAGTTATCATTAACTCATTTAATTATAAATTGGTCTAAATTACTTTTGCAATTATAAATGTAGATGGCACACCGTGAAGCTTACTTTGCCATTGAGGATTGGGTAAAGGGTGAGAAACTTAGACTTGATGGATCCAACTTCCCTAGTTGGCTAGTGCGCGTAGATGATCTCCTTACTAGGAATCATGTGGTAGACTACATACGCCGCACGATGGATTTGACCGAGCCAGACTACTATGAGACCCCACAAGAGCTAGCAGACCGCTACTATCGTCAAGAGATGTCCACCTACATTCAGATAATAATGCGTTACGGGATGGTGGATGAACTACATCCGCTCATGGGTGATCTTGATCCATACGATGGTGGATCAGCTGAGAGCAGAGTTCATAAGCCATGTACGCGTGTGGAAGCACGAGTTGCTTGGAGAGTTCCTTTCCATACAGATGGAGGAGCATACATGTCTGAAGGGTCACTTGGAGTGCATGCTTGATGCACACACAAGACTAGTTCACTTCGTGGATTACTGGATGGCTGATCCATTTGCGATAGACGTACTGCTTCGATCGTTGCCTCCCAGCTACGAAGGACATGTCCGGAGTAGCATCATGAGTGGTGATACGGAAGCATTGGATTTCCATGAGTTCATATTACGTTTCCTGAACGTAAAGGTTGAACCAATCACCGGAGAGGTCATCGATGACCAAGGTATATATTTGATATACAATTTTATAAATGTTATAATCTCGCCAACACATTGTAGTGTTAAAGTATATCTGATACTTGTTCTGTTTTGGTGAAAATAGGTCCTTCTGCATGAGAGGTGCTTGCTGGAGAGGAGGTGACGTTGCGTGTTGATGGCGAGCATGATGATGATGGCCAACGACACTCTCCCTCGACATTTATCATTTAGTTTATGTTTTAGGATGATTTTTGTAATCAAGAGATTGTGAACTTATTTAGTGTGTCTCACACTTCGTGAGACGGTTATTCATACGAGTTTGTAACAAACAGTTGTTCCACTTTTATGAATGATTTCTATTCGTGTTCATATCTTGTTTGATTATGTGTGAATTATCCTTGTTGTTTGAAACTAATTGATAATGCATGAACATTTGTAAAACATTAAAATGCCTTGTTTAAAATACCCAACTTAATGATATTTCATTAATGAATGAAACCATTGTTTAAATTCAAAGTTATGTGATAATATGTGAAAGTCATTCGATTTCTTGTCACATATGAATCATGCCTAAGTTCGGCAAAGTAACTTGAACATCATGTATTACTTGAATGCAAAGTGTTTAATGCAATGTTAAAAGTAAATACATATTTGATGTATTGTGTTTTAACTAAAATGGTGATTATCATTATATGATTGTTTAAATGTGTAAAGTATTTTACCAGAGGAAACATGAATATGAAACTATTTGATTTGATCAAAGTGTTTCATTAATAAAAGGGTATAAGTATAAAAGAGAATCTAATTACTATGATTTGATCAATAGTAATGAAATTCAAACTTATAAGAATGGCACAGAAGAAATTGTGGAATGCAAAGTGTTTTGAAATGACAAAATACAAAGCATCACAATGTGATATTATATATCAAAGGGGGTTGAATAGAAGGCACCAAATAAATCTTTGTAGTGTAGATGTAGAGACCATTAGCTTAGAAATAGTTAGCACTCAATTAGAATGTAGTAAACCATTTGAATTCGTGAAAGTTTTGGGGTTATTCGATACAACCAAAACAATAGAAAATAAGTCCTTGTAAAGTATTCATTGGAAACTTTGAATACGAAATCCATAGCTGAAACCAAAAGGAAAGCAAAACTTGTATTGCTTGGATTTTGGTACATTCTTGAGAAATCTCACTTTTAGTGATGGTTCTTAATTATGAAGCAAATGAAAAATAGTGAAAACATGATGAGGATTCAAAACCCTGCATCAGAGTGTTGAGAAGCGCAACGGACAGCGTTCCTGAACGATTCTCTTCACAGAAGGAAAGAATCAATGATAATGATCATTGTGTTTTCCCCACTAGTGGTTTCACTACATGAAGTAGGATTCAAAATGTAATCCATATCTTGTATGGAAACATTTGTGAATCATTTGTCATGATTCTTGGAATATGACATACCTACAAACTACAAAGGAAATAATGGTAAACTAAATTATGAGAAATCCTAGAAGCAAACTTCCCTTGAGATTAGAAGGCAATTCATTGCTGAATCTCACAAGTAAAAGGGGTTACTTGAATTTTCCCAAATGACTGCAAAGCCATAGTAGAAAAGGGGGTGAATGACAAAAGCACAATTTGTCAAGTATTAGATAAATTCAAATGAATTTGATTCATGTGTGCTGAATGTCTAGTGGATTTAAAACTAGTAAAGTACTAGTATCTCATAGTAAATATCCAAGTTTGATATTTGATCAAAGGATTTTGAAGTTATTCAAAATAGTGAGTGGATATGCAATTTGCATAAAATTGAGTGGGAGCTATGAAAAGTCTTCCTAAAACTATATGAGATTGACATATTTTTGAGTGGGAGCTTATAGGAGTAATTCTTAAGTATGTTAAGGATGAAAGCGCAAATACTTATAAATAATGATTTATAAGATGTAGAAGTTGATAATAGGTGTATTATGATATTATGTAGTATTCCTTAAGGGATTCTGAAAAGGGTTTCAGAATAGAAGTTAATTAAGGAACTGGTCCTTAATGACTCAAAATAGGAATAGTATTAAGTTTAACATCAATGGTTGAAAGAAAGAAAAGGATGATCGTCATCCACTATGTTGAGACATAGGTTCTATCTTAGTAAACCATGATGATAACTTAGCATAATATGTGATCCAAGAAGGAACGTTTGAAAGTGATTAAGTTCGAATCACAGAACGTTGAGCTGAGTTTTGTCCGCAGTGTCTAGTAGACAACTGTGGACATATTTTCCAAAATCCATAAAGGATAACATATCTTAAAGCATAAAGAGTTATGTTATAATGGAATATGTTGGAAACTCTTGTAGATACCAATTAAAGTCAAGTAGGAAGCGAGGTGAACAAAACATCGAAAGTTGCATAGAGTGCACTAGTGTTTCGATGAATACATTTATAATAATAGATAAGGGTACCATCTAAAGTGTTGTATAATATTATGGCGGGCCTAGTTCGCTTTTAACGTAGAATGATGTGTCCCAGGGTACAGTGCCCATGAGAAAGCACTCGAGGTTGATCTAACGTCACTGTAGGATCCTGGAATCAGGCCTCGTTCTACTGCCATAGCAATGATGCATTCACACAGATGTTGTCATGTGATGATAAAGTATTAATGTCAATTGCTGTGACATTAGTAAGTTGCAAAGGATTTGGGACTATAAAGTACAGACCCAAGACTCAACCTCTTCCATGAGCAAGCATGTTCGGGGTACCGGTAATATGGTGCCAATGATTGAGAGAAAAATGCAGCTAGTGTATTTGTACTCTAGTGCAAGTGGGAGACTGTTGGAAATATGCCCTAGAGACAAATAGTAGTAAGGACTATTATCATATTTCATATAGTTTATGATTAAGTTTTATATCATGCTATAACTATATTGAGTGGAAACATCAATACACGTGTGATATACAAACAACCAGGGGTTCCCAGTGAAACTCTAGTCATTGGTTCATTGGTCAACTGATGATCATGTTTCCTGATCATGTGGCATTTATGCCAGTTGGAAATGAGGTCATCTCATTCTGTGAATGAGATGATGAACCAATACCCAACCTAAACATCGTGACCCGATAATGTCACGAATTTCAAGTTACGATGATTAGAAATGGATCCTCGTAGACTATTCCTTAGACCGTGAGGCTATATCAATCACTGTCTCCCGAGAGTGCTTAGATAGCATCAAACGCCATCTGGTAAAACGGTGGTTATAAAGGTGTGTTTAGGTATTTGAAGGAAACCGTAGAGACAATATATGTCAAGAGCGGGATTTGTCCGTCCATGTGACGGGAAGATACTCAAGGGCCCACTCGGAGAGGTTATATCCAATAGCTGCGCAACATTTGATTAGATCACGGGGATATCACTTGTCGGAATGAGTCAAGTAGCGTTGTTTAGTAACGAGATTGAACACGACATGGTGATGTCAATGATCAGATCTTGGGCAATGCAAGTATCGAATGACAAAGGGAATAAGACACGATTGTCCTGGCTCAAACGACGAAAGATCTTCGTGGAACGCACGGGGGTCACATGGCCATCCAGGTCCCTCTATCGATCATTGGTGCGGGAGTGTCCCGACCATGTCTGGAGTGTTCCCGAACCGTGGGGTATCACGCTTAAGGGCTTGATGATGCTTAGAGAGTGTTTATAGGATCGGTAGAATCACCGAAGAAAAGAAGGGAGAAAACCGGAAGGGTTTCGGTAAGTCCGGAGGATGTCCGGAGTGGAGGTGGAAGGTGTTCATGACCACGGAAGTTGAATAATATGTGAATGAATGTTAAATATTGATTTAATCATTTATTCATATTTATTTAATAAAGAGAAAATCAATTAAAGGTCAAAAAGGCTTAATGGGCCAATTTCTGGAGGGAGAGGGCCCATTAGGGAAAGGCAAGAGGGGAAAGGGCCAAGGGGTGGCCGGCGGCCCTATTAGGCCAGCCCCCCACGTGGGACCCATGAGGGGGTGGCAGGCGGTGCCTCCCCCTTCCCCTCCTCTCCTTTAGTCCCACCCTAGGACTTTGAGGGAGGGTGTACCCCCTCCCCCTCTATATATAGTGGGGTTTTGGCCTAGAAAAATACACCAATAATCAATAAAGGTCTCCCCACTTTTGGGAGGACCTCCAATTGATATTTTCTCTCTTCCCTCTCTCTCGTGACCGTGGTTCCAGGTCTAGACTGCGCGAGCGAGAGACATGTTCATCGCGTAGTGATACGTCCAAAATGTATGTACTTTCCCGAACACTTTTGCTATTGTTTCTCCTCAAAACTTGTGTGATTTGGATACAACTAGCGCGGACTGACGCTATTTTTAGCAGAATTGCCTTGGTGTCTACTTTTTTGCAGAAAATCAACTATTAGGAAAAATCCCGGAAAATATGCCGAAAATCCTATTTGACCCGAAGACTCCAGGAGCCAGAATACGAGACGGAGAAGAGCCAGGGGTGGCCACACCACCTGGTGGCGTGGGCCAAGCCAGGTCGTGCCAGGGGGTGGTGTGGGCCCCCTAGGCACCCCCTCGGCGTCTCTCTTCGCCTATAAGGAGCCTTCTGACCTAAAAAATTCGGGGGGTTCGACGTTTTTCTAGAAGGAGTTCCGCTCCGTCGCCACCACCAGATTCCACGAAACAGCACCAGAAAATCCGTTCTGGCACACTGCCGGGACGTGGAATTGGAGGAGATCATCGCCATCATCATCACCATCGCTTCTCCATCGACCATCCAGGTTTCTCCCATCTATGAGTGAGTAATCCCCCGCTGTAGGCCATGGGGATGGTAGGGATTGGATGAGATTGTTCAAGTAATGGCATCAGATTGTTAGGGCATGGTGCCTAGTATCTTTTATTAGTGCTTTATGACTTTGTTGCGACCTGTTGTGCTTAATGCTTGTCACTAGGGCCCGAGTGCCATGATTTCAGATCTAAACATGTTATTGATTCATTATGATAGTATTGTTTTTGGTCTTATCTACATGTTATGTACACACGTTGTTGTCCGGAACCAATGGCCCCGAAGTGACAGAAATTGGGATAACTGGAGGGAATGGCTTTGATGCGAGGATCACATGTGTTCACGGAGTGTTAATGCTTTGCTCCGGTGCTCTATTAAAAGGATCACCTTAATTGCCAGTAGTTCCCTTGAGGCCCCGCTGCAAACGGGCTGGCAGGACAAAAGATGTTGTGCAAGTTCTCATTGCGAGCACGTATGACTATATATGGAACACATGCCTAGGATTGTCTAGTACTTGGATGCTTTATTTTATTTATCTTCAATTGCCCTATGTTCTGATTGCTATGTGAATTGTCTTGTCCATGCAACGCCCGTCCATCCATCCCTATGCCTACCGCACTCGAATCCCATTGTTCACTGTTATCGTTACTACTGTCTTTACTTTACTACCGTTGCTACTTTGCTATTCCTACTACAAAACTGTTGCTACTGATAAACTGCTGTGAGCAAGATTGTTTCCAGGTGCAGCTGAATTGACAACTTAGTTGTTAAGGCTTATAAATATTCTTTGTCCCCCCTTGTGTCGAATCAATAAATTGGGTTTCACTTCCCTCGAAAATACTGCGATACACCCCCTATACTTGTGGGTCATCAAGACTATTTTCTGGCGCCGTTGCCGGGGAGCATAGCTTTATTTATTAAGTTCACTTGGATTCTCTATTGTTCGCTGCTATCCATCCATCATGGGTAAGTCTCGTGATGGCAAGTTTCCTATTTTACCATCCACTATAAGAAGAGGTACGGTTCTGAACACCTCTACTGCTCTTGATTCACCGTCTATTATAAGTAAGCTCGTTACACCACCACATACACATGCTACACACACTGCTACTACTGCTGAATCTGAAACTTCTGATGCTTATGATGCTGCTTCTACTGTGCTTGATAAGAGTGGTTCATTAGGTCCTTTCCTAGATGCTACGATTGCTAGAACTATAGCTGAAAATACTGAAACTCCTAATGAAGACACTACCACACATGTTAGTTCACCTAAGTCTAGTGAAAGTTATGATATTGAAGATGGTTATGTTGAGATGACCGATGAATTTATTAAAGAATGTAAGAAAACCCATGATAGGAGCGCTGCTAAGAGTCTCCTTGAGAGGCGTACTATTAGACCCAAATTGTCTCCTATTGCTAAATTTGCTGCTTCTCCCATAAACATTATAGATAAAGATTATGATTTCTCTCTCGATCTATCTTACATAGCTATTGTTGAGAAAGAACATTTTTGTGGGACTAAGAATGAAAGTGCGGTAGCACATATGAATGAACTTTCTACCATGAGTGGCTTGTTTTCTAATGATATTAAGATGCGTACTTACTTTGTTGCCAAGATCTTCCCCTTTTCACTGAAAGGAGAAGCTAAAACTTGGTTTAGTAATTTACCTCTTGGATCTATTGATAGCCCTGAGTGCTTGATTAATACTTTTCTGCAGAAATATTTTCCTCCTAGTGCTAGACATGCTATTTTGCAGGAACTTTTTGATTTTAAACAGGGAGAAAAAGAGGTATTGCCTGAATCTTGGGCAAGTTTTTGTGCTTTGATTCATGCACAGGCTGGAAGTCCACTACCTAAGAATGAGCTTCTTGATATATTTTATAATGGACTAAGCGAAGAATCTAGGACATACCTAGATAGTTGTGCTGATTGTGTTTTCAGGAATAGGACTCCTAAGGAAGCTGAGGAATTAATGGCTAAAATAAGCAAGAATTATGAAGACTAGACTCCACCTAAACAAGCTATACCTGAAGTAATTGTACCTGAACCATCTATTCCGGTGCCTATTCCAACATCAAAGAAGAGGGGAGTTATTGAATTAAATGACGAAGTGATGAAGGAAGCTAAGAAATGTCTTAAGGAGAAGGGAATTAAAGTTGCAGATGTCAAGAATTTACCTCCTATAGAAGAATTATGTAAGCTTATTCCCTACTCACCCACTATTGAGGTACACTCTCTCCAACACTTTGATGAAGGTGATATCCCTTACTCCAAACCTCCTGATCAATGCTTAGAAGAATTCGATATTTTAATTGTTGCAAGATAAGTTTAATAAAAGGGTGCAAAATCATCTAATGGAAAACACTAGAGCTATTGTTGAGTTGAAAGATATTGTGGAAAGAACCTCTAATGATGTTAAAATGATTGTTAAACACTTTCAAATGGTTCAAACTCAAATAGATCAACTCGTTAAAGTGCAAAACGACTTGTTGGTTAATGCTGCTAAAGAAAAACATGCTTATGAAATTAGAACTAGAAGTGGAGCTGCTACCCAGGATCCTCTATATCCTGAGGGGCATCCCAAAAGAATCGAGCAGGATTCTCAACAAGCTGAAAATAGTGGCTCTACTCGTAAGAAAAGGAAAAATAAACATAAAACTGTTGTAGAACCCTCTGAACCCGCTATAGATCCTAATAGTATATCTATCTCTGATGCTGAAACTGAAAGTGGTAATGAAGAAAATGAAGTTCCTAATGAAGAAAAAGTTGGAGAAGAACCTGAAAACCACACTAAGAATACTAAATACACTAAAGAAGATTTTGTTGCTAAGAAACATGTTAGTGAAAGAGAACCTTGGGTCCAAAAACCTATGCCTTTCCCTGATAAGAAACACAAGTCAAAGGAAGATGAACACTATAATAAGTTTTGTGAGTGGATGAAACCTCTATTCCTGCAAATTCCTTTGACTGATGCTATTACATTGCCTCCTTACTCAAAGTATATGAAGGATATTGTCTCGAATAAAAGGAAGATTCCAAATGAAGAAATTTCTACTTTGCTTGCTAATTATTCTTTCAGTGGTAAGGTCCCTAAGAAACGTGGAGACCCAGGGATTCCAACTATCCCTTGCTCTATTAAGAACAGTTATGTTAGAACTGCTTTGTGTGATTTGGGAGCTGGAGTTAGTGTTATGCCTTTCTCTCTCTATAAAAGGCTTCAACTAGAAAAATTAATACCAACTGATATATCTTTATAAATGGCTGATAAATCTACCACTATTCCTGTGGGTAGATGTGAGGATGTACCTGTTCAAGTGGCTCATAATTTCTTGATATTAACTGATTTTGTTGTGCTTGAAATGCCTGAAGATGATAATATGTCTAGTATTCTTGGGAGACCTTTTCTTAATACTGCAGGAGCTGTTATTAATTGTAATCAAGGAAAGGTGACTTTCAATGTTAATGACAAGTAACATACTGTCTATTTCCCCAAGAAGATTGAAAGGACTTATGGTTTGAATTCAATTGAACATGTTGAAGGCATTCAAGTTGGAGAAATATATTGTCTCGTACCAAGAGAAAAATTTGAAACTATTATGATTGGGACCATTGCTATCAAGGTTGAGGTAACATAATCATTAGTGGAATACAAAGTTTTGTCTCATATGGAATTGTTTTGGTAGCAAGACTTGATCAACCTTGTTAACAAAAGGATTTCATTGAACAAAACAATGTTTTCATTATGATTATCTCCGTTTATTTCTATCCTTTGCATTTTAGTTTTTTCTTTCGTTTAGTTTTCTTTTTGTTGTTAGTTGCTTTCATGTTAGAGTGTCTTAGAACTTCTGTAGTTCTAGCCTTGTTTTGTCTTTGCATCATTTCAAAAAAAATCTGTCTGCCAGAAAATCATTCTCCTATTTCTGAAAAATGCCCAAAAATAAAGTGTCTCGAAAAATTCCAGAAAATTCATATTAAAATTTTTGTGTGAAAAAAGGGGCAGAGGAGTACCTGGGAGGTACCAGGGGGTCCACCAGGCAGGCACACCACCTGGTGGCGCGGCCAGCCCTGGGTGGCGCCATGCCCTGGTGTGGGCCACCCCTGGCCCCCCACTAACTCTCTCACCTACCACTTTCTTCTCTATCCCGAGTAAGCTCCGGTTCATTGCTCAAAATCGTGTTCTTGCTCTCGATTTTTTCGATCTCCTTGCTCATCCCATCTTTCTTGCTGAAATTTGGAGCATTTGTTCCCTGGTATGTGACTCCTCCCCTTGTCCAAGTAGATATGTGTTTAGTGGATTATTTATTGAGTATTTTGTTGTTGTAGGTGACTAGTTATTAGAGCCTTTAAGCTTGTTTGATGCTTAGAGATATTGTTTTGATGCATGTTTAGGCCTCTTGCAAGTCCCTACGAGTAGAATCCTTCATTATATTTACTTTGCAATCACTTGTTTAATAGGTGTTTAGATTTCAGAATAGAAGATGAGTGAACACCACCTAAACCAACATGAGCTTTGGGTGCCTGAGGTCATGAAGGTCCACCGGGAGGAGGAAGTTTTTCCCTCCATTTATCCATGCTCTGAGTTCATGAGAGCCGCGGGAATTCTACAAGATTTCCACACTTTGGTTTCTAATGTAGGCTATTAAGGTACCTCAATGGGGATCATGTAGGAAGATTAAGGAGAGACCTGAACTACTCATGGATTTATATGCAGAAATTTGCCAAGGGAGTAGCTTCTCGAAGGAGAGTGGAAAAATACGTAACATTCATCTTCCCTCCATTCGCTACTTTGCCTACTTTATTGCCAAGTGTGTTCTTGCTAGGAAAACTGCCAATAAGTTATCTTCATTTGATCTAGCATTTATCTCCGCTGCTCTTAGACGAGATAGGTCTTACAACTTGGGTGCTTTGATAGCTTTCCGTCTTGCTGCTAACCGTGAGAAAGGTGGAATTTGTGGAGGCCTCATTGCTTCTCGTTTACTAGAATTGCATGGTTTAGTGCCTCATCATCTAGACCTACAGTTTCCCATAGAGAGGCTTGATCTTAATTCCATGATACAGCATAAATTTGTTTCCTCGTGGGCTAGTATGAGTGAGTTATCTTATGAAATAACCTTTCTCAAAGCTGGTTGGAGAAAGAGCAAGTCTGAGCGTGTTGTTCTTTTGCCTGCACCTGTTTTGTTTAACCTTGATAACAGGGAAGGATGGTCCCTCACTTAGGAGGAGCTTGACACGTACTTGGGAGAGCTCTCCCAATAGGAGCAGGACACTAGAAGGGAGGTCACGGATGATTCGGTCCAGCCCTCGAATGAGGGAGAATCTTCATATCAGCAGCCCGCTTATGATTGGGGAGCTTCTTCTTCTTCTCATGGGCCCAGCTACGACCATTCTCACCAAGATCCGCCCGCTTGGAACCCCTATTCGTACATGGATTGATACCCACTTAGGCCAAAAGCCTAAGCTTGGGGGGAGGTACGCCGACACCGCACTCATCTCCATATCATGTTGCGTCGGTACTTTATATATTCATGTTTTTGTTCTCTTTTTAGTTTTTGTTCTTCTTTTGCTTTTGCTTTCTAAAACACAAAAAGATCAAAACTATTTATGTTGTTTCTCTTTGGTTTGCTTCTTCTTTTTGCCTTGGTTTGTTTTTCCCTTTTTGCTTTGTTTGAACTATTCGAAAAACCCAAAAAGATTTTGCTTTGCTTGTTTTTCCCTTTTGGTTCTTGTTTAAAAATCGAAAACACCAAAAATATTTGTCGTTCTTCTTTGGTTTTGTGAGTTTGCTACAGGGTTCAGCAGTCCTCAGTGGAATATTGGTTTCATATTATTATTCAAGCCACACAAGTGAAGAGCAATAATGAGGATTAATGACAACTTGAGGCATGGTAAGAGGCTGGTAACGGACTCTATTTGTTTTCATTTATTGTACATATACTCATCACTGTGGGCATGCTTAGTCCGTTCATGTAGAGTGTATGTTTTCTTTGGATGCTTAGTAGTTCTTGCTTTCTTATGATTAGCTCCAGCTCGCTAATAGTTTGTAGCATGTCATGAATGTTTGCTTGCATTGCTCTATTCATAAATTGGTATGACATCGTGGTATCCTCCTCGGAATGTTTCATTTGAATTGACTTGGCACATGCTCACGCATGCACATGACTGTAATAATCAGTTGAGCCACGATGAATTATTTTGCCTTGAGGATATTGAATCACTCTCATGCCATGAGTAGTCCTGTTTGGTTGCAAGCATGATAATGACAGCTATTGCTCTCTAGTTTGTCGCTCCCTTACTATTGCTAGCCTTCACTTCCACTGAGTGTTTTACTCATGTTTCCAACTCCCTTAAACCAAATATTTCCAAAGTGTCCACCATACCTACCTATTAGCATCATTCGCTACTTCCGTGCATATTTAATATGCCTTGTTTTCTTCCGAATAAAATGTTTGCTTGTTATGAGAAAGTTAGTAAAGCTCTCACGAACTTGATGGCACACTTTATTTCATGCACTTAATAAACCTGAACCATTGTGAACTCTCCATGAAAGTTATATGCTTGCAAATTATAGGCTGGGGATTAGCAGAACCGTGCTGTCACGGGGAACGCTTTCAACACTTGTAAATATATACCCAGTTGATATCTTGCTCTTTTGTTTGCGGACGTCGTCGGTGTGAAATAAAAGGGGAGCTTGTAAGTCCATGGAGTTATGTATATGTGTTAGAGAAACGCTTGGGCCGCTGGTCTAATCCATGCTGACATGGTGGAAACCTGCAGCGTAACCATAATGATATCTATAAAGCATTCTTCTTATAAAAAAAGAGAGATAGCTATTGAGAAAAAGAAAAAAAGAAAGTTATGAAAAGAGGAAAGAGAGAAAAAAGCACCATTTTCCCATGGTAAATAAGAAGATTGTTGAGATACTCATTGTCTGCTTGCCTTGTCATTTTGATATGGGGACTCTTCCGTATCATCGGGCAAGGGGTACCCCATTGGCGGTTCTCAATGATACGCACATACTTACGATAACAAGAACTTACTGGTAACTAAAGTTGAGTAGCATGAGGAGCGGCCCTCGTACTCAAGGGACTTGGGATTTTCAGTTTATAGTCTGTCAAGCATATAACTCAGATTCGACCTCACTTTCACCTTAACCACATTAAAGATGCTTATGATAGGGGCAATGAGATCTCAAAGATAATGAGTACCATACTTTCAGCATTTGGAAGCCTTTCAAATTATTTAAAACCTTTTCCTTTACTTGTTGAGTCTCCATTTATTCTTTGAGCACCTTCTTGAAGAGCATAGTTGTCATTCTTTGTGTTTGCCTCACTACTTGATTATTTGTGTTATGACTTTGATGCTTGTATCCTTGATATCTTTACTTCTATTCATCACTTGAACTTCAGAGGTGCCTTGATATTCATAATCAAAGGCAAACGAGATACCACTCTATCATACCTTTTTATGAGCATTGTAATGTTGCTTACGTTTATACTTCATGCTACTTATTATTTTTGAGTTGGAATCTCTTCATAGCTTGCAATGACTATTAAGTAGACTCAGTTGCATACTCTTTATTATGAAGTGTCTAAGTAGTTGATCACATTGCTAAGAATATTTACATCATATGAAGCAAATGTGTTCGTGAAAGTTCTTTTATCGCACTCAGTTTTCCATTGAATTGCTTGAGGACAAGCAATAAGCTAAGCTTGGGGGAGTTGATATGTCCAAAACGTATCTACTTTCCCGAACACTTTTGCTATTGTTTCTCCTCTAAACTTGTGTGATTTGGATACAACTAACGCGGACTGACGCTGTTTTCAGCAGAATTGCCTTGGTGTCTACTTTTTGTGCAGAAAATCAACTATCAGGAAAAATCTCGGAAAATATGCCGAAAATCCTATTTCACCCAAAGACTCCAGGAGCCAGAATACGAGACGGAGAAGAGCCAGGGGGTGGCCACACCACCTGGTGGCGCGGGCCAAGCCAGGCCGCGCCAGGGGGTGGTGTGGGCCCCTAGGCACCCCCTTGGCCTCTCTCTTCGCCTATAAGGAGCCTTCTGACCTAAAAAATTCGGGGGGGTTGACGTTTTTCCAGAAGGAGTTCCGCTCCGCCGCCACCACCAGATTCCATGAAACAGCACCAGCAACTCCGTTCTGGCAACCTGCCAGGACGGGGAATTGGAGGAGATCATCGCCATCATCATCACCATCGCTTCTCTATCGACCATCCATGTTTCTCCCATATATGAGTGAGTAATCCCCCGCTGTAGGCCATGGGGATGGTAGGGATTGGATGAGATTGTTCATGTAATGGCATCAGATTGTTAGGGCATGGTGCCTAGTATCTTTTATTAGTGATTTATGACTTTGTTGCGACTTGTTGTGCTTAATGCTTGTCACTAGGACCCGAGTGCCATGATTTCAGATCTAAACATGTTATTGATTCATTATGATAGTATTATTTTTGGTCTTATCTACAAGTTGTATACACACGTTGTTGTTTGGAACCAATGGCCCCGAAGTGACAGAAATCGGGATAACCGGAGGGAATGGCTTTGATGTGAGGATCACATGTGTTCACGGAGTGTTAATGCTTTGCTCCGGTGCTCTATTAAAAGGATCACCTTAATTGCCAGTAGTTCCCTTGAGGCCCCGCTGCAAACGGGCTGGCAGGACAAAAGATGTTGTGCAAGTTCTCATTGCGAGCACGTATGACTATATATGGAACAGATGCCTAGGATTGTCTAGTACTTGGATGCTTTATTTTATTTATCTGCAATTGCCCTATGTTCTGATTGCTATGTGAATTGTCTTGTCCATGCAACGCATGTACATCCATCCCTATGCCTACCGCACTCGAATCCCAATGTTCACTGTTATTGTTACTACTGTCTTTACTTTACTAATGTTGCTACTTTGCTATTCCTACTACAAAACTATTGCTATTGATAAACTGATGTGAGCAAGATTGTTTCCAGGTGGAGCTGAATTGACAACTCAGTTGTTAAGGCTTATAAATATTCTTTGGCTCCCCTTGTGTCGAATCAATAAATTGGGTTTCACTTCCCTCAAAAATACTGCGATACACCCCCTATACTTGTGGGTCATCATGGAGCGCCGTCGCGCTGCGGGATTCAGATCCGGGAGCTCTACTTCCACAACTGCTGCTGGATCAGGGAAGCGGGAGTCATCGCCAGGCACCGGATGTGTGTAACTCCCCACGAGGTGTCGCACTTGAGGCACTCAAGTCGTTGGAGCCAGAAGGAGCGCAAGGACTTCATCACGACCTTGAGGTCGGCTTCGACTCGTCTACATCAACCACGCTCTCCTGAGCGTTGACAACGCTTTTCGGTCTTCGAGGGTAAGTTCGTGAAAAGCCCCTCCCGTTACTGTATTACTAATAGATAGGTCCTGGCAGCTTCAGGGGTTCAGGGGCGTAGAGTAAAATTTATTGTTTTTATGCGCGGAACCCCTACATTTGCAGCATAGGATATTAGGATTTCTAGTATTATACTTAGCATCTATAATTCTTTTCCAGAGAGCACCCTCTCTCTGGATGTACCTCTTGATCCAGGATCCAATCAAAGCTAAGTTTAAATCTCTGAGATTGGGGATGCCCAACCCCCCAAAGTTTTTCCTCATGCAAATTGAAGGCCAGTTAGCTAGATGAATTTTGTGGTTCCCCTCCTCATCATTCCAAAAGAAGTTAGCTAAATGTGTGTCCAAGTGGTTCAGGGCCCACTTAGGAAATTTAAAGAAAGAGAGTAAATATATAGGTATACTAGCTAAACAGGCTTGGATGAGGATTTTCTTAGCTGCATACGAGAGCAACTTACCCCTCCACCCTGTAATCATATTCAAAATGCTCTCTATTAAAGGTTGAAGATCTTCTCTTCTCAACTTATCAAAATTCAAAGGGATCCCCAGGTATTTAACTAGGAATGTTCCAACAACACATTGAAAAATAACTAAGAAAGGTTGGATTTCTAAACTGTCTAGATTAATGGGAATCAACTCACTCTTATGATAATTTATCCTCATGCCTGACACTTGTTCAAAACATGTAAGAATCCACTTAAGATGAATAGCAACCCTAGAATCATTCTCCAGAAAGAGGAGGGTATCATCTGCATATTGCAGATAGACCACTACTCCTGGAAGAAAATTGGGACACAGATCTTTAATTAGGTTATGTGTAGTCCCCTTAGATAACATTTTGGAAAAGACATCAATCATGATATTGAAAAGAAGGGGGGCAATAGGATCCCCCCGTCTAAGCCGTTTTCCTATAAGGAAGAATTCACTCTCAGAGTCATTAACCCTGACCCCAAAGGACCCCCCTGTGGTGATCTGTTTAATGAATCTAATAAAGGAAGGACAAAAACCTCTAAGAGCTAAAGCCTCATATAAAAATCCAGGTTCACTCTATCATAAGCTTTTTCATAGTCTATTTTAAGTACTAAACCTTTATCTTTCTTCCTATGCACCTCATGAATAATTTCATCGGCTGTCACCACACTCTCTAAAATAAAATGACCCCTAATAAAGGTTGATTGGCTATTCGAAATCAGCCTATCAATGATTTTAGTTAATCTATTAGTGAGAACTTTAGTAAAAATCTTAAAGGAACAATTTAAGAGACTAATAGGTCTAAACTTATTCATAGTTTTAGCATCATTCTCTTTAGGAGTTAAAGTAATCATAGAAAAGTTCAACCTGAAAATATCTAAATTATCTGAAGACCAGGACCTAAACATATTAAAAAGATCAGCCTTAATAACATCCCAAAAACCTGATATAATAAGAAGGAAAGCCCATCTGGCCCTGGGGCTCCTTCTACATAAGAGTCAAACACAGCACTAGTAATCTCTTCCTCTGTAAAATCAGATCCTAGTATCTGATTCTCACTATCAGTAACCTTATCTTTAGAGGAAAAAAGGTATCCTTAGTCTAATGTCATTTCTTTCTTCTTTACAGAAAAGATCCATGTAGTAATCATAAGCTACTTTTAACATATCAACCACATCAGTAATAGGACCAATTGGTCCATCTAAAACATTAATAAGTTTTTTCCTCCTCCTCTTGTTAGCAACTACATGAAAATATGCACTGTTTCTATCACCTTCTAATATATCTCTATCTCTAGATCTCTGTCTAGCTTTAGTTTCTTCTAACAGCCAAAACTCATTTAGTTCTTTTAAAATAGCTCCTAATATATGATGTTCTTCCTCTGAGAGGGAATTTTATTCAGATTTTATATCAAGAATATCATATTCCTCCATCAAATATTTTTTATGTTGCCTCATAGTAGCTTCTACATTACAACTCCACCCCTTAGCCAAATTCCTAAACCTCCTAACTTTCTCTTGCCAAATGTCTACTACATTGGAGCTACAAAACCTGAGTGGACCAAGCTTTGACCACTAGATCCTTAAAATCAGGTCTACTAATCCACCATTTCTCAAACCTAAATCTGGTAGGTTTTGGTGGTTTTGCTTCCCCAGAATCCCAAACTATGGGAGTGTGATCACTACCTACTCTGGAAAGAGCCCTAGCACTAGCTAAAGGAAAAAAAGAATATCAAAACTACTAGTGCAAGAAATTCTATCTATTTTACTCATAATCAGCTCAACTTGGTTATTACCCCAGGTAAAAGCTCTACCAGAAAGACCAATCTCCATTAATTCCCAAATCTCAATCCAGGCATTGAATTTGTCAACCCACTTCAAGTCTATGTTTCTATTACTTTTGTCTTCCACTTATCTAACTAGATTAAAATCACCACCTACCATGGTTGGTCCATCCCAATTAACAAACAAATCATGTAATTCAAAGATGAACTCCTGTTTTCTCTCTTCATAAGAAGAACCATAAACAATAGTAATTCTAAAAATTCTGTCAGAACTTTTAAATTTAATTGCAGAACTGGCAGAGAAAGTTCTAACATCCCAAGCAATTACTTCAAAAAGATCTAAATTAATCCCTACAAGGATACCACCAGCAGTCCTAGTGGAAGGCACATAGTTCCAATCAAAGTTTCTATTCCCAAGGAGATTCCTTAGAAAGGTTCTAATAAAACTATCTTTTTTTGCTTCTTGAAAACCTATGTAATCTAATTGTAAAGGATTAAGATTATATTCTATGTATTTCTGTCTACCAGGAGCAGAGATACTCCTGCAATTCCAAAAAGCAGCTAACATATCAATTTTTTTCCTAGGGTGCTTGCCCCGAGATTTATTAACTATCTTAACCCACCCTTCAGCTTCTTCATCCACTCCATTACCATCATGCAATGGAGAGGAAGAAGTACTAGGATGAACAACTAGACTAATACAAGGAATAGAAGGGGATCGCTTAAGATCCACTCCTATCTTGTCAGACATATCCTCTAGATCTGGTGCACTTAAGACATGAAAATGATGTTGTTGCATTATAACTTTCATCTTTTTAGGGACCTCCAAATTTGTCACTTTCTTCAGGTTCATTGCTTTCTACATGATATTTTCAGATCTATCAATCCTTGCACTTTGCCTTAGTGGTTGGATAGGCCCCCATTTCTGTTTTTCTGGTGAACCCTGCTCCACACCCAGCTCACCAGAATTAGACACATCAATGCTGCTAAAATCTGGCATCAGATCAATATGTAGCTTAAGTGTGGTTGATCCTTGCATCTCTAACTGCATCCCCTGCTGGTATGTCCTCTGCTCCATACCCCAGAATTTTTGCACCTCCAGATTTGCCTCAACAGTAGGAGACTTATCCCAAATGAAAGTCCCATCCTTATCTACCAAACATCTATGATGCAAAAGCTTGAACACAACACTGCCAGAGCATGTGACCTCATCAGGTAATTCCCCATCACGCAATCTGACCTTGTTATTAGCTTACCATTTCCATGAGAAGAATCAGCAGCTGAGTGAGAAGGGACATTGTGCCTAGAGTTGTGCCCTAGTCTCCCATCACCTATCACTTGCTTATCTACATTACCACTTCCATCACTTTGTTCACCAGGTCCATTTTGCTCCTCTTCACCTTCCTCTCTAGAGATATTTGTAGAGGCATCCAAAGCAAACCCAAGTTGGAACAGTTGTCCATGGAAATCAAAGAGCCTAGTAGTAGGTAGTTTGGAAGGGTCTCTGCATTTGATCTTGACCCTGACCTCCTTGGCATTGTGTTTGAAGATACTGAGCCAATCTACATCTTCTAGAATACCACAGGTGGAAATTTCTTGGTCCTAAACATTCCACTCACACCATTTGGACTACAGACCAGTGATAATAATCCAAACCATCTCCAAAGTTTCAACAGGCTCTGGGTCATCATTCTAAGCCTCAACCTTGACCCACACCTCTGGTTTAGATACACCAAATTTGGGGTATCCAATGACTTGTTTCACCACAACGTGAGGAGGAAACTTGACTAGATATGTGTTATCAAGGCCTAGTTCTCTGATCTGCCAGGGCCAGTTGGTCTTGTAAATCTTGGATAATTCAGTAGCTAATTCCTGAGAAGTAAGACTTCCCTGTTCAATCAACACTATACCACAGTTTCTGGTAGAAGTAATGGGGTTGATGACTGTCTTAGGAGTTTCAATGTGATAGAAACCTAATCCGGTAGCACCACTTCCAATGTATCTGGCAATCTGATGTGGTCTCTTTCTAACAGGGACTTGTCAACTATATGAGCTCCACTCTTGCAGATAAAACACACCTTCTGTTTCTCACAGGCACTTTGGAGATGTCCTGGTTCTCCACAACACATGCAGATATTATTAGAGTAATTCATCTAGATATTGTTGTCAGATACCCCACTACTCTGTTCCTTCTGAAAAACAAGGGCCTTCTTCTTATTCTTCAGAGGGGTTTTGGTTTCTTAGCCTATACCATCTCCTGATTGGACTGCTACGTGGGAGCTTGCTGAGAAGCAAGCCACTGGTTTGATTGCAAACCATACTGAGGCTGAGGTTGGAAAGGAGGAAAAGCTCCATTGAAACTCCATGGAGGAGGCATAGCACCTGGAGAAAAACCAAAAGGGGACTGATTCTGGTAAAACTGAGGATTAAACATACCAAAATCAAAGGGGATGTGATGAGGAGGTTGTTGCTGCTGCATCTGCATCTGTTGTTGTTGTTGTTGTTGTTGTTGTTGATGCATCATCTGCTGCTGCTGTGGCCTCTGTTGCCCCATCCACTGATCCTGGCTGATATTCCCCCTCTACCTCTCCCCCTACTTCCCCTTCCTCTATCTCCCATCTCCCAGACACAGTCTTCAATAGCAAGAGGAACCAGGTCTTCAAGACCTAGACACTATAAACATGTGGAAAGTTCTTTTACCGCCGCCACTAGAGGAGAGGATAGGCAAACCCTCGGGCGCTGGCTCTGGCTTTTTATACCCTGTGTAGCAGCACAAGGTGGATGCAATGGCATCCTCGTAGATGGTACTAAGTTGGTGGGCTTTTCTGAAAGAGACCAGAGCTGGGAGAAAAAGGGCTCAACCACCTCATCCCCATGGCATCTTCTCTCCTCGCTAGAACCCTATGTTATTGGACCCATCCACGGTGAAAAACCACATCCCCACCTCCTATTAGGTTCATCAGACCTCTGAAAGCCCCCTTGCGCAAGCTCACATGGCAGCAACTTCGGCGAGGGTTGTTCAGCGCTTCGATCATGAATCTGAAGAAGTGGGTCTGTTGGATGAGAGTGAGGAGAGCTTCTGCAGCTACTAGCTCCCTCTTCCTGAAACCAATTGTAGCCTGGATGCGTGGAACTACGCAAACCCAAGTCGCTCTTGCTTCCTTTTCCACAAATTCTATTGGGAGAATCGGGTTTCTCGGCCTCCCTCTCTTCCTGGAAACTGCAGGCATCACATGAGAAAAAATCGGAAGAGGACTCATGGCAGACTCCATCAGAACTTGGCACATCGAAAAGTACTTTCGTCGTCGGCGAGGTTGCCGAGCACCCACCAGAAACCCCACCCGCGTCAGAGCTATATTCAATCCCAATAGGGCCGAATGTGCCGATGCAGAGGCTGAAATTGCTGACTGAGAGCTTTTCCCTGCCGCTTGACTTCTCTCCGATCGAGATTTCCTTCTCCCCCACTCCAAATCCACCTCCATCCTGCCATTGGAGATTTGCTTTCTCCCCCACCTCCCGCATTCGGGGATGCCTTGATGCGAGCCGCAGTTCGGCTCTTCCTCGACTTCATCTCTGGGAATAGCCAGGGTTAGCCGCCTCGCCAATCTGAACTCTAATTTCCACGTAGTCGACGATGAGACCAGCGGAACTCAAGGCAGCGAGAGGCGGAGGGGACTACATGGCGATTCCACTCCGGGAACTTGATGCTCCACATGTCTACGGTGTTGACACAAATTGATATTCCGATACTGGAACTACACATCACGTCACGAGCGAGCTGAATAATCTACCGGTTGGTCACTTTTCTGCCAAATTTTTCGATGGATTTCATCGAGGAGAACGATCTAAAAATTATCGCTCACCTGTCATCCTCTAGGAGCGAGCATGATCCATATTTGCGTGAAGCATCAATGCCGATCCTGCCGGCCTCCCAGATATGCGTGACCGCGGTCCTCTGTTGCTCCTTATCTGCATGAATCATGAAACCACCGTCACCCATTTTTTTAGTCCCCTACCGGCCGACGCACCGCCGGGCGCTCGCCCACGTTGAAACATCTGGAGCTCGTTCATACTCTTCGTCATTTCGTCAACGAGCGGGCCCAGGGCGTGTCAACCGTCCCGTCAAATATCAGTATTACGTACATGAGCGCCCCCCTATTTTTTCCAAAAAAAAAGAAAAAAGGAAAGACGAGAAACAAGGTGGCGCCGCCCGTCTCACCTCACCGCACCGCACCGCACCGCACCGCCGCTGAACTACACGGAACGCCTCACCGTCTCTACCGGCGCCGGCGCTTTGGCCCCACAGAAAATATCTACTCCTCCCACCGATTCACGCGCGTTGGAACAAAAGAAGGCACCGGACTCCAATTCCGACCGATCCAGCTACGGCCATGCGCATCGAGGAGCATGCGACAGATGCGGCCGGGGCCCCCGAGGACAGCAGTCAGCGGCACGTCCATCCACCGGGGCGCGGACACAGCAGTACCAGTACTACCTCGCGCCCACACCGATGCAATGAAACGCCATCATTTTGCACCAGTAACACAGCAGCGCCACTGCCCTCCAGCTCACAGCCAGTGCTCTGCTGCTCCCCCGTCACTCCACTCCACTCCCCTCACGTCAAAGCACATCAGGTTTCAGCTCAGCTGCCACCTTGCATAAACACTCGAGTCGAGCAGCGCGCGAGTTCATCCTTCCTTGCCGCCAAGCACACCGGACCCACTTCCACTCTCACTCCCCTCCACGGCATTGCGCTCATGGAGTCCCGATGGTTTCTCGCCTTCCTCTTCCTCTCCCTATCCCTGCAGCCGCAGCTCGGCGCGTCGTACCTGCGAGCGAGGAAGAACTACGTCGTGCACCTTGACCCGAGGGGCAGCGCCGCCGTCGATTCCGTCGAGGAGTGGCACCGCTCGTTCCTTCCGCAGGCGGCGGGGCTCGATTCGGAGGAGGAGGAGGACGCCGGCGCCGGGGACGACGGCCCGCGCATTATATACTCCTACAGCGACGTGTTCACCGGCTTCGCGGCGCGGCTCACGGACGAGGAGGCCGAAGCGCTGAGGGGAACGGATGGCTGCCTCAGGCTGTACCCGGAGGTGTTCCTGCCGCTGGCCACCACCCGCTCGCCGGGCTTCCTCGGCCTCCACCTCGGGAACGAGGGGTTCTGGAGCCGATCCGGGTTTGGCCGCGGGGTGGTGATTGGGATCCTCGACACCGGGATCCTGCCCAGCCACCCCTCGTTCGGCGACGACGGCCTCGAGCCGCCGCCCAAGAGCTGGAAGGGCACCTGCGAGTTCAAGTCCATCGCGGGGGGCGGGTGCAACAACAAGATCATCGGGGCGCGCGCGTTCGGCAGCGCCGCCGTGAACTCGTCGGCGCCGCCCGTGGACGACGCGGGCCACGGCACGCACACGGCCAGCACGGCCGCGGGCAACTTCGTGGAGAACGCCAACGTCCGGGGCAACGCGGATGGCACGGCCTCCGGGATGGCGCCGCACGCGCACCTGGCGATATACAAGGTGTGCTCCCGCAGCCGCTGCTCCATCATGGACATCATCGCCGGGCTGGACGCCGCCGTCAAGGACGGCGTCGACGTGCTCTCCTTCTCCATCGGCGCCTCCTCCGGTACGCAGTTCAACTACGACCCCATCGCCATCGCCGCGTTCAAGGCCATGGAGCGCGGCATCGTCGTCAGCTGCGCGGCGGGCAACGCGGGTCCAGAGCCCGGCTCCGTCGGCAACGGGGCGCCGTGGATGCTCACCGTCGCGGCCGGCACGATGGACCGCGCGATACGAACCACCGTCAGCCTCGGTAACGGCGAGGAGTTCGACGGCGAGTCACTGTTCCAGCCGGGGAACAACTCAGCCGCGAAGCCACTCCCGCTCGTGTACCCCGGCGCGGACGGCTCGGACACTAGCCGCGATT
Source organism: Avena eriantha (assembly GCA_910589775.1). Taxonomy (NCBI): domain Eukaryota; kingdom Viridiplantae; phylum Streptophyta; class Magnoliopsida; order Poales; family Poaceae; genus Avena; species Avena eriantha. The sequence goes on along the minus strand of OU342740.1, from coordinate 272,877,332 downwards.
GCAGCGTGCTGCGCGGCGCTGAGGTGAACGACAAGGTGGTGCTCTGCGAGAGCAGAGGCCTAAACGGCCGCGTCGAGGCTGGCCAGACTGTGGCAGCGTACGGCGGCGTGGGCATGATCGTGATGAACAGAGCAGCCGAAGGGTACACCACCTTCGCCGACCCGCACGTCCTCCCGGCATCGCACGTGAGCTACGACGCCGGGACCAAGATCGCGGCCTACGTGAACTCCACGGCCAACCCGACGGCGAGCATCACGTTCAAGGGGACAGTCATGGGCGCGTCCCCGGCGCCAGCCGTCACGTTCTTCTCTTCCCGAGGTCCGAGCAGGGCCAGCCCGGGCATCCTGAAGCCGGACATCACCGGGCCCGGCATGAACATTCTCGCGGCGTGGGCGCCGAGCGAGTCGCACACGGAGTTCTCCGACGGCGGCGTCGGCCTCTCTTTCTTCGTCGAGTCCGGCACGTCCATGTCGACACCGCACCTGAGCGGCATCGCCGCGCTTCTCAAGGGCCTGCATCCGGATTGGACTCCCGCAGCGATCAAGTCGGCGATCATGACGACGTCGGACGCGGTGGACCGCACGGGCGTGCCACTCAAGGACGAGCAGTACCGGCACGCCACCTTCTACGCCATGGGCGCGGGATACGTGAACCCGGAGCTCGCCGTTGACCCCGGCCTAGTCTACGACCTCCACGCGGACGAATACCTCCCTTACCTCTGCGGCCTCGGCATCGGGGACGACGGCGCGACGGAGATAGCCCACCGCCCCGTCACCTGCGCCGACTTCAAGGCCACCACAGAAGCAGAGCTGAATTACCCATCCCTCATCGTCAACCTGCTGGCCCAGCCAATCACGGTGAAACGCACGGTGACCAACGTCGGGAAGGCCCACTCCGTGTACACGGCCGTGGTGGACATGCCCAGAGAGGTGTCGGTGACGGTGCAGCCGCCGATGCTGCGTTTCACGGAGGCCAATGAGAAGCAGAGCTTCACGGTGACGGTGCGGTGGGCAGGACAGCCGAGTGTCGCCGGCGCGGAGGGCAACCTGAAGTGGGTCTCCGAAGATCACATCGTGAGGAGTCCCATTGTGGTTCCAGCCAAGGCCGCGTAGTGATTTTGCAAACTGGCAGGCTGTATAGCTAGCTAGCATCAGTAGGATTCCATGGTGTGTGTGTATAGGCTACAGTACATGCGAACCGGAGCAATTCCCCACCTTGTGTACGCACTCTCAGCGACATTTTTGTTCTGTAAATAGCGCGAACAATAAAACTACGTCCTTCCCAGAATTGTCTATGTTCGTCTAGAAAAAGAAATGTTTCTGCTCTGCGAGTCAAGATTTGCAGAGAACGTCCATGACTATTTCTAGTTGAATACATTATGACAGATCGTGCGAACATGAAAGAATCCCGCCGTCCTGTCGTGTCCGGTCCTCTATATAGTATAGCAAGCTAAAAGTAAGGATTTGCATCAGAAAAGGGTTTCGCATAATAAGAGGAAACAAATAAAGGAACGGTTTTGCTAATTCTCAGTCAACTGAGATTTTCTTAAGTCTCAGTCACCTAAGAAAAGTGTAACCGTCTGTTAAAAGAAAAGTGCAACTGGGTTTCAGTTGCACTTTTCTGACAGAAAAATGCAATTGCACTTTTCTGCTAGAAAAGTGCAACTGGCACGAGTTGCACATTTTTTTAACTACAGTTACACTTTTCTTAAGTGATTGAGACTTAAGAAAATCTCAGTCAATTGCGACATAGGCAAACCCATAAAGGAATTGTAGCGACAGCGCCAGATCGGGTATGGTGGACGCCGGCACAAGTAGACGTATATGGGCACGGGGCGCCTCTTTTTTTATAAGTTCAACCACGCTTCTATCGATCTAGTAAAATTCCAACACATAAATATAAATTAGTCTTGCAATAATTAAAAATGGAAATAAAATAATTTATACAATTCAAAAAAATATGAAGTTCATTAGATCAAGATTGTTCCTAAGGCGGAGTCTCCACAGATGCTCCATCAAATCGGATTCTCCGTATGCATGGCGAGGATATCGCTAGAGTCTGTTGGCACCCTATCGTTAGAGTCTGTTGGCACCCCGTGATCAACTGCTGCAAGAGAACCCTTGTTGTAATACGGATGATCATCATTCGCAAGATCTCGATGCTCACTCTAGATGATCATGTTGTGCATTCATCACCTTCCCTGTCCGATCTTGAGACTAGGTAGGTATCGGATAATAGCAAACGAGATTGAAGCACACCAAATATCCGTACGATATCCTTCATGCAACTCTCATGGCGCGAAGGGAAGTGAGATTTTTCTTAACTATAGGCTCGGAGATTGTCTTTATAAATGTCAACCATCTTAGATAGATGCCATCGTCTAGGTAACACTTTTTGGTATATTGGTGTCCGTTAATCTCATAGTTGCACTCTAGAGAATGGCATTCAGCAAGTTTCACAAACACCGGTGGGCGCTGCAATACGTTCAAAAAGAGTGCCAAATCAGCATGTCATAATTTGCCACAGGTTCAACTACCACACTTAACTCTCCATGATGCCCTTAGTACAAATTTTGCCAAGCAAATGGACAATTCATCCATGATCGTTACATGCAGCCCGTGCTTCCAAGCATCCTAAGAAATCCTCTCGCTTCATTTTGTGCTATCATACAAGTTGTCTCTTCTTTATTTGGTCCTCACAAACAATGTTGTCCAAACATTGTCACTACTTTCCTGCAAAATTTCTACATGCTTCAATATTTGTGGACCTAGACATGTGTAGATACTCGTCTTTTGAATCTACAGGAACTCCATATGCAAGCATCCTCGTAGAAGCACTACATTTCTGAATTATTGACAAACTGGCCATTATGGTGTAGTATTTCTTCATCACAAAATAGGTATCGTACTCTCTCACACCATGCAATATGCACATGCACAACTTCTTGCTCATCCTGAAACGTCTCTGAAAATCATTTAGGGTATATGTTGGCAGCTCGACAAAATACTCTGCCTTGGCTTGGTCTTCCTTCTCCTAAACATTGAACCTCCATATTTGGGAGCGGCATTGTTCAGCTCGTCCCTTGTAGTTGTAGAAGACAAGGGAGAATCTTCAAGTGCTACTCTTCATCGCCGGCGGCATTGGCTTCCTATTCCATAAATGCATGGATCATCAACTCACCCCGTCGCTATGCATAGACTGTGAATCACACAATGAAGCAATCAATCAACCGAATAACCTATGTAATTTTCCAAGGAAAAAATCTAGAAAATGTAGCCTACCGAGGCAGACGGCCGAACACCTTGCGTGCAAGGCGGGCTTGCAAATCACCACGAGTTTTGTGCCTGAAACGGCAATCATCGGTGTTGTCAAACCCTACTGTCTCCTAGACGAGACGTAGAAGGGTCGTCGGCCTGCAAAATCTAGTTGTATTCATGTAATCTCCACTGATGGAAGGATCTAGGTTGGCAACGACGCCGACTAAATGGTGATGAGAACGGAAGCCGAAGCGGTGGGAGAGGCGAGTGCGGACATGCAAAGGGGCTAGCAGTTCGTGTACACACTAGCAAACTACCGACGTGAAATTGGGGTGGCGGCGGACGATTTGGCATGAGTGTGCCTCAAGCAGGGTAGAGGCGAGGTAGCCGAGGGGAATGGTCTCGGTCGTTAGCTTGTGGTACTCACATGTCAGTATCTAATGTGGCATCAACAACCGCTTGTGCCTGGTGCTCACCCGACCCCCCCCCCCCACCCACCCACCCCGTGGGGCGAGGTGTCCTGGGAGCGCTAGACAAATTATTGTGGCGCGCCGGACATAACAAGGCTATGGGGCAGCGGTTCTACGCGTTTTACGTCCGTTGCGTCCAATAGAGCTATGGTGAGGGATTCGGGGGCTTGGCTAGGATGCTCTAACAATATATTCGGTGGATGTAAATTTCACACCATACGGACTGCATATGAATTCTTAGAAAATAATTTTAAAGAATTTGAATCATAGGATAGTGAGAACATTTCTCATCATGTTTTACCTTGTGTTTTTACATTTTTTGTTTAGTATTTTGGTATTTCGCTGCACTCGTAGGAACATATTCCGATGATTTCACATGGTCCCAAAAATAAAGAGGTTGAAGGCCAAATCAATTAAGGCGATTATTTTTTGACATAAATATGCTGATTAGAAGCCATAAATGATTAGAAACCATAAATGACTTCTATACAATTATACACACACCTGCGAGAAAGCCAGGAGAAACTCATGAAAGGGTCCTCACAACGCGTGTTTAGAGACTTGGGGTAAGGCGAAGACTTGGTAGGTACGAGGTAACACAGCTTACCCAGGTTCAAGTCCCACAACGATGGCAGAACTCTACTCAGTGAGAACATTTCTCATCATGTTTTACCTTGTGTTTTTGCATTTTTTGTTTACATATTCCGATGATTTCACATGGTCCCAAAAATAAAGAGGTTGAAGGCCAAATCAATTAAGACGGTTATTTTTTGACATAAATATGCTGATTAGAAGCCATAAATGATTAGAAACCATAAATGACTTCTATACAATTATCCACACACCTGCGAGAAAGCCAGGAGAAACTCATGGAGGGGTTCTCACAGAGTGTGTTTAGAGGCGTGGGGTAAGACGGAGAGTTGGCGGGTACGAGGTAACACAACTTATCCAGGTTCAAGTTCCACAACGGTGGTGGAACTCTACTCGTGCTATAAATCACTATAATGCAATACGCCGAGTTACAGAGATAGGTTTGTTGTGCAAGGCGTTGCACGTTGTACGCAGCAATCTATGAATCGTTTCCCTAAAGGCTCCCGCAGGCCGGCTTATAAAGGCGCCAAGACCTAGGGTTTACAGGGAAAGATCCTTGCCGGACAAGGTAAAGAGTCCTACACCTACACGAACTAGTCTTCCGTGTCTTGTACTCTAAGGCTCCAAGTATGTCGGTGACTCCTGCGTAGCCTTCCTTTATCCGACATGGGCCTCCCTTCAGGATCCGTCTAACTGGGCCGCCCAGCAGGCCATAGACCTTGCTACCAACTATGGGCCACCCGGGTTAGGAAGATTGGTGACATGTTATGAGGATACCCATATAGCATATCCCCAATAGTAGCCCCGGAGGACTTTGAAATCTTGCGCCGTCTTGCTCGTTGATCTCTGAATATCCCGTCTAAGTGATGCCGGCAATCCGTCAAGCAATATCTCAAAGGTCTCCCAAAGAACCCTTTAATCTTCTCCGGCTTCGCAATGTAGCCGGAGATTCCTTGAGTCTTCGTTTCCAGAGTCGGGTAATTTTGTCTTCGATGGAATCTTAGGATATGACCCTTCACTACAACTGTCAGAAGGATGACGTAGGGTACATCCTACTCTTCCTCGAAACTCACAGAAACAAAAAAATAATCATTAGCTATTTTCACACGCGCGAAATCCGAAACGGTGAAGCCACAAAAGACGGAGGACGTGGCGAAATTACCGCGCACGTTCCCTTCCACGTCGACAACGTTCCATCCATCAGATGTTTTTGCATGAATCTTGACACGAGGCTTATATATTTCCACCACGGTCAATTTATTTATTTTTACCCGCATTCGCTCCCAGTCTTCGTCTTCCTCCAGCCGCACGACCGTTCGAGCTCCTGTGCAAAAACCCTAACCAGAGCCTTTTTCTTCCTCCACCTTCCGATCGCAATGGCCCCCAGCAGCTCTACTCCTTCCATGGTGGCGACTCCCGAGGCTACGACGGAGCCATCCCAGGGAGTGAACTATCCGCCAGAGGGGGTGGTTGTTCCTGTCTCCGCCGTGACGGAATCTGCCAGCGATGACCAAGAACGAGCGGTTCCCGAAGCTGCTGAAGAAGAAAGCAAGTCCCACAAGGGGGTGTGGAGAGGCCCCGAAGATCTCCAAGAGCTGGTTGACGAGGGGTACCTCCCTGCGGCGGAGAAGTTCGTCTGGCGGGCGGTGCCGGCCGGCGAGGTGGTCCCTTCTCCCCAACCCAGAGAAAAGGTGTACCTCAAGTCTCAGCTGGTACGCGGCGTAAGCCTGCCAGTCTCCGACTTCTTCTTGGATGTCCTCCGGTATTTCCGGGTACTCCCCCACAACCTCTCTCCCAATAGCATCCTAGTCCTTAGCAATTTTGTAGCTTTGTGCGAAGGATATCTAGAAATCAAACCTAGATTAGATCTGTTTATATATTTCTTCACCGTCAAGAGAGAGTCTGTGGAGTCCAAGGACGAACTGTGGACCTGCGGAACCATTAGCTTTAAGATCCGGCCTAGCAGGCGCTTCCTCGACATCGTAGGGCACGAATCTTGCAAGAACTGGCAGCTCTCGTATTTCTATGGGCCAGATATCCCTCTGCCATACCGTCTTGAGACCTACCCAACTTTGTCGATGGAGCTGTCACCGAAGTGCCCACATGGCGGACTCCAGCCTCTCTTCCTTCCGATGATGAAGCCAATCACGCTGTAAGGCGGATCGAATGGCTCGTAGATGGAAGTCTGTCGGGCTCGGACCTTGCCATGTGCTGGTATGTTAGGCGGATCCAACCTCTGCAGCACCGCGCTCAGCTGATGTGCAAGTATAGCCAAGACAGGAGGGATCCCATGACAATTTCGCGGGATAACTTCTCTACTGACTCCATCAAGCTCCGGCTAAAGGACATCGTCAGAGTGAAGGACAAGAAGCGTGGATTCAAGATCACTTTTGACATGTTCGATTGTGGCAAGTGCCCAGAGGTAGCTTATGTTTCCTTTGTTGCTCGTTATATGCTCTAAGGTTTTTCCGGCTTGAAGTTTGTCCGTCTAACATTTCCATGTATCCCAGCTGGCGACCTTGGTGGCGGATCAAATGGCCTCCCAAGTCTATGATCCTAAGTTGAAGGATATCCAGGTGGTGTCCGACGATGATGCCTCCAAGGATCAACCAGCTCCGGCAGCGCAAAAGCGGAAGAGCTCCACCTCTAACGCTGCTGCCGAGGCCAAGAAGAAGAAACCGGAGAATGGAGTCTCCAAACGTTCCACTTCCACCTTAGAGGCGGAGAAAATGAAGAAGTCCATCGGCATTCCCCTCACCAGGGCTCCTGCCGTGGAGTAAGTACTTTCATTCTCTGACTTATGCTTTTCAGCCCATACCCTTTTTTCAACTCTTGTACTTATACTTTGTACGTTTCAGGAGGAAAGCCGGTGTTAATTTGAAGTGATCCTCCAATGATGTTGGAGGGTCAAAAAACATTCGTGAAATGTTGACCCGGGATTTTCCTGCCAAGTCCTCTCCCGCCACCGCTCCTCCTACTCCTGCCGCCAAGCCTTCTACTGGCCCCACTGGGCCGTCATCTCCCGTCATCCCTGAGACCTCCACCACGGAGATAGATATCAATCCAAACCTTGATGTCTTAGGCTCTATCGAGGCAGACGTTGCTCCCAGCGGTCAGGCAACGCAGGAAAGAACCTCTTCTAAAGTGGCTGAAGCTCTGGCTAAGGATGCCACCGAGAAGGGGAAGGAAGTGGAAGAGGTGGACGTGGAAGCAACGATTGAGGCAGGAGCCTCCACGCCATCATCTGCTCTGAAGGTGTAGGAGGCAGCTAGGGCTTTATCCATGCCTCCGGCTTCAACCTCTCCATTGGCTGCGACTCCTCCGACGTTGAGCCTAGATGATCTCATCAAGAAGGCCGACACAATCTATAAGAATGCTCGGACCTTCCATGACTCCTATGCTTATCTAGCCAACAATCTCAGGATCATTGCCATCGTAAGTTTTTTGAACTTCACTTGCTTTACTTTGTATAGTATATCCCACTGTAGCCCTTGAGCTCTTAGGTGGATAAGTTAATAGTTATTGGCCTGAGTGCTCCAGAGAACTAGGCATAGAACTTGTCTGTGTAGCCCCCGACCGTTTAGTTGAAACTGAAAAGTTCCGACTAGATTCTCTAGAGAAACCAGCTTACTTCAAAATCATGTACTATAGCCCCCGAGCGTTTAGTTGAAACTTGAATAGTTCCGACTAGATGATCTAGAGAAACTAAGCATGCTTATATCATGTGCAGAATGAGAATAAATGGAGGATAGCCGCCAATGAGAGATTTGCTGCTCTTCGGAAGGAGATGGACCTTGAACAGGGTAAAACCAAATTTCTGAAGGAACAGATCAAAAATAGTCAGAGTCTGTTTCCTACGACAACTCCTTGCTTTCCCATTGAGTCATTTCTTCTGTCTTCTGATAGCACTTTCCTATTTCCGTCTTACACAAGGCACTGCTAAGGCCAAGAGCATCGTCGAGCAATCCAAGCATATCCATGAGCTTGATGATGAAAACAAGATTCTGAAGAAGGACCTGACCGAGGCCGTCAAGGGCCATGAGGCAATGATGAAGGCTATGCAAGAGTCTGCGGACGTCGAGATGCAGCGCCTGAAGGATGAGATTGCACAGCTCAAAGACCAGAACCAAGCTACCAAAGAGCAAAATGCTAGGAGTCTTGAGTTGTTCAAGTCCGTCTAGAAGGAGCGCGATGTCTTGGCGGAGACATGCATGCAAGCGGAAACGAGCATCTTTGGTAACCTTTCTCCGTCTTGGTCTATTCCTGTAAATTGGATAACCATTTGATTTGTTTATACTCATGGTCCTTGTATGCTTGTGTAAACCACAACTCCCATTGGCTTAGTGATACATTGCAAATGTATCTATAATTTTTGATGTTCCATGCTTGGTTTTATCTACTTTCTTGTGTTTTGTCCACACTTTGGAGTACTTCTCATATGATTTCTTGGACTAACCTATTAACAAGAGCCACAGTGCCAGCTGCCTGTTTTCTGCTGTTTTTGGTTCCAGGAAAGTCAGAAAATGAATATTCTCGAAATTGCACGGGACAAAAGCCAAAAATCCTATTTCACCAAAAGACTCCCGGAGCCAGAATGTGAGACGGAGTGGGGTTGGGGCCCAGCCACACCACCTGGCCGCGCGGGCTGGGCCTAGCCGCGCCAGGGGGTGGTCTGGCCGCCCCAGGCACCCCCTCGGTCTGCCTCTTTGCCTATAAGTTGCCTTCTGACCAAAAAACTAAGGGGGGTTCGACGTTTTTCTAGAAGGAGTTCCGCTCCGCCACCACCACCAGATTCCACAAAACAGCACCAGAAACTCCGTTCTGGCACCCTACCGGGACGGGGAATTGGAGGAGACCATCGCCATCATAATCACCATCGCTTCTCCATCGACCATCCATGTTCCCCCCATCTATGAGTGAGTAATCCGCCGATGTAGGCTATGGGGATGGTAGGGACTGGATGAGATCATTCATGTAATGGCATTAGATTGTTAGGGCATGGTGCCTAGTATCTTCTATTAGTGCTTTATGACTTTGTTGCAACTTGTTATGCTTAATGCTTGTCACTAGGGCCCGAGTGCCATGCGGAACCAATGGCCCCGAAGTGACAGAAATCGGGATAACCGGAGGGAATGGCTTTGATGTGAGGATCACATGTGTTCATGGAGTGTTAATGCTTTGCTCTGGTGCTCTATTAAAAGAAGCACCTTAATTGCCAGTAGTTCCCTTGAGGCCCCGCTGCAAACGGGCTGGCAGGACAAAAGATGTTGTGCAAGTTCTCATTGCGAGCACGTATGACTATATATGGAATACATGCCTAGGATTATCTAGTACTTGGATGCTTTATCTTATTTATCTGCAATTGCCCTATGTTCTGATTGCCATGTGAATTGTCTTGTCCATGCAACGCCCTTCCATCCATCCCTATGCCTACCGCACTCGAATCCTACTGTTTACTGCTATTGTTACTACTGTCTTTACTTTACTACTACCGCTACTTTACTATTCCTACTACAAAACTGTTGCTACTGATAACTGCTATGAGCAAGATTGTTTCCAAGTGCAGCTGAATTAACAACTTAGTTGTTAAGGCTTACAAATATTCTTTGGATCCCCTTGTGTCGAATCAAGAAATTGGGTTTCACTTCCCTCGAAAATATTGCGATACACCCCCTATACTTGTGGGTCATCACTTAGCCAACTTGGGCGAGGGTGCTCCAAGTACCAAGGAACGCATGATTCTTGCCGACAACTTCGTTAGCACTGCCATCGCCCAAGCCAAGGAGATAAGTCAACCTCTGGGCATCAATATCAAGGGGGCAGACTCAGCATCCAAGTTCGCGGAAATCCTGTGCCGAGCCCCCGAGAAAATCAAAGACTAGAAATCATCTTGCACCCAGGCTGGTGCTAGGATTACCTTGTCCCTAGTCAAGGCTCACTATGACAATGCCGACATCGACTTGGTGACCTCCGGCATGCCCAAGCTGGACGAGGAAGGACAAGAGATCGATAGCGATGCTATTTGGAACTCTTTTGCAGGCTTCGATACCAGGGTTGCCAAGATGGTGAAGGCTGATGTCTTCGTGCCTGCCGAGATCCTGGATGACGACATGGCCACTTCTGAGTCTAGCCCCTCCCCTTCCGAGTTTGACAATCTCTCTCGACCTGGCTCTCCCGATGACGCTACCACGAAGCCCCCCTGCAGCAGAACCATGAAAAACAATATTTGTATTAAATGTGTCTCTGCAAAATGTATGCGGAAAAAACTTATGTTTGTGTAAGGCAGAAAAACTTGTATTTAAGCTTCCTGCAACTTATCTGTTTCCAGCATGTATATATTTTTAAGCAAGTGCTGGCTTATGCATTATTCTGGTTCGTAAGCTCGACCTTTCGTGAGACGGAAGACTCGCAGCATAGAACTATGTTCTCAGGTGATGATGCTTAATAGCACCGTCCAGAACCTAAGAACAAAATCGCCGTCTTTGAGTGCCGAAAAGTCACTACTCCGGAATCCACATAAAAACTTCAGAAAACGTGTAGACCAAAAAACTTAAGCTAACGCTCGTAGGCGGAATTTTCACAAGGGCAAATGCAACCTTGCGCATAAAGGGTTTATATGATCCAAAAATGAACAACTAAAGGAGGTAAAAGACTCAGGGAACATGAGTGGACCAAATGCTTTGTTTCAATGATCATATAACAAACTTATTACATAATATAAATGTGCTAAGTGTAAAAGGGACGTAGTTGTGCTATGTTCCATGGACGATCTGTCTCCGGGTAATCATCATCGGAGTCACGTTGCTTGTGCTTGCGATTTTTTGGCCTATCTTTCAACTCGCGAATATCGACGAGGTAATAGGAACCATTGAACAATTCTTTGCTTATGACGAACAGTCCTTCCCAAGGCAGGGATAATTTGTGTGATTTCACCTGCTTGAGTCTAAGCACCAGATCCCCTTCTTTAAACGATCGATGCTTTACATTGAGACTATGGTAGTCGCGCATCTTCTACTGGTAGACGGCAGATCTCTAGCATGCCAGCACGTGCTCTTTTTCAAGTAGGTCCACAAATAGCCGTCTGGATTCTTAGCGTCATCTTCCTTGTAGGCAGAAGCTCTTGGTGCATCGTGGAGGATGTCGAATGGGAGAACTGCTTCTGCTCCATAAACCATGAAGAAAGGAGTCAAGCCGGTAGATCTGTTGGGTGTTGTTCGTAAACTCCACAAAACAGATGGTAGTTCCTCCGCCCATGCTCCAGCTGCTCTACGTAGCAGTGCCTCTAAGCGTGGCTTGATTCCGTGCAGAATTAGTCCATTGGCCCTTCCAACTTTCCCATTTGACTGCGGATGTGCCACAAAAGCTAGGTCAAGGCAGATGCCTTTCTCATGACAGTACTCCTCAACTTCTCCGAGAGATAAATTTCTGCCAATATCGGTGATGATGTTATGTGGGAGACCAAATCTCACCACTAGATCCTGGACAAACTTGAGGGTTGTTGCCCCATCGAGCTTTCTAATGGGTTTAGCTTCAATCCATTTTGTGAATTTGTCCACTGCTACTAGCAAGTGTGTGAATCCACAGGGTGTTATCTGCAAAGGTCCCACCATGTCTAGCCCCCAGACTACAAATGGCCAAGTTATTGGTATTGTTCGCAATTCTTCAGCTGGAACACTTGGTTGTCTTGCATAAAATTGACACCCGAGGCATGTTTGTACCAACTTGTCGGAGTCCGCCTTGGTAGTTATCTAGTAGAATCCTTGTCGGAAGGCCTTTTCCACCAACGACCGGGGAGCAGCGTGATGCCCGCAATCTCCGAGATGTATTTCTCTAAGGATTTCAATACCTTGCTATTGGGAGATGCACTGCAGGAATACTCCTGTGGTACTTCTTTTGTATAGCTGGCCGTCAATGATGACATAGCCTTTTGCTTTGCATACTATTTGCCGGCTTTCTACTTTGTCAGCGGGCAAAGTTTCGTCTTGTAGGTAATCCATGAACGGTTTCGTCCAAGCCGGAGAGGTCACTGTTACTGCGTTAACAAATGAGTGCACTCTATCCGGGTTGTCGAGGTCCGCTGCCTTCACGGATGGAGTCCGTAAATGCTCCAGGAAAACGCCTAGCGGAATTGGTCGACGAGATGATCCAAGCTTTGACAGAAGATCTGCCACCTCATTATCCTCCCTTTTGACGTACTTGACTTCGTAGCCGTCGAAGCACTTGGCTATTTAGTCTACTTCGTCTCGATATGCCGCCCTCATAGGGTTCCGCGTGTTCCAAGTGCCAGCTACTTGCTGGACAACCAAGTCGGAATCTCCACAGCAAACTATGTGCTTGATGCCAATATCCTTGGCTACGCGAAGTACATGAATGAGGGCCTCATATGCCGCCATGTTATTGGTAGTGTTGAAGTGGATCTGCAGGACGTATTGCAACTTCTCTCCTATTGGTGATTGCAATAATACACCAGCCCCCGAGCCATTGAGTAACTTGGATCCGTCAAAGTGCATGACCCAATACTCTGGCTCTAGTACAGGAGTGTCTTCTGGTAGTTCTGTCCAATCCGCAAGAAAATCCGCCAATGCTTGTGATTTGATAGTGTCGTGTCGCTTGTAGGTGATGTCGAAGGCGGCGAATTCAATGCCCCACTTTTCCACTCTCCCTGTAGCGTCGCTGTTGTTGATGATGTCGGACAGTGGAGCTTTGCTCACTACTGTGATGGGGTGCTCCTAGAAATAGTGCCTTAACTTGCGGGAAGCAAGGAAAACTCCATAAGCTATCTTCTGGTACTGCGGGTAATGCTGCTTGGATTTCGTCAAGACCTTGCTCACATAGTAAACGGGTCGATGAACTCCGTATTTGTGCGTTGGTTCCTTGCGCTCCACCACGATGATGATGTTGATTACTCGGTTGGTCGCCGCCATGTAAACTAACATAGGCTCCCTTGGCACCGGTGCTGCAAGTATAAGGGGGGAGAAGAGTATTCTCTTCAACTCCTGAAGTGTTGTGCCAGCTTCGTCCGTCCATGTGAATTTGTCTGCCTTCTTGAGCAACTTGTAGAGCGGCATAGCCTTCTCACCAAGTCGGCTGATGAACCGGCTTACTGCTACAACGCAGTCTGTGAGCCTGTGTATGTCCTTCGGGCATGTCAGGCGTTTGATGTCGAGGATGGCCTTGATTTTCTCTGGGTTCACCTCAATTCCGCGATGCGAAATAGTGAAACCCAAGAGTTTGCTGGATGGTACCCCGAGGACGCACTTCTTTGGGTTCATCATCATGTTGTATTTCCAGAGATTGTCGAAGGTTTCCTGCAAGTCAGCGATAAGATCATTTGATTTCTTTGACATTAGCGTGATGTCGTCCACATAGGCATGTACGTTGCGACCTATTTGGTCGTGTAGGCAATGTTGCATCGTCCGCTGGTATGTGGCACCCGCGTTTTTCAACCCAAAGGGCATCGTGGCGTAGCAATACGTGTCGTAGTGTGTGATGAATGAAGTGGCCAATTGGTCCGACTTTTGCATCCGGATCTGGTGGTATCTTGAATAAGCATCGAGAAAACACAAAAGTTCCAAGCCAGCCATCGAATCAATGACTTGGTTAATGCGAGGCAAAGCAAACGGATCCTTTGGACACGCTTTGTTCAAGCCGGTGTAATCAACGCATATTCTTAATTCATTGGTTCCCTTTTTGGGGACAAGTACAGGATTTGCCACCCAACGGGTGTGAATAACTTCTCGGATAAAGCCAGCCTCAAGTAACCTAGCTATTTCTTTGCCTATAGCCCTTCGCCTTTCATCACCAAAGCGTCGTAGAGGTTGTTTCACCGGTTTGGCATTTGGATCAATATTCAAGCTGTGCTCCACAAGTTCCCTAGGTACACCTTTCATGTCGGCAGGTTGCTAGGCAAAGATGTCCCTATTCTCACGGAGGAACTCGACGAGCGCGCTTTCCTATTTGGGATCCAGGTCCGTGCCAATGGCAGTGGTCTTTGAGGAATCTCCTTTGACAAGCTCCACCTGCTTGGTCTTGATGGCGGCCTTGGAGGCGGGTTCGACAACAGTAGTCTGCTTCTTCGAAGCCGGCATCTCCGAGACATCGACCTGGTTCTAGATCTCCTTGAACTCCTCACCATAGAGGACTGCTTCGGCGAAGGCGGCTTCGCTGAGCTCGCACGCCCGTGCCTTGGTGAAGCTTCCATCAACGGTGATGATGCCATTTGGTCTGGGAATCTTGAGTTTGTTGTAGACAAAGCATGGCCTTGCGAGGAAGGAGTGGAAGATGCCGCGTCTGAAGATGACGTGGTACACGCTCTTGAAAGGCACCACTTCGAAGGTCATGCGTTCTTGGCGGTAATTGTTTACATCGCCAAAAGCGACCGGAAGGGTGATGCATCCCAAGGAATTCTACTTGTCAGCCAGGGACTACCCCATGGAACACGGTGTTGCTCTTACTTAGCTGGATCTCCGTCAAGTTCATCTTGTGCAGTGTATCCAGGTACATGTTGTTGATGCAGCTTCCACTGTCCACGAGGCACTTGGTGAACTCCGTGCCATCAATCAAAGGGTTGATGACCATGGCATACCGGTTCTCTGTTGGTATGAGTTCTGGATGGTCCTTCCTATCCCAAGTAATTGGAACTTCTGACCACCTGACTTACTAGGGAACCGGAGGGAGGGTAGCCATCAGTATCCTCAGCGAGGTTTTCTGGGCCCGGACGGTTGGGGTGCCAAGTAAGGTGTGGTAACATGGAGCCTTCTTTTCGAAGGGATTTTTACCTTTTTTCCTCTCCCTTGTCGGAAGATTTTGGGTCCATGTCCTTGTCGATATCACTTGATTCCTTGGGTTCTTCCTCCTTCTTCTTCCCTTTGCCTTTTCCGCGGGGTCTGTTTTTCCAACTTCGCTTGTAGCCGGACTCAGGGTCCTCCTTGAGATCATTGACAAACTTGCACTAGCGATTGGTGTGGGTGGATTTGCCATTAGCGTCGAGATGGACGAAACACAACATATTGTGGTACTCTTCGTACGTTTGGGGAACGCGGGGCACTGAGGGTGTAGTGTCACTCCTCTGCTGGCCACTGTTGGCTCCCCTGCCACGTCCACGATGTTCGACATTGCCTCTGCTAGTGAATGTTGCAGCGAACATGTCGGCTACTTGCTTCTCGTCAGGCAGATTCTTTCGCTTGTTATTGTTTTTCTTCTTGGCCTGGGTAGGGATTGCTATTGCCGGCAACGATCCACGCGCGTCGTCATTAGCAGCGGCAAACTTGCTAGCCATGGCGATCATTGCATTGAGGTTGAGGTCATTGTTATCCTGCCTGCGCTTCAACGTATGCCGGAGCAAAGTTCCCTTTTCCAGACCATCAATGAAGGCGGCCATAGTGGTCTGTTCGTGCATCCCTGCACAGGAATTTTTCATATCCAGCCAGCGAGAGAGGTAGGCATGGGAAGTTTCATCCTTCTCTTGCACACACCGCTGTAGATCTCTGACAGTGCAGGGTCATTTATATGTACCCTCGAAGTTCTTGGTGAACGCTTCATGCATGTCTAGCCAATTGCATATTGACTTCTCTGGCAAGTCGTCGATCCATTGTCGGGTCGTGCCGGTCAACATGAGCGGGAGGTACTTGACGGTGACATTGGGGTTTCCTCCTGTGATGTGGATCGCTTCGATGTAGTCCTGCAACCACGTTGCTGGCCAGGCGGTGCCGTTGTATGGCTTGATGGTCTTGTCTATCCGAAGGCCCTTGGGGTAAGTTGTGGCCCGTATTACTGGTCCAAAACATTGTGGCCCAAGGTATGGGAGCTCCTGAGCTTCTTGGATCTTGTCCAGCCGCGATCGTTCGTCATATGGCTCTGGCTGCTTCCCTTTTCTGTCATGGGGAGGAGAGTTCTGGCGTGGTTTATGAGACCCGCCATGTCCTCCGCCATGATGGATACTAGGTGGCGATGGTGGCGGTGGAGACGGTGGGTTAGCTCTCTTGATGTGCCCCTCCTACGACTCCTCGCACCTATCGCGGTTGCTTGTCG
Source organism: Avena eriantha (assembly GCA_910589775.1). NCBI lineage: Eukaryota > Viridiplantae > Streptophyta > Magnoliopsida > Poales > Poaceae > Avena > Avena eriantha. Next base: position 272,860,984 of record OU342740.1, on the reverse strand, counting down.
GACGTGGCGGTTCCTTGCGGGACCTGCTCTTGTGTCTGTCATGGCCGTTGCGCTCTCCGGCATGCCGAGGCTGTTCGCCCTGATCACGTATAACGATACCGGGCTAGGACCGCCTTGGAGGTGGCATGCTTGTACGATGGCGCGGCTCTGGTACCTCGTGACGTTGAGATGGTGGTGGAGGTGGCGAGTGATGTGGACGAGCCTTTTCTCTATGGTCGGAGGATATAGGGATAGCGTCAGTCCTGTTGCGTGCCTCTCTCCATCTTCGCTCTGTCGAGCCTGTACACGATCCTTCGTCACGGGGAGGTTTTGGCCTTCTGCGGTTGTTCAGGGTTGACTGGCACAGCTCCGGGTTGGATTCGAGCCTCTGCGAGGCAGCCTTTTCTGTTGCTTGTATGCCTTAGCGACGAGGTCGTACACCTGAGAAACTGGTTCTGGCAACCTATCCTGTTCCAGGAGGGTCTTGGCGATGGCAATGTTGAGAGCGGGGGTTAGCATGACCTGCCTCCCCTCAGAATTTATGTAAGGGGTGGATTTTGTCGACTTAGACCCATCAAACCCCAAACCTCGCCGAACGCCGGAATCTTGGACGACGTGAGCTGGCGCCTTCTTTGTTTTATGCTTTAACAACAATTTTTTGTATTCGGCCTCCATAGCTTTTGCCGCCTTGATGGATTGTTGCGCCTTAGCCATATCTTCCTCCAGCTTAGTGCCTTGCTCCGCGATGCATTTGGCCTCCGCCAAGATTTCCGCACGTTTCTCATCAAGCTCAGTAACGGTCCAGATATGGGCGACTATGATTGGCTCAACGAGAAGTGCGTCGTAGATTGCTTTGTCGGCAGGAGTGGCTAATGGGTTGCCAGCTGCAGATGTTGACGGTGGCATTGGCGGCTGATTTGATTGTCGGGCCGTATTAGGGGCCGTGGCGAGTTCCTGCACCGGTGGCGGGCGGGTAGCCGGGGAGGCAGAGCCTTGTCCGGAGCCGGAGGCTCGGCGGCTTTTTTTAGCTGATGCTGTCCTGGTGACCGCTGGCGCGGGCAGAGCTCTCTCACGTTCCCATTCCTGTTCGTCTTCTTCCACCACGCTCCCAATGGCAACTAGCACCTGGTGGGAGGTGTTGGTCTTCCCGGCTCGCTCCTTCTTCTCGATCTCCTACTCAATCTCTCTCATAACAGCGTCATATTCGTCCGAGTTAGCGTCCGAGCCGCTAGCATCCATACTGATGTCGGCGTAAAGCGTGTCAAGGACGGAGTCGGAGTTGGCTTCGGTGGGCGCCAACTGTCGTGGTATTGCCGATGAGTACGCCATGGAGGGGTCCTCACAGTCGTGTTTAGAGACTTGGGGTAAGGCGGAGAGTTGACGGGTACGAGGTAACACATCTTACCCAGGTTCAAGTCCCACAACGGTGACGGAACTCTACTCCTGCTATAAATCACTATAATGGCAATACACCGAGTTACAAAGATAGGTTCGCTGTGCGAGGTGCTGCGTGTTGTATGTAGCAATCTATGAATCATTTCCCTAAAGGCTCCCGCAGGCTAGCTTATAAAGGCGCCAAGACCTAGGGTTTACAGGGAAAGGTCCTTGTCGGACAAGGTAAAGAGTCCTACACCTACACGAACTAGTCTTCCGTGTCTTGTACTCCAAGGCTCCGAGTATGTCGGTGACTCCTGCGTAGCCTTCCTTTATCCGGCATGGGCCTCCCTTTAGGATCCGTCTAACTGGGCCGCCCAGCAGGCCATAGGCCTTGCTACCAACTATGAGCCACCCGGGTTAGAAGGATTGGTGACATGCTATGAGGATACCCATATAGCATATCCCCAACATGTTGTATAGCCGGGCTTCGACGTAGGGACCGTCATACGACCAACCATCGGGGCCGCCTTTTCAAATACTTTCACCCTATGCAATGGGATCAAAAGTTGGACGCATAGAGAAGCCACAAAGGACCAAAATCTCACCTTCAGAATGGATATGGAGAAAGAATTCGTAGAAGGGAATCCATCTCCACTGTAGTTCAGATATTTGATCCTCTGACATCGATCTTCAGCATCAAATATCCCCTCACCCATCTCCCTGTAATTCCAAACACTAATGTGGATTTGCACGTGTAATCATTTAATCCTCCGTACTTCATTTATATTATTATAATGATGTTGTTTGCCTCCGTATGTAAGTAGGTATTTTTGTTTTGGGGAAGGCCGAGAAACACTACCACCACTATGAATTGAAAAAAAACTATCTATGTTTTTAATTATATAAATGTATAGTAATGTTTTTCATGATATTATGTGAACATCGACAATGTAGTATTGAGCCCTACATGAACGTTGGTGTATGGTGGATTTAGCCCTACATGAACGTTGGTGTATGGTGGATGTTGGTGGATGCAGTTGTGACATAAGTCGTCCTCCTCCTAAACCATGCAACAACGAGGGTGCACACAGATTCATATGTAATATGTTGTTATCTAAAATCATGGGATGGCCCTTAATTGCTAGTGTACTCCGGCGATTGCTACTGGAGGACTAGTTTTGGTTGTGAGGGTGTGATGACCGATATTTCTAGATACACCTTTACGTGGGACTCCGCTTGTGCGCATGAATACAAATAAAATATATTATCATCCTAATCATATTTTAGTAGATGCTAGTGGTGAATCCAACCCCGTCCCCAAGAATTCTTATAACCCTATTGCAGCTTCATCACTATTTACGTTGTTTATTCTCCTTTGCGTTCTCTACTCGTGTTCTTTTAATATTGTTTTGTTTTCAAACATCCACAAACACTTCTGGCACTCTCCTGTTTGAAATTAAAGATAACTTGGAGATACGGTTTGGTAAATTCATAACAAGGACATAAATTCATAAGTACATTTCTCTTGTAAAACATGAGCAACACATAATCCTTCTAGAGGCCAAACCTCCATTTCTCCAACTCATTGTTCCTGTTGCTTGACTCTTCCTCAAACTATTATTGTGTAAATAGTTAAAGAATACAATTTTTATCGAATTAGTTGCTTTGAAACCCTTTCGTTTAATTAGCCAACCCAACCTTTTTCTATGCTTTGATTTCTAAGGCCTGTTTAGTTTGAATACCACTTTAATTTGATTTTTTTACAATAGAATTTACAATAAAATCGGTGTTCGAACAAGTAGGGCAGACAACTTTACCACGGTACCCAGGAGCCCCATTTGTCTGTTTTCTCAATTTCTCATAGTAGAGCAACTTTACCAAAGCTCGACATCGTCTATAGGAAGATGGAGGATTGAGCAACATTGGTGGTGAGATAGAGAGAGAGCTCCACTCATTTGGGGGAGGGGAGGGGGGCACGTGGGAAAGAGGGGTGAGCTCAGAAGCGGTGGTGTTGAGAAATAGGTAGTGAGAGCTCGACAACAACGTGTGTGAGAGAGGAAAGCTTGGCGGCGGCGGTTGTCGGCTTGAGAGAGAGGAGACGAGGGGCAGACAGAGGTAATGTGGAAGTAATCGGTGTTGATGTGTGCATGAGAGAGGGAGAGATGAGCTTGGAAAGATAGTGGTGAGGAAGAGAGAGAAGGGGTAGGTGGGGTCTCCCTATGACCGTTGGGCCAGGGCGAGCATTATGTTGACGTGGCGCGGACAACTGACAACCAAGTGGGTTCCAGTTCTCCCCCAAGGCTCCGAAATTGGGACAAATTGGGGCTTCCCCAATTTTTCGGACAGTGAGGGGTGATCTTGGGTGCTATTTTTTGCCCACGCCCTCGTTTGGACAATTACAGCAAAGGAGGGTGCCATTTCCAGGTTTTTTTTCCGCAGCAACCCGTTTCCATACTGTTAATAATCGGGAGACTGCACAAACGCAAAGTTTAACCGGAGTAGCGAGAAAGGAAGCGTACATTGTTCCACTCCAGTGTTTTGATTGTCTTGCACATGGCTTCACCAAATTTGTTGGATCTTTTGTCACGCAGCCACAGAACTACAGCATACGCGGTTGTCGCTGGAATAATACTTCACAACATATGCAACATACGGATCCGTATTTCTGTGTATGCGTGCTAATTTTTGAGGTTGGCACTTGTATTGTACCAACTGTTTTATGCAACATACGGTTCTGTATTTCTCTCTAAAGTTGAAGATTGCAGAATTTATGCTGAAATGAAGCTGCGTGTCCTAGTGTTTATGGATTCTAGCGTGCTGTCTCTTTTAAGACTTCTTATTTGCAGGAAAGGAAGCACGATTTGAGTTGACGAAGACTGTTGGACCCTGTGGCAATCGGCTCATCTGTGCAGAACTGAATGCCTGACGTAACCTTCCACTGAATAGTGCGTGGTAATCAGGTGGCACGAGGAAACACCAGCGCGCATCAAACAGTCTCTTCTCCTTCAGAAAGGGACAACGCTGATCTTGACACAGTCAGGAGATCAGAACCTTAAACAGTCAGGAAATGTCTCAATTATAACAGTAAATAGAGTAGTTATAATGGGGTGAGCTTACCTGAAGATTTAAGTATATAATTTTGTTTTCATCACATTTTTAAGAAATGAATAGTACTCCCTCCTTTCTAAAATATAAAGCTTTGTGAAAGGAGTGTATCTAGACCTCTTTTAGTGTGTAGGTTTACTTTAAACTTAGATGAACCTACATTGTTAGCTTTGCGACAAGTAAATAATGAAGAATGGAAATAAAATCGCAGCAAGGGGGACACAGATTTAACGTGGAAAACCCTCTCCACCAAAGAGAGGGAAAAAATCACGGGCGCCAGCCAGCGAAACTTCACTATAACGAAGAGTGTTTATACAACGCCGGGGATTTCACAAATGCAACTTTTTCCCAACCAGCGGCTTACAAGAAGTATATATAGCGGTGGTAACCTAGGTCATCAACGATCCGTACCGCGGGGGGTGTCGCCCCCCGCACCCCCCACAGGCGTCCCTGGCGACGGGCCTCGCTCCGCTCCGTCAGAAGTTGGCCTCTACTTTGTAGAATTTGGATCAACATATAACAAACTCCACCTTGAGACAAATTCCTTCTTGTAGCATCAACAATAATCATCTTCCTGAACAAACAAAGAAAATACCTTCGGCGCCAACAGTCACTTGGACTAAGCAGTTATACCAACTAAGCTTGAGCATAGCTCAAACTTAGCAACAGGAACATGCTTTGTCATCATATCAGCAGGATTATTATGAGTGCTTATCTTGCATACCTTTAGTGTACCTTGTGCAACAACATCACGAACATAATAATACTTGATATCAATGTGCTTTGTTCTCTCATGAACATCTGATCCTTAGTACGGTAAATAGCACTTTGACTGACACAGAACAGATTAATGCAAGAATCATCCTGACAAAGCTCAGCATACAAACCTTTCAACCAAACAGACTCTTTGTAAGCTTCAGCAACATCCATATATCTACTTCGGTTGTAGATAGAGCAACAACTGGTTGCAGCGTTGTCTTCCAACTCACGGCACATCCATCTACCGTGAACACATAACTTGTGAGGGACCTCCTCTTATCCAAGTCGGCAGCAAAATCTGAATCCACATAGCCTGCGAGTCCCTCATCAGTCCTGTCAAACTTCAAGCAAGCGTTGGATGTGCCACGTAGGTACCTGAAAATCCACTGAACAACTTTCCAATGTTCTTTACCAGGATTAGCCATGTGACGACTCACCAAACTCATAACATATGATAAATCAGGGCGAGAGCAAACCATGGCATACATCAAGGAACCAACAACACTAGAATAAGGAACTCGAGACATGTACTCAATATCTTCATCAGAACTAGGACATTGCAATGCTGACAATTTAAAGTGAGAAGCAACAGGAGTACTAACTGACTTTGCATCATGCATATTAAAACGTTGAAGAACTTTTTCAACGTAACTTTGCTGACTAAGAAACAACAACCTAGATTTTCTGTCCCGTTTAATTTCCATACCTTCGGCCCAAGCCTCCGGCGACAGGCCTCACTCCGCTCCGTCAGAAGTTGGCCTCTACTTTGTAGAATTTGGATCAACATATAACATACATACTAAAAGAAGTTTAGATACACTCTTTAAACAAAACTAAAACGTCTTATATTTTAGAACGGAGGGAGTATATGTTACCAACATATAGGTCCATGTCAATCAAAATATCAGCCAATATATTGGTCTATATGGGCCGGTGTGTGCGAAAATGATATTTACGATATGATATGCAAAATTGGTTTCGGCGGCCCAACGATACCGGTATTATCAGCCGTATCGGCCTATATTTAGAACCATGATCTGACTTACGGGTACTGAATTTGAAAGTTCTAACTTTGTCAAAAGTACTGAAATTGTTCTGTTAGACAACGCCTAAGCTTCAGATCCTTTCTGTCCTCGGTTCTCTGCAGATTTGGAGATATAAGAATTACCAATAGATATTGGCTGTACTTTCTTTTGAGCAATCTCTTGGACCTTGGATATGATATACTCTTCTGCACTTATTCTTCAGGAACCTGAAAGCCTAGAGTGCATAAGACGGGTTCGTCATCTCGATTCTCGGAGAACATAAGTGTGATCAGTTCAATAATCTCGGTTCTTGGATATGATTTACTCGTCATATATGGTCAATCATTCAATAGCCTCTGGTTTATCTCCCCCACGCTCGGTGGGCAATGTATTTGGTAACTGGTTGCACGAGATAGATGATAAATACAGAATCTTATTTAGGGTGGGAGCGCTTGCCATTATTTGATCGTTGTGGCTATGTAGAAATGAAGATTTTTAATTCTAACGTGTCTTCGACTCTGCAGGTTATTCATCGGGTTACGGCTATTCTACGATCATGGATTACTCTCCAACGTTTCGAGTTCTGCGTTTGCGAAAGGGTGCTCACGTTTGGAGGATATGACGAGGGATATTTTCTTCCGACATGGATGGCCGCGTGATCTGCGGATTGAGTTACCTTAGCAGCTTGTCATGGACAATCTTCGAGTCATTTGTTTTTCTCGTTCAGACCTTTTTGTAACTGTTTGATTTGATCGGCTGTGTACATCCTAGTTATGCAGAGACCAGGTATAAACATTATGAAAGTAATAAAGCGCCAATTTCAAAAAAAAAGTGTGATCAGTTCATTTCCAGAGAGCCTAGGCATGATTGCGGATGATGAATATGTCATCATTGGATCAGCTAATATCAACCAGAGGTCCATTCAAGGAACCAGTGATACTTTTTTTTGACGAAAAGGTAGCCTGGTCTGGTTTTCATTATATTAGAAAGAGAAGTACAACATGTGCTCCCTCCGATCCAAATTAGCGTTTTCAGATTGGCTAGATTTGAATGTATCTAGCACTAAAATATGACAGATACATTCGATTCTGGACAAATATGATAACATAATTGGATCGGAAGGAGTACACGTTTTAAAGGAAAGAGAAACGAGAGAAAATAAAGCCTAGGAGGCCCTACTCCCTAGCAACAACGTTTTCCAGAAAAAAAAAGAGTCAAATCTGGTTCTCTTGATCTCTGAACCAGAGATACTGAGACTGCAATGGAAGCGTATCAGCAATAGTACACCTGGGCAAATAATATTTCTGATCCCCATGGACAGGTAAGGCCTCATCTTTCAAGCTCTATTTCTCACTTTGTTGTTTTAGACATGACATGGTCTCTGATGCACCCATTGGCATTCAGATTTGCATACTATATGTGTGACGCTTGATGAAATACAATCACGTAAGAACAGACAGATTAAACTGGATGCAGTTATCTCATGTTTTAGTATACCCTATCTTAGATTTGCATACTATGTCTGAAATCATTCTCCAAATCAAATTTGGTGATTTTACATTTAAGTTTACCGCTACAGAATGTCCCTATGGGCTGAACATATTGGGGCTATCGAAAAAAGACCTACAATTACAACCATCCAGAGAGCCTATAGAGTGCATAAGACAGGTTCGTCATCTGGGTTCTTGGAGAACATAAGTGGGATCAGTTCATTGCCAGTGAGGTGACTGAGATGAGAGGCCACCTCCTGAAATACCCTGTAAGTGTTGACCGTAAAGGCCAGGTGAAGCCCTTGCCATGATGTACAACATTCCCAGACACTCGTGGGAACATTTGTGGCTTCTTCGGAGGCATGGAAGAACACCGACCTTTTTTAACTAAACTAAATGACCCTCTGGCCCATTTATTCCTAAACATGGTCTCTACAAAACTTATTGCTGCTTCTGGCCCCTTGGCCATTTAGGTTGGCGTGACTGAAGCCCAGGAAATGCCAGTTGGGCTGGCTGGACAAAAAAATGACTTAGCCATTTTTGGCCCAAACCTGATAGATGACGCCATTCTGATTGGCTAGACTGCAGAAATCCTGGAGCCTCTGGGTCAAAAAAAAACAGCTAAGCGACGCCTTTTACCTTGTGGGACTCAAATGACTTAGAATTTTTCAATATCCAAAGTTCTGATATCACCAGCTTAATTGGCGTCTGATGGGTTCAGTCCCGCTAGCCCAAATGGCACGAACCCAAAGGGCTAGAATCAGAAAGAAGTTTTCTGAGGAACCATGTCTTCCATTATGTTGGCTTAAGTGCCATTTAGGGCAAATGACTCAAGAAAACCTCACAATACGAATTTGGTTACGCAAGTACATACTTGCTGGTGACTTTTGACATAATCTGGACAAGTAAACTGGCAATTGGCAAGAAGCATTTTTGCACTCCGTGATAACATAGACAGGGAGCATATTTTGTAAGCAGATATAGGTTGCAGGCAAGTAAAGCAAATACAAGTTTAGAATAAATTCCCTCTTTCTCTGTGCCCTTCCTTGCCAAATGTGTAGGGAACATGCAACATTTAGCAACCATCTAGTCATTTACCTTTTATATCTGGGCATTCCTTTTTTTTATGAAAGAATATCTGGGCATTCCTGGATACTAATGAATTCAGACACTGAAAAGGAAGAAAAGAACAGATACCATATATAGTACCGCAACTGGAGAAAGAGCACCCTCTCTTTGCAAAAGATGGCCAACCATTGCAGGGATCCGGATCTAGCTTGCTGATCCGGCTACCATTGTCACGATATATCATCTATAGTGTGAAGATAAGTTGTTCCTGCTACAGGTACATGTTTTTGCCGCGCTATTAGTTACACTGTGTATGTGCCCTACATGTCAAGACTGATACTATCCAGACCAGAAGTAATCAATTGACTGCTCAGCTGTTTTGGGCGGTGATCAAGGGGACTGATAGGGAGCAGAGAATAAGGATCATCCAAGAAGCTTGTGTAGCACAAGCATGTACTGTTAAAATAGGCTTTCGCCTAGCTATATTAATATAGCAACCACTTAATACAAAGAGGTACACCACGAACAAATGCTGGAGAGGCAGCAAACACAAGCCCAAAAGAAAAAGAAAAAGAAGCAAAGGAGACAACGACGAATCGACCCACAACCGCTGCGCTCACCAAAGATATACCACCACGCTCCTAACATCGGATCAACAAGTACCAAGCAGCACCTTTAAGAAGGGAGCGACGACACTGCTGCCCGGGCCATCGGACTGGTCCTAGAGTTTCCTCCGGCACACAGAGGGAAATGAATGTGGTAGCCACGACGCCTTCCATGAAGGAATGGTGCCACTTGTAGGTGGCACCGCGTCATTGTCGAGCGTGCCGACAAAGTTCCCGAAAAAACCTATCTACTACCCTCGGACGATCCAATGTCCAGGACCCGCGAGGCCGAAGCCTCAACCACCAAACTCGTCGCCCACCAGCTTATGCCCCTACGGTCACGAAGCTGTCAACGTCGTCTCACCGGAGCTAGCAACACGAGGCCAGAAAACGAAGGTGGAAGGTCGCCTGAAATGGGGTCAGCAGTACCGCGACCGCGCGGGAGGGAACTGCCTCCACAGCCAAAGATAGTAGTCGACCGGACGCGACAGCAAGACAAACCAGTCCTAGTAGGATCCGGCCAGGTTCAGAAGACCGATTCATACACTAGACCGGTTTTTTTTCTAGGGAAGTCACCAAATCCACAAACCACGGTGTGATCTGTAAACAGGGCACTCATATACTAGACCGGTCCATTGTTAGAACGGGTTACTTTGGTCCATCGTCTGGAACTCGGTCATAGATTTTAACTTAAATCGCGTGAGATTAAGAGCATGAGCGCTTGAAGAAGACGAAAGGATCATGTGCAAGCACGCATCCTCGGCGGCAATCCAAGGCGGTGCCGCGGTGGTTGAGAACAAGCAGAGAAATTGCTCGTCATATTTCAGCAGCATAGCTCATTCAGGTAATGCTTAGCCAGTAAGAAACGACGAGCTGACTCCTGAACCGTGCAGAGAAATTGTGTTCGCCCGTTACCGGCACGGCATCCATTCAGCTCATGCACGCGGAAGACTGCAAAAGGTCACGCGGTTGCCACAATTGACGTCTCTCTGAGCAGTTATGCAGAAGACTGTCGGGCTGATACTTCAGAAGAGTCCACTACCATTTCCAGGAGAGACTCCTCACACAGTTTTTTTTATTCGGACGGCGAGTTTTCGTCCAGTCGTATTCTCAGACGGATTTGTCCGGCGTTCCCAGACGACACCTGGATGAAGCGAAATAACGGGTGGGTCAGTGCTGTCGGCGATAGAAGGCCGAGCTCCCGCCTTCCTTCTCCATTTTCTGCCTTTCTTCTCCATTACCCACCACAACTCCCGCCAGTTCCCTGAGCTCCCGCCCACCATGCCGCCCAAGAAATTCGCCCAACCACAAACCACTAACGGCGGACCAAAGGAGCCGAAGCCGTGAGCACAGACACCGAGGCCGGAAGGCTGGACCGACACAGCCTGGGCGAAGGATTGCCAGCAGAGGAAAATCAAAACCGAAAGCCGAAAGAAGAGAACGCGGAAGAAGAAGGAGGCCGGCGAGGAGGAGGAGGCGCAAGCGAGCATGAAGGCGAAGTCGGCGTCCAAGTGCGCCTCGCGAGCGGCCATGGGCCACCCACCTCTCCATGCGGGGCAGTACGGCGTGCCTTGGGGGAGCTAACCCAGCATCGGATCTCTGGTTGGGTTCTCGCAGATCTCGCCGACGTTGTTCTAGGAGGGCCAAGCGAATCCACGCCAGAGGTTCTCGTCGTTCCCCGAGTTTGACGGCGGATTCAACCTCAATGTGCTCTTCCCTAACTACCCTGCACCTCGCCTGCCGGTCTTCAACATGGTCATCAACATCCCCTGCGCTGGCTCTCCCGTGTATGCGGGCAGTCGCCGGCATCACACAGCAGCCCTCTTACATTCGCCCAAAGCAGCATGTCTGTCGTTCAGTTCGGCTTCACCCACAACATGTTTCACGGAATGTCGGGCGACTCGTACATGGCGGACATGATCGCGGCCGGTAGCTTGTTTTTCACGCAAGAGAGGTCCCGCGTCGATGCCGAGCAAGGCCCTGACTCGCAGGACCTCGCCGACAACCAGGCGAACGACCAGACGCAAGGCGGGGATGGGAAGGAAGCTGAAGAGGACACTACGGCGATGGCCAAGGGCAGGGGAGAAGAAGAGGAAGTCGAGGGTGGCACCACCGATGGAGCCCCGCGTCAAGTGGACCGAGGCATGGAAGTCGGTGAGCATGGACGTCATCACCGACGCAAACCAAAACTCGGAGAACTAGTGGAGGTGTGTCAAGCATGCGTTCGATGAGCGCAATCTATTGGATCCCGTGTTCAACAAGTTCCACAAGGAACGCGGCGAGAAGGCCATGGCGAATCATTGGGGTGCAACAAGCGTGTAGCAAATGGCATGGCATTCTAGAATAAATCGAGCATCGCCCAATAAGCGGCGCAAGCATGGACAGCAAGGTAATGCAATTCGCCGATGCCATGCCGAGTTCATGTCGTTTTTGACTGACAATTCGCCTTGCGTTTGAAGCTAACTCGTGCTCTCGGCATGTACCGTGACGACACCAATATGGAGTTCAAGTTTTACCATGTGTTCGACAGGATCGAGAAGTGCTAGAAATGGCTAGACACTCGTGTGACCCTCGCCAAGAGCAAGGACGGCGTCTACAGCCCCGAGGCGCCACCCTCAGCTGTCGATGAAGGAAGGCCAGAGCTCGGCCAGAAGAAGACCAAGGCGTTGAAAGCCATGGGACCGCCTGCCGAACGGCTTTACGCATCGATCGAGAAGTGCATCGCTGATTAGAGGGCCCATGCCGAGAAGAGGGAGGAGAAGACCGAAGAGAGGTGGATCCAGCTGCTGCAGAACCAAGACAAGAAACTCGACCCGCTCAAGGCCAACTTCACTGCGAAGAAGAGGAACACAGACCTGGCATTCCTCATGGGCGTGGGCGGCGAAGATACCTCGGCGATGAGCCCCAAGGTCATGGCCTGGTACATGGCGCGCCGCAACGCCATTCTGGACGAGGACATCCCCTCCTCCGGCACACTGACATTCGTGTCGATGATCTCCGCTACCACCCCATCGCCGAGCTCTGCCTCCACCGCTTCGAACCCGTCGACCAGCTCCTCCGCAGATGCTATGACGGAGGATTCGCCTGTCGCGAAGGAGCCTATTCCTCTCGACGACTGATTGCTAAATTTCATGTTTTTTAAATAATCTGGCGGCCGAACATGGGCTGATTGCCAATGCGAACCTGGTTTTTTGACGAATTTCTGTTGAATTGTTTTAGACGAGTTTCTGCCGGCGGGAAAAAAATCTTCCAAATGTATCACCGGATTCTGGATTCAGTTGGGAACACGACTCAAAAACTGGACGTTCTCAAATCAAAAGTTACACATCCATTCAGCGCTAAATAGTGTCAGATTTCGACATAAGGACGCCCAACGAATGGAGATGGTCTAATCCGCCTCTACCTCCGTGAACAAAGTTAGAACCACAGATTCCGACTAGGTTTAGGCAGCCTACTTTAGCTAGACTATACTGCTGAAGCACTGACGTTGTTCCACCGAACCTGTGTAAGGTAGAAAGGGTGTTCATCTTTCAGCCCTAAGCTATTTGCATTCGTTTATTTTTCAACTCTAAACGCTGAAACCGATTGTGTTCAAACTTGCACTATTGAATCGGGTCTGTTTACTTTACCCCTTGGCTATGTCCGAAGAGGTTTTGTGTTGACGGAGACGGCAAGTGCCAATTCTTATACACGTCAGCGCCTTACTAGTATGTCAGAGTATAATCAAGTTTACAGAAACAATCAAGAAAATAAGAAAAATGTAAATCGTGTCTTTTAAGAGAAAATCTAAAACTTTTTAAGAAATTGAAGAGAGTAAAAGAACCTGCCAAACCGGATTTTTTTTTTTTTTGAGAAAGCCAAACCGGATTTTGATAATCAGAAGTGGCGTGCAAGCTAAACTTTCTTAAACTCCCGGCGGATAACTGGGTAAAAAATGGCACTTTCCATAGATAGCTTACCGGTTCAGGTAGAATTGGTATGGTACATCCCTCGAAAAAAAGGAATTGGTATGGTACATGATGACATGGCTCCATCGGGGTACGCATCCTCGTGAATATGTGTAGTGTATGTTTAAGTATTATACCCGGTTTTTATATTGTTAGGATACACACAGCCAAAAGAAGTTTAATACAGTAGATAAAAAAGAAACAGTACGCTAGGCGCATTACATGAAGCTCGAGAAACAATAACACGCGTGAGATTATGGCGGCCCAATATGGAGATCACACTGCTATCCATGTTGGAAAAAAAATTCCTCACCGAATCTTCCAAACATATACAGACTTTTGTAAATAGGTCGTGATATTCCACAGGATGTAGAGGCGACCTCAAACGGAGCGTAGCCATGCATCGGTAGATAAACTGCACAAGAGAAGACAATTTATCATTAAACACCTTGTCATTTTTATATAGCCACATCGACCAAATAATGGCAAGCGCTCCCACCCTAATAAGAATTATGTACTTATCATCTACCCCATTTAGCCAATTGCCAAAAATATTTGCAACGCTATGTGGAAGACTTAGTCCATACCTACTTGGATAACTGACCATATAGACCTAGCGAATTTATATTGGAGGAACAAGTATTTAATAGTCTCGTCGTGATGACAAAAAACATATTGCTTACTTCCTTGCCAATTTATTCTAATAAGGTTATTCTTTATTAGGATGACTCCTCGGTCAAGATACCATGCAAAAAAATCGTCTTTAGTGGTATCTTCATCTTTCATATTTTACTGTTATTATCAACTAGCACAAAAGCCATGATCAATGCTTTATACATGGAATCTACAGAGAATTTACCATTCACCAAAGTATTCCATCCGATCTCATCAGAACCTTCAGAGATGAATCGTGGTTAAACGTTCTAACAGAGAATTCCACACAATTCCACGATGCAAGTCTAGGTCCAAAAAGTTTCGTCTGAATGACACATTAGGAGGAGATGATTCCAGCATGTAAGCAATGGTTTCCCCTTTACGTCAAACAATATTGTACATAGCCGGGTATTGTTCTCTAAGAGTTGCATTTCCTAGCCACTTATCCTCCTATAACCTTGAAGGGTATTCACAATACAAAACAAAAAAATTCCACGGGAATAACCCAAACGTCTAGATCTATCTACGACTTAATGCAGTAATAGGAATAGAGGTTCACTGACATACCATTGTAGACCGAACATGGTTAACGTCCCGCGGGGAACGTGGTTGAAGTAGTCGAACTCGTAGACGACTTCGAGGTCGCGAAGCTCCTCGCCTTATCCTCTCGGTCCTTGCATGATAGCCCTGGCCCCACTTTTGGTGGTGCTATCCGAGTATTCGCACATGTATGGTGTCCGACGACGACTCCCGGCCTCCTTAATCCAGCAGGGATGGGAAGTAGACCCTCTAGAACCAGGATCCAGTAGCGAAATGGCTTGCTGGTGTTATCAACCCTCCCATGCGCATCTCTTCGCGGAACCCCACTCTTGAGAGTCAATCGAGGAAGAGGAGGGAAATTTTCCTTAAGGAAAATAGTCCTTAGGAAATCCATCGGATGCCTCTTGGGCCATCATCTTGAGTCATCATAGGTCGTGAGTCTTTATACAGCTAGGGTAACAAAACATAAGCACCCGAGTAATCATACTCATGTCAGTAGCCCCCGAGACTATACCCGAATCATAGATTCTGGTTGAGTCTCAAAGATGTTTTCAGTTTTTCATGATTTGAGATTTTACGAATTGTCTTTACTTTTCTAGCTTTATAGGGATTTGGTACAACAGACCTGATGCATTCGACGGATCGGGAATCAATTAATTGCTCCTGGGCAAAAACACTGTAGACCTACAACAAATTCAAGTCCCTAGACCTGAACTCGGAATTGTAACTGGCGTAATCTGTTTGACCCATTGAGGTCTTATCGAATACTAAATTCTAGTTCTATTTTATCAGGTACCCAATGCGTTCGTCGGGATTTTTCTTCGAATCGTTGATATGAATATTTTATTGGCAGAGCGCATTCTTGTGCGATTACTAGGCCACACAGGACTAATCCCGGGGTCTTACCTTCATGTCTTGGACACAACATTTAGAGTTTTATCGCGTCGCGTACGATCCGAGATTTTTATATGACTTTTATCGACTACCTTGTTTGGCTACTGGAATTTCTAAATTTTATCAGTTTTTTGTTTTAATGATTTTATAGAATCTCCCGATGGGAGTAACCTTTTGAGGATACACCAAAGTAAAACTCATACGTTTTTGCTGATATATATGTTTGGGCCGAAACTATTTTGACCTTATATGCACAATATAATTTCTATCGGGTGTTCGCCAGCGCTTCCGATGGGAGTAGCCCCCGAGGCTATGTTTGGATGATTGTATCTAGACATAGGCTCATAATTGTTTGTTAGTTTCATCAGAATAATGCTCGCGGACTATATCAAAATAGAGAAACCCCGATTTGTGGGTAAAAACTATAAATAAAAACTGAGAGTATGAAGAACTTATCTTTTCTTTATAGTCTAAAGCCGAAGATACATGATTTGGCGGATTTCGCCTGGCCGTTGGCCTTTCTAATATTCTGGCTAAAAAGCCGGGTTGTAGGCCTTATTGTAATTTAAATTGTGAGAAAACATAAATTCTAAGCGTAAAAGCGTCGCAGTTGTGCGATATTCCACAGATTGGAGTATTTGACTCCAGTCTTCTTGTCTTGAAGCCGATATGCTCCTCCGGGGATAACTTCTGTAACAATTTAAGGCCCTTCCCAAGGTGACTCCAATTTACGGTGACCATCTTGCTTGAGGCGAAGAACTAGGTCCCCTACAACGAAGGACCTAGGACGCAATTGTCGGTTATGGTAGTTGCGCAAGTTTTGTTGATATATAGTGGCCCTTTGTAAGGTAATATCACGGGTTTCATTAAGTGCATCAACATCGTCTTCAAGTGCTTCCCTTGATGCTTCTTCGTCATATTCAGCGACTCGTGGAGACCCGTGAGATACTTCGACTGGAAGGACAGCTTTAGCACCGTGGACTAGAAAGAAGGGTGTTTCTTATGTCGAATTATTTAGAGTAGTACGCAAACTCCATAAAACAGATGGTAACTCGTCAACCCATGCTCCTTTTGCCCTATCAAGTGGTGCTAGTAATATTTTCTTGAGGCTAGCAGTTACGAGGCCATTAGCTCTTTCCACTTGCCCATTAGTTTGCGGGTGGGCTACTGAGGCATAGCTTACTTTTATACCCATCTCCTCACAGTAACCTTTGAACTCATTGGAGGTAAAATTTGTTCCATTATCAGTGATGATGCTGTTTGGCACACCGAATCGAAACACTATTTATTTGATAAAATTCACAGCTGAAGTTCCATCTTGGCTAGTAGCAGGCATTGCTTCAATCCATTTAGTGAATTTGTCGACTGCTACTAGTAGAAAGATGTGTCCTCTTGGAGATGATTTATGAAGTTTACCCACCATATCAAGTCCCCACTGAGCGAAGGGCCAAGCAAGAGGTATGGGATTTAACTCAGCAGCAGGTGCGCCGGGTTTTGTTGCGAATCGCTGACATGCTTCACATGTTCTGACTATATCCTTTGCATCTTGTACCGCTGTGAACCAGTAGAATCCTGCCCTAAATGCTTTGGTGACAATTGCCCGCCTGCTAGCGTGACACCCACATATTCCTTCATGTATATCCTTAAGTATATTGTTTCCTTCGTCGGGTGTGACACATTGTTGTAGCACACCCGAAATACTTCTTTTATATAATTCCCCCTTGATAATTCTAAAGGCATTTGATCTTCGAGTGATTTGTCGAGCTTCCGTCATGTCTTCGGGGAGATCTCTCCGAGTCATATATGTTATGTATGGTTGCATCCATGTTGGCTCTATTACCATGACTTCATCAACTTCTGGTTCTTCTTCGGGGATGTCCTTTATACTTTCGCTTGCTGGTGCAGCCCCCAAGTCCTTTCGTGGCTTGATATTTTTCCCTGTCTTGGGCGCTATGACCTCAGAAACTATTTGGCCTTGATAGAGAGCTCTGTTATTTCCTCCCAAAAAACCAAGGGTGGGACTGGTAGACATAAGGATCCGATGTTGGCCAGATTGTCGGCTTCCTCATTGCTTGTTCTTCCGATGTGCGAGACTTCGCATCCATCAAATTGGGCTTCCATAATGATGTATAGATCGCGGTAGGCAATCATATTATCGCTAATAGCGTTGCACTTGCTCATTTCTTGTTGTGCTACGAGGTTGGAATCACCGAATATTTTGAGGCGAGTTGCACCGTAAGTTTTAGGCATATGCATACCATGCAACAAGACCTCGTACTCAGCTTCGTTATTAGATGTGTTTGTAAAGCTCATCCGAAGTATGTATCGCATTTTGTCGCCTTGTGGTGATACTAATATGACTCCTACTCTAGGTCCTTCCATTCTTTTAGATCCGTCGAAATACATTTTCCATGCGCTAGAAAGGTCCGGTGGGCGCGCACTGTTGTTCAGTCCATTCAGTAATAAAGTCGGGCAAAACATGTGACTTAATTGCTTTGCGCTTCTCGTAGGTGATGTCTCAAGGGGATAACTCAATTCCCCATAAAGAGACACGTCTGGTTGCTTCTGGATTATTGAGGATATTGGATAGAGGCGCTTCATTGATCACTATGATCGGGTGTTCTGAAAAATAGTGGCACTGTTTCCGTATTGTCATGAATACTCCATATGCTAGTTTCTGAAAGTGTGGGTATCTTTGCCTGGACGGTGAGAGCACCTCCCTTAGAAAATAAACTGGTCTCTGAACTCCGTGAGTTTTTCCTTCTTTGGGTCGTTCTACGACCAGAACTGTGTTGACCACTTGATTAGTGGCGGCAATATAGAGAAGTAATGGTTCTTTTTCGCGTGGAGACACAACAACATGAGATGTAGAAAGTGTTTTCTTGAGATCCTCAAAGGCACGCTGAGCTTCTTCCATCCATTCGAATTTATATGTCTTTCTCATATGGGCGTAGAAAGGTAGTGTTTTTTATCCTAGACGGGCAATAAAATGGCTGAGTGCTGCAACTCGCCCAGCCAGCTGTTGTACACCTCAAAGATTCATTGGTTTTTTCATTGTTAGGATCGCCTGTATTTTCTCGGGATTGGCTTCAATTCCTCTTGCGGATACGAGGTATCCGGGGAGTTGCCCTGTAGGGACTCCAAAGGAGCACTTTGTCGGGTTGAGTTTAATGCAAAACTTGTTGAGATTCTCGAATGTTTCTTGGAAGTCATTGATAAGAGAGGACCCTTGCTTTGTTGTAACTATGACGTCATCGATGTACACTTGTATGTTTGTGCCAATTTGATTTCCTAGGAAATTCTACATCATGCGTTGATATGTTGCCCCGGTATTTTTTATACCAAAGGGCATTGTTGTGTAGCAGAATACGCCATAGGGTGTGATAAATGTTGTTTTATCTTGATCTTCCTCCTTCATCCGAATTTGATGGTATCCTAAATACGCGTCTAAAAAGGAAAGATGTTCACACCCCGCGGTTGCATACATTATTTGATCAATTCGTGGTAGTGAGAAGTGATCCTTTGGATAGTGTTTATTCAACGCAGTGAAGTCAATGCACATCCATAGTTCTTTTGTATTTTTCTTTGGGACACACAATGGATTTGCGACCCACTCTGCTTTCTTTAATTCTTTGATGAATTTAGTGTCGGTTAGGCGATGGAGCTCCTTTCCAATGGTATTTTGTTTTGGCTCTACGAAGCAACGAAGCGACTGTTTTACTGGTTTTGCCTTTGGATCCAAGTTTAATGCATGCTCAGCGAGTTCCCTGGGAATTCCCAGCATGTCTAAAGGTAAGCATGCGAAAATCTCCCAGTGCTCACGAAGGAACTCGATGAGCGCACTTTCCTATGTGGGACCAAGATTGGAGGCCACAAATGTCGTCTTTTTCGGATCAGTAGGGTGAATCTGTAGTTCCTTTGTACCTTTCACGGTATCAAACGCCTGGTCGGGATTGACACGCGCTACTGCGAGAGGTTCTACGGTTGCTGAATTTTTAACTGCTCAAACTTAGTTTCCATCCCGAATAATTTAGAGATTTTGTTGAACTCTCGATCGCAATTATTGGATCGTGTGAAGCTGCCCTTTACTGTTATGACTCCCTTTAGGGATGGAATTTTCATAACTAGGTACGCATAATGTGGTACTACCATGAATCGTGCAAAAGCTAGGTGACCCAGGATCGCATGATACTGTGATGGCCAATCCATGACTTTGAAATAAAAAAATTCTAGCCTGAAATTTTCCTTGGATCCAAAAATAACGTCAAGATTTACCTAAAGGAATTTCGGCTTTACCTGGTACTATGCCGTGGAAGGATGTTTCTGTTGGTGCTATATTTACTAAGGAGCAATTCATTGCTCTTAGTGTTTTGGTGTAAATTAAGTTGATGATGCTTCCTACATCCATGAAGACTTTGCTCATGTTGAATCCACCCACTTGTGCTTCTACTATCAAGGCCGAGTTGCCCGGTCGACTCGAAGTGGATGATCAGCTCTGTTGAATGTGATTTCCTGTTCTGACCAGTGTAGATACTCGGGTGTCGCTGGTGGCACCATCTCCACCATATTGACTTTCCTTGTAATTAGCTTCTGGATCCTATTGGATGGGCACCCTTTCTGAATCATTGACATTGCTCCCTTGGACCTAGGGTATTCATTTTCTTGATTCGTTTTATTTTGCGGCTGCCCCACCGGTGGGTGTGTTGATGGTGGTGGTGAATCGATGGCTAACGTGCTAGGCGTAGTGGTATATCCTCGGCTTGCTGCTTTAGGTGCCTTCATGTTGCATATGTCTTGAATTTTCAGAAACGTTCAGCAATCCTTCATGAGATGATTGGATCGCCTTTTGCCCGTTGAGTTGATGTAAAAGTGCATATTACAGGGTCCCTCCAGCATTTGCATTGCGGACATTGGTGGGTCTCGAGCTCTTGGCTGATATCGCCGTGTCAATTGGCTTCCTCCAATGTTGTCCCAGTTGATGTGGTGCTCGTTGTTGTAATCACCATTTCTGTGGTTATCCTCTCCCAAGAAACTAGCTGCAACATAACTTGTCTCCCCATATTCGTCGTTGTTCCTTCGCCTTCTATCACTGTTGCGTCTGTCCCTGCCTTCTTTGGGAAAACGCGTTCCCTTGTTGTTTACTGCATCCTCTCCATTAGCCCAGCGATTTTCTATATCCATTAGCTGTGAAATTATTTTGGGCTTGAACCGTCCTAGTTCTTCTATGAATTCTCGACGACGGAGGCCGTCGTTGAAGGCGTCAATTGCCCTTTCATTGGATATGGCCTCAGCTGAGTTCTTGATGATATTCCATCGCTAAATCAAGGCTCTAATTGGTTCTCTAGGTTTTTGTTTGCACGCTCGCAATTGCTCCAGACGTGCGGGTCGTTTGAATGTGGAGTGAAAATGTCGGATGAATTTTTCTTCAAGGTCGTTCCAGCTGCTGATGGAATCTTCGGGTAGTTGTCTAAGCCATGACCGTGCGGCACCGGTTAAGTGCAGCTGCAAGCTCTACATTGCGGTGGTTGTGGAGCTGCCCTGTAACTTGACGGTGGCCAGATAATCTGCTAACCAAGCTTTGGGTTCATGTAGGCCATCGTACTTCTGACGGTCATGGGGAAGTTTAAAATTCCTAGGTATTGGGGTCTTACGAACCCGCTGGGTAAAGCAGCTAGCTCCGCATAACTCATAGTCATCTTCACTGTCACCGTTGTAGTATCTTTGGCTGCGGTTTTCATCCCTTGATCCGTTGTTCCTGTGTTGTGTGTTGTCGTTTCTTGCGCTGTTTTGCGGCTCGGACCCTGAGAAGTGCACCCTTCGTGACCGAGATCTTCGGGTGTGCCCCACCTGCCAAGGGATGCTGCAACGACATGGGGATCTGTCGGGTTGATGCGTGATTCCCTGTCCTGCTTGTGCAAGAGATGTTCCCACCATGTTGAGGTTCATTAGAGAAGAGTGATGGAGAGCCGCACGAGGATCGTCGGGTGTGGGTTGACTTTTAAGTAGATATGTTTGTGTGGCTACAATTGTGGCTTGGGCCTTTTTTTGCTTTGATGTGTCACGTTGGATCTACTGACATAAACGGCAGACCGAGATCTCGAGTCAATTTGTTTCTTTCAGCTTGATGTTCCCCTTCTTGGCGGTGCTCCCCTAGTTACGCTTCCTGATCCTCGGGTAGAGCTTAGTTGCGGCCGATGTAGGCTGGATTTGTCGGCTAACATTTTTCGTTCATCGAGTTGCCTCTGCATCCTTAGGAGATCCCTTTTCTTGTGATGAAGCAAATATTGGTAGGCTAGTAGATCTTCGTGTGTGGCCTCAACTGTCATTGGAACTGCACCCGGAATCGCTTCCCTTGCTCTTTGCCATGCTTCGGATGGTAGTCGGAGAGTTTCCCTCTCGCCTCTGCGTCGTTCTCTTCCTCCTAGGATTATGCGGTTATTCATCGGGTCTCCTTCGTTCCCATGGTTTCCTTCATTACCGTGATTTTCTATATTGTCATTTTATAGAATATCATTGGGGGTTAAGAATAGGGTTACCGTTAGAGTCACGCTGTGTCGAGGGGTCTCCGATGATCACGCACACTTGGTGGCGCGTTATGTATAAACTAGTGGTGTCATCGTCGGACCCAAGTGAAACACTATTTTGGAGATTGGTGAGGTCCAGTGGTTCTTGTTTTGGATAGATTTCAGCCATCCTAATTCCAAAGTCGATACTTTTGCCACTTTCTTCGGGTTCCTCGTTTATCGAGCTTGATTTACGTGGCGTAATTGGCTAGGAGTCTGACCTAAAAGAGAGATCGTCGTAAAGACCATCAAGGTCCCCTAGATCTGCTGTATTTTCATTGTTTCCTTCATCTTTCTCTTCCTTGAGTATAGCATGTGCGAACGATCCGACAAATGATGTAGGTATGGCCATAGGCACAGACTTTGCGACTGATGGTCCCGATGAGATCGGACCCGAGAGGTGCGGTTCTTCGGGATCATCCACATGAAAGTAGAAACTTCCGATCATGAGATCAGATCCGTGATGACCCACAAGTATGATGGGTTCGTAGCATGGAAAACAAAAAAATTCTACCGCAAGAACGAACAAAACCCAGATCTAATCTAGATAAAAGCCAAGATCTAATCTATTAGACATGAGCAACGAGATAGATCGGTACTAACCCTTGTAGACCCGAAAGCGTTACGAGATTGGATCTCGTGGTTGATGTAGTCGATCACTTGCCGATCTCAAGATCGAGTGGACGATCCTTCCGGCGTCGCGTTCCGGCAGCGCTAACGCAGTCGGTCAAGTGGACGATCCTTCCGGCGCCGCGTTTCGGCAGCGCTTTCGCAGTCGGTCACACGTGCGGAGTCGAAGCAGACCTTCCTCTCCTGTTCCAGCGAGCAGCGGAGGTAGTAGATCTTCTCCACGGAATCCCAGCAGCACGACGGCGTGGTGGTGGTGGTGGAGTAGAGAATTCTGCAGGGCTTCGCCTATGCCTGTGCAGAAGAAAGGTGGAGGAGAGAGGCGGCAGAGATTGGGTGTTATAGGAGAGAGACGGAGGGGGCGCCCCTGCCCTTCTATTTAAGTGGGGGGAGGCGCGCCTGGGGAGGGGGAGTCCTAGTAGGACTCCCCTCCTATGGCCGACGGTGGGAAGGGGGGAGGAGTCCTCCTCCCCCACGAATCCGTGTCTTGCCCCACTAGGTTTCCTTTGACCCTTTCTTGGTTTTCAAGCAAACTCCAAGAAATCCTCTAGAACCTTCCAAAACATTCCGAAACCTTCTAGAATCTCCATACAAACACTCTAGAACATTTCCTAACTTAGAAAATGATCCCCAATATATGAATCTTATTCTCCGGATAATTCCGGATCTCCTCGTGATGTCCCGGATCCATTCCGAGACTCCGAACAACATTCGGTCTCCAACGCATATTCCATATCTACTTAAAACAACTTCGAACCTTAAGTGTGTCACCCTACGGTTCGTGAATATGCAGACATGACAGAGACACATCTCCTATCAATAACCACCAGCGGGACCTGGAGATCCATAATGGCTCCCACATACTCAACGATGACTTCGTGATCGATTGAACCATTTACATACGAAACCAATTCCCTTTGTCACGCGATACTATACTTATCCGAGGTTTGATCGTCGGTATCTCCATACCTAGTTCTACCTCGTTACTGACAAGTAATCTTTACTCGTTCCGTGTTATGTCATCCCTTGTGACCCAGTCACATGCTTGCAAGCTAACTAGATGACATTCCACCGAGAGGGCCCAGAGCATGTCTATCCGTCATATGGATGGACAAATCCCAATATTGGTCCATGCGCTTCAACACATACTTTCAGAATACCCAATGACACCTTTATGACCACCCAGTTACGAAGCGGTGTTTGATGTCATCAAAGTACCCATCCGGTGATGGTGATTAACACAACCTCATGGTTGAAGGATTAGGTTACTATGCATTTAAAAGCTTACAGAAATACGAACTTAATGACTTGATCTTATGCTACGCTTACTATGGGTGTGTGTCCATCACATCATTCTCCTAATGATATAACCTTGTTACTAATCACATCCTAATGTCCATGATCAGGAAACTATGATCATCAATTAATCAACAACCTAGTTCAACAAGAGGCTTACTAGGGACTCTCTTATGTTTACAAAACACACATGTATTAGTGTTTCCTAATAATACAATTATAGCATGGGATGTAAACATTTATCATAAACATAAAGATATAATAATAACCACTTTATTATTGCCTCTTGGACATATCTCCAACAAAGTATAGGGGGTGTATCGCAGTATTTTCGATAAGTAAGTGTGTCGAACCCAACGAGGAGCAGAAGGTGCTGGCTAGTGGTATGGATCAGGAATTATCTGCAAATACTTAGCAAATGGATTTTTAGGGGTTTTCGATAAAGCAAGTAAACAAAGTATGAGTAAATAAAAGACAGTAGGAATAAATGCAGCAAGTGGCCCAATCCTTTATGCAGCAAAGGACAAGCCGGTTGTATTTCTTAAGATGACCAAACGTTCTTGAGGACACATGGGAAGACTGTCAAGTGCTTTCGCTTCATATAGTCGATTAATCTTCTTTAGCTTGCTAAGTGTTGTGTGGGTGAACCTGTGCTAATGTACCGCCCCATCCAAGACTAATACATACTTGTGATTATACCCCTTGCAAACATCCGTAAGTACAAGAAAGTAATTAAGGTAGAAACCTAACCACAACTTTAAACTCTAAGACCCTTACGTCCCTTGTGCAATGGTTTCCTAACGGGGGTTCAGGTTTCTATCACTCCGGCAACCCCTACGATTAGTAGCCAAATACAAAATGCATTCCCCTAGGCCCATATAGGTGAAGTGTCATGTAGTCGACGTTCACATGACACCACTAGAAGAAGTACACCACAACTTAAATAACAATCTATTGAATCTTTCTCAACGCAACTCCACTACTAACAACAAGACTTCTCCCATGTCCTCAAGAACAAAACGAACTACTCACAAGACATCATATGGATCATGATCAGAGATGGAATAATGATGTATAACAATTTGAACATAAACAATAATTCAATGGTTCACTCAATAGCATCAACTACAAAGAGTAATCAACACCGGGAAAGTTTCCCCTATGAACTATGCAAGATTCAGCTCAATTGTTACATCAATATGGAGATGGTGATGAGGGTGTTGATGGTGATGATGGTGGTGATGATGGTGATGATGATCCCGATGAAGTCCAGCTTGATGGTGGTGTTGATGGCGATGATCTCCCCTCTCCGGGAAGGAATTCCCCCGGCAGAAATCTGTCTGCCGGTGAGATCTTTCTCTCTTGGTGTTTTCCGCCCCGCAGAGGTGGCAGAATCTTTCTGTGGTCGCTCCCCGAGTCTTAGGGTTTCGGGAGGATGATATACGCCAGAGGGGAGAGGCTGGAGTGGGCCAAGGCGGCCACACCACCTCCAGGCGCGGCCTAGGCCTACCCGCACCATGGGGTGGTGTGGGCCCCTGTGGCCCATCTCCACTCCATCTTCTAGCATCCTTAGTCTTCTGGAAAAATAGGATTTTCCGTATATTTTCCGGGATTTTCTAATCTTCGCGAATTTTTCCTCCAAACAACACATTTTCCATCAAAATCCTGACTGCTGCGGTCCATGCTCCAAAAGTCATCAACCATGCAAAAATAGATGAAATAACATAAGTATCACCTCTCAATACGAAATATATCAATGAATAATAGTGAATTAAGACATAGAATAGTGATGGAAAATGGACGTATCAACTCCCCCAAGCTTAGACTTCGCTTGTTCCCAAGTGAAACTGAGCTCAATAAACATGGCCTCAAGTTTATGGAGTGAAGAGTCGATAAAAGAATACGGACATGAAGCATCACATTCATCAAATACATAGATCATAATAGAAGACAACTCACTATTATATAACTCAACTTGCAATGAGTAAATGAAACACGAATAAATATACATAAAGTGAATCATAATTGGTAATGGCAAACTTAGCTCTTGGTCAAAGAATAGTTGATAATTTGCTAGAGTTCACAAATAACTGGTTTTTCAATGATAGCTTTCAAAGTAGTAAACATCAAGATAAGAGCAATGTGCAAAACAAGGAACATAAGAGACATGATTGAATAAATCATCATATGAATGAATGAAACACATCAACTCAAAATACTTGCTGAGATAGAAGGGAATAGGTTTACTGACTCAACTACAAAGTAAAAGAAAGGCCCTTCAAAGAGGGAAGCAGGGATTACAAGTCTCACAGAGAGCTCCCAAAAATTATGATACTTACTAGCTTTCAGCTCTCATTGCCCCTATCATAGGCATCTTTAGGTGATTAAGGTTAAAGTGATAGAACTAAGAGGATATGCTTGACAAGTTATAAGGTTAAATCTCATGCCCTTACTTATGAGTACCGATCCTCATGCTACTCAACTTCAGTCACGAGCAAGCTCTTGTCATTGTAAATACATGCGTATCATTGAGAACCGCCAACGGGGTACCCCTTGCACATGACATAGGAGCTATCCTATAATCAAAATGACAAGGCAAGCAGACAGTGAGCATCTCAGCGATCTTTTTATTTGCTATTTGCATAGGTTTTTATTGAGGATGCTTCATAGAATGCTCACTATAGTTATGCTGCAAGTTTCCACCATGATTAGGCATGGCTTAGGCTAGCGGCCTAGGCGTTTCTCTAACACATATAAACTCCATGATCTTACAAGTTCCACTTTTATTTCACACCACCGGGATCCATAAGCAAAAGAACATGATATCAACTAGGTACAGGTACCAATGAAGTGTTGAAAGCGGTCCCCATGATACATGGTTCGACTAACTTCAACTTATAAAGCACAAGCATATAGACAACAAAGAAGGACTCAATGGTTCAAGTTTATTAAATGCAAGAAAGTAAAGTGTGCCATCAAGTTCGTGAGAGCTTTAATCACTAATTTTCACATAACAAGTTTAATTTGGGAGGTAGATAAAACAAGAATTTACTTGGAATAGCAATAATGCTACCAGGTAGGTATGGTGGACACAAATGGCGTGGGTTTTTGGTTTAAAGGAGTGGATGCACGAGAAGAATTCCCTCTCAGTATAGGTTTTTGGCTAGCAAGGCTAGGTAGCAAGTATAAGAGTTGAAGGAAACAAACAAACATACAAGTGATAAAGACAAACATGCAATCTTCCTTGGAAGCACAAAAGATCTTAACTAGAGAATACTAGACTTATTAGAAAATCAAGAAAGAAAGATGATGAAATTATTTTTTCTCTAGAGTACTTCTATCTTTTTCTTTTCAACTCTCAAAAAGGTGTTGCTACTGACCGAGCCAGGTTTGCCAAAACCAACTAAATTAACTCAATGATCCCAAAGTGATACCAATACTAACAACAAGATCAATCATATAACCAAAAATTGAAAACTAATATAAGCTATGCAAGAGAGTAAATGATAGAACTTGTCATTAATATTCCATAACGGAAACTCACACCAATGGATACATATCTAACGAGAGAGCGGACACTTCCATAATGCAAACCATACTACATAATAACTCCTCTATTA
Source organism: Avena eriantha (assembly GCA_910589775.1). Lineage (NCBI taxonomy): Eukaryota > Viridiplantae > Streptophyta > Magnoliopsida > Poales > Poaceae > Avena > Avena eriantha. Next base: position 272,833,435 of record OU342740.1, on the reverse strand, counting down.
ATGATATGACTCTACTAATAAGGTAAAAAGATAGGAGATAGTGATATGATACCGCGGCACTCCCCCAAGCTTGGAACAAACCAAGGGGATGCCAAACCTTGATAATGAATTACTCCTTAGGTGGTGGTGGTGTCTTCTCATCTTCGTCCGTCTTCCAGGGTAAAGGCTTCCCATCAACAAAGGACATCGTGGTTTCCAACATCCTGAAACTTGCTGCAGCACTTATGCGTTTAAATCTAGCCTCATACTCACAGTTTTGATTTTGAACGTCATAGAACTGTGCTTGCAGTTCGTTGGTTGTTTGGCGGAGTGAGAAGACTTCGTCTTTGAGTTCAGCAGTCTCCTTTTGGTGCTCGGTGATGAGTTCGGAACAAATCTTATGGATGATATCCACTTCGTGCTCCGCCATCTTTCTGTACCTAAATACTTCTTGCTCCAGTGCTTCCATCCTGTCCTCCAGACTTCCTTCCCTTTAGGGCCTTGAACTTCTTTAATCCGAACCTCCCCACCTTCGAGCAACAACTCCTTGGGATGAATCTTCAATTCTCTCATGTATGGCTTGATGATATCTTCTAAGGAATCTCCTTTGGATGATCCAGAGGAAGACATTGTGGCTCCAAATCTAGGATTCTATCTGGCAGAAATAGATTGGAACAAAAACACGACGAAAACATGATATACGGACCTCGAGGGATCTAGGGGGTTATATATTACGAAGTTTCATATCAAAAGGAAGGTACTGGGAGAAAACGGGTCGGAGGCGGAGTCCGGGGTGGACTCACCACCTGGTGGCGCGGCCAGGGGTGGGCTCGCGCCACAGGGTGGTGTGAGCCACCCTGGCTCCGTTTCCGTCCCTTTTTCGCTTCGTAGCTTTCCTTATTGACTGAAAACTGCAAAAATATAGTTGGATAGTATTTTCGCGGAACTTTTCTTACCAGAACTGTTACCTATTTTAAAACAGACTCTGCAGGTCTCTGAATTTGGTATCTAGTAGATTCTTCTGGAGTCATCACTTGAATAACATCAATATCTTCATCTTCATACTCTTATTATTGGAGTCATAAAACCTTTCTCTTCCTTATTACACCATTATCTCCACTTCCTAGAAATTTCTTTCACACAAAACTTCACACAGTTCTCATTAGCAACATTAGTAATAGTGAAGTGATAAAACCTTTTGAGTCCAACTTCAACTGAAAACCATCAAAACATAAGCTACTGTAGCAACTCCTTCCTAAAATCCAAAAAGAATTCAAAAAGGAAATCGAATAAAGAAGCAAATGCAAGAGTGGCAAAATTTGTCAAAACAGACCAGCAGGCAAAGATCAATTTTTTCGAAAATCTTTTGTTACTCAAATCAAAATGTGCAAAACTAATGAAAGTTAAATTACAACCTAGGGTAGAAGAAAAAACAATTACAGCTCAATCCGACACACATAGGTCTCTCACGAATTTTTATGGTGAAGCACAAAAATCTGTTTCGGGACAGCAACTTCCCCAAATCTTACTTCTCTCTCATTAGAGGTTGATCTTGACACAAAAACCAAACAAAACGGATATGGAGCGGTTATTAACGAAGTAATAACTTCCAAGACTCAAAGAAACAAAAACAAACTAAAAGCAAAAACAAATTGGGTTGTCTCCCATAAAGCTCTTTCTTTATAGCCATTAAGATGGGCATGATAATTTGAAGAAGCTCTCATAGGGATATGAATTGAAGTGAAAGAGAGCATTAAGAAGCAAAAACACACACATTTAAGTCTAACCCACTTCCTATGCAAGGGGATTTTGTAAAAAAAACAAGTTATTGAAACCAAAGGCAACTTGTATAAGAAGGCAAAAGAAGCGCAATATAAAAACTTTCAGCATAAAACGAGGAAACTTGATATTATTGAGATACATAAGAACACTTTTCCCTCTCCCATAGTAGCTTTCAGTATCATGCATAAACTTAACAATATAGCTATCACAAGGACCATCATAGCAATGATCACTTATTCTAACAGAAAACACGGGAATACTAGCTCTCATAACACTACTTTGCGAAACAATATTAGAGGTATCCTTATAAAGGATAGGGTTTCCCTCATTTTCATACTTAGTGACAAAGTCTTTCACATTTGCTATAATAGGTTCATCAACCATTTGTTTATCAGGTTCAACAGCTTCATTCATACTTCATTAACCATACTAGCTATCATAGAATGTTCCTTTATCTTAACTGGGAAAGGCATTTTCTCAATATAAGGTTCAGATAAAACATGATTAGCAGTATAAACTTCAGTATTTCTTGCAGGAACACTCTTAGCAATATCTTTATAAGGTTCATGATACTTATTCCACTTCTTTTTAGGCACTTCAATGTAGGAAGCAAAAGCCTTGAAATAAGAAGCAATAGCTTGAGAGTCTAGACCATAAGCATTTTTAATATTTTGAAAGTCATCAGTTTTCATAAAAGATTCAATGCATTCATAATCATAATTTATACTTGACTTTCTACCTTTTTCATTCTCCCAAGCTTCAGCATTGTCTTGAATACGGTCTAGGACGTCCCATTTAGCTTCTTCTTCCATGCGAGTGAATGATCCACCACAAGAAGCATCCAATAAATCCTTATCATGAAGAGAAATCCTTGCATAAAAGTTATTGATAATAATATTGTTGGGGAGCTCATGAATGGGACATTTGAGCATTAGTAACTTCAATCTCCCCCAAGCTTGGGCTATACTCTCTCCATCAAGAGGCCAAAAGTTGTATATTTGATTCCGATCTTTATGAATCTCACTAGGAGGATAAAACTTTGAATAAAAGAGAGGCACTATTTCCTCCCATTCCAGAGCTTGACCATTCTTCAGCAGCTTATACCATTTTCGGTGATAATGAGAATAAACTTCTTCTTAACTTGATCTGTAGTAATACCTGCACACTTGAACAACCCGCATAATTCATGTATAAAGAGTAAATGATCACCGGGATGGACAGTTCCATCCCCAACATAGTAGTTATCCATAACACGATCAATAATTCTTGTAGGTATTTTGAAAACATCATTCTCAGCAGGTGGTGGCTTATCTACTACCTTAGCAGTGGTAGTAGCACTACCAAATAAGAAACTCAGCGTATTATCCATAACGAAAATAAAGCAACTAGCAGAAGTAAACAATACTCACAGTAGAAGTTTCCTTTACCAGTTCCACTCTCCAATAGCGCTTCACTCCCTGGCAACGGCGCTAGAAAATAGTCTTGATGATCCACAAGTATAGGGGGTGTATCGCAGTATTTTCGATAAGTAAGAGTGTTGAACCCAACAAGGAGCAGAAGGTGCTGGCTAGTGGTATGGATCAGGAATTCTCTGCAAATACTTGGCAAACGGATTTTTAGGGGTTTTCGATAAAGCAAGTAAACAAAGTACGAGTAAATAAAAGACAGTAGGAATAAATGCAGCAAGTGGCCCAATCCTTTATGTAGCAAAGGACAAGCCGGTTGTATTTCTTAAGATGACCAAACGTTCTCGAGGACACATGGGAAGACTGTCAAGTGCTTTCGCTTCATATAGTCGATTAATCTTCTTTAGCTTGCTAAGTGTTGTGTGGGTGAACCTGTGCTAATGTACCGCCCCATCCAAGACTAATACATACTTGTGATTATACCCCTTGCAAACATCTGTAAGTACAAGAAATTAATTAAGGTAGAAACCTAACCACAGCTTTAAACTCTAAGACCCTTACGTCCCTTGTGCAATGGTTTCCTAACGGGGTTCAGGTTCCTGTCACTCCGGCAACCCCTACGATTAGTAGCCAAATACACAATGCATTTCCCTAGGCCCATATAGGTGAAGTGTCATGTAGTCGACGTTCACATGACACCACTAGAAGAAGTACATCACAACTTAAATAACAATCTATTGAATCTTTCTCAACGCAACTCCACTACTAACAACAAGACTTCTCCCATGTCCTCAAGAACAAAACAAACTACTCACAAGACATCATATGGATCATGATCAGAGATGGAATAATGATGTATAACAATCTGAACATAAATAATAATTCAATGGTTCACTCAATAGCATCAACTACAAAGAGTAATCAACACCGAGAAAGTTTCCTCTATGAACTATGCAAGATTCAACTCAATTGTTACAGCAATATGGAGATGGTGATGAGGGTGCTGATGGTGATGATGGTGGTGATGATGATCCCGATAAAGTCCAGCTTGATGGTGGTGTTGATGGCGACGATCTCCCCTCTCCGGGAAGGAATTCCCTTGGCAGAAATCTGTCTACCAGAGAGATCTTTCTCTCTCGGTGCTTTCCGCCCTGTAGAGGTGGCGGAATATTTCTGTGGTCGCTCCCCGAGTCTTAGGGTTTCGGGAGGATGATATACGCCAGAGGGGAGAGGCTGGAGTGGGCCAAGGCGGCCACACCACCTCCAGGCGCGGCCTAGGCCTGCCCGCACCATGGGGTGGTGTGGGCCCCTGTGGCCCATCTCCACTCCATCTTCTGGCATCCTTAGTCTTCTGGAAAAATAGGATTTTCCGTATATTTTTTGGGATTTTCTGATCTTCGCGAATTTTTCCTCCAAACAACACATTTTCCATCAAAATCCTGACTGCAGCGGTCCATGCTCCAAAAGTCATCAACCATGCAAAAATAGATGAAATAACATAAGTATCACCTCTCAATATGAAATATATCAATAAATAATAGTGAATTAAGACATAGAATAGTGATGGAAAATGGATGTATCAATCCGCCGTTGAAATCGGTGGGTACCAAAATAGGGGTGGGCGGGCGTGGATCTGCTTCCGTCGGATTGTTGTTTGATGAAAAGGGGCCCGCCGAATCCATGACTCTAGCGTTCAGGTTTCCCACAGACGGCACAAATTGACGAGGGCTATCCTCGGCAATGCCCATAGTTATGGATTTATGGTTTTGCGAAAAAAGAGAACGCTGGAGATTTCATCGGATGTCAGTCAAACAAAGGAGTCAAAGTCGCCTGATTATTGGTGGAAAAAGCTATTACAGATTGCTTGGGAGTTTTTGGTACCTCTCCGTTGGCTTCTCCTGGCCTATATATAATAGGCCAGGTCCCAAAGCCGTATATGGATAGGTTACATATTTATGGTTACAACACCAGCACAACGTCAGTTCTTATTTCCTTATCTTAATATAGCTAAGGCTTCCATCGGATGCTTATTGGGCCATCATTTTGAGTCTTCATGGGTCATGAGCCTTTATACAGCTAGGGTAACAAAACATAAGCACCCGAGTAATCACACCCATGTCACCAATTCTCCATAATCCAGCCAGGATGCGGAAGTAAACCCTCTAGAACCGAGATCCAGCAGCGTGATGGCGTGCCGGTGTTGTCGACTCTCTCGTGCACAGCTCTTTGCAGAACCGCACTCTTAAGAGTCAATTGAGGAAGAGGAGGAAAATATTCCCTAAGGAAAATAATCCTTAGGAAGTCCTCTTTTCTTTTTTGTGTCTTTTTTCCACCAATATAGACTTATATCTATAGGCGAAAAAGTAGGACTCCCACCCCTAAAGTCCTAGGGTGGGACTAAAGGAATTGGAGAGGAGGGGGAACCGACGGAGGCTAGATAGGCCTGCCCACACGTGCAGCCCGCCCGCGGCCTTGTGGTCAGCGTGGCTGAGGCGGCAGCCGGGTGGGTCTAGCCAGCATGTCCCGCCAGCTCGTGCAACAGCCGAGTGGTGGTGGCCATTTGGGCCAACCCGCGACCTACTGCCCGCCAACACCAAACGGCAGCATCTATGGTCCAAGCGTGTGCACGACTACGCACCCACGTGGGCCAGTTAGCAACCCACCAGCCGTGGCCTGGTAACGATGGTTGTTGCCCGGGGTGGTCTCCCTCTTGGGCTAGTTCCCTTCAGGGAATCAGCCCATTAGTGGAGGTTGCCCCTTAATATTTATATATTTTATTTAATATATTAACTCATAACTAATACATATAAATGCATATTTAAATCCTCATTAATTTCGAAAACACCTTTTCAGCTTATTCCTACTTTGATACAACTTCAGGTCCTCTTCAGAACTATTCCAGCAATGTTTTAATCAGAACAATTCCAATCCTCTTTTTTCTCATCTATTATCCCTTCTTTTCATATTGATCTCAGTACATCGTTAGACCCTTAAGTGTGTTACCCTACGGTTCAGGAATGTCATAGACATGATCGAGATCACTCTCTATCAATGATGAATAGAAGGACCGGGATGTCCATAATGACTTATATTCATTCTAGAGACTCCGTCATGTTCGAACCATAAAATATGTGTCCCTATACCTTTGTTTCTTTGATACATTACTAAACCAATATTCAATTTATGGTATCAACATACCTCTCTCGTTACTGACAAGTCCACTTAACTCGTTATCGTGATATTGTATCCCATGACCTAGTCAATGGTTGCAACCTATTGGATACAATCTCATCGAGAGGGACCAGTGTATCTTCGCGTCACGCGGGTGGAAAAATCCCGATATTGATTCATAGGCCTCAATTGTTTTTTTACCATATTACCGTAGGGAAAAATCCCTATGGTGTATTTTCCATTTATATATGCACAAAAGAGAAAGAGAACAAAAAATCATAGGTCTCAATTGTTCCTCTAGAATACCTGATGCACACCTTTATGGTCACCCAGTTATGGACATGACGATTGATGTAATCAAAGCATCCACAGGAGACAGTGATTAATGTGATCTCACTGTCTAAGGAGAAGGTCACTTAGTTTCAGAGGATTATAGAAATAAACCATGTAACTTAATCTCACTGCAATACCTCAACTAGGTAATGTCCATCATATCATTCTCTAATGATATGACTCTGTTGTCAACTTGCCTAAATGCTACATGATCAGGAAACCTTATCATCGGTTTTCCAACGAACTAGTCGAATAGAGGCTACTAGGTACCTGGTTTGTTTACATACCACACCTGTATCAATGTTTCCGTTTGACATAGTTATAGAATAGCATGAAACTATTATAAACTAATTTAAGATATGATAATAAACCTATTTATTATTTGCCTCTAGGGCATATCCCTTTCAAATCTTACCATGGATCCATCCTTAATGGAAAATGTGTCGAATTTGAAGAAATGTTTCTTTGTACTCATCAGCCCAACCCAAAAGTGTCAATCCCCTAGTTTCCAAAACACTTGGGATAACACCTTAGATCCAACATATTTCCTCCATAGGAGGGTGATACGTTGCAAACGTATCTATAATTTTTGAGGTTCCATGCTTGTTTTATATCTACTTTCTTATGTTTTGCCCACACTTTGGAGTATTTTTACACATTTTATGGAACTAACCTATTAACAAGATGCCATAGTGCCAGTTGCATGTTTTCTGCTGTTTTTGGTTTCAGAAAAGCTAGTAAGGAAATATTCTTGGAATTGGACCGGACAAAATCCCAAGTCAATATTTCACCAGAAGGAACACGGAGTCCGGAGGGGAGACGAAGAGGGGAGCCAGGCTGGCCACACCTAGTCGTGGCGCGGCCAGCCCTAGCCATGCCACCAGGGGGTGTGGGCCCCCTGGCACTCCACCGACCTTGCCCCTTCGCCTATATATTGCCTCCGGGACGAAAACCCTAAGTCCCTGACCAAAATTCCACGAAAGAGTCTGTAGCCACCGCCATCTCCATCCCTAGATCGGGAGGGATCTGAAGCTCTTTCTGGCACCCTGTCGGAGGGGAGAGATCACCCTGGAGGCCTTCTTCATCACCATTCCTGCCTCTAGTGTGATGCGTGAGTAGTTCATCCCTGGACTACGGGTCCATGTAGTAGCTAGATGGTTGGTTCTTCTCCTTTGTGCTACCATGTCTAGATCTTGTGAGCTCCGTTCATGATCAAGTCATCTATTTGTAATCTACATGTTGTGTTTGCGGGGATCCGATGGATATTGAGATACTATTTCAGATTGATTATTGATTCTATCATGTCTTTGTTATTTGTGATCTTGCATGCTTTTCATTGTTAGTAGCTATCTTTGCCGAGTAGATGCTAGCACCTCCAAGAGGGAGTATTTATGCTCGATAGTGGGTTCATGCCTCTAGGAATATGGGGAAGTGATAGAAATCTCTAAGGTACTAGATGTGTCGTTGCTACTAGGGAGAAAACAACAATCATTTGTTCATAGAACAATCGTATTGTTTAGTTTACACACTTTGCTTAATGCAATTATCTGTTGCTTGCAACTTAATACTAGAGGGGGTTCGGATGATAACCTGAAGGTGGATTATTAGTCATAGATGCAGTTGGCTTACGGTCTATGTTTAATGTTGTAATGCCCAATCAAATCTCATAGGAGTCAAGATGATTAGTATATGAATGTATGCTCTCGGTGTCTGTCAATTGCCCCGCTGTAACTTGTTCACCCAACATGTCATCTATCTTAAGGAGAATCACATCTAGTGAACTATGGACCCTGGTCCATTCTTTTACTATCAATCTACAATCTGCTATTTACTATTTTCTATTTACTTTCTGCTATCAATTACTATCTTCCACACAATACGTTTAATCCTTTGTTTTCAGCAAAACTAGTGAGATTGACAACCTCACTGTAAGTTGGGGGCAAAGTTATGTGGTTGTGTTGTGCAGGATTCCGAGTTGGAAACAACACCTTGGAGGTGTTTCCTTGCTCCTACTGGTTCGATAACCTTGGTTTCATAACTGAGGGAAGACTTGCTATTGTGCTCATCATACCTTCCTTTTGGGGTTCCCCAACAAGCTTGAATATATTTTGATCCATCAAGCTATTTTTCTGGCGCCGTTGCTGGGGAGTCAAGGACATCTTCACAAGGGGAGTCCCTCATAACCAATCTCTTTACTTTGTTTTTCTTTTGCTTAGTTTATATCTGCTTTGTTTGCTTGTTTCTTTATCAAAAACACAAAAAATAATTATACTAGTTTGTTTGTTTTATCAAAAACACACAAAAATGACTACTCTTGAAAACACTAAGTTGTGTGACTTCACTAGCACCAACAACAATGATTTCATGTGCACACCTATTGCTCCACCTGTTCCTAAAGCTACTTTCTTTGAAATTAAATCTGCTTTACTCAATCTTGTTATGAGAGAACAATTTCCTGGTATTGGTACTAAAGATGATGCTACTCATCTTAATAACTTTGTTGAACTTTGTGAGATGCAAAAACATAGGGATATAGATGGGGATATTATTAAGCTTAAATTTTTTCCTTTCTCTTTTAGAGGAAAAGCTAAAGAATGGTTGCAATCCCTAACTAGAAATACTATTGATTCTTGGACTAAATGCAAAGATGCTTTCATTGGAAAATACTATCCTCCTGCTAAGATTATATCATGAGAAGTGAAATAATGAAATTTAAATAATCTGATAATGAACATGTTGCTCAAGCTTGGGAAACAATGAAATATTTGGTAAAGAATTGTCCCACTCATGGACTAACTGCTTGGATGATTATCCAAACCTTTTATGCAGGATTGAATTATTCTTCAAGAAATCTGCTAGATTCTGCTGCTGGAGGTACCTTTATGACCATTACTTTGGGTATTGTAACAAAGCTTCTTGATAATATGATGGTGAACTATTCTGAATGGCACACTGAGAGAGATCCACAAGGTAAGAAGGTAAATTCTGTTGAAGAAACCTCCTCCTTGAGTGATAAAATTGATGTTATTATGTCTATGCTTGTTAATGGGAAAGCTCATATTGATCCAAATCATGTTCCCTTAGCCTCTTTGGTTGCTCAAGAAGAGCAAGTTGATGTGAACTTTATTAGAAACAATAATTTTAGCAACAATGCCTACAGGAATAATTTTGCTAATAATAATTATAGGCCATATCCTCCCAATAATGGTAATTCTTATGGAAATTCCTACAACAATAGAAGTGCACCCTCTGAACTTGAAGTCATGCTTAAATATTTTATTAGTAAACAAACTGCCTTCAATAAAACCACTGAGGAAAAACTCTCTAATGCTGAAAGAAATATAGCATCTTTGTCTGAAGCACAATCCTCTTTGATTAATAAAATGGCTACTAAACCTGAAACTATTGAAAACCCATTTGTTGCTACTAATGCCATACATGTCAGAATTGATGAAAATATTAGACTATTAGATGAATTGCATGCTAAGTGGGAAAGAGAAGATGAAATTGCTAGAAATATTAGTATTTCTACTATCACTACCACTAATGTTGAAGCTAGTAAACCCAATGGAACCTTTTCTAATATAAATGCTGAAATTCTTCAAAATATGGGAAACAATAGCTCTACTACTTTAGATGATAATTATGATTTTGATCTTGATGGTTACAATATCTCTGAAGTAATTATGTTCCTACAAAAGCTTGCTAAAAGTCCTAATGCCAGTGCTATGAACATGGCCTTTACAAAACACATCACTGATTCTCTCATAAAAATTAAAGAAGAAAAGATGAAACATAAAGCTTCTATTCCTATGAAATTACAAGATGGTTGGGAATCCATCATTAATATCAAAGTGAATGATTTTGATCTCAAAGCTTTATGTGATCTTGATAGTAGTGTTTCTATTATGCCTAGAAAGATTTATGAAATGCTTGATTTACCACCATTGGAATATTGTTATTTTAATGTCCAACTTGATGATAATGCTAAAAAGAAACTCATGGGGAGTATTAATGATGTTCTAATTAGGGTTAACAATGCCTATGTCCCCGTTGATTTCTATGTTTTGGATGTTGAATGCAATGCTTCTTGCACTATTACTTTGGGAAGACCTTTTCTTAGAACTGTTGGTGCCATTATTGACATGAAAGAAGGCACCATTAAATATCAATTTCCACTCAAGAAAGGTATAGAACACTTCCCTAAGAAGAGAGAGAAGATTCCTTTTTCCTCTTCTAACTAAACAAAATTTGCTCTTAATGCTTCTTCATTTGAGAATACTTGATTCTTTTCTTGCTTCTTATGCCTAGCTCAAAGGCTCTAAAGAAAAGCACTAATTGGGAGATAACACAAATTTCGTTAGGAACCTTTTGTTGAGTCTTGGAAGTTATTACCTCTATAATAACCGCTCCTTATCATTTTTGTGTGGTTTTTGTGCCAAGAGTAACCTTTAATGAGAGAGAAGAAAGATTTGGGAAAGTTGCTATCCCGAAATAGATTTTTGTGCTTCGCCGTACAAATTCGTGAAAAATCTCTGTACATCGGTTTGAGATGTATCTTTTTGTGCTTCTGACCCAGGTTGTTATCCAACTTTATTTAGTTCAACACTTTCCGATTTGGGCAATAGAAGGCCTTCGAAAAAATTGGTTTTTACCTGCTGGTCTGTTTTGACAGATTTCTGCCATTATTTGCATTTGCCTCTTAATCTCTTTCTCTTTGAGTTCTCTTTGATCATTTGAACTTTTTTAAAAGAAGCGCTACAGTAGCTTTTGTTTTAATGGAAGTTTTACTCGTGTTGAAACTGAACCAAAAGACTTATTATCTTGAGTACACTAATGTTGCTAATGAAGATTGTGTGAAGTTTTGTATGAAGGAAAATTTAAAGTGTAGGGAAGAGTAATGTGATAAGATGAAGAATGGAAAAAAGCTCAAGCTTGGGTATGCCACCCGTGTCACCCCAAGAAATATTCAAGAAGTACAAGCGTCCAAGCTTGGGGATGCCCAAGGCATCCCCTTCTTCTTTCTTCCAAACACTTCATTTTTATTGTTTCATGCACAATTGTGTTGTTCTTGGAGCGTCTTTGTTTTTGTTTTAAGTTTTCATTTGCTTAGTTTGCTTGAATAAATTGGTTGGAACCCCTCATTCATGCATTAGTTTTCAAATAAAGTTGATTTGGATTGGAAAAGAGTAGGAAAGTTCATGCTTAAGTGGTAAAAAGGAGCTTGTTTTTGATTGTGACTTAGACTTTATCATGTCATGCTTGATGTTGTTTTGGCTTTATGCTTAGTGATTACTTCTGTAGCATGACATGTTATAAACAATTGATATTTCTTAATGTTCCTTGAAAGAATCATGCATTGTTTTAGCATATAAAAGCATAATATTGTGGTATTCCCCTTTGATGCTTTATTTGGGTTACTTGGCGCATGCTCACACCATGTTAAGACTATACCAATTCACCATAGCCTCTATGATCATTTAGTTTTCATCTTGTAATATCACTTTATGATTTAATTAACAATGTTTTGTTGCTTTGCATGATTATGGCCATTATTGCTCTCTTAGTTGGTCGCTCCCAGTCTTTTGCTAGCCTCCATACCAAGTATGAGTTCCACTCATGCATCCAACTCCAAATAAAACCAAGTTATTCCAAAGATTCCACCATACCTACCTATTAGCATTTTCTATTCTAAGTATATTCATGTTTTTATCTACCTTTCAAATTAAACTTGTTATGTGATAATTAGTGATTAAAGTTGTCACGAACTTGATGGCACACTTTACTTTTCTTGCCTCTAATAAACTTGAACCATTGTATCGTCTATGTTGTATATGCTTGCACTTATACGTTGGGAATTAGCAGAACCATGTTTTCATGGGGAACGCTTTCAACATTGCACATGTACATTGTACCTAGTTGATATCATGCTCTTTTGTTTATGGATTACGTCAGTGTGAAATGAAAGGGGAGCTTATAAGTCCATGGAGTTATGTATGTGTGTTAGAGAAATGACTGGGCCGCTAGCCTAAGCCATGCCTAATCATGGTGGAAACTTGCAGCATCACCGTAGTGAGCAATCTATGAAGCATTCTTCTTATAAAAAAAGAGATAGAGATTGACAAAAAGAAAAAAAGATGAGAAAAGAGGAAAGAGAGAAAAAAAGCACCATTTTCCCATGGAAAATAAGAAGATTGCTGAGATGCTCATTGTCTGCTTGCCTTGTCATTTTGATTATGGGATAGCTCTTGTATCATGTGCAAGGGGTACCCTGTTGGTGGTTCTCTATGGTACACATGTACTTACTATGACAAGAACTTACCGGTAACTAAACTTGAGTAGCATGAGGAGCGGCCCTCGTATTCAAGGGACATGAGATTGCAAACTTATACTTTGTCAAGCATATACTCCATAGTTTGTTCACTTTAACCTCAATCACTTCAAGATGCTTATGATAGGGGCAATGAGAGCTGAAAGCTAATAAGTACCATAATTTTTGGAAGCTCTTTATGAGACTTGAATCCCTGCTTCCTTCTATGAAGGCCTTTCTTTTACTTTTATGTTGAGTCTCCATCTTCTATCTTTATGAACCTATTGATAGAGCATAGTGGCCATTCTTTGTTTAATGTGCATTGTCCCAAAACTTGTTGATTGATTCATAACTTTGATATTGCTTGTTATTAAACTATTTGTATCTAGTCAGCCTTACGAACTTTGAAGGTGTCCTATGCATTTATGTTTTGCTACACTATGAGGGACAAGCTAAATACCATTCTCATTATGTTTTCTATATGTGAAACAAACAAACGTCTTTCAAAGCATTGTTATTTATGAATCTTTTGTTTGTACCTTTTCATGTTATAACATAGTTGCTATGTCTTATTGTTAGAACTATATCTTTCATGCTATGTTAAAGTATTGTGATCCCATCTATCAATGTTCTACAAATACTTTGATCAAGATTATGATGGTGCATGTCACCTAAAAAATTATTCTTTCTTTTTATCACTTACCTACTCGAGGATGAGCAGGAGTTAACCTTGGGGATGTTGATACGTTGCAAACATATCTATAATTTTTGATGTTCCATGCTTGTTTTATATCTACTTTCTTATGTTTTGTCCACACATTGGAGTATTTTACACATTTTCTGGAACTAACCTATTAACAAGATACCATAGTGTCAGTTGCCTGTTTTCTACTGTTTTTGGTTTTAGAAAAGCTAGTAAGGAAGTATTCTCGGAATTGGACCGGACAAAAGTCCAAGTCAATATTTCACCAGAAGGAACACGGAGTCCGGTGGGGATACGAAGAGGGGAGCCATGCTGGCCACACCTGGTGGTGGCACAGCCAGCCCTAGTCGCGCCACCAGGGGTGTGGGCCCCCTGGCACTCCACCGACCTTGCCCCTTCGCTTGTATATTGCCTCCGGGACGAAAACCCTAAGTCCCCGATCAAAATTCCACGAAAGAGTCTGTAGCCGCTGCCATATCCATCCCTAGATCGGGAGGGATCTGAAGCTCTTCCCGGCACCCTGCCGGTAGGGAGAGATCACCCTAGAGGCCTTCTTCATCACGATGCCTACCTCCGGTGTGATGCGTGAGTAGTTCATCCCTGGACTACGGGTCCATGTAGTAGCTAGATGGTTGGTTCTTCTCCTTTGTGCTACCATGTCTAGATCGTGTGAGCTCCGTTCATGATCAAGATCATCTATTTGTAATCAACATGTTGTGTTTGCGGGGATCCGATGGATATTGAGATACTATTTCAGATTGATTATTGATTCGATCATGTCTTTGTTATTTGTGATCTTGCATGCTTTCCGTTGTTAATAGCTATCTTGGCTGAGTAGATGCTAGCAACTCCAAGAGGGAGTATTTATGCTCAATAGTGGGTTCATGCCTCTAGGAATCTAGGGAAGTGACAGAAATCTCTAAGGTACTAGATGTGATGTTCCTACTAGGGAGAAAACAACAATCCTTTGTTCATAGAACAATCATATTGTTTACTTTACACACTTTGCTTAATCCAATTATCTGTTGCTTGCAACTTAATACTGGAGGGGGTTCGGATGATAACCTGAAGGTGGATTATTAGTCATAGATGCAGTTGGATTACAGTCTATGTATAATGTTGTAATGCCCAATCAAATCTCATAGGAGTCAAGATGATTAGTATATGTGAAAGGGCATGTATGCCCCCATGTGTGGTTTTGGTAATTAATGACAATCCCTATGGACTAATGTGCAAATTGAGTTTCACTTGTAGGTTTGTCCATTGGCATTGCTTGGACCATGTGTTGGTTTCAAGGATGAAAAAGAAGAAGCATCGTCCAAGGGCTTTGTGCCTATTGGAATCAAGAAGAAGAAGAAGAAGAAGATCAAGTATGCCTTGAAGAAGAAGAAGATGGAGTTCCTCATGGCTTTCTTCAAGACATCATCATGAAGATTTGATGTGCAAGCTCACGGTGCGCCATCTCTAGAAGATATCATGCTTGGAGCTTGCCATCCTCGGCATTCATGGAGTGATGAATACAAGGTCAAAGAAGAGGTTTCCTCATGGAGTATGGGGGAGCCATTTGCAAGTCTTCATCAAACAAGAGCATGCAATAGCAATCAAGAAAGGTGTTCCATCTTGAGAAGGACAAGACGGTCTACATCAAGCTCAAGTGGGATGATCAAGGCAAAGGTATGATCTTGATAGGGTTTCTATTTTACCGGTCTCTTGTAGTGTTCTTGTAGTGTTGGGAGACCGGGTTTAGGATAGATAGCCGTACTATCAAGAGGGGCTCTCGAGTGGGTGACTCGTTCGTATCTTTCGAAGAGAGCTCAAACCTTTGCATACATAGCATCATCTTTATTGGTTGATTGTTTGGTTCTTGTCCATGTGAGGATCTAGAGCTTGTGGTTATCTTCATAACAAGCTCTAGTTCATCAAAAACGGATTTCCCATGCATATCTTATTGCGTTTTTTATCTTGCGAGTTTTCCGGCTCTACACCTTGGGAGGTATCTCACATATATTCATGGTATTTTCTCCCCTAGTGATATCCAATATTTCGTTGTTATCTTTCCAACAAAATTGGTTTCGTCTCGTTTGGAGTTCGGACGTGAAAGTTATCGCTATTTTGGTTTCTGAAGTTTCTCTGACCGGAAGTACTGACCAGGCCCCGGAAGTACCGCTCGGGCAGAATTGCCGCCGGTAGTACCGGTCTTAATTCCGGCCCAACTTTCGGCAACCCCGTTTTTGGTTCTGTACCATCTCTGTCTTGGTGTGCGTTTTTGTCGGAACTTCGGTCGGAATCTTGGGCGGTAGTACCAGCCCAGGCGGTAGTACCGGTGACCCACCGGTAGTACCGGCCGACCTCGTTTTTGTGTTCGTTCGCACCTTGTTTTCTTACCGTTGGCTGGGTGCCACCGGTAGTACCGGCCACCCACCGGTACTACCGGCCATGCGTGATTCTGTTGGTAACGGGCAGATCGGGGAGCCCTTTAAAAGGAGATCCCCTTTCCCCTTTGGCCCTAACTAGCTTTTTCTTGGTTCTTGCTCTCTCTCTCCTCCATTGTTAACCTTGAAGAGCTTGCCCTCTCCCCTTCTCCCTCCTATGATTCTTGCATCTTTTTGAGGGATTTGAGAGAGGAGATCTAGATCTACAAGCCCCACCAAGAAAAATCCCTTCTTTGTGAAGGAATCCTTGGGATCTAGATCTTGGAGAGTTTTGTGTTCTCCTCTTGTGTTCTTCCTCCCTTATTCCCCCAATATCTTTTGTTGCTTTGGTGGACTTTGAGAGAGAAGGACTTGCCTCTTGCATTTGGTGCATAGGTTTGAGTTCTCCTCAAAGATTCGGCGAGTTCAAGCCCTTGGGCTTGTTTCTCTTGGGTTCTTGGAACCCTAGACGATTGTGTGGAGTTGTGGTGTGTTCTTGGGGCTCCAATTGAGTTGTGGAGGTTCCCCAAGCTTGTTGGCCTTTTGTGGCATTGTGGAGCCTTTATGGCGTTTCTTGGGAGCCCTCCAATTGAGTTGTGGAGATTTCCCCAAGCCTTGTACGGGTTCGGTGACCGTCCTCAAGTGTCCCATAGTGGAACGTGAGTAGGCCTTTGTGGCGAGCTCACGGGAGAATAGGGTGAGCTTTTTGTGGCGTCGGTTGGTTGCGTGCCTTCGCATCTTGGGGTGAGGCCTTGTGTGGCGTTGGGTGAGCATCGTGCCACCACACCTCGAGGTGAGCCACTTGTGGCGTTCGAAGTACATTGCGCCACCGCACCTCTCCAACAGAGACGTAGCTTCTTTGGAAGTGAACTTCGGGAAACAAATCATCGTCCGCGTCCATCGGTTATCTCTCAACCGAGCCCTTTACTTATGCAATTTACATTGTGATAGCCTTCGTGCTTGAAGTATATTATCTTGCTTTCACCTTGTTGCTTGTCTTGCTTAGCATAGGTTGTTGGTGCACTTAGTGAACCTAGTGGATATAGGTTTTGGCTTGATAAATTAAGCGTTAAGTTTTATTCCGCATTTATTAGAGCCTAAACCGTAATAATTTTAAAACGCCTATTCACCCCCCTCTAGGCGACGTCCATTTCCCATTCAATATGCATGTATGCTTTCTCGATGTCTGTCAATTGCCCCGCTGTAATTTGTTCACCCAACATATCATCTATCTTCAGGAGAATCACCTCTAGTGAACTATGGACCCTGGTCCATTATTTTACTATCAATCTACAATCTGCTATTTACTGTTTTTTGTTTACTTTCTGCAAGCAATTACTATGTTCCACACAATACGTTTAATCCTTTGTTTTCAGCAAAATCAGTGAGATTGACAACCTCACTGTAAGTTGGGGGCAAAGTTATGTGGTTGTATTGTGCAGGATTCCAAGTTGGAAACAACACCTTGGAGGTGTTTCCCTGCTCCTACTGGTTCGATAACCTTGGTTTCATAACTGAGGGAAAACTTGCTGTTGTGCTCATCATATCTTCCTCTTGGGGTTCCCCAATGAGCTCGAATATATTTTAAGCGATCAGAGGGTTTGCCACACACCAGCTTCAGTATGTAGCTCAAACAACCACTTACCTAGTAGAGCAATATTTTTAACCTCTAGGTCATGAATACCAAGTTCACCTTGATCTTTGGGACGACAGACCACACTCCATTTTTCCAAATGATATTTATTTTTCTCACTATCTCCTTGCCAAAAGAAACTTGATTGGAAGTAATCCAACTTTTGCAAGTCTCCTTTGTGTAGCGAGAAGAAAGTGATCATATATAGTACCATATTGGTGAGCACTGAATTAATGAGCACCAATCTCCCACCTAGAGATAGCAGTTTGCCTTTCTAGCTGCTTAGTATTTTATGTAGTCGCTCCTCAACTAATTTCCATTTAGCATTTGTGAGTCTCTGATGGTGTATTGGGATACCCAAATAGTTGATTGGAAGTTTTCAACCGAGAAAGTTGCTCGAATGCTGATAGAATTAGCTTTAGATTCTTAGCGAATTGTGTCGTAAGCATATTGAAGAATGGTGACATGGGTATGCCCAATAGGCACTCAACTACAGCCTACCTGGTGCGACTTGACGGAAGGCGCACTCGACGACCTGCACAGGTCCATGACGCCCATGATGGTTAAACTGATATGAAGCCCATATGGACACGGACTCCCAAGCGCGCAAGACAAGGAAAGCTCAAGACTAGAGTTCTAATCTAACTTGTAACCAACTCGTATTGGTACCTAAGACCTAGCCTCCTGATGACCCACAAGTATAGGGGATGTATCGCAGTATTTTCGAGGGAAGTGAAACCAATTTATTGATTCGACACAAGGGGAGCCAAAGAATACTTATCAGCCTTAACAACTGAGTTGTCAATTCAGCTGCACCTGGAAACAATCTTGCTCACAGCAGTTTATCAGTAGCAACAGTTTTGTAGTAGGAATAGTAAAGTAACAGTAGCAACAAAACAAAGACAGTAGTAACAAAATCAGTAAACCGTGGGATTCGAGTGCGGTAGGCATAGGGATGGATGGACGGGCGTTGCATGGACAAGACAATTCACATAGCAATCAGAACATAGGGCAATTGCAGATAAATAAGATAAAGCATCCAAGTACTAGACAATCCTAGGCATGTGTTCCATATATAGTCATACGTGCTCGCAATAAGAACTTGCACAACATCTTTTGTCCTGCCAGCCCATTTGCAGCGGGGCCTCTAGGGAACTACTGGAAATTAAGGTGCTCCTTTTAATAGAGCACCGGAGCAAAGCATTAACACTCCGTGAACACATGTGATCCTCACATCAAAGCCTTTCCCTTCCGGCTACCCCGATTTTTGTCACTTCGGGACCATAGGTTCTGGACAACGACGTGTGTATACAACTTGTAGATAAGACCCAAAACAATACTATCATGATGAATCAATAATAAGTTCAGATCTGAAATCATGGCACTCGAGCCCTAGTGACAAGCATTAAGCACAACAAAGTTGCAACAAAGTCATAAAGCACTAATAAGAGATACTAGGCACTGTGCCCTAACAATCTGATGCCATTACATGAACGATCTGATCCAATCCCTACCATCCCCATAGCCTACATCGGGGGATTACTCACTCATAGATGGAGGAAACATGGATAGTCGATGGAGATGATGGTGGAGATCGATGGAGATGGCTCCGGGGGCACTTCCCCTTCCTGGCAGGGTGCCGGAACAGAGACTTTCTGTCCCCCGAATCTCCCCTTCGGTGGCGGCGGCGCAGCGGAACTTTTCGTGGAAAAACGTCGAAACCCCCGAAATTTTTTAGGTCAGAAGGCTTCTTATAGGCGAAGAGAGAGGTCGAGGGGGTGCCTGGGGCCACCACACCAGGCCCTGGCGCGGCCAGGCCTAGCCCGCGCCTGGGGGGTGTGGCCAGCCCCTGGCCCTCCTCCGTCTCGTATTCTGGCTCCGTGAGTCTTCTGGAAAAATAGGCACTTTGGCTTTTGTCCCGTCCAATTCCGAGAATATTCATTTTCTGACTTTCCTGGAACCAAAAACAGCAGAAAACAGGCAGCTGACACTGTGGCTCTTGTTAATAGGTTAGTCCAAGAAATCATATGAAAAGTACTCCAAAGTGTGGACAAAACACAAGAAAGTGGATAAAAACAAGCATGGAGCATCAAAAATTATAGATACATTTGCAATGTATCTCCTCCCCATATATAAAGGCTAGGAGGGTCCAACGAGAAGACGATCTCTCTCAATCGCGACTCTTCCAATAGACAATAGATCTAGACACCACAATAGACAATAGATAGATCTACGATCTCCCATACGCCAGATCTAATCTATGCATACACCGCCATCGGCGACATTGTAATCCTTCGGATCATCATCAATCAAGAGCAGACAAGCAGGAGTAGGGTCCTCTATGAGGCCTGAACCTGGGTAAACCTTGCGTCCCTGTGTGCTTGTTTGCTAGCCGTACCGAGATCTCCAGCGCTCCTCAATTCCTAAACCTAAGTCCATAACAATGGGCATTGATAAGTTAAACCCTCATCAATTGTTGCCGTCTGTGGGAACTGAGAGCGCTGATGTTGCGATCTCGACGGCCCCATCATCAGCGATCTACGATTCGTTGGCTCCAATCTACTTGATCAACATCAATATCTACTTCAATCTCGCACAAGATCAGAAGAAATCTAAGCTACGTGCTCGAGGGTTCAACGTCATCTAGCCGATCCGATTTATAGGACCGAGAATTTCAAGATATTCAGCAGCGGCCGGAAAGATTCATCATGAGCAAGCCGGCAAATTCAGCAACTCACTAGCTAGACACGCGAGGATCTACTGCAATTTGTTCGTCGCATGCGATGATAGCACGATTGATAAAATATCCATGGCGTATTCGCGTTGGTACTAATCCGTGTGACAAAGTTGAGACACAATCGGTTTGCATGGCCTCGTGGAACAGTACGAGATGGACAATCTAGTTCGTACGTGTGTACCAGTCTAGGCCTGAGAGCCCTGGAGTTGTCGTATATGCATGCACAACAAAGCTTCAGAGAAAAAATAGATTGATCAACGTGCCCGTACCTGCGTGTGCAGTACTATGTGTGTGCACCATAATTCTAGCGCATACAGATGTGCAAACTGCCAACCGGCTTCACATGATGCTTGGATCAAAAGTTACTCAAAATTAGCTAGCTTTCTATACGTTTTCACCTTGACGGCATGCTGTGAGATTTTTCTATGGCCGGCTTGTCAGCGCTGCTAGGAATCACCTCGATAACCGAGGCTGTCGATGCCTGAGGCGATCGGACATGAAGCAGTACATCTGACTGTGCTCTCAGCCGAGAATCCACTGTGTCGATTCCCTCCATGAAAAATCCCGACGAATCCCGCATCGATTCATATGGCCGAATTGATTCTACATCCGGTGACCCGCGGTGCTCTTCAGCTCGGGCGACTCAAGGGTTGCTTCGACTCCGACGACCCAGAGGCTCCCTGGATTTCGGCGTCCCACTGCGGTCTTCGGCTCCGTTGACTCGGGGGCTCCCTCGGCATCAGCAACCCGCTGCGGTCTTCGACTCTAGCAACCCGCCACGGGCTATGACTCCTGCGACCCGCTGCAATCTTCGTTTGCGGCGATCCGATGTGGTCTTGGCCTGCGGCCACACGCTATGATCTCCGATGATCCGCTATGGTCTTCGACTCTAGTGATATGCTACCATCTTCGATTGCGACAACACGCTACCGCCATCGACTTCGGAGACCCGCTTCCGCATTGACTTCGGTCTGCCGCGTCGGCTCACGAACGCCGTCTCGACTCTATCAACCACCTCGACGCTACACCTGGGGGCTCCCATGGCTCCAGTAATCCATTGCAGTCTTCGACTCTGGCGACCCGTTGCGATCTTTAGTTCCAGCGACTCGGGGGCTCCCTCCTCTACCGCGACTCGCCTCGTCCTTCGACTCCAACAACCTTCTGCGGTCTTCGTATGAGGTGAACCAATGCGGTCTTCGACTGCTATGGCCCGTTATGGTCTTTGGATGCGGCAACTCGTCATCACCACGTGACTCCGATCCGCCGCGTGACCCACTGCCATGTCAACTACAGTCTTCGACTCCAGCAATTTGCTACAATATTTGGCTCCAACGACTCGGGGGCTCGGGGGCTCCCTCCTCTACGGCAACCCCACGTCCTTCGACTCCGGCGACCTGCTGCAGTCTTCGGTTGTGGCTATCCGCTACGGTCGTCGGCTCCAACGACCCGCTGCGGTCTTCAACTTCAACAACCGGTTGCGGTCTTCATATCGGGTGACTCGGGGGCTCCCTTGACTCCCGTGACCATGAGCCGCTACAATCTTCGACTCCTGCGACCCGCCGGTCGCATCAGCTCCCGCGATCCACCGATCGCATCGGCTCACGCGACGCGTTCACTCGTTGACAACCAACAAAGCTAACTTCTCTACTCACAAATGATTTCTTTCTTACTTTAAATCGCACTCGAAACACTCGGGGGCTGCGCCCTCTTCGAGTAACCTAATGTGTCATCGACTCCACGCACTCGAGCACCTCATACGCGACAGCTAGAGTAGCTGATTCTGCCTGATTGTCGAATCCTTGAACTCCGAGTACCTCGGCAAGGTACTGAGACTAAGGGTAATCAGGCTAATGAAAAGGCCTAGCATACAGTGCAAAATTGTCGACTCGATTGGCACTAGAATCTTGCTTTACAATCCAACATGTAACTATTCTTTACAAGATACAAGTACTTCACAATTCTTCATGTTTTATGTAGTTTACAAGGATGTCGACTTCGTCGAGCTATTCTATCGGGTCCTCCAACAGGAGTCGACAAAACAACTGACTACACCATACACTCAAGACCCGAGTCGAGTTCCTTCTCGGATGGTTGCACCGCTTGATGTTACAAAGACGCAGTGCTAGCGACGTACCCGACAAAACTGACTATGTCAACTCTAACTGCATCGTCGATTCAACCTCCTTATGCATGAGACGCTGACCTGATGCAATTCCGGGTTAGTGGTTTCTCCTCTAATGATTTTCGACTACGGCTGCAAGATACAAGTCTCGAGTCTCTGCCCGAGTCTACGACTCCGCCAGACACTCGGGGGCTACTCCAAACTGGAGCGCTGGTCGCGCATATACAAGATCCTCGAGTGACAGACTCTGAATCCCCACTCGAATCCACGATTCGACTAAGGACTCGGGGGCTACTCCCATAGGGAGCGCTACTCGCGCACCCTATGATTATTTTTCCTTGTAGATCGTACTATGTGTCAATAACATCCACACTCGAATGCTATGGCGACTCCGCCTCATATTTTCCCTACAAAGAGATTACGTCTCCTGGGTCACCCGAATCATCTCCGCGATGGCAAAAAATTTGGATGTCGCGCTTACAGCGTGAAGATAAGACCTGAATAAGGCTTGGCAACGCATCTGTTGTGCACTACGAGAGATATATCCGTGCCTGCAGGTACGATGAATATGCCTTGACGGACGCGTCGAGTGCTCACACTTATACACTAGGATTCGAACTCTATAAGACCTCCACGGCATGAGTCGAATTATGCCAGCAATTTCCGAATTCGAGGCCAGGGACTCGAGTTTGAGTAGGTAGCGTTGTTTTTGCCCTAGAGCAATTAGCTGGTCTTGATCCGTCGAGCGCATCAGGCACGTTTACCATCATCCCTATGAACTACTACAAATTCGACTGACCCAATGAACTTCTGGGTGAAGTGCTTCGCACTCGACATAATTGTCGACTCCGACATCCTAATGCAAAGATCAAGGCTTCTGAGTCTCCACCGAATCTACGATTCGCATGGACACTCGGGGTTTACTGACATGGGTATGCCCAATAGGCACTCAACTACAGCCTACCTGGTGCGGCCTGACGGAAGGCGCACTCGACGACCTGCACAGGTCAATGACGCCCATGACGGTTCGACTGATATGAAGCCCATATGGACACGGACTCCCAAGCGCGCAAGACAAGGAATGCTCAAGACTAGAGTTCTAATCTAACTTGTAACCGACTCGTATTGGTACCTGAGACCTAGCCTCCCCATATATAAAGGCTAGGAGGGTCCAACGAGAAGGCGATCTCTCTCAATCGCGACTCTTCCAATAGACAATAGATCTAGACACCACAATAGACAATAGACCGATCTACGATCTCCCATACGCCAGATCTAATCTGCGCATACACCGCCATCGGCGACATTGTAATCCTTCGGATCATCATCAATCAAGAGCAGACAAGCAGGAGTAGGGTTCTCTATGAGGCCTGAACCTGGGTAAACCTTGCGTCCCTGTGTGCTTGTTTGCTAGCCGTACCGAGATCTCCAGCGCTCCTCAATTCCTAAACCTAAGTCCATAACAATGGGCGTTGATGAGTTAAACCCTCGTCAAATGGATAAACCACCATCAACCATATGGGGAACTACACATTCAATTTGACCATCAGCCTTGGCTCGCTCTATCAAGATTGCCAGCATATTAAATAGTATGGGCGAAAGTTGGTCACCTTGTGTTAATTATTTTTTTGTCTGAAAGTATTTACCAATGTCATCATTGACTTTGATAGCAACACTACCTTCAGACACAAAACTATGGAACTTAGAGCCTGCAACTCATCAGAAAACCTTTCATTCTAAGAGTTTGCTAGAGGAACGACCACTTGACCTTGTTATAGGCTTTTTCAAAATCAATCTTTAAAAGTACTCCGTTCATCTTTTTCCTATGTAATTCGTGCACTGTTTCATGTAGGATTACTAGACCATCTAGGATGTTTCCTCCTTCCATAAAATCATATTACGAAGGCCGAACTACATGATCCACCATGGAAGTAATTGTTGTTGTTTTAGTAAAACAATTGAAACTAACATTAAGGAGGCAAATTGGACGACATTGTTGAATCCTTTCTGCTTCATTCACTTTTGGTAATAAAAATATCTTACCAAAGTTTAAGCGAAAAAGGTACAATTGACCATCCTGTAGGATACCGAATAAATCTAAACGATCAGACTTGATAACATTTTTTTATAAAACTCAGCAGGGAATCCATCTGGACCCAGAGCTTTATTGTTTTAGTAAAGCGGCGAAAGTAGAAAATTCTTCCAAAAAAACATCAGGAACATGTACTTCGCTAATCCGAAGCCGTGGGAATATTCTAGAGGAGGAGAGAGATCCTTCACGACAAGATATGAGAGTGATAGGAGTGGCGTTCTCCTTTTACAGGGGGAGGGGCAGCCCCATGCCATGGCCAGCAGCCAAGGTGGGTGCCCCCACCTCTCCCTCATTCATGTGGGTGGATGCTCCACTCACATAAATCCACCTCCACTCACAAGCATTAATTTTCTACCAAAATTAATGACATATCTCATTTAATAAAACTATTTTATTTATTTTATCAGAATTTTGTTAATTGCTTTAATTAATAAACATCTGCATAAAACCCCTTACAGTACTTCGATATTATATCTAGAAACATTTTTAGCAATTTGACCCAAAACAAGTCCAGTGTCTATCGAAATAATTACAGCGCTTTCAAGTCCTTTCTCTGGTATTATATTTGCTCCATTTGGTATCAGTATACCTTAAGTGCGTCACCCTTTGTTTTGCAAATAATGCAGACATGATTGAGACTCCTCTCTAATCAATAATCATAAGCGGGACCTAGAGATCCGTACTGACTCCCACACATTCAACGATGACTCTAGTGATAGTGAGAACCTTTAACGTCATAACTTAATCCATTTGTCTCGCGATATATTATATGTTCGAGATTCGATCATCAGTATCCCCATGATCTTGTTACCGATAAGTACTCTTTACTTGTTCCTGTGATATAACATTCTTAGTGAGCTTATCACTTCCTTGCAAGCTATATCAATGTGATATTACCGAGAGGGCCCTGAATATATCTCTATGTCATCGGCATGGACAAATCCCACTCTTTATCCATGAGCCTCAACATAACACTTTCATAGTACCCAAACCCACCTTTATAATCACCATGTTATGGTGTGATGTTTGATGTTATCAAAGTACTCTTCTGGTATTAGTAATTAACATGATCTCATGGTCTAAGGATTAGAGTTACTTAGTATGATGTTATAGCAATGTAAACATAATGACTTTGATCGTAGTACTATACTTTGGGTGAATGTTCATCACATAATTCCACTAGTGTGTGACCTCATTATTAACAACATCCAATGTGTTCAACCCGAGTAAAGCATCTACGAATAGATCAGGCTCTGATACCACTGATCGATTCGCATCATAGAAAACAAAAAATTCCTATGATGAGAACAACTAAGCACCAAGATCTATCTACCTAGATACAATCAATAGGTGGATATACATACATAGAGAACATACCCTTGAAGAGCGACAAAGCATTGTTAATGAAACTAATTTCGTGGTTGATGTAGTCATACACTTACCGATCTCAAGATCGTGATGAAGTCCAACGAGTCCAGCAGGTCTAGCACCAGCAAGTCCAGCACCGCAAAGCAGTGGTGCATCCGTGATCGCACACGCGTCCAGTACCTCGACAACCTCCGCGTCCTTGCTCTAGAAATGCAGCTGAAGCAGCAATTCCTTTCTAGATAAAGCCACCAGGAACATGTATCTCGCTAATCCGAGACCATGGGAAATAATTTCTAGAGGGGAGAGAGATCCTTCACGAGGAGGTGTGATGTGAGAGGAGGAGAGGAGGGCAGCCCCCTCCCATGGACGGCGTCCATGGAGGCGCCCCCACCTCTTCCTTCTTTCATGTGGGTGCATGCTCCACTCACATAAACATGCCTCCACTCACACTCCCACCCACATGCATTAATTTTCCACCAAAATTAATGCAACTCTCATTAAATAAAACTATTTTATTTATTTTATTCAGAATTTTGTTAAATATTTTAATTAACAAACATTCACATAAAACCCCCCTACAACATTTTGATATCACATGCTGAACTAGTTTCTACAATTTCACCCGAGACAATTCCGGTTTCCATCGAAATGATTCCAGCGCTTTTTTAAATCTTTATCTGAAACATATTTGTTCCAACCAGTGTCAGTATCCCTTAAGTGTGTCACCCTACGGTTCACGAATAATGCAGACATGATTGAGACCCATCTCCGATCAATAATCAGCAGCGAGACCTGGAGTCCGTACTGACTCCCACACATTCAACGATGACTCTAGTGATCGTGTGAACCTTTAACGTCGTAACTAAATCCCTTTGTCTCACGATATATTACATGTTCGAGATTCGATCACTGGTATCCCTATACCTAGTTTGATCTCGTTACCGACATGCACTCTTTTCTCGTTCCCGTGATATAACATTCTAGTGATCACATCACTTCCTTGCAAGCTATCTCAATGTGATATCATCGAGAGGGCCCATAGTATATCTACCCATCATCGGGATGGAAAAATCCCACTCTTGATACATGAGCTTCAACATAACACCTTCGGAGTATCTGAACCCACCTTTATAGTCACCCTGTTACGGTGTGACGCTTGATGTTATCAAGTTACTCTTCTAGTGTTAGCAATTAACATGATCTCATGCTCTAAGGACTAAGATTACTTCGTATGATGTTATAGAAATATCAACACAATGAATTTGATCGTAATGATATACTTCGGATGAATGTTCATCACATCATTCACCAATGTTGTGACCTTGTTATTAACAACATCCAATGTCCATGATTAGGAAACCTTGATCATCTTGTTAATCAACGAGCTAGTTTATAAGAGAGGCATAACTAGGAACCATTTATTTGTTTATTAAACACACATGTATTAGAATTTCAAATTAATAAAATTATAGCATGCAAAATAAACATTTATAATAAACAAGGAATAAGATAATAACCACTTTATTATTCCCTCTCGGGCATATTCCCTTTAGTCTCCTACTTGCACTAGAGTTAATAATATAGTCTATAAACTTGCGCATTCAACACCTATGGGTTTCTGGTGTTGTATATACGTGTTTGCTAGTGGTTAACATAATCTCTGGATCTGACAATTTTAGATCCGCGTGTATTTGCATGTCTTTACGTCTCTACGCATCACTTCTCTAATGAGATGGCATTATATACATTTAGTACTTTGGTGAGGCCTTTAGTTCCATTGGGTTAAAACATGTTGATATAATTGCCGCACAATATATCTTCATAGTATTAGCCCACTGTGAACCACACCTAGCTTGATAACAAACTACTTAACCAAATTCCCTCCTTTGCTGCTACTATATCAGTCATATACTTAGCCTTTTGTTGTAGTATCCGTCACAATGTATCAATTTTGGAACTCATACAAATCCATCATGGAACCTCCTTTCCATTACGTTGTGCCACCCATAGTTTAAATTGAGATAAATTTATTTTGTAGCTTGTGACAAACTAGTATCAATATAACACTTTACAATGACCTATTTGTAACTATTTGTCACTTATACATGATATATTCTTAGTTCTTCCAAAGCTCATAAGAATATCTTTACTATCGCCCAATGATCATATTATGAATCATTCTGGTATATGCTCATAATATTTAGAGCATATGACATATCTGGATATGTACATATCATGGTATCCATTATTGATCAAAATATTTCTGTGATTTCACTCACCAAGTGTCAAAACACTTGAATCTCGTTTCACTTACCAAGTGTCAATACACTTGAATCTTGATTCAACCCTTTCCATGTGGCAAGAACCTTTCTTGTCATCTCTATATTGAACCCTTTCAATATCTCATATATGTATGTCTGGCACAACCATATTAGAGTTTCAATCTATCCATATAGACATTGATGCTAAATATTCTGGTTTTGCCCAAGTCTTTCATCAAAATCCAATTTTAATGAAATTTTTAATTGTCAATAAAAGATACATCATTTCCAATCAACAACATGTCCTCTACATAATGTATTGGAAATATGTCTCAGCGCTCCTACTTAATTTCTTGCAAATGCAAGCATCTTCATCGTCTCTGATAAAATTAAACCTTTTAACAGTTCCATCATGGTGAAGATTCTAACTCCGCTATGCTTACTTTAACCATTGAAGTTGGCATGCCCTTTTAGCATCCTTTCAATTAACAAAACCCTTCGTACCGTGTCATGTACACGTCCTAGGTAACCATTCTATTAGAAGAACTTTGTTTTGTTTGTTCCACTAACATATATCAAATTATATGTAGTGGTTGCTATATTAATCCATCAAGACTAAATACCGCTATGAAATATCAAATATTTTCATGGTCAACTCCTTGAACAATGTCGTAAACTCCTTTCCGACATGTCGACAATTTCATAGATGTCAAACATCCATGTGCATTTCTTTATAGATCCAAATACGACTGATAGGCTTCACACCTTTCCGGAGGGTCTTCCAAGTTTAGAAACTTGATTTCTCGTGTATGGATACTATCACGGATTTTTTGAATTCTAGTCATTTTATGGAGTCAGGGCCCATCATCGCTTTTTTGCATGCTGTCGGTTCATCATTTTCAAAACAATATCGACTTTTGTTTCAAATCTTACTATTTCATTCTTACTGACCCACACGGTTCAATAGGAACTCTAATCTCTGAGAGATTAGATCACAACCTTTGTAATCACGGGAGCCATGAGAATTTTAGACGCCTTCGGGACACTTTCCGGCGCTGCGCTACTTAGCACATGTTGCTTAGGTTCATCAATCTAATCAAAGTTCTATTGTCCGCCCACTTAACTTTTGTGAAAAATTCCTTCTTTAAGAAACTTCACGTTCCAAGTGACAAATGGAGGAATACCCAAAAAAAATCTTTGGGATAACCTACAAAGACGTGCTTATCCAACTTTGGTTGTAAACATTTTACTTATTCATACCATACCAAAATTTAAGAAAAGACAACTCGAGTTTATCACAAACAATAACCTTTATGGTGTCATTTCAATGGATCACGATGGTGCTCTTTTCAGTATAAAAGCAGTAGTCTCTAAATCTTTAATCTTTAAAACATAATGGCAGTTTGATAAATGACACCTTTGATCTTACCATGTCAAACAAGGTTCGATTTGATCTCTCGAACATACCATACTCCTATGGTTTATCGGGAAATGCAAATCCATGGAACAATTCCTCAAATCTTAGGTGTTTTACTGAACATGTAACTCCAATATCATCCTTTATGGTCGAATCATAAATTATTTATTTTATTGTTACAATGATTTTCCACTTCATCTTGAAAATCTTTAAACATTTTTTGTTGGGCATATGCTATATGGGTATCCTCATAGCATGTCACCAATCCGCCTAACCCGGGTGGCCCATAGTTGGTAGCAAGGCCTATGGCCTGCTGGGCGGCCTAGTTAGACGAATCCAGAAGGGAGTCCCATGCCGGATAAAGGAAGGCTACGCAGGAGTCACCGACATACTCGGAGCCTTGGAGTACAAGACACGGAAGACTAGTTCGTGTAGGTGTAGGACTCTTTACCTTGTCCGGCAAGGACATTCCCTATAAACCCTAGGTCTTGGCGCCTTTATAAGCTGGCCTACGGGAGCCTTTAGGGCACAACCTCTCAGATTGCTGCGTACAACGCGCAACACCTCGCACATCGAACCTATCTCTGTAACTCAGTGTATTGCCATTATAGTGATTTATAGCAGGAGTAGAGTTCCGCCATTGTTGTGGGACTTGAACCTAGGTAAGCCGTGTTACCTCGTACCCGCCAACTCTCCGCCTTACCCCACGTCTCTAAACACGCACTGTGAGGACCCCTCCATGGCGTACTCGTTGGCAATACCACGACAGTTGGCACCCACCATGGGGCAAGAGGCGCTTCGAGCCCTACACCGGGTGAGGTCCAATATCTTTGCGGGAATCAGCGACACCGTAGCCATCAGACGTGTTCTCTTCGCCGGCAATGTCCTGATCATCCTCCCAGATGAATTCTGGGTGCCGGCAAATACGAACCCTACGCGCTGCTTTGTCATCCCCGTCGGAGACATCCACATCTTCATCAGCGAAACTGACTTGGGTCCTAGCTCCCAGGAAGTCGAAAAATCATCAAGCCTCGCACGGACCGCCTATGAACAGGACACGTTCGCGGAAGGATCTGGGCCACACCTCTCCTTGGAGTATGGTGGCTCAGATCAGGAAATTTTAAAGTCGGAGGAGTCACAGCCATTGGAGAGGTTGAAGCCGGAGGCATGGATGAAGCCCTAGCTGCCTCCTGCACCTTCAAAGCAGATGATGGCTCGGAGGCTCCCACCTCAATCGACGCTTCCACGTCCACCTCTTCCACCACTTCCTTCCCTTTCTCGATAGCATCCTTAGCCAAAGCTGTAGCCATTTTAGAGGAAGTACTCACCTGCATCGCCTGGCCGCTAGGAGCAACATCTGCCTCGACAGATCCTGAGATATCAAGTGTTGGATTGACATCTGTCTCCATGGCAGAGATCTCAGGGATGATGGGAGATGAAGACCCAGCAGGGCGAGCAGAAGGCTTGACGACAGGAGTAGGGGGAGCGGTAGCGGGAGAGGACTTAGCGGACAAATCCCTGGTCAGCATATCACGAATGTTTTTGACCCTCCAACATCTTTGGAGGATCGCTTCAAACTAACACCGGCTTTCCTACTGAAACGTACAAAGTATAAGTACAAGAGTTGAAAAAAGGTATGGGCTGAAAAGCACAAGTCGGAGAATGAAAATACTTACTCCACGGAAGGAGCCTTGGTGAGGGGAATGTCGGTGGATTTCTTCTTCTTCTCCGCCTCTAAGGCAGCAGTGGAACATTTGGAGACTCCACTCTCCGATTTCTTCTTCTTGGCCTCAGTAGTAGCGTTATAGGTGGAGCTCTTCTGCTTTCGTGCTGCCGGAGCTGGTTGATCCTTGGGGGCATCTTCGTCGGACACCACATGGATATCATTCATCTTAGGATCATAGACCTGGGAGGCCATTTGATCCGCCGCCAAGGTCACCAGCTGGGATACAAAGGAGTGTTAGATTGACAACTTCAAGTCGGAAAAACCTTAGAGCATATAACGAGCAACAAAGGAAACATAAGCTACCTCTAGGCATTTGCCGCAATTGAACATGTCGAAGGTGATCTTGAAGCCACACTTCTTGTCCTTCACCTTGACGATGTCCTTAAGCTGGAGTTTGATGGAGTCAGTAGAGAAGTTATCCCAAGAAATTCGCATGGGATCCCTCCTATCTTGAGTGTATTTCCACATCAACTCAGCGCGATGCTGCAGAGGCTGGATCCACCTGATGAACCAGCACATGGCAAGGTCCAAACCCGTCAGATCGCCGTCTATGAGCCATTCAATCCGCCTTACGGCGCGGTTGTCTTCGTCGTCAGAGGGAAGAGAGGCTGGGGTCCACCATGCGGGCACCTCGATGGCAGATCCGTCAACAAAGTCAGGATAGGTCTCAAGACAGTCTAGCATAGAAACATCTAGGCCGTAAAAGTACGTGCGCTGCCAGTTCTTGCATGACTCATGTCCGATGATGTCGGGGAAATGTTGGCTAGGCCGGATCTTGAAGCTAATGGTTCCGCAGATCCGCAATGCATCCTTGGACTCTACAGACTCTCTCTTGATGGTAAAAAAGTATACAAACAGATCTAATCTAGGCTTGATCCCTAGAAATCCTTCGCACAAGGGTACGAAGTTGCTAAGAACTAAGATGTTGTTGGGAGAGAGATTGTGGGGGAGTATCTGGAAGTGTCGAAGGACATCCAAGAAGAAGTCGGAGACTGGCAGGCTTACGCCGCGTACCAGCTGAGACTTGAGGTAAACCTTCTCTCTGGCTTGGGGAGAAGGGGCCACCTCGCCGGCAGGCGCCGCCCGCCAGACCAGTTTCTTCGTTGTAGGGAGGTACCCCTTAGTGACCATGTCTTGGAGATCCTCAGCGGTGAGGTCAGGGCCTCTCCACACCCCCTTGTGGGAGTCGTGGTCTTCATCAGCAGCTTCTGGTGCCGCTCTTTCTTGGTCATCGCCGGTGGTTTCCACCACGGCAGAGACAGGAACGACCACCACCTCCGGCGAGACGGGTACTCCCTAGGATGGCTCTAGGATAGCCTCAGGAGTCTCCACCGTTGAAGGGATGGAGCTGCTGGAGGCCATTGAGACGATGGAGTGGGTGGAGAAAAGAAAGGTTCTGGCTAGGGTTTTCGTAGAGGAGCTCGAACGGTCGCGCGGCTGGAGGAAGACGAAGACTGGAAAGTGAATGTGGGTAAAGGAAAAATAGATTAACTACGATGAAAATATATAGACCCCGTGTCAAGATTCGTGCAAAGATATCTAATGGATGGAATGTTGCCGACTTGGAAGTGAACGTGCGCCGTAATTTCGCCACGTCCTCCGTCTTTGCCGCTCCGCCGTTTCGGATTTTGCGCGCGTGAAAATAGTTGATGATTAATTCTCTATTTTTGTGAGTTTTAAGGTAGCGTAGGCTGTACCCTACGTCATCCTCCTGATAGTTGTAGTGAAGGGTCACATCCTAAGATTCCATCGAAGGCGGAGATTAGCCGACTCTAGAAACAAAGACTCAAGGAATATCTAGCTACATTACGGAGCTGGAGAGGATTGCAGGGTTCTTTGGGAGACCTTTGAGATATTGCTTGACGAATTGCCGGCATCACTTAGGCGGGACATTCAGAGATCAACAAGCAAGACGGCGCAAGATCTCAAAGTCCTTCAGGGGCAACTGTTGGGGATATTCTATATGGGTATCCTCATAGCATGTCACCAATCCGCTTAACCCGGGTGGCCCATAGTTGGTAGCAAGGCCTATGGCCTGCTGGGCGGCCTAGTTAGACGGATCCAGAAGGGAGGCCCATGCCGGATAAAGGAAGGCTACGCAGGAGTCACCGACATACTCGGAGCCTTGGAGTACAAGATAGGAAAGACTAGTTCGTGTAGGTATAGGACTCTTTACCTTGTCTGGCAAGAAACATTCCCTATAAACCCTAGGTCTTGGCGCCTTTATAAGCTGGCCGGTGGGAGCCTTTAGAGCACAACCTCTCAGATTGTTGCGTATAATGCACAACACCTCGCACAACGAACCTATCTCTGTAACTCAGCGTATTGCCATTATAGTGATTTATAGCAGGATTAGAGTTTCGCCACTGTTGTGGGACTTGAACCTGGATAAGCTGTGTTACCTCATACCCGCCAACTCTCCACCTTACCCCACGTCTCTAAACACGCATTGTGAGGACCCCTCCATGGCGTACTCGTCGGCAATACCATGACAATTTTCAAATGTTTCATACTTCTTCCTTATTAAGTAAATATACAGATATATTCACTCAAATTTTCGGAGAAAGCATATGAAGCTGAAAGATCCACCGCACATTGCTACATGTAATGGACTATATACATCAACATGCACAATTTCCAATAAGTTAGTCACCCATTCCCCTTTGGCCTATGAATGGAGTTTCAATTATCTCGAGAAAAGTCTCACAAACGTCATTTGATCAAAATCAAAGACTCCAAAAATCCATCAACATGGAGTTTCTTCATGTTTTCTTTCCAATATAATTTAAACGATGATGTCATTTCATAAGTGATATTTCAATCATTTGTCTTGCGACATTTTAGCATTAGTTTTTGTGGACGTGATTTCTCTAACTAGACTTGTAAAAGTGCATCCATCTTCTATCAAATACGGTAATTATTTGAACAACCATTGTTCTCATAATACCAGAACAAAATAACAATTATTTGAACAAATCTTGAAGATAAGCTTTGATGTTAACGAGAAACACAATAACACTTTATTTGTTTTTGATGAACATCATCAGAAATTCTCTTGCTAGTTACTTAGGCCATTGCAGTTCATGAATTGGGTTGTTCTTGTATGACACTTCACACTAACTAATTCAGTATTCAATACCCAAGAACCATATTGTTTAACAAGAAAAGAATACAACCATACCATGTATATGATCTATATACCTTAGCTAGACATTTCCAGTATTTTATTTTCTGCCAAATATTTTATAGATTCTTTTTCAGCATTTCCTTTTCCTTTTAAAAGAATATACCAACATCAACAATGGTGTCATACATATGACACATAGTCGAAAGTGTGTATAGTCGAATACTAATACCTTTGGACTTGCACTTTGAAGTGGATCACCATCATCAAATGTTCGGTGTTCTTTCAAAAATCCATTCTTTAGTAATCTTTTAGTGTAGTAAACATTTTACCTACATCTTATATTCATCCTTGTCATGACAACTTTCGTGATCAAGCTACTATAGCATATAAGGACAAATCGTGAGTATAATGTCAGTTTCCAAAATCTTTTTGGGAGATTAAGACGCCTAGCGTCTCCAACCTTCGCAAATTCTCATACAATACGAGAACGTGTATTTTGCCAAATTATACTCTATCATATTGCAACCATAAACATTGTTTCAGATATCACAATATCTTCCACACATGATGGTTTCTGAAACAATTCTTTCAGCTCCCAGATAACCTCGATATTAAAACAACATTTGAATATCAAGAATCATGGAGGCAAACATGATACTTTAGATACTAACATTGGAATTCTTACTCTTGATTTAATACTACTTATTAAACTTCATGGAGTCAATAGAGTTTGCTGAATATTTGCAATAGGACTTCTAAACTTTAAATTGACATTCAAAACAATAAGATACTAGTTTGTAAAGTAAATATCGAGAATTCTATAGTTCTATTATCTCAATTAAAACTAAGCATAAGGTAGTAAACGTATGCCAATGACTACAACAAAATATGAAAATTCACTTTGATTTAAGTTATGATAAATTGAGTTCAACTAATACAAATTACAAATGAACTCCCACTCAAAACCAATATCCCTCGAGTTGTTTTGGTGATTACATGAACCAAATCTACTACACCAAGTCTGATCATCAGATGAGTCGGTGTAGTCTCAAAGGCGAGTATCTATATGGGCATCATATCAACTATATTAGTCATGATTAACCTTTCGGTCCAGGTTCCGAGGCCATGTCTGTACATGCTAGGTTCGCCAAGTAAGAACCTTAGTACCCACGTGTATAAAACTGTCTTACACTCGATGTATGAAAGCGTAGATTCGAGTACACCCGATCACCATGTGATGTCTGGAAACAACGATCCATAGAACGGTGCATACTTAAGGAAGAACACATTTTTATCTTGATATTTAAATGAGGGATCATCTTATAATGCTACTAAAGCGCCAAACAAGCAATATAAGATGCAAACAAAACATCATATGCATAAAGTGAAATGATATGGTTCTTGCACTTGATCACTATCATGTGCATCGTGGTATGATCTTTATCATTCCTTTATGTGTAAGGCCAAGGTCTATGGAACTTACACATTAGGTATGCTATAATTTCCAAGAGTATCAACTATACTTCAAATTATAACATTACCATATCATGAAACTTGCCCAACAACAATCTAAACTAGACGCCTCAAATTTATCAATTGCAAGTTTTACGTGGCTTAGGGCTTTCGAAGATAGAACCAGTCTTACCTACGAACATGGAACCACAACGATGATAATCAAATTATTAGCAACTCATTGTAAATCAGATATTGACTATAGTAGGAGAGATAGACGCCCGTTATCCACTTATGAAAAACTAGTTGCATGTCAAGCGTGGAATAGATCTCATGTGCGAGGACATGTAAAGTTAGTCTGGGCCGCTTCATCCCACTATGCCACCAATATCCAAAATACATAGAAGATGCAATAAAATGATCATCAACGCCTACATACTCATATGTGTTCTACCCGTGCAAAGCATCTACACATAGATCAGGCTCTGATACCATTGATGGGTTCACAGCATAGAAATAAAAAAATCCTACAATGAGAACATCTCAGCACCCAGATCTATCTACCTAGATACAATCAACGGTTGGATATAAATCCATAGAGAACATACCCTTGAAGAGAGACAAAGCATTGTTAACAAAACTAATTTCGTGGTTGATGTAGTCGTACACTTGCCGATCTCAAGATCGTGATGAAGTCCAGCGAGTCCAGCAGGTCTAGCACCAGCAAGTCCGGCACTACAAATCAGTGGTGCATTCATGATCGCATACATGTCTGGTACCCCGACAACCTCCATGTCCTCGCTCCAGCGATGCAGCGGAAGCAGCAACTCCTTTCTAGATAAAGCCACCGGAAACATGTATCTCGCTAATCCGAGACCATGGGGAATAATTTCTAGAGGGGAAAGAGATCCTTCACGAGAAGGTGTGATGTGAGAGGAGGAGAGGGGGGCATTTTATAGGGAGAGGGGTGCAGCCCCCTCCCATGGCCGGCGACCATGGAGGTGCCCCCACCTCTTCCTTCATTCATGTGGGTGGATGCTCCACTCACATAAACATGCCTCCACTCACACTCCCACTCACATGCATTAATTTTCCACCAAAATTAATGCAACTCTCACTAAATAAAACTATTTTATTTATTTTATTCAGAATTTTGTAAATTACTTTAATTAACAAACATTCACGTAAAACCCCATGCAACATTTCGATATCACATGCATAACTAGTTTCTGCAATTTCACCCGAAACAATTCCGGTTTTCATCAAAATGATTCCAGCGCTTTCTTAAATATTTATCAGAAACATATTTGTGTCGGTATCCCTTAAGTTTTTCACCCTACAGTTCGCGAATAATGCCGACATGGTCGAGACCCCTCTCCGATCAATAATCAGTAGCGGGACCTAGAGATCCGTACTGACTCCCACACATTTAATGATGACTCTAGTGATCATGTGAACATTTAACGTCATAACTAAATCCCTTTGTCTCGTGATATATTACATGTCCGAGATTCGATCATCGGTATCCCTATACCTAGTTTGATCTCGTTACCTATATGCACTCTTTTCTTGTTCCGGTGATATAACATTCTAGTGATCACATCACTTGCTTGCAAGCTATCTCAATGTGATATCACCGAGAGGGCCCATAGTATATCTATCCATCATCGAGATGGACAAATCCCACTCTTGATCCATGAGCCTCAACATAACACCTTCGGAGTATCTGAACCCACCTTTATAGTCACCTTGTTACGGTGTGATGTTTGATGTTATCAAGTTACTCTTCTAGTGTTAGCAATTAGCATGATCTCATGGTCTAAGGACTAAGATTACTTCGTATGATGTTATAGCAATATAAACATAATGACTTTGATCGTAATGCTATACTTCGAATGAATGTTCATCACATCATTCATCAATGTTGTGACCTCGTTATTAACAACATCCAATGTCTATGATCAGGAAACCTTGATCATCTTGTTAATCAACGAGCTAGTTTATAAGAGAGGCATAACTAGGAACCCTTTATTTGTTTATTAAACATACATGTATTAACGTTTCCAATTAATACAATTATAGCATGCAAAATAAACACTTACCATAAACAAGGAATAACATAATAACCACTTTATTATTGCCTCTCAAGCATATTCCCTTTAGGGTCCCGTTGTGGGCCATGGAGAAAGTTCCATACCATGGATGGGTATACCACGCCGCGTCACTGGACGGTGGGCCACGCGTGCAACATGGGCCTCCCTTCAGCGTAGGAGGGTTGGAACATGTGTGGTGTTCCCTGGGCGACAATGCTTCCCACTCGCCAGTTTGCGGGGCCCGCCAAAAGCCGACGTGGTAGTGTGAGTTCATGCCGAGCGTGGTTTGTCGCGGTCGTGGGCCCTTTGAGAGTTGATGTGGCACCGTTATCCCATGCCAGACGCGGTTTCTCACAGTCTTTCTCGGACATAGGGCCCACCACAGGTCTATGTGGCATCGTAAACCCATGTCCGTTGTTAGAGTAGACCGTAGATGGCGTGTCTTCTCGAGGTCATAGAGCTTAGGTGGTGGGGTAGACCTTAGACGTTCGCGAGTTCTCGCAGACCTTGATTGAGGTGGCAGTGTGATCCTATCGCCGTGTGCATGCTCCCGCGAACATCGGTCTAGGTGGCAGCGTGATCCTACCGTCATGTGCGCGCTCTACCGTCAAGTCCGTCCGCCAGGTATAAAACACCTTCCCCGATGCCATTCATTAGCTAGTGATACGTTGCAAACGTATCTATAAATTTTGATGTTCCATGCTTGTTTTATATCTACTTTCTTATGTTTTTTCCACACTTTGGAGTATTTTTATACACTTTCTGGGACTAACCTATTAACAAGATGTCACAGTGCCAGTTGTCTGTTTTCTGCTATTTTTGGTTCCAGAAAAGCTAGAAAATGAATATTCTCGGAATTGGACGGGACAAAAGCCAAAGTCAATATTTCACCGCGGGGAACACGGAGCCAGAAGACGAGACGGAGAGGGGCCATGGGCTGTCCACACCACCTGGTGGTGCGGGCCAGGCCAGGCCATGCCACGGGGTGGTGTGGCCCCCTGGTACTCCACCGACATTGCCCTTCACCGATATATTGCCTCCAGGATGAAAACCC
Organism: Avena eriantha; assembly: GCA_910589775.1. Taxonomy (NCBI): domain Eukaryota; kingdom Viridiplantae; phylum Streptophyta; class Magnoliopsida; order Poales; family Poaceae; genus Avena; species Avena eriantha. Next base: position 272,794,258 of record OU342740.1, on the reverse strand, counting down.
TAGGTACCGGATCAAAATTCCATGAAAGAGTCTATAGCCACTTCCATCTCCATCCCTAGATCAGGAGGGATATGAAGCTCTTCCCCGCACCCTGCCGGAGGGGAGAGATCACCCTGGAGGCCTTATTCATCACCATGCATGCCTCCGGTGTGATGCGTGAGTAGTTCATCCCTGGACTACGGGTCCATGTAGTAGCTAGATGGTTGGTTCTTGTCCTTTGTGCTACCATGTCTAGATCTTCTGAGCTCCGTTCATGATCAAGATTATCTATTTGTAATCTTACAAGTTGTGTTTGCGGGGATCCGGTGGATATTGAGATGCTATTTCAGATTGATTATTGATTCTATCATGTCTTTGTTATTTGTGATCTTGCATGCTTTCGGATGTAGTAGCTATCTTGGCCGAGTAGATGCTAGCAACTCCAAGAGGGAGTATTTATGCTCGATATTGGGTTCATGCCTCTAGGAATATGGGGAAGTGACAAAAAACTCCAAGGTACTAGATGTGTTGTTTCTACTAGGGAGAAAACAGCAATCCTTTATGCATAGAACAATCGTATTGTTTACTTTACACACTTTGCTTGATGCAATTATCTGTCGCTTGCAACTTAATACTGGAAGGGGTTCAGATGATAACCTGAAGGTGGATTATTAGTCATAAATGCAGTTGGATTACGGTCTATGTATAATGTTGTAATGCCCAATCAAATCTCATAGAAGCCAAGATGATTAGTATATGCATGTATGCTTTCTTGATGATTGTCAATTGCCCCGCTATAATTTGTTCACCCAGCATGTCATCTAACTTAAGGAGAATCACCTCTAGTGAACTATGGACCCCGGTCCATTCTTTTACCATGAATCTACAATGCTATTTACTATTTTCTATTTACTTTCTGTTAGAAATTACTATCTTCCACACAATACATTTAATCCTTTGTTTTCAGCAAAACCGGTGAGATTGACAACCTCACTATAAGTTGGGCGCAAAGTTCTATGGTTGTGTTGTGCAGGATTCCAAGTTGGAAACAACACCTTGGAGGTGTTTCCTTACTCCTACCGGTTTGATAACCTTGGTTTCATAACTGAGGGAAAACTTGTTGTTGTGCTCATCATACCTTCCTCTTAGGGTTCCCCAACGAGATCTACATATTGAGCAAGCAAGACTTTTTCTGGCGTTGTTGCCGGGGAGTCAAGGATATCTTCACAAGGGGAGCCCCTCATAACCAATCTCTTTACTTTATTGTTTTCATTTTGCGTAGTTTATTTCTACTTTGTTTTCTTATTTCTTTATCAAAAATACACAAAAATTAGTTGTACTAGTTTGCTTCTTATATTAAAAACACAAAAAATGACTAATCTTGAAAACACTAAGTTGTGTGACTTCACTAGCACCAACAACAATGATTTCATGTGCACACATATTGCTCCACCTGTTCCTGAAGCTACTTTCTTTGAAATTAAACCTGCTTTACTCAATCTTGTTATGAGAGAACAATTTTTTGGTATTGGTACTGAAGATTCTGCTGCTCATCTTAATAACTTTGTTGAACTTTGTGAGATGCAAAAACATAGGGATATAGATGGGGATATTATTAAGCTTAAATTGTTTCCTTTCTCTTTGAGAGGAAAAGCTAAAGAATGGTTGCAATCCCTAACTAGAAATAGTATTGATTCTTGGACTAAATGCAAAGATGCTTTCATTGGAAAATACTATCCTCCTGCTAAGATTATATCTATGAGAAGTGAAATAATGAAATTTAAACAATCTGATAATGAGCATGTTTCTCAAGCTTAGGAAAGAATGAAATCTTTGGTAAAGAATTGTCCCACTCATGGACTGACTGCTTGGATGATTATCCAAACCTTTTATGCAGGACTGGATTATTCTTCAAGAAATCTACTGGATTCTGCTGGTGGAGGTACCTTTATGGCCATTAATTTGGGTGCTGCAACAAAGCTTCTGGATAATATGATCCTTAACTATTCCGAATGGCACACTAAAAGAGCTCGACAAGGTAAGAAGGTAAATTCTGTTGAAGAGACCTCTTCCTTGAGTGATAAAATTGATGTTATTATGTCTATGCTAGTTAATGGGAAAGCTCATATTGATCCAAATCATGTTCCCTTAGCCTCTTTGGTTGCTCAAGAAGAGAAAGTTGATGTGAACTTTATTAGAAATAATAATTTTAGCAACAATGACTACATGAATAATTTTGGTAATAACAACTATAGGCCATATCCTCCCAATAATGGTAATGCTTATCGAAATTCCTACAACAATAATAGAAGTGCACCCTCTGAACTTGAAGTTATGCTTAAAGATTTTATTAGTAAACAAACTGCTTTCAATAAAACTATTGAGGAAAAACTCTCTAATGCTAAAAGAAATATAGCATCATTGTCTGAAGCACAATCTTCTTTGAATAAAATGGCTGCTAAAACTGAAACTATTGAAAATCCCTTTGCTGCTACTAATGCCATACAAGTTAGAATTTATGAAAATGTTAGACTATTAGCTGAATTGCATGCTAAGTGGGAAAGACAAGATGAAATTGCGAGAAATATTAGTATTTCTACTATCACTACCACTAATATTGAAGCTAGTAAACCCAATGGAACCTTTTCTAATAAAAATGCTGAAATTCTTCGAAATATGTGAAACAATAGCTCTACTACTTTTGATGATAATTATGATTTTGATCTTGATGGTTGCAATATCTCTGAAGTAATTATGTACCTACAAAAGCTTGCTAAAAGTCCTAATGCTAGTGCTATGAATACGGCCTTTACAAAACACATTACTGATGCTCTCGTAAAAATTAAAGAAGAAAAGATGAAACATAAAGCTTCAATTCCTATGAAATTAGAAGATGGTTGGGAACGCATCATTAATAGGAAAGTGAATGATTTTGATCTCAAAGCTTTATGTGATCTTGATAGTAGTGTTTCTATTATGCCTAGAAAGATTTATGAAATGCTTGATTCACCACCGTTGGAAGATTGTTATTTAAATGTCCCACTGGATGATAATGCTAAAAATAAAATCATGGGGAGTATTAATGATGTTCTTATTATGGTTAACAATGCCTATGTCCCCGTTGATTTCTATGTTTTGGATGTTGAATGCAATGCTTCTTGTCCTATTACTTTGGGAAGACCTTTTCTTAGAGCTGTTGGTGCCATTATCGATATGAAAGAAGGCACCATTAAATATCAACTCCCACTCAAAAAAGGTATAGAAAACTTCCCAAAGAATAGAGAGAAGATTCCTTTTGCCTCTCCTATTAAAAAAATTGCTCTTAATGCTTCTTCATTTGAGAATACTTGATTCTTTTCTTGCTTCTTATGCCTAACTTAAAGGCGTTAAAGAAAAGTACTTATTGGGAGATAACCCAAAAGTTTTAGTTGAGTATTGGAAGTTATTCCCTCTGTAATAACCTCTCCTTATCATTTTTGTGTGGTTTTTGTGCCAAGAGTAATGCTTGGGAAAGTTGTTGTCCCGAAATAGATTTGTGTGCTTCATTGTAAAAATTCGTGAAAAATCTCTATACATCGTTTTGAGCTATAATTGTTTGTGCTTCTGCCCCAAATTGTTATCCAACTTTCGTTAGCTCAACACTTTTCGATTTGAGCAACAGAAAGTCTTCAAAAAAATCCGGTTTCACCTGCTGGTCTGTTTTGACAGATTTCTGCCATTATTTGCATTTGCCTCTTTATCGATTTATTTTTGGGTTCTTTTTGGTGAATTGATATTTTTGAGGGAATTGCTACAGTAGCTTGTGTTTTTAATGAAAGTTTTGCTGTTTTAAAACTAAAACCCAAAGGTTTATTATCTTTTGAATGCATTAATGCTGCTAATGAAGATTGTGTGAAGTTTTGAATGAAGGAAATTTTAAAGTGTAGGGAAGAGTAATGTGATAAGATGAAGAATGGACAAAATATCAAGCTTGGGGATGCCACCCATGTCGCCCCAAGAAATATTCAAGAAGTACAAGCGCCAAAGCTTGGGGATGCCCAAGGCATCCCCTTCTTCATCAGTAAAAATTTCAGGTTTCTTCTAAACACTTCATTTTTATTGTTTCATGCATAGTTGTGTTGTTCTTGGAGTGTCTTTGTATTCGTTTTTAGTTTTCGTTTTCTTAGTTTGCTTGAATAAATTGGTTGGACCCCCTCATTCATGCATTAGTTTTCAAATAAAGTTTATTTGGATTGGAAAAGAGTAGGAAAAGTTCCTGCTTAAGTGGTATAAAAGGAGTTTGTTTTTGACTGGACTTAGACTTTATCATGTCATGCTTGATATTCTTTTGGCTTTATGCTTAGTGATAATTGATGTAGCATGACTTGTTATAAACAATCGAGATTGCTTAATGTTCCTTGAAAGAATCATGCGTTATTTTAGCATATAAAAGCATAATATTGTGGTATTCTCCTTTAATGCTTTATTTGGGTTGACTTGGCGCATGCTTACACCATGTTAAGACTATACCAAGTCACCATAGCCTCAATGATCATTTAGTTTTCGACTTGTAATATCACTTTATGCTTTAATTAATGATGTTTTGTCGCTATGCATGATTGTGGCCATTATTGCTCTCTTAGTTGGTCGCTCCCAGTCTTTTGCTAGCCTCCATACCAAGTATGAGTTCCACTCATGCATCCAACTCCAAATAAAACCAAGTTATTCCAAATAGTCCACCATACCTACCTATTAGCATTTTCTATTCTAAGTATATTCATGTTTTTATCTACCTTTCGAATTAAACTTGTTATGTGATAATTAGTGATTAAAGCTGTCACGAACTTGATGGCACACTTTACTTTTCTTGCCTCTAATAAAATTGAACCATTGTATTGTCTATGTTGTATATGCTTGCACTTATACGTTGGGAATTAGCAGAACCATACTGTCATGGGGAACGCTTTCAATATTGCACTTGTACATTGTACCCAGTTGATATGATGATCTTTTGTTTATGGATGTCGTCGGTGTGAAATGAAAGGGGAGCTTGTAAGTCCATGGAGTTATGTATGTGTGTTAAAGAAACGCCTGGGCCGCTAGCCTAAGCCTAATCATGGTGGAAACTTGAAGCATCACCATAGTGAATAATCTGTGAAGCATTCTTCTTATAAACAAAAGAGATAGAGATTGAGAAAAAGAAAAAAAGATGAGAAAAGAGGAAAGAGAGAAAAAGAGCACCATTTTTCCATGGTAAATAAGAAGATTGCTGAGATGCTTATTGTCTGCTTGCCTTGTCATTTTGATTATGGGATAGCTCATGTATCATGTGCAAGGGGTACCCCATTGGCGGTTCTCTATGATACACATGTACTTACTATGACAAGAACTTACCGGTAACTAAACTTGAGTAGCATGAGGAGCAGCCCTCGTATTCAAGGGACATGAGATTGCCAACTTATACTTTGTCAAGCATATACTCCATAGTTTGTTCATATTAACCTTAATCACTTCAAGATGCTTATGATAGGGGCAATGAGAGCTGAAAGCTAATAAGTACCATAATTTTTGGAAGCTCTTTATGAGACTTGAATCCCTGCTTCCTTCTATGAAGGCCTTTCTTTTAGCTTTATGTTGAGTCTCCCTCTTCTATCTTTATGCACCTATTCGGAGAGCATATTGGCCATTCTTAGTTTAATGTGCATTGTCCCAAGACTTGTTGATTGATTCATAACTTTGATATTGCTGGTTCTTAGACTATTTGTATCTAGTCACCCTTATGAACTTTGAAGGTGTCCTATGCATTTATATTTTGCTACACTATGACGGACAAGCTGAATACCATTCTCATTATGTTTTCTATATATGAAACAAACAAACGTCTTTCAAAGCATTGTTATTCATGAATCTTTTGTTTGTACCTTTTCGTGTTACAACATAGTTGCTATGTATTATTGTTAGAACTATATCTTTCATGCTATGTTAGAGTACTATGATCCCAGCTATCAATGTTCTACAAATAATTTGATCAAGATTATGATGGTGCATGTCACCTCAAAAATTATTCTTTCTTTTTATCACTTACCTACTCGAAGACGAGCATGAGTTAAGCTTAGGGATGTTGATATGTTGCAAACGTATCTATAAATTTTGATGTTCCATGCTTGTTTTATATCTACTTTCTTATGTTTTGTACACACTTTGGAGTTTTTTTATACACTTTATGGGACTAACCTATTAACAAGATGCCACAGTGCCAGTTGCCTGTTTTTTGCTGTTTTTGGTTCCAGAAAAGCCAGAAAATGAATATTCTCGAAGTTGGATAGGACAAAAGCCAAAGTCAATATTTCACCGAGGGAAACACGGAGCCAGAAGACGAGATGGATAGGGGCCAGGGGCTAGCCACACCACCTGGTGGCGGGCCAAGCCAGGCCACGCCAGGGGGTGGTGTGGGCCCCTGGTACTCCACCGACCTTTCCCCTTCGCCTATATATTTCCTCCGGGACGAAAACCCTAGGTACCAGATGAAAATTCCACGAAAGGATCTGTAGCCGCTGCCATCTCCATCCCTAGATCGTGAGGGATCTGAAGCTCTTCTCGGCACCATGCCAGAGGGGAGAGATCACCCTAGAGGCCTTCGTCATCACCATGCCTGCCTCCGGTGTGATGCGTGAGTAGTTAATCCATGTACTACGGGTCCATTTAGTAGCTAGATGGTTGGTTCTTCTCCTTTGTGCTACCATGCCTAGATCTTGTGAGCTCCGTTCATGATCAAGATCATCTATTTGTAATCTTACATGTTGTGTTTGCTGGGATCCGATAGATATTGAGATGTTATTTCAGATTAATTATTGATTTTATCATGTCTTTGTTATTTGTGATCTTGCATGCTTTCCGTTGTTAGTGGCTATCTTGGCAGAGTAGATGCTAGCAACTCCAAGAGGGGGTATTTATGCTCGATAGTGGGTTCATGCCTCTAGGAATCTGGGGAAGTGACAGAAATATCTAAGGTACTAGATGTGCTGTTGCTACCAGGGAGAAAACAACAATCCTTTGTTCATAGAACAATCGTATTGTTTACTTTACACACTTTGCTTAATGCAATTATTTGTTGCTTGCAGCTTAATACTAGAAGGGGTTCGGATGATAACTTGAAGGTGGATTATTAGTCATAGATGTTGTTGGATTACGATCTATGTATAATGTTGTAATGCCCAATCAAATCGCATAGAAGTCAAGATGATTAGTATATGCATGTGTGCTTTCTCGATGTTTGTCAATTGCCCCGCTGTAATTTATTCACCCAACATGTCATCTACCTGAAGGAGAATCACCTCGAGTGAACTATGGACCCCCGTCCATTCTTTTACCATTAATCTACAAAGCTCTTTACTGTTTTCTGTTTACTTTCTGCAAGCAATTACTATCTTCCACACAATATGTTTAATCCTTTGTTTTCAGCAAAAACAGTGAGATTGACAACCTCACTGTAAGTTGGGGGAAAAGTTATGTGGTTGTGTTGTGCAGGATTCCAAGTTGGAAACAACACCTTGGAGGTGTTTCCTTTCTCCTACTGGTTCGATAACCTTGGTTTCATAACTGGGGGAAAACTTGTTGTTGTGCTCATCATACCTTCCTCTTGGGGTTCCCCAACAAGCTCTACATATTGAGCAAGCAGCTAGCTTCTCACCTCTCTCCACCTCCGTGGTGCTTAGGTTTGTCTTCGTGACAGAGACATGCTCCGCTCTGGTGACCATACCTAGAGCTGGCGCTGTAGCTTCTCACGAGAGCGAGGCGAAGCAGGGCGTAGTTTATGTCTATAGCCACATCCATTGTCCCTCCTTTCATCTTCGCGATCGTCTGCCTGCGTCGCTCCGGTGACCACACCCGGAGCTACCACGGTGATGGTCATGAGAGCAAGAGGAAGCACTACGTGGTGCATCCTATTTCTCTCTATCTTCTAACCCTCCTACCACCAAAAAATGTCCGTGCTATGCTTCGTCTCATGTGTCTGCCATTGCACAAGCTGGCCTTGGATTCTCGTACCTTAGTACGGCCGTAGGCTCAGGTTGACTTCTATGTGACCAACTAGACCATGTACAATGTGGTAGGCACGGATAGCGAGATTATTCTTCCTCTATAAAACCAAAACCGTTTAAATCTAAAATCCTAACTCGATAAACGTTGATAGCGAAAACATCCAAAAACGATTATTTCAGTCTGATTGTGTTGAACCCATTTCTTGCAATCGAGCACGTCTAGCATACCCGTTGAACGCGATTACGTCCCGCCGCGATGATCCGTGGTCATTCGAATGAAAAAACATTTGGAAGCGATGATGTGTACGAGAGTTAGTTCAAGAATCTATTGTGGAAGAAGTTGTGTCATTACATGTTGCTTGGCTGACGAGACTGAATGAAAAAAATCATGAATGTCCCCCGTGTCGCCTCCCTGCATGAGGTGACTAGGGGCCCTACCTCCTCCCCGAGCAAGCTCCTCCTTGCCCCATCCTCCCCTCCTTCCGCCGCCTGCATGCACCGCCTGCTGTGGCCCGCACGGGGTCGGCGGTGGCGGGCTCTCCTCTCCCTGTGCATGTGGACTCCCGTCTCAGGAGGGATAAGTCTGGCGCCAGTGCTCCCTGGCCATCAACCTTTCTAGCGGTGGAGCTTCTTCCCCGAGTGAATGGCGGTGTGGTGGTGCTTCCCCTTGGTGGCAGGGTGCTCCGGCGAGCAGGCAGCCGATGGATCTTGCTCGGCCCATATCTATGCCTATTTGGGCCCAATCTAGGTTCGGGCGGGCTGGCAGGCTCATGAGACATCGGTGCTCCGTGGAGATGGGTTGGTGGCGACGACGGGTGCTAGGTGGTGATGCTCATCCAGCCTGCTGCAGCGTGGCGCAGGGCTTTTCAAAATAGCCTCGGGGGCTACTCTCATAGGGACCATTGGCCACACACCCAATAAAATGTTTTGAGTGATTCCATAAAAATAAGACCCGATTTGAAAATTTCCTCGCATGATGAAGACTTGAGCCTATAATTGAATACAAATATTCGACTGCAACCTCGCGGGTTACTCCCATCAGGAGCGCTGACTGTGCATTCGATAAAAAATGAAAACTCCTCTAGAGCTGGCAACAAACAGAATAAAAGACTTGAGCCTACAATAGAATACAAATATTTTGACTATAGCCTCGGAGGCTACTCTCATGGGGAGCGCTAGTCGCGCACCCAATAGAATAAAAGCAAAAATCCTCTAATGGAGATTATAAAAAAAAATCTATGAGCATTACACAAGTGTATCCTCAAACGGTTACTCCCATTAGGAGTATTGGGCAATGTACCCGATAAAAATAAATAATCAAGTAGACAACTTCAGCAATTTCAACAACCAAACAAGGCAGTCGGTAAAACATAAAACATTCTCGGATTGCGTATGCCGTGATAACGTATTTGAATGCCGTATCTCTCGACATGAAGGTAAGACCCAAAGAACCATCCTGTAAGACCTAGTAATTGCACCCGAATGCGCTCTGCTAGTAATTATCTGTATCCATGATATGATAAAAAAATCCCGAAGGACGCGTTGGGTACCCAAAACATAAAAAGTGGAATTCAGTAATCCGTAAGACCTCCGCGGACTGAACTGAATTGCGCCAGTATATACCAAGTTTGAATCCAGGGACTTGAGTTTGAAGTAGGTTTACGATGTTTTTCCCAAGAGGAATTAACTAGTTCCCGATCCGTTGGATGCACCAGACTCGTTATAAAAAAATCCTAATGAATAAAATACTTATAGTCACTCAAAAGAAACTTTAGATTCAATACAGAAAATGTCTTTGAGACTCAACCTGAATCTACAATTCGGATGGAGTCTCGGGGCTACTGACATGGGTATCACTTATCGGTTTCCCATAATTGGTATACCTGGTACATACTTATGCTACGGCCCAAAGCCCACAAAGAAATAGAAATCGTGTAAGCATCCGAAGCCCATGAACCAAACATGTTGATCAAGATAGAAGTACTAACCGACAGAATCAAGTATTTGTAATCAAACTTGTAAACCGACCCGTGTTGGATTCTAAGACCCAACCTCTCATATAATGGCTGGGAGGAGCCGATAGAGAGGACAACCATAGCTTTGAGCGAAACATAATGCGCCGTGAGATAAATTGCATCTAGTGAACCAACGACTCTGTAACCCTCTATTTTTGTAATTAAATATGATTTCGACTCCCGTGTTTGTCTGATAGACCGACGAAATCACCAATGCTCTCTTTTCCATCAAACCCAAGTCCATAACCATGGACATTGTCGAGGTCACCCCTTGTCAGGACGGTCCTATGGCGTTGTACAATAGGGTAGCATCGGTGGTGGCCTACGTGCTGCAGCGTGGCAGCGGGACTTTACGGGCCCGATCCAGGTTTAATCGGGCCTACCTAGCCTCGTGTATCCTTGCTGTCGCGTCTGGTCGACACCTGTTGCTGGTGGTGGAGGATGCCCTCCAAGTGGCTCTACAGATGCCGTCCTCGGGCTCCAATGTTGGTTTGGTGTGCTCCTATCGTCATGTTTGGTTAGCTACCGCGATAGCGGTGGAGGTGGTTCCCTCCTGCTCGGCTGTAGTGATGCCGACTCCGGAGCCTAGTATTTTTGTTTCCCGTCTTCTAGGCCTCGCATTGATTTATAGTGAGACTGCGATGGTGGTGTCAAAACTGTGGTGGCGCATGTAGGTGGGCGACATTGATGGGTGGAAGACTATGAAGCATTTGGGGTAGTGGTTTTTGGGGGTCAGGAGAAATCCCTATTAGTCTCCTGACATCGATGGGGCGACACCTGCAGGCCGCCATTCCTTCTTGTAGTTCGTCGGGTGTACCGATAGCTGTGAGATTCGACACATTTTTGATGGCTTTATTTGATGGTTTTCTCCCGGATTTGATCGTTTTCTAGCTTTACCTAACGCTAATACTTCGGTAGCAAAGAAAACTTGGTTTTTAATGTGTGTTTCAGGTTCTGAATATCAACAAAAGGATTTAACTAGAGAAATAAATATTTTGGAGAAAACAAGCGAGTCTCATTTTGGAAGAACGAGACGGGAGCTCACAGAAGCTTTCACGAGCAACTGTACGGCGGGAATATTTTCTCGACCGTATAGTTCCCGCCGTATAGTTTCCATCGCCTTTGTCTTGTCAAAAGGGACAACTTCCATGAAGGGAACAAGGACGAAAACACAACACAGCAACCACCACACCATCCACAAGGGAGAAAGAAGAGATCCGGAGAAGAAGGAGAAGACGTTCTTCATCTCGCTCCACGATCTTTGAACTCCTAGCCAATACACCTCCATAGCCACTACTTGTACTTGAGAGATAAAGGGGTCTCCACCTTGCAAGACTAGGGTTTGAGATTGTTTCTTCCCATCTTGAATTGTGCTGGATATTTTTTGATTCCCTATTGTGGATCTCCATGGTAATACAAAGACGAATTCCCTTTATTCAATTATATTGATAATCCGTTCTTCTCTCATGTGTGAGTAATTCCCTTGGGCGTGGGAGATGTAGGGGATTGGTGAGATGTGATGTGCCTTCATATATTTTCCGTTAGTTTATGGTTGATTCTAATTACTATAATATGTGTGCTTGACTATCTGTGGGATGCCTAATGCTTGTTGTCCAATTAAGGGCCCAGACAACACGATACTTTGTTCTACATAGATAAGATCTTGTTTGCTAGTGGACCGGTGACACGAGGATATCAATGGAAAGCTAGTTGACTCGACGATAACGATTAACCAATGTGCTTATTGCATTAGTCTGATCCAAGGAGCTTAATCGCTAAGCAACCTGAAGGGTCTTAATCATCTAGTGTCTGACTATGGTTTTGGTAGCAGGCTAGTAGGATTATTGAAGTTGGGATGAAATCTACCAAGAGGAGTTCTGGCTAATTATGGGTTGCTCGCCTAGACATATATCTATAAGATTATAATTGTTACATTCACCACTCGTCCACCTGGCACAGTCACTATCACCATGAACTGAATCTCCCCGCGCCTTCTTTCGCCATCTGCAGGAAACAACAAACAAGCAAGTCGTTCTTTACTTTTATGCTTTATATTTATAAAGTTTACATTTTAGTTTTATTTAAATTTATCGCATTTAATCAAAACCCCATTCTTATTTCAACACTTGCAGTCAATTCATTCGAAGACCTGTGACAACTTCGGGTGTGACAGAGTCTTCATCAATAAACACTTACCTTTGGGCTTCCTGTGGGATCGATATCTAAACTTCGAAGCAGACATCAATCTATTTTCTAGTGTCGTTGTTGGGGAGCTAAGCGCTAAGTGTTTGTCTTTTCACATTTCAGGTGTTGCTACTACAAAATGTTCTCCTTAGGAGACAAAGGGTCTACACGCTCTAGTAGGACCTACCTGCCGGATTATATTGAGCGTGTGCCTGCTCAGAGGCACGAAGAAATTATTGAAAAACTTTTAATATCAAATAAAGTTGAAGTTGAAAGCTTGAGTGATATTATGGAAATCATGTTTATTTACAGGACAACTCCTATTAAACCTGAGAAAACTCTCAGGGAATACAGTGCTCCAAGTTCTGAATTTCTTAAACAACCAATAGAGTTCCCTAATCCCGAAGTTAGAGAATATTGATTTGATGGTGGAATCATTAAAATTTTGTAGGAGAAAGCTTCTAGTGGAAGGGAAGATGAAGATCCAGGAAGACACATTATAGAATTCGACGATGCGATAACATCGCTCGGACCAAAAGGTTTGCCTAGAGACTTCTCTCATCTTAAATTATTTCGATGGTCTCTTAAAGGTAATGCTCTAGACTGGTTTTACTCTCTCCCTCGCCATTACATTAAATGTTGGGAAAACTGCATTACTAAATTCATAAACAGGTTTCTTCCTTTTAAAAAGGTAACTGAACTAAGAAAGAACATAGGAAATTTTAGTCAAAAAGTGGGAGAAAACGACCCACAAGCCTGAGAAAGATTCTTTGGAATGATCAATAGTATTCCTAATCATGGCTATTCTGAACTAAAAAAATTCCATTTATTTTACCATGGTCTCTATACTCAATGTAGAGAGTTGCTTGATTTCTCAGCAGGAGGATCAATAAATACTTTAACTATTAAAGAATGTCTACTAGGGCTAAGAATGATTCTTTATATAATCTTGATTTTGGCACTAAGCCGGAAAAAAGGGATACTTCGGATAACTCCTGATCTTATGCCTGAGGTACGCAAGACTATGAAAGAAAGACGTATACCTTCTGAACTTGCTAAGGAAAACAAAGAAGATTTGTTCCAACTTTTAACTGAAGAAGATGAAACTAGAATTTTTTTTCAAGAATTAAAACATCGACAAGTAAAATCTCATAATAACTTGCATAGGCATTTACAAAAACATAAAAAGATTTTGGCAGAACTCACGGAAGATTATGATGAGATAGGCCAAGAAATAAAATTATTTCATAAGTATCTTAGTATGATTGAAACCCAGTGTGAACAAATAGCATCTGGTTATCAAATTTTTCTTCATGAAGACGAAGATATTCCTATTTCTGCTAATGTTGTCACAAGAAGGGGTGAAGTTGTTACAGGACCCTTAGGACCACCGGAATACGAAGCCGAAAAAGATCAAAAGGAAAAAGCCTTGCTCGAAGCAAGCCAAGAATATGATACACTGGTGGATCCTCAAGATGAAACTGAAATGCAAGATCAAACCAAGGAGGATCAAAATAATACACAAGATGACCGTTATGACTCTGATGCAGAAATGGTTGATCCAAGAGAAGATAAATAAATAAGCAAGGAAGATGAAGTTGTTATAGTAGAAAAGAAGAAAAGCAATAAGCAACAACAAAAGAAAGCAACGAAAGAGCCTGACCCTCCACAAAAGGTAAAAGATAAGAGTAAGTCAGGTGAGAAAAAGCCTCCTTATCTAGATCGAAAAAATAAAGCATCGGATCCGGTAATTTATAATTCTTTTACAAAGGCACTTAGTGACCTTCCTCTAGAAATTCCATTTGCGGATGCAATCAAACTTCCTACCTATGGTAAATTCCTCTGTGATATTCTTAGTAGAAAGAAAGAAATAATTGAAACTGTTGCCATGGTAACTAGCTATCCTGCTAATGGGAAGTTGTTGTCTAAGTCTGGAGATCCCGGAATACCAACTATTTCATGCTCAATAGGTAAAACTGATATTCACAATGCCTTGTGTGATTTAGGAGTAGGAATTAGTGTAATGCCATACTCCCTCTATAAAAGGTTAGGATTAGGGGAGTATTCTCCTACTACTATCACTTTACATATGGCTAACAAGTCCACTAAACAACCCGTTGGTATGATTGAGGATGTCTTAATTAGGATAGATGAACATGTTATTCCCACTGATTTTCTTATTCTCGAAATGCCATAAGATGAAAGACTATCTATAATACTTGGGAGACCCTTCCTCAGTACTGCATGTGCATCAGTAGATTGTGGAGAAGGGAAGATAATTTTCAATGTTTATGATGCTGAAATCATCCGGTATTTTCCAAAGAAGCTAGAAGCAAGAGAAAGATATGTTCCACCGGCAAAACGATTTCATGTGGTAAGTGCCATTGATAAGGGGCAACCAAAGGTAAGAATTCGAGAACAGAGAAAAGGTTGAGTTATTCAACCATTCTTAATAAATGCTTAATGGGAGTCAACCCTTTTTCGTCAATTTAGTAGAATAGAGAATAAGAAGTTGATCACATTCCTACCACTTTTTCATAGACATTCTTGCGGAAGCACGCCCGTGAAGATGCAGCTGTCAAAAGGTAGTAGAAACGTTGATTGAATAAGTATAGAATAACAATAAGAATAAAAGTTTGAGTTTTCTATTTACAGAAGCTAAAATTTTGCTTTTAATATGTTAATGTTGGTCAACAGATTTTACTGTCATTTTTCTGTTAAAAACTAGGTATTTCGCTAAGTTATGGGATAAGAAGGTATCCTCAAAGAAATAGAATTTTTTTGATGATTACTGATGGTTTAACGACCAACTATACGGCGCGAATAAAAATTCCGGCCGTATAGCTCCGGTCGTATAGTTATCTTTGCCATCAACAAATTTTCCTCAAAGACACAGAGAGTTTAACGACCAACTATACGGCATGAATAAAAATTTCGGCCGTATAGCTCCAATCGTATAGATATCGATGCCTTTGTAGAATTTCATCCCAAAGGTACTGATAGTTTAACGACCAACTATACGTCGGGAATAAAAATTCCGACCATATAGCTCCGGTCGTATAGATATAGATGTCTTCATAGAATTTCATCCCAAAGGTACTTAGAGTTTAACGACCAACTATACGGCGGGAATAAAAATTCCGGCCATATAGTTCCGGTCGTATATATATCGATGCTAGTTTTAGAAATTTATCTCGAGAGGTAGACGGTTTAACGACCAACTATACGGTAGGATCATTGGGATCCGGCTGTATAGTTGTGCATGTATAGTTGTTTTCTATATAAAGAAACCCTAGTTGGTGACGCCGCCGCAACTATACGGGCGGAGCAACATCACCCGCCCGTATAGTTCTGGCCGTATAGGTTGGCGCGACCACTTAATCATACCGGGGTGGCTAGGTCTTCCTCCTCTCCTCATTATTTATCTCACATTCTCTCTCCAAACCTCTCAAAATTCACCTAGAACTCTTGATTCTTCGCGGATTTCGTTCGTTTGAGTGGGGAAATCAACAAATCAGTATGTTTCTCTCCCTATCCATGCTTTATTTTCAGATTTCCATGGTTGAACCTCTCACATTGATCTAGTGGATGAACTCAAGATTATTTTTTCTTTCCTATTAATTTCTCATGTTAGGATTGAATTTTTCCATGTAGAATCGTTCATATATCATATAGAAACTATATGCCTAAGGTTTATTGGTGAAATTTTTCAGTGCATCACGATGAACAAAATTGGCAACCTCTTTCGTTCGGGCAAGCGCCAACATGGTGAGGGCTCAAGCTCGGGGTCCCGAGCTCTACGCAACTCCAAGTTGGACATTGTCTCATCGAGGAGGGTGTTGGTCACACGTTGGGCCGACCACAATTTTCTCACCGTGACAGGGTTGAAGGAGGACTTCGACCTCATGTGTAGCAGGTCGGGGTTGGCGGAATTAGTTTCACAAGCCACGACACCTACGCCAAACTCACCCACGAGTTCCTTGCCTCCTTCTACGACGACCACAAGGAGAAAGGTAACATCTACACGATCAACTTCACCATGAACCAGCAGCACTATGAAATAAATTTCGAACAATTTTGCAATGCTTTCAACCTCCCTCATACTGGGGAGCCCAATGTTACTAACCTCTATAGCATCACAAGTGGAACGACTTGGGAGGTTATCTCTATTAATGGTGGTAGGCACTTTTATCAGAAGAAGATGTCCATCATTCAAAACCCAACCATTTGCTACTATGCTCTGTTCCTCACCAACACACTACTGGGGAGAGGTAACACAGGCTCCATGGCCAATGCAAACATGACAATGATCACCAAGGCTCTTTTCTCTATTTCACCACAGAGCCCTAGTCCCGTAACTCAACTCATCCAACACTTCCGCCACCAAAGCAACAAGACCAAAAGGTGATATTCGCATTGGTGGATTGGTAACCCACCTTGCATGTGCATTGAACGTTGTACTGCCTGTCATGGAACCTGTTGACGACTCCAAACTTATGGACGTTAAATATTTGACTTCTTGTGGCTTTCTTGGTGTTTACCATGCTAACTGAGGCTCTGAGCATATCAATTCAATTATCTTGATGATGTACATGGTGAGCAGGTTCAGTTGCCCTGCCCCCAAGCCTTCTCAATTATGGATAAGAACACTTGGATCCTCACCAAGGACCAAGTGATAGGGATCTTAGCCGAGCACCAGCCCGAGGAGGAGGAGGAATATGAGGGGCAGCAGGATGATGAGGAGCAGGAGCAGGAGGAAGAGGAAGAGCAGGGACACAACCCTGCTTGGGAGGGACAGTAGCAGCAGCAAGGAGGAGCATGGGACCCATGGCCTATCCAGCCATAACAGGGGTACAGCAACGTCCCCTACCAGGAGTTCCAGCAGCTCAACCAGCGTGTTGGGGAGATCGACCACACTCTTTAGGATGTGAATGAAGATGTGAACACTTTGACTCACAACTTTAGTCACTTCATGACCCACTTCTCAAACTTCTACGAGCAGTATCCGCACCAGCCGCCAAATGATGGCAACAACTGAGCCTGGCAATTGCCTAAGCTTGGGGGAGGTTTGAAAACCTCCAAAATTTGCATTCATATTTTTATTTTTTTTGTTTTGATTTATTTTATTACTTCAAATTTGCATGTTTACTTTCAAGCTTTGCATGTCTAAACCAAAAATACAAAAAATAGTTATAATTTTATTCGCAAGTTTGTTTTTTATTTCTCTCGGGAATTGCTTAATTTTAGGTGACTTGGCAATAGGAAAGCATAGAGGGGTTTCGACTCAAATACAAGAATGAAGCAAGTTAGAAGAGGTATCATGTTCCTTTCATCATCCTCTTTGCAACCTTAAATTGCTTCTACAAATATTAACTCGCTTGCACTGAGGACGCTCCCCACTTAGCTTGTTATCCCATAAATTCTATTCCTTTGTTGGTGTCTCCTTTTTAGCCTTGAAATAATGATCAAAGAACTTGGTTTAAAATACTTCCTACATTTTCAACAAGAAAAAGCGTCTAAAATATGACTTGAGTCCAAGTTTAGCTCAAAGAATTAATTTTGGAACCACTCCATCCCATTTGAGCTTAATAGAAATAGACTTGATAGTACCTTTGATTAAAATTGTTTGATAAAATGGATGCTTCGAAGTAGTAGAAATCATGCCACTACGTTTTCTAATAATTATAGTAAGATATTTCTTTACGTGTGTCATTACAACTCTGTCATGCTCCATGGGGAACTATTAACTCTACTAGCCAACGAACGATCTAAATATGGGAAACCATTTGATTTCGGCTATTGAGTTATATAAACGTCTGTAGCAGCAATGCTATGACGTGTAATGTTTTTAGTCTCCTCATGGTTTCATGTTCCAAGTGAAGTTGTAGTACTCCTCTGGCTCATTATTGCTCAACAATTATTTATTGGCATGGTCATGAGTGCAAAACACAACCCCAATTAAACATGATAAATAGTGGCATGATTTCTCTATGAAAGAGCTAAAGTTTTTGAAAGGCAAAAGAAAGGAAGAGGTGCTTTAATAGTCTTGAGATTTTGACATGGGATAGATGAGTAGTTCTTAAATTACATGCTTTGATGCCTACTCGAGTACTCTTAATTGGGTAAACAAACAAGAACAAAAGGTTTTCATCTCTCTATAAAGAGAGTGACCAAAAGGATTTGTCTCACTTTCCTAGCTAAACTTTCGACACTTGCTTGGGCATATGATTTGTTTGCTAAGAAGATATACGTGGTTAGGAAGTGGACTCAGTGCAATCTTGTGAATACTTGTATGATTATATTTAAGATTGCAGGGATTATGAAGAAAAGAATTTGACACCAATTCAAATTTGTGAGTTCCTTTATTTTCAGTTTCAGGGGAGTTGATAGCTGTGAGATTCGACACATTTTTGATGGCTTTATTTGATGGTTTTATCCCGGATTTGGTTGTTTTCTGGCTTTACCTAACGCTAATGCTTCGGTAGCAAAGAAAACCTGCTTTTTAATGTGTGTTTCAGGTTCTAAACATCAACATAAGCATTTAACTAGAGAAACACAATATTTTGGAGAAAACAAGTGAGTCTCATTTTGGAAGCACGCGAGGGGAGCTCACATAGGCTTTTGAAAGATCACGGATGTCGCCTAGAGGAGGGTGAATAGGCAATTAAAAACTTCTATGAGATGGGCTTAACAAAGGCGGAATAAAACTAGCGTTTTCTTTTGTTAAGCACAAAGCCTAGATATACTAAGGTTCACCTATGTGCACCAACAACTTATGCTAAGCAAGACAAGAAACAATATGATAGCAAAATATATTACTTCAAGCATGATGGCTATCACAATGTAAAGTGCATAAGTAAAGAGCTCGGATATAGAGATAAGTGAGGCACGCGGGGACGCCGATGTTTTACAGAGTTCCTCCCAACAAGGGAGTACGTCTCGTTGGAGGGGTGGGCGGTACTAAGACCACCAACGCCACAAAGGCCTCACCCTATTCTCTCGAGCACCCACCACGCGGGAAAGCACCCCTTCCACTATGGGACACTTAAGGGTGGTCACCGAACCCATACAAGACTGGGGCTATCTCCACAACTTAATTGGAGGCTCCCAATAATCGCCACCAAGGCCTCAATCTTGGGGGAGCTTCACAACTTAATTGAAGACCCCAAGAACACGCCACAAAGGCCACACAACCGTCTAGGGTTCCAAGAACCCAAGAGGGACAAGCTTCAATTATATCACCAAACAAATCCTCTAGAGAGAACACAAACCGATGCACCTAATGCAAATGGCAAGAGCACCACAAAGATGCCCCAAATCTTCACTCTCAAGTTCCAACAAGGCTACTAAAGAAATTGGGGGAACAAGAGAGGAAGAACACAAAAGGGAAACACAAAAAGCCCCAAAGATCTAGATCCCAAAGATTCACTCACAAAGAGGTGATTTTGTTTGGTAAAAATATAGATCTAGATCTCCTCTATCTTCCCCTCAAATATGCATAAGAATCATTGCAGGGGAGAGAGATCAAAGATGTGAGTCAAATAGGCAAAAAGCTTGACAAAGAATAGAGGAAGAAGTAACCTAAGAAAAGGGGACAAGAAGGTTGTTTAAAGGGGGAGGGGAAATAGCCCGTTGGGGCAGATTACCTGCCAGGGCCAGTAGTATCGGATGGGCCCCGGTACTACCGCCGGCAGCCCAGCAGCACACGGGAATCAGAGGTCAACGCACGCACCCAGCAAGTGAGAGGAGGGTAAAGGGGATCGGGCGGATGGCAGGTGGCGATCGACGCGGGGCCAGTAGGGGATCGAGCGACGCGCGGGCTAGCGAGCAAAGCAAGCGGCAGTGGCAGCAGCGCTAGGCCAGCGTGGGAGCTCGCTAGATCGAGGCCCAAGCGGGCGACAACTCAGCTGGGCCGGCCCAGCAGTGCGGGCGAGCGAGCGACGAGGATCGAGGAAGGAGGCGCGCGCGCGAGCAAACGAGGTGGCGCGGGCGGCAGGGGATCAGGCGGGAGCGAGCGAAGCGGGGGAAGGCAGGGCGGCTGGGGAGCAGGAGCGAGGCTGGCTAGGAAGATACGACAGCTGGGCAAGAGCTAGTGGGCCGGCCCGGTAGTACCAGCCTGCCCGGGCGGTACTACCGCATAGGGCTGGTACCACCGGCCAGTGCTGTCGGGCCAGGCAGAAGAGCTGGGCCGCACGGCTCAGACACGTCTGGTACTAGGCCCGGTAGTATCGGACGGCCCAGACAGAAATCCTTTTTCTTTTTCATTTAAACAAAAGGCAAATACCCTGAAATTCATAACTTGGGCTAGGAGACTCCGATTTACCCGAATCCAATTGCATTGGAAAGAGGACAACATGAGCTACCCAACTAAAAGAAGGTATCAAACAGTATAATATGAGATACCTCACTCAGTGAGAATTTGGAAAACCGCCAAGATAAAAAACGCAACAAGATATAAAAGGGATTGTTATGAGGATTACCACAAGCTCTATATCCTCACATGGATAAGATAAATAAATAACCAAATACGATGATGCAAGTATGCAAAGGTTTGAGCTCTCTCCAAACGATATGATCGAGTTACTCACTTGAGAGCCCTTCTTGATAGTACGGCTATTTATCCTAAACCTGGTCTCTCAACTACCAACACGAGACTGGCAAAAGGGAAAACCTAACAAGAATAACTTTGCCTTGAGCATCCTTTTACCTTGTCTCCATGATGGCAAGCATCAAACATGAGATCTTCTAGGGATGGCGCATTATGAGCTTGCACAACGCACCTTCTTCTTCATTTCATCAACCTTGAAGCCAACACATGTTCCAAGCGATGCCAATGGACAAATCCTACAAGTACACCTTAATACACACACTAGTCCATGAAGATTGTCATTAATTACCAAAACCACACATGGGGGCCCACGTGCTCTTTCAGCTTTAACGAGCAACTATACGGCAGGAATATTTTTCCGGCCATATAGTTCCTGCCGTATAGTTGTCGCTACCTCTGTCTTGTCAAAAGGGAAAACTTCCGTGAAGGGAATGCGGACAAAAACACAACACAGCAGCCGCCACACCATCCAGAAGGGAGAAAGAAGAGATCCGGAGAATAAGGAGAAGACGTTCTTCATCTCGCTCCACGATCTTGGACCTCCTAGCCAATACACCTCCATAGCCACTACTTGTACTTGAGAGAGAGAGAGAGATCTCCACCTTGAAAGACTAGGATTTGAGATTGTTTCTTCTCATCTTAAATTGTGTTGGATATTTTTCTATTCCTTATTGTGGATCTCCACGGTAATACAAAGATGAATTCCCTTTATTCAATTATATTGATGATCCGTTCTTCTCTCATGTGTGAGTAATTCCCTTGGGCATGGGAGATGTAGGGGATTGGTGAGATATGATGTGCCTTCATATATTTTTTGTTAGTTTGTGATTGATTCTAATTACTATAATATGTGTGTTTGACTATCTGTGGGATGCCTAATCTTTGTTGTCCAATTAAGGGTCCAGACAACATGATACTTTGTTCTACATAGATAAGATCTTGTTCGCTAGTGGACCGGCGATCCTCGGGTGACACGAGGATATCAATGGAAAGCTAGTTAACTCGAGGATAACGATTAACCATTGTGCTTATTGCATTAGTCCGATGAGCTTAATCACTAAGCAACCTGAAGGGTCTTAATCATCTAGTGTCTGACCATGGTTTTGGTAGCAGGCTAGTAGGATAATTGAAGTTGGGATAAAATCTACCAAGAGGAGTTCCGGCTAATTATGGGTTACTCGCCTACACATATATATATAAGATTATAATTATTATATTCACCACTCGTCCATCTAGCACAGTCACTATCACCATGAACTGAATCTTTCCTCGCCATCTGCAGGAAACAATAAACAAGCAAAGTCATTCTTTACTTTTATGCTTTATATTTCTAAAGTTTAAATTTTAGTTTTATTTAAATTTATCGTATTTAATCAAAACCCCATTCTTATTTCAACACTTGCAGTCAATTCACTCGAAGACCTGTGGCAACTTCGGGTGTGACAGAGACTTCATCAATAAACACTTAACTTTGGTCTCCCTGTGGGATTGATATCCGAACTTCGAAACTAGCTACAAACGATATGTGATCTTGCAGACATCATGTACCCCTTCCCTACTCACCCCAGCGTATGGGGGAAACCCTAGGACATGTCTGAGCAGCTGCGTCTTCATCATTGTAGTCCTTCTTAAAGGTGTTGCTTGGTACGCGATGTTTTGGAGCTCTAGGAGCGTGGTAGGACATCTTTGGCGGGCGCAGCGGTTGTGAGCCTTCTTCGTTTTTCGATCTTCCCTGATTGACATTGTTTTTTCCTTTCTATTTTTTTTGTTTGGGCTTGCCTGTGCTATGGCCCCAATAGATGTATCAGTTGGTTGCTATATTAATATAGGAGGGAGAAATCTTGATTTGAAGAGAATCTAATGTGAAAAACGAGAGGCAATGGACGCGAGAGAAGAACACGTTGTATAACAAAACTAAAAAATTCAGAAAAAGGAAACGATAAGGGATGTAAATAAAGGCATACGTTGAATCTTATGTTGTGAGCTTCGTATAAAAAATGTACATAGACAACAAAGGTGACTAAAACGAGGGACCCTTGCGTCAATGATGATGATATACCAAAACGGTGTAAACGAGAGTATTAAATTGCTATGGTCAGAAAAACGGTAAAAAAGCGAAGTGAATCACGTTGCATGAAAATGTGAAAGAATGAGAAATTCTAATAAAAATTTAAAAAGTACGAATAGAACCAAAAAAGTCTGAAGACGAATGGACATGTAAGAAAATATACGTCACGTGGTCTTTACTATCTGTATGTAGAGTTCAAGATCGGTATAGTCTTCCTAAGTCGCCGCTCTATAAAATGTCCAATCTGTCTACAAGACATCTGTCGCACTGCATAGGTTGTCCCCTCCGGGTAGAAAGATACTCTTCCTCTTAACTCCCATGGCAAGGTTCGTCATCCCGCCCGCTGTGGAGGAGGATCTATACACCGATGTAGTCGATGAACTCTGCATCTGGGCTATCTCGTGAGGAGGAGTCCCTTAGATGTGGCTCGCACGTTCCTCAACACGGGCTCCAACGTTTTTCACTCGGATGCGCATCCGATATATCACGTTCAGTTGCTGGCGCACAACGCCATGAACGTGTGCTTCGCCAACCTATCAGACACGTGTTTGTTGTATGACCACTGCTATTATTGCGACTGCAAGATGGTCGTCTTTGCTAAGACCAATGTCTTCACAAACTATGATCGTTTCTTCCTGATGGGCCTCTATATTCACCTACTAAGATCCGTGGATCCTACAGGCCAGCAGTTGGACAGGAGCTGCTGCCCGCGTTGAGGATTCTACGAGTCACCGTCGTCGTGCTGTCTAGAGCTACGTCCAGCGCTGAGGAGCCGATGAGCGAGCGAGCAAGACTTTCCCATCTATGATCGTCGGCATGTTGTAATAGTACTAATTAGTTTAGCTACGTAGCTAGGTTACTTTATTCTTGATCATCGATGTCCCTCTAATATTTTCATGCGTATGCAATGTATTAATGACTGTTTATTTGAACTTCCTGGTTCTGGATTAAGATCTGTACTGTGAAACATGTAGTTTATATATATATATAAATGTTTCATATGTTATCTCTTGGTGTTATGATAGCCAATGTATAGGTTCCGCCTTGCAGTTTTGTCGTTATCGCTTAAAGCTGCCTCTAGAACAAGGTTAAGTCTTACGGTAGTATCTAGAAGCGTGTCTGATTCGCCTCTAGGACGGCGCTTCATAACGCTCCGATGCTGATATCGCGGGGGATAAAAGCCTCCGGACATTGTGACGGAAAATGATGCTGCATTTAACTTCTTGCGCGTGCTCTCTGTTCTGCTCAAAAATTATTGATGGCGCATCTTCGAATGCTTCTTTTATTTACCATCCTCACCCTTTTTCACCATATAACTCACTGCCGCATACGTTGGCTTACTTTAGATAGCCGCCCAGGCTCTATGTGCGGCGACCCAGCATACCACTACATGATGTAGTACACTATAGTCGTTGACATAACACCAATGAAATACCGTTTACTAGTATTACATCTCTCAGAGTGGTACAACAGAAACACAGCAGGTCCAAGACATGACTATAGATTACAACTTGACTCTTTACAAAAGATCCAGAGAACACTCTGGGTTAAAGAGAGAGAAAGAAACTTCTTACAAAGAAGAACCAAAGTAATAACTCAGGACTATCTAGTAACTCCGACTAGCATATATACTATTTGGCTTGCCATTGCTGCTATTGTAATGCTCTATAGAAGTAGGTTTTATAGCTAGAGAATCTACTTCTATCTACTTTAAGAACTTAGTCTTTGCTTCGGTTGACATCTATGTGGACTTCATTGACTCTGTTGAAGAACTTGAGTTGTCGATGATGGTTTTTTGAGCAGAAATTGATGTTGGCGTCGTCTTCAACATCTTAGAACCTAGCAAGGGTTAAGAAGGTACGGTTGAGTAGGGGCGTACTCAGCAAGTTCACTAAAAAGAAGTGTATGATGCACTATCTCTACAGCCACACACCATAGGTCGTAGGCAATGCAGGTTTTAGTAAACATTTCTTCAAAGGTTGCTTTTATTCAGAAAACTATGTCCGACCGCCTTCATAGGTTGACCAGAACCTTCATGGGGTTCCTTTCCTGTCACGTTCGTAGCTCCTTCTCGGAACAGGGAGTAACATGTCACAATTCTTACACTCTTAAGAGGTGCGTCACTTTTCCCATAAGAGACCTTAGCCTTGCTGCACAACCGGGCGTACTTTCCCGTCCATAATTCCGTGATGTGGGGCCCAGTCTAAGATCCAAGCCAGTACTACCCTCTCCGTGACCCCATATGTCTGCATGATCCTCCGGGGCTGACTACACCTCCGTTAAGCCCCCAACTAGGGTAGGCTACAACCATGGTGAGTTCCCGAAGACTCTATGAGCTGGTGATGCCCCTGGAGGTCCGGCTATACCTCCAGCAGCCACTCATAAATAATCTAGACACCAAAATCGTGGGGCCTAAGGGTGCCCACCCATATGTCGGATCCACACCGAGAATCCCAACGTCACGATAAGGTCATCTTGCCTCCATATGAAATGGAGAACATACAACTGACTTTCCCGTCCCATTCCAAGTCTTATGGTTGACACGTAACATACAACTGACTTATATTATTTAAGTTGGAAAATAAAATCCTTATTTAAGATTCTCATGGTAGGAACAAATATAGCAAACAAGTGTATCAAGATTTAATTATAGAGTTTCTTTTACTTAAGTTACATACTTAACTTGGTATTCAGGGTTTGTGGTAGACAATACCTTGATATCATCTTTAGATCATTAAGTACTCATCTTTGAGTTGTGGTATGGAATAGCATGTAATGATCTCTATAAGATCTAGTACTCCTCATTAAGTAGTGTGTTGTGACTTAGTTTTATTACATTTGATCTACCCTTAGATCAAATTATATTACCCAAAGATAAGGTTTTAGCAAAGGTCATATTGAAACTTATCGCAATCAACTTGATGATCTACTTCAGTTCCACCAAGTTAAGAGAAGGTTCAATCACTTTGACAAGTTTTATTTAAAAGCGCGAAAAGTATCCGGTCTTTCTATGCATGAATACAATGCACACACCCGTGTTCAGCTTATTTCTAAGCTCTAATGCTAGGATGTTACAGACTCTCCCCCTTAAAATAAACTTTGTCCCTGAAGTTCGCACTCTCTTTCGTTTCGGAATGAGGAGTTGACTTGTATTGATCACACCATTTCTCAATATCCATTGTGATCACAGTTGGGGATAATTGTGGTATCCCGTATCCATATCTGTTTCCTTGAATCATCTTCATTCCGACAATATCCACTGTCGTTTCCTATATGTAGTATAACTCCTTCTACTACGATCTCTTGGGTTATGTCTTTAAAGTTTTACTTAGGATTGGTTTGGGACACATTTAGTCCATTCCAATCAGGCTTTTCCTATTACACTACACCAATCTATTTTGGAATACTCTCTTTACACTAAAGGATAACTTACTAGCTGTTTCTCCTTTATAACTAGTCCATTAGGGTTAAGCAGTTATGTCTCCTTCGATCTTTCATCCGGACATACTCTAGAGAATACTCTTATACAAATGATTTCTTATAACCTTATGAGAATAAGGCTTAACCTCATCATCACTTAGTACTTCTCTCCAACCTTTAGTCAAAAAGTTAGTCAACAACACTTCAGTGTTTATTGTTTACTCTCCCCCTTGGGGTTTCCTAATGGTCTCTAAACTTCATGTAGAATACCCATTAACTCAATAGTTAGGATATTGGTCTCCGTCTAGCTTATACTTTATCTCTATAAGGCCTCACAAAAGAATTTGCGGTACACCGATACAGTTGTGGATCTTCGAAATGAATCTTCTGACACTATTTGTATTACTTCTAACCTTTTGGGACATTTTCGCTTTGGTAAGCCCGATTTCACAAAGCATCTCGAAAGATGATCTTTAAATGTGTACTTCCTTAGGTCTAACTTGACTTAGACCAAGTTTTATACTCTTTAGAGTACACAAATATAATCTAATTATCTAAACCGCTAGGATACCAGCTACAGATACCAACTATGGATACCAGCTGCGAATCCTCCTAGGTGTATGGATTACCCTACTATAAGGCTTCACAAAAGAATTTGTGGTACACCCACACAGTTGTGGATCTTCGAAATGAATCTTCCGACACTATTTGTATTACTTCTAACCTTTTGGGACATTTTCGCTTTGGTAAGCCCGATTTCACGAAGCATCTTGAAAGATGATCTTTAACTGTGTACTTCCTTAGGTCTAACTTGACTTAGACCAAGTTTTATACTCTTTAGAGTACACAAAGATAATCTAATTATCTAAACCGCTAGGATACCAGCTACGGATATCAACTATGGATACCAGCTGCGAATCCTCCTAGGTGTATGGATTACCCTACGGATTTCCTACTTCTTACTGGCATTCTCTCTGAGTTGTCAGAGCTTGAATACCCATTTTGTTTCAAGACTTCTTCTTTGCACCCTTTCATGTTACTTCCATGAACTTAGTACAACTACTTCATTAGCTTCTGAGCAACACCATCTACTTTGGGTGAACATGAGTTCATTCTTTCATGTTGCTCCACACTTTTCTGCATTTATATCCCTTCTTATTGCCAACTAATAATAAGTTGGAATTGATCCATCCTTCAAAATAGTGTTGATACTCCTTATATTTAGCTTCCTTCTTCGTGCAACTCTTCATATTGATCTTCAGAGCTCGTCACTCCCTTGCACGAATTCCCTTTTCTATCTAGGTCTATAACATCAAGTAATAACTTGATGATGCAACATGCATTTGCACATCAAGTAAAACTTCATGTGCATATCTAGTCAATCAAGAAGATCCAAGAAACACCAAAAGTCCAAATGTGGTACATATAACACACATCATTCTAAGCCCGGAATATAATAGTTGAGTATAATACCTCTAGATTTCAGGCTTAGCTTTGTAGTATATGACACCTCCTAGTATAGGTTTACTTTGTGATACTTAGCACTTAGATGTTAACTACTCTTTGTCTCAATATCTACCCAAATTGCTCCGGTGCAACAGAATAATTTTGAGCAAAGCGGTCTCACTTTGGTTCTAACTAACCTCTTACCTTTCTTTCGGAACTACTAAAAATTACCAATTTTCCATACTATCCTAAATTATCCTCACGTGATCTCTCAAAACTACTAACAAAATTGTAGTCACTACCTTAATCCAACAATCATCATAATATTATAATACCTATGACTTCTATCATAGACCTTCATTGTTCTTTACTTACTGTTGTTACAAGATTATTTACTAAGTACTTGTCCTAATTACAGACTTATCATGGTCTCGGAGCTATTCTCACCATGAACTTGTTACGATCTACCTAGTCATCATGATTAAAGAGCTAATCTCACCATGAAAACTCCTTTTCTTAGCTTACTATTAATGATTCTTAACAAAATTCTACTCCATCACATGGAATTCTCAAGTGAATGCCACATGATTTACTTCCAATTGTATTTATACCTACTCTAATGGTCTACCTTGTATGGTATAATGGTATCAACTAGTGATAAGGTTCTGCAACTTCATAGGGATTCTAAATATAGACTCCATCACTAATACTACTCCACATGATATCCTAATCCTAGTCGTAATCTTCTTTGATATTTTATCTTACTTAAGATATCTTAGTGATGTTATACCTATTTAGAGCTACACTAAAATGACTTTTCTCTAGAGAAGACATATAACTAATCCTTAAGAAAGATGACAAAACATCGAACTTAAGTGTGACAAGGTTTATCCTCAAGTGGATATCCATCACAAGTCTTGGTTTAGATAAGATGGCTCGTATAGTCACTATCCAGCCTACAGATCTTCCTAAAAGGGTTTTAATCCTAAGGTCAAAGCATTGGCTCTGATATCAGCTGTGGTGACCCAGCATACCACTACATGATGTAGTACACTATAGTCGTTGACATAACACCAACGAAACACCGTTCACTAGTAGTACATCCCTCAGAGTGGTACAACAGAAACACAGCAGGTCCAAGACATGACTATAGATTACAACTTGAATCTTTACAAAAGATCCAGAGAACACTCTAGGTTAAAGAAAGAAACTTCTTACAAAGAAGAACCAGAAGTAATAACTCAGGACTATCTAGTAACTACGACTAGCATATATACTATTTGGCTTGCCATTGCTGCTATTGTAATGCTCTATAGAAGTAGGTTTTATAGCTAGAGAATCTACTTCTATCTACTTTAAGAACTTAGTCTTTGCTTCGGTTGACATCTATGTGGACTTCATTGACTCTGTTGAAGAACTTGAGTTGTCGATGATGGTTTCTTGAGCAGAAATTGATGTTGGCGTCGTCTTCAACATCTTAGAACCTAGCAAGGGTTAAGAAGGTACGGTTGAGTAGGGGCGTACTCAGCAAGTTCACTAAAAAGAAGTGTATGATGCACTATCTCTACAGCCACACACCATAGGTCGTAGGCAATGCAGGTTTTCGTAAACATTTCTTCAAAGGTTGCTTTTATTCAGAAAACTATGTCCGACCGCCTTCATAGGTTGACCAGAACCTTCATGGGGTTCCTTTCCTGTCACGTTCGTAGATCCTTCTCGGAACAGGGAGTAACATGTCACAATTCTTACACTCTTAAGAGGTGCGTCACTTTTCCCATAAGAGACCTTAGCCTTGCTGCACAACCAGGCGTACTTTCCCGTCCATAATTCCGTGATGTGGGGCCCAGTCTAAGATCCAAGCCAGTACTACCCTCTCCGTGACCCCATATGTCTGCATGATCCTCCGGGGCTGACTACACCTCCGTTAAGCCCCCAACTAGGGTAGGCTACAACCATGGTGAGTTCCCGAAGACTCTATGAGCTGGTGATGCCCCTGGAGGTCCGGCTATACCTCCAGCAGCCACTCATAAATAATCTAGACACCAAAATCGTGGGGCCTAAGGGTGCCCACCCATATGTCGGATCCACACCGAGAATCCCAACGTCACGATAAGGTCATCTTGCCTCCATATGAAATGGAGAACATACAACTGACTTTCCCGTCCCATTCCAAGTATTATGGTTGACACGTAACATACAACTGACTTATATTATTTAAGTTGGAAAATAAAATCCTTATTTAAGATTCTCATGGTAGGAACAAATATAGCAAACAAGTGTATCAAGATTTAATTATAGAGTTTCTTTTACTTAAGTTACATACTTAACTTGGTATTCAGGGTTTGTG
Organism: Avena eriantha; assembly: GCA_910589775.1. Classification (NCBI taxonomy): domain Eukaryota; kingdom Viridiplantae; phylum Streptophyta; class Magnoliopsida; order Poales; family Poaceae; genus Avena; species Avena eriantha. The sequence continues at coordinate 272,764,173 of OU342740.1, read as the reverse complement.
GTAGACAATACCTTGATATCATCTTTAGATCATTAAGTACTCATCTTTGAGTTGTGGTATGGAATAGCATGTAATGATCTCTATAAGATCTAGTACTCCTCATTAAGTAGTGTGTTGTGACTTAGTTTTATTACATTTGATCTACCCTTAGATCAAATTATATTACCCAAAGATAAGGTTTTAGCAAAGGTCATATTGAAACTTATCGCAATCAACTTGATGATCTACTTCAGTTCCACCAAGTTAAGAGAAGGTTCAATCACTTTGACAAGTTTTATTTAAAAGCGCGAAAAGTATCCGGTCTTTCTATGCATGAATACAATGCACACACCCGTGTTCAGCTTATTTCTAAGCTCTAATGCTAGGATGTTACAGACTCTCCCCCTTAAAATAAACTTTGTCCCTGAAGTTCGCACTCTCTTTCGTTTCGGAATGAGGAGTTGACTTGTATTGATCACACCATTTCTCAATATCCATTGTGATCACAGTTGGGGATAATTGTGGTATCCCGTATCCATATCTGTTTCCTTGAATCATCTTCATTCCGACAATATCCACTGTCGTTTCCTATATGTAGTATAACTCCTTCTACTACGATCTCTTGGGTTATGTCTTTAAAGTTTTACTTAGGATTGGTTTGGGACACATTTAGTCCATTCCAATCAGGCTTTTCCTATTACACTACACCAATCTATTTTGGAATACTCTCTTTACACTAAAGGATAACTTACTAGCTGTTTCTCCTTTATAACTAGTCCATTAGGGTTAAGCAGTTATGTCTCCTTCGATCTTTCATCCGGACATACTCTAGAGAATACTCTTATACAAATGATTTCTTATAACCTTATGAGAATAAGGCTTAACCTCATCATCACTTAGTACTTCTCTCCAACCTTTAGTCAAAAAGTTAGTCAACAACACTTCAGTGTTTATTGTTTACTCTCCCCCTTGGGGTTTCCTAATGGTCTCTAAACTTCATGTAGAATACCCATTAACTCAATAGTTAGGATATTGGTCTCCGTCTAGCTTATACTTTATCTCTATAAGGCCTCACAAAAGAATTTGCGGTACACCGATACAGTTGTGGATCTTCGAAATGAATCTTCTGACACTATTTGTATTACTTCTAACCTTTTGGGACATTTTCGCTTTGGTAAGCCCGATTTCACAAAGCATCTCGAAAGATGATCTTTAAATGTGTACTTCCTTAGGTCTAACTTGACTTAGACCAAGTTTTATACTCTTTAGAGTACACAAATATAATCTAATTATCTAAACCGCTAGGATACCAGCTACAGATACCAACTATGGATACCAGCTGCGAATCCTCCTAGGTGTATGGATTACCCTACTATAAGGCTTCACAAAAGAATTTGTGGTACACCCACACAGTTGTGGATCTTCGAAATGAATCTTCCGACACTATTTGTATTACTTCTAACCTTTTGGGACATTTTCGCTTTGGTAAGCCCGATTTCACGAAGCATCTTGAAAGATGATCTTTAACTGTGTACTTCCTTAGGTCTAACTTGACTTAGACCAAGTTTTATACTCTTTAGAGTACACAAAGATAATCTAATTATCTAAACCGCTAGGATACCAGCTACGGATATCAACTATGGATACCAGCTGCGAATCCTCCTAGGTGTATGGATTACCCTACGGATTTCCTACTTCTTACTGGCATTCTCTCTGAGTTGTCAGAGCTTGAATACCCATTTTGTTTCAAGACTTCTTCTTTGCACCCTTTCATGTTACTTCCATGAACTTAGTACAACTACTTCATTAGCTTCTGAGCAACACCATCTACTTTGGGTGAACATGAGTTCATTCTTTCATGTTGCTCCACACTTTTCTGCATTTATATCCCTTCTTATTGCCAACTAATAATAAGTTGGAATTGATCCATCCTTCAAAATAGTGTTGATACTCCTTATATTTAGCTTCCTTCTTCGTGCAACTCTTCATATTGATCTTCAGAGCTCGTCACTCCCTTGCACGAATTCCCTTTTCTATCTAGGTCTATAACATCAAGTAATAACTTGATGATGCAACATGCATTTGCACATCAAGTAAAACTTCATGTGCATATCTAGTCAATCAAGAAGATCCAAGAAACACCAAAAGTCCAAATGTGGTACATATAACACACATCATTCTAAGCCCGGAATATAATAGTTGAGTATAATACCTCTAGATTTCAGGCTTAGCTTTGTAGTATATGACACCTCCTAGTATAGGTTTACTTTGTGATACTTAGCACTTAGATGTTAACTACTCTTTGTCTCAATATCTACCCAAATTGCTCCGGTGCAACAGAATAATTTTGAGCAAAGCGGTCTCACTTTGGTTCTAACTAACCTCTTACCTTTCTTTCGGAACTACTAAAAATTACCAATTTTCCATACTATCCTAAATTATCCTCACGTGATCTCTCAAAACTACTAACAAAATTGTAGTCACTACCTTAATCCAACAATCATCATAATATTATAATACCTATGACTTCTATCATAGACCTTCATTGTTCTTTACTTACTGTTGTTACAAGATTATTTACTAAGTACTTGTCCTAATTACAGACTTATCATGGTCTCGGAGCTATTCTCACCATGAACTTGTTACGATCTACCTAGTCATCATGATTAAAGAGCTAATCTCACCATGAAAACTCCTTTTCTTAGCTTACTATTAATGATTCTTAACAAAATTCTACTCCATCACATGGAATTCTCAAGTGAATGCCACATGATTTACTTCCAATTGTATTTATACCTACTCTAATGGTCTACCTTGTATGGTATAATGGTATCAACTAGTGATAAGGTTCTGCAACTTCATAGGGATTCTAAATATAGACTCCATCACTAATACTACTCCACATGATATCCTAATCCTAGTCGTAATCTTCTTTGATATTTTATCTTACTTAAGATATCTTAGTGATGTTATACCTATTTAGAGCTACACTAAAATGACTTTTCTCTAGAGAAGACATATAACTAATCCTTAAGAAAGATGACAAAACATCGAACTTAAGTGTGACAAGGTTTATCCTCAAGTGGATATCCATCACAAGTCTTGGTTTAGATAAGATGGCTCGTATAGTCACTATCCAGCCTACAGATCTTCCTAAAAGGGTTTTAATCCTAAGGTCAAAGCATTGGCTCTGATATCAGCTGTGGTGACCCAGCATACCACTACATGATGTAGTACACTATAGTCGTTGACATAACACCAACGAAACACCGTTCACTAGTAGTACATCCCTCAGAGTGGTACAACAGAAACACAGCAGGTCCAAGACATGACTATAGATTACAACTTGAATCTTTACAAAAGATCCAGAGAACACTCTAGGTTAAAGAAAGAAACTTCTTACAAAGAAGAACCAGAAGTAATAACTCAGGACTATCTAGTAACTACGACTAGCATATATACTATTTGGCTTGCCATTGCTGCTATTGTAATGCTCTATAGAAGTAGGTTTTATAGCTAGAGAATCTACTTCTATCTACTTTAAGAACTTAGTCTTTGCTTCGGTTGACATCTATGTGGACTTCATTGACTCTGTTGAAGAACTTGAGTTGTCGATGATGGTTTCTTGAGCAGAAATTGATGTTGGCGTCGTCTTCAACATCTTAGAACCTAGCAAGGGTTAAGAAGGTACGGTTGAGTAGGGGCGTACTCAGCAAGTTCACTAAAAAGAAGTGTATGATGCACTATCTCTACAGCCACACACCATAGGTCGTAGGCAATGCAGGTTTTCGTAAACATTTCTTCAAAGGTTGCTTTTATTCAGAAAACTATGTCCGACCGCCTTCATAGGTTGACCAGAACCTTCATGGGGTTCCTTTCCTGTCACGTTCGTAGATCCTTCTCGGAACAGGGAGTAACATGTCACAATTCTTACACTCTTAAGAGGTGCGTCACTTTTCCCATAAGAGACCTTAGCCTTGCTGCACAACCAGGCGTACTTTCCCGTCCATAATTCCGTGATGTGGGGCCCAGTCTAAGATCCAAGCCAGTACTACCCTCTCCGTGACCCCATATGTCTGCATGATCCTCCGGGGCTGACTACACCTCCGTTAAGCCCCCAACTAGGGTAGGCTACAACCATGGTGAGTTCCCGAAGACTCTATGAGCTGGTGATGCCCCTGGAGGTCCGGCTATACCTCCAGCAGCCACTCATAAATAATCTAGACACCAAAATCGTGGGGCCTAAGGGTGCCCACCCATATGTCGGATCCACACCGAGAATCCCAACGTCACGATAAGGTCATCTTGCCTCCATATGAAATGGAGAACATACAACTGACTTTCCCGTCCCATTCCAAGTATTATGGTTGACACGTAACATACAACTGACTTATATTATTTAAGTTGGAAAATAAAATCCTTATTTAAGATTCTCATGGTAGGAACAAATATAGCAAACAAGTGTATCAAGATTTAATTATAGAGTTTCTTTTACTTAAGTTACATACTTAACTTGGTATTCAGGGTTTGTGGTAGACAATACCTTGATATCATCTTTAGATCATTAAGTACTCATCTTTGAGTTGTGGTATGGAATAGCATGTAATGATCTCTATAAGATCTAGTACTCCTCATTAAGTAGTGTGTTGTGACTTAGTTTTATTACATTTGATCTACCCTTAGATCAAATTATATTACCCAAAGATAAGGTTTTAGCAAAGGTCATATTGAAACTTATCGCAATCAACTTGATGATCTACTTCAGTTCCACCAAGTTAAGAGAAGGTTCAATCACTTTGACAAGTTTTATTTAAAAGCGCGAAAAGTATCCGGTCTTTCTATGCATGAATACAATGCACACACCCGTGTTCAGCTTATTTCTAAGCTCTAATGCTAGGATGTTACAGACTCTCCCCCTTAAAATAAACTTTGTCCCTGAAGTTCGCACTCTCTTTCGTTTCGGAATGAGGAGTTGACTTGTATTGATCACACCATTTCTCAATATCCATTGTGATCACAGTTGGGGATAATTGTGGTATCCCGTATCCATATCTGTTTCCTTGAATCATCTTCATTCCGACAATATCCACTGTCGTTTCCTATATGTAGTATAACTCCTTCTACTACGATCTCTTGGGTTATGTCTTTAAAGTTTTACTTAGGATTGGTTTGGGACACATTTAGTCCATTCCAATCAGGCTTTTCCTATTACACTACACCAATCTATTTTGGAATACTCTCTTTACACTAAAGGATAACTTACTAGCTGTTTCTCCTTTATAACTAGTCCATTAGGGTTAAGCAGTTATGTCTCCTTCGATCTTTCATCCGGACATACTCTAGAGAATACTCTTATACAAATGATTTCTTATAACCTTATGAGAATAAGGCTTAACCTCATCATCACTTAGTACTTCTCTCCAACCTTTAGTCAAAAAGTTAGTCAACAACACTTCAGTGTTTATTGTTTACTCTCCCCCTTGGGGTTTCCTAATGGTCTCTAAACTTCATGTAGAATACCCATTAACTCAATAGTTAGGATATTGGTCTCCGTCTAGCTTATACTTTATCTCTATAAGGCCTCACAAAAGAATTTGCGGTACACCGATACAGTTGTGGATCTTCGAAATGAATCTTCTGACACTATTTGTATTACTTCTAACCTTTTGGGACATTTTCGCTTTGGTAAGCCCGATTTCACAAAGCATCTCGAAAGATGATCTTTAAATGTGTACTTCCTTAGGTCTAACTTGACTTAGACCAAGTTTTATACTCTTTAGAGTACACAAATATAATCTAATTATCTAAACCGCTAGGATACCAGCTACAGATACCAACTATGGATACCAGCTGCGAATCCTCCTAGGTGTATGGATTACCCTACTATAAGGCTTCACAAAAGAATTTGTGGTACACCCACACAGTTGTGGATCTTCGAAATGAATCTTCCGACACTATTTGTATTACTTCTAACCTTTTGGGACATTTTCGCTTTGGTAAGCCCGATTTCACGAAGCATCTTGAAAGATGATCTTTAACTGTGTACTTCCTTAGGTCTAACTTGACTTAGACCAAGTTTTATACTCTTTAGAGTACACAAAGATAATCTAATTATCTAAACCGCTAGGATACCAGCTACGGATATCAACTATGGATACCAGCTGCGAATCCTCCTAGGTGTATGGATTACCCTACGGATTTCCTACTTCTTACTGGCATTCTCTCTGAGTTGTCAGAGCTTGAATACCCATTTTGTTTCAAGACTTCTTCTTTGCACCCTTTCATGTTACTTCCATGAACTTAGTACAACTACTTCATTAGCTTCTGAGCAACACCATCTACTTTGGGTGAACATGAGTTCATTCTTTCATGTTGCTCCACACTTTTCTGCATTTATATCCCTTCTTATTGCCAACTAATAATAAGTTGGAATTGATCCATCCTTCAAAATAGTGTTGATACTCCTTATATTTAGCTTCCTTCTTCGTGCAACTCTTCATATTGATCTTCAGAGCTCGTCACTCCCTTGCACGAATTCCCTTTTCTATCTAGGTCTATAACATCAAGTAATAACTTGATGATGCAACATGCATTTGCACATCAAGTAAAACTTCATGTGCATATCTAGTCAATCAAGAAGATCCAAGAAACACCAAAAGTCCAAATGTGGTACATATAACACACATCATTCTAAGCCCGGAATATAATAGTTGAGTATAATACCTCTAGATTTCAGGCTTAGCTTTGTAGTATATGACACCTCCTAGTATAGGTTTACTTTGTGATACTTAGCACTTAGATGTTAACTACTCTTTGTCTCAATATCTACCCAAATTGCTCCGGTGCAACAGAATAATTTTGAGCAAAGCGGTCTCACTTTGGTTCTAACTAACCTCTTACCTTTCTTTCGGAACTACTAAAAATTACCAATTTTCCATACTATCCTAAATTATCCTCACGTGATCTCTCAAAACTACTAACAAAATTGTAGTCACTACCTTAATCCAACAATCATCATAATATTATAATACCTATGACTTCTATCATAGACCTTCATTGTTCTTTACTTACTGTTGTTACAAGATTATTTACTAAGTACTTGTCCTAATTACAGACTTATCATGGTCTCGGAGCTATTCTCACCATGAACTTGTTACGATCTACCTAGTCATCATGATTAAAGAGCTAATCTCACCATGAAAACTCCTTTTCTTAGCTTACTATTAATGATTCTTAACAAAATTCTACTCCATCACATGGAATTCTCAAGTGAATGCCACATGATTTACTTCCAATTGTATTTATACCTACTCTAATGGTCTACCTTGTATGGTATAATGGTATCAACTAGTGATAAGGTTCTGCAACTTCATAGGGATTCTAAATATAGACTCCATCACTAATACTACTCCACATGATATCCTAATCCTAGTCGTAATCTTCTTTGATATTTTATCTTACTTAAGATATCTTAGTGATGTTATACCTATTTAGAGCTACACTAAAATGACTTTTCTCTAGAGAAGACATATAACTAATCCTTAAGAAAGATGACAAAACATCGAACTTAAGTGTGACAAGGTTTATCCTCAAGTGGATATCCATCACAAGTCTTGGTTTAGATAAGATGGCTCGTATAGTCACTATCCAGCCTACAGATCTTCCTAAAAGGGTTTTAATCCTAAGGTCAAAGCATTGGCTCTGATATCAGCTGTGGTGACCCAGCATACCACTACATGATGTAGTACACTATAGTCGTTGACATAACACCAACGAAACACCGTTCACTAGTAGTACATCCCTCAGAGTGGTACAACAGAAACACAGCAGGTCCAAGACATGACTATAGATTACAACTTGAATCTTTACAAAAGATCCAGAGAACACTCTAGGTTAAAGAAAGAAACTTCTTACAAAGAAGAACCAGAAGTAATAACTCAGGACTATCTAGTAACTACGACTAGCATATATACTATTTGGCTTGCCATTGCTGCTATTGTAATGCTCTATAGAAGTAGGTTTTATAGCTAGAGAATCTACTTCTATCTACTTTAAGAACTTAGTCTTTGCTTCGGTTGACATCTATGTGGACTTCATTGACTCTGTTGAAGAACTTGAGTTGTCGATGATGGTTTCTTGAGCAGAAATTGATGTTGGCGTCGTCTTCAACATCTTAGAACCTAGCAAGGGTTAAGAAGGTACGGTTGAGTAGGGGCGTACTCAGCAAGTTCACTAAAAAGAAGTGTATGATGCACTATCTCTACAGCCACACACCATAGGTCGTAGGCAATGCAGGTTTTCGTAAACATTTCTTCAAAGGTTGCTTTTATTCAGAAAACTATGTCCGACCGCCTTCATAGGTTGACCAGAACCTTCATGGGGTTCCTTTCCTGTCACGTTCGTAGATCCTTCTCGGAACAGGGAGTAACATGTCACAATTCTTACACTCTTAAGAGGTGCGTCACTTTTCCCATAAGAGACCTTAGCCTTGCTGCACAACCAGGCGTACTTTCCCGTCCATAATTCCGTGATGTGGGGCCCAGTCTAAGATCCAAGCCAGTACTACCCTCTCCGTGACCCCATATGTCTGCATGATCCTCCGGGGCTGACTACACCTCCGTTAAGCCCCCAACTAGGGTAGGCTACAACCATGGTGAGTTCCCGAAGACTCTATGAGCTGGTGATGCCCCTGGAGGTCCGGCTATACCTCCAGCAGCCACTCATAAATAATCTAGACACCAAAATCGTGGGGCCTAAGGGTGCCCACCCATATGTCGGATCCACACCGAGAATCCCAACGTCACGATAAGGTCATCTTGCCTCCATATGAAATGGAGAACATACAACTGACTTTCCCGTCCCATTCCAAGTCTTATGGTTGACACGTAACATACAACTGACTTATATTATTTAAGTTGGAAAATAAAATCCTTATTTAAGATTCTCATGGTAGGAACAAATATAGCAAACAAGTGTATCAAGATTTAATTATAGAGTTTCTTTTACTTAAGTTACATACTTAACTTGGTATTCAGGGTTTGTGGTAGACAATACCTTGATATCATCTTTAGATCATTAAGTACTCATCTTTGAGTTGTGGTATGGAATAGCATGTAATGATCTCTATAAGATCTAGTACTCCTCATTAAGTAGTGTGTTGTGACTTAGTTTTATTACATTTGATCTACCCTTAGATCAAATTATATTACCCAAAGATAAGGTTTTAGCAAAGGTCATATTGAAACTTATCGCAATCAACTTGATGATCTACTTCAGTTCCACCAAGTTAAGAGAAGGTTCAATCACTTTGACAAGTTTTATTTAAAAGCGCGAAAAGTATCCGGTCTTTCTATGCATGAATACAATGCACACACCCGTGTTCAGCTTATTTCTAAGCTCTAATGCTAGGATGTTACAGACTCTCCCCCTTAAAATAAACTTTGTCCCTGAAGTTCGCACTCTCTTTCGTTTCGGAATGAGGAGTTGACTTGTATTGATCACACCATTTCTCAATATCCATTGTGATCACAGTTGGGGATAATTGTGGTATCCCGTATCCATATCTGTTTCCTTGAATCATCTTCATTCCGACAATATCCACTGTCGTTTCCTATATGTAGTATAACTCCTTCTACTACGATCTCTTGGGTTATGTCTTTAAAGTTTTACTTAGGATTGGTTTGGGACACATTTAGTCCATTCCAATCAGGCTTTTCCTATTACACTACACCAATCTATTTTGGAATACTCTCTTTACACTAAAGGATAACTTACTAGCTGTTTCTCCTTTATAACTAGTCCATTAGGGTTAAGCAGTTATGTCTCCTTCGATCTTTCATCCGGACATACTCTAGAGAATACTCTTATACAAATGATTTCTTATAACCTTATGAGAATAAGGCTTAACCTCATCATCACTTAGTACTTCTCTCCAACCTTTAGTCAAAAAGTTAGTCAACAACACTTCAGTGTTTATTGTTTACTCTCCCCCTTGGGGTTTCCTAATGGTCTCTAAACTTCATGTAGAATACCCATTAACTCAATAGTTAGGATATTGGTCTCCGTCTAGCTTATACTTTATCTCTATAAGGCCTCACAAAAGAATTTGCGGTACACCGATACAGTTGTGGATCTTCGAAATGAATCTTCTGACACTATTTGTATTACTTCTAACCTTTTGGGACATTTTCGCTTTGGTAAGCCCGATTTCACAAAGCATCTCGAAAGATGATCTTTAAATGTGTACTTCCTTAGGTCTAACTTGACTTAGACCAAGTTTTATACTCTTTAGAGTACACAAATATAATCTAATTATCTAAACCGCTAGGATACCAGCTACAGATACCAACTATGGATACCAGCTGCGAATCCTCCTAGGTGTATGGATTACCCTACTATAAGGCTTCACAAAAGAATTTGTGGTACACCCACACAGTTGTGGATCTTCGAAATGAATCTTCCGACACTATTTGTATTACTTCTAACCTTTTGGGACATTTTCGCTTTGGTAAGCCCGATTTCACGAAGCATCTTGAAAGATGATCTTTAACTGTGTACTTCCTTAGGTCTAACTTGACTTAGACCAAGTTTTATACTCTTTAGAGTACACAAAGATAATCTAATTATCTAAACCGCTAGGATACCAGCTACGGATATCAACTATGGATACCAGCTGCGAATCCTCCTAGGTGTATGGATTACCCTACGGATTTCCTACTTCTTACTGGCATTCTCTCTGAGTTGTCAGAGCTTGAATACCCATTTTGTTTCAAGACTTCTTCTTTGCACCCTTTCATGTTACTTCCATGAACTTAGTACAACTACTTCATTAGCTTCTGAGCAACACCATCTACTTTGGGTGAACATGAGTTCATTCTTTCATGTTGCTCCACACTTTTCTGCATTTATATCCCTTCTTATTGCCAACTAATAATAAGTTGGAATTGATCCATCCTTCAAAATAGTGTTGATACTCCTTATATTTAGCTTCCTTCTTCGTGCAACTCTTCATATTGATCTTCAGAGCTCGTCACTCCCTTGCACGAATTCCCTTTTCTATCTAGGTCTATAACATCAAGTAATAACTTGATGATGCAACATGCATTTGCACATCAAGTAAAACTTCATGTGCATATCTAGTCAATCAAGAAGATCCAAGAAACACCAAAAGTCCAAATGTGGTACATATAACACACATCATTCTAAGCCCGGAATATAATAGTTGAGTATAATACCTCTAGATTTCAGGCTTAGCTTTGTAGTATATGACACCTCCTAGTATAGGTTTACTTTGTGATACTTAGCACTTAGATGTTAACTACTCTTTGTCTCAATATCTACCCAAATTGCTCCGGTGCAACAGAATAATTTTGAGCAAAGCGGTCTCACTTTGGTTCTAACTAACCTCTTACCTTTCTTTCGGAACTACTAAAAATTACCAATTTTCCATACTATCCTAAATTATCCTCACGTGATCTCTCAAAACTACTAACAAAATTGTAGTCACTACCTTAATCCAACAATCATCATAATATTATAATACCTATGACTTCTATCATAGACCTTCATTGTTCTTTACTTACTGTTGTTACAAGATTATTTACTAAGTACTTGTCCTAATTACAGACTTATCATGGTCTCGGAGCTATTCTCACCATGAACTTGTTACGATCTACCTAGTCATCATGATTAAAGAGCTAATCTCACCATGACAACTCCTTTTCTTAGCTTACTATTAATGATTCTTAACAAAATTCTACTCCATCACATGGAATTCTCAAGTGAATGCCACATGATTTACTTCCAATTGTATTTATACCTACTCTAATGGTCTACCTTGTATGGTATAATGGTATCAACTAGTGATAAGGTTCTGCAACTTCATAGGGATTCTAAATATAGACTCCATCACTAATACTACTCCACATGATATCCTAATCCTAGTCGTAATCTTCTTTGATATTTTATCTTACTTAAGATATCTTAGTGATGTTATACCTATTTAGAGCTACACTAAAATGACTTTTCTCTAGAGAAGACATATAACTAATCCTTAAGAAAGATGACAAAACATCGAACTTAAGTGTGACAAGGTTTATCCTCAAGTGGATATCCATCACAAGTCTTGGTTTAGATAAGATGGCTCGTATAGTCACTATCCAGCCTACAGATCTTCCTAAAAGGGTTTTAATCCTAAGGTCAAAGCATTGGCTCTGATATCAGCTGTGGTGACCCAGCATACCACTACATGATGTAGTACACTATAGTCGTTGACATAACACCAACGAAACACCGTTCACTAGTAGTACATCCCTCAGAGTGGTACAACAGAAACACAGCAGGTCCAAGACATGACTATAGATTACAACTTGACTCTTTACAAAAGATCCAGAGAACACTCTAGGTTAAAGAAAGAAACTTCTTACAAAGAAGAACCAGAAGTAATAACTCAGGACTATCTAGTAACTACGACTAGCATATATACTATTTGGCTTGCCATTGCTGCTATTGTAATGCTCTATAGAAGTAGGTTTTATAGCTAGAGAATCTACTTCTATCTACTTTAAGAACTTAGTCTTTGCTTCGGTTGACATCTATGTGGACTTCATTGACTCTGTTGAAGAACTTGAGTTGTCGATGATGGTTTCTTGAGCAGAAATTGATGTTGGCGTCGTCTTCAACATCTTAGAACCTAGCAAGGGTTAAGAAGGTACGGTTGAGTAGGGGCGTACTCAGCAAGTTCACTAAAAAGAAGTGTATGATGCACTATCTCTACAGCCACACACCATAGGTCGTAGGCAATGCAGGTTTTCGTAAACATTTCTTCAAAGGTTGCTTTTATTCAGAAAACTATGTCCGACCGCCTTCATAGGTTGACCAGAACCTTCATGGGGTTCCTTTCCTGTCACGTTCGTAGATCCTTCTCGGAACAGGGAGTAACATGTCACAATTCTTACACTCTTAAGAGGTGCGTCACTTTTCCCATAAGAGACCTTAGCCTTGCTGCACAACCGGGCGTACTTTCCCGTCCATAATTCCGTGATGTGGGGCCCAGTCTAAGATCCAAGCCAGTACTACCCTCTCCGTGACCCCATATGTCTGCATGATCCTCCGGGGCTGACTACACCTCCGTTAAGCCCCCAACTAGGGTAGGCTACAACCATGGTGAGTTCCCGAAGACTCTATGAGCTGGTGATGCCCCTGGAGGTCCGGCTATACCTCCAGCAGCCACTCATAAATAATCTAGACACCAAAATCGTGGGGCCTAAGGGTGCCCACCCATATGTCGGATCCACACCGGGAATCCCAACGTCACGATAAGGTCATCTTGCCTCCATATGAAATGGAGAACATACAACTGACTTTCCCGTCCCATTCCAAGTCTTATGGTTGACACGTAATATACGACGCTAGAATCACTGGCGATATTGGTTGTTAAGTCCTAGATATTATGTTCCTTTACCACTGGAACTATATCAATAGATTATTACCACTTAGTAAATAATCCATAATCATATTATTATGAAAATAGTATTTTCTGTCCTTTTTGAAATGCGGGTAATGGCACAGTTGAGTTACAAGCATAGAAAATAATCAAAGGACATGAGCAAGTTGTGAACTTGCCTTTTGTGATTGCAACATTATGCACTCACGGTCTTTAAGACAATAGAAGATCCAAATTCTGTAAATAACATCATTGGTCCGGTAAGGACTAATGTTTAAAGAAGCAAAATGCAATGATGCATAAGTAATGTAATGCAATTCGAGAAACGTGAATCCCCGGAACAATCATATCTAATCTAGGGTTTGAAAACTGGGAATGAGTTCTTTAGAATGTGTTGCCTTTTTTATAACAAATTCACACTTGTGCGTCTTATTAAAGCTTGTGAGAGTGTGTGTGAAACAATAAGTAAATACAATAAGTAATATGTAATATTAAAACACTCAAATGAGTACGGTATCTAAAATACTTCTTAAACAAGATTAAGATTCCATTAGAGTTTTTAAATAGGTGTTCAAGGATTAATTTTAATGTTTCTTAAAGAGTAACTTTTGAAGGAAAGATTACTTTTACAAAGTAAAAAGTATTCAAACTTAAAACTAATACTTTAAGGTTTTCTTATAAATTATAAGTACTAAAGTAGAAAACAACTAGTATTGTTGAGTAGCTATTCTACTAGTAAATTGAGACTTTTAACACTCCATGAAAGTGAAGCAAAAGTATTATGTATTGATAGAAGTGGTGTTTTCTTGATTTTATAAGTGGATAGAATCACTTACTTATTATAGAATTAATACTCATTTCTATGAACATGGGAATGGCCTCATGTTAATTACTTACAAACTTTCCTTAGCCCTTAGAGTGGATTCCCGAATTTGTAAAAGAATTAATATTCAATTTTTGATGATTTTATAAGTGATAAACTATTTTTGGAGTAAGATTTACTTAACTATGAATGATAGTTTTAGTAAGTACAACTTAAAATTGTTAGACTTATGTTAGCTTCAATTAAACATTATTTGAACTTGTTATTACATTTTTAGACTCTAAACAAATAATGGTAAAGACATTAGTAAAGGTTTATATATTTTTAATGAATTAAAATAAAAGAAAAGGGTTTAAATAAGATTTATTAGATATTTACCCTTTATTTTACTTCAAAAGTATGATTTGATATTTTTGGTGTGTAGATTTCATTTTTGTGATCATTTTGGTATATGATTTTTACAAGTTTTTGTGAATTTAAAATAATAAGATATGTTTTTTACAAGTTTTATTTACTTTATAAATACTTACTAAAGAACAAATATTAGTTAAGTGATTCAAAAATGTATAAAATAAATTTATAAGTATTTATTTTGTTTTTCTAAGATTTTTGATATACTATACTTATTTTTATAGATTTTAAATAATAAAATCCTTATTTAAGATTTATTCCAATTAGCTTATTTACTAATAGTAATTATTATATTATTTAAGTTGGAAAATAAAATATGATAATAAGTTTATATTATAGAATTTATTTTTCCGAACATTTTGATATATAATATATATTTTTTAAAATTATAAAACAAAAGATATCTATTTAATAAGATTAACTCATTTTCTAAAATTAAAATAAACAAATAAATAAATGTATTTATTAAGTAATGCTGATGTCAGTATGGGGTAGGGCTTTTCTTACCGGGGTTATTCCTAGCCCCAGTCACTGACGAGTGGGGCTCTCGCCATGTTAGTTGCCACGCAGCACGGACCAGTCAACGATGATGCAAGACCGACGTCAGCGCTGCGATTAAACGTTTTTGGTACTTATCTACTTCTAGCCCATAGACGTTGACTAGTGGGCTCGGACCACGTCACGTGCCACCGAGGCAACTGCGACGGACTGACCGCGTCGTCACGGTCAACCGACACTGGCAACCGTTTGGTGGCGGCGTCTCCGTGCACGCGCGGACGTTCCGCTGCTCCTATTCGATGCAATACACGATGGTCGACTCATCTAGGGTGGTGTGGTGCTCTAGGGTGATCGGAAACAATGGTGACGACGACTGGAGCAGAGCTGGGACAGTGACGATCGATGCAACTAGGGCTACATCAAGAATTAGCAGACGAGAGTGGGGTAGGGAGATGCGCTAGCTTACCGTGGTGCTTGTATAGCGGTTGGCGGAGTGTGGCGTGGTCGGAGGTGAGTGTAAAGTCCAGAATTCCGGCGAACACGGACGAAAGGGAATGTCGAAATTCGTTGTCCTCAGAGCTCCCCTCGATGGTGTGCTCCTCCTAGAGGATCTACAGAGCACTACGCTTCTGCTGGACTACTCCAAGGTCACCGAGATTAAACTTTTTAGCCACTAGCCAAGCCCCCGTGGTCTGGCGCGTGATTAAATGTTCTACCTAACAATCGCGTCTCAGAGTGCACGAAGTGAGGTCTACTATACATGACCAACTCTAAATAAAAACTTTTTGTCCGACTCGAGTGCTCTTCGTATGCATATACACTAAGTTGTCGTTTGCCGTTTAATAGTTAGACGTTTAGTCTAATGGCCGCATCTTGAAGGCACAGAGAGGAGTCTAGTACTCCCTCCATCTCAAAATAAGTGACGTGGATTTATTGTATCTAGTCGCTTGAATCAAGACAAATTCAAATCAGTTATTCTAGGACTACTGTCCATCGTGTATTCTTGGAAAAAATTGAGGCTGTTTCTGGAAGAGTAAAATCCACCGGTGGTACCTAAAATTGGCTTCCTTTTTCGACACGGTCACCAACCTTAGAAATACACTATTTATGGTCACTAAATACGATAGTTGTTTCATTATGGTCACTGGGCTATTGTACACTGATGTATTTGCCGACGTGGCTGTCTTTGACCGGTCTACCGTTATGTTTTTTGCAAAAAAGCCCCTTGATAAATTTGTTTGCCACATGGCTAGCCCACCAGACAGCCTCTTTACAAACAACATTATCAGAATTCTCCCAAAAAACACCATTATCAAAAAATCAATCAGAGAGAAGAGGCCCACATGTCAGTGTATGTTTAGCACCTAAAGAGGGGATTATCCCCTCCACGTCTCCACCAACCCTCGCACACAAACAAAGCCCCTCCGATGAGCTCTGGGTGGCCGTTGTCCCCCCTCAGGCCTGTGCTTATCACCAGCGTGAGGTCCACTTGTGCACCTCTGCTCATGGGACTCGACCTCGACTGCTCCTAGCGCGGCCTTGGTAGTTGGCACCCAGGCCGCATATGCAACGAAGGTGGAGGCGGCTTGTGCACGCCACCGCGGCGAGGCTGCTGGAGCCGGGCCTCCCCGCCGTAGGCTGGGCCTCCCGTCGCTGGCCTGGTTCCGGCCTCCGCCGACCTGGATTCCCACTGCCGGCCCCCCATCCTGCCTCTCCCACGACCTTCCTCTGCCCCGTGGACCACCGCGCTGCCTCTGATCGGCGCTAACGCCGCTTCCACCCCGGATCCCTGCGCCGCCACCTGACACCCGTGCCGACCTGCGCGGGAAATCCTCCACCCCCAGATCGAGTCCCGATGTCGAGACTTCCTGCCCCCGTCGTCGGTCTAACCGTCGAAGGGCAAGACCATCACGACGTTCTGCCCATCCCCTCCATCCCTAGGTCCCTCAGCGATGGAGGCCATCGGCGTTCTGCCCATCCCCTCCCTCCCTAGCTCCTTATGCGGCGAAGACCATCGGCGTCCCGCACTACCGGCATCGGCAGATACATCACGGCAGCTGACCGTCCCCTTCCTCCCTACTTCTCTTGTATTTTTTCAATTTGGTCCTGCTACTTTTTATTACTCGAAAGTAGTACCAGTTTAGTGCCTAAGGGGCTGACATATGGGGTCCACCCAATGCCACAAATACGTCGTTGTACAACCGCCCATTGTCCGTAATAAAACAGCCGTCGTATTTAGTGATCGTAAATCACGTATTCCAAAGTCGATGACCGTATCAAAAAAGGTGCCAAGTTTAGGTACTACCGGTGATTTTACTCTTTCTGAAGGTTGGATGACCATGGAACGGCGCAGATTAAGATTTTAACCCCACACATCGTCCGAACGATGGACGCCTAGCGTTCGTCCAAAACAATTTCAGATCCCTCCGAGCTTACGAAAAACTTTATCACCAAAAATAATTTAACCACGTTATGTCGTTTTCTGGGGTTGGGCGTAGCACCGGCGGAGTTCGTCCACCCGCCGAGAATGGCAGGCGGGCCCACGCGCATATCCTGCATCAAGCAACACCCCAACGTTAGAATCGAGGCGTCAAGGTTCAGGACTCATCAGGAGCAGATCGAATCGAGCCCGAACTGGTCAGCATCCACATCAGGCTGGGCGTGGGGATTCCAATTAGCCGTCGTCCAGGGCCCGGCCAACTCCAACCACCGTGTATTCCGATTTCGATCTCCCCGGTCGTGGTCGCCACCCACGACTCTTCCATTTCCACGCCACCGAGCGTCGGGCGACTGCCGCTCCCCTCCTCGCTCCTTCATCTCAAACCGACGACTCCACGGTGAGAGCTGGATCAAACAATAGAAGAATACGCATCCCCTCCCTCTTGACGGAGGCGAGGTACGCAATGGACGGAAGCAACCACGGCGGACAAGGGCAGTACCAGCAGTACCCGCCGCATCCGCAGCCGGAGCCCTACCCGTACCAGCAGTACCCGCCGCATCCGCAGCCGGAGCCCTACCAGTACCAGCAGTACCCGCGGCCGGCAGCCGCGCCGGCCTCCCACTACCTCGCGCCGTCGACGTCCTTCCCGGCGTATTCCCCCGCGCCGCCGCACCAGTTCGCGCACCACTCCGGCCCGCTCCAGCCCTACCCGCCGCCGCCGGCATCGCACCAGCAGCAACCGTACCCTCCGCATCCGCACCACGCGTACCCACCACATCCGCAGCAGGACGGGTACCCGCCGCCGCACCAGCCACATCCGCAGCAGGACGGGTACCCGCCGCCGCACCAGCAGCAGGATGGGTACCCGCCGCCGTCTCCCTCGCCGTACGGCTACGACCCCTCCCCGGCGTACCCCTCCTACCCAAGCCCGGCGCGTGCCTCCTACCCGAGCCCGGGGATCTCCCCTAGCTCCAGCTTCCACCAGCAGCCCCATGCCTCCTACCCGAGCCCGGGGCTCTCCCCTAGCTCCAGCTTCCACCAGCAGCCCCATGCCCCGCCCCCCGAATCCCCCGCTGCGTCCGCGCCTCACTACCCTATTGCCGATGTGCTCGCCAACATGCGCCTCTCCAACCGCTACGACTACGCACCTGTCACCGTTTCACCCACGGTGCTGCCGCCTTCTGCCTCCTTCTCAAGCAGCGGGAGCAATCACGGCGGCGGCGCAGGGATGCAGATGGTGCCGTATGGGGCTGCCATAGGAGGATCGCAACATGGCAGCTTGAAACCGTCGCTGAAGGTGGTGCTGCTCCACGGCAGCCTCGACATCTGGGTGCACGAGGCTAAGAACCTCCCCAACAAAGACATGTTCTCCAAGAGGGTTAGCGACCTTCTCGGTCCGCGCATCACCGGCAAGGCGTCCAACGTCTCATTGACAAGTGACCCCTACGTTACCATCCAGGTCTCCTATGCCACTGTCGCGCGCACCTACGTCGTTTCCAACAGCGAGAACCCCGTCTGGAAGCAGAACTTCCTCGTGCCTGTGGGCCACGAGGCAGCTGAGGTCGAGTTCGTCGTCAAGGACAGCGACGTCTTTGGTGCTCAGCTCATGGGAACTGTGGCCATCCCTGCCGAGAATCTCCTTACCGGGGACATAATTGAGGGCGTCTTCCCTGTGCTCGAGCCCAATGGCAAGCCATGCGCTCCTGGTGCTGTATTGCGGCTTTCTATTCAATACATTCCGGTGGCTCGCCTCACAATGTACCACCATGGTGTCATGGCTGGGCCAGATTGCCAGTGCCTTGGAGTGCCCAATACTTACTTTCCGCTGCGCCGTGGCATGAGGGTGACTCTGTATCAGGATGCGCATGTGCCCGATGGCTGTCTCCCAAATATCTGGCTTGATCATGGATTGCGCTACCAACATGGGCAATGCTGGCGTGACATGTACAATGCCATAAGCCAGGCACGGCGGTTGATTTACATTGTGGGGTGGTCAGTGTTCCATACGATCCACCTGATAAGAGACGGAGCTGAAAAGACGCCATCACTCGGGGACCTGTTGAAGATGAAGTCCCAGGAAGGTGTTAGGGTATTGCTTCTTGTATGGGATGATCCAACATCAAGGAGTATTCTCGGCTTTAAGATGGTATGCATTGTTCGCTGAGGTCTTTACACTACATGAACAATATAAGTTTTTGTAAACTGACCATATATAACACAACCAATGTGCCAATAGTTGTTATGTATTTTCTAATGTTAAGTTGGTCAGATGATTAAGGATGGCACAACTGATATTGGTCTGTTGCTACAAAAATACCTTGCTGTCATTTAGACATTATATGCCAGGATATTCCTGAAATTACTGCCCATTTTTTAGTTAGCTACATGTATGGTATCTGGTCCTATATTTCCTGATTTTAAAGAATTGATGTACTTATAGGATGGATTCATGGGCACACGAGACGAGGAAACACGTCGGTTTTTCAAACACTCTTCAGTTCAAGTATTGCTATGCCCAAGATCTGCTGGGAAACGACACAGCTGGGTGAAACAGCAGGTTATCCCTGTTGCGGTGGCCTACAGCATATCCATGATATAGATAATTCGTATTAGTCATTGAAAGTATTATGTTCGCTGCATCTACTGCATTTGAATGGTTTAATTTCTCTACCATGTACCCAGCATGTTTTGTGCACCCTTGAAGTTATATTACGCTGCCGCGTTACATACTTTCGAATAGTCTCACTTTCTGATAACGCAGACTTTTGGCTCTCGGGTGCCACACACCCCCATACCTGGAAAATTAAAAAATAATTAAAAAAAGGTTAAAAAAATTCTAACTTTTTTTGAAATCAAAGATGATCAGGCATTGTACTCGTAAAAAAATATTTGGAAAGGAAATGATTCGCTTGGTCTTCAGGGCAAAAATAAAATAAAAATAATGACGTATCACAGGTTAATAGTATGTGGTCATAGGGCGTTTCAAGTTTGTTTTTTTTACCCAGGACACAATGAAAGTAATTCCCTAGGAAAATATTTTTATACAAGTACAATACCTGGTCATCTTTGATTTTAAAAAAAGTTAGATTTTTTTAACCTTTTTTAATTATTTTTTAATTTTTCCAGTTATGGGGGTGTGTGGCACCTGGGAGCCACACTGTAATTCTCCACTTTCTGACCAGTAAAATAAAATATGTAGCATCAGAAATTGCAATTATATGCTTTATCAAGTAATTCTTTTATTGCAGTGTAACAATTCATTAGCGCCATTTCATTTAACATCTGAAAATATTGAAAATCAGGAAACAGGAACCATTTTTACTCATCATCAGAAAACAGTTATTGTGGATGCTGATGCCGGCAATTATAGGAGAAAAATAATTGCGTTTGTCGGAGGTCTTGATTTGTGTGGTGGCCGCTATGATACACCTAGGCATCCTCTGTTTCAGACTCTTCAAACTTCCCACAAGGAGGATTATTACAATCCAAACTTCGCTGTAAGTGTCTGATTCTTTTATCATATACTTTTATCTTGAAGCCTTCTCTTTAGAAAAATATATACTCCCTCTGTCCTGAATTACTTGTCACATATTTGTCTAGATACGCATGTATCTACACACTAAAACGCGTCTAGATACATGTGTATCTAGACAAATCTGTGACAAGTAAATTGGGATGGACGGAATACTCGTGGCTTGGTTCAGTTTCTTGTGTAACAGTTATTGGAGTCTTAGTTTGAGAAGTATAGGAACCTTTTGTAATATGCGGTTATTAACTATGAAAAGGGGATCATCTTATGATAGACGTATCTCACATGTATCTAGACAAATCTGTGACAAGTAAATTGGGATGGACGGAATACTCGTGGCTTGGTTCAGTTTCTTGTGTAACAGTTATTGGAGTCTTAGTTTGAGAAGTATAGGAACCTTTTGTAATATGCGGTTATTAACTATGAAAAGGGGATCATCTTATGATAGACGTATCTCACCCATATTCCTGGTTTATTTTTGGTGCTGGTCTGAAAGTATTCCAACTTGTCATCTGCTTGCAGACAGTTGATGCCCGTGGTCCGAGGGAACCATGGCATGACTTGCATTCCAAGATTGACGGTCCAGCAGCTTATGATGTTCTGCAGAACTTTGAGGAGCGTTGGTACAAGGCATCCAAACGCCATGGGATTAAAAAGTTGGCAAAATCAAATGATGATGCACTTCTTAGGCTTGAAAGAATACCTGATATTATAAACATAAATGATGCAATATATTTTAGCGACAATGACCCAGAGACATGGCATACTCAGGTACTTAACAGTTCTTCTGAGAATGGTAGTGTTTTCCTTGTTTGACTCGCACATTTAACTCTTCTACTTTCGAATTTAGGTTTTTCGGTCAATTGATTCGAACTCTGCCAAGGGATTTCCAAAGGATCCAGGAGAAGCAACCATGAAGGTAACCGACGATCAAAACACGTTGCAACAAAATATTCTGCAGTTTGTGCTGTTGACTAACACTTAGTTTTGGCTAACAGAATCTTGTTTGTGGGAAGAATGTACTAATTGATATGAGCATACATACAGCTTATGTGAATGCGATCAGGGCAGCCCAACACTTTATTTATATTGAGAATCAGTACTTCATCGGTTCTTCATTTAATTGGGATTCGAACAAAGATATTGGTAAGCATGTATTCTGGAGTTCTCCGTTCCTACCTTTTTTATGGACCAACATAATGAATAACCACCCAGCCTTCATAGAAAACTAGTGCAGAGTCCAATTTATTCCTTCCTAACTCGGGACTGCATAATTGTTGTCTTTCAGGGGCTAACAATTTGGTTCCAATTGAAATTGCTCTAAAAATTGCAAACAAGATTAAGGCAAATGAGAGATTTTCTGCATACATAGTAGTTCCTATGTGGCCTGAGGGTAATCCAACTGGTGCTCCTACACAGAGAATTCTATACTGGCAGGTTTGATTGAGCACCTCTGTTTTGTCCCCAATTTGTTTTGATAGAGCAATACCCAGTCTGTTTATATCATGTAATCAAATGTTTTCTCTTTCTTTGATGTTATAGAACAAAACAATGCAAATGATGTATGAGACAATATATAGGGCCTTGAAAGAAGTAGGTCTGGATGATATATACGAGCCTCAAGATTATTTGAACTTCTTTTGTCTTGGAAATCGTGAAGTTGATGAAAACCCTAGCACTCCAACTACTGGAAATAATCCTCAGGTGTGGATTCTCTATTGTTTTCTTTTCAAGTTTCAACGCACTATGCTGTCTGTCCCTTGCAGTTTTGATTTGTTTAAGTAAGGTTGAACTGCTTTAGTTTATAGTCACAATTGTCAAGAGAGTAGTTACAATACGTTGAGCTTATATGACCTTAGCACGGGCTGAACTTGGGAACTCTCTGTTATTCTTGTTAAAGACTGACATAGTTCTGTTACCCTCAATGATGCATGCTGCACCACAATGTCAAAGCTTCAGTTCCTTTCTGTCTCTGGCTCTGCAGATGAATCTTACAGTGAATGCCCATATGAATAGCGCTTAAAGCTTCCTAGAATGTTTTTCTTTTGGCCGTACATCAAAACCAATAGCCAATGCATACACCTGAGTTTTTCTGCCAGAGTCCACTTGAACATTTAGGTTTCTTACACTTGAGCACGTTTGTTTGAAAGCAGGCATTTGAATAAACGACTGGAGTGATTTGGCTCAGTTGTTTTGATGTTCTACCAAAAAGTTGCTTTTATGTGGATAATTTGAACTTTCTACAGTATCCCTTTTTTAGTATATGTTTGATGTACTTGCTTTTGTGCAATGTCTGACCTTTGACATGAAACTAATTTGTACTTGCTATTCAGGAACAAGCTAGGAAAAATAGGAGATTCATGGTTTATGTACATTCAAAAGGCATGATTGTAGACGATGAATACGTGATCATTGGATCAGCTAATATCAACCAGAGGTCCATGGAAGGGATCAGAGATACTGAGATTGCAATGGGAGCATATCAACCACAATATACATGGGCAAATAAGATTTCTGCACCCCGTGGACAGGTAAATGCCTCATGTTTGAAGGTCAAGCTGTTGCGTCACATTTTTTGGTACTTGCACAACACAGGCGTTCTCATGAGCCCCTGTTTAGATTGTGCCTGCAGATTTGTTACATGTGTTCTTGATAGGTGTTGCTTACAACTACTGCTTTGTGACCATTGCATTACCTCAGTTCTTTAATGTCTTTTTCACAATACTGTCTCAAATGCAGTCATTTAACATTTACCTTTTCGTACTATATGTTAGAATATGAAATTCGTAGTGCTAAAGTTATGTTTTTGGTGAAAAATCAAAAAGTGTCTTTGACTTCTGAGCTCCAGTCCCCCCTTCATTTTTTAACTTAAAAAATTATATTTAAAGTTTCAAAAAAATCTGAAAATAATTCTGGATATAGTCAACGTTGTATCCCACAAGCAGGCAAAATCACAACACGAAATTCTTTGTATTGTGGGCTACACAAAAATGCCAAAATCTAATAAAATTTGGGGATTTGAAAATATGCATGCACAGATCCACACTTTTTTCATTTTTGTGTAGTCAGAATACAAAGTATTTAAAATTGATAGTGCATGTTTGTGGGATACACCATTAGCTACATCCGGATCTTTTTTTAAAGCACGTAAATATGATTTTCGAATTTTTTATAATAGCAGGAACATTGGAGCTCAGGAGCCGAAAATCTCCACTCGTGATAATAAATCTACTAATACACCTTCTGTAAAATATAAATACTTTTATGTGCATTTTAAAACAGCAAGTGAAAAAATTGAGGGAGTATATTAGGCGTATTTATCTCTTCTTTTAGGGTAATAATAATCTACTTATGATGCAACTGGTATTTCTGGAATTACTCTAAATCAACTATTGTGATTTCTCATGTAGATTTACGGCTACAGAATGTCCCTCTGGGCTGAGCACATTGGAATTATCGAGGAAGACTTTAACCATCCAGAGAGCCTAGAATGCATGAGGCGGGTTCGTCGTCTCGGGGAACATAACTGGGATCAGTTCCTTTCCAACGAGGTGAATGAGATGAGAGGCCACCTCATGAAGTACCCTGTAAGTGTTGACCACAAAGGCAAGGTGAAACCCTTGCCAGGATGCACGACATTCCCTGACATGGGCGGAAACATTTGCGGCTCCTTTACGGCCATCCAAGAAAACCTCACAATATAATTCTGGTTACGCATATGCAATTGCTAGTGTTGCCAACAAAAAATGCCAAGTAGCACCTTCTGGTTCCTGGTAGCATTAGATAGGGAAAGGACTCGAGCCAATGTAGAGGTAGCAGGCAAGTAGCACGAACTGAAGACAAAGATTTTTTTGCCACATCATTGTGCCTTTGTTTATTCCTACCTTAACCAGTCATTTGTTTATTCCTACCTTAACTAGTCATTCTTTTTACATGTATTTGGTCTCTGTATATAACTACAGGGAAGATATTTATATGCCAGATCCTTCTCAAGAGAACATGGGGATTGTAACCTGTAGCATGCAAGTTCAAGAAACTAAGTTTCTTGTCTAAAACTGTAAATGTATCATACATAGTATTCTGAAGCAATGTTGGCCTTGGTTTTGTGTTTGTCAGTTACTGTTGTCAGCAATACAAATTAGTAGGTGGAATATGACCACAGATCTCTAGTTTTCGTTTCTCTACACCGTATGTCGTCGTCGTGCCTTTGCAACCTAAACTTCCGTTTTTATTTTGCAATGCAGAGGAATGCATTCGAGGCATTTCTGGGATCACCAAACAGGTGGTACTAAAAAACTATGACTGGAGAAGATAAGTTGAAAAATAATTTAATCTGTTCTAAACCAGGATCCTCAAATACAGTTTTATGCCTTGAATTACATGCATATTTGGCACATATGCCATCCTAAAGTATCTCTCTTTATCATTTCCCCCATCTCTCTGCCTGAATCTTGACGCCCATATACCTGTAAAGATTCAAAACAGGGGTGTCACTTGAGTTCCTTATCAGTAAAATCACAGTTTGCATAAGCAAGGTGGTCATTTTCAGACTTGAGTTTACCTGCCGAGCATCATGACGGTGGCCTGCGGGTTGGTGCCGGGGGAGTACCTGAAGGTGGAGCTGTCGATCACCCTGAGCCCCTGCACCCCGAACACCCGGTACTGGTCGTCAACGACGGCACCCACGTGGCATCCGCCGTGGTAGTGCCAGATGGTCATGACGGTTTCCTTGCAGTACTGCTCCGGCGACCGCGAGTCGTTGATGTGCCGCGGCAGCAGATTCACGGGGAAGTTGGCGGAGTCGGTGAAGATGGACTCGACGGACGCGTTGGCGTAGGTGTAGTTGGAGAACGCGCGCGACTGGATCACCCGCTCGATCGTCTGGATTCCCTGGACGCAGCGCTCCACGTCCTCCGCTTCCTGGAAGTAGTTGAACGTCACGGCCGGGTTCGCGCGCGGGTCCGTGCTGCGCAGCTCGATGTGTCCCGACGACACCGGCCCGAGGATCTTCTCCAGGATGAAGCCGCCCCGGAACGCCCGCCTGTCCAGCCGCCGCATCGCCTCCGCCGCGCGCTGCAGGGCCTCCGGCGTCCTCTGCCTCGGCGGCAGCGTGCCGAGCTGCCCGGTCTGAGGAGAGAACAGGCCGAAGTTGGCGAGGCGGCGCGCGCCGTCAGAGACGGGGATGCCGAACTCGGAGCCGCTGACGCCCTCGATGAAGCTGCCGGACTTGGTGATCCCGACGACCTGCACGAGGGAGAGCCCCACGGGCACGGGCGACGGGATGAAGACCGAGTTCATGGGGTTGTCGGCGACGCCCTGCCCGACCATGGGCTGGTCGACCAGCACCTGGATGCCGTGCGCCTCCAGGTGCGCCTGCGGGCCCACGCCGCTCAGCATCAACAGCTGCGGGCTCCCCAGCGTCCCCGCCGTCAGTATCACCTCGTTCTTCGGGCCGTCCCGGAGGTACACCCTGTGCTGCACCCCCAGCGGGTCCACGAACACCACCCCGTACGCCACCGGGTACGGCACCCCTTCTTGGGTTCGGAAGAGGATCCGTGACACCGTGGCGTATAGGACGACGTTGAGCCCCCTGGGACGGGCGTGCCGGAGGAAGTCGGCGGCCGTGTGGCGCTGCCCGCTGTTGTCGAAGATGGTGCCGCCGATCTTGGTCCCGGTGACGTGGTCGAAGGTGAAGCCGTTGTCCGGGGTGACGCCGGCCTCGAGCAGCGCGTCGCGGAGCGCGGCCTGCCACGGCGGCACGTCGGGGCGGAACACCAGCGCGCGCTCCACCCACCGGTAGGAGGAGTTCACCAGCCGCGCGTCCCACCCGGCCGTGCGCACGTACTCGTTGCTGGCACGCGTGTAGAACCCGGCGTTGAGGCAGCTCCCGCCGCCCAGCACACGGGCCCGCGCGTTCACCACGCCGTCCTCGGAGATGAACCGCTGTGCCGGGGACGCCAGCGACGTGTCGGCCAGCGCGTCCGTGAAGTGCTCCTGGTTCGACATGTTGCGGTAGGGGAGCCCCCCGCGCTCCAGCAGAAGCACCCGCGAGTGCTCCGACAGCGTCGCCGCCAGCGGGCACCCGGACGTGCCGCCGCCGACCACGATGTAGTTGAAGTGCGACACCAGCGGCGCGTCCTGTGCGTGCTGCACGAATCGCAGGTTCTCCAGTTGCTCTGCACACGCACATCAACGCTAACTGGTTATTACCACATTGATCATGATAAGAGACACATGCACGTAGCTTAGCTTCGCACAAAACCCCACATAGGTGAACGAACATACGCACCGTCCTCTGAGAGTGCGACGAGGCAGAGCGAGCCAAGCACCGCAGCGGCGAGCACCAGCGCCGCCGATCTCGGAAGGCCAACTGCCATTTGCGCCGGCGAGTTCAGCGACCCTTGCGCTTCAGGGATGCGAAAAGTTCGCTTAGTTATATACCCAGAGTTAGCGCGCAGGTAGATCAAGAGTAGATGCGTTAAATAATGCGGAGGCGGTTGCGGTGCAAAGAACAGCTGCGAGGAGCCCATGAACTTGTGTTAAATGAGTATCAAATTCGTTTGCGTTGGTTGTGAAATGCAGAAGTGATGAACTTCTTAAACACAGAGAGATGAATATCTAATGCGATAGAATTGGTTGTGAGCGGCAAGCAGGAGAGTTTACTTGCCAATCTTGAGACTGTTTTGCGCGTGCACATTATTCTTTCGAAAGGAATACATTTGACATTGTGAAGTCATGGGACTAGTCCAAGCAAGTCGGTAATTTTTGTGTGCTAATTCTCATCTAGGAGATAATTAAGTTAGAGCTCGATCAAGCCCTCGGCTGTTAGATTTGTGTCGTGATTTGTGCTGGTCTAGGAGTTGCCTATGAGTCCGAACTGAGTTTGTTCCGGTTGTATACGGGAAGGCAGCTGAGAAAAATACGAGAATTAAGTTTTTTTTGTGTGTGAATGATATGAGAATTAAGTTAGAGCTTAGGCTGTTGGATTTACGTCGTGATTCATGTTGGTTGGAGTTGCACAACGAGAACTCGGTCTTGCAACTAAGTTTTTTCAATTCCATGTGGGTTGCAGCTGAGTGTTTTTTTTTTGAGTTGCACATGGGTTTCATGAGATATCATGCTCAAACTTCAACCATCGTTATGAGGACTTTCTTGCCTATAGGAACTCGTGTAAGAGTTGGCAAAAGGCATTGTCGTTCAACTATGGACAGCTACACGATGAAATCTGAGCAACCCTAAAATCCGGCTTCTTCACTCTGTTGTTTAGTGAAATCTTGTATTGATTTTCTGCCATGTATCTAGGTGATTCAACCACGAATGAGTTGGGCTTTAGCCTCTGCTTTTTTTCTTTCGAAATGGGGGCAAGACCCCGGCCTCTGTATCAAATTGATGCATGTAACCTTCTTTTATTATTTTATTTGAATTTGTAGCTTATTACAACTCATTGGTCACACAAATTGGAAACGAAAATCAGCCACCTGAAAATCTCTAGACGATACATAGCAACTCTTGTGATTACAGTTCTATTCTAGCCACAAGCCGCCAGCCCAAATTGCTGAATAAATCCGATGCAACCGATTCCAATTGGTGGCATCCATATTCCATAGCTTGTCTCTATTCCATACATTGTAATAGGGACCACAAGCGTATCCAGTGGGTAGTCCTTGGGATGACCTGCAAAAAAGATGAATTCGATGTTCTGTTAAAAATTAAGTCATTCCTTATATTCCAAATTGCCCAAAACAAAGTACAAGCACCCACACGGATATTCGCTTTCTCATGTTTACTAACTCCTTTTAACCAATGCCCAAACAAATTATCAGTGCTAGTTGGAGGTGAAATATTGAAGGTCATATGCACGATACGCCACATCAATTTAGCCAAAGGGCAATCAAAGAATAAATATTGTATTGTCTCATCTTCGATACAAAAACAACATTTGAAGTTACCATCGTTTCTTTAAATTATCTTTAGTAAGAATAACTTTGCGATACAGGAACCACATAAAAATTCTTATCTTGAGTGGTGCTTTTATCTTCCAGATATACTTCTTAAGGGATGGTATATGAGCGTGTAAGCAATCCAAATATATTGATTTCACTGTGAAATTTCCTGTACCTGTTAGATCCCATCTAAACATGTCTTCGTTATCCTGAATGGTTACATTCATTAATCGTTCCACTAGACGTAACCATCTAATCCATCTAGTACCTGTTAGAACCCTCCTAAATTGAATATTCAGGGGATTACTTGATAAAACTTGTGCTACTGTATCATCTTGCCTTTGAGAAATACAAAATAATGAAGGGTACACCACATACGTACACCACACACAAACAAGGACAAAGATGGCACAAGTGTTAGTTGCTACACCTCCCGGGTTGCTCTCGCCCGAGCGACTCTGGAGGCTACCCATGATCTTACCGCCGGTTCTCCTCCCCTCAACAGATCCTGGCCAGCGCCGCCTCCCACGCCTGCGATGGTGGCGCCCCCTCTCGGCAAAGGACGGAGGAGAGGAGAGGGGTTTGTGGCACCGGCTCCACGGGTGATGGTGGGGCGGCAGCGGTGATCCTTGGCGGCGCAACCTGATCTGGATGGGGTCTAGAAGCCGGGGCGGCGATTTGGCGGCGGACGACGCAATGCTTCCATCAGCGGTGCAACAGTGCCATGGATCTTAGCCTTAGGGTCAGATCTTGCGCTTGCCAACACACCATGGATGAACTTCGTGTGGGGCTACTTCCTCCTTTTATGCTCCGTACGACGGCGTGGGGGCCTGCTTGTGTGCCAAATAATGGAGGAGGTCCTTGGATTCTTCTCATGCCAAGATGAATATCTGCCGGATGCCAGTTCCCATCGATCTGGTGGGAGTGTCGTATTTCAGAAGGCTCCGCCGGTGAACTCCCATGGGTATCAGATAGAATTTGACTGTGTGCACTTGTGTTTTTTATCTGACCATTTGGTTTTAGAGAGAGTGCTGTGATTTGCTGGCTCTTACCATCATGGGCATGCTTTCTCATTCCATGGTGAAGTCAGCTGGCGAAGAAGGTCATGGAAGTCGAGATCTGGGGACTAGCAATGGTGATTCAACTCTTTGTTGCCATGATGAATTGGCTTGGTGATTTTTGACTTGGAGCAACGACATCGTAAGTGAAGATAATATGCCTGAGAGGCAATACTAAAGTGGTTATTATCTTATTCCATATTTATAATAAAAATTTATTTCTTATGCTATAATTGTGTTAATTGGAAATGTTAATACATGTGTGTTTAATAAACAAATAAAGAGTTCCTAGTTATGCCTCTCATATAAACTAGCTCGTTGATTAACCAGATTATCAAGGTTTCCTGATCAGGGACATTGGATGTTGTTAATAACGAGGTCACAACATTGGTAGAATGATGTGATGAACACTCACCCAAAGTATAGTAATACAATCAAAGTCATTATGTTTACATTGCTATAACATCATGCGAAGTAAATTTAGTCCTTTCATGAGATCATGTCAATCACTAAGACCGGAAGAGTAACTTGATAACATCAAACATCACACCGTAACAGGGTGACAATAAAGGTGGGTTCAGATACTCCGAAAGTTTTATGTAGAGGTTCATGGGTCAAGAGTGAGATTTGTCCATCCCGATGATGGAGAGATATACTCAAGGCCCTCTCGGTAATATAACATTGACATATCTTGCAAGCAAGTGATAAGATTACTAAGAATGTTATATCACGGGAACGAGAAAAGATTACTTGTAGGTAACAAGATCAAACTAGGTATGGGGATACCGATGATCGAATCTCGTACATGTAATATATCGTGATACAAAGGGATTTAGTTACAACATCAAAGGTTCTCACAATCACTAGAGTCATCATTGAATGTGTGGGAGTCAGTACGGATCTCCAGGCCTCGCTGCTGATTATTGATCAGAGAGGGGTCTCGATCATGTCTGCATTATTCGCGAACCATAGGGTGACACACTTAAGGTATACTGACACCAAATGGAGCAGATATAATACTAGAGAGGATTTGAAAGCATTGGGATTATTTCGTTGGACACCGGAACTGTTTCTGGTCAAATTGCTAAAAATGGTTTTAAATGTGATATCGAAATATTGTAAGGGGTTTTATGCAGATGTTTGTTAATTAAAATAATTAACAAAATTCGGAATAAAACAAATAAAAATGGTTTTTATTTAATAAGAGCTCGCATTAAATTTGGTGGAAAATTAATGCAAAGTGAGTGGATTTTATGTTAATGGGAGTGTGCTTAGTGGAAGCTCCACTCACCATTATGGAGGGAGAGGTGGGGGGACCACCATGCCCATGCGCATGGCCCCTTGGGGGCTGCCCGCTCCCCTATAAAAGGAGCTCCCATCCTCCTCCACTCTCACACCTCCTTGTGAAGGATCTCTCTCCCCCTGTAGTAAATTCCCCATGGCTTCGGATTAGCGAAGTACATGTTCTTGGTAGTTTCTCTAGAAGGATCTGCTACTTCCGTTGCTTTGCTGGAGCGATGACTCGGAGGTTGTTGGGGTGTTGGACATGTGTGCAGTCACGGATGGGCTGCTACTTTGCGGTGCTGGACTTCAACTAGATCTTGAGATCAACAAGTGTACGACTACATCATCCATGAATTAGATTTCGTTAATAAAGCTTTTCGGTCTTTGAGGGTAAGATCTCTATGGATGTATATCCACCCGTTGATTATATCTAGGTAGATAGTGTAGGGGTTCCGCGTATGAAAACAATAAAATTTTACCCTGTGCCCCTGAACCCCTGATGTTGCCAGGACCTATCTATTAGTAATGCGGGAACGGGAGGGGATTTTCGCAAACTTACCCTAGAAGACCTAAAAGCATTGTCAATGCTCAAGAGAGCGTGGTTGATGTAGATGAGCCGAAGTCGGCCTCAAGGTCGTGATGAAGTCCTTGCGCTCCTATGGCTCCAACGACTTGAGTGCCTCAAGTGTGACACCTCGCGGGGAGTTACATGCATCTGGTGCCTGACGATGACTCCCGCTTTCCCGATCCAGTAGCAGTTGCGGAAGTAAAGCTCCTAGATCCGAATCCCACAGCGCGACGGCGCTCCGCGGTGATGATGTCTCTCGTTCGCGCAGTCCGAACTTGGGACCATGGTCACAAGAGAGAGAGAATATCAATTGGAGGTCTCTCCAAAAGTGAGGAAACCTTTTATTGAATATTGTGTGTATTTATCTGGCCAAATACCCCCACTATATATAGGGAAGGGGAGGTACTACCTCCCTCAAAGTCTCGAGGTGGGACTAAAGGATGGGGGAGAGGTGGGGAGGCATTCCAGCCAGCCCCCACCCATGGGAGCCACGTGGGGTAGGCCCAGTAGGGCCGCCGACCACCCCCTAGGCATCTCCTAGGGGTGTGGTCCCCTCTTGGGCCCTTTCCCCTCCGGGAATTGGCCCATTAAGCCTTTTGACCATTTAATTGATTTTCTCTTTTATTAAATAATTATGAATAAATGATTAAATCAATATTTTACATTCATTCACATATTATTCAATCTCCATGGCTATTGAACACCTTCCACCTCCACTCTAGACATCCTCCGGAATTACCGAAACCCTTCCGGTTTTCTCTCTTCTCTTCTTTGGTGATTCTACCGATCCTATAAACACTCTCTAAGCATAATCAAGCCCTTAAGCGTGATACTCCATGGTTCGGTAACACTCTAGACATGGTCGGGACACTCCCGGACCAATGATCGATAGAGGGACCTGGATGGCCTTGTGACTCCTGTGCATTCCACGAAGATCTTTCGTCATTTGAACCGAGACAGTCGTGTCTTATTCCCTTTGTCTCTCGATACTTGCATTGCCCGAGATCTGATCAATGAGATCACCATGTCGTGTTCAATCTCGTTACCGAACAATGCTACTTGACTCGTTCCGACAAGTGATATCCCTGTGATCAAATCACACGCTGCATAGCTATTGGATATAACTTCTCCGAGTGGGCCCTAGAGTATCTTTCCGTCACATGGACAGACAAATCCCGCTCTTGGCATATATTGCCTCTACGGTTCCTCCGAGTACCTGAATACACCTTTACAATCACTGTATTACCAAGTGACGCTTGATGCTATCTAAACACTCTCGGGAGACAGTGATTGATATAGCCTCACGGTCTAAGAATAGTCTACGAGGATCCATTCTAATCATCATAACTTGAACTTCATGACATGATCGGGTCACGATGTTTAGGTTGGGTATTGGTTCATCGTCTCATTCTCATAATGAGTTGACTCCATTTCCAACTAGCATAAATGCCACATGATCAGGAAACCTTGATCATCTGTTGACCAATGAACCAGTGAGTAGAGTTTCACCGGGAACCCCTGGTTGTTTATATATCACATGTTTATTGATGTTTCCTCTCAATATAGTTATAGCATGATATAAAACTTAATCATAAACTTTATGAAATATTAATACTTTATCATCACATGATAACATCTTTGTGTATGCATCATCACTATGGCAGCAGAACGAGGCCGGATTCCAGGAGTCTACAGTGACTTTAGATCAACCTCGAGGGCTTTCTCATGGGCACTGTGCCTTGGGACACATCATTCTACGTTAAAAGCGAACTAGCCCCGCCATAACATTATACAACACTTTAGATGATACCCTTATCTATTATTATAAATGTAATCATCGAAACACTAGTGCACTCTATGCAACTTTCGATGTTTTGTTCACCTCGCTTCCTACTTGACTTTAGTCGGTATTACAGGAGTTTCCAACATATTTCCTTATGACATAACTCTTTATGCTTTAAGATATTCCATCTTTTATGGATTTGGAAAACCTGTCTGTAGTTCTCTATTAGACACTACAGACAAACTTAGCTCAACGTTTCATGATTCGAACTTAATCACTTTTCAAACGTTTCTTCTTAGTTCATATATTATGTTAAGTTACTATCATGGTTTTCTAAGATAGAACCTATGTCTCAACATAGTGGATGATGATCATCCTTTTCTTTCTTTCAACCGTTGATGTTAAACTTAATACTATTCCTAATTTGAGTTATTAAGGATCAGTTCCTTTATTAACTTCTATTCTGAAACCCTTTTCAGAATCCTTTAAGGAATACTACATAATATTGTAATATTTTTATTATCAACTTCTACTCCTTATAAATCATTATTTATTGGTACTTGTGCTTTTATTCTTAATGTGTCGTATACACACTTAAGAATCACTCCTTTAAGCTCCCACTCAAAATATGTTCCCACATATTTGAATTTGAGACTTATATTGCTCCCACTCAAAAATATGCCATTCACATATTGTTTTAGGAAGACTTTCATAGCTCCCATTAAATTTCATGCAAATTGCATATCCACTCACTATTTTTAACAACTTCAAAATCCTTTGATCAAATATCAAACTTGGAGATTTACTATGAGATACTAGCACTTTTACTAGTTTTAAATCCTCTAGACATTCCGCACACTTGAATCAAATTCATTTGAATTCGTCCAATACTTGACAAATTGTGCTTTTGTCATTCACCCCCTTTTCCACTATGGCTTTGCAGTCATTTGGGAAAATTACAAGTAACTCTTTTACTTTGCAAGATTCAGCAACAAATTGCTTTCTAATCTCAAGTGAATTTTGCTTTGGGATTTCTCATATCTTTAGCTTACCATTATTTCCTTAGTAGTTCGTAGGTATGTCATATTCTAGTAATAATGACAAATGATTCACAAATGACTCCATACAAGATATGGGATGCATTTTGAATCCTACTTTATGTAGTGAAAACAATAGTGAGGAAAACATAATGATCATTATCATTGATTCTTTCCTTTGTGAAGAGTATCGTTCAGGAAGATTTCCGTTGAGCTTCTCAACACTCTGATGCAGGGTTTTGAATCCTCATCGTGTTTCACACTATCTTCCATTTGCTCCATTATCGAGAAATATCACTGAATATGAACTTTCTCGAGAATGTGCCAAAATCTAAGGAATACGAGTTTTGCTTTCCTTTTGGTTTCAGCTATGGATTTCGTATTCAAAGTTTGCAATGAATACTCTATAAGGACTTATTCGCTATTGTTTTGGTTATATCGAATAACCCCAAAAATTTTACGATGATCCATACCAGATATGAAGCCACTTTCACGAATTCTCATGGTTCACTATATATTCTAATTGAGTGCTAACTATTTCTAACTAATGGTCTCTACATCTACACTACAATGATTTATTTGGCGCCATCTATTCACCCACTTAGATATCAAATATCACATTGTGATGCTTTGCATTTTGACATTTCAAATGCATTGCATTTCACAATTTTATTTTATGCCATTCTTATAAAGTTCAATTTCATTACTATTGATCAAATCGTAGTAATTAGATTCTCTTTTATCTTTAATACCCTTTGTTTGATGAAACACTTTGATCATATCAAATAGTCTCATACTTATGTTTCCTTTGGTAAACTTCTTTACACATTTAAACAATCATATAATGATAATTACCATTTTGTCAAAACACAATACATCGAATATGTATTTACTTTTAACAATTCATTAAAACACTTTGTATTCAAGCAATACACGATGTTCAAGTTATTTTGCCGAACTTAGGCATGATTCATATGTGATAAGAAAACAAGTGTCTTTCACATATTATCAATAACTTTGAATTTAAACAATGGTTTCATTCATTAATGAATATATCATTAAGTTGGGTAATTTCAAGGCATTTAAATATTTTACAAATGTTCATGTATTATCAATTAGTTTCAAAACCAGGATAATTCACACATAATCAAACAAGATATGAACACAAATAGAGAGCATTCATAAAAGTGGAACAACTGTTTGTTACAAGCTCATATGAATAACCGTCTCACAAAGTGTGAGACACACTAAAGAGGTTCACAATCTTTTGATTACAACAATCATCCTAAACATAAATAAGTGATAAATGTTGAGGAGAGTGTCGTTGGCCATCATGATCATGCTCGCCATCAACACGCAATGTCACCTCCTCTCCAGCAAGCACCTCTATGCAGAAGAACCTGTTTTCAGCAAAACAGAACAAGTATCAAATATACTTAACACTGCAAATGTGTTTGCAAGATTATAACATTTATAAAATTTTATATCAAATATATACCTTTGTCATTGATGACCTCACCGGTGATTGGTTCAACCTTTACGTTCTTGAAACGTAATATGAACTCTTGGAAATCCAATGTTTCCGTATCACCACTCATGATGCTACTCCGGACATGTCCTTTGTAGCTAGGAGGCAACGATCGAAGTAGTGCGCCTATCCCAAACGGATCATCCATCCAGTAGTCCACGAAGTGAACCAGTCTCATGTGTGCATCAAGCATGCGCTCCAAGTGACTCTTCAGACATGTGTGCTCCTCCATCTGTATGGAAAGGAACTCTCCAAGAAGCTCGTGCTTCCACATGCGCACATGGCTTATGAACTCTACTCTCAGCTGATCCACCATCGAATATGGATCAAGATCACCCATGAGCAGATGGAGTTCATCCACCATCCTATAACGCATTATTATCTGAATGTAGGTGGACATCTCCCGACGGTAATAGCGGTCTTCCCTCTTCTTTAGGGTCTCTAGGTTACTGGGCTGATCCAAATCCATCTCGTTGAGTATATAGTCGACCACGTTATTCTCGCTAAGGAGAATGTGGAGATGCGCAACCCATATAGAGAAGTTTGATCCGTCTAGCCTGAGCTTCTCTCCTTCTAACCAATCGTCAACAGGAAAGGTAGCATTGGGGAGAACCATTTTCTACATTTATAATTGCAAAAGGAATTCAGACTAAGTTTATAATTATATGAGTTATTAATAACTCCACTCAGAAACACCTATCCCCTAAAGGGTTCTAGTGATAACACGACCCCTTTTCCCCACATCTCCCCCAATCATCACGACCATCAATGTGGGTTCTAGGGTGGACGCTAAACGTCGGCCACATCATTCATGCGACTCGTGCTCGATCTTTCAACCATCCGCGTTCCGAGGTCATGTCTGCTACATGCTAGGCTCGCCAACTCAACCTTAGTGTATTTGCTGTGCAACATGGCTTACATCCACTGTATGCGAACGTAGATATGTTTGACACCCGCTCATCACGGCATGCCTCATACCGAAGAACTTTCTTGGTGGTGCACACTAAGGGGAAACACAATCATTGGTAATTTTTAAACAGGGATAATCTTATTAGGCTACCGTCGAGTATCTAATACTAGCACACAATAAGATATACAAATAATAACATTGAATGTAAATGCGATGTGATATTGTCCTTCACGTCGTGATCTCCATCCGTCGTCACCGGATTCCGGCGCCAGGGTTCCGGCGCCATAGACACCAGGGTACCGGTGTATTTACGGCGTGGTAATCCGTCACCTCCATGACTATTTACTACTACGTAACATAAGGTAATAACTTTACCTTTGCCACAACCATATCACAAAGCAACACCCCCTACGAAACAAAGTTAGACACCTCTACTTTATCTTTGCATGTTTTACGTGGCTGAATGGGCTTTCACCCAAGAACCGTTCTTACCTACGAACTTTCACCACAATGCTGATCAAGTAGTTGTCTATACTATACCCCTTTCGGGGCCCTCCATTGCAAATGTCATACCAACTAATGCGAGAGAGACAGACACCCCCCTAACCCACTTTATACGGTACAAGCCGTATGTCAAGCATGGACCAGTCTCGTGAATGAACGTGTAAAGTAGGTTGGGGGCCGCTTCATCAAGCATTACTACGGTATACACATGTACACGTGGGAGGGAAATAACTAAAAGATCAACGCCCACACTCTACATCTCGTGTGTTCTGCCCGTACTAGCATTATTACGCATAGATCTAGATCTGATACCACTGTAGGGGTTCCGCGTATGAAAATAATAAAATTTTACCCTACGCCACTGAACCCCTAATGTTGCCAGGACCTATCTATTAGTAATGCAGTAACGGGAGGGGATTTTCGCGAACTTACCCTTGAAGACCGAAAAGCATGGTCAACGCTCAGGAGAGCGTGGTTGATGTAAACGAGCCAAAGCCGACCTCAAGGTCGTGATGAAGTCCTTGCACTCCTATGGCTCCAACGACTTGAGTGCCTCAAGTGTGACACCTCGCGGCCAGTTACACACGTCCGATGCCTAACGATGACTCCCGCTTCCCCGATCTAGCAGCAGTTCCGAATCTCGCAGCGCGACAGTGCTCCGCGGTGAAGATGTCTCTCGTTCACACAGTCCGCACTTGGGGCCATGGTCATGGGAGAGAGATAGAATATCAATTGGAGGTCAGGAAACCTTTTATTGAATATTGTATGTATTTATCTGGCCAAATACCCCTACTATATATAGGGGAGGGGAGGTACTACCTCCGTCAAAGTCCCGGGGTGGGACTAAAGGAGGGGGAGAGGTGGGGAGGCGCGCCGGCTAGCCCCAACCCATGGGCCCCACCCCCACGTGGGGCAGGCCCACTAGGGCCGCCAACCACCCCTAGGCCTCTCCTAGGGGTGTGCTACCCTCTTGGGCCCTTTCCCCTCCGGGAATTGGCCCATTAAGTGCGGTGACCCAGCATACCACTGCATGATGTAGTACACTATAGTCGTTGACGCAACACCAATGGAACACCATTCACAAGTATTACATCCCTTAGAGTGGTACAACAGAAATACATCAGGTCCAAGACATGACTATAGATTGCAACTCGACTCTTTACAAAAGATCCAGAGAACACTCTAGGTTAAAGAGAGAGAAAGAAACTTCTTACAAAGAAAAACTAGAAATAATAACTCAGAACTATCTAGTAACTCAGACTAGTATCTAAACTATTTGGCTTGCCATTGGTGATATTGCAATGCTCTACAAAAATAGGTTTTATGGCTAGAGAATCTACTCCTATCTAAATAGACACTTTATCTTCACTTCAGCTGATGTATATGTTGACTTCATTGACTTTATTGAAGAACTTGAGCTGTTGATGATGGTTTCTTGAGCATAATTTGATGTTGACATCGTCTTCGACGGCTTAGAACCTAGCAAGGGTTAAGAAGGTACGGTTGAGTACGAGCGTACTCAGCAAGTTCACTAAAAAGGAGTGTATGATGCACTATCTCTATAGCCACAGACCATTAGTCGTAGGCAATGCAGGTTTTCATAAATATTTCTTCAAAGGTTGCTTTTATTCTGAAAACTATGTCCGACAGCCTTCACAGGTTGACCAGAACCTTCATGGGGTTCCTTTCCTGCCACGTTTGTAGCTCCTTCCCGGAACAGGGAGTAACATGTCATAGTTCTTACACTCTGCAGAGTTGCGTTGCTTTACCCATGAGAGACCTTAGCTTTGTTGCACAACCAAGTCTAGAGCTTGTCTATACTTCCTTGGTATGGGGCCTAGTCTAAGATCCAAGCCAATCAATGCCCCCTTCGCAACCTCGCATGTCCCCTTGGTGTATGCCATGCCCACATCTTGAATTACGGCAATGGTTAGTACAGACCGTCAAATGCCAAAACTATCATGGGACGTTGATGGCTCCCACCCATATGCTGCATATCCTCTACGAATTACTAATTAATGCATGCTACGAGGATAACAGCCACGACCTAGCCATCCGGATGCATGCGAGAGGAAGAAGATACAGTTGACTTCTCCGTCCCATTCAAATCTCATGGTTAACGCGTAATATACGACGCTAGAATCGCTGGCGACATTGGTTGTTAAGTCCTAGGTATTATGTTCCTTTACCACTGGAGCTGTATCAATAGATTATTACTATTGGGTAAATAATCTATAATCATATCATTATGAAAATAGTGTTTTCTGACCTTTTTGAAATGCAAGTGATGACAACATTTGAGTTACAAGCATTTGATAGAAAATAATCAAAGGACATGAGCAAGTTGTGAACTTGCCTTTTGTGATTGCAAGATTATGCAATC
Source organism: Avena eriantha (assembly GCA_910589775.1). Taxonomy (NCBI): domain Eukaryota; kingdom Viridiplantae; phylum Streptophyta; class Magnoliopsida; order Poales; family Poaceae; genus Avena; species Avena eriantha. The sequence goes on along the minus strand of OU342740.1, from coordinate 272,724,051 downwards.
ACGATCTTCATGACAATAGAAGATCCAAATTCTGAAAGTAGCATCATTGGTCCAGTAAGGACGAATGTTTAAAGAAGCAAGATGCAATTATGCATAATTAATGTAATGCAATTTGGTAAACGGGAATCCCTGGACCAATCGTATCTGATCTAGGGTTTGAAGCTTGTGATGAGTACTTTGAAGTGTGTTGCACTTTTACACCAGTTTCACACTTGTGCGTCTTATTAAGGCTTGTGAGAGTGTGTGAAACAATATGTAAATATAATAAGTAGCATACAATTATAAAGCACTCAAATTGGGCATGGTATCTAAAAGATTTCTTAAGCAAGATTATTAATCAATTAGAGCTTTTAAAGAAGTGTTAAGGACTGCTTTTAATGATTCTTAAAAGAATAATTTTTTAGGAAAATATTACTTTATAAAGAAAAAGCATTTAAGTGCTTAACATGCAAAGTATAAAAGTGAAGTATAATGATATTCTAAGATTGAGGAAATTGTTATCTGGTAATTATGATAGGATTTATTATGTTAAGTTGTTAAGAGTTAAGGAACTTATTATAATATTGTTGTTTGAAGTGGTCGAACGAATAACCTTTGAAGGAAAGGTTCCTTTGTCAAGGTTTAAACCATCCGTGGGGTTAGTAGAATGTGATCGATGGCGTTTGCGTTTGCCCGAATTATTTGAGTTTGAGATGCCTGATGATTTGATTGAAACAGACAAAAGTTAACTATAAAACATAATGAAACTTTATACATTATGTTTATAACTTTGTGGAGCAAAGTTAACTTTAAAACATGAATCGACCTAGGGTGTGATATTTTAAAGTAGTAATAAGCTTTAAACTTTGTAATAAGCATGTTTAAGAGTATGAGATTATCCACTTTTAGTTTAAGTGAGTGATGAGTTTAAATATGACTTGTTATTATGAATATAATTTATCTTTTAAGGAAAGTAAGCTTAGATGATTTTAATAATCTATTAAAGTTTGAAATCATGAATAGTTAAGAAATAAGTAACATTCACTTTTATTATAAGTGAATGGTGATTACAATTTACTTAAATTGTTGGTTTACCTTGGAGTTATGGTTTAAAGGAGTTTTATAAAGTTAATAAGTTAATTTTAAGTATTATTATAGACTCAAATTATTATTTTTGAAAGTAGTATTTAAATGTACAAGATTTATGATTTTATATAACATTGTGATTATTTCTTATTAAAGAAATGTTTTTTAAAGAATTTACCAACTAGATAACGAACAAGGATTTATTTCTTAATAACCTTAAAATGTGTTGGAATGATATAATTAGTATTTTTCTAGTAAAACATTCTTAAGTAACATCTTAGACGGTAATTTTATTTAATTTTAGATGTTATTCTTATTTTTATAAAATTCCACAAAGGATTATATATCTTTAAATATTTGCTTCAAGTTTTATTTGTAAATAAATTAAGTTAGTATTTTTATAAAATAGTAGATTTATTTTCATATGCAAAAATGATTTTTATTCAATTTAGGACTTTTTCTTAATTTATGAAATTTCACTTAGGATTTAAGGGTGTTAATATTTATTTGCATTTTATTAAACTTAAATAAGTAAAATTATATTTTTCTTAGGTAGGTATTATTTTTGTGGTCTTGTTGATATATTATATATATTTTTAAGACTTTTCTATATTTTTCTAGGGTGGAAATAAGCATAGGGGTATTTTGGTAATTTGTATTTTATTTATTACTTTATTTTTTTATATTTCTTATCCTATTTAATCTAGGCCGCTTGGTTGGGCACATGGGCCAACTTGGCTCATCTGGATCTGGCTCAGGTCATCCAGAGCACGGCCCATCTCTCCCTCCCTCTCTTATCCTGCACACTCCCACACATCCTCGCTCTCCCTTGTTCCCCTGCCTCACCCGCACACGCCACTGCCGACGCCCACCTAACCAACGTCGGCCGAATCCGGCGCCGTCAGCTGTAGGCGTATGCTAGCGCTGGCTCGCCACCGCCTCCTCTTCCTTTCTCCCTGTCGATTGAGTTCAATCACGGACTCGCGCGCGCCTAGCCGAAACCCTAGTTCTGACTTGGTCTAGCCGCTGTCGATTCTACCGCCACCGCACCTCTAATGACTTCTAGCGGTGCTGCTGCTCGGCCACGACACTCTCCGCGTGCAACTCCCATGGTTGGGACGGCTCGGCGCGGTGTAGGCGCCTTGGTGCCCACCGTTGACTTGGACCTCACCTTCCTCAATTTGACGTCGGCGGGACGATGCTGCAGCGCAACCCCGGCGCCCTCCCTTTCGATTCCGACGCTGGTGGGATGGTGCTATGGACGCAAATCCTGGCGTCTACTCTTCGATACTCCCACGTACGGCATGGTGAGTTCTTTCCTATGACCGACCATTGAGCCGATGACCTTACTCGATGGTCTGTGGTGTCGCTTCTAAGCCAATGTACGATGTTGGGTGCAGACATGTGGTGGTGATGGGTTAGTGATGATGTCATTAATATACTTAGGATTTTCCTAAGATATATGAGATACTACTAAGTTCCATGCTTCAGTTTGGATGAACATTCATCCTCAACATATGTTAGTTGGTGATATCCACGCTGTGTTGAACTTGAGTGACTATAGTCCACTAGCTTGATTAGTTCACTTATGATTTTGAAGAACTGGACAGTGTGATACTTGAATCAAAATGATTCATAAGTTGTTGACTAGGAAAATGATTTATGTTCCTATTGGAATTGTTGGTATCTGTGGTTTTGGTTCATAGCTTTGTTATTTTTGGAATCCACTATGGTGGTGTTTTTCTTGAAGTGTAAATTCCACTACATGAAGATTTGCTATCCCTATTAGCTGGCTGTGCTATATTCATATATGAGATATACTTGGTGAACGGAACCTATGGTTCAGTGATGATCTTGGTCTACAATTGCATCCTTTTAAATTATTCCTAGCGAAAGATGGCTAGGGAAATGATTTGGAATCTTCTTTAGTTGCTTGTAGATGGTTTTTGAATGAGCACTGATGATCAGATCATGCACAAGCATGACCTTGTACAAATATGAATTGGAATATGCAAAGTAGATTCCTTTTATCTACTTAATGTCTTGATATCTAGATATATGATTCCTAGAGCAGATTTTCTAGGAAGATGATTTAATTTAACTACTAATGACTTGCAGATAATAAATGATGGACTTGATTTTCTGGGTGAGATATACATGGTAATGTGAACCTATGGTCCAGAAATGATCATAGCCCCCCATGGACTATATTTGTATCTCTTTAAAATGATTCCTAGTTTATGAACTAGGAAAATGATTTGAGAGTTTTGTTTGATCTCAAAGTATATTAGCTGCTGATTCAACTAGTGGATTCTGTTAGTCTGGTTGTTCCACTATGGTGTCTGTTTAGAGTGTGCATAGTGGATATCTGAGAGTAGCATGATTTTCTACTATAAATCTCCTCTGCCAATGATGCTTGGTCTGAGGATCAATTTAATGGATAAGAACAGATGTTTCCTTTGACTTCCCCTTTTAGCTCAATGATGAACTCCTCATAGCATAACTATGTGGATCTGAGATCTTTAACTTTTAAACCAATTCCTAGATACATGATTAAAAACATAGGCTATGGTTGGGAGTGTGGAATAAGCTCATTAACTAGTGGGTGCTTATTTATTTACCTGCATCTGTGCCCAATGCATTTTTTTGCTAGGCTAGATTTATACCTGTGGTGCCTCACATGAGTGTGCACAGGGTAAATCCTTGCCTAACATGATCTGTATTGATGGTGCTCATGCTTGGAGAAATATTAGATCCTCAAGCCAAATGAGAATCTAACCTGATGTTACTGTTGTTGTTGGAGTAGCTTATTCCTTTGTAGCTTGATCTATTCCACTGTGCTCCTTGTTGATGATGTCGGCATGCTCCTTCGTGAGCTGCTGCCACTCCTTCTGGTCCAGCTCCAGCGACTCCTCCTATCTTATTACTTCCTTCTCCTTAATGTTTACCTAAGATCTTGCCCTAGGTGACCTTAATGGTGGAGTGATGGTGAATGTTCTTGGTGATGAGCTGGCAAGATTAAGTGGTTTTCTAGAGGTGATGTTCTCGTGGATAAGGAGGGATATAGTACCAGCTAGCAGCTTTGCTATGTCTGTGTTACCTAAAATGGCAATTGTCCTCTCTCTAATGTGTTGACAGCACATCCTGGTGCATGTGTAATGGCTCAAAATATATTCGAGCTCGTTGGGGAACCCCAAGAGGAAGGTATGATGAGCACAGCAACAAGTTTTCCCTCAGTTATGAAACCAAGGTTATTGAACCAGTAGGAGCAAGGAGATACCTCCAAGGTGTTGTTTCCAACTTGGAATCTTGTACAACACAACCACATAACTTTGCCCCCAACTTACAGTGAGGTTGTCAATCTCACCAGTTTTGCTAAAAACAAAGGATTAAACGTATTGTGTGGAAGATAGTAATAGCTTGCAGAAAGTAAACAGAAAACAATAGATAGTTGTAGATTGATGGTAAAAGAAAGGACCGGGGTCCATAGTTCACTAGTGGTTATTCTCCTTAGATAGATGACATGTTGGGTGAACAGATTACAACGGGGCAATTGACAAACATCGAGAAAGCATACATGCATATACTAATCATCTTGACTCCTATGAGATTTGATTGGGAATTACAACATTATACATAGACCGTAATCCAACTGCATCTATGACTAATAATCCACCTTTAGGTTATCATCCGAACCCCCTCCAGTATTAAGTTGCAAGCAACATATATTACATTAAGCAAAGTGTGTAAAGTAAACAATACGATTGTTCTATGAACACATGATTGCTGTTTTCTCCCTAGTAGCAACAACACATCTAGTACCTTAGAGATTTCTATCACTTCCCTAGATTACTAGAGGCATGAACTGACTATCGAGCATAAATACTCCCTCTTGGAGTTGCTAGCATGTACTTGGCCAAGATAACTAGTAACAACGGAAAGCATGCAAGATCATAAATAACAAAGACATGATATAATCAATAAGCAATCTGAAATAGCATCTCAATATCCATCGGATCCCCACAAACACAACATGTAAGATTACAAATAGATGATCTCGATCATTAACGGAGCTCACAAGATCTAAACATGGTAGCACAAAGGACAAGAACCAACCATCTAGCTACTACATGGACCCGTAGTCCAGGGATGAACTACTCACGCATCACACCGGAGGCAGACATGGTGATGAAGAAGTCCTCCAGGGTGATCTCTCCCCTCTGGCAGGGTGCCGGGAAGAGCTTCAGATCCCTCTCGATCTAGGGATGGAGATGGCGGCGACTACAGACTCTTTCGTGGAATTTTGATTGGGTACTTAGGGTTTCTGTATCGGAGGCTTCTTATAGGCGAAAGGGGAGGCCGAGGGGGTGCCCTAGGCGGCCGCACCACCCCTTGACACGGGCCAGGCCTGGCCGCGCGGCCAGGTGGTGTGGCCAGCCCTTGGCCCCTCTCCGTCTCGTCTTCTAGCTCCGTGTTCCCCTCGGTGAAATATTGACTTTGGCTTTTGTCCCGTCCAATTCTGAGAATATTCATTTTCTAGCTTTCCTGGAACCAAAAAGAGCAGAAAATAGGCAACTGGCGCTTTGGCATCTTGTTAATAGGTTAGTTCCAGAAAGTGTATAAAAATACTCCAAAGTATGGACAAAACATAAGAAAGTAGATATAAAACAAGCATGGAACATCAAAAATTATAGATACGTTTGCAACGTATCAACATCCCTAAGCTTAACTTATGCTCGTCCTCGAGTAGGTAAGTGATAAAAAGAAAGAATAATTTTTGAGGTGACATGCACCATTATAATCTTGATCAAGGTATTTGTAAAGCATTGATAGCTGGGATCATAGTACTTTAACATAGCATGAAAGATATAGTTCTAACAATAAGACATAGCAACTATGTTGTAGCATGAAAAGGTACACACAAAATATTCATGAATAACAATGCTTTGCAAGACGTTTGTTTGTTTCACATATAGAAAACATAGGATAGTGGCATTTAGCTTGTCCCTCATGGAGTAGCAAAACATAAATGCATAGGACACCTTCAAAGTTCATAAGGGTAACTACATACAAATAGTTTAAGAACAAGCAATATCAAAGTTATGCATCAATCAGAAAGTCTTGGGACAATGCACATTAAACTAAGAATGTCCACTATGCTCTCTCAATAGGTGCATAAAGATAGAAGATGTAGACTCAACATAAAAGTAAAAGAAAGGCCTTCATAGAAGGAAGCAGGGATTTAAGTCTCATAAAGAGCTTCCAAAAATTATGGTACTTATTAGCTTGCAGCTCTCATTGCCCCTATCATAAGCATCTTGAAGTGATTAAGGTTAAAGTGAACAAACTATGGAGTATATGCTTGACAAAGTATAAGTTGGCAATCTCATGTCCCTTGAATACGAGGGCCGCTCCTCATGCTACTGAAGTTTAGTTACCGGTAAGTTCTTGTCATAGTAAGTACATGTGTATCATAGAGAACCGCCAATGGGGTACCCCTTACCCGATGATACGGAAGAATCCCCATATCAAAATGACAAGGCAAGCAGACAATAAGCATCTCATCATCTTCTTATTTACCATGGGAAAATGGTGATTTTTTCTCTCTTTTCTCTTTTCTCATCTTTTTTTCTTTTTTTCTCAATCTCCATTTCTTTTTTTATATAAGAAGAATGCTTCATAGATTTATCATTATGGTTACGCTGCAGGTTTCCACCATGATTAGGCATGGATTAGACTAGCGGCCCAGGCGTTTCTCTAACGCACATACATAACTCCATGGACTTACAAGCTCCCCTTTTGTTTCACACCGACGACATCCATAAACAAAAGAGCATGACATCAACTGGGTACAATGTACAAGTGCAATGTTGAAAGTGTTCCCCATGACAGCATGGTTCTGCTAATCCCCAACGTATAAGTGCAAGCATATACAACATAGATGACACAATGGTTCAAGTTTATTAGGAGCAAGAAAAGTAAAGTGTGCCATCAAGTTCGTGAGAGCTTTAATCACTAATTTTCAAATAACAAGTTTAATTCGGAAGGTAGATAAAAACATGAATATACTTGGAATATAAAATGATAATAGGTAGGTATGGTGGAGTCTTTGGAATAACTTGGTTTTATTTGGAATTGGATGCATGAGTGGAACTCATACTTGATTATGGAGGCTAGTAAAAGACTAGGAGCGACCAACTAAGAGAGCAATAATGGCCATAATCATGCAAAACGATAAAACATTATTAATTAAAGTATAAAGTGATATTACAAGTTGAAAACTAAAGGTTCATAGAGGCTATGGTGACTTGGGATAGTCTTAACATGGTGTGAGCATGCGCCAAGTCAACCCAAATAAAGCATCAAAGGAGAATACCACAATACTATGCTTCAATATGTTAAAACAACACATGATTCTTTCAAGGCACATTAAGAAATCTCAATTGTTTATAACATGTCATGATACAACAATAATCACTAAGCATAAAGCCAAAACAATATCAAGCATGACATGATAAAGTCTAGGCCATAGTAAAAACAAGCTCCTTTTTACCACTTAAGCATGAACTTTCCTACTCTTTTCCAATCCAAACCAATCTTATTTGAAAACTAATGCATGAATGAGGGGGTCCAACCAATTTATTCAAGCAAACTAAGCAAACCAAGCAAACGAAAACCAAAAACAAAACGAAGACGCTCCAAGAACAACACAACTGTGCATGAAACAATAAAAATGAAGTGTTTGGAAGAAACCTGAGATTTTTATTGATGAAGAAGGGGATGCCTTGGGCATCCCCAAGCTTTGACGCTTGTACTTCTTGAATATTTCTTGGGGTGACATGGGGTGACATCCCCAAGCTTGAGCTTTTGTCCATTCTTCATCTCATTACATCATTCTTCCCTTACACCTGAAGTTTTTTCCTTCATACAAAACTTCACACAATCTTCATTAGCAACATTAGTGTACTCAAGATAATAAGCCTTTTGGTTCAGTTCCAACACAAGTAAAACTTCCATTAAAACACAAGATACTGTAGCACTTCCCTCAAAAATCTCAATTTACCCAAAAAGAACCCAAAAAGGAATCAACAAGAAGCAAATGCAAATAATGGCAGAAATCTGTCAAAACAGACCAGCAAGTAGAAACCGATTTTTTAGAAGACCTTATGTTGCTTAAATCGAAAAGTGTTGAACTAATGAAAGTTGGATAACAACCTGAGGCAGAAGCACAAACAATTACAGCTCAAACCAGCGTACAGAGATTGTTCACGATTTTTTACAGCGAAGCAAAAAAATCTGTTTTGGGACAACAACTTTCCCAAACATTACGTATCTCTCATTAGAGGTTACTCTTGGCAAAAAAACCACACAAAAATGATACGAAGAGGTTATTACTAAAGCAATAACTTCCAATATTCAACTAAAACTTTTGGGTTATCTCCCAATAAGTACTTTTCTTTAACGCCTTTAAGTTAGGCATAAGAAGCAAGAAAAGAATCAAGTATTCTCAAATGAAGAAGCATTAAGATTAATACCAGAAATATCTTCAACAAGGCAAGGTATCTCATCCAAATAAGTTCTAGAGGATCCCCTCTCAATGCTCTTGGGTTCACTATTTTCATCAAACAGGTTTTCAGGAACAATCCAATCAAAATTCTTTTCTAAGGCTTCATGCATTCCTACAAGTTTAAAAGGTATTGGTATCTTAATTCCCTTCCCATTAGGTTCGGTCATATTTTCTCATGTACCGATAACATCTACACATGAACCTAGTATATTAAAATGATCAAAGACTTTTCTAGCTTCCTTAGCAACATCATAGAATTCTTTAAGCAAGGATTCCAGAATAAAATCTCTCTTTTCAGGGTCCTCGATTTCTTTAAGTTTAAGAAACATTACTTGCATTATGGGGTTAAGATTAACAAACCTAGCTTCCAACATGTGAACTAAAGAAGCTGCAGCAATTTCATATTTTGGAGCAAGTTTTGCAAGGGATCTATCCTCAATATCCTCATGCTTACTAACATGATTAAAGAATTCTTCAATATTATATTTTCCAATTATAGGCCACTAACTATTGCAAGGTCTTTTAGGGTGAACTTGGGGATCAACATTGTGAGCTAAGAATGAGGAAACCATTTTTTTTATGTTTTTGATAAAGAAAGCAAAGTAGTACAACTATTTTTGTGTGTGTTTTTGATAAAGAAACAAGAAAATAAAGTAGAAATAAACTAAGCAAAACAAATAAAACAAGAGGGACTCCCCTTGTGAAGATGTCCTTGACTCCCGGCAACAGCGCTAGAAAAGTAGCTTGATGGCTCAAAATATATTCGAGCTTGTTGGGGAACCCCAAGATGAAGGTATGATGAGCACATCAGTAAGTTTTTCCTCAGTTATGAAACCAAGGTTATCGAACCAGTAGGAGCAAGGAAACACCTCCAAGGTGTTGTTTCCAACTTGGAATCCTGCACAACACAACCACAAAACATTGCCCCCAACTTATAGCGAGGTTGTCAATCTCACCGGTTTTACTGAAAACAAAGGATTAAACATATTGTGTGGAAGATAGTAATAGCTTGCAGAAAGTAAACAAAAAACAGTAAATAGTTGTAGATTGATGGTAAAAGAAAGGATCGGGGTCCATAGTTCACTAGTGGTGATTCTCCTTAAGATAGATGACATGTTGGGTGAACAAATTACAGTGGGGCAATTGACAAACATCGAGAAAGCATACATGCATATACTAATCATCTTGACTCCTATGAGATTTGATAGGGCATTACAACATTATACATAGACCGTAATCCAACCGCATCTATGACTAATAATCCACCTTCATGTTATCCTCCGAACCCCCTCCAGTATTAAGTTGCAAGCAACAGATAATTGCATTAAGCAAAGTGTGTAAAGTAAACAATACGATTGTTCTATGAACAAAGGATTGTTGTTTTCTCCCTAGTAGCAATAGCACATTGTCAACACCCAGATTTTTAATCCCAAATGCCTGTTATGCCATACATCGCAATCCCAGGATTACCATTTTGGCGAGACATAACAGAATTGGTACCATAGTACATCATCCATTACAAACCATAATAAAGGTCTTACAAATAAAGGATCTCATGATGAAGTCTTAATACAATCAAAGCAGCGGAAAGTAAACATAGTAGGGCTCCATCTTCAAGTTCACAGGCAATGCTGACGATGGGAGATGATCCTAGTTGTCATAGACCTCTTGCTGTCCATCTTCCTGTTAGTCCTCCTCATAGTCTAGCCACGGGAATAGACAGGGACAAAGCCATGAGTACTCTTTAAGTACTCGCAAACTATCACTAACAAGTAAGGTAGTTCTAGTAGGAATCTTAAGCTCTAGGTTTATTTGCAAAAGGCCAGGTTTAATTTATACTGAGTTAAGAAGTAAAGAAAACAAATTTAATGTTCTATATCACCTAAGTGGGAACCTAGTTTTCATATCCACAACCCTGTTGTGGTCAAGTCAAAGTCATGGTTCAATTCACAAGTCATTTTGAAAACATCTGACAACGGAACAATATGGCCACTCTAATTGTCCATGACCGTGGACGCTGATATTCGAATAGTTTAACACTCTGTATAGGTGGTACACTTTCAACACAAAATTCGATACATCCGTCAGGGATAACCCTGAATCATCATACTTAGTATGCGGATAATCAATCCTAACCTTTCAATTACACACTCTATTATAGGCACCTCCCCTATGAGCTTGGCCTCCCAGCCATGGCCATCTGCCATCCTGGGCACTGCATAGGTGGACATTCACACTCACGAGGTAGCCTCAGCTCAACCTCTTTCCGTGAGGGAACCCATACTAAGGCATATACACTTCCAGTTAAGCCCTACCCAATTCAGGTATTGTGGTTGTACGGTAAAATTAGAATGGTATCGCATCCAAACTCAACCATCAGATTTTATAAAGGGCTAAGGCTCATGCCTCAACATTTTCATCATCAAATCCTTTTTGCATCCATAACACATGTCAAAACATTTCAATAGAATGAACCATCATTCCAAGGTTTTCATAATCATTTTCACCAAGTATTCCCATCTAAAGTGATCAACTTTTATGCTTATCACTAGCCACTAAAGTTGAGGGTATTCACTAATGAGGGGTGCTAATCAAGTGTAGCTATCCAACTCTAGTTTTCATGTTTTTGGATGGCATCTAAGTATAACTACTGAGGCCTAGTTTTATACTCTTTATGGTATCTATACTATTTTTCCAATACTCACAAATCACTAACTAAAGTTAAAGAACTTTGGTAAAAGTAAAAGAACAAAGCCTGCAAGTAAAATTTGGCATTGGTATAATCAAAATTGCATAACCAAAGCATGCCTAATTCATCTTGCATAGGTTATCAAGTTTGCAACTGTTAACTTGCATAGTTCTAGCTTGCATAGTTAAGAAACTTGCAAGTGTTAGCTTCCATAGTTAACTTGTAGTGTTAGGCTTGCATAGTTAACTTATAGTGTTAGGCTTGCCTTGAGTAGTGTAGTGGTTGAAGTTCTCTTCTTCTTCTTCTTCTTCTTCTTGGTAGTACTCCTCCTCCTCGTATCCCGGATCGATACTATCGTCTATAAATAAATACGAGGTACACAATCACCAAACAATACTTATCTAATTCTATTTAGCACACTAAGGCTCATACGTGAGGATCTAGCATCATCACATGAAATAAAGACCTAATTTTTTTTATCTTACTTTAGAAAAGTAATTTCTACTCATTGAAAAATACTTAAGATTAAGTATTCTCCAATTAGAATATGGGATCATGTTGACACATGTCATCACCACATATTCTAATACTTGGGAATGTGATTTAAAGGGTTGGTCATATTTTATAAAGTTTAATATTACTATTTAATACCATTAAAGTGACTAGAAATGCCTCTATAGCATTCTTTCATTACTAATCCAAGATCACTGCATGTAAACCTAAATATTTTTACATATCCAGATAGATCTAGTGAAGTGTGATTTTTGAGAGTTGGAATCAACTTAAAAGAATTTATGGTTGATTTTTGAAAAATGTTTGAATGTGGAAAAGTCTCTGTCTTGTTATTTTTACTATAGGTGATCTATAATTTCAAATTGTGTGAATCCAACGGGCTTGGATAGATAATTTGAATACCTTCTTAACAAAATTGGAATCATGCAATTTGGTTCAGTAAATCTCTTTGAATTGATTTTTGAATCTATTGACAGAATCTAGTTTTAACTAAATTGGAAAAAGATTATTTGAATGGGTGGGCTCTGCGTGGGATACCAAATGGGCCGGCCCAGCTCCACTGCCCTGGCGCAGTGGGCTGCTGACAGGGGGGCCCCACTAGTCAGTGGCTCATTTAACCCGAAATGGTATCGTTCAATCTCAGCGCTACGATTGGACTAGGATCTAACGGATGATGTTCATCATCTACGTCGAACGACTCTGGCGAGACAGAACCCTAACGACGATGGTGGAGGTCGTGTGAGGCTCACCTGGGCTCCAGCTAGGGTCGGTGATGGGGGCGAATGACATTGTAGATGACGGCGGTTCGAAGCACGGTCACGACAGCTCCTGGGGTGGCTCCAATCAACGGCTCCTCTTCTCCTCTACAGCGGCGGACTCCGGCCAAGATACGGCGGTGTGGTGCTCGCCTTGCTCCGGGGAGAGGTGTGGGAGGTTCTGTGAGGAGTGGGGAGTGGAATGGTGTGGCGAATGAGGGCTGGGGTGGCCTCTATTTATACACCGGCGTTGGGATAGAGCGGGGTGGCTCGGGCTCGTCGGTGACAGTGATACAGGGGGCTATAGGCATGGCTGCGGGTAGGGTTCGGCGCGGTGCTTCAGGGCGGTCGTAGTGGGAGTGATAGCGTGGCAAGGGGCAATCGAGATTTGTTGGGAACGATCAGTGCTCTGGGCGGTCACGGCGGCGTTCGACACGGTGCATAGGGGCTACGGTCCACGTGGCGGCGAACGAGCATGTCTGGGAGGTAGCTAGTGTCACAGCAAGTGCGGGCGCGCATGGTGAGGGTAAGGCGTGACGTGTGGGCGCATGTCGGCTGTGGCGCTCTGGCGCGCTCTTGGCATGGCGGGCAGAGAAGTGGGCGAGCCGATTGTGGGTGGTCCATGGCTTGGCTCTGGTCTTGGGGTGGATAGAGGGTGGCGGTTGATGTATACACACTTCTATTCTTGTAGACAGCTGTTGGGCCTCCAAGTGTAGAGGTTTGTAGAATAGCAACAAGTTTTCCCTTAAGTGGATCACCCAAGGTTTATCGAACTCAGGGAGGAAGTGGTCAAAGGTATTCCCTCTCAAGCAATCCTGCAATCAAGATACAAGAAGTCTCCTGTGTCCCCAAGACACCCAATACACTTGTCAGGTGTATAGGTGCACTAGTTCGGCGAAGAGATAGTGAAATACAAGTGGTATAGATAATTATAAGTAGTAATGGTCATAGAAAATAGCTTGATGGCATGGAAGAGACTAAAGGCAAACTGAAATAAAGATGGAAGCAAACAAACATGTAACAGATCTAGTAGCAAACGGTGTATCAATGCTTAGAAACAAGGCCTAGGGATCATACTTTCACTAGTGAACACTCTCATATAAATATATTCTTATTTATGATACTACTCTTAACTACTCTCCGGTTGGACATTCTAATCGTTGGTAGGGCTATAACAACACACCTCAAAGTAAGCCTTTCCCATCTAGAAAACCCCACACTGTCACCTTGAGTACTAGATGGTTCCAACAAACACCACAATTTTATAAAGACATCCAACTCCAAATATAACTCATAACAAGTATTTGTAATCTCTAGCCTAAGTGCCACCATGGTGTACACACTGTCAACTTCACACACATGGGGAGAGCAGAGATCTAATAAAGCACTTGAGTAGCAAGGTAGATCTATAGATTACAAGCTCATGATCACAATATGATCATGCATAGAGAGAGAGAGAGATGAACACATAGCTACCGGTAGAACCCTTAGCCTCGAGAGAGAACTACTCCCTCCTCATCATGGGAATCAGCAACGACGATGGAGATGGTGGTTGAGATCGATGGAGATGGCTCCAGGGGCACTTCCTCGTCTCGGCAGGGTGCCGGAACAGAGACTTTCTGTCCCCCAAATCTCCCTTGCGGTGGCGGCGGCACTGCAGAACTTTTCGTGGCTGGAGGCTTGATTAATGATTTAGGGTTTATGCATCGGGAGGCTTCTTATAGGCGAAGAGGCAAGGTCGGTGGAGGCTGGAGGGGCCCACACCACCTGGTGGCGCGGCCAAGGGGGACCCACGCCACCCTATGGTGTGGCTAGCCCCTCTCCGTCTCGTCTTCTGGCTCCGTGTTCCCCTCGGTGAAATATTGACTTTCGCTTTTGTCCTGTCCAATTCCGAGAATATTCATTTTCTGACTTCCTGAAACCTAAAACAGCAGAAAACAGGCAACTGGCATTGTGGCATCTTATTAATAGGTTAGCCCAAGAAATCATATGAAAAGTACTCCAAAGTGTGGACAAAACATAAGAAAGTAGATAAAACCAAGCATGGAACATCAAAAATTATAGATGCATTTGCAATGTATCAACATCCCCAAGCTTAACTCCTGCTCGTCCTCGAGTAGGTAAGTGATAAAAAGAAAGAATAATTTTTGAGCTGACATGCACCATCATAGACTTTATCAAAGTATTTGTAAAACATTCAAAGCTGGGATCATAGTACTTCAGTCATAACATCAAAGACAAAGTTATAACAATAAGACATAGCAACTATGTTGTAACATGAAAAGGCACAAACAAAAGACATGAATAACAATGCTTTGCAAGACGTTTGTTTGATTCACATAAAGAAAACATAGCATAGTGGCATTCAGCTTGTCCCTCATAGAGTAGCAAAACATAAATGCATAGGACACCTTCAAAGTTCATAAGAGTGACTAGTACAAATAGTTTAAAACAAGTAATATCAAAGTATGCATCAATCAACTAGTCCTGGGACAATGCACATAGAACTAAGAATGGCCACTATGCTCTCAAAGTAGGTGCATAAAGGTAGAAGGTGGAGACTCAATATAATGGTGGAAGAAGGGCCTTCAAAAAAGGAAGTAGGGATTCAAGTCTCATAAAGAGCTTCCAAAAATTATGGTACTTATAGCTTTTAGCTCTCATTGCCCCTATCATAAGCATCTTGAAGTGATTAAGGTTAAAGTGAACAAACTATGGTATACCTACTTGACGAAGTATAAGTTAGAAATCTCATGTCCCTTGTATACGAGGGCCGCTCCTCATGCTACTCAAGTTTAGTCACCGGTAAGTTCTTGCCATCGTAAGTACATGTGTATCATAGAGAACCACCAACGGGGTACCCCTTGCCCGACGATACGGAAGAATCCCCATATCAAAATGACAGGGCAAGCATACAACGAGCATCTCAGCAATCTTCTTATTTACCATGGGAATATGGTGCTTTTTTCTCTCTTTCCTCTTTTCTTAATCTCTTTTTTTCTGTCTTTTTTTCTCAATATTGGACTCCTTTTTATAAGAAGAATGCTTCATAGACAGCTCATTATGGTTACGCTGCAGGTTTCCACCATGTCAGCATGGATTAGACCAGTGGCCCAGGCGTTTCTGCTTCATAGACAACTCATTATGGTTACGCTGCAGGTTTCCACCATGTCAGCATGGATTAGACCAACGGCACAGGCGTTTCTCTAACACATATACATAACTCCATGGACTTACAAGCTCCCCTTTCATTTCACACCGACGACATCCATATACAAAAGAGCATGATATCAACTAGGTACAAGTACCAAGTGCAATGTTGAAAGCGTTCCCCATGACAGCATGGTTCTGCTAATTCCCAAAAAATAAGTGCAAGCATATACAACATAGACGATAGAATGGTTCAACTTTATTAAGGGCAAGAAAAGTAAAGTGTGGCATCAAGTTCGTGAGAGCTTTAATCACTAGTTTTCTCATAACAAGTTTAATTTGGAAGGTAAACAAAAGCATGAATATACTTGGAATAGCATAAGATAGTAGGTAGATATGGTAGACTCTTTGGAATAACTTGGTATAGGGAGTTGGATGCATGAGTGGAACTCATACTTGGTTGTGGAGGCTAGCAAAAGACTGGGAGCGACAAACTAAGAGAGCAATAATGGCCATAATCATGTAGAGCGACAAAACATCATTGATCAAAGCATAAAGTGATACTACAAGTTGAAAACTAAAGGATCATAAAGGCTATGGTGACTTGAGATAGTCATAACATGGTGTAAGCATGCGCCAAGTCAACCCAAATAAAGCATCAAAGGAGAATACCACTATACTATGCTTTAACATGCTAAAACAACGCATGATTCATCCAAGGCACATTAAGCAATCTCAATTGTTTATAACAAGTCCTGCTACAGCAAAGAATACTAAGCATAAAGCCAAAAAATATCAAGCATGGCATGATAGAGCATAGGCCACAGTAAAAAACGAACTCTTTTTACCACATAAGCATGAACTTTCCTACTCTTTTCCAAACCAAACCAAACTATTTGCAAACCAATGCATGAAAGAGGGGGTCCAACCAATTTATTCAGCAAACTAAGAAAACCAAGCAAACGAAAAACCAAAACGAAAACGAAAAATAAGACGCTCCAAGAACAACACAACTGTGCATGAAACAATAAAAATGAAGCGTTTGGAAGAAACCTGGGATTTTTATTAATGAAGAAGGGGATGCCTTGGTTATCCCCAAGCTTTGACGCTTGTACTTCTTGGATATTTCTTGGGGTGACATGCGTGGCATCACCAAGCTTGAGCTTTAGTCCATCCTTCATCTCATTACTCATTCCTTCCATACACCTGAAATGTTTCCTTCATACAAAACTTCACACAATCTTTATTAGCAACATCAGCACACTCAAGATAATAGGTCTTTGGGTTCAGTTTCAACACCAATAAAACTTCCAATAAAACACAAGCTACTGTGGCACTTCCCTCAAAAATCTCAATTCCCCAAAAGAACTCAAAAAGGAACTAACAAGAAGCAAATGCAAATAATGGCAGAAATCTATCAAAACAAACCAGCAGGTAAAGACGAATTTATTCGAAGACCTTCTGTTGCTCAAATCAAAAAGTGTTGAACTAACGAAAGTTAGATAACAACCTGGGGCAGAAGCAAAAAACTTCACGCCTCAAAAGGACGTACAGAGTTTTTACACGTTTTTTACAGCGAAGCACACAAATCTGTTTCGGGACAACAACTTTCTCAAGCATTACTTCTCTCTCATTAGAGGTTACTCTTGGCACAAAAAGCAAATAAAAATGATAAGGAGCAGTTATTACTGAAGTAATAACTTCCAAGACTCATCTAAAACATTTGGGTTATCTCCCAATAAGTACTTTTCTTTAACACCTTTAAGTTAGGCATGATAGTTTCAGAAGATGCTCATATAGGAAATATGAATTGAAGTAAAAGAGAGCATCAAGAAGCAAATTCAAAACACATTTAAGTCTAACCCACTTCCTATGCATAGGAATCTTGTAAAGAAATAAGTCATGAAAGCACAAAGCAACAAGCATAGGAAAGCAAAACAAGTGCAACTTCAAAACTTTCAACATAAAGTGGGGAAACCTAATATTATTGACATGCATAAAACCATGTTTCCCTCTGTCATAATAACTTTCAGTAGCATCATGAATAAAATTCACAATATAACTATCACATAAAACATTCTTCGCATGAGCCACATACATAAAAGAATTAATACTCTCCACATAAACATAGTCATTCTTATTAATTGTAGTGGGGGCAAATTCAACAAAATTGCTATAATTATTATTCTCATCACCATAATCATAAAATATAGGAGGCATATTGTAATCATAATTAATTTTCTCCTCAATAGTAGGTGGACTGAAAATATCGTACTCATCATTGTAATCATCATATATTGGAGGTATAGTATCATCAAAGTAAATTTTCTCCTCAATGCTTGGGGGACTAAAAAGATCATTTTCATAAAAACTAGTTTCCCCAAGCTTAGAATTTTCCATAGCATTAGCAATAATGGTGTTCAAAGAATTCATACTAATAACATTGCTATTAGCATGCAAATAAAGTTCCATAGGTTTTTTTATTTTCTCTTCAAACACTTCATGTCCTAACTCAAGATAAATACTATAAAGCTCTCTAATTTTGTTGTTGTTTTCCATTAAGCCTAACTAGTGAAAACAAGAAATAAAAAGACAAAATTGCAGAATCTAAAGGAAATAACTTCGAGCACTCACACCAGAGGATGTGAGTACCTTTTACCTTACCTCCCCGACAACGGCGCCAGAAAATAGGTGTTTTGCCGTGGGAGGTTCTTCTTCTTTAATCCTCCGATGTGAATACATTTTGCCTTACCTCCCCAGCAACGGCGCCAGAAAATTGCTTGATGTCTACGTACTTCTACTCTTGTAGACAGTTGTTGGGCCTCCAAGTGTAGAGGTTTGTAGAACAGCAACAAGTTTTCCCTTAAGCGGATCACCCAAGGTTTATCGAACTTAGGGAGGAAGTGGTCAAAGGTATTCCCTCTCAAGCAATCCTGCAATCAAGATACAAGAAGACTCTTGTGTCCCCAACACACCCAATACACTTGTTAGGTGTATAGGTGCACTAGTTTGGCGAAGAGATAGTGAAATATAAGTGGTATAGATAATTATAAGTGGTAACGGTGATAGAAAATATCTTGATGGCATGGAAGAGACTAAAGGCAAACTGAAATAAAGATAGAAGCAAGCAAACATGTAACATATCTAGTAGCAAACGGTGTATCAATGCTTAGAAACAAGGCATAGGGATCATACTTTCACTAGTGAACACTCTCATATAAATATATTCTTATTTATGATACTACTCTTAACTACTCTCCGGTTGGACATTCTAATCGTTGGTAGGGCTATAACAACACACCTCAAAGTAAGCCTTTCCCATCTAGAAAACCCCACACTGTCACCTTGAGTACTAGATGGTTCCAACAAACACCACAATTTCATAAAGACATCCAACTCCAAATATAACTCATAACAAGTATTTGTAATATCTAGCCTAAGTGCCACCATGGTGTACACACTGTCAACTTCACACACATGGGGAGAGCAGAGATCTAATAAAGCACTTGAGTAGCAAGGTAGATCTATAGATTACAAGCTCATGATCACAATATGATCATGCATAGAGAGAGAGATGAACACATAGCTACCGGTAGAACCCTTAGCCTCGAGAGAGAACTACTCCCTCCTCATCATGGGAATCAGCAACGGCGATGGAGATGGTGGTTGAGATCGATGGAGATGGCTCTAGGGGCACTTCCCCGTCCCGGCAGGGTGCCGGAACAGAGACTTTCTGTCCCCCAAATCTCCCCTTCGGTGGCAGCGGCGCTGTGGAACTTTTCGCGGCTGGAGGCTTGATTGATGATTTAGGGTTTATGCATCGGGAGGCTTCTTATAGGCGAAGAGGCAAGGTCGGTAATGGCCGGAGGGGCCCACACCACCTGGTGGCGCGACCAAGGGGGACCCGCGCCACCCTATGGTGTGGCTGGCCCCTAGCCCCTCTCTATCTCGTCTTCTGGCTCCGTGTTCCCCTCGGTGAAATATTGACTTTGGCTTTTGTCCCATCCAATTCCGAGAATATTCATTTTCTGACTTCCTGAAACCAAAAGCAGCAGAAAACATGCAACTGGCACTGTGGCATCTTGTTAATAGGTTAGTCCGAGAAATCATATGAAAAGTACTCCAAAGTGTGGACAAAACATAAGAAAGTAGATAAAACCAAGCATGGAACATCAAAAATTATAGATACATTTGCAATTTATCAACGGTGGACGGTCGCATGTCTCCTGGTCATCATGGGAGAGGGCGGTGCTGGCTACTACGAGCTATCCATGGTCGACCAGCGCTATGGCATTGGGTGGCGCTGCACTGACGCAACGGTAAAAGGGGATGCGTGTCCTGTGCTGCTAGGTGTTGGGGGAGACCAGGAGAGTGAAGATGGGACAAACTAGTGAGTGATCACTGCTCCAAACAGTGGAAGTTAGGCTAGGGTTTTCTGTGTCTGCCAGGTGCTCGACCAAATGGCCGCATGAATTCAAATTTGAATTTTTTTAATGAATTTTGGTGAGTGCTCCGATCTTATGCTTGGTAGTCCATGGTTGCTTTGAAAAGTCAAGGTGAATTGATTTGAGTGGTTTTTGTAAAATGGTGATCTTAGTACATACACTTGATTCAATTTTGAATTGTCCTTTAAAATGATTTGGAAATTGTTTCTGTTGGTTGGTCAAGTGGGCTTGGGTTCACTTTTACTTGGTCTAGCAAGGGGTGAAAAGAATTGAGAAAGTTTATATTGGAAATCTTTTACTAGAAACACCCAAAGTGGTCTAGTGGTTAATTTTGGTCAAAATGACCATTTGATCATATGATTCATATTTGATTTCTTTTTCTTTGGATTTTGTTTGTAATTGGCCTAGATGATGTAGTATTCATCTTTAAACCATTCCTTATCATTCTTAGCAATCAAACATGGCAATTACACTCATTCATACACTAATGCAATTCACACATACACTCATATTAGATTTAATGATAAAAGTTTTTGTTAACCCTAAACTTGGGTGATTAGAACTTGATAATCTTGATTAATATTTTTGGGGTGTTACAAACCTTCCCTCCTTAAACAAAATCTCGTCCCAAGATTTAAGAAAAACTAGGAACTAAAGAGATTTGGAAACTCAGTCCTAATATAATCTTCTCACTCCCAAGTAGCTTCTTCTTTAGTATGGTTTCTCTAGTGGATCTTGAGAAACTTGATACTCCGGGTCCTGGTGGTTCTGAAGGCTTCTTCCAAAATACGAATGGTGCTTCACGATAAGTTAGATACTTGTTGATATCTATAGCTCGGTGATCGATATTCTTGAACACTTCGGTCTTCTCCGGCACTTCTAGGCATTTGCAAAGTAACGAGATATGGAACACATCATGTATGGCTGACATCTCCTCTAGCAGTTCCAGTTGGTATGATACTTCTCCTCGGCGATTAAAAATCTTGAAGGGTCCAATATATTTGGGGACTAACTTCCCTTTTAGTTGAAAATGTTGCATTCCTTTCAAGGGTGATACTTTGAGATACACAAAATCTCCGACATTGAAGGTTAGGTCTCGATGTCTCTTATCCGCATAACTCTTCTGTCTGGATTGAGCGGTCTTGAGATGCTCACGGACTTTGTGAACCTTCTCTTCGGCTTCTCGTAGAATGTCGGGACCGAAAATCTAACTCTCTCCTACTCGCGACCAATTCAAGGGGGTACGACACTTCCTTCCATACAGAAATTCAAATGGGGCCATTTGCAAACTAGCTTGATAACTATTGTATGAGAATTCTGCGAAAGGCAGACAATCATCCCATTTTGATCCATATTCTAACACACAAGCTCTCAACATATCTTCTAAGATTTGGTTGACTCTTTCAGTTTGTCCATCGGTTTGCGGGTGATAAGTTGTGCTGAAGTTCAGCTTGGTTCCTAATCCTTCTTGGACTTTCTGCCAAGATCTTAAGGTAAACTGGGTTCCTTGATCCGATACTATGGTCTTAGGGGTTCCATGCAAACTGACTATTCTGGAAATGTACAGCTCTGCTAGCTTCGAACTCTGGTAGGTGGTCTTGATAGGTATAAAATGGGCTACCTTGGACAGTCTATCCACTATGACCCAAACAGAGTCATTTCCCCTTCTAGATGTAGGAAAACCGGTGATAAAATCCATTCCGACAGAATCCCATTTCCATTCTAGAATTTGCAATGGTTGCAAAAGTCCTGTGGGTCTCTGATGTTCCGCTTTGACTCTCTGACAGATATCACACTTGGCTATGTATCTTCCGATTTCTCTCTTCATCTCGTGCCACCAAAATTGCTCCTTCAAATCCTGATACATCTTTGTTCCTCCGGGATGGATAGAATAAAGAGTATCATGAGCTTCCTGCATAATGACTTGTTTCAACTCGGAATCTGCTGGCACACAGATACGTCCTTTGTACCACAAAACTCATTCTTCATCTTTGGTGAATCCGGGTACCTTCCCTGTATCGATACGGCGCTTGATTCCGTTGATACTTGCATTTCCTTTCTGGGACTCCTTGATCTGACTGATCAAAGTGGGTTTAAGTTCTATGCTTGCTAAAAATCCTTTGCTAACTAGCTCCGTTCTAAAATGCTCCAACTCTTCATGCAAACTTGGCTGGGTTTCTTTTATCATGGTGTTTAATTTACATGGAAATCTGCTAAGAGCATCCTCTACCACATTGGCTTTGCCGGGGTGATAGTGAATGTCAAGGTCATAATCCTTGATTAACTCTATCCATCTCCTTTGCCTCATATTTAGCTCCTTCTGGGTGAAAATATACTTCAGACTCTTGTGATCCGAATAAATCTCACAGCGGTTACCCATAAGGTAATGACGCCATGTATTCAAAGCTAAAACTACATCTGCTAGTTCTAAGTCATGGGTAGGGTAGTTTTGCTTATGCTGCTTCAGTGATCAGGACAGATATGATATGACTTTGCCTTCTTGCATCAACACACATCCGAGGAAAATCTTGGATGCATCACAATATACATCAAAAGGCTTCTTGATATCTGGCATAATCAAGATTGGGGCTGAAATCAATCTCTTCTTGAGTTCTTGAAAACTTGCTTCACATTTGTCAGTCCATTCAAACTTCTTATCTTTCTTCAACATCTGGGTCATTGGTCTTACAATGCTCGAAAATCCTTCAACAAACTTGCGGTAATATCCTGCTAATTCGAGAAATGCACGGACTTGGGTTTGAGTGGTTGGGGCTTTCCATTCTTCAACAACTTTGATCTTGGCGGGATCAACAGTGACTCCTCCTGCCGACACAATATGTCCTAGGAATCCTACTTCCTTCAACTAGAACTCACATTTGCTAAACTTGGCATACAACGGATGCTCTCTAAGGGTTTCAAGGATGGTTCTTAGGTGTATGTCATGGTCTTCTCCTGACTTGGAATAGATCAGAATATCGTCGATAAAAACAATGACAAACTTATCCAGGAAGTTCATAAAAATCTTATTCATGAGATTCATGAAATAAGCGGGGGCATTGGTTAATCCAAAAGACATGACAGTGTACTCATACAATCCATATCTGGTGGTACAGGCGGTCTTCGGAATATCCGTTACACGAATCTTGAGTTGATAATAACCAGTTCTAAGGTCAATCTTAGAAAACACTCTGGCACCAGTCAACTGGTTAAACAGATCCTCTATCTTGGGCAGTGAGTACTTGTTCTTGATGGTGACATCATTCAGCTTCCTATAATCTGTGCACAAACGATTACCTCCATCTTTGTTATCCACAAACAAAACAGGTGATCTCCATGGTGATGCGCTTGGTTGAATCAGACCTTTCGCCAACATAGCATCAAGTTGCTTCTTCAGCTCCAATAATTCCGATGGGTTCATACTATAAGGTCTCTGAGCTACGGGAACTCGATATCCCGATCTCGGGGCATACCGGGCAATTGATCTAGGAACACGTCGGGGTATTCACAGACTACTCTGACTTGGTCTAGGGTTGGTTGGGCTAGACTCTTGTTGCATTTGAATTGACAGGGCAATGTCTCAGATACATGCCCTACTGATACTCCAGTGCTACTGGTCATGGTTATGGCTTTCTTGGCACAGTCAATTAATCCTTTATGTTTCGACATCCAATCCATTCATAGTACTACTTCCAAACCTTTGGTTCCAAGTACTATTAGATTAGCATAAAAATCTATCCCATGGATTCTGATAGGTACAACCTTGCAAATTTTTCTAGCTTTGGTGGTTGAACGATGTATTTGAACTATCATAACATGCTTAAATTTTGTTGGTTTAATCTTACTAGTGCATGCAAATTCTTTTGTAACAAACAAGTGCGGTGCTCTCGAATAAAACAACACTCTTGCAAGTACTGAGTTAACAGAAAACATACCCAGCACGACATCTAGCGCTTCCTGAGCTTCTTCAGCATTCATGTGGAACAGACGGTTGTTGCGGTTGAGCGAATTCCCTGGGGCAAATCTCCTTCCAGGTTGAACACGGTGTTGCTGCTGAGCTGGTGCATTCACATTGGTTGCTGCCGCAAGCTTCTTCGGGCACTTGTTGGAGTAGTGACCCTTGACTCCGCATTCAAAGCAAGTAATCTGGGGCTTGTCTTTTCCTCCGATAGGCATAGCATTGCTTCCGGTCCTTGGGGCAGTATTGTTGTTGTTGTTGGACTTGGGCGGTGCATGGTTGAAGTTATTGGATTTGCCAGGGTTATTGTTATGGTTTCCTCCTCCACGGTTGGGATAGCTTCGACGAGACATAGGGGGTCTGTTGTTTCTTGGGGCATATCCTACAGACGGGTTGGGGCGATACTTCTGGGTATTGTGGGGTCCAGGATGGTGCATCCTCCTGCGCTTGCGATTGTCATTGGCCTGGTTGATCTTCCCTTCCATCTGAATGATAGAGTCCACTAAAGCTTCAATATCATCAAAGTTGAATGTTAACTAGAACGTTTTGCATCTCATCATGCAGTCTATTCAAGAATCTCTCTTTCTTCTTTGCTTCTCTGTCAATCTCATCAGGGGCATATGTTGCTAGTGACATAAATTTGTCACGGTATTCCACCACAGTCATTCTCCCTTGTTTCAATTCTCTAAACTCATCCCTCATCCTCTTAATCAGACCTAGGGG
The DNA here is from genome assembly GCA_910589775.1 of Avena eriantha. Lineage (NCBI taxonomy): Eukaryota > Viridiplantae > Streptophyta > Magnoliopsida > Poales > Poaceae > Avena > Avena eriantha. The sequence continues at coordinate 272,699,189 of OU342740.1, read as the reverse complement.
CACATGAGTCCTGCTGAACTTGAGTTTGAACTCCTCCCAAGTCATCATCTGACCTCCATTCATGGTACGAATGCTATTCCACCAGGCTCTTGCATCACCTGCCAGATAATGGGTGGCAAATAGTACTTTCTCATTGGCCTCAACTCCCGCGACTTCTAAGTTGTTCTCCATGGTTTGTATCTAGTCATCAGCATCTAAGGCCTCTTCAAACTTACTAAAGATGGATGGGTTGGTATTCTGAAAGTTCTTGAGCTTGGATCCATGGTTATCCTGGTTTCCATGACCTTGATTATTGTGGGCCATCTGATCTATCTGTTGGAGAGTGGCTAAGTTGGCTTGACGTTCGGCTCTACTAGCTTCACGGTCAGAAACTAGCATTTGCAGAATTTGTAGCATTGGGTCCTGAGGTGAACTGCTTCCTCCGGGATTTCCACAAGTCATCTAAAGATTGAGATAGATAGTGAGATAAGAGGGAAATATCTAAGGTTCATGGTTTTGTTTCAAAAACTTTAAACTTTGATTTTGACTTAGGTTTTGTAAACTAACAACTTCCTCTCATTCATTCATTCAAAGAACACAATACAAACACACACCACAACACAAAAAGAAAACATGTGGTTTTAAGAACCATTCTGTGAAACTACGATACAGTGGGACCGGGTACAACTCATTCCTAAGGTAGTGCTCAAGTGCATCTAATCATCATCAATGAAGTTGGAATCATCATCATCAGTGTGGAACTCCATGGCATCATCCTCTAGGTAGTCATCATCATCACTGAGGTAAGAGTAGAGATCTCCACGGATATCTTCACCTTCCTCCTGCTTCGCTTCAAGCTAGATCTCTTGTTCACGGATGGTCTTCTCGAGAGTGGCCACCTTCTTGTGAAGACGATCGATGATGCGATCCTTCTTGTCGCGCTGACGGCGAAGTGATTGGCGCTCCTTGGCAAGGATGGCGAGGGTCTGATCCTTCTTGACTGCAATGACATGGTTGTAGTTGGCGTAGGCACGAGCGTTGTCCAACTCATGCTGTCTATCATACAACATGAAGCCGAGATTATCCACTTGATGCTTCAACTCCTGTTTTCCTTGCATCTCCAAGGGCATTCCCATAGAATCACGCCTTGCGTAGTGAGCAAAGAGAGTTCCCTGGATCTGGTTGATGGTTTGTCCACACAGATGGGCAAGAGCTTCTTGCATAGCCCTGGCTAATCCATCTAGCTAGTTATTCTCCTGAACACTGAATTTGATCTTCTCTGAAGTGGGTGCTTCCATCTTGAATTGGATATCTGCAATTATCAGCCATGAGAGCTCTCCTCCTTGTTGATCATTGAGTTGGGCGCCGAAGAATTCCGGGTGCGGGCGCTCAAGATACTCTACGAGTGCATCTAGATCCCTCTCAAAGATCAGGTGGCCTCCATTGCCCAGCTGGTAGAACTTGCTATTCTTTACCTCCATCTATAAGAATTTAGGGTGAGCAAGTTAGTGGAGTGATCAAGTGTGTCAAATTTTATGTATGATTGCAAGATTTTTTGAGGAACATGATTTTTTTCGAATAAATCTCAAGGATAAGAGTGGGAATATGTTTTCATAAATATTCACTTCTTTTGAAACTAAGTTTTTGTTCAGACATCCATTCTAACTAGGGTCTCCTATAGTCAGGATGGCTCTGATACCAACTTGTCAACACCTAGATTTTTAATCCTAGATGCCTGTTATGCCATACATCGCAATCCCAGGATTACCATTTTTGCGAGACATAACAGAATTGGTACCACAGTACATCATCCATTACAAACCATAATAAAGGTCTTACAAATAAAGGATCTCATGATCCAGTCTTAATACAATCAAAGCAGCGGAAAGTAAATGTAGTAGGGCTCCATCTTCAAGTTCACAGGCAATGCTGACGATGGGAGATGATCCTAGTTGTCATAGATCTCTTGTTGTCCATCTTCCTGGTAGTCCTCCTCATAGTATGGCCACGGGAATAGCTAGGGACAAAGCCATGCGTACTCTTTAAGTACTCGCAAACTATCAGTAACAAGTAAGGTAGTTCTAGTAGGAATCTTAAGCTCTAGGTTTATTTGCAAAAAGCCAGGTTTATTTCATACTAATTTAAGAAGTAAAGAAAACAAATTTAATGTTCTATATCACCTAAGTGGGAGCCTAGTTTTCATATCCAGAACCCTGTTATGGTCAAGTCAAAGTTATGGTTCAATTCACAAGTCATTTTGAAAACATCTGACAACGGAACAGTATGGCCACTCCAACTGTCCATGACCATGGACGTAGCTATTCGAATAGTTTGACACTCTGCAGAGGTGGTACACTTTCACCACAAAATTCGATACATCCGTCAGGGATAACCCTGAATCATCATACTTAGTATGTGGATAATCAATTCTAACCTTTCAATTACACACTCTAGTATAGGCACCTCCCCTATGAGCTTGGCCTCCCAGCATTGGCCATCTGCCTTCCTGGGCACTGCATAGGTGGACATTCACACTCACGAGGTAGCGTCAGCTCAACCTCTTTCCGCGAGGGAACCCATACTGAGGCATATAAACTTTCAGTTAAGCCCTAACCAATTCAGGTATTGTGGTTGTACGGTAAAATTGGAATGGTATCGCATCCGAACCCAACCACCAGTTTTTATAAAGGGCTAAGGCTCATGCCTCAACATTTCATCATCAAATCCTTTTTGTGTCCATAACACATGTCAAAAAATTTCAATAGAATGAACCATCATTCCATGGTTTTCATAATCATCTTCACAAAGTATTCCCATCTAAAGTGATCAAATTTTATGCTTAGCACTAGCCACTAAAGTTGAGAGTATTCACTAATGAGGGGTGCTAATCAAGTGTAGCTATCCAACTCTAGTTTTCATGTTTTTGGATGGCATCTAAGTATAACTACTTAGGCCTAGTTTTATACTCTTTATGGTATCTATACTATTTTTCCAATACTCACAAATCACTAACTAAAGTTAAAGAACTTTGGGAAAAGTAAAAGAACAAAGCTTGCAAGTAAAACTTTGTATTCGTATAAAATTGCATAACCAAAGCATGCCTAATGCATCTTGCATAGGTTATCAAGTTTGCAACTGTTAACTTGCATAGTTCTAGCTTGCATGGTTAAGAAACTTGCAAGTGTTAGCTTGCATAGTTAACTTGTAGTGTTAGGCTTGCATAGTTAACTTGTAGTGTTAGCTTGCCTTGAGTAGTGTAGTGGTTGAAGTTCTCTTCTTCTTCTTGGTAGTACTCCTCCTCCTTGTATCCCGGGTTGGTACTATCGTCTATAAATGAATACGAGGTACACAATCACCAAACAATACTTATCTACTTATATTTAGCACACTAAGGCTCTCACGTGATGATCTAGCATCATCACAATCATCACATGAAATAAAGTCCTAATTTTATTTATCTTACTTTAGAAAAGTAATTTCTACTCATTGAAAAATACTTAAGATTTAATATTCTCCAATTAGAATATGGGATCATGTTGACACATGTCATCACCACATATTCTAATACTTGGGAATGTGATTTAAAGTGTTGGTCATATTTTATAAAGTTCAATATTACTATTTAATAGCATTAAAGTGACTAGAAATGCCTATATAGCATTCTTTTATTACTAATCCAAGATAACTGCATGTAAACCTAAATATTTTTACATATTCAGATAGATCTGGTCAAATGTGATTTTTGAGAGTTGGAATCAACTCAAAACGATTTATGGTTGATTTTTGAAAAATGTTTTAATGTGGAAAAGTATCTGTTTTGTTATTTTTCCTATAGGTGATCTATAATTTCAAACGGTGTGAATCCAACGGGCTTGGATAGATAATTTGAATACCTTCTTAAAAAAATTGGAATCATGCAATTTTATTCAGTAAATCCCTTTGAATTGATTTTGTAATCTACTGACTGAATCCAGTTTTAACTAAATTGGAAAAAGATTATTTGAATGGGTGGGCTCTGCGCAGAAAACCAAATGGGCCGGCCCAGCTGCACTGCCCTGGTGCAGCAGGCTGCTGACAGGGGGATCCCACTAGTTAGTGGCTCATTTAACCCGAAACAGTATCGTTCAATATAAGCGCTACAATTAGACTAGGATCTAACGGCTGAGGTTCATTGTCTACGTCGAACGGCTCCAGCGAGACTGAACCCTAACGGCGACGGTGGGGGTCGTGTGAGGATCACCTGGGCTCCAGCTAGGGTCAGCGATGGGGGCGAACGACGTTGTAGACGACGACGGTTCGAAGCACGGTCACGGCAAGTCCTGGGGTGGCTCCAATCAACGACTCCTCTTCTCCTATGCAGCGGCGGACTCCGGCCAAATTCCGGCGGTGTGGTGCTCGCCTTGCTCCAGGGATAGGTGTGAGAGGTTCTGTGAGGAGTGGGGAGTGGAATGGTGTGGTGAATGAGGGTTGGGGTGGCCTGTATTTATACACCGGCGATAGGACAGAGCAAAGTGGCTCTGGCTTGTCGGTGACGGTGATATAGGGGGCTATAGGCATGGCTGCGGGTAGGGTTCGGCGCGGTGCTTCAGGGCGGTCGTAGTGGGAGTGATGGCGTGGCAAGGGGCGGTCGAGATTGGTCGGGAACGATCAGTGCTCTGGGCGGTCACGGTGGTGTTCGACACGGTGCACAGGGGCTACGGTCCACGCGGCGGCGAACGAGCATGTCTGGGAGCTAGCTAGTGTCACGGCGAGTGCGGGTGCATGCGGTGAGGGAAAGGCGCTGGGTGTGGCCGTGTGTCAGCTGCGGCGCTCTGGCACGCTCTCGGCATGGCGGGCAGAGAAGTGGGGGCGGCGATTGTGGGTGGTCCATGGCTTGGCTCTGGTCTTGGGGTGGATAGAGGGTGGCGGTGGTCGATCGCCTATCTCCTGGTCATCGTGGGAGAGGGCGGCACTGGCTACTACGAGCTGCCCATGGTCGACTGGCGCGGTGGCGTCGGGCGGCGCTGGACTGGCGCAACGGCAAAAGAGGGATGCGTGTCCTACGCTGCTAGGTGTTGGGGGAAACAAGGAGAGTGAAGAGGGGACAAATGGGTGAGTGATCACTGCTCCAAATAGTGGAAGTTAGGCTAGGGTTTTCTGTGTCTGCCAGGTGCTCGACCAAATGGCCGCATGAATTCAAATTTGAAATTTTTGAATGAATTTTGGTGAGTGCTCTGATCTTATGCTTGGTAGTCCATGGTTGCTTGGAAAAGTCAAGGTGAATTGATTTGAGTGGTTTTTGTAAAATGGTGATCTTACTACATACACTTGATTCAATTTTGAATTATCCTTTAAAATGATTTGGAAATTGTTTCTGTTTGTTTGTCAAGTGGGCTTGGGTTCACTTTTACTTGGTCTAGCAAGGGGTGAAAAGAATTGAGAAAGTTTATATTAGAAATCTTTTACTAGAAACACCCAAAGTGGTCTAGTGGTTAATTTTGGTCAAAATGACCATTTGATCATATGATTCATATTTGATTTCTTTTTCTTTGGATTTTGTTTGTAATTGGCCTAGATGATGTAGTATTCATATTTAAACCATTCCTTATCATTTGTAGCAATCAAACATGGGAATTACACTCATTCATACACTAATGCAATTCACACATACACTCATATTAGATTTAATGGTAAAAGTTTTTGTTAACCCTAAACTTGGGTGATTAGAACTTGATAATCTTGATTAATATTTTTGGGATGTTACACACATCTAGTACCTTAGAGATTACTGTCACTTCCCCAGATTACTAGAGGCATGAACCTACTATCGAGCATAAATACTCCCTCTTGGAGTTGCTAGCATATACTCGGCCAAGATAGCTACTAACAACGGAAAGCATGCAAGATCACAAATAACAAAGACATGATAGAATCAATAATCAATCTGAAATAGCATCTCAATATCCATCGGATGCCCACAAACACAACATGTAAGATTACAAATAGATGATCTTGATCATGAACGGAGCTCACAAGATCTAAACATGGTAGCACAAAGGAGAAGAACCAACCATATAGCTACTACATGGACCCGTAGTTTAGTGATGAACTACTCACGCATCACACTGGAGGTAGGCATGGTGATGAAGAAGGCCTCCATGGTGATCTCTCCCCTCCGACAGGATGCTGGGAAGAGCTTCAGATCCCTCCGATAGGGTTTTCGTATTGGAGGCTTCTTATAGGCGAAAGGGGAGGCTGAGGGGGTTCCCTAGGCGGCCGCACCACCCCCTGGCGCGGGCCAGGCCTGGCCTCGTGGCCAGGTGGTGTGGCCGGCCCCTGGCCCCTCTCCGTCTTGTCTTCTGGCTTCGTGTTCCCCTCAGTGAAATATTGACTTTAGCTTTTGTCCCGTCCAATTCCGAGAATATTCATTTTCTGGCTTTCGTAGAACCAAAAATAGTAGAAAACAGGCAACTGGCACTGTGGCATCTTGTTAATAGGTTAGTTCTAGAAAGTGTATAAAAATACTCCAAAGTATGGACAAAACATAAGAAAGTAGATATAAAACAAGCATGGAACATCAAAAATTATAGATACATTTGCAACGTATCAATGTGCTATGTATGCTTCTTGCTAGTGGGACCTCCCAGGTTCAATGTTCCTAGTGGATCAGCTTGGTTGTGTGGTGGTATTATCCTGTACTATGTATTTTTTCCTTGATACTGCCAGTGTACAATTCAGTTGATGCTTGTGCTTACAAAAGTTGACTACTGATCTTCTTAGCTCATTAGTGCTAAGATAGATTAATGGTTATTTGATTTTTTCCTTTCTTTTCTTGAATTTATCTAGGCTTAAGAGGGTGCCATAGCATGCTAATTGTTGCCTTAATACAAGTGATCCAATCTATGCTGGTTTCCTTAGACTTGAAATTTGCCTCTCATACTCAAGTGTATAGCTCCCAGATCAAGATACTACTTATTTCTAGATTGGGTGGTACCCTCTTAGGTATTAGTGGATTTTGGCAATTCTTACCAAAATCCCTAAGCTAGATCATACATTTAATTGCCTCACCTGGTGAGGCAAACATTTTTAACATTACCAAAATGTTACTTCTTTATTTTTGTGATCTGTTTTGCAGGAATCAGAGTGAGGAATGAAGACACAAGATGAAGGAATAGATTAGGACCTTTTTTTAATTATTAATCCTTATTGTAATCTTTATTCTAGATTCTTTTGTAATTCATTTATTCTTTTATGTATATGTAAAGATAATGTATTATTATTTGTTTGAGATAATAAAGTTTGATTTTCTCCCCTTTTGGAGTTTAAGGCTTGTTATCATTTGTACTTATATTTTTGTCTATTCTCATTTATTAATGTAATCTTTCATTTGTCTTGAGATACCTTTATTATAAAGGGTAATGTATTATATATTCATATGAGGTGTAATTTATTCTATTATTGCAATTTATTTTCCATATTCATCGCAAATTCTATTTGAATTCAAACATAACTTTTGAATGTTCAAATTTGATTGGCTACCCCCTCAAAAGCAAAGACACAGTGGAGGTCATGTTGAAATCTATCGCACTTGCCCGGATGCTGCCATCAGAGCAAGAGAGATCCCGATCCCTCACTGGCTTCTTTAGTTTTGCACGAAACTTCCCCAGATTTTCTATGCACGAATGCAATCCACACACCTTATCTCAGCTTCTTTCTAAGCTCTAATGCTGGGATGTTACAGACTCTCCCCCTTAAAATAAACTTCGTCCCCAAAGTCCGTACTCTCTTACGTTTCAGAATGAGGTGTTGACATGTATAGATCACGACATTTCTTAACTCCATTGTGATCATACTTGGGAATTATTGTGATATCCTGTATCCAAATCTTTTTCCTTGAATCCTCTTCAGACTTGATGATATCCACTATCGCTTCTAATTTATCCTATGGTTTCTTTTACTATAATCTCTTGGATTATATCCTTACAGTCCTATTTAGAATTGGTTGTGGACACATTTTGTCCATTCCAATCAGGCTTTCATATTGCTCTACACCGGTCTATTTTGGAATTATTTCTTGACTCTTAAGGATAACTTACGAGTTGTTACCTCTTTATAACTAGTCCACTAGGTTAAGTAGTTATGTCTACTTCAATCATTCATCCGGACATATTCTCAGAAATACTTTAAAATGATGGCTTCTTATAAGCTTATGAGAATAACACTTAACCTCATCATAACTCTGTACTTCTTCTCCAACCTTTAGTCAGAAACTTAGACAACAAACCTTCAGTGTTTATTGTTTACTCTCCCCCTTGGGTTTTCCTAATGGTCTCTAATTTGCATGTATAGCATCCATTAACTCAATAGCAAGGATATTGGTCTCTATCTAACTCATATCTTACCTATATAAGGTCTCACGAAAGAATTTGTGGTACACCCACACAATTGTGGATCTTTGAAATGAATCTTCCAACATTATTTGTCTTACTCTTAACCTTCTGGACAATATTTCTCACCGGCAAATCCAATGTCGCGAAAACGTCAGGAAATATGACCTTTAATTGTATACTTCTTTAGATCTAAGTTAACTTAGGCCAAGTTTTATGCTCTTTAAATCATCCAAAGATGACCAGATTAGTGAAACTGCTAGGATACCAGCTACAGATACCTAGTTGTGGATCCTTCTGGGTGTATGAATTACCCTACGGGTTTTCTACTTCGTACTAGCATTCTCTCTGAGTTGTTAGAGCTTGAACACCACCCTTGTTCCAAGACTCATTCTTTGCACTAATTCATGATACTTCCATGATCTTGGGAGAACTACTTCATTAGCTTCTGAGCAACATCACCTATATTGAGTGAACTTAAGTTCATTCTTCATGTTGCTCCACACCTTTGCTGCACTAATATTTCCTCTTGTTGCCAACTCAAAATAAGTTGGAATTGATCGATCCTTCAAAATAGTGTTGATACACCTTATATTTAGCTTCCTTCTTCATGCAAGTCTTCATATTAATCTTCGAAAGTCGTCACTGCCTTGCACGAATTCCCTTTTCTATGTAGGTCTATAACATTAAGCAATAACTTGATGATGCAACATGCATTTGCACATCAAGTCAAACTTCATGCACAGATCTAGTCAATCAAGAAGATCCAAGAAAAACCAAGATATCCAAATGTGGTACATATAACACACATTATTCTAAGCCCAGAATATAATACCTCTAGAATTCAGGCTTAGCTGTGTAGTATATGACACCTTCTAGTATAGGTTTACACTGTGATACTTAGCACTTAGGTGTTAAACTACTCTTTGTCTCAATATTTACCCAAATTGCTCAGTTTCAATAGGATAATTTTGAGCAAAGTGGTCTCACTTTGGTTCTGACTAACCTCTTACCTTTCTTTCGGGACTACTAAAGACTACCAATTTTCCATTCTATCGTAAACTATCCTAACATGATCTCTCGAAACTACTAACAACATTGTAGTTACTACCTTAATACAAGAATGATCGTAATGTTATAATACCTATGACATCTATCATAGACCTACACTGTTCTTTACTTACTGTTATTACAAGATTATTTACTATACACTTGTCATTTTTATACCTATTTCATGGTTTCGGAGCTAATCTCACCATGATCATGTTATGACTTACCTGTTCCTCGGGATTTGAGAACTAATCCCATCATGATAATTCTTATTATTAGCTTACGGTTGTTGATTCTCAACCAAATTCTACTTCATCACATATAATTCTCAAGTGAATGCCACATGATTTACTTCCAATTGTATCTATACATACTCTAATGGTCTACCTTAAGTGGTATAGTGGTATCAACTAGTGGTAAGATTTCGTTACTTCATAGGGATTCAAAATATAGACTCCATCACTATTACTACTCCACATGATATCCTGATCTTAGCCATAATCTTCTTTGATAAATTTAACTAACTTAAGATATCTTAGTGGTGTTATACCTATTTAGAGCTACACTCAAATAACACTTCTCTAGAGAAGACATATAACTACTCCTTAAGAAAGATGATAAAAACTTCCAAATTAAGTGTGACAAGGTTTATCCTTAAGTGGATATCCATCATAAGTCTTGGTTTAGATAAAAATGGCTCCTATAGCCACTATCCAACCTACAGATCTTCCTAAAAGGGTTTTAATCCTAAGGTCAAAGCATATGCTCTGATACCAACTGCGGTGACTCAGCATACCACTGCATGATGTAGTACACTACAGTCGTTGACGCAACACCAATGAAACACCGTTCACTAGTATTACATCCCTTAGAGTGGTACAACAGAAACACAGCAGGTCCAAGATATGACTATAGATTACAACTCAACTCTTTAGAAAAGATCCAGAGAACACTCTAGGTTAAAGAGAGAGAAAGAAACTTCTTACAAAGAAAAACCAGAAATAATAACTCAGAACTAGCTAGTAACTAAGACTAGTATCTAAACTATTTGGCTTGCCATTGCTGCTATTCCAAAGCTCTATAGAAATAGGTTTTATGGCTAGAGAATCTACTCCTATCTAAACAGACACTTTATCTTCACTTCGGCTGATGTAGATGTTGACTTCATTGACTTTATTGAAGAACTTGAGCTATCGATGATGGTTTCTTGAGCAGAAATTGATGTCGACGTCGTCTTCGACGGCTTAGAACCTAGCAAGGGTTAAGAAGGTACGGTTGAGTACGAGCATACTCAGCAAGTTCACTAAGAAGGAGTGTATGATGCACTATCTCTACAGCCACAGACCATAGGTCATAGGCAATGTAGGTTTTCGTAAACATTTCTTCAAAGGTTGCTTTTATTCTGAAAACTATGTCCGACGGCCTTCATAGGTTGACCAGAACCTTCATGGGGTTCCTTTCCTGCCGTGTTCGTAGCTCCTTCTCGGAACAGGGAGTAACATGTCACAGTTCTTACACTCTGCAGAAATGCGTTGCTTTACCCATGTGAGACCTTAGCTTTGTTGCACAACCAAGTCTAGAGCTTGTCCATACTTTCTTGGTATGGGGCCCAGTCTAAGATCCAAGCCAATCACTGCCCCCTTCGCGACCCGGCATGTCCCCTTGGTGTACGCCATGCCCACATATTGAATTACGACAATGGTTAGTACAGACCGTCAGATGCCAGAACTATCGTGGTACGTTGAGGGCTCCCACCCATATGCTGCATATCCTCTACAAATTACCAATTAATGCACGCTACGAGGATAACAGCCACAACCTAGCCATACAGATGCATGCGAGAGGAAGAAGATACATCTGACTTCTCCGTCCCATTCCAAATCTCATGGTTAACGCGAAATATACGGCGCTAGAATCACTAGCGACATTGGTTGTTAAGTCCTAGGTATTATGTTCCTTTACCACTAGAACTGTATCAATAGATTATTACCATTGGGTAAATAATCTATAATCATATTATTATGAAAATAGTGTTTTCTGACCTTTTTGAAATGCAGGTGATGACAACATTTGAGTTACAAGTATTTGATAGAAAATAATCAAAGGACATGAGCAAGTTGTGAACTTGCCTTTTGTGATTGCAAGATTATACAATCACAGTCTTCATGACAATAGAAGATCCAAATTCTGAAAGTCGCATCATTGGTCCGGTAAGGACGAATGTTTAAAGAAGCAAGATGCAATTATGCATAATTAATGTAATGCAATTTGATAAACGTGAATCCCTGGACTAATCGTGTCTGATCTAGGGTTTGAAGCTTGTGATGAGTTCTTTGGAGCGTGTTGCACTTGTATACTAGTTTCACACTTGTGCGTCTTATTATGGCTTGTGAGAGTGTGTGAAACAATATGTAAATATAATAAGTAGCATACAATTATAAAGCACTCAAATTGGGCGTGGTATCTAAAAGATTTCTTAAGCAATATTATTAATCAATTAGAGCTTTTAAAGAAGTTTTTAAGGACTACTTTTAATGTTTCTTAAAAGAATAACTTTTTAGGAAAAGATTACTTTATAAAGAAAAAGTATTTAAGTGCTTAACATGCAAAGTATAAAAGTGAAGTATAATAATATTCTAAGATTGAGGAAATTATTATCTAGTAATTATGATGGGATTTATTATGTTAAGTTGTTAAGAGTTAAGGAACTTATTATAATATTGTTGTTTGAAGTGGCATAACGAATAACCTTTGAAGGAAAGGTTCCTTTGCCAAGGTTTGAACCATCCGTGGGGTTCATAGAATGTGATCGATGGCGTTTGCGTTTGCCCGAATTATTTGAGTTTGAGATGCTTTATGATTTGATTGAAACAGACAAGAGTTAACTATAAAACATAATTAAACTTTATACATTGTATTTATAACTTTGTGGACCAAAGTTAAATTTAAAACATGAATAGACCTATGGTGTGATGTTTTAAAGTAGTAATAACCTTTAAACTTTGTAATAAGCATGTTTAAGAGTATGAGATTATCCACTTTTAGTTTAAGTGAGTGATGAGTTTAAATATGACTTGTTATTATGAATATAATTTATCTTTTAAGGAAAGTAAGCTTAGATGATTTTAATAATCTATTAAAGTTTGAAATCATGAATAGTTAAGAAATAAGTAACATTCACTTTTATTATAAGTGAATGGTGATTACAATTTACTTAAATTGTTGGTTTACCTTGGAGTTATGGTTTTAAAGGAGTTTTATAAAGTTAATAAGTTATTTTTAAGTATTATTATAGACTCAGATTATGATCTTTGAAAGTAGTATTTAAATGTACAAGATTTATGGTTTTATATAACATTGTGATTATTTCTTATTAAAGAAATGCTTTTTAAAGAATTTACCAACTAGATAATAAACAAGGATTTATTTCTTAATAACCTTAAAATGTGTTGGAATGATATAATTACTATTTTTCTAGTAAATCATACTTACCTAACATCTTAGGAGTGAATTTTATTTAATTTTAGATGTTATTCTTATTTTTATAAAATTCCACAAAGGATTATATATCTTTAAATATTTGCTTCAAGTTTTATTTGTAAATAAATTAAGTTTGTACTTTTATAAAATAGTAGATTTATTTTCGTATGCAAAAATGAATTTTATTCATTTTTAGGACTTTTTCTTAATTTATGAAATTTCACTTAGGATTTAAGGGTGTTAATATTTATTTGCATTTTATTAAACTTAAATAAGTAAAATTATATTTTTCTTAGGTAGATATTATTTTTGTGGTCTTGTTAATATATTATATATATTTTAAGACATTTCTATATTTTCTAGGGTGGAAATAAACTTAGGGGTATTTTGGTAATTTTTATTTTATTTCTTACTTTATTTTTTTATATTTTTTTATATTTCTTATCCTATTTAATCTACGCCGTTTGGTTGGGCACATGGGCCAACTTGGCCCATATGGATCTAGCTCGGGTCATCCAGAGCACAGCCCATCTCTTCCCTCCCTCTCTTCTCCTGCACACTCGCACACATCCCCGCTCTCCCTCGTTCTTCTTCCTCACCCGCACACGCCACCGCCGCCACCCACCTGACCAACGTCGGCCGAATCCAGCACCATCGGCTGTGGCCGTATGCTGGCGCTGGCTCACCACCGCCTCCTCTTCCTTTCTCCCTGTCGATTGAGTTCAATCGCGGACTCGCGCGCGCCTGGCCGAAACCCTAGTTCTGACTTGGTCTGGCCGCTGTCGATTCTGGCGCCACCGCACCTCTAATGACTTTTTGCGGTGCTACTGCTCGGCCACGACACTCTCGGCGTGTAACTACCATGGTTGGGACGGCTCGGCGCAGTGCATGGACCTTGGTGCCCACTGTCGACCTGGACCTCACCTTCCTCAATTTGACGTTGGCGGGATGGTGCTGCAACGCAACCCCGGTGCCCTCCCTTTCGATTCCAACGCTGGTGGGATGGTGCTATGGATGCAAATCCTGGTGTCAACTCTTCACTACTCGCACGTATGACACGGTGAGTTCTTTCCTATGACCGGCCATCGAGCCGATGACCTTACTCGATGGTCTGTGGTGTTGCTTCTAAGCCAATGTATGATGCTGGGTGCAGACATTTGGTGGTGATGGGTCAGTGATGCTGTCATTAATATACTTAGGATTTGCCTGAGATATATGAGATACTACTAAGTTCCATGCTTCAGTTTGGATGAACACTCATCATCAACATATGTTAGTTGGTGATATCCACGATGTGTTGAACTTGAGTTACTATAGTCCAGTAGCTTGATTAGTTCACTTATGATTTTGAAGAAGAACTGGATAGTGTGATACTTGAATCAAAATGATTCATAAGTTGTTGACTAGGAAAATGATTTATATTCCTATTGGAATTGTTGGTATCTATGGTTTTGGTTCATAGCTCTGTTATTTTTGGAATCCACTATGGTGGTGTTTTTCTTGAAGTGTAAATTCCACTACATGAAGATTTGTTATCCCTATTAGCTAGCTGTGATATATTCAAATATGAGATATATTTTGTGAAGTGAACCTATGGTTCAGTGATGATCTTGGTCTACAATTGCATCCTTTTAAATGATTCCTAGCGAAACATGGCTAGGGAAATGCTTTGGAATCTTCTTTAGTTGCTTGCAGATGGTTTTTGAATGAGCTATTGATGATCAGATCATGCACAAGCATGACCTTGGACAAATATGAATTGGAATATGCAAAGTAGATTCCTTTTATCTACTTAATATCTTGATATATGATTCCTAGAGCAGATTTTCTAGGAAGATGATTTAATTTAACTATTGATGACTTGCAGATGATAAATGATGGATTTAATTTTCTGGGTGAGATATACATGGTAACGTGAACCTATGGTCCAGAAATGATCATAGCCCCCATGGAGTATATTTGTATCTGTTTAAAATGATTCCTAGTTTATGAACTAGGAAAATGATTTGAGAGTTTTGTTTGATCTCAATGTTCATTAGCTGCTGATTCAACTAGTGGATTCTGTTGGTCTAGTTGTTCCACTGTGGTGCCTCTTTAGAGTGTGCATAGTGGATATCTGAGAGTAGCATGGTTTTCTGCTATAAATCTCCTCTGCCAATGATGCTTGGTCTGAGGCTCAATTTAATGGATAAGAACAAATGTTTCCTTTGACTTCCCCTTTTAGCTCAATGATGAACTCCTCATAGCATAACTATGTGGATCTGAGAGCTTTAACTTATAAAACATTTCCTAGATACATGATTAAAAATAGAGGCTATGGTTGGGAGTGTGGAATAAGCTCGTTAACTGGTGGGTGCTTATTCATTTACCTGCATCTGTGCCTAATGCATTTTTGCTAGGCTAGATTTTTACCTGTGGTGCCTCACATGAGTGTGCAAAGGGTATATCATTGCCTAACATGATCTGTATTGATGCTGCTCATGCTTGGAGAAATATTAGATCCTCAAGCCATATGAGAATCTAACCAAATGTTACTGCTGTTGTTGGAGTAGCTTATTCCTTTGTAGCTTGATCTATTCCACTGTGCTCCTTGTTGATGATGCTAGCATGCTCCTTCGTGAGCTGCTGCCACTCCTTCTGGTCCAGCTCCAGCGACTCCTCATATCTTATTACTTCCTTCTCCTTACTTTTTACCTAAGATCTTGCCCTAGGTGATCTTAATGTTGGAGTGATGGTGAATGTTCTTGGTGATGAGCTGGGAAGATTAAGTGGTTTTCTAGAGGTGATGTTCTCGTGGATAAGGAGGGATATGGTGCTGGCTAGCAGCTTTGCTACGGCTGTGTTATCTCAAATGGCAATTGCCCTCTCTCTAATGTGTTGACAGCACATCCTGGTGCATGTGATGTGTATGCTGCTTGGTAGTGGGACCTCCCAGGTTCAATGTTCCTAGTGGATCAACTCAGTTGTGTGGTGGTATTATCCTGTACTATGTATTTTTCCTTGATACTGCCAGTGTACAATTCAGTTGATGCTTGTGCTTACAAAAGTTGATTGCTGATCTTCTTAGCTCATTAGTGATAAGATAGATTAATGGTTATTTGATTTTTGCCTTTATTTTATTGAATTTAGCTAGGCTTAAGAGGGTGCCATAGCATGCTAATTGTTGCCTTAATACAAATGATCCAATCTGTGCTGGTTTCCTTCGACTTCAAATTTGCCTCTCATACTCAAGTGTATAGCTCCCAGATCAAGATACTACTTATTTCTAGATTGGGTGGTACCCTCTTAGGCATTAGTGGATTTTGGCAATTCTTACCAAAATCCCTAAGCTAGATCATACATTTAATTACCTCACCTGGTGAGGCAAACATTTTTAACATTACCAAAATGTTACTTCTTTATTTTTGTGATCTGTTTTGCAGGAATCAGAGTGAGGAATGAAGACACAGGATGAAGGAAT
This sequence comes from Avena eriantha, assembly GCA_910589775.1. NCBI lineage: Eukaryota > Viridiplantae > Streptophyta > Magnoliopsida > Poales > Poaceae > Avena > Avena eriantha. Next base: position 272,682,854 of record OU342740.1, on the reverse strand, counting down.
AGTTTAGGACCTTTTATTATTATTGATCCTTATTGTAATCGTTATTCTAGATTATTTTGTAATACATTTATTCTTTTATGTATCTGTAAAGACAATGTATTATTATTTCTTTGAGATAATAAAGTTTGATTTTCTCCCCTTTTGGAGTTTAAGGCTTGTTATCATTTGTACTTATATTTTTGTCTATTCTCATTTATTAATGTAATCTTTCATTTGTCTTGAGATACCCTTATTATAAAGGGTAATGTATTATATATTCATATCAGGTGTACTTTATTCTATTATTGCAATTTATTTTCCATATTCGTCTCAAAATCTATTTGAATTCAAACATAACTTTTGAATGTTTAAATTTGAATGGATACCCCCTCAAAAGCACATATACACTGGAGGTCATGTCGAAATCTATCACACTTGCCCGGATGCTGCCATCAGAGCAAGAGAGATCTCGATCCCTCACTGGCTTCTTTAGTTTTGCACGTCCCTAGATTTTCTATGCATGAATGCAATGCACACACCTTATCTTAGCTTATTTCTAAGCTCTAATGCTGGGATGTTACATTAAGCCTTTTGACCATTTAATTGTTTTTTCTTTTATTAAATATTTATGAATAAATGATTAAATGAATATTTAACATTCATTCACGGATTATTCAATCTCCGTGGCTATGGAACACCTTCCACCTCTACTCTGGACATCCTCCAGAATTACCGAAACCCTTCCGGTTTTCTCTCTTCTCTTCTTCGGTGATTCTATTGAACCTATAAACACTCTCTAAGCATCATCAAGCCCTTAAGCATGATACCCCACGGTTCGGGAACACTCCATACATGGTCGGGACACTCCCGGACCAATGATCGATAGAGGGACCTGGATGGCCATGTGACCCCTGTGCATTCCACGAAGATCTTTCGTCATTTGAACTGGGTCAATCGTGTCTTATTCCCTTTGTACTTGCATTGCCCAAGATCTGATCAATGACATCACCATGTGTTCAATCTCATTACCGAACAATGCTACTTGACTCGTTCCGACAAGTGATATCCCTGTGATCAAATCACACGCTACGCAGCTATTGGATATAACTTCTCCGAGTGGTCCCTAGAGTATCTTTTCGTCACGTGGACGGAAAAATCCCGCTCTTGGCATATATTGCCTCTACGCTTCCTCCGGGTACCTGAACACACCTTTATAATCACTGTATTACCAAGTGACACTTGATGCTATCTAAGCACTCTCGGGAGACAGTGATTGATATAACCTCGCGGTCTAAGGAATAGTCTACAAGGATTTCTAATCATCATAACTTGAACTTTGTGACATGATCGGGTCACGATGTTTAGGTTGGGTATTGGTTCATCATCTCATTCGTAGAATGAGTTGACTCCATTTCCATCTGGCATAAATGCCACATGATCAGGAAACCTTGATCATCTGTTAACCAATGAACCAGTGACTAGAGTTTCACCAAGAACCCCTGGTTGTTTATATATCACATGTGTATTGATGTTTCCTCTCAGTACAGTTATAACATGATATAAAACTTAATCATAAACTTTATGAAATATGATAATAATCATTATTATTATTTTTCTCTAGGGCATATTTGCATCAGATAGATCTTGGTGCTTAGTTGTTCATATCATAGCAATTTTTTTGTTTTCTACCTGTGAACCCAATAGTTGTATCAGAGCCTGATCTATGCGTAGATGGTTTGCATGGGTAGAACACATATGAATATGTGGGCACGGATGATCATTTTACTGCATCCTTTATGTATTTTGGATATTGGTGGCATAGTGGGATGAAGCGACCCGGACTAACTTTACATGTCCTCGCACATGAGACCTATTCCACGCTTGACATGCAACTAGTTTTGCATAAGTGGCTTGCGGGCGTTTGTCTCTCCTACTATAGTCAATATCCGATTTAAAATGGGTTGCTAATAATTTTACTATCATCATTGTGGTTCCATGTTCGTAGGTAAGAATGGTTCTATCTCCGAAAGCCCTAAGCCACTTAAAAACATGCAAAGGATAAATTAGAAGCTTCTAGTTTAGTTATTGCTGGGCAAGTATTATGATATTGTAATGTTATAATTTGAAGTATAGTTCGATACTCTTGGAAATTATAACAAACAAAAGTATAAACACCATAGACCTTGGTATTACACGAATGGAATGGTGGAGATCACACCATGATGCACAAGATAGTGATCAAGCGCAAGAACTATATCATATCATTTTTTGCATATGATGTTTGTTTGCATCTTATTTTGCTTGTATGGCACTTAGTAGCATTATAAGATGATCCCTCATTTAAATATCAAGAAAAAATATGTTCTTCCTTTAGCATGCACCATTAATAAAGTTTGTCATTTCGAGACACCAAGTGATGATCGGTGTGATAGACTCTATGTTCGCATACAACGGGTGTAAGACAATTTTACATATGCGGGTACTAAAGTTCTTACTTGGAGATCCTAGCATGTACAAACATGACCTCGGAACATGAATCTAAAGGTAAAATGCTTAGCCCAAAATATATCGAGCCCGTTCGGAAACCCTAAGAGGAAGGTATGATGAGCACAGCAGCAAGTTTTCCCTCAGTTATGAAACCAAGGTTATCAATCCAGTAGGAGCAAGGAAACACCTCAAAGGTGTTGCTAGCTGGACTTTGGTAGGGCGCACTACCGGTGCCAGCAGCAACGTGGAAACCTACACAACACAACCATAGAACTTTGCCCCCAACTTGTGATGAGGTTGTCAATCTCACCGGTTTTGCCGAAAACAAAGGATTAAACGTATCGAGTGGAAGAAAGTAATAGTTTGTAGAAAGTAAATAGAAAACAGTAAATAGTTGATTGTAGATTGATGAAAAAGAAAAGACCGGGGTCCATAGTTCACTAGTGGTGGCTCTCCTTAAGATAGATGACATGTTGGGTGAACAAATTACAGTGGGGCAATTGACAAACATCGAGAAAGCATACATGCATATACTACTCATCTTAACTCTTTTGAGATTTGATTGGGCATTACAACATTATACATAGAATGTAATCCAACTGCATCTATGACTAATAATCCACCTTCAGGTTATCATCCGAACCCCCTCCAGTATTAAGTTACAAGCAACAGATAATTGCATTATGCATTGCATGTAAAGTAAACAATACGGTTGTTCTATGAACAACGGATTGTTGTTTTCTCCCTAGTAGCAACAACACATCTAGTACCTTAGATATTTCTGTCACTTCCCCAGATTACTGGAGGCATGAACCCACTATCGAGCATAAATACTAACTCTTGGAGTTGCTAGCATCTACTTGGCCAAGATAGCTACTAACAACGAAAAGCATGCAAGATCACAAATAACAAAGACATGATAGAATCAATAATCAATTTGAAATAGCATCTCAATAACCATCGGATACCCACAAACACAACATGTAGAATTACAAATAGATGATCTTGATCATGAACGGAGCTCACAAGATCTAAACATGATAGCACAAAGGAGGAGAACCAGCCATCTAGCTACTACCTGGACCCGTAGTCCAGAGATGAACTACTCACGCATCACACCAGAGGCTTGCATGGTGATGAAGAAGGCCTCCAGGGTGAATTCTCCCCTTCGACAGGGTGCTGGGAAGAGCTTCAGATCCCTCCCGATCTAGGGATGGGGATGACGACGGCTACAGACTCTTTTGTGGAATTTTCATCGGGTACTTATGGTTTTTGTATCGGAGGCATCTTATAGGCGAAACGGGAGGTCGAGGGGGTGCCGGAGGCGGGCAGACCACCCCTGGAGCGGGCCAGGCTGGGCCGCGTGGCCAGGTGGTGTGGCAGCCCCCTAGCCCCTCTCCCTCTCGTATTCTGGCTCCGTGTGTCCCTCGGTGAAAAACTGACTTTGGCTTTTGTCCCGTCCAATTAAGAGAATATTCATTTTCTGACTTTCCTGGAACCAAAAACAGCAGAAAACAGGAAGCTGACACTATGGCTCTTGTTAATAGGTTAGTCCAAGAAAGTGTATAGAAAGTACTCCAAAATGTGGACAAAACATAAGAGAGTAGATAAAACCAAGCATGGAACATCAAAAATTATGGACACATTAGCAACGTATCAACATCCCCAAGCTTAACTCCTGCTCGTCCTCGAGTAGGTAAGTGATAAAAAAAGGATAATTTTTAGGTGACATGCACCATCATAGACTTGATCAAAGTATTTGTAAACAATGATAGCTGGGATCATAGTACTTCAATCATATCATGAAAGACAAAGTTCTAACAATAATGCAAAGCAACTATGTTGCAACATGAAATGGCACAAACAAAAGATGCATGCATAACGATTCTTTGCAAGACGTTTGTTTGTTTCACATAAAGAAAACATAGCATAGTGGCATTCAGCTTGTCCCTCATAGAGTAGCAAACATAAATGCATAGGACACCTTCAAAGTTCATAAGAGTGACTAGATACAAATAGTTTAAAACAAGCAATATCAAAGCTATGCATCCATCAACAAGTCTTGGGACAATGCACATAGAACTAAGAATGGCCACTATGCTCTCAAAGTAGGTGCATAAAGAGAGAAGGTGGAGACTCAACATAAAAGTAAAAGAAAGGCCTTCATAGAAGGAAGTAGGGATTCAAGTTTCATAAAGAGCTTCCAAAATTATGGTACTTATTAGCTTTCAGCTCTCATTGCCCCTATCATAAGAATCTTGAAGGTGATTAAGGTTAAAGTGACACAACTAAGAGGATATGCTTGACAAGTTATAAGCTGAAGTCTCATGCCCCTTACTTACGAAAACCAAACCTCATGCTACTCAACTTTAGTCACAAGTAAGCTCTTGTCATTGTAAGTACATATGTATCATAGAGAACCGCCAATGGGGTACCCCTTGCACATGATACAGGAGCTATCCCATAATCAAAATGACAAGGCAAGCAGACAATGAGCATCTCACCGATCTTTTTATTAGCTATTTTCATAGGTTTTTATTGAGGATGCTTCATAGAGTGCTCATTATGGTTATGCTGCAAGTTTCCACCATGATTAGGCATGGCTTAGGCTAGCGGCCCAGGCGTTTCTCTAACACAAATACAAACTCCATGATCTTACAAGTTCCCCTTTTATTTCACACCGCCGAGATCCATAAGCAAAAGAACATGATATCAACAGGGTACAAAGTACAAGTGCAATGTTGAAAGCGTTCCCCATGATACATGGTTCTGCTACCTTCAACTTATAAAGCGCAAGCATATACGCAACAAAGATGGACGAAATGGTTCAAGTTTATTAAATGCAAGAAAGTAAAGTGTGCCATCAAGTTCGTGAGAGCTTGAATCACTAATTTTCACACAACAAGTTTAATTCGGAAGGTAGACAAAAACATGAATATACTTGGAATAACATATGCTAATAGGTAGGTATGGTGGACTCATTGGAATAACTTGGTTTTAGGAATTGGATGCATGAGTGGAACTCACACTTGGTTATGGAGGCTAGCAAAAGACTGGGAGCGACCAACTAAGACAGCAATAATGGCCATAATCATGCAGAGCGACAAAACATCATTAATCAAAGTATAAAGTGATACTACAAGTTGAAAACTAAAGGATCATAAAAGCTTATGGTGACTTGGGATAGTCATAACATGGTGTGAGCATGCGCCAAGTCAACCCAAATAAAGCTTCAAAGGAGAATACCACAATTCTATGCTTTAATATGCTAAAACCACGCATGATTCTTCCAAGCCACATTAAGCAATCTCAATTGTTTATAACATGTCATGCTACAGTAAAGAATACTAAGCATAAATCCAAAACAATATCGAGCATGGCATGACAAAGCATAGGCCACAGTCAAAAACAAGCTCTCTTTACCACTTAAGCGTGAACTTTTCCTACTCTTTTCCAATCCAAACCAAACTATTTGAAAACCAATGTATGAAAGAGGGGGTCCAACAAATTTATTCAGAAAACTAAGAAAACCAAGCAAACAAAAAACAAAACGAAAACGAAAACGAAAAAGAAGACGCTCCAAGAACAACACAATTGTACATGAAACAATAAAAATGAAGTGTTTGGAAGAAACTTGGGATTTTTATTGATGAAGAAGGGGATGCCTTGAGCATCCCCAAGCTTTGACCCTTGTACTTCTTGGATATTTCTTGGGGTGACATGCGTGGTATCCCCAAGCTTGAGATTTAGTCCATTCTTCATCTCATCACATCATTCTCTCCATACACATGAATTTTTTCTTCATACAAAACTTCACACAATCTTTATTAGCAACATTAGTGCACTCAAGATAATAAGTCTTTAGGTTCAGTTCCAACACCAATCAAACTTCAGTTAAAACACAAGATACTGTAGCATTTCCCTCAAAAAGCTCAGTTCCTCAAAACAACTCAAAAAGGAACCAACAAGAAGCAAATGCAAATAATGGCAAAAATCTGTCAAAACAGACCAGAAGGTAAAGACGAATTTTTGCGAAGACCTTCTGTTGCTCAAATCAAAAAGTGTTGAACTAACGAAACTTAGATAACAACCTGGGTCAGAAGCACAAAAATTCAGGCCTCAAAAGTGCGTACAGAGGTTTTACACGAATTTTTACGGTGAAGCACAGAAATCTATTTCAGGACAGCAACTTTTCCAATCATTACTTCTCTCTCATTAGAGGTTACTCTTGGCCCAAAAACCGCACAAAAATGATAAGGAGAGGTTATTACGGGGAATAACTTCCAATACTCAACTAAAACTTTTGGGTTATCTCCCAATAAGTACTTTTCTTTAACGCCTTTAAGTTAGGCATAAGAAGCAAGAAAAGAATCAAGTATCCTCAAATGAAGAAGCATTGGGAGCAATTTTTTTAATAGGAGAGGCAAAAGGAATCTTCTCTCTATTCTTTGGGAAGTTTTCTATACCTTTTTTGAGTGGGAGTTGATATTTAATGGTGCCTTCTTTCATATCGATAATGGCACCAACAGCTCTAAGAAAAGGTCTTCCCAAAGTAATAGAACAAGAAGCATTGCATTCAACATCCAAAACATAGAAATCAACGGGGACATAGGCATTGTTAACCATAATAAGAACATCATTAATACTCCCCATGATTTTATTTTTAGCATTATCATCCAGTGGGACATTTAAATAACAATCTTCCAACGGTGGTGAATCAAGCATTTCATAAATCTTTCTAGGCATAATAGAAACACTACTATCAAGATCACATAAAGCTTTGAAATCAAAATCATTCACTTTCATATTAATGATAGGTTCCCAACCATCTTCTTGTTTCATAGGAATAGAAGATTTGTGTTTCATATTTTCTTCTTTAATTTTTATGAGAGCATCAGTAATGTGTTTTGTAAAGGCCATATTCATAGTACTAGCATTAGGACTTTTAACAAGCTTTTGTAGGAACTTAATAACTTCAGAGATGTTGCAACCATCAAGATCAAATTCATAATTATCATCTAATGTAGTAGAGCTATTACTAGCCTCAACACTAGTGGTAGTGATATTAGAAACACTAATATTTCTAGCAATTTCATCTTCTCTTTCCCACTTAGCATGCAATTCAGCTAATAGTCTAACATTTTCATCAATTCTAACTTGTATGGCATTAGTGGCTGCAAAGGGATTATCAATAGTTTCAGGTTTAGCAGCCATTTTTTTAATCAAAGAGGATTGTGCTTCATACAGAGATGATATATTTCTTTTAGCATTAGAAAGTTTCAATTGCAAACTAGGAATTTCCCTATTCAAACTTTCAAGTTGATGATTAATATTCTTCAAAATGGTAGATTGTTCCTCCATAGTTTTAGTAGCTAATTTGTTTTGTTCATATTGCATTTGCATGAAGTTTTTAGTGGATCTTTCAACTTCTAAAATTCTTCCTTCACTAGGTGTTCCAGGTTTGCCATTATAACCATAAGTATTATTAGGAGGGTAAGGCCTATAATTTTTATTACCATAAGCATTGTTGCCAAAATTATTCTTTCTTATAAAGTTCACATCAACTTGCTCTCCTTGAGCAACCAAAGAGGCTAAGGGAACATTATTTGGATCAATATGGGCTTTCCCATTAACAAGCATAGACATAATTGTTGGAGATATGCCCAAGAGGCAATAATAAAGTGGTTATTATTATATATTTATGTTTATGATAAATGTTTACATCCCATGCTATAATTGTATTAACCGGAAACATTAATACATGTGTGTTTTGTAAACATAAGAGAGTCCCTAGTAAGCCTCTTGTTGAACTAGCTTGTTGATTAATTGATGATCATGGTTTCTTGATCATGGACATTAGGATGTGATTAATAACAAGGTTATGTCATTGGGAGAATGATGTGATGGACACACACACCCATAGTAAGCGTAGCATAAGATCAAGTCATTTAAGTTCGTATTGCTGTAAGCTTTCAAATACATAGTAACCTATTCCTTCGACCATGAGGTTATGTTAATCACCATCACCGGATGGATACTTTGATGACGTCAAACGCCGCTTCGTAACTGGGTGGTTATAAAGGTGTCATTGGGTATTCTGAAAGTATGTCTTGAAGCGCATGAACCAAGATTGGGATTTGTCCATCCATATGACAGATAGATATGCTCTAGGCCCTCTCGGTGGAATGTCATCTAGTTAGCTTGCAAGCATGTGACTAGGTCACAAGGGATGACATATCACGGAACGAGTAAAGAGTACTTATCAGTAACGAGGTAGAACTAGGTATGGAGATACCGACGATCAAACCTCGGATAAGTATAGTATCGCGAGACAAAGGGAATTAGTTTCGTATGTAAGTGGTTCAATCGATCGCGAAGTCATCGTTGAGTATGTGGGAGCCATTATGGATCTCCAGGTCCCGCTGATGGTTATTGATAGGAGATGTGTCTCTATCATGTCTACATATTCACGAACCGTAGGGTGACACACTTAAGGTTCGAAGTTGTTTTAAGTAGATATGGAATGTGCGTTGGAGACCAAATGTTGTTCGGAGTCTCGAAATGAATCCGGGACATCACGAGGAGATCCGGAATGGTCCGGAGAATAAGATTCATATATAGGGGATCATTTTCTGAGTTAGGAAATGTTCCGGAGTATTTGTATGAGGGTTCTAGAAGGTTTCGGAATGTTCTGGAAGGTTCTAGAGGATTTCTTGGAGTTTGCTTGAAAACCAAGAAAGGATCAAAGGAGTCCTGGTGGGGCAAGACATGGATTCGTGGGGGAGGAGGACTCCTCCCCCCCTTCCCACCACTGGCCATAGGAGGGGAGTCCTACAAGGACTCCCCCTCGCCAGGCGCGCCCTCTCCCCCTTAAATAGAAGGGCAGGGGCGCCCCCTCCTAGCTCTCTCATACAACACCCAATCTCTGCCGCCTCTCTCCTCCACCTTTCTTCTGCACAGGCATAGGCGAAGCCCTGCAGAATTCTCTACTCCACCACCACCTCCACGCCGTCGTGCTGCTGGGATTCCGTGGAGAAGATCTACTACCTCCGCTGCTCGCTAGAACGGGGAGAGGAAGGTCTGCTTCGACTCCGCACGTGTGACCGACTGCGGAAGCGCTGCCGGAACGCGGCGCCGGAAGGATCGTCCACTTGACCGACTGCAGAAGCGCTGCTGGAACGCGACGCCGGAAGGATCGTCCACACGATCTTGAGATCGGCAAGTGATCGACTACATCAACCACGAGATCTAATCTCGTTAACGCTTTCGGATCTACGAGGGTTAGTTCCTATCTATCTCGTTGCACATGTCTAATAGATTAGATCTTGGCTTTTATCTAGATTAGATCTGGGTTTGGTTCGTTCTTGCGGTAGAATTTTTTTGTTTTCCATGCTACGAACCCATCAGTGGTATCAGAGCCGTATCTATGCGTAGATCTGTTGCACGAGTAGAACAAAAATTTTTTGTGGGCGTTGATGCTTTTGTTGTCGGTGTCTTAGCGTGTACTTTGCATCTTGCGGCATGGCGGGATGAAGCGGGTCGTGCTAACATTACATGTCATCGCACATGAGACTTGCTCCACGCTTGACGTGCAACTTGTTTTGCACAAGTGGCTTTGCGGGTGTCTGTCTCTCCCACCATAGTTAAGATTCAATTTACAATGAGCATCTGACAACACTTGTATCAACGTTGTGGTTCATGTTCGTAGGTAAGATCCGTTCTTATTCGAAAGCCCCAAGCCACGTAAAACATGCAAAGAAAATTAGAGGCGTCTAACTCGTTTTTGCAGGGGTTTTGTGATGTGATATGGCCATTATGTGATTGTGATTATATTTGATGTATGCAATGATCCTTATTGTAATATGGCAACCGGCAGGAGCCTAATGGTTGTCTTTAAATTTTGTTTAAGACCTGCGTGTCTATTCATCATGTAATAGCTTTATTCCAAGTAGTTGTAATAGTTGTTGGTGGTGATGGACAACCATGAAGCGGCGCCACGGACCTTGACGCCACGCTGGTGATGATGGAGATCTTGTCCATGCTTTGGAGATGGAGATCAAAGGCACAAGAAGAAAGGCCATATCATATCACATATTATGAATTGCCTGTGATGTTAATCCTTTATGCATCTTGTATTGCTTAGATCGCGACGGTAGCATTATAAGATGATCCCTCTCACTAAATATCAAGTAATAAAGTGTTCGTCCTTAGTTGGCACCGTTGCTAAGACTCGTCGTTTCGAAGCATCTCGTGATGATCGGGTGTGATAGACTCTATGTGTGCATACAACGGGTGCAAGCCAGATTTGCACATGCGGAAACTAAGGTTAACCTTGACGAGCCTAGCATGTACATACATGGTCTCGGAACATGGAATACCGAAAGGTAAAGCATGAGTCATATGGATGATATGATGAACATGTTGATTGTTCGCCTTTAAAGCTACATCATCTCACGTGATGATCGGACTTGGTGTAGTGGATTTGGTTCGTGTAATCACTAAAACAACTCGAGGGATGTTGTTTTTGAGTGGGAGTTCATTTGTAATTTGGATTAGTAGAACTCAATTTATCATAAACACAATCAAAGTGAATTTGCATAGTTTGTTGTAGTCATTGGCATCCGTTCACCACCTTACACTTAGTCATAGTTTAGATAGTAGAACTATAGAAATTCTGGATATTTACTTTACGAACTGGTATCGTATTGTTTTGAATGTCAATTTAAAGTTTATAAGTCCTATTGCAAACTTTCAGCAAACTCTATTTGCTCCATGAAGTTTAATAAGTAGTATTAAATCAAGAGTAACAATTCCAGTGTTAGTATCTAATGTATCATGTTTGCCTCCATGATTCTTGATACTCAAAAGATTGTTTTTAAATATCAAGTTTATCTAAGAGCTGAAAGCAATGTTTCAGAAACCATCATATGTAAAAGGTATTGCGATATCTAAAACAATGTGTTGGTTACAACCTGATAGAGTATACGTCCTCATATTTGATGAGAATTTGTGAAGGTTGGAGACGCTAGTCGTCCTAATCCTCCAAAATGTTTTGAAAAAGAAACATTATACTCGCAATTCACCTTCATAAGCTATAGCATCTTGATCATGAAAGTTGTCATGATAAGTATGAATAGAAGATGTAAGTAAAATGTTTACTACACTAAAAGATTACTAAAGAATGGAATTTTGAAAGAATGACAAACATTTGATGATGGTGATCCACCTCAAAGTGCAAGTCCAAAGGTATTAGTAGTTGACTATATACGCTTTGTACCATGTGTCATGTTGATGACACCACTATTGATGTTGATAGGTTCTTTTAAAAGAAAAGGAATTGCTGAAAGAAAATCTATAAAATATTTGGCAGAAAATAAAAGGTTGGAGATGTCCAACTTAGGCATATAGAAGATATACATGTTATGGTTGTATTCCTTGCTTGTTAAACAATGTGGTTCTTAGGTATTGGATACCGAATTGGTTGGTATGAAGTGTCATACAGGACAACGCAATTCATGAACTACAGTGGCCTAAGTAACTAGCAAGAGAATGAGTGATGATGTTCATCGAAAACAAATAAAATGTTATTGTGTTTTTCGTTGTCATCAAACCTAGCCTTCAAGATTTGTTTTAATAATTGTTATTTTGTTCTGGTATTACGAGAACAATGGTTGTTCAAATAATAACCGTATTCCATAAAGGATGGATGAACTTTTACAAGTCTAGTGGGAGAAATCACATCCATAAACACTATTACTAAAATGTCGCAAGACAAATGATTGAAAGATCACTTATGAAGTGACATCGCTTTTTAAATTATATTTGAAAGAAAACATGAAGAAACTCCATGTTGATGGAATTTTGGAGTCTTTGATTTTGATCAATTGACGCATGTGAGACTTTCCTCGAGATAATTGAAACTCCGTCCATAGGCCAGAGAGGAACGAATGGCTAGCTTATTGGAAATTGTGCATGCTGATGTGCATAGTCCATTATGTGTAGCCATATGCGATGGATCTTTTTGCTTCATATGCTTTCTCTGAAAATTTGAGTGAATATATCTGTATATTTACTTAATAAGGAGGAAGTATGAAACATTTGAAAGTTGTTCAAAGACTTTCAAGATGAAGTGGAAAATCATTGTAACAAGAAAATAAAAGAGTTTATGATTGGATCATAAAGAAAGATGTTTGAGTTACAAGTTTAGCAAAACACCTAAGATTTGAGGAATCGTTCCATGGATTTGCATTTCCCAAAACACCATAGGAGTATGGAGTGTTCAAGATATGTAATGAAACCTTGTTTGACATGGTAAGATCAAAGGTGTCATTTATAAAATTGCCATTATATATTAAAGATTAAAGCTTTAAGTGACTACCGCTTTTACACTGAAAAGAGCTCCATCGTGATCCGTTGAAATGACACCATATAAGTCATGGTTTGGGATAAAACCCGAATTGTCTTTTCTTAAATTTTGGTATGCTATGCATAAGTAAAATGTTTACAACCAAAGTCGAATAAGCACGTCTTTGTAGGTTATTCCAAAGAATTTGTTGGGAATTTGTCCATAACGCCGAGGACAAAAGAGTTTGTCGCTTGGAACGTCAAGTTTCTTGAGAAGGAATTTTTTGTGAAAAGTTAAGTGGGAGGATAATAGAACTTTGATAAGGTTGTTGAACCTTAGCTATATGTGCTAAGTAGCGCAGCGCCGGAAAGTGTCCCGGTGACGGCCATAATGCTCATGGCTCTCGTGATTACAAAAGGTGTGATCTCGGAGATTAGAGTTCCTATAGAACCGTGTGGGTCGGTAAGAATCAAATAGTAAGATTTGATAAGCAAGTCGTTATTGTTTTGACAATGATGAACCGACTACATGCAAAGAAGCGATGATGGGCCCTGACTCCATAAAATGACTAGAAGTCATAGAATCCGTAATAGTATCCATACATGAGAAATCAAGTTTCTGAACTTGGAAGACCCTCCGGAAAGGCGTGAAGCCTATCGGTCGTGTTTGGATCTATAAAGAAATAGACATAGATGTTTCGAATCTATGAAATAGTCGACATGTCGGAAAGAGTTTACGACAATGTTCAAGGAATTAACTATGATAAGATTTGATCTTTCATAGCGATATTTAGTCTGGACGGATTAATGTAGCAACCACTACATATATTTTGGTATATGGTAGTTGAACAAACAAAACAAGTTCTTCTAATAGAATGGTTACCTAGGACGTGTACATGACATGATCCAAAGGGTTTTTTTAATTCAAAGGATGCTAAAAGAGTATGCAAAACTTCAATGGTTGAAGTAAGCAAAGCGGAGTTGGAATCTTCACCATGATGAAACTGTTAAAAAAGTTTAAATTCATCGGAGATGATGAAGATGCTTGCATTTGCAAGAAATTAAGTGGGAGCGCTGAGACATATTTCTAATACATTATGTAGAGGACATATTGTTGATTAGAAATAATGTATCTTTTATTGACACAGGTTAAGAATTTCATTTCGATGAAAGACTTAGGCATAACTCAAGAATTAGGCATCAATGTCTATATGAATAGATTGAGGCGCTAATATGGTTTTGCCAAATGTACATAGATAAGTTGTTGAATGAGTTCAATATGGAAACAACAAGAAAGGTTCTTGACGCACGGAAAGGACTGAATCAAGATTCAAGTGTGTTGACACGAGATTCAAGTGTTTTGACACTTGGTGAAATCGCAAGAATATTTTGATCAATCATTCTTTGAGATGTACACATCCAGATATGTCCTATGCTCTAAATGTTATGAGCATATACCAGAATGATTCATAAGATGATCATTGGACAATAGTAAAGATATTCTTATGAGCTTTGGAAGAACTAAGAATATATCATGTATAAGTGACAAATCATTAAAGGTAGTTCATTGTAAAGTGTTACATTGATACTAGTTTTGTCACAAGATGCAAATTAAGTTTATATCAATTTCAACTATGGGTGGCACAATGTAATGGAAAGGAAGTTCCATAACGGATTTGGTTGAAATACCAAAGTTAAAACATTGTGACAGATACTACAACAAAAGGGCTAAGTATAAAACTGCTATAGTAGCAGCAAAGGAGGGCATTTGTGTTAAGTAGTTTGTTATCAAACTAGGTGTGGTTTAAAGTGGGCTAATACTTAAAGATACATTGTATGACAATTTTATCAACATGATTTAATCCCAAGGAACTAAAGGTCTCACCAAAGGACCAGATTTATACAATGCCATCTCATTGGAGAATGAGTAATGCATAGAGACGCAAGGACATAAAAATACACACGGACCTGGAAGTGTCAGATCCGAAGATTATGTTTACCACTAGCAATAGTGTCTATACAACACCAGAAAGCCATAGGTGTTGAATGCACAAGTTTTTTTTAACTAGATTATTGACTCTAGTGCAAGTGGGAGACTGTTGGAGATATGCCCAAGAGGCAATAATAAAGTGGTTATTATTATATCTTTATGTTTATGATAAATGTTTACATCCCATGCTATAATTGTATTAACCGGAAACATTAATACATGTGTGTTTTGTAAACATAAGAGAGTCCCTAGTAAGCCTCTTGTTGAACTAGCTTGTAGATTAATTGATGATCATGGTTTCCTGATCATGGACATTAGGATGTGATTAATAACAAGGTTATGTCATTGGGAGAATGATGTGATGGACACACACACCCATAGTAAGCGTAGCATAAGATCAAGTCATTTAAGTTCGTATTGCTGTAAGCTTTCAAATACATAGTAACATATTCCTTCGACCATGAGGTTATGTTAATCACCATCACCGGATGGATACTTTGATGACATCAAACGCCGCTTCGTAACTGGGTGGTTATAAAGGTGTCATTGGGTATTCTGAAAGTATGTGTTGAAGCGCATGAACCAAGATTGGGATTTGTCCATCCATATGACGGATAGATATGCTCTGGGCCCTCTCGGTGGAATGTCATCTAGTTAGCTTGCAAGCATGTGACTAGGTCACAAGGGATGACATATCACGGAACGAGTAAAGAGTACTTATCAGTAACGAGGTAGAACTAGGTATGGAGATACCGACGATCAAACCTCGGATAAGTATAGTATCGCGAGACAAAGGGAATTAGTTTCGTATGTAAGTGGTTCAATCGATCGCGAAGTCATCGTTGAGTATGTGGGAGCCATTATGGATCTCCAGGTCCCGCTGATGGTTATTGATAGGAGATGTGTCTCTATCATGTCTACATATTCACGAACCGTAGGGTGACACACTTAAGGTTCGAAGTTGTTTTAAGTAGATATGGAATGTGCGTTGGATACCGAATGTTGTTCGGAGTCTCGGAATGAATCCGGGACATCACGAGGAGATCCGGAATGGTCCGGAGAATAAGATTCATATATAGGGGATCATTTTCTGAGTTAGGAAATGTTCCGGAGTATTTGTATGAGGGTTCTAGAAGGTTTCGGAATGTTCTGGAAGGTTCTAGAGGATTTCTTGGAGTTTGCTTGAAAACCAAGAAAGGATCAAAGGAGGTGGGGCAAGACACGGATTCGTGGGGGAGGAGGACTCCTCCCTCCTTCCCACCGTCGGCCATAGGAGGGGAGTCCTACAAGGACTCCCCCTCCCCAGGCGCGCCCTCTCCCCCTTAAATAGAAGGGCAGGGGCGCCCCTCCTAGCTCTCTCATACAACACCCAATCTCTGCCGCCTCTCTCCTCCACCTTTCTTCTGCACAGGCATAGGCGAAGCCCTGCAGAATTCTCTACTCCACCACCACCTCCATGCCGTCGTGCTGCTGGGATTCCGTGGAGAAGATCTACTACCTCCGCTGCTCGCTGGAACGGGGAGAGGAAGGTCTGCTTCGACTCCGCACGTGTGACCGACTGCGGAAGCGCTGCCGGAACGCGGCGCCAGAAGGATCGTCCACTTGACCGACTGCGGAAGCGCTGCTGGAACGCGACGCCGGAAGGATCATCCACACGATCTTGAGATCGGCAAGTGATCGACTACATCAACCACGAGATCTAATCTCGTTAACGCTTTCGGATCTACGAGGGTTAGTTCCTATCTATCTCGTTGCACATGTCTAATAGATTAGATCTTGGCTTTTATCTAGATTAGATCTGGGTTTGGTTCGTTCTTGCGGTAGAAATTTTTTGTTTTCCATGCTACGAACCCATCAATAATAACATCAATCTTATCACTTAAGGAGGAGGTTTCTTCAATAGAATTTACATTCTTACCTTGTGGAGCTCTCTCAGTATGCTATTCCAAATAGTTAACCATCATATTATCCAGAAGCTTTGTTGCAGCACCCAAAGTAATGTCATAAAGGTACATCCAGCAACAGAATCCAATAGATTTCTTGAAGAATAGTTCAATCCCGCATAAAAGGTTTGCATAATCATCCAAGCAGTTAGTCCATGAGTGGGACAATTCTTTACCAAAGATTTCATTCTTTCCCAAGCTTGAGCAACATTTTATTTATCAGATTGTTTAAACTCCATTATTTCACTTCTCATAGATATAATCTTAGCAGGAGGATAGTATTTTCCAATGAAAGCATCTTTGCATTTAGTCCAAGAATCAATACTATTCCTAGTTAAGGAATTCACCCATTCTTTAGCTTTTCCTCTCAAAGAGAAAGGAAACAATTTAAGCTTAATAATACCTCCATCTATATCCCTATGCTTTTGCATCTCACAAAGTTCAACAAAGTTATTTAGATGAGCAGCAACATCTTCATTACCAATACTAGAAAATTGTTCTCTCATAACAAGATTGAGTAAAGCAGGTTTTATTTCAAAGAAAGTAGCTTTAGGAACAGGTGAAGCAATAAGTGTGCTCATAAAATCATTGTTGTTGGTGCTAGTGAAGTCATGCAACTTAGTATTTTCCAGAGTAGTCATTTTTGTGTGTTTTTAATAAAGCAAACGAGTAAAACTTATTTTTTGTGTTTTTGATAAAGAAACAAGCAAATAAAGAGGAAATAAACTAAGCAAAACAAATAAAACAAAATAAAGAGATTGGTTATGAGGGACTTCCCTTGTGAAGATGTCCTTGACTCCCCAGCAACGGCGCCATAAAATCAGTTGCTTAGCCCAAAATATATCGAGCCTGTTGGGGAACCCCAAGAGGAAGGTATGATGAGCACAGTAGCAAGTTTTCCCTCAGTTATGAAACCAACGTTATCAATCCAGTAGGAGCAAGGAAACACCTCAAAGGTGTTGTTAGCTGGACTTTGGCAGGGCTCACTACCGGTGCCAGCAGCAACGTGGAAACCTGCACAACACAACCACAAAACTTTGCCCCAACTTGCGATGAGGTTGTCAATCTCACCGGTTTTGCTGAAAACAAAGGATTAAACGTATCGAGTGGAAGAAAGTAATAGTTTGTAGAAAGTAAACAGAAAACAGTAAACAGTTGATTGTAGATTGATGATAAAAGAAAAGACCGGGGTCCATAGTTCACTAGTGGTGGCTCTCCTTAAGATAGATGACATGTTGGGTGAACAAATTACAGCGGGGCAATTGACAAACATCATGAAAGCATACATGCATATACTAATCATCTTGACTCCTTTGAGACTTGATTGGGCATTACAACATTATACATAGACCGCCATCCAACTGCATCTATGACTAATAATCCACCTTCAGGTTATCATCCGAACCCCCTCTAGTATTAAGTTACAAGCAACAAATTATTGCTTTACGAATTGCGTGTAAAGTAAACAACACGATTGTTCTATGAACAAAGGATTGTTGTTTTGTCCCTAGTAGCAACATCACATCTAGTACATTAGAGATTTCTGTCACTTCCCCAGATTACTAGAGGCATGAACCCACTATCGAGCATAAATACTAACTCTTGGAGTTGCTAGCATCTACTTGGCCAAGATAGCTACTAACAACGGAAAGCATGCAAGATCACAAATAACAAAGACATGATAGAATCAATAATCCTGAAATAGCATCTCAATATCCATCGAATCCCCACAAACACAACATGTAGAATTACAAATAGATGATCTTGGTCATGAACGGAGCTCACAAGATCTAAACATGATAGCACAAAGGAGGAGAACCAGCCATCTAGCTGCTACATGGACCCGTAGTCTAGAGATGAACTACTCACGCATCACACCGGAGGCTTGCATGGTGATGAAGAAGGCCTCCAGGGTGAAATCTCCCCTCTGGTAGAGTGCCGGGAAGAGCTTAAGATCCCTCCCGATCTAGGGATGGGGATGACGGCGTCTACAAACTCTTTCGTGGAATTTTGATCGGGTACTTAGGGTTTCTGTATCGGAGGCATCTTATAGGCAAAAGGGGAGGCCGAGGGGGTGTCGGAGGCGGCCAGACCACCCCCTGGCACAGGTCAGGCTGGGCTGCACGGCCAGGTGGTGTGGCGGCCCCCTGGCCCCTCTCCGTCTCGTATTCTGGCTCAGTGTGTCCCTCGGTGAAAAACTGACTTTAGATTTTGTCCCGTCCAATTACGAGAATATTCATTTTCTGACTTTCCTGAAACCAAAAACAGCATAAAACAGGCAGCTGGCACTGTGGCTCTTGTTAATAGGTTAGTCCAAGAAAGTGTATAGAAAGTACTCCAAAGTGTGGACAAAACATAAGAAAGTGGATAAAACCAAGCATGGAACATCAAAAATTATGGATACGTTAGAAATGTATCATAAAGCATGCGTCATAGTTGATATGGTGCCCTATTGATGCTCGCCTTTGAAGCTACACCAATTCACGTGATGATTGGTCTTGGTGTAGTGGACCTGGTTCATGTAATCACCAAAACGACTCGTGAGATGTTGGTTTTGAGTGGGAGTTCATGTAGCAATATAATTAAAGTTGAACTCAATTTATCATAAACTAAATTAGAGTGAATTTGCATAATTTGTTGTACTACCTTATGATTAGTTATAATTTAGATACTAGAACTATAGAATTCTGGATATTTACTTTACGAACTGGCATCGTATTGTTTTGAGTGTCAATCTAAAGTTTAGAAGTCCTATTGCAAACTTTCAGCAAACTACATTTAGTCCATGAGTTTAATAAATAATATTAACTCAAGAGTAACAATTCTAGTGTTAGTATCTAAGTATCATGCTTGCCTCCATGATTCTTGATATTGAAAAGTTGTTTTAGTATCAAGGTTATCTAGGAGCTGAAGGATTGTTTTAGAAACCGTCATGTGTGAAAGATATTGTGATATCCGAAACAATGTCTTGGTTGCAATATGATAGAGTATAATTTAGCAAAATACATGTTCTCATATTGTATGAGAATTTGCGAAGGTTGAAGACGCTAGGCGTCCTAATCTCCCAAAAGGTTTTTGGAACTAACATTGTACTCGTGATTCACCCTTATAAACTATAGTACCTTGATCATAAAATTTGTCATGATAACGATGAATAGAAGATGTAGGTAAATTGTTTACTACACTAAAATATTACTAAAGAATGGATTGTGAAAGAATGCCAAACATTTGATGATGGTGATCTACTTCAAAAGTGCAAGTCCAAGATATTAGTAGTTGACTAACAAGCTTTGAGACTAAGTGTCATGTGTATGGCACCACTATTGATGTTGATAGATTTTTTTAAAAATAAAAGGAAATGCTAAAATATAATCTAGAAAATATTTGGCAGCAAAGAAAAAGACTAGAAATGTCCAGCTTAGGTATATATATGATATACATGTTATGGATGTATTCTTTACTTGTTAAAAAATGTGGTTCTTGGGTATTGTATACCGAATTTGTTGGTGTGAAGTGTCATATAAAACAACGTAATTCATGAACTGCACTGGCCTAAGTAACTACCAAGAGAATATGTGATGATGTTCATTGAAAATGAATAAAGTGTTGTTGTGTTTTTAGTTGACATCAAATCTTGCCTTCAAGATTTGTTTTAATAATTATTAATTTGTTCAGGTATTATGAGAACAAAGGTTGTTCAAATAATGACCATATTCCATAGAAGATGGATGAACTTTTACAAGTCTAGTTAGAGAAATCACGTCCATAAAAACTAGTGCTAAAATGTTGCAAGACAAATGATTAAAAAATCACTTATGAAGTGTCATCGGCGTTTAAATTATATTGGAAATAAAACATGAAGAAACTCCATGTTGATGGAATTTTGGAGTATTTTGATTTTTTAATCAAATGATGCCTGTGAGACTTTCCTAGAGATAATTGAAACTTTGTTCAAAGGCCAAATAAGAATGAACGACTAAATTATTGGACATTATGCATGTTGATGTATATAGTCCATTATGTGTAGCCATGTGCGGTGGATCTTTTAACTTTATATACTTTCTTCGAAAATTTGAGTGGATATATGTGTATATTTACTCAATAAGGAAGAAGTATGAAACATTTGAAAAATGTTTAAAGACTTTCAATATGAAGTGGATAATCATTGTAATAAGAAAATAAAGAATTTGTGATTAGATCATAAAGGAAGATATTTGAGTTACAAGTTTAGCAAAACACCTAAGATTTGATTAGCATTCTATGGATTTGCATTTCCCGATAAACCATAGGAGTATGTAGTGTTCAAGATATGGAATCGAACCTTGTTTGACATGGTAAGATCAAAGGTGTCATTTACAAAACTTCCATTATGTTTTAAGGATTAAAACTTTAGAGATTTCCGCTTTTACAATGAAAAGAGCACCATCATGATCCGCTGAAATGACACCATATGAGTTATGGCTTGGGACAAAACCCAAGTTGTTTTTTCTTAAAAATTTGGTATTCTAGGCATAAATAAAATGTTTACAACCAAAGTCAGATAAGCACATCTTTGTAGGCTATCCCAAAGCAACAGTTGGGTATTCCTCCATAACACCGAAGACAAAAGAGTTTGTCACTTGGAACATCAAGTTTCTTGAGAAGGATTTTTTTGAAAGTTAAGTGGGAGGATAATATAAATGTGATTAGGTTGATGAACTTATGCAACATGTGGTGAGTTGTGTAGCACCGGAAAGTGTCCCAGAGGCAGCCAAAATGCTCATGTCTCACGTGACTACAAAGGTTGTGATCTCGGAGATTAGAGTTCCTATTGAACCGTGTAGGTTGGGTAACAATCAAATAGTGAAATTTAATAAACAAGTCGTTATTGTTTTGACAATGATGAACCGACTGCATGCAAAGAAGCGATGATGGGACCTGACTCCAGAAAGTGACTAGAAGTCATAAAATCCATGGTAGTTTCCATACACGAGAAATCAAAATTTTGAACTTGAAAGACCCTCCGAAAAGGCATGAAGCCTATTGGTCGTATTTGGATCTATAAAGAAAAACATGGATGTTTCACATTTATGAAATAGTCGACATGTTGGAAAAGAGTTTACGACAATGTTCATGGAGTTGACTATGACAAGATTTGATATTTCATAGCGATATTTAGTCTGAACGGATTAATGTAGCAACCACTACATATGTAAATTTTGGTATATATGGTAGTTGAACAAACAAAACAAAGTTCTTCTAATAGAATTGTTACCTAAGATGTCTACATGACATGGTCTGAAGGGTTTTGTTAATTCAAAGGATGCTAAAAGGGCATGCAAACTTCAATGGTTGAAGTAAGAATGACGGAGTTGGAATCTTCACTGTGATGAAACTGTTAAAATGTATAATTTTATCAAAGATGATGAAGATGCTTGCATTTTCAAGAAATTAAATGGGAGCGCCGAGACATATTTATAATACATTATGTAGAGACATGTTGTTGATTGGAAATGATGTATGTTTTATTGACACAGATAAAGAATTTCAATAAATTTTGTTGGGCCATGTAGAGAAAAACAAAACTTTTCCCCTACACGGTACTCCCAAGATCCAGCTCAGGTGATAGGCCACGAGATTTACCACTACATGCGCAGGTGAAGATTGTTGATGAAGTGCGTCAGCTGATTCCGTGCCGAACGACCCCTTGTACGACACGTACAGATCCCCACGAACTCCATCGTCTCTAGCGTCGCACGTGCAACGCCTCTATCAGTATCCACATGTATCCAGGGAATCTTTAGGCAGAGGATTGCTAGATCATGTCTAGCCCGAAGTGGGGGTGGAGAAAATAACGGCTAGGTCAGGGACTATCCCTTGTCACTCCACTTATATACACTTCTAGCTGGGCTCAATGCTTGAGGCCCATTTATGTCGTATCCCAATCTTCCATATGGATCGAATCCACATGGGCTCCTTACCCTTAAGTGTGTGACCCTGTAGGTTCATGTACACCTGGACATGACATGAGTCAGGACTCCGAGTTGATAGTAGCGGTCTCTAGCAAGACGTGCCAACTCCCAAGCGCCATAAAGTCAGAAGACAAAATTTTCTCAATGTGACTTTCGTCCAAGTCCCTTTTCCTCACGATATATCTTGTCAAGCTATAGGGGAGTTGTTGTCATCCCTTTAATAACCCGACTCTCTCTTCTCGTTCCATGATATACGATTCACTGGACTAACACTTAGTCCGACTCCTTGGTTAACACTTAACCAAGTCGCGCATGGCCATGCTTATGAATCATATTACACGAGAGGTCCCAGAGAATATTTCTCCATTACGGAGGGGCAAATCCCATCTTGGTAATCCATGTCACGGAGCTTGATTCACAACAAACCCGAACTTTACCTTTATAACTGCCCATTTACGGATCAACGTTTGATAGAACCTAAGTTGGCGATCCACAACTCGGATCATGCAATCACCTCAGGCCAAAGGATTCCATTGCTTGAGACTGCAAATGACAACATGCTTGTTACATATCAACTGTGGGTCAGTCCGATTCGCTAAACTCTTTAGCTGAACCAGTGTAAGTCGGAATAGCATCACCATGCCCGTAACAAGTGGAATCATGTCATCAGCCGACTTGCACATTGGTCTAAGTTGTGTATCTAGCACAACCTCAATGAACAAGGACATCTAGTATGAACAACATGAATATAAAGTTCTACAACTGAATCACATATTCAATGATATATATTTGATGTTCATACTATCATACTAAGACAACTTATTAACTTTATGAATACATTGGGGAATATCATCATACTCCCTTCGTCCTAAAAAGGATGTCTCAAGTTTGTCTAAAATTAGATGTATCTAGACACTATTTAGTATATAGATACATCTAAATTCAAACAAACTTAAGACATTCTTTTTGGGACGAAGGGAGTACATGATTTCCTCTATGGCATATTCCCAACAGTCTCCCACTTGCACTAGAATCAATCATCCTGACATCACATGTCTAGGCATCTAATGCCCATGGCTCTTACGTGTGCCTCATGCTTAGGCTATGGCAGCGGCTTTGTCAAAGGATCTGCAACGTTTGCATCAATGTGTACCTTGCATAACTTTATATCACCTTGATCCACAAACTGGTGAATCAGGTGGTACCGCATGATTATATGTTTGTTTTTCTAGTGTTGTCTAGGTTCCTTGGCTTGTATAATAGCACCATTGTTGTCACAATACACATCTAACAGATTGGATGAGCCCTGAACCACACCAAGATCCATCAGGAAGTTCCTGATCCAAACAGCTTCCTTTGCCGCCTTCGAGGCAACAATATACTCAGCCGGTATTGTAGATGCAGACATAGTCTCTTGCTTGGAACTCTTCTAGCTCACAGCCCCTCTGTTCATTACGAACACGTGCCCAGATTGCGAACGAGAATCATCAGAGTCAGTAAGGTAAAACTTGCATCCCTGTAACCCTTTACACTGAGTTCAACCTCACCTCCATAAACTAGGAACACATCCTTAGTCCTTCTCAAGTACTTAAGGATGTTCTTAACCGCTGCCTAATGGATCTCTCCAGGGTCAGCCTGATATCTGCTCACAACACTTCGAGCATAGGAAACATCTAGCCTAGTACAAATCATGGCATACATGATGGATCCGACTGCCGAAGCATACGAAATCGCACTCATCCGACTTCGCTCATTAGTTGTCGAAGGACATTGAGTCTTGCTAAGTTTTACACCATGGGACATTGGTAAGAACCCCTTCTTAGACGATTCCATGTTGAACTTCTTCAACACTTTGTCCAAATATGTACTATGACTCAATCCGATGAGCCGCCTTGATCTATCTTTGTAGATCCGGATTCCTAGTATGTAAGTCGCCTCACCCAAGCCCTTCATCAAAAAAATATTTTCCAATGATTCCTTGGTTCCTTGCATATCAAAATATTTCCTATGCTCTAAATGTTATGAGCATATACCAGGATGACTCATAAGATGATCATTGGATGATAGTAATGATATTCTTATGAGCTTTGGAAGAACTAAGAATATGTTATGTATAGGTGACAAATAGTTCATTATAAAGTGTTACTTTGATACTAGTTTTGTCACAAGATATAAATTAAATCTATCTCAATTTAAACTATGGGTGGCATAATGTAATGGAAAGGACGTTCCATGATGGATTTAGATGAGTTCCAAAGTTAAGAAATTGTGACGGATACTACAACAAAAGGCTAAGTATATGACTGCTATACTAGTAGCAAAGGAGGGCATTTGTGTTAAGTAGTTTGTCATCAAACTTGGTGTGGATCACAGTGGGATAGTACTATGAAGATATATTGTACGGCATAATATAAAAATGTTTTAACCCAAAGGAACTAAAGGTCTCACCAAAGGACTAAATTTATACAATTCCATCTCATTTGAGAATGAGTGATGCATAGAGACGCAAAGGCATACAAATACACACGGATCTAAAAGTGTCAGATCCAGAAATTATGTTAACCACTAGCAAACACGTATATACAACACTAGAAAGCCATAGGTGTTGAATGCGCAAGTTTACAAACTAGATTATTGACTCTGGAGCAATTGGGAGACTAAAGGGAATATGCCCAAGAGGCAATAATAAAGTGGTTATTATCTTATTCCATTTTTATGATAAAAGTTTATTTCTCATGCTATAATTGTGTTAATTGGAAACGTTAATACATGTGTGTTTAATAAACAAATAAAGAGCCCCTAGTTATGCCTCTCATATAAACTAGCTCATTGATTAACAAGATGATCAAGGTTTCCTGATCATGGACAATGGATGTTATTAATAGTGAGGTCACGACATTGGTGGAATGATGTGGTGAACATTCACACAAAGTATAGTAATATGATCAAAGTCATTATGTTTACTTTGCTATAACATCATGCAAAGTAACTTTAGTACTTAGACCATGAGATCATGCCAATCACTAACACCGGAAGAGTAACTTGTTAACATCAAACGTCACACCATAACAGGGCGACAATAAAGGTGGGTTCAGATACTCCAAAACTGTTATGTAGAGGCTCATAGATCAAGAGTGGTATTTTTCCATGCCGATGATGGAGAGATATACTCAGGGCCCTCTCGGTAATATCATATTGACAGAGCTTGCAAGCAAGTGATAAGATCACTAAGAATGTTATATCACGGGAACGAGAAAAGAGTACTTGTCGGTAATGAGATCAAACTAGGCATAGGGATAACGATGATCAGATCCCAGACATGTAATATATCGCGAGATAAATGAATTTAGTTACAATGTCAAAGGTTCTCACAATCACTAGAGTCATCGTTGAATGTGTGGGAGTTATTATGGATCTCCTGATCCCGCTGCTGATTATTGATCAGAGAGGGGTCTCGATCATGTTTGCATCATTCACGAACCGTAGGGTGATACACTTAATATATACCGATACCAAATGGAGTAGATATAATACCAGAGAAAGGATTTGAAAGCGCTGGGATTATTTCGATGGACATCGGAATTGTTACGGGTCAAATTGGTGAAAATGGTTTCAGATGTGATATCGGAATATTGTAAGGGGTTTTATGTATTTGTTTGTTAATTAAATTAATTAACAAAATTATAAATAAAATAAATAAAAATGGTTTTTATTTAATGAGAGCTTGCATTAAATTTGCTGGAAAATTAATGCAAAGTGAGTGGACTTTGTGTTAATGGGAGTGGGCTTAGTGGAAGCTCCACTCACCATTATGGAGGGAGAGGTGGGGGCACCACCATGCCCATGCGCATGACCCCTTGGGGGCTGCCCCTCTGCCTATAAAAGGAGAGCCCATCCTCCTCCACTCTCATACCTCTTCGTGAAGGATCTCTCTTCCCCTCTAGTAAATTCCACCATAGCTTCGGATTAGCGAAGTACATGTTCTTGGTGGTTTCTCTAGAACGATCTACTGCTTTCGCTACTTTGCTGGAGCGAGGACTCAGAGGTTGTCAGGGTGCTGGAAGTGTGTGCGATCACGGATGCACTACTACTTTGTGGCGCTGGACTTCAACTGGATCTTGAGATCAGGAAGTGTACGACTACATCATCCATGAAATCAAATTTCATTAACAAAGGATTTGGTCTTCGAGGGTAAGATCTTTATGGATGTATATCCACCCTTTGATTGTATCTAGGTAGATAGATCTTGGTGCTTAGTTGTTCATATCATAGGAATGTTTTTGTTTTCTATGCTACGAACCCAAT
Source organism: Avena eriantha (assembly GCA_910589775.1). Taxonomy (NCBI): domain Eukaryota; kingdom Viridiplantae; phylum Streptophyta; class Magnoliopsida; order Poales; family Poaceae; genus Avena; species Avena eriantha. Next base: position 272,655,855 of record OU342740.1, on the reverse strand, counting down.
ATTAAGTGGGGGTGACGACACAGGGAAGTCCAAAGTCTTATATTTTTGGGTGAAAATCCAAAGTCTAGCCTTAATTGGTTGTGTATGGCAATGGGCTTATTGAAGCTTTGTTTTTAGGAGCGGGGACTTTCTCCAAGGTAAAAATCTAAGATCTATGATCAGGCGACAACGACGCTTGTGCACCGTTCCTTTCTTGGAGGTGTTGCTTTTGGAGAAGCTGGACTTATGGTGCTATCATGGTGGTGTTAGTACGGAATAAATCATTCTAGAGGGACTTTTCTTTTTTGTATTTTTTCTTCTTTTTTGGGGTTGTGTGCATTCGTAATGCCACTAGGGCAATGCATTATTATAGAGGCTGGGTGTAATTATTTTTTGGTGATATTGATATATGATCTTTGTAAAAAAACAAATAAAAAGAAAAAATATTTTCCTAACTACACCAGAAGGCTCGCGGTGTCAAAATATGGAGACTAAGCCTCCCTACGTTAGGAAAATAAATCCCTTGTAGCCATCTCTAGATGCATGCTACCGCCATCAACAATTTGCGGTCCTCCTGACCCTAAAGAACAAACCAAATATGGACCCAATATACATAAGTATTGAACCAAAACAAGAGAGTTAACATTCCCTTATATATAAAAGTTAACACCATTATGCTAAATCCATAATGACCAACGTAGAACATAAACTCCAACCAATATGAACATACAAAACATAGTTGAGAGCCCCACTCAGCGAATTACAGAACATATTAGAACATATTAGCAACGCCTCGAGGAAGTGATGGGTTGGATGCCACTTGTACTACATGCCACATGTTACTTAGAAAATGATAATTAGAAAATTAATAATTGATTAATCATGACTACAAGAGCTATACTTAAAGTTCCCTTCAAAATTCCATGTAGAAAAATATTTTGGTCAATAGGATGCTCCGTGCATATACTACATGAAATCTTATTTCTTAGGGGGATTTTTGGATTCCAAAGTTATTTAATTGGAATTGGATTATATGAATGTGACAATTTCGTTTGATAAAATATTGGTCATATTGATGCAAAAATACATCTTAAGTTGTCATAGTGGTCTTGTAATTGTATATGTCTAATACGATCATATAAGTTGCTACATGCAATTTTGGCCGATCAGAAGTCGGTGAAAAGCAATGTTTGGCTTGTCGAGTTGGATAGCCAAAATATTCTTTGTCTTCTCCACTCCAATACGGTAAGAAGGCCATAGAAAAAGTACTTGTTGTGAACCTTACAAGCTCACCGATGACATTAGAGAAGGCACTACCGATATAAGAACTAGTGGAATGGATAATACGCCCAATCCATATTCTCCTGCCATTTGGACATTTAACTTACTATCACAAAAAACACATTATTTCATGTTAGGATAACCACCTCAAGTGGGTTGCGATGAGAGTAACTTGTAGCATTTTAGGCAGTCCAACATAAGCAAGATCCACCACCCATTGGAGTGATTCCATGAGGCATGTTGAAATTTTCACATGAGAAAAGGAGATGTTTAGCCTTCCATCCAACAACCACCAACATTAGCCTCCATAGATAAAACAAATAGAGAAGAGGTAGGAGACAAAAACTAAAGGAGGTTGTTTTCCATCAAGCAAGATGAGTCCCTCCTCAAGGTTGTGAAGTTGAGATACATGATATTATTATCTTCAAGATGTGGGTCCACCATAGGTGGTGAGATTATTCCATTCTCTAGCACAAAGCACCGAACCTTACTATTTCTATTCAAGATGATGAAATTATTATTTATGAGAGCCCTTACTATCCATAGAAACCCTTGATGTATCCTATAATCAGAGTAAATACGATTTTTCGAAGGTCTCGATGCATTTGGCTATCCACTTCTTCCTGATTATTTCTGGTCGTGCGATGGAGGCCAAGGAGGACATGCGTATCCATCATAGAGGAGCCTCCCTCTCCAGGTATATGGTCCCATCGTGGGTCAGGCGCAAGATTCCCCGATGGCCCTCTCGCATGCGGCCCTGTCTTGCCATGCATCACTAGACGTGGACTGAGCCCGCGCCCTTGGTATAGCTTCACCGACCCTAGGTATGAGCGTGCTGGGTGAGAGGCGTTCGTGGGGAGGGAGAGTTCCGCACCCGCTGGGTGTGGGTCCCGACGCGGTTCGAGCTTGCTTCTCTAGGTTGTGGCCGTGTGCGGCTCCTCGCGGCGAGATCGTGCGATGGGTCCCCTAAGTGCGGGAGAGACGCTCTCACATACGACCCGTACGCGAACTTACGACTATATTCCATGACTCCCTTACGTGCATAGTACCATAGATCATTTTGTGACAGTGGCACGATGCAATGCTTTCTGTCAGTTTGCCACATACCCCAGAGTTTTATGACATGCCTTGCACGTTGCTCCTTTTAGACTTTCCCACCAACGAATTGGGAATTAAACACCTTTCCCGATTGCCTTAGTTAGGTTCTATCCTCTCCCTACCTCCACCGTGTTGTGGTTTATCTTTGTGGTCAGCTCCGTGCATCGCTCTGATGACCACACCCGGAGCTGGCATTGCAGCTGGCCACGAGCGTGAGCCAAAACAGATCGTGATGATCTTCTTTCTTCTCCTTATCCAAACAAAGCCCCACCACACCAAAACATGGCGTGCTGTCCATGTTCACCCACCTATGCAACTCCGATGACTTTTCCTGCAGCGGCCGATGGTGACGGATCACGGACCTGGCCAGGAACAATGATTAGTTTTCCGCTTGGTATCTTGCTCATCCGCCACCGTCCAGCCAGTGGTGGCGGCTGTCAAGAGTGTGGACAACAAATCAAATCGTTTTATATGCGACGTGTGGCCCATTGCCCATAGGTAGTGGCGGGAGGAGAGTGCTTCTTCCTTGAGCTCCATGGTTTTGATGCTACCACCGCACGGGTTAACCCTTACTTCCCGCACCTCGGCGCGGTCGTAGGCTAGGGAAGGCTCATCTTCCACTACCTCTAGCAGTATAGTATAGCACTCTCGATCGGTAAGCCTCTCTATCCTTAATCTTACATTTTCTACGAAGCAAGATCCATTGTAAACTAAATATCGTCAAAATTAAAAACTGTTGAAAATAGATGACATCCAAAAGCAAGACACGTTGAAAACCGAGCACATGGAAAAGCAAAACCGTTGAAAATGAAAGGCAAAGAACGGGCTAAGAAGAAAATGTGAAAGGGAAAACAAAGAGGAAGACGACCAAAAACAATAACATGAAAAATTAGTAGAGAGCAAGAAGGAAAAACGGTGTTTGAGAAAAAATTGAAACACAAAGGAACTAGAAAAAGCAGAGAAGGAGAAGAGGTATGCTCGTCCAAATGACCTGACTTTTCCATATATAAGAGTGTCTGTGATGTGTGGATTTCGTCCTAGGCATCACGCGTGCCTAAATACAAGACCCCTACCTACAAAGACCTCAATGCCCAAGACTTGGAGGCTTGCACCCAGAATCTCTCAAGCAACCAGCCCCGTGGGGCTGCAAGACGGCTCTCTAGAGATTCCTAAAGACCAGACGTACATGCAAGGGAGATCAAGGAGCGTGACTAAGGGAAACTCTTACACCACCTACGACTATATATACTTGAAGATATTTAACTAAAGGGGACACGCCATAATCGCCAAAGTCAAAGTGTTTAGCATTAGTCATAAACCCTAGATTCATCTAGTCTTGCCGAGTCCTGTTATAAACCCACCAAGATCATATTTTAGCCACACTGTATGATCTCTTGATCATATTATGAATAAAGTCTAAAGGAATACTCCTCATTATACACATACCTTTATCTCTGAGATCCAAACCTGCTATCCTGAGCCGATTGCCAAACAAATAAACTCTCTTTCGATCTTTAGAAGTGAGTCTTATGTAGGATCGTGAAAACAATCCTTCATCAGTTGGCACGCTAGGAAGGGGGTGTATCCATCATGAAGGATCTACCTCACCGGTAGAGGAGGTCACCACTGGCATCCTCCACGCTAGGAACTTGGGGGCAGCCACTGGCCTTCGAGTCTCTAGTGAAAAGTTAGGGTTTAGGATTTTGATTTGTTTCTTGCATGCATTTTTATGAAAATGATGATCATGAATGCACAAACAAAACCCTAATTAGTATTTAACTAAAACTAGGGCATTATATTAGTCTAAGTTGTGTGTCCAACAAAACCTCAAAAACCAAGGATATCTAGTATGAACGACATGAATATATAGTTCCACAAACTAATCACATATGCAATGATACATATCAAATGTTCATACTAGGACAACTTAATAACTTTATGAATATATTGGGAATTACATCATACATGATTTCCTCTAGGGCATATTACCGATAGTTATTTGGATCTTATCCATGTGAGGTTTTAGAGCTTGTGGTTGTCTTTATATTTTTTGGATTCTACTCGTCGTTATCTTTCCAACAAAGCTGGTTTCATCCCATTTAGAGTTCGGATGCTTAAGTTATCGTAGTTATGGTTTCAGTTGGTTGCCATGATCGGTAGTACCGCCGATCCACCGGAAGTACCGCTAGGCCATTCTTGGAGCCGGTAGTTCTGATGGACCACCGGTAGTTCCGGCCAGGGGGTTTTATAGCCCAGAACTTCCGAGCCTTGTTTTGGTCTATTTCCACCAAGCTCAGGAATCCGCTTAGTATGCGTTCAGTATATGGAGTTCCTTTTAGCGGAACTTCGTCGAAAGTTTGCCAAAAGTACCGGCCAGAAGTTCTGGCTAGGCACTGGCGGAACTTTCGACATTAACTTTTTGGCAGCTTTCACGGCTTTGGAGCCATTGGAACAAGCCTCACCAGAAGTTCCGGTCCACCATCGTAGTACCGTTGAGCATCGTGAAAACTGGTAACGGTTCGATTTGAAGGGTGTTATTGAAGGATCCCTTCTTCCTCCCCTCTACCTAACCTTTTGAGCTCTTATTATCTCTCCTCCTCCATTGTAGTCTTCCTGATCTTGTCCTCTCCTCTCCCCCTCCTATGGTTTTTGCATCTTTTTAAGGGATTTGAGAGAGGAGGTCTAGATCTACAACCCCACCAAATCAAATACCTTGTTTGTAAAGGAATCCTTGGGATCTAGATCTTGAAGAATTTGGTGTTCTCTTCTCTTGTTCTTCCTCTATTATTCCCCAAATAACTTTTGTAGCTTTGCTGGAATTTGAGAGTGAAGGACTTGCCTTCATTTGGTGCATGGGTTTGAGTTCTCCATAGAGATTTAACGTGTTAAAGGTTGTGGGATTGTCACTCTTGGGTTCTTGGAACCCTAGAAGGTTGTGTGGTAGTGGTGGTGGTTCTCTTGGGACCTCCAATTGAGTTGTGAAGATTCCTCAAGATAGAGGCCTTGGTGGTGATTCTTAGGAGCCACCAATTGAGTTGTGGAGATTGCCTCAATCTTGTATGGGTTTGGTGACCACTCTCAATTGTCCCATAGTGGCTAGAGTTCCTTCCTTTTGTGGTGCGCACTCGGGAGAATAAGGGGAGCCTTCTGTGGCATCGGGGAGTAGTGTGACTTCGCATCTTGGAGTGAGGCCTTGTGTGGCATTGGGTGAGCATCAAGTCACCAGACCTTAACATGAGCCATTTGTGATGTTCGGGGAGCATTACACCATCACACCTCTCCAACAAAGACGTAGCTTCTTTGGAAGTGAATTTCAGGATAAAATTATCATCCTCGCGTCTATCGGTTATCTCTATATCCGAGCCTTTTACTTCTGCAATTTATATTATGATAGCCATCGTGTTTGAAGTAATCTATCTTGGTATCACCTTGTTACTTGCCTTGCTTAGCATAGATTGATGGTGCACTTAGTTGAACCTAGTAAATTCTGGTTTTGTTCTTGATAAATTAAATGCTAGTTTTATTCCACATTTATTAGAGCCTAAACTAAAATTATTTTAAACATCCATTCACCCCCTCTAGGCGACATCCTTTGTTCTACCACTTACCCCTATATGGAAATTATTATTTGGAAATTTTTCCTAAATACAAGTTTTTTGCTTGGTTAATCTTGCAAAAAAGAATTTATAGCTCGAAGAGGTTGGTTGAATTGTAGAAATTGCCCTCTATTTAACCAAGTTAAGAGTCGGCATCTCATCTTCTCTTCAACTATTGCTTTTCGCTTCGTATTTAGAATTCTATCTTTCCTTGGTTTGGGCAACATGATAAATAAAGCTGGCGTGAAAGATTGGTGGATGAAGATAGCCTTGGGGAAAGACAACTCCCGAAAGGCTATGGCCTTTTTTGCTTATGCTTGTGCCTTGAGAAGTTTGGAAAGAGAGAAAGTGAGTGTCTTCCATCACCACGTCCCTCCAGCCCCTTTAATCATTGCAAAGATCGAAGAAGAGGATTTCCCCAGCCCATTTAATCATTGTATAAATCAAAGAGAAGGCTAGATTATGCATCTGAGTAACGTAATACCACGAGACTAGACTTGTATTTGAGTAATACAACACGAGGAGAGTAGACTTGTATTCAAAGTCCTAGGATTTGTTCCTAGAATTTATTTCTAAAACTTCTTCTTAATTAATGAAAACTTCTTAATTACTCCTCCGATCCAAATTAATTGACTCGAATTTGTCTAGATGGATTGGAGGGTGTAATGAAAACGGTAAATTATTTTCCTTGTTGCAAAAGAAATGAGTTTGTCCCAAACTTATCCTATAATATGGTGCCCACGTATAGCTACGGAAATTGAAAAACAATTGGTTAAACACACCAAATATATATCACAATCCACTGAAATGCCAATCCATAAACGAGGACCAACTCTGTTCCGGTGATGGAAGACCGAGAAGAAGATGTATCTATTTTTCTTCGAGAAAAAGCTTGCGATATTCTATATCATAATCCACTGAAATACCAATCAATAATAGGTTCATTCACGGCCCAAAAGAACCTATTACGAAAAACACATGAAAACAAAATAAAAAAATTCTGAACGAAAAATTTCGCATGAATATCCGGATATTACATGCAAAAATGAACATTTTATGTGTGTTTTGTAAAAAGACAAAAAATGTTTGTGAATAGTCACATTGAAGCACCGAATTTGTCTTGTTTATAAGAGACACAAAAAATGTTCATTTTTCCTGAAAACCTGTGTACGTATATATGATGTCCGGATGTACATGAAAAAGATTCTATTTTTTTGACATAGTGTTAAAATATGTTTTGAAAGCCGAATCCGTTGCAGCTAGCCCTACTTTATGTTGAACGCAACGAATTGCGGGTACCAGCTTTGCGATTTTTTTTAAATAATATACTTTTTTAATTAATTTAACAAGTGTTGTGCGCATCTAGGATATTACACATCTAGGTATTTATCGGCGAGGGCGTCGCCGAATAAGTTCCATTCGGCTAGGGTCTAGCCGACTGAAGGAATCGGCGTGGGCCTGACCAATTCAGTGCCATTCGGTCACAGCCTCGCCGATTGCAGCTGCGACCATGGGGCCGCGGGGCCCGCCTGGCCGAGTGCGCCCACTCGGCGAGACGCAGACCGAGTACTTCTTTCGGCATGGCCCTGGCCGAAATGATGCCATCAGGACCACAACGCGTGCGCCGCCCCCCGCTCCTCTCCTTCTACCTCCCGCGCGTTGCTTCCTTCTCTCTCTCCTGCCTCGCGCGAGCTCGCGTCCCTGCAGCTATTTTGCCCGATTTAGCACAGATTAACCAGTAAATCTTCCTTCTAAAACCACTATAGAGATAGGGAAACCCCGATCTACTGATGGGTTAGCTCAGGAATCGATTCGGTGGTGTTTTTTTGAGGGATTGGTGGTGGTGATGCGGTGGAGCAATGGCAATGGTGGTGCTATGCTGAAGCTTGGAGCTGGGGCGTTTGTGAGCTGCACCGTGCTACTTCTTTGGTGAACCGAGGCTGTTGTACCGAGTGGCTTCTCACGTTTCAAGGATAAACTCTAATCCCTCGTTAATCACAGTTATTGTATATGGTTATGTGGCTACTCGGACTGTGGTTAGGAGGCTATTAGAATAGTTAGAAGGGTTTTAGTATATTATTTAGAATATTTGCGGATAGTTGTACATAGTTTTATTTATAATAGGTGGATTTGTATAAAGAATTGGTAGGTGGATTTGTAGGAATATTAGCCAGACTATTATTTAGAATATTTGCGAATAGTTGTACATAGTTTTATTTAGAATAGTGAATTTGTAGAACGGTTTGGCAGGTGGATTTATAGGAATATTAGCCAGACTATTAGTATATTATTTAGAATATTTATGTACTGTCGATAATTAATTATTTAGATTGATTTTTTTATGTCAGCAGAGATGTCGAATGTAGTGAAGTTCGTGTTTTACTATGGTCCTGATAATATTCAATACTATGAATATGGAGCAGATTTGCGTGAGTTTCATTTTACGGAGTTGGATTTGACTGCCCCTCAAACCTGGAGTGTTTGTCAGTTGAAGGAATGGTTGACGGACTATTTAGGATATAATCTCGAAACTTACACCGTCAGTGTCCAAGCATTATGAACAAAGTCTACCAAGAAAATTTTCTGGATTTTGAAGGATGTAGATCATAACAGAGATTGGTTTAAATGGTTAAAAGGTTGCCAGGACAGGCATATACACCCTGTTGCACTAGTGCTTCCTGTCTTGAATGAGATCAATCCGCAAGCATCTGAAGGTGGACATGATCCTGGCCATAGTGTTGAATCTAGTGGCAGGACGTACTCTGTGTCCAATGCTGGAGCTGTGTAACACCCTCGAATCGGCCCTATGCCGATTTTAGCGCTTCCCGCCAAACCCGCATAGAAACGATTCAAGGACGCCCACCAGGCACTTGCGTGCGGGTGGAGAACGAAGTAATACCATTACACATTAGTCCACGATGGAACCCACACAACATAATATATATACAACAACGACTCCATAAGTCAAGAATACAGATACACTATACAAAGATCCAAATCACCTTGAAAACGATAGAGCGTCCGAATACAGACAAGATGCAAATGGGGCTGAGAGCCCTAAAGAATAACCAATGGCGTTCATAACCCTGCCCAGGCTAAGCCGGAAGGGTAACCCTGCTAACGACGTCGATCTCAAACCTGCTAAAACAAAAGGGGTGCCGACAAAGGGCAAAGGAAAAAGAGGAGCGTCAGTACTGAGGCCAGTACACGGCGAGGCTAGAATTCGGCGGCTCTCGCCTACACAGGTATGGTAGGCTGAAGCGGCAGCGCAGCGACACTAAACAACCTATAGAGACTCGATACAACTGGCGGTTATTAGAGAGGGGTAAGAAAGACCTATTCGGATGCTAACACCAGTTATTGGAATTTTTATTATCCATTCCATTATAGTGAAATTGATTACTTGTCACATATTAAGTCAAATTTATAACACTACTTTAGTTATGCTTGTCTATGATCGAGATACTGTGCTCCAAGTCGTCCATAACCGCGGACACGACTTTCAGAAAGTTTTACCTTGCAGGGGTGCACAAATAGCAACACACACTTGATCAACCTCGGAAAAACCAACTCAAAACCCAACGAGGCATTCACGACAAAGCGATCACAGGATTCATAAAATATTTCGAGGGGCCACCCCACTAAGCTACCCGCAACGAAGTTGGCCGGCTCCGAAACAGACCCAGGGTTTGCGATGATGGCTGTAAACGACTGGGAACCCAAAAGTGTGACTGGGCTTGTCGATACCGCGAAAACGTGGCGCGATCCAAAACAGAACAGGTGCTCCACGCACAATCTTTAATAAAGCAGTAAACATGGCATAAGTACAGGATAGTAAATAAAACCCCAAACTAGTTTGTGGACCCAAGAAATAGAAATGAATCAAGCTCTGGCTTAGGGGGGTCCACGGCCTCCCGGATGTGGATAGTGCAAAAAATCAAGGAACATGTATCACGTACTCGGGGTCCTACGGGACACAAGTGAGCATGGAAGAACCAAATAACATCTATTGCCCACCGATGCCTCTGCATTAGTTATATCTAGCATTTTAATAGTTGTGTTTAAAGTCATGATCATCTCTACCATAAACATCTGCTAGCATTCCAACAACTGTGGTACTCGACAACACGAGATCGCACCTGAGCAAGCAACTACGACTTGCAAGGCCAGCTATCTACCAAACACAGGTAATAGGAGGTGCCCAAGGCAATATAGAGGCTGCACGGGGTATAACTGGTGCACGGAAACTAAAGCATCGCAATACGGATAGCAATGGATCAACATGACAAAATAAAGACTATAAATGCAAAATAGGTAGAAAGGGGGAGAATGCTCGCCTGGGAACACTGCCGGAGGTTCATATCCGGAGAACTTGTCGATACTCACATCAACTCATCGGCCTAATCCGTGAAGAAGCAAACACTAGAAGAAACACCGGATGTAATATTTAATACCACGGCAGAAGATCCGGCATGATCATGATATGATGCATGGCATGGCAAGATGCGGTGCAATTAGGCAATATTAAGCGGAACCGTGGTCCCGACAAATGATTATATGGTTCAGGTTTTTAGAACCCCGCAATTTAAATGTTGTATTAACAGGGTGAAACATGGCATCGGTTCGCTACACCAATTTAAATGGAGTCCGGAGTAAGACAAAGATATCCCGCATAAACACTCCATATTTAATCATGCGGTGAATCGGCATAATGCCCCCAAACCATAGACAGGTATGCATGCATGAACAATTAAATATGCGACAGTTGATAATGTCATATTATAAAAAGTAGGGGCTTAGGGAAAAGGTTCACACATCTGGGTTCAGAAGATCTTGGGTTCCGGGGGTTCGGGGTTCGGTCTCAGGGTTCAGGGTTCGACGGGATCATTCTCGGACAACGGAAGGAGAGCTTGGCGTTCTGGGAAGCAGGCCTTGGTTTGGTGTCGAGGCGCATCGGATTCGCCCTGGTCGGTGTCGATCTTGTCGTCATGAAGATCTTCTCGGGTCCACGGGTCGGGTCGGACTTGGCGTCCGGGGTGAAGTGCTTGTCGTTTCGTGTAGGCGACCTTGGCATCCGGGTTCTCGACGAACTTGGCGTATCCGGGATGGAGTTCTTGCCGACCTCCTCAGAATTCCAAGGGTACATCTTCACGCGTCGATGGCCTTCGAGGTCTCGCCCGGTGGATCCGTGATGTAGATCTTGGCGTCATCGGATCATCAACTCCGGGAAGGAGATCTTGGAGCTGCGACGGGTTCGGTCTTCGGGTACCGTGGGTTCTCAGCGTCTAAGAAGATCTTGTCATCGGTTGCGTCCGAGGAGGTAGCCGAATCAAAACTGCAGAGATGCCCGATGGGAAAACGGATAGGGCCAAAACAAAAATGAAGCAGCAACAACACACACCGAAGGAGTGCTTGGAGACATGTGGATGCGGTTTGAGCTGCTGCTAGACTGAATAGCAGGCGGCGCTGCACCCAGGGAAGAGCAGGAGGGCCCGCGTTGAACTCGAGGACAAAGGGAGGGCCGGGGAGCTCGGGGTGACGGGAGGTGGCCACGGCGGCTCTGCCTGCGGGGACGGCGCCGGAGCCGGCGGTGTTGCCTGGTGCGCACGGTCGGGAGCAGCACCGACGCGGGGAAAACGAGCAGTGGCCCTAGGATGGACGACGGCGGCAGGAGGCGAGCAGGGGAGAGGAGGACCTGGTCGCGGAGGCGCACGGCGAGGCGCTGCAGGGCCAAGGCGGAGGCCGGCGAGGTCCGAGCAGACGACGGTCGGGCTCGCGCGGGAGCGAGGTGGACGCGCGGCTGGCGGCGGGAGGAGGTGGCACCTGCCGGCGGCGGCCGGAGACGGCGAGCGGCACGGACAGAGAGGCGTCAGAGCTTGTGAGACAGCGACGAGAGGGGCGGTGGAGGCGAGCCTCTGGCCGAAGCGGAGCGGGGACCCGGGCGGACGGAGCGGAGGCTGGCGAGGGGCGGCGCAGAGCTCGGTAGGCGGGGAAGGAGCGGCTCTGTGCAGAGGAAGGCCGAAGGCAGCAGGGCCCGGCGGAAGGGAGAGAGAGGCTGGGGACGGGCGGTGGGGCAGCACTGGCCAAAGCGGAGGCCGGTGAGGAGGAGGTCGGGCCGGCGAGGTCGAGGCCGACCGGACAGAGGTGGGAGGGGGGCGGCACCACGAGAGGTAGCAGGGAAGGTCGGCGAGGGAGAAGGATGAGGCGGGGGACGCGTCGGTGGGAACGAGGTGGGGCCGGGGTATGACGAGGTGGGGGCCCGAGGTGGTCGGGGAGGCCAGGGAGTGCGGGGCCGGGTGTGGCCCGGGCCAGGCTGGCGGCGTGTGTGTGGTGTGTGGCTGGGGTGAGGTGGAGGGAAAAGAGAGGGGGTTGGTGAGGTGGCGCGCTGCTATAGGGCAGGGTGAGGTGGAGGGGGTTGGGTAGGATTAGGGGTAAGGTATTTGGTAGAAAAGGGTTTGGGTGGTTCTGGTTTTTGTACTAGGGGTGGCCGGCTGGGTCGGATCGGCCCGGTTCGGCTGCCCTAAAAAAATTGTATTTGTTTAAAACAGGACGTTTAAAAATTGTTTGTAGACGAAACAAAATATTCCGGAGACCCGGGTTTTAATTTAAATAATGACGGGAATATTTAGAAAACAAAACTAGGCGTTTCGAAAATAGTTTAGACAAAAACCATGCATGATGATGACGATGCTCAAATGCAATGTGGCATGATGACATGAGCATGCGGTCATGATGATGCAATGCACAAAAACACAGCGATTTTCTAGTACTGGTTTTAGCGGGATGCCACAAGGTGGTGGTTATGAATCAGAGCAGAGCAGTCAGAAAGGAGGAGGTGGTAGTGGTTACGAACCAGGGCAGAGAAGTCATGATGTAGGTGGAGGATACGAAAGTGGAGAGGTAGATGGGGACGAGGAAAGTGGGCACATGAAGGACATGATGGAGGATGAGAATTACATGGATGGTGAAAGTGGTGATTCTGATGATTCAGATAGTTCCGATGAAGAAGGCAATGGAGAGAACGTGTCGATTCCTGCATCCTGGAATTAAGACATCTCCGGTGTCATGACCGTTAACGACTGTCATGATTCTGCCTGGGAATATCACAAAAATAAAATTGTGCAGGGCGCCAGATATCTAGACAAAAAACATTTGCAAGATGCAGTCATTGCTTGGGCATTGTCTACATAGAGGGTTGTTAGTACAACCGTGTCAAATAAGAGATACTTGACAATGGAATGCGTGGATATTAATTGTCCAGCTAGGGTGCATGGATATCTTCCTAAATATGACACAAGTTGGTTGGTGAGTGACATGGTGATGCACACATATCAGCTTTCATCTATCCCTGCAGATCATCGTAACCTCTCGTCCACGCTTCTGCCTTGGTTGTTTTACACGGAGATAGTGGAGAGCAAAGCGGTGGAAGTGAAGGCTATAATAAATAAAGTAAAGGTCGGGTTTAATTACAACATTTCGTACATCAAGGCTTGGAGGGCAAAGCAGAGGGCTCTTGAGGACATGTTTGGTTCTTCTAGAGACGCGTATGACTATGTGGTGAGACAACTCCTTACACTGCAGGCAAGGAACCTAGGCACCTATATCGACATCCAACACTATGTGATACCTGAGGATCCATCCGTAAAGGTGCTTCATCGAGTGTTCTTCTCTTTCTCTGTGTGCATCCAAGATTTCACTTATTGCCAACCAGTTATATGTGTTGACGTCACGTTTCTCACTGGCAAGTATAAGGGACAAATCCTTACCGCCATTGGTCAAGACGGCAACAATAAAATTGTCCCACTCGCCTTTGCTTTTGTTGAGGGAGAAAACACTGAAAGCTGGACATGGTTCTTCAGGCAGCTCAAGATAGCAGTTGTGAAAGATAAGCCCAATGTGTGCAGCATTCATGATAGGCATGCAATTATACTAAATGCGGTTAAACGTTTGACACAGCCTAGGCCTGAAGAACAAACACCTTGGCTCGACATGCAGAGCCGTTGGTGCATGCACCATTTGGGAGCTAATTTTTTCTCACAGTTCAGGAACAAGAATCTGATGAATCTTTTCAAAAAACTGTGCAAGCAGAACCAAGAATGGAAGTATGATTTCATACGTGCACATCTCGATGACTTCACTCAGAAACATTTCAGGGCTAGGAAAGCAGCCCAAACTGCAGCTAGAGCTGCACATCAAGCAGCAGTTGATGCCCAGGCTGCTATTGGAGAAGCGCAGCTGGAAGAAGAGCTTGTAGGGCTTTGTGACTTGCCTGGATTTGATCCGCCTGGTACTAGGAGAAGGCCCGAGAGACAGATTAAAAAAATTCAACAGTGGATAGAGAACGAGCCGTTGGAGAGGTGGTCTTTGCTACACGACACCCATGGAGCTAGGTATGGTGTCATGACTACAAACCTAGTTGAGTCATATAACTTTGCCCTCAGAGGTGGCAGGGCTCTGCCACTTACAGCCATTGTCGATGGTATTTTGTATGGCACGATCAAATATTTCAGAGACAGACGACAGAAAGATCAATTGCATATATTAAACAATCCAAACACACGCTTCTGTAAAAAAATTATGGAGTACATGGATAAAAAGATGGCAAAAGCTTGGACACACACTGTCGTGGCCATCGGTAATGCAGAGAGAAGGTTTGAGGTGCGGTTGCCTACCGATAAGTTTGGGTGTGGTAATGAGCTAAGGACGCACGAGGTGAAGATTGGAAATGAGCAATGGCTAACCTGTGAGTGCACATGCAACAAACCAAAATTGCTTCATCTCCCTTGCTCGCATGTGCTTGCTACGTGTAGGTAGCTGGGTTGGACGCAATCTCGTTCATGTCTCCGTATTGTCTAAAAGAATCTGTGATTAATACCTAGAAAGGTGAGATGTCAGGATTTCGAGTAGTTGGTAATTTTAACACGGTAAACCCTGGTGAAAGGCAGTACATCCCCTATCCTTCTCTAATGCGAACAAGCAGAGGAAGACGCTAGTGTAGGCGCATCTGGAATGACATGGATGAATCAGAAGCTGGAGGCCCAACGCGACAGTGTTTTCTATGCAATGATTTTGGCCATAGGGCAAGGTGTTGTCCCAAGTTCGGAACAGGTGTAGTACCTACGCGAGGCCGTGGTACCCGGGCTCGAAGAGGTAGAGGTCGCGGGCGATGACCTATGTTCTATGTGTGAGACATTTCGCAATGTTATTCATTTCTTGGTCGAGATCGCTAACAAGCGACTACAACAGATAATTAGGATACAAACGAGATAATTAAGATACACACACGAGCTACAAGGGAGAATTGTTTTATCCCTACGACGATGCCTTCTTCATGGCCTACTCTTCTTGCCCTTACCCTTCGACAATGCCTCGACCGATGATGGCTTGCCCTTACCTTTCAACGATGCCTCGCCTTTACCTTTCTTCTTGGCCAGCCTTTCGTCCCACTCAGCTCTCCACTTAGTCCCAACGGCAGGCGTCATGAATATATCATCTTCATCTTCACTCTCTTCTATCTTGTCATTGCTCTTCTCGGCCTTGTCACGCTTTGCTCTATCCCTGGTACCACCGACCGGCGGCATGAAGAGATCGTCGGAGTCTTCACTCTCTTCTATCCAAATCTAAGGGAGCATGATGTTCTGCTGCTTGCTCGTTCATTAGATATTCTTTTGTTGCTCCACCTAGCATTGATCCGAAGTAGCTCTTCCCGTATCTCCTCTAGAGTCCTCTTCGGCCAGCCTTTTCTATGCAATCCCTCACCCAGCTCAGTGAGGAGACAATCACTACTAATTAGTTCCTCCAATGGGGTTGGATTGTTGTCTATCCTAAAGTTCCTAGCCAAATGAAAAAGGTCGACGGATATGTCTGTCACGAAACTGCGATCGTAGGGAAAACCAGGAAAATACTAGCTAAAAGGGTTTGCTTAAACAACTGCGTGAGGAGGGGGTTTTATAGGGTAAACGAACAAAAAATGGCGGGAAACATTTTGGCGGGAAATATTTTGGCGGGAGATATTTTAGCGGGAAATATTTTGGCGGAAAACATTTTGGCGGGAGATATTTTGGCTACATTGTCTCCAAAATTAAATGACATGTTGAATTTAAGATACATCAAGACACTATAACTGAAATTAAGATACATCAAGACACTACAACTGAAATTAAGATATCGGGACACTACAACTGAAATGAAGTTACATCACGACACTACAACTGAAATTAAGATACATCCGTATTGAGACATACGTCTACCTTCCCTGAGTCCAGCGCGGTACTTCCCGGTCTTGTCCCCACGTTCCTCTATCGTCCGCGCCTCGGCGGCTCTTTCTCTTAATCTTTTCCTTTTCGCCTCACGGGCCTCCTTGCGCACATATTCCTGCCGCTCCTCTTCCTCCCTTCTCTTCCTGTTCAGCTCGCGGTTTCGAGTTTGCTCTGCTCGGAATTCTGCCATTTCTCTCTCCCGTTCCTTCTTCCCGTTCGTGGTCTTCCTTTCAGCACGTTCCTTATCAATGAAGATCTCCCTTACACGTCGGCTCCTGTCCGCAATCTCCTGCACGGTCCAGGCTGGCTGCTCTATGTCAATCCAATGGTACCACTTGCAAAGTGGAGGAGGAGACTGCAAGCAAATCAGTGAAATGAATAAAAGAACACATGATAACATGAATGGTTCATACTAACCATACTCTGAGAACATATCGGAGGCCTCTCGTACGACGAACTTGCTTGCCGGGACGGGCTTGCGTCGTAGTTGGGACACATGAAAAATTTCATGCCCATGCAGGTGGAGAAATCGATCGACTCCTTGACCTTCGCGAGATGGCCGCACCAACAGCGCTCGTGTGTCACCCCTTGTGGCAACCTGGCATTTTTCATCTTCGTAGGCCTATACTATGGGTCCAAACAGGGCACACTCATGACGGAGAGGGGAAGGAAATGCGAGAAAAAGAGAAAGGACAGCTGAACTGGGTGAAAAGAGAACATCTCAGTGCCTAAATTTATAGAGGCAATGAGAAGAATAGGCGGGAAAAACGGCGACGTGGCAGGAGGAGGGAATCGGCTGGCGGAAAATCATGGCGGGAATAGGTTGGCGGGAAATAGTGGCGGGAACCAAAAACTAATTTAGACGTTTAGGGCTTGCGGCTTGCGGTGATTAAGCAGGTTTTGGATATGCATTAATCATGCATGATTTGGTCAGGCCTAACCGCCAATCGGTGAGGGCCATTCGGCCTGCCTGTGACCGAGAGGTGCACTCGGTTTTGCCCTGGCCGATTGGGCCAGCCCTAGTCGCCTAGGCCCTGACCAACTGGGCCAATCGGCGACAGTCTGACCGATTGCACAGCCCAGAGCTCACTCGGCGAGCGCCAGGCCGAATTATTGCATTCGGCGACGACGTCGCCGACAAATACCTAGAACTGTAAAATGCTAAATTCGCGCAACACTAGTGAAATTAATTAAAATAAGTGTATTATTTAAAAATAAATCGCACCAGCTTTACAGTGTTTAAAAGCAAAGTGGCCAAGCTTATCACAACCCAGAGGCCAGAGCCGGGCAAAAGGTAAAGACACTGAACCACCGCGGCACGGACGGACAACAGGAAGTTGGAGACGATCTGAGAACCCATTTCACATACTAGCACAACTGAACTGCATGCTCGAAACAGTTACAGTTTACTCCGGCCGGGTCCTATATCCGTCCAGGGAGGATTAATCAAGAAGGCAGACAACGCTGAAGTGGTCGCGTCGGTGTGTTCACTTGCGGTTGTCGGCGGCGGAGCGCGGCGTGATCTTGATGACGAGTCCCGGGAAGACGTCGTCGGGGTCGTGGACGTGCGGGTTGTGCTCCAGGATGTAGGGGTCGCCGCACCTGTCGCTGATGCTGTGCAGCGTCTCCCCCTCCACCACCACGTATATCTCATCGCACGGCCGCCGCGACGCCGCGTGCATACGCGCGCCGCGCACCACCACCACCGCCCCGCCGCGCTCCTCACCCTCGCCCGCGCCGGCACCGAGCGAAGACACGAGCAGCAGCGCCACCAGCGCCAGCCCGCAGCACCACGACGCCGCGTCCGCCGCCGCGGCCACCCCTGACCGCCTCCGCTCTGCTGCCATATCGCTTCTGGGGTTCACTGTCTGGCTAAGTAGCTATGCTCACAATGGCGGGGTTGCAACAGATCAACGAGACGTCTTTGTAGTGTGTTTGTGTTTGTCCTTGGCTTTGCTCTGCTATGCCTCGTGTTGAGTAAGCTAAAGAGGTAGAGGGGTTTATATAAACAGTGAGATGAAGGATCCGTGGATGTGATTTAGACGGGAGTTGTGAGGGGAAGGTGGGAGTAGGGAGTATGAGATTGTTCCGGTGGACGCTTGGTTGGCGTGAGAGCAAGCTGAATCAGAGAGATGGATGCTGACGTGTTCTCATGTGATGTGATGTGATGTGATGTGACTAACAAAAGAAACAGTGCAGGAAAAAAAAAAGATGAGTTCGATTATTTTCTGTAGGGAATTGAATTGAAGAGTTATGGGTGGAGCATATCTTGTTACGTGATGTTTCTGCAGGCGTTGAGTGTAGCATCGTCAGTTGGTCTTCGTGTCAGAGGAAACATGACACGTAATGCGACGTAAATAATACACGTGCAACAAGGTGGACACCTGTATTTTTTTTAAGAACAAGCTGGAGACTTGCATTGAGTGTTGTTCATGTACATGAACTGTGACAGCATAAAACTTGTGCTTGGTAAGTGTGGAATTGTTTGTCTTAAGCAGCTCCAGCAGATCACGTAAATAACGACATGTAAAATATTATTTACCATCCCAAAACAGCCCGGGGAACATATCTACTAAACTCGTCCCGTGTTCTCTTTCACGGGTGAGTTAACCCGTGTTTTCGTTCACGGGTCGAGTTTATGAGATCTGTTCCTCGCTGATATTCTCTTTCACTGGTCGAGTTTATGGGGTCTGTTCCGCGCCAGCTGATCTGGAACGGTAAATAACGTTATCTCGCACAAGTTTCAGCAAATAACATTATCTCATACATGTTCATCAATAGAGATTCAAGCAAATGATGCATACTTCAAAGTTTTTACATCAATTCGTCATGATCACAACCACCCAGTCAAATGATACTAGATTAGGAAATGTTCAAACACGCTGTCCAAAAAGTAGCACATTTTCACATGATCGATGCAAGAGAACATCAAACAATACCGTCACCGCCGAGCTCGTTGTGCACACCTCTATCACCAACACCTTTATCACCAACACCACCACTCATCGAAGACTCACCTAGGCCACTTGTCGATTCAGCCTCCGCGTCCCCGACTTCATCATCGTCATCACCATCGCTGAAGTTAAGACATTGCCCGGTGATGTCCACCTCGCTCTCCTTTAGAAGATCGACATACGAAGCAGTGGTCGCGTGAGGATCGTAGCTACAACATGTATTGGTACAATGAGTAGAAACTACCAAATCCATGTCCGACATCGTGGAGAGGGCGGACCTCATACCTTGTGGACATATTGCCGAGCACGTTTACCACGCCATCCACGCTGTGGAGTGACGGCGGTAGAGAAAGACTCAGAGTGGCGACGGGTGCAGGCTGCACGACAGGAGGGGGCTGCGCGACGGCCGAAATGGAGCCGCGATTCACCACCTGCTTTGTCTTCTTCCCCGCCCACAGAACGGAGCGCGCGCGGACGTGGCTTGGCCGCCGGGGCGACGGCCTCTTGCGGATGGACCGCTGGCGAAGCAACAAGGACAGGGTTGTTGCCAAAGCGCTTCCTTTTCGTGCCCTTGCTGTTGCCAGCGATCATATGGGCTACGGATCCAACGGCGGGGGATCCGGCGGGAAATCCAGCGGCGGGGGCCCCAGATTGAGGTTGCGCGGCCGCACTAGCGGCGGGAGCCCCGTATTGAGGATGCGCGACCGCACCAGCCACGGGTGGAAGCTCGGTGAGGTCCATGGCTACGGATCTGGTGGGTGGCGGCGCCGGAGAACGAGCGGGTGGGGAGCTCGGCGACGGCGCGGAAACAGGAAAGGGCCGAGCTAAAATGTCCCTCCCGCGTGAATGGCTCTACCAGTACAGGGTGCACTCGGGCGCCCTCGCAACCCTCGTTTGTGGAGGTTAAGGTGCGGATTTCGGAGCGGAGGGTAAAAATAAGTACAGGTCCATGCAGATACAGTGTCTGATCGGCGCATTTTTTTCGTGTGCCTTATAAAGCTCTGTAAAATAGCGGTTATTTTGTAGTTTTCGACTATTTACGGGGTCGGCTAGAGCTGCTCAAGCAAGCTACATGCAGTAATCGGTCATTCCATTTGGATTAGTAGCCGAGGGAAATCTTCGAAACGTGCAAACTTCAGAAGGTCGACATAGTAATACAGACAGACACAAGATTTGACAAACAAATTCAGCAAGACAAAGCAGAAACGTTCAGTTGGCTGCGAGCGAGTGCGTCGTAATGCGCCGGGAGGCCCACGGGCACTCAAAATCCTAATCATGTAACGTGATCTCTCCAAAAAGTCTAGCAGAGCTGCTTCTTTGGTGAATCGGTGATGTCTCTTGTGGCCATGGATGAAGGGGCAGCGTTTTGTCCTTAGTTGCCGACTGTTGCTCGCCGCCAAAATCTTCCTATTCGCTAGTGTGCTACCTGCGATATGTGAATTCGTCCGTGACCTGAATGTCGTGGAGGAATAGAACTAACAGATAATTTTGTGTACCCATGTACGAGATCATTTCCAGATCTGTATGCTGGAGAGTACGTACTATGCAACAACATGATTTGTAGTGTGCGGTTGATGTTCGCTCCATGGGGTTTAGTTACTTTCTGGACCTTTTACCAAATACTCTCTCTGTTCTAAAATAAATATATCTAGACGTCTTTTAGTGTATAGGTTCACATCTATATATATTCGATTCATAAAGCTAAAACTTAGTATATTTCTGAAGAGGGAGTGTACACCAAGAATTTCATCCTAGTGCCTAACAGAGAACCTTGGAGCCTAGCCTAGGGATGCTCCTACTCCTACGCTTTGGAGGAGGACGATATTAGGCGGTTCATAGAGCATCTTCAGCCGTCCGCAGATGCCCTTTTCCGTCGGTGTCGAAAAAAATTCCAGCTGTCCCTCCCCCGAGTCTTTTTACGTTGGCACGAATCGTTTTTCATCCGCGAACCCAACGCGTAGGCAGGCAAGCGGGGGCGCCGACTGAAGCAAATTAACGGTTGTGCCCTCTTTGTCGACGACACAAAGCAATTCCCCTTACCCATTTTGTTTCCCTCTTTTCCACATCCCACCGCCACACCTCCCTCCATTTTCCATGCACTGGATCCATCCACCATGATGTCGAAGAAATTCGTTGTTCCCCGTGCGTCAAGCAACAACGCATCGATGAAGCAGCCAAGGATACCAAAGCAGAAGCCACCGAGGATGACCAACACCGAGTGGGTGAAGGACACGACGCGGCAGCAACCGGTCTCATCTGACCACATGGAGAGGGAGGCGGAGGACAAGGTGAGGAAGCGGTTGCGATGGTCAAGGACAGGCCGGCACCTCCACCGCATTCTGGGTAGTACTTTCCCGACGTTTGGGGTAGCCAAGTCAGCGTCTCGTCCCCGACAAGCCTCCACCATCCTCTCCAGCGTTGTTCCATGAGTTCAACATGCTTCACATGGATGGCAACAGGTCTGCCATGTCGCACCATTGGGCGGCAATCCTACAAGCTTGCAACAAATGGCAAGGGATCCAAGAGACCTCAGGGTGACCAAAAAGCGGCACCAATCCCGTCGATCAAGTAATCTCACTTCATCGTCCGCCATTGCGTTTTTCTTTCTCCATCGTAGATACCTTTTGTTTGCGCAGATGGTCCACATGTTTGAAACCTATCGCCAAGACAACAACGACACTGAATTCAAGTTCATCCATGTCTTCACGTGGATCAAAAAATGCAATAAGTGGACGGAGACGCACACCGCTCTCGCCAAGGACAAGGACACTTCCTATGATCCAACAGAGCCAACACAACCGCCGAGAGGATGCAGTCCTTAATCGAGAAGTGCGTCGCTGACACCACGGCGAATGTCGTGTTGAGGGAGGAGAAGTACGATGCCCGTTGGTCTGTGATGTTGGAGAAACAAGACGTCAAGACCGGCCTCCTCAAGACCAACATCGCGCCCAAGAAGAGGAAGGAGGACTTGGCATTTCTCTTGGACGCCGACATGGCGACGATGGATGAGGAGGTGAAGGCATGGTACAAGGAGTAACATGATATCATCTTGCAAGAGATGTGGGCACCATCGGCGACTCCAACACCACCACTGAACTCCGCCCCTACGACAACACCAGCACCACCACCGACATCCTCCCGTACTGCGACAACGATGACACCGGAGGAGTCTTCTACCCGATGGAAGAAAATCCTGCCATTTGATTTTCGCAGCTAGGTTTTTTTCTCGAAATGGAGGACGTACCTCTGGCCTCTACATCAAAAATATGCATACAACCTTCTTAATTAAATCATTCACGAAAGTCTGAGAAAGAGCATACATCAAGAAAACCTGAAGCCACCGCACAACACCTACAGGCCTGATAATGAGCGGAGATTGTGCCAGCAGGGTCGTGTGCCCTGAAAACACGAAAAGACTCCATTAGCTAGAAACTAGGAACATTCACATACCACGAGTAACCCTCTAGGTGAAACAGGGAGTGCTCATCCGGTATAGCAGACTCTCAATGAAGCACCTCTACGATGCGCACGCTGAAGAAGTCATCGACGTCGTCGATCCACCAAGCAAGTTTTAGGTCAAAATCTACATAAACTTTGCTAGACCTGCCGTCGATGCCACTACGGCGCCAGACGATGCCACCATCTTGCACGTGTCGATCAACACACATCCACCACCAAGAACCCTCCGCACCATGCCACATAAACCCGACAACGCTGAAGCAATAGAACCGACGCTGCTCCACCTTCTTCACCTTTCGACTAGTAGCTGCTCCAAATGATGCCCTCAGGAGGGGGAACGACTTGCAGCATAATCATCGTCCGATCCGGGAGACCGAGATCTAGGGTTCCCCCGGAACAACCCGAGTCAGGAGTTGACATACGCATTGATGATGCCTTCGATAAGGAAATGACACACAAGACGCCGCCATCATCCGCCATGATCGGAGTCGGTGCAGTTTTCACTAGAAACCTCACATCCACACTACCTAGTCCACGATGCAGACGCCAAGACCGGCGAACATGCATGGCGAAGCATGGTGCCTAGACCCGAAATCGGGCCTTAGCAGCCTCGCTGTCATGCAGATCATGGCCACCACGAGACAACAACGAAGATCGTGCCACCACATAGATCATGGTCACCACGAGACAACCAGAATCCCACATCGCCCACTGCCCTTGCCCCCTGAAGATCAGGTGCACTCCACCTTGAAGCCTTCCGCCATGCCATCCTTAGATCAATGGTGCAGTTGTTGGGGTTACGCGCCTGAAAACAATATTTTTTCCTACGGCAAGAATCCTAATGCCAGGATATATCAATTAGTAATGCAATAATAGGAGGGGCTTTTTAAAAACTTACTTTTACGAAAATCTTTGTCACTCGGGAGAGTGTTGGTGATGTAGTCATACAGACGCCGACCTCGGGGTCGTGCTGAACTCCGACGGCTCTGAAAACTCCTAGCGCTGCAAGTGCAGCGCCTCCGAGGGGAGTCACACACATCCGGTGCTTAACGATGATTCCCTCTCCTCCGTCTAGCAGAGGTTGCGGAAGTAGACCTTCTGGATACGAACCCCGTAGTGCGATGGTGCTCCGCGGTGAAGAACTCCTCGTTCGCGTAGTCCAAACTTAGGACCACAGTCATTGGAGAGAGAGGGGAGAGAGAGAGGTGGATGGACACTTTTCCCAAAGCTAGGAAGCATTGTATTATTTTCTAATGATTTAATTGCCTCCATAGGCCTCTTATTATATAGGGGGAAGGGGACCTCAAAGTTCCTTGGCCTAGCCATGTGGGACTAAACAAAGGAGAAGAGAGAAGGGGCTTGGCCACCGGCCAATGCCCTTGTAGGCCCCGCGCGGGTGCCCCATGGCCCATTCAGCCACCTCCTCCTTCTTCTCCATTTTGGTCTTTCCCCTCATGGGCCCTTCCCCTTAGGGAATTGGCCCAATAGGGAATTTGACCATTTTAATTTCTTTTCTTTTATTAAATAATTATAAATAAATGATTAAATCAATATTTAATATATTATATACTTCCCACAGCTATGGAACTGCTTCCATCCCACTCCGGACATCCTTTGGACCTTCTCGGAACCCTTCTGGTTTCTTCCTCTCTTTTCTTCAGTGATTCTGATGATGCCAAAATGATCTCTGAGCTTCGTCAAACCCTTAAGCGTGCTGCCATACAGTTCGGGAACACTCCAGACATGGTCGAGACCCCTCTCAGACCAATGATCATCAGTGGGACATGGATGCCCATAATGACCCCTGTGCATTCCACGAAGTCTTTGTCGTTGAACCATCAACGATGTGTCCTATTCATTTTGCCTCTTTGATACTTGCATTGTCCGAGATCTGATAACCCAAATTACCATGTCGAGTTCAATATCATTACCAACAAATGCTATTTAACTCATTTCGACAAGTGATATCCTCGTGACCTAGTCACACGCTGCATAGCTTATGAATATAACTTCTCCGAGTAGGGCCAGAGTATCTTTCCGTCACGCGGGTGGACAGATCCCGCTCTTGATACATACACCTCTCATGCCCCCTTTGATGTACCTGAACACACCTTTATGATCACCGTTTCACCGAGTGATGTTTGATGCGAACAAGGCACTCACGGGTGACAGTGATTAAATATGGTTTTACGGTTTGAGGAACAAGTCACCACGTTTTCTAATTATCACAACTTGAACTTTTGTGACATGATCGTGTTATGATGCTTAGATTGGGTATGTTTATCATCTCATTCTCCCAATGAGGCGACTCCGTTGTCAACTAACATAAATGCCACATGATCTCTTGATCATCTATTGACCAATGAACCAGTGACTAGAGATTTATCAGGAACTTCTGGTTGTTTACATATCACACGTGTATTGACGTTTTCTATCAATACAGTTATAGCAAGATATAAAACCTAATTATAAACTTCGTGAAATATGATAATAATCCATATTATTATTTGTCTCTAAGGCATATTTCCAACAGTAGTGACGCCATGCCGCGCTACTCCCGAGACGAAGTGTGTCGCCCACGCCTGCGTCCTAGGGTAGGAGGCGAGGGGGCCACGCCGTCGCCGGCCAGGGAGAAGGAGACATTGAGCGGAGCCCCGGTGGCGGTTGATATAGGGTTCCCTCGTCTGCCGCACGGGGGCAGCACAATTGGTTTCCTGCACTCCCTCCAAGACCTGCCCAGCGCGCTTCTCGAAGCATCCCAAAGCCAGGCCCAGGGACAACGCTCAGATCGAGCGCTTCCGTGGAGGCAGCCTGAGCGCGAACTTTAAAGCGCCTCACCGAGCGCATATTTGCACCCTCGCGTACAAGCCCTCTCTTCTCTCTCCTCTTTATTTATGTTCAGCATAACCACTTGTTATTAGCACGTATAAGCTTCGAATAAAACCAAGCTCTACATGAAAAATATGCACATCGGTGAGGGGGTTCCCTTCTGACCATCGGCACTAAGTTTGGTGAGCTCTTTGTTCTCAGATTTATGGTCAAAGTTAGAGTTTTTGGAAAATTTCCTCAGATTTATCGCGCAGAATCAATCGATCGAAATTTCCTTTGAGGTGTAGCTGGATCTTGGTGTTCTTCACAACTCTCATGTTGCATGTTTTTTATTGTAATGCAGGTATAGAGATCACTATGTACCTGGTAACTTGTAACCGTATGTGAGGAGGATGAATCGCTTCTCTCTCTGCCCTCAAACATGCTCTCACATATCCCCTTATAATCAACACAATTATGTTTGGATTTAAAACAAGTTTCACATGAAAAAGACTAGCATCGATGGCGGGGCTCCATTCCAACCATTGGCACGGAGTTTGGTGCTCTGTATCTTCTCATATTTGTGATCAAAGTTGGAGTATTTTGGACGAATTTCGTCAGATTTGTCGTACAGATTCAACCGTTCGAAATTCTCTTTGAGGTGTAGCTTGATCATGTTGTTCTCCACAACTCTCGTGTTGGAAGTTTTTCGTTCCAGTAAAGTTGTAGAAATGAATTCATCTGTAGCTTCTCTACATGTACCTCGGTTTGAAGTTGAAAGGCTATGGACGGCTAGGTCGTGCAGGCGGAAGAGCTGCAGCGGTTGGCTCTGTGTCCTCCCACGCCGCCGTCCATCGCCGTACGCCAGAACAGCTGTTGTGCTAGCAGACGAACACTAAGAAGACTAACTAATAACGACCTTTTAGATATGCATAGTAGTGTGGCAGGTAAATCCGTTGCAGGCAACCAAACAACATGCATATATTGCTGTCCATGTGCAAAAATAATTCATGACAAGATGCAGAAGCTGACTCAGAGGTCGTATGAGTGGTACTGCTAACCGTGAACATGCTCCAATGAGCCCCAAATTTGATACAGACTACCGAACACCCTTACACTTGCGGTGCGCGAAGATGGACGGATTTGTTCAGTCAAGCTTTGGTCGTACGGGGCAGGGAGACACCAGATGGGCCGTGCCGCTTTCGGCGTATGTGTTGTTGGCTCCGTCGTCCTCCCGGCCGACTTCGCCACCCCCACCCGCACCGCCCCACGGCCACGAACTCCAAAACTCAAACTCCCCGTACGTCTATGATTGCGCCGCGCACTGTCACTCCCCATTACCACGCGATAACGAGCAACAAACAGTTCGGTCGACTGTTTCGTTCCATCTAGCACGCGACTCCTGCACGACAGCGCGCGGCGCATGTCACGGGGGACAATCATCTGCTATCAGTGATTAGACAACCAGGACGCGACGCGAACTCGCCGTTGTGGCGTCGGTCGTGGCTCGATCGTACAAGGCGCCCACGCGCACCACATGCCTATCTGAATCGGCACTAACAAATGGGCCGGTGGCGCGCGCGTGCGGCCACTTACCACGGCCTGACACGTCGCCCGCTGACCGGACTTCTTCTACTTCCGGTGGCTCTCCCTCCGGTGGGTCCAGGTGCGGCGTAATACGTCGCGCACTCACTCCATCTTCACCCGCGCACGCACGGCCGGTGGCATGGGCCGCGGAAGTGGCTCGCTCGACGACCAGGAGGCCGGAGGCCGGCCGGGTCTTCCATACCACAAATGTCTGTCGAATCTCTGCGCTTTTCGTGCGCGTGACACGGCATTTGGAGAAACTGGATTGCTAGTGGGGTATCCTTTCCTTTCATCAACAACGCATGAACGAGGACGCAGTCCGCATCCAGTGTTCATGCACGCTAGCCCGGCCGGGTCATTGTCACGCAGTACGTGCTCCATGCAGCGCGAGAGACGAAAGGCGGGAAAACATGCGGGGGGAGGCAGTGCCGGTCGATCGTGCGTGCTGGTGTTTTTCAGTGGAAGGCAGAGTTTTTCAAGGCATGCTCGGAATCTGAATTTAAAGTAGTATGGGTTAGGCCAGAGGCACAGCAGCGTATTTTACGATTATCTCTCGTCTTTTCCTCGCCTTTGAATGCATAAGGCATGCCTTGGATTCAGCGATTGGGCGAGCGAATCTATCTTTCCAACCCTTTTTGTGTGAAATACTACTTATGTCATAACTTTATTTTGGATGCGCATGCGTGGCATCATGTCATCAAGTATATGCGCACGTTTATTTATGAACACTACTCGCAACATTTTTAGGTTTACGAGGGAAGTACTACACTGACAGGAGACGAAATCGCCCGTTGTGCCTTAATTAGTGTGGAAATGTTCGGCTAAACAAACGGGAGTACATTGTTGGGTCACACCGCTTCGCTTCATCTTCCCGGTCGCTCCCGTGGGCGATCCCGGAGGCTCCCCTCGCGCCGGCGCAGGTCCCCTCTCCCCGGCCCTCTCTCCTCGCCGCTGCCGGAAAACTCCCGTGTGGCGTCGGCGGTGGCGGGATCTTAGGCTCTCCTGCTCCCGTGAGGCTTGGTGGCGCGGGCCGGCGCAGGCCGCGTGACGACGAGGCCTCGCGAGGACCGCGCAGCGCGGATCGGCGAGTGGAAGGCATGGCGGCACTTGGTGCTCCCGTCGGACGGCTGGTGGCTGCGTTCGGTGGTGAGGCCCATATGGGCCTAGATGGGCTTGAGCGGGCGGGCGGTCCGACGAGTGGTATCGGCGCGGGGGGGGGGGGGGGTCACGTCTGTGTGTGCGGTCGGAGGACGGTGGTGCTTGGCGGGCAACGGGTGGACGGAGGGCTCATCGTGGCGGCGCGGGCTCGTTCGGGGCTCGATCTGGGCCGCCAGGGAGGTTTCATGGGGGCGGTGATCTTCGGTCACTTTCGCGGTGGCGGCTGCCCGGGGTCGCTCTGGTTGTTTTTCGACAACTATCTCGCGGGCAGCGATGATGATCCGGACGACGGCCTTCGTCGCGGCGACAGGGATCCTTGGCAAGGCAGCAGAAGGGTTGACTGATGATCGTCAGCAGCTTGGAGGGGGAGGGGAGGTATGGTGGTTGTGCCGGTCCTTGTTGGGCGGGCGTGAGGTTCAGGACTCTTTGCTGGGCGAAAGCCTTGTCCTGGTGGTGGCCGGGTCCGATGACGGTGAAGCCTATGGGCGCCACATCCTTCTTGAAGTCGTCGTCGTAGCGAAGGTTTCTTGCTCCTCCACCCGGGCTCTCCGAGGAAACCCTAGATCCCTCGCAGGATCGAGCATGGGCGGCGCTCTTGTGTCGGGTTGCCTCTTGGGACCTCGCTTT
The DNA here is from genome assembly GCA_910589775.1 of Avena eriantha. NCBI lineage: Eukaryota > Viridiplantae > Streptophyta > Magnoliopsida > Poales > Poaceae > Avena > Avena eriantha. The sequence continues at coordinate 272,627,049 of OU342740.1, read as the reverse complement.
GGACGTCCACCGGACTGAGGGACCTATGGTGTGTTTCGATGGTTTTTGGCGGAGGCGGGTTCGTCTTCGGCCAGGCGGGGCGCGACCGTGGGGACGGTGTGGTAGTTGGAGCGGTGGCTCTAGTCTTTCGCCTCCGCCTGTTGCGTTGAGGTGTGGTGTCGACCTAGTTGGTCGTCGATCCGTGTGGAGCGCAGCCTCGGGGATGGAGTGTGGTGTTGTGTTGTATCGTTTGTTCGGCCAGTTTCCTCATAAACGGGCCAGCTCTTTTCTACTATATAAATGAAAGGCAAAGCTTTTGCCTCGTTTTTTTAAACTAGGCAAGAGGCTTGCCATTCATCGATAAAGTAGAAGAGAGATGACCAGTTTATGAGGGAAACCAGCTGAAAACGGAAACAACATAACACTACACGCTGGCCCCGAGGCTGCGCACCACACGAGTCGATGGCATAGACACCCAAGTGGCCAAGGCCGAAACCCAAAACACCTTCAACGCAACAAGGCGGAGCCAAAACACAAAGCCGCCGCTCTGACATCCACGCTGACCCCCGGAGGCATGCACCACCTAGCCGAAGACGAAGATCGCCGCCGCCAACCACCAAACTCACTCTGTCACTCCACGAGGCTTCAAGAGGCAAAGCGACGAAAGAGCGCCGCCCTCGCCCGATCCCGCTTGGGATCAGGGTTTCCCCCGGAGAACCCGGGTGGAGAAGCGACACCACCACCACAACGACGCCTTCAAGAAGGATACAGCGCCTGAGAGCGTTGCTGTCGTCGGTCCTGGCAGATAGCCAAGACAAGGCTTTTGCCCGGCGGCAGGTCGCAAGCCATACACCTGCCACACAAGGACCGGCCAGCCACCCTCACCAACCTGCGTGCAGACCACCAGTCCCACGCGCCAGACGATCTGAGGCCACAAACAAGACTAGGCGCCGGGGCCTAGATCCGCCTCCCGTAGAGCCACCTCCTAGCTCGAGGAGATGAAGAATACCACCATCCCGAGGCCGCCACCCTAGTGTCCGGGCGCCACACCGATAGAAGACCGGCAAGCACCCTCCAGACTCGATCGGCAGTAGTCGAAGAAGCCCCCGAAACAGGTCAGTTGGGCCCAGTCCCTCGCATCGCCACGCCTAGGCTCCCTGCCGCCGCGACGAGAGCGCCGCAATCCAGATCATAACCACTGCCCGCGAGATAGTCGCCGAAGCGACCAAAGCGAACCCGAGTAGCCGCCGCCGTGCTTAGAACGGAAGCACACCACCACCCCCTTCCTCCCCCAACCCTCTAGAGCACAACCATCGCACCGCGGTGGAGAGAGCTGCAACAGCCGCCGGCCGGAGGGATCCCCACGTCGCGCCGCAACAGCTGACACCAAGCCACGCGTAGACATAACCACGCACAAAAGCCCCACGAGCGGCCCCATATCTGAGCGCATGAACCTAGGTCCAACACCGCGCGCACACTGGCCGACCTCCTCTCGCTCTAGAAGGAGGACGCCACCGCCCTGGCGAAGGGGCCTAGCCCACCACGCCCTGCACAAGCTCCCGCGAGACCCCAGGGACGGACGCGGAGGTGGAACGCCTCACCGCCGCCTACCACACGGGCTTTGCCTGGTGGTGAACGCCGGTGACGGCGAGGGGAAAGGGGGCGGTGAGGAGGGGGACTTGACCGGCGGCTAGGGTTTGCCGCCCGAGTCGCCCGATGCGGGACGACGTGGTTTTGCCTCGTTTAAAAAAAATAAACAAACGGGAGTAGTATTTTCCCACATAGAAGAGCTAAGTAAAAGGTTGAGCAGACCTACTTGATACAGCAACATTTAGACGCAAGGATTGTGATGGAGCTTGAGAAAAATTCATGAGCGGACAAGGCTAAAGGAACCCAAAAACTTTGTTCTGAAACATGCCATTTCACTAGACCGGTTTCTTCGGGATTAACGAAGGCGGATGCGACGCTGGGCTCTTGGGCATATTTGATCAAGATACGTTATCTACTGTGTGGGATCTAGAGTCTCTTTCATCGTCGTCTCTCTGGAGAAAGAAAGAGAAGAAGAAGATGCAAAGGAGAGCAATGGTGGAGCTTCATGAGGATTCCGGAGATCGTTGCGATCATCAGGTACATTCTCATTTCATGTCGAAGGCTAAGGCGGATCCTGTGGTTTCATTCGAGGTATTATCACCGTCAACCTTTCTACTCCTAACCTTCGATGCGAAGGAGTGGACAATGGTCCAAAGGAAGAAAAGGTTGTTGGTGGCAAGGTATGTTGCTCGTCGAAATGGTTGGGGAAGAGGATCTCCGGTGGCTTCCAGTTTTCATTTTTGTGAATCTCAACGGGATTTGAATCCCGTAATTTCAGCTCGAGCCGATCTTGGGGATCATGATGGCCCTAATTTAGTGTCAACTGGGTTTCAACTAGCGACTACTAGAGGCGTTTTGAGCCCCAGGCTAGAGGCCCAGAAAAGAAAACCCCTAAAAGGACTACCACGGGTGGCCTCCAGCGGCTGCTTGGTTTCATCTAGCATAAGTGCTCCAGGAAGACTGCGGTCGTGCCTGGCGATCGCAAGGATCTAATAGCGAATGCTGGTGGTGGAGGATTTCCTAAACGAGGAAGAGGTCAGGGCACTGGTGGGGGTCGCGGTGATGGATGTCGGGACAATAACCAGGGCCATTTCAACAATTTTCATCAGAGTGGTCCAAGTCGGACGGCTGGTGGCGGCTTTGATGGTCAATCCCAAGGTAATTATCAAAGTGATGGTGCCTTTGGTGAGTATCAAAATTTTGGGGGTCGAGGCAATGGTGGCAATGCTTCTAGGTTCGGTGGCGGCTATGGGAATTTCAATGAAGGCTATAGGTTTAAGCGTGGCTATGCACGCCGGGGTTATGGTGGTGGTGCGGCTCGTTCTAGAGGAAGATTTGATGGCAGAACTAATTTCTGCAACAATAATCGTGGTTTGAACCGTGTTGGAGGCTCGTCCAACCTTGGCAATCAATCGGATCTGGCCTCACTGCCAGAGAATTTAGTGAAGAATGTCGCTGCTGCAATTGCTAAGGAGTTTGCTGAGCAGGCCACCAATTTATCTTCAAACCTAGCTGTTTTCATGTCTGGGACTTCTAAATCTGCTTCTTGTAGCCATACTGATATTCCTTTTCGGGAGGGTATGGGAGGCCAACAGAGTGGCAATGTGCCGCTCTAGTCCGTCGCGGAACATATCTTACCTGCCATGTCGCCTAGGCAGCCTGCTGCAGCAGCTCAACAGCAAGATGCGCCACTGAAGCAAACAGCGGTGATGTTTCTTCCTCGGCCAGGAACGGTGGGAATGTCAGGTCTTTTGAGGCTAGAGAGGTTCTAGGTGATGCTAGTTTGGATGATGGACATGCTGGGAGAGCTTAAAAACATAAGGGGCCAAAATGTTTCCGTTGTGGTCAACCAGGACATCATTTGAATGACTGTAATACTGCTTTGCGTGGGCCGCTCACCTAACCATCCTTCAAATAGGTGTCATATTCTCTCTACACCTAGGCCAACTATGAAAATGTACGGTTTTTCTCATGAAAGGTTGATGTTCTTTGAAGCACCGTTGACTGGAAATATTCATCCTTGTGTGGAGAATACTAGGTTGAGCAGAGTTATTATTTATGATGGTACGATGACCCTGCCAGAGATTGTTTGTCAGTTGCAATGGATTGTACCAGATGAGAACTATGAATGGAATGTTAGCCAAGTTGGAGCAAATGTCTATCAGGTGAATTTTCCTTGCAAGAAAGATCTTACTACTGCTCAACATTTTGGAATTTATAAGGTCAGAAATAGCACTTGTTTCATGAGTTTTGAATCATGGAAATTTGAGGTGCAACCGGCCTGGTCTTTGGACAAGGTTTGGGTGTTGGTATGATGACTGCAAGTGCACATATCGTTTGTAGCTAGTTTAGAAATAAAGATATCGATCCCACAGGGAGCAGGAGTCTGAAGTCTAATAACTCTTAAAATAAATATTACGAAAGAAATGCTAGATAAAGTTCTAAGTGACAAGAGAAAATACGAGTATTGTGTAAAAAGGTGTTTTTGGATTGTTGGTATAAGAGCAATAATAAAGTAAAGTGAACATCTGAGTACAGAAAGTAAGTATCGCATATGTAAGAGAGATTGGAACTGCAGTAGGGAAAACGCGTTCTCAGGGAGTAGCGGATACACCACTAGTATTGTAGAGATCTAAGATAAACATTATCATCATGAACATTCTCAACTATGTATGTGTGAGAGGAACTATGTATTTGGACAAATAGGCAACGACCGCTGCTCACATCATCCTCATAACCACAGTAGTCAGCAATCGACATCAATCGAATTACTGCGCTATTAAGGGACATAATCCCGTAGGACATATCCCATGGCATGGATAGTGTTCCGTGAGTTTCCTCGATTTCCCAAGTTGATACGTAAGGGGTGCCAATAGCTTTATAGTCACTGTAAGTGCTAGCACGCCTCCGTCTACCAACAAGTAGTTTCCTCCATCAAGTCCCCAAGAGAGGCAAATATTGAGAGGTCGACTTCTCTCAACATCAAGATGTAGAAAATCTAACACATGGTCACAGCGATGAATATCATAATAGACTTTATCTTATTTCAGTCTCATACTAGGGTTTCTCCATCTCCCCAAGAACTAATGATCTACTCAAACATGGAGGCAATCAACATCATGGCAATGGTAATGGAAACAATCATAGATGAATAGTACTTGTATAAATCTACAACGAGTATAGGAATACAACAAGATCTAGACAAGATGTAGACGGGATGGATGGAGATGGTGGTGATGAAGTGGTGGATGATGAAGATCGATGCCTTAGCCTCTCGGATCTGTGCAGGGCAAAGATGGATCCCTTGTGGATGAGTTCCCCCTCCAGATGCCATCCGGAGGTGAGGTTTCTACGATTTCTGGGTGTTCTGTATGTCGTCTCCTCGAACCAATTGCACGGGGTGAAACTATTTGACGAGGTGGAGGCGGTGCCAACTATACGGCCGGAGCTATACGGCCAGAAAATTTGCTCCACCCGTATAGTTGGTCGTTGAACTCTCTGCCTCCCTTGCTCGCTTCTGGTTTTCTTCTGGTATTATTAATATTTCTCAAATAAGCGATTTACATTGTTTTTGACACCTTTTCTCCACAGTACAACTGCTCCAAGAATTGTATCCATTCGATCCATCATCTGTCTCGATCCTGGTGAAAACAGACATAAAATGTGCGCGTGAACGCCGTAAAATACCAAGATCCCATATTTACAATACAAACTAATAATGTAAAACATGATGCAAATATGCACTCATCAACTTCCCCAAGCTTAGACTCTTGCTCGTCCCGAGCAAGTTTTAGCTTATGCATGTGATCCTCATATTCATGAAGCTGAGTCGATAAAATAAATGAGGCAATTGTAACATGTGTTTATCATGTAAGATACATAGGAACAAGTTCATAAATAGTACCTTACTCAAACCATCTGAATAGTATTAGCAGGTGATACGCCCATTTTGCATCACTGTTCTATATCATAATTTACTGTTATTCATTGATATATTTCATATTAAGAGATGATACTTATGTTAGTTCATCTGTTTTTGCATGGTTGGTGACTTTTGGAGCATGGACCGCTACAGTCATGATTCTGATGGAAAAGGTGCTGTTTGGAGGAAAAATTCGTGAAGATCGGCAAATCCGGGAAAATACATGGAAAATCTATTTTTCCAGAAGACGAAGATTGCTAGAAGGGGGAGTGTAGATGGGCCACAAGGGCCCACACCACCCCCTGGCGCGGGCAGCCCTAGGCCGCGCCAGCAGGTGGTGTAGCCACCCTGGCCCACTCCAGGCTCTCCCCTCTGGCGTATATTACCCCCTCGAAACCCTAACATCTGGGGAGCGACCACAGAAAGATTCCACCGCCTCTCCAGGACGGAAAACACCGAGAGAGAAAGATCTCTCTGGCAGATCGAATTCTGCTGGGGGAATTCCTTCCTGGAGAGGGGAGATCATCGCCATCAACACCACCATCGAGCTGGACTTCATCGGGATCATCATCATCACCATCACCACCATCATCTCCACCAGGATCATCATCATCACTTCATACCGCTGTAACAATTGGGTTGAATCTTGCATAGTTCTTAGGGGAAACTTTCCCGATATCTATTACTCCTTGTAGTTGATGCTATTGAGTGAACCATTGAATTATCGTTTATGTTCAGATTGATACATATCATTATATAATCTCTAATCTTGATCCATATGATGTCTTGTGAGTAGTTCGTTTTGTTCTTGAAGACATGGGAGAAGTCATGTCGTTAGTAGTGGAGTTATGTTGAGAAAGATTCAATGGTTTGATATTTAAGTTGTGGTGTATTTATTCTAGTGGTGTCATGTGAACGTCGACTACATGACACTTCACCTTTATGGGCTTAGGGGAATGCATTGTGTATTTGGATTCTAATCATAGGGGTTGCCAGAGTGACAGAAACCTGATCCCCCGTTAGGAAACCTTTGCACAAGGGACGTCAGGGTCTTAGAGTTTAAAGTTGTGGTTAGGTTTCTACCTTAATTACTTTCTTGTACTTGAGGATTCTTGCAAGGGTATAATCACAAGTATGTATTAGTCCTAGAAAGGTCGGTACATTAGCATAGGTTCACCCACACAACACTCAGCAAACTAAAGAAGATTAATCAACTATATGAAGCGAAATCACTTGACGATATTCCCGTGTGTCCTTGAGAATGTTTGGTCATCTTAAGTAATACAATCGGCTTGCTAAAGAAAGGAATGGGCCACTTGCTGCATTTATTCTTATTGTCTTTTATTTACCCGTACTTTATTTATATGCATTATCAAAAACCCCTAAAAATCTGTTTGTTAAGTATTTAAAGAGAATTCCTGCTCCAAGCCATTCGCCAACAGCTTCTGCTCCTCGTTGGGTTCGACACTCTTACTTATCGAAAATATTACGATACACCCCCTATACTTGTGGGTCATCAAGACTATTTTCTGGCGTCGTTGCCGGGAAGTGAAGCGCTATTGGAGAGTGGAACTGGTAAAGGAAACTTCTAATGTGATTATTATTTACTTCTGTTACTTGATTTAATTCCAATATGGTTAATTCGCTGTGTTTCTTATTTCATAATGGTACCACCACTTCTAAGGTAGTAGATGAACCACCACCTGCTGAGAATGATACTTTTAAAATACCTACAAGAATTATTGATCGTGTTATGGATAACTATTATGCTGGAGATGAAATTGTCCATCCCGGTGATCATTTTCTCTTTATACACGAATTATGCGGGTTGTTCAAGTGTGCAGGTATTACAACAGATCAAGTTAAGAAGAAGTTATTCTCATTATCACTGAAAGGAAGAGCTGAGGAATGGTATAAGCTGCTAAAAAATGGTCAAGCTCTTGAATGGGAGGAAATACTATCTCTCTTTTATTCAAAATTTTATCCTCCTAGTTAGATTCATAAAGATCAGAATCAAATATACAAATTTTGGCCTCTTGATGGAGAGAGTATAGCTCAAGCTTGGGGGAGATTCAAGTTACTAATGCTCAAATGTCCTATTCATGAGCTCCCTCACAATATTATTATCAATAACTTTTATGCAAGGCTTTCTCTCTATGATAAGGATTTATTGGATGTTTCTTGTGCTGGATCATTTACACGTATGGAAGAAGAAGCTAAATGGGATCTTCTATACCGTACTCAAGACAATACTAAAGCATGGGAGAATGACAAAGGAAGAAATTCAGGTATAAATTATGATTATGAATGCATTGAATCTTTTATGGGAACTGATGACTTTCAAAATATAAAAAATTCTTATGGTTTAGACTCTCAAGCTATTGCAACTTATTTTAAGGCTTTTGCTTCCTATATTGAAGTTCCTAAAAAGAAGTGGAATAAGTATCATGCACCTTATAAAGACATTTTTAGTAGTGTTCCTACAAGAAATACTGAAGTTTATACTGCTAATCATGTTTTACCTGAACCTTACATTGAGAAAATACCTTTCCCAGTTAAAGTAAAGGAACATTCTATGATAGCTAGTATGGTCAATGAAAGTACAAATAAAGCTATTGAACCTGATAAACAAATGGATAATGAACCTATAATAGCAAATGTGAAAGATTTTGTCACTAAATATGAAGAAGATGGACACACTATCCTTTGTAAGGATATCCCTAATATTGTTTCATAAAGTAGTGTTATGAGAGCTAGTGTCCCTGTGTTTTCTGTTAGGATAAGTGATCATTGCTACAATGGTTCTTGTGATAGTTATATCATTAAATTTATGCATGATACTGAAAGTTATTATGAGAGAGGGAAGACTGTTCTTATGCATCTCAATAATATCAAGTTTCCTTGTTTTATGCTGAAAGTTTTTATGTTGCACTTCTTTTGCCTTCCTATGCTAGTAGCCTCTAGTTTTAACAACTTGTTTGTTTACAAAATTTCCTTGCATAGGAAGTGGGTTAGACTTAAACATGTGTATTTTTGCTCCTTGATGCTCTCTTTTACTTCAATTCTTATTCTTATGTGAGCATCATTAAAATTATCATGCCCATCTTAATGGCTATAAAGAAAGAGCTTTTTGGGAGACAACCCAATTTATTTGTTCTTTCAGTTTGTTTTTGTTATTTGAGTCTTGGAAGTTATTACTTTGGTAATAACATCTCCTTCTACTTTTTGTTTGGTTTTTGTGTCAAGATCAACCTCTAATGAGAGAGAAGTGAGATTTGGGGAAGTTCCTATACCAAAACAGATTTTTGTGTTTCACCGGAAAAATTCGTGAGATATCTCTGTACGTCGGATTGAGCTGTAATTTTTTGTGCTTCTGCCCCAGGTTGTTATTTAACTTACGTTAGTTTGCAATTTTTGATTTGAGCAACAGAAGATTTTTGAAAAAATTGATCTTTACCTGCTGGTCTGTTTTGACAGATTTTGCCACTCTTGCATTTGCTTCTTAAGTCGATTTCCTTTTTGAATTCTTTTTGGGTTTTCGGAAGGAGTTGCTATAGTAGCTTATGTTTTGACGGATTTCAGTTGAAATTGAACCTAAAAGGTTTATTACTTCGCTTACACTAATGTTGCTAATGAGAATTGTGTGAAGTTTTGTGTGAAAGAAATTTCTAGGTTATCGGAGAAAATGGCGTAATAAGAAAGTGAAAGGTTTCATGACTCAAGCAATATGAGTATGAAGATGAAGATATTGATGTTATTCAAGCGGTGACTCCGGAAGAATCTACTAAATGCCAACTTCAGAGACCTGCAGCGTCCGTTTTCGAATAGGTAACAGTTCTGGTAAGAAAAGTTCCACGAAAATTATGTCCAATTATATTTTTGGAGTTTTTATCCAACAAGGAAAGCAACAAAGCGAAAGAGGGTCAGAAACGGAGCCAAGGTGGCTCACACCACCCCCTGGCGTGGCCCCCCTGGCCGCGCCAGCAGGTGGTGTGGCCACCTCGGACTCCGTCTCCGACCCGTTTTCTCCCAGTACCTTCCTTATGTTGTAAAACTTCATAATATATAATCCCCTGGATCTCCTGAAGTTCATATATCGTGTTCTCGTCGTTGTTTTTGTTTTGATCTGTTTTGTTCAGACGTCTTTCATGGGTTTATCTTCAAAGGATTACGAGCTGTGACGCTGTCGTGAACCCCATCGCAATCTTGAGCAGGAGATTCTCATGGGACAGGTGAAACGAGAAAGGATCGCAACTAGGTGCGAAGACATGGACCAGAACGTTAGGGAGGAAGTAAAGGACATGACAACATGCATGAAGGGGCTCATACCTCCAACTCTAGATCTCAGTTCCTGCCCTGTAGCAGTGGAAGCTCTACGAGTAACCGATGAGTTCTGCGACAAGTACCGAGTCTTGAGGAGGAAGGTGGATATGCTTCAAGAGGAGAATAACAGGCTTCGCAAGATACTAGAAGATTTCCTCGCGCCAATCGGGAGAACACCACCACCACCGAAGGAGTAATTCATCATCTGGTTTTGGCATCCCCTTGGTTTGTTCCAAGCTTGGGGGAGTGTCGCGGTATCACATCACTATCTTCTATCTTTTTACCTTTTTAGTAGAGTCATATCATGAATAGAAAAGTTATCATGTAGTATGGTTTGCATTATGGAAGTTTCACCCCTCTCGTTAGATAACTATGTATCCCTTGGAGTGAGTTGTCGTTATGGAATAGTAATGAGAGGTTCTATCATTTACTCTTTTGCATATCTCATATTAGTTTTTAATTCATCGTTATATGATTGATCTTCTCGTTAGTATTGTTATCACTTTGGGATCATTGAGGTAATTTAGTTGGTTTTGGCAAACCTGGCTCGGTCAGTAGCAACACTATTTTGAGAATTGAATGAAAAATATAAAAGTAATTTTAAAGAAATATAATTTCATCATCTTTCTTTCTTGATTTCCTCATAAGTTTAGTATTCTCTAGTTAAGATCTTTTGTGCTTCCAAGGAAGATTACATGTTTGTTTTTATCACTTGTATGTTTTTTTGTTTCCTTCAACTCTTATGCTTGCTACCCAGCCTTGCTAGCCAAAAACCTGTACTAAGAGGGAATGCTTCTCGTGCATCCAATCCTTAAACCAAAACCTATGCCATTTGTGTCCACAATACCTACCTACTAGCATTATTGCTATTCCAAGTAAACTCATGTTTTTATCTACCTTCTGAATTAAACTTGTTATGTGAAAATTGGTGATTAAAGCTCTCATGAACTTGATGGCACACTATACTTTCTTGCACTTAATAAACTTGAACCATTGTGCCCATCTATGTTGCGTATATGCTTGCGCTTTGTAAGTTGTGAATTAGCATAACCATGTTGTCATGGTCAACGCTTTCAACATTGCACTTGTACTTTGTACCTAATTGATATCATGCTCTTTTGTCTATGGTTGTCGTCGGTGTGAAATGAAAGGGGAGCTTGTAAGTCCATGGTGTTATGTATGTGTGTTAGAGAAACGCCTGGGCCGCCGGTCTAATCCATGCCTAATCATGGTGGAAACTTGCAGCGTAACCATAAAGAGCATTCTATGACGCATTCTTCTTATAAAGAAAGAGAGATAGATATTGAGAAAAAGAGAAAAAGAAAAAAAAGATGAGAAAATAGGAAAGAGAGAAAAAAGCACCATTTTCCCATGGTAAATAAGAAGATTGCTGAGATGCTCGTTGTCTGCTTGCCTTGTCATTTTGGTATGGGGATTCTTCCGTATCATCGGGCAAGGGGTACCCCGTTGGCGGTTCTCTATTATACACATATACTTACTATGACAAGAACTTACCGGTAACTAAACTTGAGTAGCATGAGTGATACGTCCAAAACATATCTACTTTCCCGAACACTTTTGCTATTGTTTCTCCTCTAAACTTGTGTGATTTGGATACAACTAATGCAGACTGACGCTGTTTTCAGCAGAATTGCCTTGGTGTCTACTTTTTGTGTAGAAAACCAACTATCAGGAAAAATCCTGGAAAATATGCCAAAAATCCTATTTCACCCGAAGACTCTAGGATCCAGAATACGAGACGGAGAAGAGCCCTAGGGTGGCCATACCACCTGGTGGCGCGGGCCAGGCCAGGCCGTGCCAGGGGGTGGTGTGGGGCCCCCAGGCACCCCCTCGGCCTCTCTCTTCGCCTATAAAGAGCCTTCTGTTCTAAAAACTTCGAGGGGTTTGACGTTTTTCCAGAAGGAGTTCTGCTCCGCCGCCACCACCAGATTCCACGAAACAGCACCAGAAACTCCGTTCTGGCACCCTGCCGGGATGGGGAATTGGAGGAGATCATCGCCATCATCATCACCATCGCTTCTCCATCGACCATCCATGTTTCCCCCATCTATGAGTGAGTAATCCCCCGCTGTAGGCTATGGGGATGGTAGGTATTGGATGAGATCGTTCATGTAATGGCATCAGATTGTTAGGGCATGGTGCCTAGTATCTTTTATTAGTGCTTTATCACTTTGTTGCGACTTGTTGTGCTTAATGCTTGTCACTAGGGCCCGAGTGCCATGATTTCAGATCTGAACATGTTATTGACTCATTATGATAGTATTGTTCTTGGTCTTATCTACAAGTTGTATACACACGTTGTTGTCCGGAACCTATGGCCCCGAAGTGACAGAAATCGAGATAACCGGAAGGGAAAGGCTTTGATGTGAGGATCACATGTGTTCACGGAGTGTTAATGCTTTGCTCCGGTGCTCTATTAAAAGGAGCACCTTAATTGCTAGTAGTTCCCTAGAGGCCCTGCTGCAAACGGGTTGACAGGACAAAAGATGTTGTGCAAGTTCTCATTGCGAGCACGTATGACTATATATGGAACACATGCCTAGGATTGTCTAGTACTTGGGTGCTTTATCTTATTTATCTACAATTTCCCTATGTTCTGATTGCTATGTGAATTGTCTTGTCCATGCAACGCCCGTCCATCCATCCCTATGCCTACCGCACTCGAATCCCACTGTTTACTGCTTTTGTTATGACTGTCTTTGTTTTGCTACTGCTGTTACTTTACTATTCCTACTACAAAACTGTTGCTACTGATAAACTGCTGTGAGCAAGATTGTTTCCAGGTGCAGCTGAATTGACAACTCAGTTGTTAAGGCTTATAAATATTCTTTGGCTCCCCTTGTGTCGAATCAATAAATTGGGTTTCACTTCCCTCGAAAATACTGCGATACACCCCCTATACTTGTGGGTCATCAAGACTATTTTCTGGCGCCGTTGCCAGGGAGCATAGGTTTATTTATCAAGTTCACTTGGATTCTCTATTGTTCGCTGCTATCCATCCATCATGGGTAAGTCTCGTGATGGCAAGGTTCCTATTTTACCATCCACTACAAGAAGAGGTACGGTTCTGAACACCTCTGCTGCTCTTGATTCACCATCTGTTATAAGTAAGCTCGTTACACCACCACATACACATGCTACACACACTGCTACTATTGATGAATCTGAAACTTCCGATGCTGATGATGCTGCTTCTACTGTGTTTGATAAGAGTGGTTCATTAGGTCCTTTCCTAGATGCTACGATTGCTAGAACTATAGCTAGAAATACCGAAACTCCTAATGAAAACACCACCACACCCGTTAGCTCACCTGAGTCTAGTGAGAGTTATGATACTGAAGAAGATTATGTTGAGATGACCGATGAGTTTATTGAAGAATGTAAGAACACCCATGATAGGAGCGCTGCTAAGAGTCTCCTTGAGAGGCGTACTATTAGACCCAAATTATCTCTTGATGCTAAGTTTGCTGCTTCTCCCATAAACATTATAGATGAATATTATGGTTTCTCTCTCGATCTATCTTACATAGCTATTGTCGAGAAAGAACCTTTTTGTGGGACTAAGAATGAAAGTGCGGTAGCACATATGAATGAACTTTCTACTATGAGTGGCTTGTTTTCTGATGATATTAAGATGCGTACTTATTTTGTTGCTAAGATTTTTCCTTTTTCACTGAAAGGAGAAGCTAAAACGTGGTTTAATAATTTACCTCCTGGATCTATTGATAGCCCTGAGTGCTTGATTAGTACTTTTCTGCAGAAATATTTTCCTCCCAGTGCTCGACATGCTATTTTGCAGGAACTTTTTGATTTTAAACAGGGAGAAAAAGAGGTATTGCCCGAATCTTGGGAAAGGTTTTGTGCTTTGATTCATGCATAGGCTAGAAGTCCATTACCTAAGAATGAGCTTCTTGATATATTTTATAATGGACTAATTGAGGAACTAGGATATACCTAGATAGTTGTGCTGATTGTGTTTTCAGGAATAGGACTCCAAAGGAAGCTGAGGAATTAATGGCCAAAATAAGCAAGAATTATGAAGATTGGACTCCTCTAAACAAGTTACACCTGAAGTAATTGTACCTGAACCATCTATTCCTGTGCCTATTCCAACATCAAAGAAGAGGGGATTTATTGAATTAAATGATGAAGTGATGAAGGAAGCTAAGAAATGTCTTAAGCAGAAGGGAATTAAATCTACAGATGTCAAGAATTTACCTCCTATAGAAGAATTATGTAAGCCTATTCCCTACTCACCCACTATTGAGGTACACTCTCTCAAACACTTTGATGAAGGTGATATCCCTTACTTGAAACCTCCTGATCAATGCTTAGAAGAATTTGATATCTTTATTGTTAAGCAAGATAACTTTAATAAAAGGGTGCAAAATCATCTAATGGAAAACACTAGAGCTATTATTGAGTTGAAAGATATTGTGGAAAGAACCTCTAATGATGTTAAAATGATTGTTAAACACTTTCAAATGGTTCAAACTCAAATAGATCAACTCGTTAAAGTACAAAACGACTTGCTAGTTAATGTTGCTAAAGAAAAACATGCTTATGAAATTAGAACTAGAAGTGGAGCTGCTACCCAGGATCCTCTATATCCCGAGGGGCATCCCAAAAGAATTGAGCAGGATTCTCAACAAGCTGAAAATAGTGGTTCTACTCGTAAGAAAAGGAAAAAGAAACATAAAACTATCGTAGAACCCTCTGAACCTGCTATAGATCCTAATAGTATATCTATCTCATGCTGAAACTGAAAGTGGTAATGAAGAAAATGAAGTTCCTAATGAAGAAAAAGTTAAAGAAGAACCTAAAAAACCACACTAAGAATACTAAATACACTAAAGAAAATTTTATTGCTAAGAAAAATGGTAGTGAAAGAGAACCTTGGGTCCAAAAACCCATGCCTTTCCCTGATAAGAAACACAAGTCAAAGGAAGATGAACACTACAATAAGTTTTGTGAGTGGATGAAGCCTTTATTCTTGCAAATTCCTTTGACTGATGCTATTAAATTGCCTTCTTACTCAAAGTATATGAAGGACATTGTCTCGAATAAAAGGAAGATCCCTAATGAAGAAATTTCTACTTTGCTTGCTAATTATTCCTTCAATGGTAAGGTTCCTAAGAAACTTGGAGACCCAGGGATTCCAACTATCCCTTGCTCTATTAAGAACAGTTATTTTAGAGCTGCTTTTTGTGATTTGGGAGCTGAAGTTAGTGTTATGCCTTTCTCTCTCTATAAGAGGCTTCAACTAGAAAAATTGATACCAACTGATATATCGTTGCAAATGGCTGATAAATCTACCACTATTCATGTGGGTATATGTGAGGATGTACCTGTTCAGGTGGCTCACAATTGCTTGATATTAACTGATTTTGTTGTGCTTGAAATGCCTGAAGATGATAATATGTCTATTATTCTTGGGAGACCTTTTCTTAATACTGCAGGAGCTGTTATTAATTATAATCAAGGAAAGGTGACCTTCAATGTTAATGACAAGGAACATACTGTCTATTTCCCCAAGAAGATTGAAAGGACTTATGGCTTGAATTCAATTGAACATGTTGAAGGCATTCAAGTTGGAGAAATTTATTGTCCCATACCAAGAGAAAAATTTGAAACTATTATGATTCGGACCATTGCTATCAAGGTTGAGGTAACATAATCATTAGTGGAGTACAAAGTTTTGTATCTTATGCAATTGTTTTGGTAGCAAGACTTGATCAACCTTGCTAACAAAAGGATTCCATTGAACAAAACAATGTTTTCATTATGATTATCTCCGTTTATTTCTAGCCTTTGCATTTTAGTTTTTGCTTTCGTTTAGTTTTCTTTGTGTTGTTAGTTTCTTGCATGTTAGAACTTCTATAGTTCTAGCCTTGTTTTGTCCTTGCATCATGTTTCCAAAAGAAAAAAATATGTCTGTCAGAAAAATCATTCTTCTTTTTCTGAAAAATGCCCAAAAATAAAGTGTCTCGAAAAATTCCAGAAAATTCATATTAAATTTTTACGTGAAAAAGGGGCAAAGGAGTACCTAGTAGGTACCAGGGGGGCCCACCAGGCAGGCACACCATGTGGTGGCGCGGCCAGCCCTGGGTGGCGCCATGCCCTGGTGCGGGCCACCCCTGGCCCCCCACTACTTCTCTCCCCTGCCACTTTCTTCTCTCTCCCGAGTAAATTCCAGTTCATAGCTCAAAATCGCGTTCTTTCTGTGCTTGCTCTCGATTTCTTCGATCTCCTTGCTTAGCCCATCTTTCTTGCTGAAATTTGGAGCATTTGTTCCCTGGTATGTGACTCCTCCCCTTGTCCAAGTAGATTTGTGTTTAGTGGATTATATGTTGAGTATTTTGATGCTGTAGGTGACTGGTTATGAGAGCTTGTAAGCTTGTTTGATGCTTAGAGATATAGTTTTAATGCATGTTTAGGCCTCTTGCAAGTCCCTATGAGTAGATTCCTTCATTATATTTACTTTGCAATCACTTGTTTAATAGGTGTTTAAATTTCAGATTACCAAGCATGAACAACCGTACTTTTGGTGAGATATTTGAGAGTGATGCACCTAGGAGGTCGAGGCCCTCAAGAACAGCCTCTCAATGTAGGCCATCATATAATGAAGACCTCATTGCAACAAGCATTGGCAGTGAAAGGGATGATGGAGATGCTCACCCATCTTCTTTTCCTTGTTTTACTTTCTTGCAAGCTGCAAGTATTCTTGATGATTTCTTGGTACTGATTGAGAGGGTTGGTTTGACCTCTTATATGCAAGATGAGAGTGCACAATACACTGTGCTCACCAAAACTTTTGTTGAGAGCTTCTCATTTACTAACACACCCTATCAATCTACTGTCTCCTTTAAAATCTATGATATGCCCTTCACCATGCCTTTGGAGAGATTTTGCAGTATTGTAGGTGTGCGTATGACAGGGACCGTGAAGAAAATTCAAGGGCGACCCGCTGATTTGTTGGAGATATACCGAGGGGTGACCAATGATGATGACCGTGTGGCGCAGCGCGGAAAGATAAGAAATATCCAACTCCCTGCTCTTAGATACTTTGCATATTATCTTGCTACTAGTGTGTTGGGTAGGGAGAACACTAGTAATATCTCCAACTATCATTTAGCATTCCTTGCTGCTGCGCTTAACAATGATACCCGGTACAATCTTGGCTCGCTTATTGCTCGCCGCCTAGCTGCTAGGGGGCCTATCTATGGGGGCATCATTGCCTCACGTGTAGTCAATGCATTAGGTCTTTAAGTGGATCCCGATGATGCTATGCTAGCACCACAGAGGCTCGACCTTGTTGCCATGAAAACTCATCACTTTGTCACTGCTACCTCTGATTTGAACAATCTAGTATATAGGATGCTTTTCACTGATGGGGATGAAAGGGAGATCCTTTTGCCACGGCCTGCTTTGTTTAGTGTTGACAGGAGACCGTGGTCACGCTCCAAGGAGGCGGTGGACGAGCAGCTTCGCTTGATGGGTTTCCACGAGCAGCACCAGAAGGATGTGCCCTCCTACGATTACTCCGCTCACTACGGAGGGACGTACTCGAGCTCGCACCAGGACGAGGGTACTTCCTCGTCATACCCACGGTGACACTTCATCCTGGCCAGCTTGGGATTGATACCCACTTAGGCCAAAAGCCTAAGCTTGGGGGGAGGTACGCCGACACCGCACTCATCTCCATACCATGTTGCGTCGGTACTTTGTATATTCATGTTTTCATTCTCTTTTTAGTGTTCGTTTTTCTTTGCTTTTGCTTTCTAAAAATACAAAAAGACCAAAAATATTTTTGTTGTTTCTCTTTGGTTTGCTTCTTCTTTTTGCCTTGGTTTGCTTTTCCCTTTTTGCTTTGTTTTGAACTATTCGAAAAACCCAAAAAGATTTAGCTTTGCTTGTTTTTCCCTTTTGGTTCTTGTTTAAAAATCGAAAACACCAAAAATATTTGTCGTTCTTCTTTGGTTTTTGCGAGTTTGCTTCAGGGTTCGGCAGTCCTCAGTGGATATTGGTTTCATATTATTATTCAAGCCACATAAGTGAAGAGCAATAATGAGGATCAATGACAACTTGAGGCGTGGTAAGAGGCGGGTAATGAACTCTATTTGTTTTCATTTTTGTACATATACTCATCAATGTGGGCATGCTTAGTCCGTTCATGTAGAGTGTATGTTTTCTCTGGATACTTAGTAGTTCTTGCTTTCTTATGATTAGCTCCAGCTCGCTAATAGTTTGTAGCATGTCTCATGAATGTTTGCTTGCATTGCTCTATTCATAAATTGGTATGACACCATTGTATCCTCCTCTGAATGTTTCACTTGATTAACTTAGCACATGCTCACGCATGCACATGACTGTAATAATCAGTCAAGCCTCGATGAATTATTTTGCCTTGAGGATCTTGAATCACTTTCATGCCATGAGTAGTCCTGTTTTGTTGCAAGCATGATAATGACAGCTATTGCTCTCTGATTTGTCGCTCCCTTACTATTGCTAGCCTTCACTTTTTCTGAGTATGTTTTACTCAAGTATTCCAACTCCCTAAACCAAATATTTCCAAAGTGTCCACCATACCTACCCATTAGCATCATTTTCTACTTCCGTGCATATTCAATATGCCTTGTTTTCTTCCGAATAAAATGTTTTGCTTGTTATGAGAAAGTTAGTTAGTAAAGCTCTCACGAACTTGATGGCACACTTTATTTTTTTGCACTTAATAAACCTGAACCATTGCGTCCTTCTTTGTTGCGCATATGCTTGCGCTTTATGAGTTGAAGTTAGCAGAACCATGTATCATGGGGACCGCCTTCAGCACTTCATAGGTACTTTGTACCTAGTTGATATCATGTTCTTTTGCTTATGGATCCTGGCGGTGTGAAATAAAAGTGGAACTTGTAAGATCATGGAGTTTGTATGTATGTTAGAGAAACGCCTGTGCCGCTAGCCTAAGCCATGCCTAATCATGGTGGAAACTTGCAGCATAACCATAATGAGCATTATATGAAGCATCCTCAATAAAAAATTATGCACATAGTAAATAAAAAGATCGCCGAGATGCTCATTGTCTGCTTGCCTTGTATTTTGATTATGGGATAGCTCCCGTGTCATGTGCAAGGGGTACCCCGTTGGCGGTTCTCTATGATATGTATATACTTACAATGACAAGAGCTTACTTGTGACTGAAGTTGAGTAGCATGAGGATCGGTCTTCGTAAGTAAGGGGCATGAGACTTCAATTTATAACTTGTCAAGCATATCCTCTTAATTGTGTCACTTTCACCTTAACCACATTAAAGATGCTTATGATAGGGGCAATGAGAGCTCAAAGCTAACGAGTACCGTACTTTCAACATTTGGAAGCCTTTCAAGTTATTCAAAACCTTTTCTTCTACTTGTTGAGTCTCCACATATTCTTTGAGCACCTTCTTGAGAGCATGGTTGTCATTCTTTGTGTTTGTTCCATTATTTGATTATTTGTGTTATGACTTTGATGCTTGTATTCTTGATATCTTTACTTCTAGTCACCACTTGAACTTCAGAGGTGCCTTGGCATTCATAATCAAAGGCAAGCGAGATACCACTCTATCATACCTTTCTATGAGCATTGTAATGTTGCTTATGTTTGTGCCTCATGCTACTTATTATTCTTGAGTTGGAATCTCTTCATAGCTTTCCAAGACTATTAAGTAGACTCAGTTGCATACTCTTTATTATGAATTGCCTAGGTAGTTGATCACATTGCTGAGAATATTTACATCACATGAAGCAAATGTGTTCGTGAAAGTTCTTTTATCACACTCAGTTTTCAACTGAATTGCTTGAGGACAAGCAATAAGCTAAGCTTGGGGGGAGTTGATACGTCCAAAACGTATCTACTTTCCCAAACACTTTTGCTATTGTTTCTCCTCTAAACTTGTGTGATTTGGATGCAACTAATGCGGACTGACGCTGTTTTCAGCAGAATTGCCTTGGTGTCTACTTTTTGTGCAGAAAACCAACTATCAGGAAAAATCCCGGAAAATATGCCAAAAATCCTATTTCACCCGAAGACTCCAGGAGCCAGAATACGAGATGGAGAAGAGCCCTGGGGTGGCCACACCACCTGGTGGCGCGTGCCAGGCCAGGCCGTGCCAGGGGGTGGTGTGGGCCCCCCAGGCACCCCCTCGGCCTCTCTCTTCGCCTATAAGGAGCCTTCTGACCTAAATACTTCGAGGGGTTCGACATTTTTCCAGAAGGAGTTCCGCTCCGCCGCCACCACCAGATTCCACGAAACAGCACTAGAAACTCCGTTCTGGCACCCTGTCGGGACGAGGAATTGGAGGAGATCATCGCCATCATCATCACCATCGCTTCTCCATCGACCATCCATGTTTCCCCCATCTATGAGTGAGTAATCCCCCGCTGTAGGCTATGGGGATAGTAGGGATTGGATGAGATCGTTCATGTAATGGCATCAGATTGTTAGGGCATGGTGCCTAGTATCTTTTATTAGTTCTTTATGACTTGGTTGCGACTTTTTGTGCTTAATGCTTATCACTAGGGCCCGAGTGCCATGATTTCAGATCTGAACATGTTATTAATTCATTATGATAGTATTATTCTTGGTCTTATCTACAAGTTGTATACACACGTTGTTGTCCGGAACCTATGGCCCCGAAGTGACAGAAATCGGGATAACCGGAAAGGAAAGGCTTTGATGTGAGGATCACATGTATTCACAGAGTGTTAATGCTTTGCTCCGGTGCTCTATTAAAAGGAGGACCTTAATTGCTAGTAGTTCCCTAGAGGCCCCGCTGCAAACGGGCTGGCAGGACAAAAGATGTTGTGCAAGTTCTCATTACGAGCACGTATGACTATATATGGAACACATGCCTAGGATTGTCTAGTACTTGGGTGCTTTATCTTATTTATCTACAATTGCCCTATGTTCTGATTGCTATGTGAATTGTCTTGTCCATGCAACGCCCGTCCATCCATCCCTATGCCTACCGCACTCGAATCCTACTGTTTACTGCTTTTATTACTACTGTCTTTGTTTTGCTATTGCTGTTACTTTACTATTCCTACTACAAAACTGTTGCTACTGATAAACTGCTGTGAGCAAGATTGTTTCTAGGTGCAGCTGAATTGACAACTCAGTTGTTAAGGCTTATAAATATTCTTTGGCTCCCCTTGTGTCGAATCAATAAATTAGGTTTAACTTCACTCGAAAATACTACGATACACCCCCTATACTTGTGGGTCATCAATGAGGAGCGGCCCTCGTATTCAAGGGACATGAGATTTCCAACTTGCAACTTATCAAGTATATCCTCATAATTGATCACTTTAACCTTAATCACCTAAAGATGCCTATGATAGGGCAATGAGAGCTAAAAGCTAATAAGTATCATAATTTTTGGAAGCTCTTTATGGAACTTGAAATCCCTGCTTCCCTCTGCGAAGGGCCTTTCTTTTACTTTTCAGTTCAGTCAGTAAACCTATTCCCTTCTATCTCAGCAAGTATTTTGAGTTGTTGTGTTTCATTCATTCATATGATGATTTATTCATTCATGTTTCTTATGTTCCTAGTTTTGCACATTGCTCTTATCTTAGTGTTTACTACTTTGAAAGCTATCATTGAAAACCAGTTATGTCTGAACTCCAGCAAATTGTCAACTATTTTTCGACCAAGAGATAAGTTTGCCATTACCAATTATGATTTACCTTATGTATCCTTATTGTGCTTCCTTTACCTATTGCAAGTTAAGTTATATAACAGTGAGTTGTCTTCTATTATGATTTGTGTATTGATGAATGTGATGCTTCTTGTCCGTATTCTTTTATCGACTCTTCACTCCATAAACCTGAGGTCATGTTTATTGAGCTCAGTTTTCGCTTGGGGACAAGCGAAGTCTAAGCTTGGGGGGAGTTGATACGTCCATTTTGCATCACTATTCTATATCATAATTTACTGTCATTCATTGATATATTTCATATTAAGAGATGATACTTATGTTATTTCATCTATTTTTGCATGGTTGGTGACTTTTGGAGCATGGACCACTACAGTCAGGATTCTAATGGAAAAGGTGTTGTTTGGAGGCAAAATTTGCGGAGATCAGAAAATCTGGAAAAATACATGGAAAATTCTATTTTTCCAGAATCCGAAGATTGCTAGAAGGGGGAGTGGAGATGGGCCACAGGGGGCCCACACCACCCCTGGCGCGGGCATCCCTAGGCCGCGCCAGCAGGTGGTGTGGCTTCCCTGGCCCACTCCAGGCTCTCCCCTCTGGCGTATATTACCCCCTCGAAACCCTAAGACATGGGGAGCAGCCACAGAAAGATTCTGCCGCCTCTGCGGGGTGAAAAACACCGAGAGAGAAAGATCTCTCCAGCAGACAGAATTCTGCCGGGGGAATTCCTTCCCGGAGAGGGGAGATCGTCGCCATCAACACCACCATCGAGCTGGACTTCATCAGGATCATCATAATCACCATCACCACCATCATCTCCACTAGCACCATCATCACCACTTCATATCGCTGTAACAATTGGGTTGAATCTTGCATAGTTCTTAGGGGAAACTTTCCTGGTGTTGATTACTCCTTATAGTTGATGCTATTGAGTGAACCATTGAATTATCATTTATGTTCAGATTGTTACATATCATTATATCATCTCTGATCTTGATCCACATGATGTCTTGTGAGTAGTTCGTTTTGTTCTTGAGGACATGGGAGAAGTCATGTTGTTAGTAGTGGAGTTGTGTTAAGAAAGATTCAATGGTTTGATATTTAAGTTGTGGTGTATTTATTCTAGTGGTGTCATGTGAACGTAGACTACATGACACTTCACCTTTATGGGCCTAGGGGAATGCATTGTGTATTTGGCTACTAATCGTAGGGGTTGCCGAAGTGACAGAAACCTGAACCCCCGTTAGGAAACCTTTGCACAAGGGACGTCAGGGTCTTAGAGTTTAAAGATGTGGTTAGGTTTCTACCTTAATTACTTTCTTGTACTTGCGGATGCTTGCAACTATACCTGGGCATTTTCCGGGCCAGGCCGGGCTCGAGCCGGGCCTGACAAAGCCTGCTCGTGCAAAACCCAGGCCCGAGCCCGGCCTGGCCTGGCTGTTGGGCCAGAAACTGGAGCCCGAGCCCGGCCCGCCATGCACATATTCCTCCAATCCGTCGGGCCGGGCCTTTCCCTATTTTTCCCATTCCTCTGGCCCGAGCCCGGCCCGTGAGGTTGTCGGGCCTCAATACTGCAGCCCGCGGGCCTGAAAAGCCTGGCCCGACGGGCTTTTTTGGGTCGGGCTGCCCATGCCCAGATTTGCTTGCAAGGGGTATAATCACAAGTATGTATTAGTCCTAGGAAGGTCGGTACATTAGCACAGATTCACCCACACAACACTTAGCAAACTAAAGAAGATTAATCAATTATATGAAGCGAAAGCACTTGACAATTTTCTCGTGTGTCCTTGAGAACGTTTGGTCATCTTAACTAATAAAATCGGCTTGTCCTTTGCTAAAGAAAGGATTGGGCCACTTGCTGCATTTATTCTTATTGTCTTTTATTTACCCGTACTTTATTTATCTGCATTATCAAAAACCCCTAAAAATCTGTTTGCTACGTATTTACAGAGAATTCCTTCTCCAATCCATTCGCCAACACCTTCTGCTCCTCATTGGGTTCGACACTCTTACTTATCGAAAATACTGCGATACACCCCCTATACTTGTGGGTCATCAGCAGGCTTCCACACCTTAGTGATCAATAGTTATAAAAGATGAATCTCAACATAATGTAAAAGTATCTGGCTCAACCGAATGAGTTAGCGAGGTAGTCCCAAGTGTTTTTGGATCAACATATTCACTTGGGATTCAAAATCTCAAAGGTGTATCCTTGTCATACTACAAATCAGTGGTATATGCCTACTTGCTCTTTGCACACTCGCTCTTTTTCTTCTTCTTTTTCTTTTCTTTTGTATATATGCTCACACTTTCGTTTAAGTGCTGTGCAAAGGAGCTAGCCATAAATTCCACTTCATGTAGGAATCCGAAGTTTAATGATTCTCAATTATCAAATTCCAAGTGTATATGTAGTATTTTTATGACTTGAAGATTCTACCTCGTCTTATTCTCACTCTATTTTGATATCATTTTCGTTTTCCTTTGTTCAAGGTTTCTTTATCAACTTACTGTATAGATAGTTTTTCTTTGTAAATCAAACCATAGACTTACATCATATTGACTAAATTATCTTTAGGTGTTCCATTAATTACCAATAGTGTGGAAGACTCCTATTGCTATCATCAAGTGCCAGTAAAATTATACTCAAGCCATTCATATATCAATAAAGAAAACACAAACTCAATATTGCTCCATATATAATAATAAACTCAGAATTTCATAAAAGGGATCAACTATTCCTGAAGGGAATTTTAATGATGCAAACTTTATTGCTAGTTTGAACTAATGCGAAAATAGTAATAAAAACTTATAAGATATATTACAAGGTGTTAAAGATCTCCCCAAGCTTGGAATCAAGCCACGGGGATCAAATAATCCCTTGTGATTATTTGATACCGTGATTGTTGTAGATCACTATGGCGCTATGACATGTAACATCCCGGTGCTGCGTAGCTTCTTATTGGTTTCCTCTAAAGCAGTTATGCGGTTGTAGCACCTCCGCAAATCAGACTGTAGAGCATCTGTAAACACTCGGATTTTTAAGTCCAGATGCCTGTTATACCGTACCTTGCAATCCCAGGATTACCATTTTTGTGAGACATAATAGAATTGGTACCACAGTACATCATCCATTACAAACCATAATAGTCTGACAAATAGTTGATCTCATGATCAAGTCTAAATACATATCAAAGCAGTGGAAATAAATGTAGTAGACTCCATCTTTATTGTCACAGGCAATGCTGATGATGGGAGATGATCCTAGTTATCGTAGACGTCCTGCTGTCCGTCCTCCGGGTAGCCTTCATCAAAGTCTGGCCATGGGAATAGCCAGGAACAAAGCCATGAGTACTCTTAAAATACTCGCAAAGTATCACTAAGGTAAGTAAGACAGTTCTAATAGGAATCCTAATCTCTAGTCTTGTTTGCAACAAGCCAGTTTTATTTCAGAAGTACTTAGTAGTAGAGCCTAATTTAGTTATCTAGATTACTTAAGTGGGAACCTAGTTTCATGTCCACAACTCTATTATGGTCAAGTCAAAGTCATCTTTCTAGTCACAAGTCATTTCGAAAACATCTGACAACGGAACAGTATGGCCACTCCAACCGTCCATAACCGCGGACGCGGCTATTCTAATAGTTTGACAATCTGCAGAGGGGGTACACTTTCACCACAAAATTTGATACATCCGTCAAGGATAACCCTGAATCATCATACTTGGTATGCAGATAATCAATCCCAAACTTTCAATTACACACCCTAGTATAGGCACCTCCCCTATGAGTTTGGCCTCCCAGCCATGGCCAACTGCCATCCCGGGAATTGCATAGCTGGACATTCATATTTGCGAGGTAGCCTCAGCTAAGCCTCTTTCTGCGAGGGAACCCATACTAAGACATATAAACTTCCAGTTAAGCCCTACCCAACTCAGGTATTGTGGTTGTACGGTAAAATTGGAATGATATCGCATCCGAACCTAACCATTAGTTTTTATCAAAGTCAAGGCACATGCTTCATTTAGTATCATATTCAAATCATTATCGCGGATGGCTATTACGCCTTCCTTGGAAGGCTGCCACGGCCGCCGCCCGTCGGATCGTCTTCATCGTCATCGTCCGGGACTTCGTCGACAATACCGCCATCGAATCCGATCTATGCGTCATCCATGCCATGGGGAATACGGCGCACCGTCGGTCTGATGAACCAGTCCCGCGCCTGTCTATGCCAAGCACATCCCCGAGCATGCGCCTACCACCGATCGAGCTACAGGCTGCCACTGCGTCGCCCCCTCGGGCCGTAGTGCCGCCGCCTTTGGTCCACGCTACCGGCTTTCAACGCGCCTTTCTTGGCGTGTACGTCGCTGGTGGTATCCCAGCCGCTGCACCAACTTGTGTCCTATAACTATACCGCCCCTCGGGTCGTAGCGTGGTTGCACGCAGTCTACTTCACCGTCTTCGTGCATCGACGGCCTCGGATTTCACCGCGCAATCTCCTAAGGCGCGGATCGCTGCCGTCTGCACATGGTCTTCATCGAGTCGTCGGGTTCTTCCTCGCCTACTTCGAGCACCACCGCCGCGCTTCACAAGGTAACCTGCAGGGCGCCCTCTCGCCGTCGTAGGTCCTGCCGACTACCCCATCGCCACTCCAGGCATGCAGCATGAATACCCTAGGTCGCCGCTGTTTTCGCAGCCTTCTACATCATCGTCCACTACAACTTCGCCGCCAGCATCATCGCCTCATCCCTAACTACACCACCCGCTACTCTACTCCGACAACCGCAGACAGCCCCGACATCTCTCCCTTAGCCGCTCTACATGTCGCAACCAATCTGGAGGCTTTCTCTGCTAGTCTTTCTGACATTGCGACAAGTTCATGATGGTCCCTGCCCCCGCACGCTTGGCACTGGAAACACCGGGAGTGCCTTCTTCCCCGACGCGTTCTCGAGTCTCGCAAGCTCGGACCGGCGCCTCGTCTTCATCGGCTTCGACAACGTCTTCTTCGGCATCGAGCCCTCTATGACTGCCTCGACCACGTCACTGACGAGTTCTTCTTTGCATACTCGGTTCTAGCAAAATTGGACTATGCGTTCGTTCCCGACATGCGCCTAGTTCTGGCAAAACTATGGCTGCACCTCGTCCTCGACAGCTCAGACTACATCGGCTTCGACTTCGAGACCCTCAACGACTGCCTTGACGCGTCTCCGTCATCCTCCGCATGCACTATGTGCATGCGGCTTCACATGCAGCTACCTCGACACTGGCATCCCCGACCACGACATCGACCACGGCGACCCCTCGTACGGCTATCGACCATGGCACCGCCTCACACTCCCGGATCCTTCGACATTGGCACAAGGGCTACCACCTCACTTGAGCATCACCAGCTTTCTCTACAGTCCAAGCAATCGCGACACGACACTGTCCACGATGTTCCCGCTACGACTGAATAGGGATGTCATCCTACTGGATGCTACTTCGGTTTATCTCTAGTATGACCGTCCGCGATGTTCTAGTTGTTCACGATGCTACCGCTACGACTGCGGGGGATGTTAGAGTATTGTATGTACACGGTTATTGTGGTAGTTTAGAATAGTTGGGATTCTAACCTAACTTGTCTTGTACTCCAAGATGATTTCTGTACGCCTATATATACTCGCCCATGAGGCTCAATAATATATCCAACATATTCCGCACCAATCTCTACCGTTCTACAGTATCGGACGAACTTGCACCGCCGCGACTGGAAATAATGACACTCAAAGAATAAACAGGCCATGCCCATGACACTGACGGGGTGCGCAGTGTCGACGAGTCACGCCGCATTAAGCGTCATATAGGTTTTGCCGGGTTTACCTAGTTTACTGTTTTTTTACAATCAATACCACATATATTCATAGCAACAAATAGTACATGGTAGAGATACATAAACTATCTTCAAGGACTGCAAAATAAAGTCTAAAAGAAAACGAGTAAATCTCGAAGGTCTTCAAAATCTTCTTCTTCCATGACACAATCTTGCACTTGTCTGAAGGCAACCCAATAAACATCACATAGATGTCAAACCATAGACCTGTAAATACTAATGAGGGTTCTCCCATAGTTTTAATTTGAGCCGCAATGCCAAAGTTACATGCACGCACGAAACCATTAGAGTAATCATACAACATCGATAAGAGCACCACAACCAGTATTCTAGGGAAAAGAAACCGAACAGCCAGATCAACGTCGTAGGGGAATCGAGAGTACGAATCTCCATTGTCGAGGGCGTAGTAGCCGGGACGAATATTGCGAGGATAATCCTCCTCGCAACAACCATGAGAAAAAATCCAAGATCGATCTGGCGAAGCAAGATCTGGAAGACCGTAACTATAGAACTCCAATCTTACAACACCACCATTGACGCTAGTAAGATCTCGTCGTCGAACGAAGGACCGAAGATCACTTATTGCGAACGATGACATCTCCATTGACGTAGATGTCAAGAAGATGTCTACCAAAACCCTATCTAATCGTTTGAAAACACTACTTTTACTGAAAACTCCACCCATAGATCAGGTTCCCCACCCCTCGCGACCGACGAAACCGGCCGAAGAAGGGGGAACCGTCTATGGAGGAGGAGGTGTTGGCGGCTAGGTCTAGGAGAGGCGACGGCTGGGAGATTTTAGACCTAGTTTACTGTTTCTGAATGGAGGGACATCTAAAAGATATGTTGTCTTTTCCCTAAAAAAAACGATATGTTGTCTTTATTTGCATGCCACCGATAACATGGAAAATGTCCAGCGGCCCACAAAATAAGTTTTTTGAAAAGCCCATGTAACTCTTTCGAGATTGATGGGCTTGTAGATTGACACACTTGTTGTAGCAAAATGAATTTTTTTTTTTTGCATCCACACTGCCAATATATACACACCACTCTCTCAGCCCCTAGACAGATAAACAAACAAAATCTAAGATTTTTCTTTGGTCCATCGCTCCTTTGCGCTTATACTCTACTACGTTAACACGAATATACTTGTGCAAGCTACGGAAGCAGATCGTTAACTAGCTCACGCAGCATCTCGTCGACCACCAAGCCCGCTACCACGACACCGATCTCTCGCTCCTCTTCCTCCTTGCGGACGTGTGACGACCACCGTTGGCCCCGGTCAATCTCCGCAACAAGTTCCTCTCGGCCGCACAGTACCTCCTTCAGGCCCCAGCGAGCCCCCGTGCCTCGTACCCAGTCCTGGGCCAATCTCGCCGCAGCTTCCCAGTTTTCCGTCGTGCCGCTCCTTCGTGCCTCGGCGAAGAAGTCGAGTAGGAGCCGCTCTGAGACATCCTCCCCCGAGAAGTTTCTTATTAGTAATGCAGCAAGGTCGTGCTCGTCAGGATATACGTGGACGCTGCGGTGACCCTCCAGGCGTGACGGTGCTTTGGCTGCATTGGTGTCGGTGCAGCGGTACTGTACCGGGATGCTGCCGAGATCATCGGTCTCCAAGGCGGCGAAGCGGTCGCCAAGATCCACGGCGGCTATCTCCCCGATGGTCCTGAAGTGTCGCATTTTCTGCTTGAGCTGTATATTTCTCCCTGCACCAGGACGCAGGGGAAAAAAGTGAGTATACGCTGCTACAAACTCAACGACTCAATCATCAATTTTTTTTTAAACAAACATCATCATAATTGCAGGTCAAACTACGGTTAGGTAAACAGGAAATTACTACTCCGCAACCTTTTCCCGACAGTCACCACAGATCCAGTGGGTCCTGGGAAGGGATCCGGGCATTTTGCCTTTTACGGTCGAATGGACACATCACACACGCCAGTTGTAACCTCCGTACCATGTCTTGGGAAAAAGATAGAAACATAATCTCTTTCTGTTTAGCTGGCGATGAACACTTACTCTGGCGGAGCTGCGCGAGGCTGTCGCTGAAGGAAGGCGAGCAGGCGCTCCCGGCGCCGTCACTAGTAATCCCTCCGTCCTCGACGGCGTCGTCCTCGTCGTCGTCGAACGGGAAGTCCATGACAGCCACCGGGCTGAGCTGCTCCTTGTCGTCTGCCTCCGAGCCGGAGCCGGAGCCGGAGCCGGTCCCTGCCTCCTTGGATCCCCTCTCCATCGCCTGCAACAGTAATCGCACCTCTTGTTAGCTAATTTCTGAAATCCGTTATACATCGCGCGGCCTGGCCGGCTGGCCGACCGACATCGCGACAGGCCAAAGGATGACAGGGTAGCCGATCAGGTACGGATCACGAGAGCACCGTGACAGGACAAGGACGCACACCCCCGCTCTCTCGCGTGGCCCCTGTGTCCGGCTTCCCCGGTGGTTCTGTGCAGCTCGTGCATGGCGATCGATCTTAACTCTTTCCCAAGATACAAATCCAAAACAGTTATTACTGGACGGAGGGAGTAATTAAACATGGACACATGGTACACGCCGTCGTCGAGCTAGCAGGACGCGCGGCGCCTCACCGACAAAGATCATACGTACAAATATGCTACTTAGTAGTTAATTTGCACACTGAACCTTGCCAGCAATGTGGCGACGGCACATGCGACGGTTGCGCACCAAGACAAGGCTCGGTACGGCTACGTGGTTGGTGGTACTACGAGCGTGCGTGCAGCTAAATAATGCAACCGTCGGGCCGGAGCAGCCATCACTCACTCCGACCGAGCCGGAGCTGCGGCGCCTACCGCGCGCGGCGACGACTCCGGCCGGGGCTCACTCCACTCGATAGGATCGCGCTTCCCGACAAGCCGACACTGCCTAGGCGTCTCGGCCTGCTAAATTTATGTTCGTGCGCTAACCACTGCGTCTCGGTGACCACAGGTGTCCCCACGTAGGCACGGACTGTATACGTCGGGCATGCAGCGGGCGTGAACAGGAAGGAACAGGCCCAACAGAGAGCTCTGGACACAAGTCTGTAGCAATAGTTCAAGCTGCCGTACAGTTACCTTTTCAGTTTTCACCGTATCTACCAGCAGCACGTTTTACTCTCTCTTTTCCGAAACCAATCTACCAGTGAGTATACTTGGGAGGGACGACCGAATTATTTAGTGAAAAGGTTGATCTTTTGACTTGAGAGAGGCGCACCGGCAGGCCCGTACGTTTTGCCAGCAAGGTAACCATAACTCCCGGGCACAAAGTAGTGGGTTACTGTCAACACATAGTTTTAGTCGTCATAGTACGATCTAGACCGTAAACATAGAGTACTACCAATAATCGAGTTGGAGAAATGCCAACAGTTGAGCCCCGTAAGCATAGTAGCTATCTCGTCACTCATAGTACGATCTAGACCGTTCCTTTCCATCAAGCAACCGCCGGTGGACGACTAAACTGGCCAGAAGATACCTAGCTAGCACCGGTAGCGTCACGCATGGATACACGAATTTATACTCAGGGGTACGACAAATCTACTGTACATAGGACCACGTTCTGTTGTGTTGCCTCTACTATCAATGTCGTCGTGGTAGCTTCCATCGGATACTCGTACATGCATGCATCCATGCACGCACGGCACGAGTACTCGCGTATACTGCCAACGTGCTTTGGTTTGCGAAATTAATACTCCTACGTGGGTGGGGTTTCCTATGGCAATCCAGAGCTTACGCAAATAATGCAACGAACGAAATAAAGCCGGCCGGTGGGACGACGACGACGCCGGCGCCCGCAACCGAATTAACGCCCAGCAACCGAATTAATCAGTAACTAGCTGGTGAGCCAAACCATGCAAGACACAGGAGCACTAATCTCGGTTACCTCGTGCTCGTGTCCGTCCTTGGTGGTGGTGGTCACGCCGGCGTCTAGGCTCTCCGCCGAGCTTGCAGCCGATGAGAAGTCGTACTCTGATTTCCTCTCGGTCGACGACGACGACCCCGTCTCCGACGACTCCGAGTAGTCGGAGCAGCAGCTGCTGCCCGTTGCGACCACCGGCGCCGCCTCCTCGTCGCGTCGCATCCAGCTGAAGCTGCCCCTGAGCCGGCGAGAGAGGCTCCTGATCGAGAGCATGGGGTGCCGCAGGGACTGCGACCTCCCGAGAACGCTGTGCGCCTCGGCTGGCGTCGTCGTCGTCGTCTCGGTGCGCACCGGCACAAACGGCACGGTGACGCAGAGGTGGCGCGGGTAGCACTGGAAGCCGGCGGCGCTGCACGAGTCGCAGTCCAGCTCCAGGAGATCCTTCAGCCTCAGCGGCTTCCCCTCCACGCCCACCACCGCCATTGCCGCGTTGCGTTGCGCGCGCCGCTCCCTGATCCTCGATCGGAGATCTCCCTTGTGGCTAGCAGAGTGAAGCGGAAAACGAACACTGGTCGACCCACCCACTGAGCTATCTGGCCGGCCTTTGCTGTGCGTGCCGCGTACTACCAGGTGCGCTTAGCAGCTGTTAAGTACCGCACACACTCGTGGTACTGCTTAGCTGCGTGCGCACGCGGCTTGCGTGGTAGCTTCCGCCCTCTGGTGCTCGTGCAATCTGGGTATAGAAAAATGGGCGAGTTGAAGCTTGTTTTGATGCGATGCGAGAGCAGGTGGAGGTGGAGGTGGACTGTTGGAAGGAGCTAGCCGGCAGAGTGGCGGAAGGATTTGCGTGCAGCCCTTAAATACACGCACGGCTCAAAGTGTGCCCAAGTTTTAATCGCACAAATCACCGGCTATTTCTATCCTCGTTTTCGCAGATCTCGTGTCCCGTTCAAAAGAAAAAATGGCACACACACGCACAACCACCAGGGACGGCTACGAGCCTAGTAGGTATAAATTTTGTTGGTCCATGCGTGGGCGTAGTACGTTGATAAGCGAACCTGAACAATCTAGGACCGATCAATCCTGTTCGATTATTGGGGTGGCTGTGTCTTGTACTCGACGCCACTATCTAGCGAGTTAGGGTGTGTTCAGTTCTGAAATACAATATGGAATGGAATGAAATGGTTTTGCATCCAAAGAAAATTCGGGTGGTCGGTTGTGGAATGAAACCGAACCAACTAGTTCTATAGAAGGGAATATAACCCCAAGATGCGGAACCAACTTGTTCGACCGATTCGATCGAATCTGGTGGAACGAGCCTCTAACGATCAGTGAAAACATCTCCTCACACGAAAAAAGGCCGGCCTCTATTCTCACCCAACGATCCCCCACCTCCTAGAACCTATCGCGTCTCGACCCGGCTCTCCCTCTCCTCCCGCGCAACTGGCGGCACCGCTTATCTCCCTCTTCGGCGGCGAAGCTCCCTCCTCTCAGTATGAGGACAGCAGGGCAAGCGGTGGGCGGCGGGGCAAGCGGGTTGCAGGCCGAGGCAGTGCAAGCAGCGGGGCAAGTGGGTTGCGGTCCAGGCAGAGCAAGCGGCAGCGGCAGCGACAATGCAAGCGGGTAAGCAGGGAGGCGCACAAGCAAGCCAACAAGCTGTGGTGGCGGGCAAGCATGCAATCGCAGGGGCACGCACGACTGCCGCTGCAGTGAGGTATACATGTCGTATTCATATGCCAATCTATGTTATGTGCCTTGTCCCTTCAAATTGGACTCCAAATTGCAAGTTTTTGGTAATTTATCATAACATGAATGCATTGTAGATGGGCAAGATGATGGATAGAAGGAAAAAGATGATTAGGGGAGCTGCTATTTTTTTTGCTGCAATTGTGGTTGCTTCTTTAATGAGATATGCCCTAGAGGCCAATAATAAAGATGTTTTTATTGACATATCTCATTAGTTCATAATAGTTTTGTATCATGCTAGAACTGTATTAAGTGGAAACATTAATACATGTGTGGTATATAAACAAACCAGGTCCCTAGTATCATCTAGACTAGTTTGTTGGGCAGCTGATGATCGATGTTTTCCGATCATGGACTTTACCACATCAACTGACAACGAGGTCACTTATGAAGTGATGGAGAACAACCAACCCTAGTATTGCAATGTGATCCAATCACGAAGTGCAACATTGTGATATCTAGCAAAACATGGTGATTCAGTCCTTTGACCATGAGATCATATTAATCACTATCTCCCGAGGCTACTTTGATCACATCAACCGTCGTGTCCGTAACTGGGTGACCATAAAGGTGTGCGTCAGGTATTCCAGAGGAACTTTTGAGGCCTATGTATTAAGACCGAGATTTTCCCATCTGAGTGACGGATAGATACCCTGGGCCCACTTGGTGAAATTATATCTACAAGTTTGCAAACATGTGACTAGGTCACAGGGATGTAATATCACGAGAACGAGTAAATGTGTTTGTCAGTAACAAGATCAAACTAGGTATTAGATACCGAAGATTAGATCTTGGACAAACTAGGTATCGTAGAGCAAAGGCAATCAGACTCGATGTTCAAAGTTCAAGTGATCAAGTTAACCATGAATGTATGGGGCCATTATGTATTTCCAGATACCACTATTGGTCATTTATCGGGACGTGTGTCGATCATGTATGTGCATTTCCGAGCCGTAGGGTGTCACGCTTAAGGGTATATGCGCTTAGGGATTGATCCAAGATCGTAGGAAAAAAGAGAGAGAAATGCGGAATAGTTCTCGAGTAATACCGGAATGTTTTCGGGGATATCTAATGATGATCGAAGGGGTCCGAAAGGTGTTTCAAAATGATAGGTATTAAATAATATGTATTTAATGGGGCAGCCAACCTAATGGACCTCACGAAGGAGGCCCAAGAGGGGTCACACCCTAGGAGGGTCCAAGGGGGGCTGGCGGCCTTAGTGGGCTTCCCCCCACGTGGGGCCCATGGTGAGGGCTGGCCGGCCGCCTCCTCCCACCTTCTCCCTTTGATTAGTCCCACCCTGGGACTTTGAGGAAGGGAGTATCTCGCTTCTACCTATATAAAGAGGGACACCCCTCTCCCCAAATCCATCCATCAATTGGCCTTTGCCTTTCTCTCTCCCTCTCCCTCATGTGTGGTTTCCAAGATTGGAATTGCATACGGAGATAGGGGTTTCTCCACCATACGCACGCCGTCGTGATACTGGACTCGGTCCGGATCAATCTTCTCCCCCTGATTTGCTAAACCGGAGCCTAGGAGACATCTCTACACCATATGTGTGTAAGGCCCCGAGGCACCGCCACTTGTGGTGCTTTGCTTGGAGCTTGGAGCTTGGACGTCGACACGACCATGAGGTCGTCTACATCATACAAGGAGTAAGAGGTGAGTCGCGAGGAGCTTCGTGACCTTGAGGTCGGCTACGAGTATGACTACGTCCTCCACGTTTCTCTCGGAATGTTAACCACTTTCGGTCTTCAAAGGTATGAACACCGAATCCCCGTTCGTTACTTTACATCTGTATAGATAGATCTTGGCTAGGTGTGTTCGCACTGTAGGATTTTTTATTTTCTGCTGCAGAACCCCTTCACTACTCAGACTATAAAAAGAAGAGAAGAAGACGTATAAGCTATGGGCCAATGCATGAAAGGAACCGACAGAGAATTGACTATCTCAATAGTAAAATTTGGCAATGTGATATCACATGTAGAAATATGTTAAGATTCGAAAGATATCTTTTCTTTAAACTTTGTAACATAATGAGGGATCACAATTTGCTAGAAGATAGTGTTTATTTAAATGTGCAGAAACAAGTGGCAATGTTTTTGCATACCGTTGGACATAATGTTCGCAATAGGGTTGTACAAACCAATTTTGGTAGAGCATTCTACACAATCAACATATATTAAGCGGGTCCTTCATGCCATGGGTGAGGTACACAATGAATATATCATCCCACCTTCATCGGACCCCGGAAAAATTGCAAGAAACCCTCGGCCTGATCCATATTTTGAGGTATTTGCTGAAACTATTCTGTAGGTATTTAGGATACACCTGATGTCATTTAATAATTTTCACAATATAGGATTTTATTGGAGCTATCGATGGTGCACCTGTGAGAGCCTCTATTACAAAAGATGTTGAACATTCTTTAATTTCTGTGGTAGGAAGACATTTGCTAATCAAAATATGATGACAATAGTAGATTTTTACCCCGGTTCACATATGTGTTGGCTGGTTGGGAGGGAACAACACATGATGCATTAGTTTTAGCTCATGAATTAGCGCGTGAGAGAGGCCTACAAGTACCGCAATGTAACAAATTGACTTATGTATAACTGTCCATATGTTGTCCACACCATTGTCACCATATTTTGCTTTATTTTTAGGTAAATACTACCTAGTTGATGTCGGATATGGAACCAAGCCCGATTTCTTGCCACCTTTTTGTAATTTGAGATACCATTTGAACGAGTGGGGCACAATCCCGTCCAAAATGCAAAGGAGATATTCAACCTTAGGCACTCGTCTCTATGGGTGACAGTAGAGAGATTTTGGATCACTCAAGGGGAGATTCAAAATTTTAGATGATGCCAAACCATTCTTTACTTTCTTGGTATAAGTGGACATCGTTGTAGCTTGTTTTGTTTTTCATAACTATGTACCATCTCAAGGAATTAATGAATTCATTATACCAGAGGTGACTTGGACCACCCAACTAGTACGGACACAAAGCCATCAAGCAAGAGACCATAGAGACGTGGTAAATGGTAGGCAACAAGTGGATAACCAAATGTGGGTGGATAGGCAGGCTTTGTATGGTCATTGAGTGTGGCATTTTCCATATATTTGTAGTGCTATCTATGTATAAGTTTGTTCCCTAAGAATTTGTGTCCTTCTTGGTACTCCCTTGCACTCTTTGTGTCTATTATACATTACTCACTTGTGCATTTTTTTTGTTGAACAATAAATATGATATTCCCTTGTTAAATAACCCAACTGAGCACTACCGTGCAATGGAAACAATTTTTGGGTCAACCACGACTACAGACAAAATATAAGTGCGACAATGATCCCCTTTTTATTGATGTTGATGATGAAAGTGAGATATAAACTTCACCAAATGTAGGTGAGTATTCTGCCAAAGCACCACCAAAAAAGAAGGCCAAGATTGTGTACATTGAAGATGATCCATTAGTCACCACTTTAAAAGATGGGTTTAAAATGATGGTTGATGCTCATGCGAAATCTGGTGAAGATGATGGTGCTATACCTGATGACTTGTGGGATTCTTTGGTTGCAATCAAGGGATTCGACGAGGGACATATTGCTCACTACTACACTCATGTTGTTGACAATCCAAAGTCAGCAAAATCATTCATGACGCTTAAAGTTGACAACAAGTTGGTTTGGGTGGGTACATATGTGGAGAAGACCTTTAAAGTGATCTATAATTTGAAGTGATGGTATGAACCTCAATTTGGGTTGATGGACAGTAATAAACTTTACTATTTTATTAGACTGTAATGAACTCTATTTACTGCTTTTGAATCATTACTATGACATATGTTGAATTTGGGTACTTTGATGATTAATATGGTTGTATGTATTGAAATATATATTATGTTTGCTGCCATATATGTATTATGCTTGTGAGAATATATTGTCAAACGCGTCTGAAGGACAAGGAGATGACCGGCCTGATGAGGAAGGCTCCCTACGTGGAGTGAGCTGGTAGAAGCCCACCTTGACGATCGAGTTTCTATGGATTGTTCAACACCTGAGAATCCACATGTGTCTATCCTGCTTGTCGCTAATACTCGTAGCCAGTGCGGCAAGCAAACACTTAGTTCCTTAGTTGTTCTTCTGAGTCGCTTGGACCTCAAGCCCATAAGGTTTGAACCGTTGTGTGTCGTTTGTGTCAGTAGCTGGCGAAGCCGCCCTCACTATGTATCCTATTGTAAGCATGAATGTTGCATCAGCCTCATGATGACGGGCAAGTGCGCCGTCCACCTTAGTCGAGCTGTCCACCAATGTTAACACAACTTAAGCTTCTAAACTGGAACGTTCGGAGGTTAAATGCCCCGGTGCGTCACACTGTGGTTCGTGACCTTGTGTTCAGCACAAAGTGCTCGATCCTTTGCATACAAGAATCAAAACTCCAACATCTATCTGATATAGATAAATACAATCTGGTGGGGCAAGCGCTTCGAGGATGCGCACATCTCCCTGTGGACGGTACGTGGGGAGGAGTGATCCTTTTCTGGCATGAGGATATCTTCATTGTCTCTGACATTAAGATCAGAAACTTCTCCGTCACGACAACTTTCAAGGACAAGGCTGCAAACAAATCTTGTACAATAACCACGGTTTATGGACTGGCTAATGACGAGCGAAAATAGAGATTTCTGGAGGAGGTCGTAGCCACCCATGCCCAAGTCACCAGGCCGTGGTTAGTGATTGGAGACTACAACCTAATCCTACATGATGAAGATAAGAACAACCAACGTGTCAACATGAGGTAGATGCGGCATTTCAAGGACACCCTGGACACAAGTTGTCTTCAGGAAATCAGGCTCGTGGGCAGAAGGTTTACCTGGAGCAACGAGCAAGCAGTGCCCACCCTTGTGCGCCTTGACCGAGCCTTCTACGACTCTCTGTGGGATGAGATGTACCTTGTCGCTAAACTTCTACCGCAAGCGTCCTCTATGTCTGACCATTGTCCCATGCTATTGGTCCAAGACATGATCACCCATGCCCCCCACAGATTCCGGTTCGAGAGGTTTTGGCCACTACTGTAAGGATATTCCGAGGTGGTTCAGCAGTCCTGGAATGAGCCTTGTCAACTAACAAACCCCTTCACAATTTTGGATTGCAAACTCAAATGGGTGACCAAGCACCTGTCTGTTTGGGCGAAAAACTACGTGGGTGACATTAGAAGACAAATGTTGATTGGCCAGGAGATCATCTTAAGATTAGACTCGGCGCAGGAGTCGCGCCAGCTAAATTTGGATGAGCAGGAGCTGCGCACAAGATTAAAGGCTAGAACGCTGGGCTTGGCAGTTCTCAACAAAATCAAGGCTCGGCAAAGGGCCAAGATCAAATGGATGAAGCTAGGCGACAAAAGCACGAGGTTTTTTCACTCGAAGGCTGCGCATAGGAAGATCAAAAATAAAATTCAAAGCCTATAGTCAGACTCCAGCCTTTCAACTACGCCATCCGAAATTGAGAAGGTGGTGTTCACCCACATGAACTCCATCGTTGGCTCGGAGGTCCGTTGTGCTAAGCGGTTTGATTGGAATCAACTAGGTCTACCAGTCCTAGACCTATCAGAGCTCGATGCCCCTTCACGATGGAAGAAATTAAAAAAGCCATCTTTGAGACAACAACAGATAAGGCACTAGGGCCTGCCAGCTTCTCCTGCAGTTTCTTTAGAACTTCGTGGGAAGTGATCAAACGAGATATCTTCAACGCTGCACAAAAGTTCTACTGCATCAATGACCAGTCGTTTGTAAGATTAAACATGGCTTTCTAGATCTTACTACCGAAGAATGAACCGCCCACTGGAATCACACACTATAGACCAATAAGTATGATCCATGCATTTGCAAAGCTGGTTTCCAAAGTGATGGCCTTGAGGTTTCAACCGAGATTGGAGGAGCTAATCTCTCCTTGCCAGAGCGCCTTCATCTCTAGGAGGAACATACAGGAAAACTTCCCGTATGCGCAAAATTTGGCTAAACACTACCACAAGACGAAGACCCCAACACTGCTTTTGAAGCTCGATATAGCTAAAGCCTTTGATACCGTGTCCTGGACTTACATCATGGATGTGATGGAGGCTAGGGGGCTACCACCAAGATGGAGGAACCGGGTGGCGTTGCTTTTTCGGATGGCGAGTTCAAAGCCTATGATAAATGGGGTGCCGGGTAGGGCAATTATTCACAGACAGGGATTGAGGCAAGGAGACTCGCTCTCACCTTTCCTCTTCGACTTAGCCATGGAACCATTACACCGACTGTTGGAACTTGCGACTTAGGCAAGGATCCTCACCAAGCTCAAAGGGAAAGTCAGCAAGTTCAGGGCAGCTTTGTACGCCGATGATGTTGCACTTTTCATGCGCCCATCCTCTGAGGACATCAAGGGCATCCATGACATCCTCCGAGCTTTTGGGCAAGCAACATGGCTAATCACCAATCTTACCAAAAGCTCGGTTACTCCAATAAGCTGCCAAAATGTTGACGTCTGATACATCCATTTTGCATCACTATATTATGTCTTAATTCACTATTATTCATTGATATATTTCTTATTGAGAGGTGATACTTATGTTATTTCATCTGTTTTTGCATGGTTGACGACTTTTGGAGCATGGACCGTTGCAGTCAGGATTCTGATGGAAAAGGTGTTGTTTGGAGGCAAAATTCGCAAAGATCAGAAAATCCGGGAAAATATACGAAAAATTCTATTTTTCCAGAAGACTTAGGATGCCAGAAGATGGAGTAGAGGTGGGCCACAGGGGGCCCACACCACCCCAAGGCGCGGGCAGGCCTAGGCCACGCCCTAGAGTGGTGTGGCCACCCTGGCCCACTCCAGCCTCTCCCCTCTGGCATATATCATCCCTACGAAACCCTAAGACTTGGGGGAGCGACCACAGAAAGATTTCGCCGCCTCTGCGGCGCGGAAAACATCGAGAGAGAAAGATCTCTCCGGCAGACAGATTTCTGTCAGGGGAATTTCTTGCCGGAGAGGGGAGATCGTCGCCATCAACACCACCATCAAGCTAGACTTCATCGGGATCATCATCATCATCACCACCATCATCATCAGCAGCACCCTCATCACCATCTCCATATTGCTGTAACGGTTGTGTTGAATCTTGCATAGTTCATAGTGGAAACTTTCCCGGTGTTGATTACTCTTTGTAGTTGATGCTATTGAGTGAACCATTGAATTATTTTTTATGTTTAGATTGTTATACATCATTATTTCATCTCTGATCATGATCCATATGATGTCTTGTGAGTAGTTCGTTTTGTTCTTGAGGACATGGGATAAGTCTTGTTGTTAGTAGTGGAGTTGTGTTGAGAAAGATTCAATAGTTTGATATTTAAGTTGTGGTGTACTTCTTCTAGTGGTGTCATGTGAACGTCGACTACATGGCACTTCACCTATATGGGCCTAGGGGAATGCATTGTGTATTTGGCTACTAATCGTAGGGGTTGCCGGAGCGACAGAAACCTGAACCCCCGTTAGGAAACCATTGCACAAGGGACGTAAGGGTCTTAGAGTTTAAAGCTATGGTTAGGTTTCTACCTTAATTACTTTCTTGTACTTACAAATGTTTGCAAGGGGTTTTAATCACAAGTATGTATTTAGTCTTGGATGGGGCGGTACATTAGCACAGGTTCACCCACACAACACTTAGCAAGCTAAAGAAGATTAATCGACTATATGAAGCGAAGCACTTGACAGTCTTCCCATGTGTCCTCGAGAACGTTTGGTCATCTATAGAAATACAACCGGCTTGTCCTTTGCTGCATAAAGGACTGGGCCACTTGCTGCATTCATTCTTACTGTCTTTTATTTACTCGTACTTTGTTTACTTGCTTTATCGAAAACCCCTAAAAATCCGTTTGCTAAGTATTTGCAGAGAATTCCTGATCCATACCACTAGCCAGCACCTTCTGCTCCTCATTGGGTTCGACACACTTACTTATCGAAAATACTGCGATACACCCCCTATACTTGTGGGTCATCAAGACTATTTTCTGGCGCCGTTGCTGAGGAGTGAAGCGCTATTGGAGAGTGGAACTGGTAAAGGAAACTTCTACTGTGAGTATTGTTTACTTCTGCTAGTTGCTTTATTTTCATTATGGATAATTCGCTGAGTTTCTTATTTGGTAATGTTACTACCACTGCTAAGGTAGTAGATAAGCCACCACCTGCTGAGAAAGATGTTTTCAAAATACCTACAAGAATTATTGATCATGTTATGGATAACTACTATGTTGGGGATGGAACTGTCCATCCCGGTGATCATTTACTCTTTATACACGAATTATGCGGGTTGCTCAAGTGTGCAGGTATTACTACAGATCAAGTTAAGAAGAAGTTATTCTCATTATAACTGAAAGGAAGAGCTGAGGAATGGTATAAGCTGCTGAAGAATGGTCAAGCTCTGGAATGGGAGGAAATAGTGCCTCTCTTTTATTCAAATTTTTATCCTCCTAGTGAGATTCATAAAGGTCGGAATCAAATATACAACTTTTGGCCTCTTGATGGAGAGAGTACAGCTCAAGCTTGGAGGAGATTGAAGTTACTAATGCTCAAATGTCCCATTCATGAGCTCCCTAACAATATTATTATCAACAAGTTTTATGCAAGGCTCCCTCTACATGACAAAGATTTATTGGACGCTTCTTGTGATGGATCATTCACTCGCATGAAAGAAAAAGCTAAATGGGACCTTCTAGATCGTATTCAAGACAATGCTGAAGCTTGGGAGAACAACAAAGGTAAGACGTCAGTTATAAATTATGATTATGAATGCATTGAATCTTTTATGGGAACTGATGACTTTCAAAATATTAAAAATGCTTATGGTTTAGACTCTCAAGCTATTGCTTCTTATTTTAAGGCTTTTGCTTCTTATATTGAAGTGCCTAAAAAGAAGTGGAATAAGTATCATGAACCTTATAAAGATATTGCTAAGAGTGTTCCTGCAAGAAATACTGAAGTTTATACTGCTAATCATGTTTTACCCATACCTTATATTGAGAAAATGCCTTTCCCAGTTAAGGTAAAGGAACATTCTATGATAGCTAGTATGGTTAATGAAAGTATGAATAAGGCTGTTGAACCTGATAAACAAATGGTTGATGAACCTCTAATAGCAAGTGTGAAAGACCTTTTCACTAAGTATGAGGAAGAGGGACACACTATCCTTTGTAAGGATACCTCTAATATTGTTTCACATAGTAGTGTTATGAGAGCTAGTATTCCTGTGTTTTCTGTTAGAATAAGTGATCATTGCTATGATGGTCCTTGTGATAGCTATATTGTTAAGTTTATGCATGATATTGAAAGTTACTATGAGAGAGGGAAAAGTGTTCTTATGCATCTCAATAATATCAAGTTTCCTCGTTTTATGCTGAAAGTTTTTATGTTGCACTTCTTTTGCCTTCTTATGCAAGTAGCCTCTGGCTTCAACAACTTATTTGTTACAAAATTCCCTTGCATAGGAAGTG
Organism: Avena eriantha; assembly: GCA_910589775.1. Lineage (NCBI taxonomy): Eukaryota > Viridiplantae > Streptophyta > Magnoliopsida > Poales > Poaceae > Avena > Avena eriantha. The sequence continues at coordinate 272,584,542 of OU342740.1, read as the reverse complement.
GGTTAGACTTAAATGTGTGTGTTTTTGCTTCTTAATGCTCTCTTTCACTTCAATTCATATCCCTATGAGAGATTCTTCAAAATTATCATGCCCATCTTATGGCTATAAAGAAAGAGCTTTATGGGAGACAACCCAATTTGTTTTTGGTTTTAGTTTGTTTTTGTTTCTTTGAGTCTTAGAAGTTATTACTTCGGTAATAACCGCTCCTTATCCGTTTTGTTTGGTTTTTGTGTCAAGATCAACCTCTAATGAGAGAGAATTAAGATTTGGGGAAGTTGCTATCCCGAAACAGATTTTTGTGCTTCGCCGTAAAAATTCGTGAGAGATATCTGTATATCGGATTGAGCTGTAATTGTTTGTACTTCTGCCCCAGGTTGTTATTTAACTTTAGTTAGTTTTGCATTTTTTGATTTGAGCAACAGAAGATTTTTGAAAAAATTGATCTTTACCTGCTGGTCTGTTTTGACAGATTTTGCCAATCTTGCATTTGCCTCTTTATTCGATTTCCTTTTTGAATTCTTTTTGGGTTTTCGGAAGGAGTTTCTATAGTAGCTTATGTTTGGATGGTTTTCAGTTGAAGTTGGACTCGAAAGGTTTTATCACTTTACTTATATTAATGTTGCTAATGAGAACTGTGTGAAGTTTTGTATGAAAGAAATTTCCAGGAAGTGGAGATAATGGTGTAATAAAGAAGAGAAAGGTTTTATGACTCAAGTAATGAGTGTATGAAGATGAAAATATTGATGTTATTCAAGTGATGACTTCAGAAGGATCCACTAAATACCAAATTCAGAGACCTGCAGAGTTCGTGTCCAACTAGGTAACAGTTCCGGTAAGAAAAGTTCCGCAAAAATACAATACAACTATATTTTTGCAGTTTTCAGTCAATAAGGAAATCTATGAAGCGGAAAAGAGACGGAAACGGAGCCAGGGTGGCCCACACCACCCCATGGCGCGGGCCCACCCCTGGCCGCGCCACCAGGTGGTGTGGCCACTCCGGACTCCGCCTCCGACCCGTTTTCTCCCAGTACCTTCCTTTTGATATGAAACTTCGTAATATATAACCCCCCCGGGTCCCCCGAGGTTCATATATTGTGTTTTCGTCGTGTTTTTGTTTTGATCTGTTTCTGCCAGGACATACTCTTTGAAGGTTTAGAAGCACAATGGTGTCCGCCAAGGATAAAGGGAAGGAACCTATGGAGGAAGACCTCCAAGACTCCGGGAAGGAGAAGGAGATCAAGAGTGAAGGTGAAGAGGAGGCAAAGCACACCGGCACTACCGTTGCAAGCATTGGAGTGGTGGCGAACCCTGCCAGGATCAGAAGGACTGCACGTATGTCAACTGGAGGGAAGCCTCCACGTTATTGCTTGGCACCACGGACAACTTCTCCACGCACCAAGAATCCTTTCCATACCCTTATCCATGAGCATCAATACCACAATATGCCCAAGGAGAAATTACCCTCCAATTGGGATATGCCTCGTTCTAGCCATGCAGGAAAAAAAGACTTCAAGGAGGAAGAGTGGGTTAAGAATAGCAAGAGCTAGGATTCTCAACACGACATGATCATGAGACGCATTGAGCAAAACTCATAGCTGATTCGTAATCTCACCTTCGAGATTGAGGACTTTGGGAAACTGATCAAGGAGCTCATCAAGAGGGTACCACCATCACCACCAAAGGAGTAATTCGTCATCAGGTTTGTCATCCCCTTGGTTTGTTCCAAGCTTGGGGGAGTGCCGCGGTATCATATCACTATCTTCTATCTTTTTACCTTTTTAGTTGAGTCATATCATGAATAGAGGAGTTATTGTGTAGTATGGTTTGCATTATGGAAGTGTCCCCTCTCTCGTTAGATTTGTATCCCTTGGTGTGAGTTTCCGTTATGGAATATTAATGAGAAGTTCTATCATTCACTCTTTTGCTTAGCTTATTTTAGTTTTCAATTCGTGGTTATATGATTGATCTTGTTATTAGTATTGGTATCACTTTGGGATCATTGAGTTAATTTAGTTGGTTTTGGCAAACCTGGCTCGGTCAGTAGCAACACCTTTTTGAGAGTTGAAAAGAAAAGATAGAAGTACTCTAGAGAAAAAATAATTTCATCATCTTTCTTTCTTGATTTGCTCATAAGTCTAGTATTCTCTAGTTAAGATCTTTTGTGCTTCCAAGGAAGATTGCATGTTTGTCTTTATCACTTGTATGTTTGGTTGTTTCCTTCAACTCTTATACTTGCTACCCAGCCTTGCTAGCCAAAAACTTGTACTGAGAGGGTATTCTTCTCGTGCTTCCAACTCTTTTAAACCAAAACCTTTGCCATTTGTGTCCACCATACCTACCTAATAGCATTATTGCTATTCCAAGTAAATTCCTGTTTTCACTACCTCCCAAATTAAACTTGTTATGCGAAAATTAGTGATTAAAGCTCTCACGAACTTGATGGCACACTTTATTTCCTGCACTTAATAAACCTGAACCATTGTGCTCACCTATGTTGCATATATGCTCGCGCTTTGTAAGTTGTGAATTAGCAGAACCATGCTGTCATGGGGAACGCTTTCAACATTGCACTGGTACTTTGTACCAAGTTGATATCATGTTCTTTGTCTATGGATGTCGTCGGTGTGAAATGAAAGGGGAGCTTGTAAGTCCATGGAGTTATGCATGTGTGTTAGAGAAACACCTGGGCCGCTGGTCTAATCCATGCTGACATGGTGGAAACCTGCAGCGTAACCATAACGAGTATCCATGAAGCATTCTTCTTATAAAAAAGAGATAGAGATTGAGAAAAAAAAAGAAAAAAAAAGAAATTATGAAAAGAGGAAAGAGAGAAAAAAGCACCATATTCCCATGGTAAATAAGAAGATTGCTGAGATACTTATTGTCTGCTTGCCTTGTCATTTTGATATGGGGATTCTTCCGTATCATCGGGCAAGGGGTACCCCGTTGGCGGTTCTTTATGATACACATATGCTTACGATGACAAAAACTTACCGGTGACTAAACTTGAGTAGCATGAGGAGCGGCCCTCGTATTCAAGGGACATGAGATTCTCAACTTACAACTTGTCAATGCATATCCTCATTTTTGATCACTTTAACCTTAATCACCTAAAGATGCCTATGATAGGGGCAATGAGAGCTGAAAGCTAATAAGTATCATAATTTTTGGAAGCTCTTTATGGAACTTGAAATCCCTGCTTCCCTCTGCGAAGGGCCTTTCTTTTACTTTTCAGTTGAGTCAGTAAACCTATTCCCTTCTATCTCAGCAAGTATTTTGAGTTGTTGTGTTTCATTCATTCATATGATGATTTATTCACTCATGTTTCTTATGTTCCTAGTTTTGCACATTGCTCTTATATTAGTGTTTCCTACTTTGAAAGTTATCATTGAAAACCAATTATGTCTGAACTCCAGCAAATTGTCAACTATTTTTCGACCAAGAGATAAGTTTGCCATTACCAATTATGATTTACCTTATGTATCCTTATTGTGCTTCCTTTACCTATTGCAAGTTAAGTTATATAACAGTGAGTTGTCTTCTATTATGATTTGTGTATTGATGAATGTGATGCTTCTTGTCCGTATTTTTTTATCGACTCTTCACTCCATAAACCTGAGGTCATGTTTATTGAGCTCAGTTTTCGCTTGGGGACAAGGGAAGTCTAAGCTTGGGGGGAGTTGATACGTCTATTTTGCATCACTATTCTATGTCTTAATTCACTATTATTCATTGATATATTTCTTATTGAGAGGTGATACTTATGTTATTTCATCTGTTTTTGCATGGTTGATGACTTTTTGAGCAAGGACCGCTGCAGTTAGGATTCTGATGGAAAAGGTGCTGTTTGGAGGCAAAATTCGTGAAGATCAAACAATCCAGGAAAATATACGGGAAATTCTATTTTTCCAGAAGACTCAGGATGCCAGAAGATGGAGTGGAGGTGGGCCACAGGGGGGCCCACACCACCCCATGGCGTGGGCAGGCCTAGGCCACGCTAGGGAGTGGTGTGGCCACCCTGGCCCACTCCAGCCTCTCCCCTCTGGCGTATATCATCCCTACGAAACCATAAGACTTGGGGGAGCGACCACAGAAAGATTCCGCGGCCTCTACGGGGCGGAAAACACCGAGAGAGAAAGATCTCTCCGGCAGACAGATTTCTGCCGGGGGAATTCCTTCCCGGAGAGGGGAGATCGTCGCCATCAACACCACCATCAAGCTAGACTTCATCGGGATCATCATCATCATCACCACCATCATCATCATCAGCACCCTCATCACCATCTCCATATTTCTATAACAATTGCATTGAATCTTGCATAGTTCATAAGGGAAACTTTCTCGGTGTTGATTACTCTTTCTAGTTGATGCTATTGAGTGAACCATTTGTAGCATCCCAATTGTCTAACAATTGTAATGCTACTTGTCCTAGTAAGATATTGGCTACTTTATATATATTATTGTTGCATCATAATGATATCATGCCACCTTGCATTTGAGCATCATATAAAACTCCTTTTCTTTTGGTTCTTCTCTCACATGCATTATTAATTGTATTTGCCTCTTGATATTGTATTTGGCTATTGATATATTGTTCAAATGCCCAAGTTGAGTTGGGGGCATATCTTTTATTTCCATTGCACCACCTTTCTCTCTCACCACTTTATAATTCCACCATCCCATTAACAATGAGCTTGTCTTTCTTTTTCTTTGATATTTTAATTCTAGCTCATGTAGTTTGGGGTGGATTAAATCCTCTAAATTCTTGTGCTTGGTTTTATCTCCACTTCTTGGATATGCATAGAGTAATGCCATAATATTCATATTGTCTTCACAAAATAAATAATGGCATTATTATTTTGCATGGGCCATGCACAATTCTTCACCACCTTTCTCTTCTTTGGTTTTCTTTGGGTTTAATGGATCCTATCTTTGGAAGATCATCTTCTACCATTCCACCATCCCCATACTCCTATCCACCTCTTTTCCTCTTATTTTATTTTTCTCCATGCACTAACCATATGTGGCCTTTTCCACCTAATTCTTTTCTTCCTCCTTCTTTCTTGTTTCACTTCCACACTAGCTCATGCAAGATCAAGCTTCATTTTTCTTCTTGGGTTGGCCTCATAAACCAAATTAAATTCTAAATATCTAAAATCACCTAATCTAGCTATTTTCTCTCTCTCTCTCTAATTTCTTCTAAACCCTAACCCTAATCCTCCTCCCTTTATCTCTCTCTCATAACCCTCTCTCCCTCTACCATGGGCACCACCTGGCCACCCACTCCCTGGCCCACACCTAGCCACCCTAGCCTAGACAAACCCTAACCCTAGACATGCCCATCTACCCTAGCCCGACCTACTCCCTCTTCTCTCTTTCTTTCTCTCCCGGCTGAGCTAGCCCCACCCTGTCCTCTCTCGTCCGCGGCCCCACTTGTAGCCTCCCCTGCAGCCCCAGGACGATGCCCAGCCCCTCTCGCCCATGTGCTCTGAGAGGAGGAGGAGAAAAAGGTGGCACCGAGGCCACCTTTATCTTGCCGTGCCCCAGCTGCCCTCCTCCCTCTCTCCCTCCTTTTTCCTTCCTCCCCACGCCTCTCTAGCCTTCCCCAGATCTGGCCCGAGCCGCCCCCGTCTTCCCCTTCTTCCTCTCCGACCACCAGCAGCCAACGCCGGTCGCCGCCAGCACCACCTCGTCTTCTTCGTTCCAGTCGTCGAGCTCGTCGTGGGAGAGGCCTGGAAGATCGAGGACGTCCTCCTGCGTCGCCCTGTCCACGCCAGCGCGAAGGAGCCAGCCCCCAGCACCGCCAGATCATCGCCGACCTGACGAAACCCTAGCCGCCGGAGCGCCTGCATCCCCGACAATCCGCCGCGTCCCCGTCCGATCCGAGCCCGCCATCAAGCCCGTGGTGAGCATCCCCTTCTCCCTGACAAGCTCCGCCTCGCCGTACCGCTCTAGCCCCGCCATGCGTTTCGTCGAACAACCTCCGCGCGCCAGAGCTCGCCGGCGTCTGCAGCTTTTCCGCGCCGCAGCAAGCTTACCTAAGCCCCAGCCCCTCACCTGTCAACTCCCCTCGCCCTACCGCACTGGCTAGCCGCCTCAGCGCGCAAGCCCGCGTCCCGGGATCGAATCCCCGCTCTGCGCCGCGCACGCACCTGCCGCCAGACCGAGAGGAAGAAAAACAGTAACCTGGGGTCGTGGTCGATTTGCAAAAAACCCCCCACCTTTTTGATTCCTGCGACCCGCGCTCCTAGTGTCCCCACCTGTCAGTCGCCCAGGTCATCTTGCAGAAAACCCCTCAGCCTTTCTCAGCCGCAACCCGCGCTCCAGCCCCAGCCCCACCTGTCAGCCCCTGTCTCCCTCGCCGCTGTCACGTGGGCCTGCGCCAGTTGGCCCACCCCGCAGTCATAGTGGCTAGGCGAGCCTGCGGTGACAAAACATTTTTCCCGCGCGCGTGGCCCAGTCAGCACCAGGCCCACCCGTCAGTGACTGTGGCTAGATTTCCTGCGGTGTAAAAAGTTTTAGCCCTGAGTCTGTTTTTATTCAAATCTTTTCCAAATTTATTTAAATTCAAATTCTTTTCAGATTCAAATAATTTTTAAAATACAAATCCAAATAACACAAATAATATATGTTTTGGAATCAGAAAAATGTGAGGAATTCAAATATGCCCTTCAAAATATATTTTGAACACTTTAAATTTCGAGATGATTAAAATTACAATAAAGATGCCCTTTTCCTTATTTAATTAATAACTTTTATTTTATAACTCCAAATTTGACAAGTAATATGTCTAAATCGATCAGCGCGACGAGCCCGTTCTATCTATGCAGTCCTTGTTCTGAATTGAAGCATGCATCATGTCAACATTCAAAATCTGAACTGTTTATGACAATAAAACTTGGGTAAATAAATAATAAATTGCTTTAATTCTTGTATCTACACCTCACCTTTGCCATGCTACTTTAATGCCATGCAAATTGTGCACCATTCATCATGGCATGCTTGTTTGCTTGTCGCATTTTAATTCATATGCTTGTGCACTTTATTTATGTTGGCCTTGTTTGTTTGGTTCTTCTTCGAATAGACGCCCAGCAGGAGAATTACCAGGAATCACAGGAGTATTACCCAGATCCATCTCTCGCTTCAACTGAGCTGCCAGGCAAGCACTACCACATGCTTGCATACATACAGTACCTATTGCCTCTATCTTATTCTTGCATCATGGAGTCACGATTGCATTAAATTGAATCCCAAGTATTGCATAGCCTTTAATTTTAAACCACACTAAGCTTGTTCCGGTCCCATGAGCCATTACTACAGGAGTTGATTGAGCCATGCGAGTCATAGAAAAGCATGAGTAGGGTATGTGAGTGTCTGATGGAGAATGAAGTACCTAAACAACATAACCTGAGTAGTAATGGGTTAACTAATGAAAGAGGCACCAGTGAGCAATATCTGCTATTTGGTTTTTCATGCTCACTTGTGTCCCATAGGACCCCGAGTACTTGATTCCTGTTTCTTGACTATCCGCACTATCCACATCCGGGAGGCCTTATGGACCCCCCTGAGTCAGAGCTTGATTCATTCTTATTTCTTGGGGCCACAATTAGTTTGGGGCTTTATTACTATCCTGTACTTATGCCATGTTACTGCTTTAATAAGATTGTGCGCGGAGCACCTGTACTGTTTTGGATCGTGGAATGTTTTCGCGGTATCGACAAGCCCAGTCACATTATCGGGTTCCCAGTCGTTTACAGCCATTGACACAAACCTTGGGTCCGTCTCGGAGCCGGCCAACTTCGTTGCGGGTAGCTTAATGGGGTGGCCCCCTGAAATATTTCTGAATCCTGTGATTGTTTTGTCGTGAATGCCTCGTTGGATTTTGATTTGGTTTTTCCGAGGTTGATCGAGTGTGTGTTGCTATTCGTGCACCCCTGCAGGGTAAATCTTTCTGAAAGCCGTGTCTGCGGTTATGGACGACTTGGAGCACAGTTTCTCGATCATAGACAAGTATAACTAAAGTACCGTCTTTAAATTGACTAAGTACTTGACTAGTAAATAGTGCAATACTCATGGAATGGTTAATAAAACTGCCAACGGATGATGGGGGTTGTTCGTCCGCTTCCTCGTTGGTAAGCGAGGAGGAGGATGGATCTGTTAATTATACTGTTATAACTGTTGTTCTTAATTCACGGACTTCCGTCTATCATTGGTTAGGCGGAAGGTTAGCGAGTCTCTATAGAATTGTTAGGTATTATCTTTTGCTGCAATTGCGTCACCCCAGGTTGTGTCCCCTTTAGCGGCATTAAGACTTGCTGAGTACCTCTAGGGTCTCACACGATAAATTGTTTGATTCAGATGAACAGGTGTACCCGCAAGATGGATACTAGGTGGAAGAGACAGATGATGTTGGCAACGATCATTCGGTGTAGAGATTCCGGGAACGGGGATCCGTGTGATCTGTGGGCGGGATGTGTTTATTTATGGGGCATCTTATGCCGATTTGCTTCTTATCCGTACTCGGATCTTGTTTTCCTCTTCCGCCTGATACTCTGATGTGTGATGTATGAGGAGCTATCCTAAATTATTATATCTATCTAGGATATTTGGATCTTGCCGTATGGCGTTGCAATATTTCTATTTCTTTTAGATGGAATGGCTCTGATGTACTGTTGTATGTGGCTTGCATACATACTCACTTGAGTATGTAGTTGATCCCTTCGCCTGCCGATTACGCCGCTCGTTCTTGTCCCGTTGTCTGAAAGTGGTTAGGACGGCCGAAAGGTCTACCGTGAGTGGCCCTGGGCCCCACCGTACTATTTTAACCATTTTTGTTCATCCAGGCATTAACTAAGAGCGTAATTCACCGAGGTAGTTACACCATTGAATTATTGTTTATGTTCAGATTGTTATACATCATTATTCCATCTCTGATCATGATCCATATGATGTCTTGTGAGTAGTTCGTTTTGTTCTTGAGGACATGAGAGAAGTCTTGTTGTTAGTAGTGGAGTTGTGTTGAGAAAGATTCAATCGTTTGATATTTAAGTTGTGGTGTACTTCTTCTAGTGGTGTCATGTGAACGTCGACTACATGACACTTCACCTATATGGGCCTAGGGGAATGCATTGTGTATTTGGCTACTAATCGTAGGGGTTGCCGGAGCGACAGAAACCTGAACCCCCGTTAGGAAACCATTGCACAAGGGACGTAAGGGTCTTAGAGTTTAAAGTTGTGGTTAGGTTTCTACCTTAATTACTTTCTTGTACTTACAGATGTTTGCAAGGGGGTTTAATCACAAGTATGTATTTAGTCTTGGATGGGGCGGTATATTAGCACAGGTTCACCCACACAACACTTAGCAAGCTAAAGAAGATTAATCGACTATATGAAGCGAAAGCACTTGACAGTCTTCCCATGTGTCCTCAAGAACGTTTGGTCATCTATAGAAATACAACCGGCTTGTCCTTTGCTGCATAAAGGATTGGGCCACTTGCTGCATTCATTCTTACTGTCTTTTATTTACTCGTACTTTGTTTACTTACTTTATCGAAAACCCCTAAAAATCCGTTTGCTAAGTATTTGCAGAGAATTCCTGATCCATACCACTAGCCAGCACCTTCTGCTCCTCGTTGGGTTCGACACTCTTACTTATCGAAAATACTGCGATACACCCCCTATACTTGTGGGTCATCAACGTCCAGACCCTCATCCAGAATTTTGGGATCCCATGTGTAGACTTTCCCTGCACTTACCTTGGGTTGCCACTATCCATCAAGAAACTAAGGAAAATAGACTGGCAGCTACTTCTAGACAAAATGGACAAATACTTGGCTACATGGAAAGCACGACAAATGAGCAAGGCTAGCAGGCTCGAAATGCTAAACTCTGTGCTCACCTCACTAGCAGTATACATGATGACAATAAATGACATGCCAGCTTGGGTACGCAAAGAGTTCGATAGGAGGAGGAGGGCATGGCTTTGGGCAGGAGAGGCCACATGTAGTGGGGGAAAGTGTAGAGTGAGCTGGAAGATGGTGTTCCACCCCAAGCGGTTGGGAGGGTTGGGGGTGCACAACATCGAGTATTTTGGGAGGGCTTTAAGACTAAGATGGCTATGGCAGAAATGGAAAGTGCCAAACAAACCATTGGCCCAAATGACAACCCCATGCGGCGAAAGGACAAAGCCATGTTCTTGGAAACCACTAAGATCATGGTTGGAAATGGCCAAATGACAAATTTCTGGAATGACCATTGGTTGGATGATCAAATTCCAAAGGAAATTGCACCAGACATTTTCAAGATCTTGACCCACAAAAATAGATCGGTGAAGGAGGCACTCACCGGCAATAGGTGGATGCAAGACATCAGACACCACCTCTCTGTGAAGCACGTCCCGCAATTAGTTCGATTGGCGATAAAAATTGATGAGGTGCAGCTAACCGACACAAACGACGACATCAAATGGAGTTTTGGGAAGAATCAATTCTACACGGCATACTTAGCCTACTAGCTTCAGTTTTTAGGAGCAAAACACACAAATCACATGAAGCTAATCTAGAAAGGGTGGGAACCCGTGCGTTGCAAGTTTTTTCTATGGACATTGATGATTGACAAGATCCTAATGACGGATAAGCTGCTCCAAAGGAAGTGGGAAAACAATTACTTTTGTCCACTCTGTGAGAGGAACCTGGAGACAACCCATCATCTGTTCACAGAATGCACGTATACACACAAAATCTAGTCGGGATTAACAAATCGTCTCATGATTAATTCCTTCCAACTGCCGAGATGGCATTCCAAGGGTTACTCAATCCAAGAGTGGTACACGAATCTTGTGGCTGGCCAACCCCGCTCGCTACGAAAATCAGCACACACGGCGGCCAAACTGATATGTTGGGAAATTTGAAAAGAACAGAACGAGAGGATCTTTCAAGCCCAAGAGCTATCATCGATAGTGCTAATACAGAGGATCCCAGAAGAGGCTAAGATATGGGGACACACATGGGCTCCAATTCCCCTAGTAGTACAGGACGATGATACGCCATTCGACCCGGCCGGGTTGAGGTTTCCCCTTGTTTCTCTTTTTCCGGTGAGGCCTGTTTTTGGCCCTCATCTTCTCTTTGTAAACCGCTTTTGCTCAACTATCACAATGAATATAGCAGTTCTCCTCCTGTTATTTAAAAAAAGAATATATTTGCTATTCTTATTCCTTAAAATACGAAGAAAATGCTATTGAATATTTTCTTAGTACGGTGTTACATGTGGGAGGTATCCTCACCATATATAGTACTCCCTCCATACGCAAATAAGTGTACTTCTAGCCTTGTCCTAAGTCAAAATTACTAAAGTTTGACTAGGTTTCTATGAGAATATAGCAATATTTATGTCAGTAAATTAGTACCATTAGATATGTATTCAAATTTAGTTTCATAATATATCAATTTGATATAATATATGTTGTTATATTTATCTATAAAGTTGGTCAAATTTTTTAAGTTTGACTTAGACAAAAGCTAGAAGTACACTTATTTGTGGACGGAGGGAGTAGGTATGAAAGAGGTGAATTGGACCCAATTCTAGCCATTCCATTCCACGTTTTTTGTCCCCAAAAAAAGGAACCATCTATTCCTCCTTTTGCCTGAACCGAACACAGGGATAGAACCGTTCCGTGCCGAAAGAATGGAACCATTCCATTCCATGCCACATAGTTCTAGAACCGAACACACGCTTAGTACATGTACATATGCTAGTTAATACGTACAGAAGTGGTCTCGCAGATTGATTGCCAATCAAAGTTTAGTGAATGCATCTGTATACTAACGGATGAAACTATGGCAAGATCCACTTCTTGCGTCTAAGATCAGATCTCTTAGCTTTAGATATGTCTAATACGTAAATGGTATATTTATCTACCAATTAAAACACTCACTTCTGCAAACGCTCATATATTTAATTTATGGTAACATGAAGAAAATAAAATGTTCTACCAGCAGTGAGTATAGCAGACCTACCAAATAGACTGTAGGCGGCACGACAAAGCACACATATCCACCTAGTAGGTATGAAAGAGGTGAGTTTAACCTAATTCTAGCCATTCCATTCAACGTATTTTGTCCCAACAAAAAACCATTTCATTCCTCCCTTTTGCCTGAATTGAACACTAGGATGAACCGTTCCGTGCCGAAAGAATGAAATCATTCCATTCCATGTCACATACACTGGTGGAAAAAAGGCCTCTAGTCCCAGTTCATAAGGGCCATTAGTCCCGGTTTCTGAACCGGGACCAATCACTCGGAACTAATACTGGTCCCGGTTCGGGCACGAACCGGGACCAATGGGTCTTCACGTGGGCGGGCGCGCGACGAGGGGAGTGGATCATTGGTCCCGGTTCGTGGAACCAACCGGGACCAATGGGTCTCCACGTGGGAGCACGAGAGACGAGGGGGGGTGGATCATTGGTCCCGGTTCGTGGCACGAACCGGGATCGTTGGTCTCTATACTGCGGCAGGGTTTTGTGCCGCGGCAGGATTTTCGGGCTATTTTTATGCCGCGGCAGGATTTTCGGGCTATTTTTGTGCCGCGGCAGGGTTTTGTGTCGTCGCAGGGTTATTTATTTATTTGGTGTTTTGTATTCAATTTAATGGTACTACATATATACATCAATAATGAAACCACGATATATATATATATATATATATTACACATCATAATCACAAATATATTATACACCGTCTCATCCGTCTTCTTGGTCGAAACATATTAATTACAAACGGTACTCACACGAATTTGATCTAATTTACATCTTCTTTTTCACACTTCACCCTTCCAAATGAACCGGGTAATAGTATTCTCCTTTCGAATCTATGACTTGTTCTAATAAGAATCCGGCAATTTCGTCTTGAATTGCTTGCACGTGTTCTTGTGATAGAAGACCGTCCCGCATCCATTCGATCTAATTTAAAGAAGGGGATCAATATATATGAATGAAACTAAACACAATTGGTGGTAATAAAATAAAATTGTGATTATTGTTTATCGTACTTCAATTTTTTGGATGTTCCGGTCTACGCCCTTCTCTTTGGTCGTCTGGCGAATGAAGTCGCAGACATAGTATCCACATAAGTTATTCCCGGCTTCCTGCCTCAAGCATTTTACGAGAACGGAGTTCAATCAAAATAATAATCAAGCATGATAATGGTGGTATTGAAACTAGAATAAAAGAGATGCGTGGATCTAGCAAGTAGTACTTACAGTCAATGGTTGAAATGTAAGCTCTGGCTTCCAAACACCCTAGTTTTGGCGGTGAACCGTTTCCAAGCCTTCTGGAGGCATTCCTGCATGTCCGCCCACTTTTTTAATGGTGTGCGTTTTAAGTCCAGGACTTTTACTACTCCGGTGTCAACAACAATGATTAACGGAATATAGTGGAAGTTGGACACACTAACAGAATATAACACGAGTCAATTATATGTTTAACATCGAGTAAGTGAAAATAGAATGTGTACAAGACAGTAACACTCACCCAGCGTTGTAAGGAAATTGTATTTCTCTTCTGTTGTTGAAATGCATCAACGCTTGTAGCAAGTTATCCTCTGTCTCTTTGGGTTTCGTTTTTAAAGTAACTTCATGAACGAAATTGCAGTCAACAAACCCAAGGTTATAGATTTGTCCTTTGTTGCATTCGAGAATCTTCATTCTGCATATATAATTAGTATAGTGATAAGTAAGATTATACAAGCAACGAATAAGCTAAGCTAGAAAGACTTAATTATAGAAATTAATAATACTTACAAACAATATGCACTGACGATAGTTTTGTCGAGGGTGTCTTATTGGTAAAACTGAAATAATTCTAGAAATTTGATCAGTAGGAAGCCATCTCCATGACCGTAATGGTGGTGTTTATATGCAGCATAGATCTAGTTTTTGGATGCAGCACAGGCTTGCATATACCAGTTATGCAATCTTCCCATTTTTGTTGGTAGATCTTTGACTAACTCGGGTTTGACGAGAGGAGCCCCGTACTGGTATACATATGCTATTTCTTGGTACCCCTCGAACTCATCTATACGGCTCATGTACTCAGTAATAGACAATCCATATAATTTGGCCTTTTCTCCGTATAGTCGAACAAACTCCGGATCAATGTTCGGATCATGCTGCTCCTGGTCTCTCCACTCATTAGTATCGTACACTTTGAGCGGGTCGATCGATTGATTTTTCTATTGTCCGAGCTGGGCAACTTCTTTCCCAACTCTCCGCTTTTTTGCCTCAGCCGACTTGGTAATAGAGCGATTATAGTCTGATGTGAGCCTATGGGTTGGTGAAGCTGAATTTTAAACGCGACTGCTTTGGCTTTATCTTCTGCGGTGACCGGCAAGAATGGCTCTATCGGCTTTTTCTTGTTAGCCATATCAATCTTCCACTTTTCATAATGGGCATCTACGGCCGCAGCAGTTTTCTCATCTGTCTTCTCGCAAGGTAGAATTTTCATATTCTTATGAGGTACTTTTGGGAGGGGCGATTGCTTATGTTTTGATGATCGGAACGTGCTCTTGCTGCTGGTGGTGGTGCTGCCCCTCTTAGTATACTTCCACTTTTGTCTCTGAGGCTCAGGGGACGGAGATGGCTGACACGGTGGCGGAGACAGCTGAGGCGGCGATGGAGACGGTTGCCCTGAGTGGTGAGGCGGTGAAGGCGACGGTTGCACTGGAGAATGGTAAGGTGGCGGCGAAGGTGGATTGCTGCTCTGAGGAGTGGTTGGCCTTGGCGGCACATAATTTGGAAGCACGATGCGCTCCTTTGGCCATATAATAGTTCTCTCTTTGGCTTCTCCTAGTTGAGTCAGCTCCATATCTTCTCCCACAGGGTGGTCTAGCTTCAACTCCTCAAAATCTTCCTTCACATCATCCACCGTGACGATAGCGTACCCTTTTGGAACCGGTCTGCAATGCCAAGTTGGGTTAGACGCAATTGGTACGGCCATGCCAACCGCCGCCGTCACCTATAGGTTCATAACTTGCACCTTTAGCTCACAAGTTGTGCTCTCCGTGATATCATCCACTAGGTAGCGTTTAGGAGGAGCCGTCGTCAGTGCATCATCATCAACATCCTGGAGCTGCGTGGAAGCGACACTGCTTTTCTTATTCGATAGGGCGCCGGTACCATCGAATGCAGCTTCTACCACGTGCCGCTGAGATTGGCCGCTAATACCTTGCTGGCTAAGTCTGTCGAGTTGATCCTGGTGCCGCTTTAATGCTTCTTCTACATTACGCAGCCGGTCTGTAGCAGCCTCTTTCGCAGCTGCCTCCCTTTCCTTTCTCCTCTGATGGCTTTTATCGAGATATCTCTTCATTTCCACGGGGAAGGCAACATTCCATGACTTGGAGCTTGGTGTGTCTCGTGCTCGTCCTTTGTGTTCAGGATTTTTAAGGGCGCGTGTGAGCTCGCCGTTCTCTCTATCAGGAACGAACCGTCCCGCTACAATATCATCTACTGCATTTCTAATATCGTCGATGGGCAGTAGGGGATTATCTTTGTGTTTCTGATTATATATTGCCCTCCCTTCTTCGTCCAACGTGCCCCCATGGCCGTAAAACCAGTTTCTCGCCCGTGGTGTCCATGTTGTGGGCTCTGGTCTAATCCCGGCAGCAATGTAATTGACCTCAAGTGCATCCCACTTAGGCATGCAACCGGCATAGCCAGCAGACCCCATATTATGATGGTACACTTTCTTAGCAGCGTTCTCCGTATTTATTCTAGACCTTTCCTTAGCTTTCTCCGATGTCTTATACTTCACAAAATCTTCCCACTGGTGTCTTAACTTAGCATAGCCGCCTTGATTGAAATCCGGAGTCTTCTCTACCTTTACAAAGTTATTGTACAGTTTCTTCTTCCAGTTCTTGAATGCATCAGCCATCTTGATGAGAGCAAACTTCTTGACTCTTTGCACAAGCTCCATTCTTGCTCTCTCCTCTTCATCTGGATTCACATCTGGTATCGGCAGGAGGAAATTAATCATGAGCTTGTCAACAAGCTTATCTTTGGCTCCACCGTCGCTTGGCTGATTCCATTCTTGAACGGTGATCGGGATGTAGTCCCTCACAAGAACTCCGCATTGCTTGACAAATTTTCTTGAGACATTGACGGGAGCTTGCAGTTCGTCATCTACACCGACCACTTCAATCCTATACCTCATAGTGTCATCCAACTTTTTTGTTGGGCCTTGTTTCGTTCTTACAGAAGAAGTTCTCGATCTGGAGGGCTAAAAGAAGAAAGAGTGTTAATATATGCATGTATATATAGACCACAACATTTTAATTACAAAAATACATATATACACCTCGCCAGTGTTTGCGAGATTTAAGGTTCCGCCGGAGCCATCGCCTTCTCCCTCATCGGCTTCTCCCCTGTCCCAGGCTTCGGCTTCTACCTCACCGGAGCTGTCTCCTCGATTGAGAGACTCATTTCCCTCACCGAAATTGTTCAGAAACTTACCGGTGACATCGATATTGATATCTTCATTTTCACAGATCATTACTTGGAGGATGTTTTCCTGATGTTCTAGAATCATAGTATCTTGGTGTGTTGGATCCATAATATCTGCAAATTAAGATTTGCAAGTTACTATAATGCAAATAATGCAAAACACAATGCACTTATTTTCTAAATCGGTTCGAAATGCCCTAGGTGGACAAACCATCGAACCCATGGTGCTTAGGGGGTGTCGGTGTTCCTCTATGTAAAGTAACGTTCAAAGCTGTATGAATATGAATGCTTATATTTTTAAATAGTAGAGCTTATTTTTTTGAACATTTTGATATATTATACGTAATTTTCTAATTTAAAATGAATTAATTATGATTTTCCCAATTTTTATCCATTTTAAAATCATTTTTAAATAAACCTAATTTAAAATGAATCAGTTATGATCTGGCCCCACATATCATACCTAATTAAAAACCTAATTAGAAAAGCTAATTAAAGAACCTAATTAAAAAACATCTTACTGGCAGGCGGTGGCCGCCGGCGTGTGGTGGCCGAGCTGCCTGCGGAGCGGGTGCGGCGTGTAGGGGCGCGGGCCTCCTCCTCCTTGGGCGGCACGGTCGGAGGCGGCGGGCTCGGGCGGCATGTGCAGTCGGAGGCGCGGGCTCGGCCGACGCGGGCAGGGGTAGGTGCAGGGGCGACGGCGGCGGAGGCGGAGCGACGCGGGCTCGGGCGGTTCTGTCCACGGAGAAGAGGGCGACGACGGAGTGGTCGACGGCGGCTCGAAAATCCGGCAGCCTGACGGCGTCGTTCTGCTCCGCGCGTGATTTTCCTTAAGCGTTTTGCGAGTGAAGTGGATGGGGAATAAGAAGGAGGGGCAACAGTTATCTAGTACAGGCTTTGGTCCCGGTTCGTGCCACCAACCGGGACCAAAGGATCAACGGTCTCGGTTGGTGGGATGAACCGGGACCAAAGGTCTGGGCAGGAGCATTGCTGTGCTGCCACGTGCGCAGGCCCTTGGTCCCGGTTCATAGCACCAGCCGGGACCGTTGATCTTTTGGTCCCGGTTGGTGGGATGAACCGGGACCAAAGGCATGTTGATGGCAGCGCGCGCACCCAGGATCATCGGTCCCGGTTCGTGGGACGAACCGGGATCGTTGACTCGTTTTTTTTAGATTTTGGTAAATCTTTTAGTCTTCCCGCCATTTTCAAATTTGTTTTCTTTTTTAATTAATAAGATGTTTTAATTTAAGATGACTAGTTAAATGCCCGTGCGTTGTCATGGTCGACCAGAATTGCACTAAGATAATAATAGTATGTTGTAGTTTAGTCAAAGCTTGCAAATATGACAACACATGGAAAATACCAATTCTATCTCCCTCTTTTCTCCCCCGCACTCTATTTTTCTTCGACGGAAAGAAAGATAATGCTTTTGGGACTTTAAGAATCATAAAGAAGAACAAATACCATGTATAGATAAGAAAAAATTTAAAATAAAGACTTGATTAACAAAAATATCTCCTTTCGTTAAACTTCTCCCACGTTTCACTTTTATTTTGCCAGGAACATATTGATCAATAACAAATAGCTTAATATTTTCACTTAAGCATTGGTATTGTATTACCAAACTGCAACTAAAAGTTCAAAAGGATGGCATCGGTCATCTGAAGAGACAGGTACAAGAAAAAACACAATCACCTCATCCTGAGTTGTTACTTAAGCTTCATCATATATTAAACACGATTTACATCAGTGCAAAATACTCTAGTGTTGTTTAATGTTTACATTGCTAATGGAAGGATATAAAGGTATTGGTTCACTGAAATTACTAAATACCTACTGTCTTGACCACACCAGTTGTGACTTACTGTCGATCTACATCACAATGGACTTGCTTCCGAGCTACTTGACTAAAAAAGATAGTGCTAGGTAATAAACTCGAGTTAAGAAGAAGCCATGGAGAGAGAGATCTCGGCGACAACACGATTGTGAGATCGCCATCTCCTAGGATGCCAAGATGCGATTTACACAATAAAATGAATGATGATGACAAATTAAATGTGAATTAGACATATGGAAGTATCCGATTTTACTCAAATTCAAGGACATAGAGAAATTATTTAATTCAACCATACCAAATACTGTATTTCCTGATGCCTACACCTAAGGCACTTACTACCTGCATGGAATCCCGTCAAACTATAAATAAGAGACGAAGTTAAGAGACTATTAACACTGAAAGTTACGATGGCTAAAGGCTTCCTAAGATTTCTTGTTTCCTGTCTTGGAGGAGAAAAGCAAATTAAGAAATTAAGGATTTCTCACCACAGAGATGCATGCAGCTGGAACCGTCTCCGTACTCGGTAAAACATCAATTATCATGTCTGCGTAACTTCTTGACCAATTGTCCTATCTCTCCCTCCTTTTCCTTTAATGTAGTCTTTGGTTACAATACCCGACGGACGTACTCCTAGAAATATAATAGTTGAGAAAAAAGTAAAGGGTTCAAAAAACAAATACTATGATGGGTGTCAAATCAAATACATGAACATGGTTATCATTAAGCCATGGTTAGTGTATGACATAAAAATAAAAATTATATAATTTACTTGCCTTTGGTCAGATAACATGTAAGTGAAACATCAAATATTTCCAACACTGGTCACATAAGGGTTCACCTCCCCGAGGACATAAAACTTGAACATAAAAACAAATGCCGCCTCATCTAATGGGTTCACCCCCCAACAATCCAGTGCACGTGCACTACATCCCCAAATGCGAGTGTGGCATCGGGTGGCGCCCCGTACCAAGTCTTAGCAGCACCAAAATGCATGTAGTTGAGGTTGTGGACGCCCTAGGCCTCCATGTGCCAGAAGAACCAACTGAATTACATGTCAACGTAAAGCATTGGAGTGTTGAACCTAGGACCTCAATTTCTTACTCTAGTTGTATCTACTTGTTGAGAGGAATTTTCTACTTAACATAACTCTCGTTTGTTGTCTATGTATAACATGTAGCATTCTAGATTGGCGAAAGCTAAATCTATTCATAACATCAAAATAGTTCACTCTGGATATCAGGCTGCTACAACTTAGCTGGCACTCAGGAAACCAAAACAAAAATATCATTAGTCCCAAGAGTCGGTATGGCATTCATTTGCGGCATCGGCTGGATTCCAGATAGCCGTCGTTTACCTTTACCTTCGATATTTTCTCAACTAACATGATAATAGTTCTGTTGCCGTTCACCTCAAATAATGAAGCTTAGAAATTTGCATTGCACTGGTAGAAGAATTACAGTAGAAGAGGGAAGGATTACCATCTGGATAAGATGAGTGAATCTTGATGCAGCCTCGTACTATGGTCTACCGGTAACAATCTCATTGAGAATGTCATTGATTCACTTGATCTCCATGTATGATGATAAGTTAGGTTTTTATACTGAAAATGCACAAACTGTAGTATTATGGGTGAGTGTTAAGTTTAGTATATATGCAGGGAAAGCAAAGAAAAGTTTCATATATATACACTGTGTTTAGCATCTTAATTGTGCATTAAACCTGTTGTTCAACAATATGCTCGAATTCACTTTTCCCATGATGAATTTCATGTATCAAGCTTGGCATGTTCTTCATCCTCGGCTGCACAGGCAAGGAGAGCGTGCCGTGAGACTAATAATCCATGTCAGTTTTCTGAATTAGGATCTGTAACTGGAAAATATAGGGATAATAGAGAGCATTAGGCATTATAGGCTTGCAACGGAAGAAAGCAAATATACTACCGATGCAACAGAATATGGTATTTGAAATACTACAAGAGATTGATACATTTTTGGCTCCAACAATCACCGGCACGAACCTGCACATTGTGAAGACGTACAAACTTGGTGCAATTGTCCCTATAAGTTGGATGGAATCATTAATTAACAATAATCTCACCTATTGCTTCTTTATATGACCGCCGCTGGAGGATTAGAAGGCAGATGCTATAGTTGTTGTAGAAGCCTTTGACTCCACGACTCACACCCAGAAAATAACTGACAACGGTTTATCTCTTAATCTTCAGAACTCCGGTCCGGCATAATAGTCGTCTACCTTCTGCCCCCCTTGCATATTCAGAAAATCAGAAGCCGACCCTAAGTCCCTGACTCTGCATAACACCGGAACAAAGGATCGGCAGACAACACCCAAAAGGAAACAGTTCTATTCTCATGCTAATTTCCTCGTTGCCTCATGCCCACATCCAAATACGAAATTTATTCTCATGTGCTGATTAAATTCGTTTTACTTGGTCCGAGGGCGAGGATAACTAAATACAAAGATCAAAAGGGCTAGAATCTTGTCATACTTAAATCTCATATCCCAATCAATTGCACATAAGAAGGTGTCCAAGTTAATGGTAAGACCAGAAGTAACAAATAAAACCCAGTTTTGGGTAATCAAGATTTGTAACCAATGGATGTCTCAAAAGTAGCATACTCTAGAGAAATATCACCAAAGAATAGTGAAAATTTTGTCTCTTCAAGTATGATTCGGTCTTTCTATGAGGGATCTAATCAATAGATTAACCAATTATGTGAATCATAGATTTCTTGAACTGGGACGTGTTGACTTAATCACAGTTTGAAACTGAGCTTCACAAACACATATTTGTTTTCTTAGTGTATCCACACACGATCAAGCAAATAGTTGCTGTTGAGCTCTACTTGTAAAGCTCTAATTTATCTCGTAGCTCCTATTGAGTATGTAGCCTTCTCTATTAGACATGTTTGTCTACAATTAAAAAACTACTCTAGAAGATGAAGGATAAAATAACGGCATGACAGCTATAAGTTAGTACAAGGAAAACACTAAATATCATGGATACATATCACCCAAGCATAGGTTTTGCACTATCAATTAAGTACCTTAAACGCTCTATCTTTCTCTTCAAATATCTTTTAGACTTTTTTCCTAGGGAACCAATAAATAGAAAACCCACTTATGTAAATAACAGATTTCTTTATTTGAGCTTCCCAAGTCTCTAGAGCCTAGTCTCTGCAGAAAACAGATAAATATCACAAATGAAGAGAATTGCTATTACAATCAGCGGGGCGCATGATTTAAAATTGCTAATGATGTTGTAGGACCCTCGAGCAGGTAAAAAAGATCACAAGTGAAAACTCAGATGACAATCAAATGATTTAGTATATTAATTATTAGTTAACGCCCTTGTGACAATATATGATCTATCCTCAAAGACATCTTTTAGCAGTACCAGAATACCACCATAGATAGTAACGAGCTAATACACTCTCTCATCTTGTTCACAAATTTACTCTCTCTTCATCCAGCAAAAACTCATTTAGTCATTTTATTGTAGGTACATTGCTAATGGTGAACAGTAGTTGGTGTCTACAGGATCCAAGATTAAAGTCATATGCTACCATCCGCTGTACATTATCAGAGAGCCAATCAATTGTCAGAAAGAGAAAGATATATATCCTAACTAAATCTAGCATAAGCTACAGTAGGAACAATTGTACTACATTACCCTCTAGCAGGTTGCAGCATTTAAACATCACAACTGACTAATTTTATCTCATTTCAACATCTTTGAATCGAGATTTTAGCAACATCTTAAAATGATTTCTGAAGTTCAGCAGCACTATGACAGGAGCAGTATTTAGATTTGAGCAACATGCTAACCTGGACCACCTAGATACCGCTGAGGGAGTTGGCAGCGGTGAGGTCGTGCGTGCCCTTGGTCGTCTCCTCCAGCGGCTCTAGCCAGAACCCTCTTACATTCACAAGCTGCCGTCGTGGAGCACGGGCATGGCGAGGAGATATCACACGATGGTCCAGTCCAAGGACGCGGCACGGCGCGGCATGCTGGACTACAGAGACAGCAAGGCGGGGGAAGGGAGCGGAACGGAGCGTCGGAGGCGCGGCATGGAGCATCGGCGGGCGACTTTTGCCGGACTGGAGGGATGAGAATATGAGGGTTCAAACATTTTCTTATTGGGAGAGGAGGTAACCAGCACGACCTCCATAATCAGCTAGCTCCACGATCGGCATCGGCAGTTGCCATGGATCGAGCTGACCGTGCCAGATGGGAGGAACCACGGCTGGGAATGTAGGAGACACGGGGAACGGCAGTGAAGGTCAGAATTGGCGGTGCAGCGCACGGTACAGTGGAGGTGTGGCGAGATAGGGACGGGAGCTGGGCGGCGCATCGACGGCGCGGCAGGGAATCATCGATGGATAAGGATTTTTTTCCTGTGCGGGAGGAGAGAAGAAAGTGCTAGCGTGGGGTTACGCGGCTGTGAGGTTTACACGGTTTTTCTGGGTTTTTTCACACGAGAGAGAGAGATGGTTTTTCTGGTTTTTCAGAACGGAAGGAATAAGGCGGACGTACGTACCAACGATCACGTCGTCTCCCCCTTTAATAGTAGTAGAGATTATTTATTTGGAATTTCAAAAAACTTTTAACAGGAAAAGTGCTTCAATTTAAATAACCAATCAAAAACCATTTTCTATTTTCAAATATTTTTATTTTAACTATAGAATTTTACTATTTTCAATTAAAATTGCATTACCAAATATTTATTGCATAATTTGGAATTTGAAAAAACTTTCAACAGGAAAAGTGTTTCAATTTAAATAACTAATCAAAAACCATTTTCTATTTTCAAATTTCTTTATTTAAATTATACAATTTTACTATTTTCAATTAAAATTGCATTACCAAATATTTATTGCATAATTTGGAATTTAAAAAAAATTCAACAGTAAAAGTGCTTTAATTTAAATAACTAATCAAAAACCATTTTCTGTTTTCAAATTTCTTTATTTAAACTATACAATTTTACTATTTTCAATTAAAATTGTATTACCACATATTTATTGCATAATTTGGAATTTGAAAAAAGTTTCAACAGGAAAAGTGCTTCAATTTAAATAACTAATCAAAAATTCATTAACTATTAAAATTATAAACATTTATGCCATTTTCAATTAAAAAGTCATTAACTAATTTTTTTGCGTATTTCATTAACTAAGAAGTCGGGCTAGGAAGCTTCATGCCCGCCGTTTTGAATATAGTTTGAAACGGGAATAAGAAATTTAAAAATGATTCAAACAATGTGAAACCTTCGTGTGGTGTCATATTATGTGTCATAGTTGGAAGAAAAAATATTAAACTTGAAAAATTGCAAACATCATAAAAAATCCTTCACAAAATGACCTATCATGTTCGAGGTTTCATGGTATTTAGGTCAAACCACCAATGTTATGGCTAAAATCAGGGCATAGTTTGTGATAATGTGTCCATATTGTGTACATATGTGCATCTTGGAATGGCTTACGATGTTGCAGGAGGAAGTTTTCCTTTTTGACGCACGAAAAAGCCAATTTCCATTTTTGAGGTGCCGAAATCGGGGTGTTCTGTGAAGGAACCACCAAATTAACGTTTGGCATTGGTACCAACCCATTTTCAAAAATAATAGACCACCTTATATGGACAATTTTCCAACCGGTGTATCTGGAACCTTTCCGTCCATCCCTCATGAAAAAGACAAATTCCTGCCGAATCGATAGGAGGTTGCCCAGATTTGAACTACAAGTACATAATATAATGCTTGTGAATTTTAAAAAAATCATTTAAAGGTTCACAACATGCTATTTCATCAGATATCCACTTCAAGTTCAGCGAGGCTCAACCCCGGGCTAGGAAGCTTCATGCCAGCCGTTTTGAATATAGTTTGAAACGGGCATAAGAGATTAAAAAATGATCCAAACTATTTTCTCTCTCCAACCGGGACTAAAGATAAACCTGTAGTCCAGGTTGGAGACACCATCCGAGACTAAATATGGGTGGCGACACTATGCCAGTGAGTGAGTGTCGACACTATTTCGTGAGTGGCGACACTATTTCAGTGGGTTGCGGCGTTATGATATGGTGAGTGTCGACATTATGTCGTGACTGTCGACACTATGTCATGCTGCTTAATCTATAAATAGGCATCCCTGTGAAGTTATCAACTGCAAACACGATGGTGTGTGAGAGCAGGGACAACACTACGGTCAGCTTCAGGGAGATTCCGGAGGATCCAGTCCTCAGGAATCTCTCTGAAGCTAGCCATAGAGGCACTCGCTAATATGTGAAATTAGTTAGATCCCCGACATATTGATCTAGCTAGAGAAGTTATGAACTACAAGAGCAGGAACAACACTACGGCCAGCTTCAGGGAGATTCTGGAGAATCCAGTCCTCAGGAATCTCTCTGAAGCTGGCCATAGAGGCACTCCCTAATATGTGAAATTAGTTAGCTCCCCGACATATTGATCTAGCTAGAGAAGTTATGAACTACAAGAGAAGGGACAACACTACGGCCAATTTCAGGGAGATTCTGGAGGATCCAGTCCTCAGGAATCTCTCTGAAGCTGGCCATAGAGGCACTCCTTAATATGTGAAATTAGTTAGCTCCTTGACATATTGATCTAGCTAGAGAAGTTATGAACTACAAGAGTAGGCACAACACTACGGCCAACTTCAGGGAGATTCCGGAGGATCCAGTCCTCAAGAAACGATATATTAGTCCCAGTTTCCTAACTGGGACTACGGAATCGGGACTAAAGGCCCCCTTTATTCCCGTCGGTCCAGCCACAAACTAGGACTAACACTCAAGACATTTATTATTATTAAAAAACTAGGACTAAGGAATCGGGACTAAAGGCCCCCTTTATTCCCGTCAGTTCAGGCACAAACCGGGACTAATGGAATCAGGATGGCTTACGATGTTGCAGGAGGAAGTTTTCCTTTTCGACGCACGAAAAAGCCAATTTTTATTTTTGAGGTGCCGAAATCGGGGTGTTCTGTGAAGCAACCACAAAATTAAAGTTTGGCATTGGTACCAAAAAATCCTTCACAAAATGACCTATCATGTTCGAGGTTCTCATATAAAGTTTTCATACATCACATAAAATTTCTATACATTATATAGATTTACATAGGGTTTAGGGTATGAATCCTTCGTCGCGTATGTCGATCCCTTGCCTATGATCGCTTCTTAAGCCATAACCATGGAGCATCTTCTTTGCTTAACAAGATGTTTGGGTCAGTTTTCACGGTGAAGGGCGGAATTTCATCAAACTTATCATAATCTGCTGACATGTCTGTCTTGTCCTCGACTCCCACGATGTTTCTTTTCCCTAAAAGATGGCTTTGAAGGATTCTCGGGGCAGAGTGCTCCGCCACGTTCCGACAGTCGACGCAGGGACAAGGCATAAAAATATCCACTTTGTTTGTCTTAGCCAAATCGATATATTTATGCAGGCCTGCAATAAAATCGGAATCGCGTCGGTCGCCGTACATCCATCGCATCTGCGCATCGATCTGCGTCATAATAATTAACCATGACAATGACATCGTGAATAGTGAAATGACCACCCTACATGGACACATGCAATATTTTTGTATCAATTACAGATAAAGAAGATAAGGTTGCTAACCTCGGCCGAGGATACCGTGTTGTGCGAACTTAAGCGTGGGTCAGACATTTCGTCGAACACCTTGTGTGCAGTGTGAAGAAAAAAACCTAGCATCCACCTCCCACACAAAATTCCAGAAAAATAAGGGGATGGGCTAGACTTATTTATAGCCAGGAGAGGGTTTTTTGTCCCGGTACATGCCACGAACCGAGACAAAAGCCCCTCCCAGCGACACGTGCCGTCCCAGCAACGCCCCTCCACCCAGGTCATTGGTCCTTGTTGATGGCATGAACCGGGACGAATGACCTGGGTGGAGGGGGGCGTTGATGGGCCGCCACGTGTCGCGGGGAGGGGCTTTGGTCCCAGTTCCTGGCATGAACCGAAACCAATGCGCAGCGTCGCTTCGTTGTCCTCGTGTACAAATAGAAGGCCACAACGCGTCGCTTTCTCCATCGCCTCAGCCTCTCTGCAGTCGCCATCACCTCACCCTCTGCACCTCTCCACCGCGTCGTCATCTCGCCTCCCCTCCCTCTTCAATCTCCACCGTGCCGCCATGGAGATGCCTTGGCTGAACTTCTACGAGGCGGCGATGTTCGCGCACTACGACATCCTCGCACCGCTGGGCGCGACGGTGCCCCACGGATGGCGCATCAGCTCCGCGGGTGTGCCGGTGGCTCCGCTCCTCGTCCCCGACGGATACGAGATGGAGAGCGAAATCGCGGCGCGTCGCCGCCAGATGCCTGCGGGGAGGAGGGCGTTGTCCCGGTACGTGGCGGCCAGCCCGTACTCGCCGGCGCTGTTCAAGAAGGAGCAGAAGGCCAAATTTGGCAACCGCATCATTCACGGGCGTGTGGTGCACCCGGATCTCCGCAACCGAGAAGCACGTGAGAGGTTCTGGTCCGTCCCTGGACGGACCATCTACACCGTCATCGACGCCGCTCGCCGCGCAGCGGAGCTCCGTCTCGCGAACAACGCGGAAATCGTGGAGGTTTCGTCCGACGACGACGAGGAAGCCGGCGGCTCGGAGGACAGCGGCAACGAAAGTGAAATTGTCGACTAGGAATAATTTGTAAAATCGCATCTTTGTTTAGGAAGAATTTATAGTCAAATTAATAAAATGTCTCAATTTAGATATCTGTCTCGATTAATTTGTGGAAGAATTTTTTAAAAATAGTAGATAAATTCAATTTTGCCTCGATTTAATTTAGATCACTGTCCGCAATCCGGGACAGAGATCTAAATTAAATTGATCCAGGGTTTTTTGTCCTGGTTCGTGGCATGAACCGGGACGAATGCTTCGCAGGACGCCACGTGTGCGTCATGGTGGCATTGGTCCCGGTTCATGCCACGAACCAGGACCAATGCTTAGAGATGAACCGGGTCCAATGCCCAGACGGCATGAACCGGGACTGGTGACTGACATTGGTCCCGATTAAGAAAACGAACCGGGACCAATGGTATTTAGGTGCTGGACCAAAGACCTTTTTTCTACCAATGATAGTTCTAGAACCGAACAGAAGTGGTCTCACAGACTTTGCCGATCGAACTTTAGGGAATTTATCTGTCATACTAAGGGATGAAACTATGGCAAGCCTTTCTGGAGAGTTGGCCAAGAAAATCAACTTTTAATCCAGAACTGCTGCTGGTACGCATGAAGCTGAGTACTATGCCAGCCGGACAGATCGCGCAAGATAGGAAGGCTGCTCGGTGGTGGTGGTGGACCGGAATTGTCATGAAGATTTCAGCCAGGAAAAGTTGCCGATCGATCTCTAGGTTCTACGTGCAGACTAAATAGTCGCTAGGCATTTTTTTTTGGGTCTGTAATAAGCCTGCACAAAAACTCATATATAGGCCGGTGTGTCAGCCAAGTTGCCGATCGCTCTTGTCTCCGGCGATTAATTTAAAACTAGAGTACCGAGACCATCGAACTTTCGGCGCGGCTTCCACGGCCATTACGGCTCCGCCGCGATCGAATCGAATCAGCTCCAGACAAGACACTGACACTCGTGTAACCATCTGTACGGGTCAAGTATAGTTGACCTGTACGCGTGGAGGGAATATATCCTGCCGCGACTCTCTGGGCAATATGTCGAGATCCGTGCTCCAGCTGTGCCCCGTGAATCCGTGATGCTCTTCGCCTGCTCGACGCTGCTAGAGTGCTAGGGGGGACATTGCTCAACGCCTTGTCTCCTCCGCGGTTTCGTCCGGCTAGGCAGCATCGGTTACCCGTCCCAATCTTTTTCCCAACACGATGCGAACTGCCAGTGGTACTTCACTACTCTGTATGATGGCAGCTTCAGGTTTGGGAGCCCCCCCGGCCTGTGCGTGCTAGCCAGATCAACGAAACTCGAACTGAATCGGCGGCACCGAGCGGAGCCACTGGAACAGTCGATCAGTGAGCCACACAGTGTTTGGCTTGCATCGCGTGAGCAACAGCGCCGGAACAGAACCATGCATGATGGATGCATGCCTGCTATGTCGCCACTACTCCTTGCCTCCTCCATGACAGACGTACGGCTCAGCAATGTGACTGTACAGCAGTACAGATGACCTGGCACGCAAGGTCTTGCAGGAGGACGCGAAGCTTCGTCGTCGCCGTGGGAAATTACTGCAAGATCCACGTTGTGATTACAGCTGTAATAACAGGTTAATCACATCTCCGGCGGGTATGCTCAGGTTGTTCGGTTTCCCCGCGGCTTCGTGCCGTTTTGGACAGGGCGACGACGACGCCCTTGGATCGCTGCCACGCACAGCTGTAAGTCGCCGCGTAGGTTACAGAATCTGGAATAGGTGTTGCAGGTTTAATCTACTCCAATGGAGGCTCTTGTTTAAGATTATTTTTGTACCGTTGCCCACGATTTTGCGGTGATTACAATACGCGTCAACTTGGAGCGAAGATGCTTCTTTGCTCTTTGGGTCACCCGGCTGCGCCACGCAACGTCTTCAAATCTTGAGCCCATATAGGCTAACTTTCTATAACAGCTGGAATTTGGTCTTGGGACTTAGCCCATAGTCCAATTCAAATTTTAAAATTCTCTTAGCTCATGTGGTTATGACAAGGAATTGGACTAAAGTTCAGTCTCACATTGCTAGTTGACAGAGAGCTGGAGGGGTTTATAAGAGCATCTTCACTTGTTCAGCGTTCATAGGCCCAATTCCTTGTGCAAACTCTAATGATATGCTCATTTTTCAACGATATCATTGGTCACCTGGGTTTAACTAAACTTTCTCTCAAAGGCCATTCGTATACATGGTCAAATATGCAACAAGAACCTTTGTTAGAGCAGATTGATTGGTTTTTCACCAACCCCAATTGGACTTTTGATTTCCTTAACACTATGGTGTTCACCCTGGCTAGACCTGAATCGGACCATGTTCCCTGTGTTGTCAACATAGACACGGTAATACCAAAGTCCAATATCTTTAGCTTTGAGAACTATTGGGTTGATCTATCAGGGTTTATGGAGTGTGTTAGGTCCTCTTGGGCTAAGCTATCTGGTAAGAGCACAAGTGTGACGGACCTGGTGGCCAAGCTTAAAACTTTAAGATTTGACCTTAAAAAATGGAAAACCGGGATCTCGAAACTGAAATTCCTCATAACTAAATGCACTCAAGTGATCCTCCTACTTGATGAACTAGAAGAAAAAAGGTCTCTGTTTCATAATGAGTTCAACTTCAGAAACATTGTTAAATTACATCTCCAGGACCTCCTATCAGCTGAATGCAACTATTGGCGTAAGAGATGTACTATCAGGTGGATTAAAATTGGGGAGGACAGTACAAAATTCTTTCACTCTATGGTGACAGAAAGATTTAGGAGAGACTGTATTTCTTCCCTGAAAGCTACTGATGGTATAGATGTTACTGATCACACCGAGATGGCTGGTATGCTGTGGGCCTGCTACAAAGAGCGCATGGGTACGTCTGAGCCAATTCAGATGCAATGGGATCTATCTAGTATAATTTAGAGAGTGGATGGCCTTTCCGAGCTGTCAAAACCATTTGAAAATAAGGAAATGGACAACATTAGTAAGTCCATGCCCTCAGATAGATCCCCTGGCCCAGATGGGTTCAACGGTATATTCTTAAAAAAGTGCTGGCCCATCATAAAAAACAACTTCTACAAAATGGCTGCTGATTTTCATAATGGAACACTAAACTTGGATTCAATTAATGGCTCACTTATTACTCTTGTCCCCAAAAATAATGTACCAGAAGCTGTGAATGATTTTCGACCCATCCCCCTTACTAATGTGAGTCTCAAGTTTTTGACCAAGCTTGCTGCTAACAGGCTACAAGAGCATATTCTTAAGTGTGTCCATAAGAATCAATATGGATTTATTAAATCCAGACCAATCCAAGACTACATTGCTTGGGCATATGAATATATCTTCCAATGCTTGTAGTCAAAGAAACTGATCCTGATTGTCAAACTTGACATTGCCAAAGCCTTTGACATGACTGAACATGAGGCTATCTTACGGATTCTTAAACACAAGAGTTTTGACATTAAATGGATTGGTTGGATGAGAAAGGTTCTTTCCTCTGGTACCTCTTCTATTCTACTGAATGGAGTTCCTGGAAAAACAATTATATGCAAAAGGGGGTCCGATAGGGAGATCCCCTATCCCCACTCCTATATGTGTCTGGAGGTGATTTACTGCATGATGTTATCAATGAGGCCATGCAACAAGGTCTACTGAAGCTACCAATTGTGACTAATGACCCAGACTTCCCCATAGTTCAATATGCGGATGGCACGATTCTGGTGAATTCTGATGAAATGGATCAGGTGGTGGCCTTAAAAGAGATTTTGTCTAAATTCTACATGTTAACAGGCTTAAAAGATAACTTTCACAAATCTCTGATTGTGCCCCTAAATGTCTCTGCCGATAATACTGAGATGCTTGCTCAGGCCATGAGGTGTTTGGTGGGCACTATGCCTTTTCCCTACCTTGGCCTACCTTTGGGTACCACACAACCATCTATGCAGGATGTTTTACCTTTCGTTGAAAGTGTTGAAAGAAGATTAACGAGCACGTCTATCTGGCTATTCCAAGGGTCAAGACTACAACTTATTAAGTCAACATTATGCTCTATGCCCATTTATTACCTCTTGTCTCTCAAAATAGCCCATGATATCATCAAGCCACTTGATAGAATATTGAGACAATGTCTTTGGAGAGACAAGGACGGACCTAAACCCTCTCTTGCGGCTTGGGAATTGGTATGCAAGCCAAAAGACAAGGGTGGTCTTGGTATCATTAATTTCAGCAAGAAAAATGATGCACCACTGAACAAATTTTATAATAAGGATGATGTTTCCTTGGTCAAGCTTATATGGCACACATACTATGAACAGTCTGTTCCTTGTTTCTCATGCTGAGAAACTTTGTGGTTCCTTTTGGTGGAAAATTATCATGAAACTTGCTAATATAGGCGATTTTATTAAAATATAGGCGAGTTCGTACATATTATCTCAAATCCGTACATATATCCGATTTTTGACTACAGTAGGCTAAGAAAAACTTAAAAAACATAGAGATAAACTAAAAACACCGATGCTGATGCCGATGCCCGATGCCGTTCACATGCCAAAGTGGCGATAGAATGATGTGTAGTCGGTGTCCTGGGTCCCATCGTCGTCGTCGCTCGGCGGCTGCGGTGGCCGGGAGCTGCCCTGGCCGCCGTCGCCACGGCTTCGCCGACAGTCCGGCCTCATCGTCGTCGTTGTCATTGAGGATGATGAATGGCGCGCCCTGGTAGGCGCTCGGCCTGCTCTTGCAGATGGCGAACGCGGTCAGCCTCCGCCTGCTCCCATTCCATCCTGGACCAGGCGCACGCGTCGGGCTCCCTCGTCAGCGGAACGTCATTCACCGAATGTTCCAACGCCATTTTAAGGACGAACTCGTCCTCGTCGACGGGGATGACCCAGTCTGTGGCTCCGTCTTTGGCGCACGCTCCCTCGAGATTCGAAGATGGCGGACTAGCGGCGATGGCGCGCGCGGCTCGTTGATGACAATGCCGCGTGGCCTTGTCCGCGGCGGCGAACGCGCAGGCGACTCCGCCTCCCGCTTCACCGAGTGGAGCGCCGCGGTACATGGCGACAGGGTCGGTGCCGAGCCCGATGAACACGATGCCGAGGCCGAGGACGATGACGAGGAACCTCCCATCATCCTCGGCAACCAATTAGACACCATGCGGCGCCGGGCGGCCGACAGTGGCGAGGGATCCCTTCACAAAGGGTCTGTCATGAGTTACTGCGTTAGATTATATCCAAACGTCTAGAAACCATGTTGATCCCTTCAGAAAGGGTCTGTCATGAAATGTGATAGAGAATGCATCGAGCGAGATGTGTTTTATACTTATACCCACACTATGAGTTACCCAGAGTGGTAACCCACTCTATGTGATCGGAGATCCCATGAATTAGAGTTGGGAGACAAGCTGTTGGTCAGCTGGGAGGAGAGTATCCCTACAGTGAAGATGCAATACTCTCCTAATATGCATTCCATGTCAATATTTATATTAATGTGTTCTAAGTGGCTTATTTAAGCAAAGATTTTGTCATATAGAACGTCTTTGGAAGAATACACCTATATGAGTTTGGTTGTTAAACATTGCAATCTGTGAGAATTGGGTGCTCTCTAATAAACTCATAAAAAGCCCTAGAGTATGACGTATAAGATCCACACCGCGAGGAAGCCTCGTGGAAGCCTTGTATCAGTCTAAGCTTTGTGTGAAGCTAGTGAGTAGAAAACTTGTAGTTCAAGGCATAGTGCACTATTCAAGCTTCAAACTAGTGTAATATAAAGTTTTTAAATGAAAGTTCAACTTAAAAGTCTCCACCACGCATAGGTATATAAAAAATATTCTAGAATAATGGTATTTAAATATGTCATTGATACTTTATGGGGGATTGCTGGAATTTGGCTTTAGGCCTTAGCCAATAGCCCAATACAAATTTTGAAATTCTCTTGGCCCATGTGGGTATGTCAAAGGGTGGGACTAAAGTTTAGTCCCACATTTCTAGTTGATAGAGAGTTAGAGTGGTTTATAAGAGGGATGTTCTTGTCCTTGTAAGAGCGTGGGAAGAGAGACCTCGCGCACTCCTCCTCCTCGCCTAACCTTGTCACGCACATCACGATGCACCGCTGGTTGCGGGAATCTCGCTGAGCCGAGCTTATCTTTTTACTATTTAGGAAATTAATTGTCTTATTAATAATGAGTTATTAACGGACGCGTTAATGCAACCACTTTCATTCCGCATTTTATGAATTGTGGCTTACTCGGATGTTGGATGCACCCATGATCTTCCTGTCACACTATATAAACTCGGACACAAACCCTAGCCGCCTGCACGAGACGCATATGCGACCTCCTCCTTCTAGAACCTTGTGTTGCCGCCTTCGCTTACTCATCCTGCCCTTCAGCGTGCACCGATCGAGGAGGCAGTAGGCCTCTAGAGCCCTGCCTCTCATAGACCTGTACGGGTGAGGGGCAATCAGGTTTTTAGGGAGTGTTTATGCGTGATTACTAGCAACACGACATCGTTTGACGACGAGTTCCCAAGCAACGACTTCTTCATGGACTTTCACAACCTCTTCGGAAGTCTCAACATGGATGAGAACACTGATGTTGGTGCTGTCGCTGCTGCGGCCAACGCTGGGATGTACATATTACTGCCTTTCCTGTTTCAATCTCTACTAGAATTTCTAGTTCTAGTTTGTGTGGTAGATGCAATGAGTTCGTCCTATCTAGATACGATTGGTTCATCTTCTATAATGGTTTGCATGTTTAATTTATATGTTGCTTCTGTAGTTATAATTTATCAATTGTTTATTCGAATTAAATCATTTGGTAATTTGCTTATATATATTCAACAGTAGCACCTGTTTCAAAAAAAATCTAGTTACATGCATGCTCATGCAATACAACTAGAGTAAGTAAATTTGTGACATGGTATACTTAATAATAATGAAGAAAGAGAGGGATGTAGTAACTTAGCTAGGGTTTAGGGTCTAAATTACTTAGCACTATGACTAGCCTTATTTGGGTGTGACTTCACTAGAAAACAACAAAGTTTTTAAAGGTTGTTTTATTTTGGTAAAATAAAATCCACCAACACTTGAATGAAAATGTATAAGTACAAGACTCAGTTTATAAGACCTATAAAAACTCTTTCTTAATCAATAGAAAGACAAATATTTTGCTTATTTTAAAAAACAATATAAAAGGAAGAGGGAAAGATAGAGTAATTACATCTCACTGATAAGAAAGCAAGGCAAAGTCCATCTACTGTAGGTGTTAAATATATGACAATAAGCCATTAGCATCAATATTGCACCGATAGGTACTTGTGGTGATGCTGACAAGTCACATGTATGTTGACCCGACTATGTTTCATCAAGTGTGAATTCCACTTTTATTTTCACCTTCAGTTTTTATTTTGTTGCAACCTTCTGGATGTGTATAATGTAAGGGATTCACTTCATGTAGGAATCATGTAAGAGTGTATGCAAATTTATTACAAAAGGTTATGATATCCTATTTCCAAACGCCAACTAGACCAATTGAATTAATCCCGGATTTATGGGCTTCAGCAGCTCGAGAAAAAACCACATACAACAACATGCATAAAATACGGAGTTATTGTATAATTAGACACAAAATGATTTCTCACATTTCATACAACCCTGAAAAAAGTGCAAATACCCGCTCGTATTTGGACTTTGTTTATCTTATCAATTCCATTGAGCCAATTCCCGAACAGATTGTGATA
This sequence comes from Avena eriantha, assembly GCA_910589775.1. Classification (NCBI taxonomy): domain Eukaryota; kingdom Viridiplantae; phylum Streptophyta; class Magnoliopsida; order Poales; family Poaceae; genus Avena; species Avena eriantha. The sequence continues at coordinate 272,549,804 of OU342740.1, read as the reverse complement.
TTGGTTGGGGTTTATAAGTTAAATGGCACATGCACTATGCTCCATACTTTTGCAAATGGGCATCCATAAACAAGTGTTGTATTATTTCCTCTTCATCACAAAAATGAAACTTTTTATAACAGTTCTAATTTGTGCAAGGGGTTGTTGTAGCACCTAAAAGTAAGACTATCATTCCGCGGGAGTAAAAAGATAAAGTTATTTATTCTCTATAATTATTGTGTTACAATCCTAATTATCTATGCACTAAACAAACAAAGATGATTTTTTGGAGAAATTTAAAACTAACAAAAAATGCAGAAATGTAAAGAACACAGAGTAAAGTGCGGAAAATTAAAGATAAAATTTGTAGTCACCAAGATCAAGTAATGCTTAAAACACATGCATGGGGTGATAATCCAGATATTGCATCGATCATTTATATATAATAAAATATTTTTTGAAAAGGTAAGATGGTTAACCTAGAGGGGGATTAATAGGTTTCTATAAATATCTTTATAATCTTTTAGAAGTTTTAGACTTTGGGAAAAACAAGTGAGCCGAAATACAAACTAGGTAAGGCAACCTAGATGATGATATATGGTACTTCAAGTACGAAGGCTATCACAAAGTTAATACAACAAGTAAAAGGTTTGGTTTAGGAATAACTGAAGCACGCGGAGAAAAGATTTATTCCCGTGTTCACTTTCTTGGGGGAAGCTACATCACATTTGGAGAGGTGTGAGATCCCACGAATGATTTCCCCAAGCCACGAAGGGCACATGGTCTCTGATCCTATCTCGATGAAGGAATATCTCACTTACTCATGGTATACTTTAAGGTAGTCTCCAAAGCCTCACAAACTTTCCATAGGACAAATCACAACCCAAAAGCCTTTGGGCAACACTAGGCGTCTAGGGTTTCCCACGAACCCAAGAGTAATAAGAAAACTTGATAAACTCAAGGTGGACAAAATATGGCTTGGTGGAAATGTAGATTGGGACCTCCTCTTGATTTCTACCAAAGGGTTTTGGATTTGGTTGGGTAGAATGGAAGATACTCAAGCTTTGGTGTTTCAACAATGGACAGAGAGCTCAAGGAATGAATATTAATGATTAACCTAACCTTCTCAAGGTGGAATAAGGGGTATAAAGAGCTCAAGAGATAAAACTAGCCATTTAGTGAAATTATGCAAGCATCCTGGTTGCAAGTCAGTCAAATCGATCCAAAGACCGAAAGCCCTAGTTCCTCGGACAGTCCACCGACGCACAAACCAAATATTGTTAGTATACCTATTCGGCATAGACTCCGTAGTGAAACTGGGTCAGTCGGTGCACATTTCGGTGCATCGGTGCTGGCACCAATTTGGCCGGTGTGGGGGTCGGTCTAACCTGGCTCGGGACCGAGATGGTAGAAATACTCAAAATAGATTTCTCGCTCTCCTCTCTTTATGTGATGGAAAATATATGTGGTAGGATGTGTATTTGGCTTAGAGAACACCTCCATCAAGCTCATCGAGAACACCCCTCAGAATAGTGCGTCATTTCCTATTGACTCAAAAAAGTAAAAAAAGTAAACTCCGGTAGTTGTCACTTTTTATCAAATGGGGGGTCTCAAACAATCTTCCAACACACCACCGGACTAAAACATGTGTAAGACAATAGATGACACCATTAGTCCACAACTAACCCGGTCTCATTGTTAATCAAAAATGGATGAGAGTAAAATACCCTTACAATCTCCCCGTTTTTGGTTAATGATGGCAAACCGAACTAGAGTTCATAAAGATATTATGATAAGCTTTAAACAAGTATTTCCAAAAAAAAATAGGGAAAGCTCCCCCATAAAGTATGCATCTAGATGAATTTTCTTTTGAATGCAAGGTGCATCACTGCAGATTTACAGAAAGCTCCCCAATATCTTGACAAAACACGCATACTATGACAAGGTATAAAGCATGCATATCTATATAAGGCTAGGCAATACATAATTAATACACATAATCATAGCACATATGAAAGATATCCAAGGTTCACCACATAGCACAAATTTTTCCATACACGTACTTAAGCAGCAAGGTTCAAACGAAAAAATAGCTGGCACAATGCCATAAAGAACAAAATAAGATGTTAGCATGACATGTGCGTACGGCGAAACCTGACTTGGAACCCATAGATAACTAATATAACTCTACTATCTTCTCCCACTTTGACATTAAAACACCAAAAAGAAAGAGAAAGAGTAGGAGATGCTAGCATATCCCAACTAGAAAACCCATAGCAGGTGTTGCGGTTGGAGTTGGGGTCGTCCTCCACTTTAATCTCATCACCGAATAAACTGAAGAGACCGATTAGATGTGTGCATATATATACATGCCCAAAAGTATACATCCCAACAAGTTCCAAGCCTCTACCTCTCATGAGAAAGTCACTTCCATCTTACGTACACAGCCCCAGGAACGCACATATGAATGAGATATATCCTAGAGGAAAATAATAAATAGTTTTTTATTCGCATATCTCAATTAGTTTATAATAGTTTCATATTGTGCTATAATCATATCAAGTGGAAACATCAGTATAGGTGTTGTATGAAATAAACCAAGTCCCTAGTAGTCTCTATTCATACTAGTTCTTGGTCATGAGGATGATCTGGGTTTTAAAATCATGGGCATTTATGCGAATTGTAAACGAGGTCATATCATTGGAGAATGATGTGATGGACATTTTTCAAAAGATTGCGACACGATCAATTCTCATAGTTCATTGTTGTAATAGCTAAAATCTAATATCCTTTTCCTTAGGCCGTGAGTTCATATTACTCACTGTTTCCTAAGGCTGCTTTGACTAATCAAACGTCACATGGTTAAACGGTGATCATAAAAGTGTATGTTAGGTGTTCCAAGGAACAGTAGATGACATGTGACTACAAGAGCGGTATTTTTCACACACGTGACGGGTAAGATACATACGGCCGACTTGGTGAGATTACATACATAAATGTTGCAACATGTGACTCGGTCACGATGATGAAATATCATGATAACAAATAAAATAGAACTTGTTGGTAATAAGATTGAACATGGTATGTGATACCAATGATCGAATCTCGGACAAGTCTTATCAAAGATACAAAGGGAAATTAGATTCAACATTTTACGATTCAAACGACATTGTTATCGTGTAATGCATAGGGGTCATATGGGCATCCCTGGTCCCTCTGTTGATCATTGATATATATCATGTATAGAGCATTCCCGAACGTGAGGGGATACACTTAAGAGTACGATGAGAGAGATCATCCGTAGGATAGAATCATAGTAGAGAAAGAGAAAATCAGAATTGTTTCATGGAGAGATCCAAAGTTGTTCGGAGAAGGAATTAAGAAAAAGACATGGGAATTTAAATATACATTTATTATATGTTAATTATGAATTAATATATTCTAAATAATATTTAAATTAAGATTTATAAAAGCAACTTTCATATTAGGCCAAATCCCGGAGGGAATTAACCTAGGAGAAAAGCTGCAGAAAATAGGGAAAAAGAGAAACAACCAAGGCCCACATGGGCGGCAGATAATATCCGCCGCACGGGGCGGCACAGAGCTGGCGCGCGGGGAGAAGCCGGACCGGGCACTGGGCCGCTCGCCGTGGTGGGCCACGCGGAGGGGAGCCAGCCCAACCGGGGCCAACTACTACCGCCCGCCGCCTCGGGCTACCAGGCAGGCCGCGAGGGCACGCGCCGGCCCAAGCGGGGTGCCGGTCGCTTCCGTTGGGCGGGAGACAAGCAGGCGCGGGATGGGCTGCGCATGGCCCACCCGGCCGGGCACTGCTCTAGGCTGTTATCTGCTACTGCTTCCCTTTGTTTAATGGGATGGTCAAAATCGGCCCATCCGGCTGGACGAAAATTTCTGTGGTTTTTTCTTTAGCAATTAGTCCCACATGGCTTAGCCTTTGAGAAAGGAACACCCCCTCCACCTATATAAAGGGTTGCCCATGGGTGGGATGAGACACACCAATATACAATTGGAGAAGTCCTTTGATTGATTTTCTCCTTCCCTCTCTCTCGAGTCTCCACGTGTTGGCACGGTCCCAAGAAAGGACTGTTCGCGCAAGCGACACCGCACCTGCAGCACGCTATTGCGCTGTAGGGATTCCTAGTCGGATATCAACTTCTGCACTCCCGGCAAGATCGAGGAGCCAGAGGTATTATCATACACCGTACATGTACGAATCCACGAGGTGCAACACTTGGGGCACTTAAATGTTGTGAGTCGGAGCTGCTGCACGATGAAGAAGGAGCAAGGGGTGACCTGTGAGGAGTTTCACGACCTTGAGGTTAGCTACGACTTAGACTATATCAACCATGTTCCCCTCGAAACATTAACCGCGTACGGTCTACAAGGGTATGTATTCTATACACTCCGGCCGTTACCGCATTACTACATAGATAGATCTTGGCGTATTAGAGTTCCACCGGAGGGAATTTTTGTTTTCTGCTACGGAACCCTTCAGTAATATCAGATCCGATCTATGCGTAGGAGTATTGTACGGCCAGTACACACAAGTATTGTGCGGGCATTGATCCATTAGTTATTACCCTCTAACGTGTACTTGTTTATATCACAATATTGTTTGATGAAGCAGTCCACACCGACCTTACGCGTATTCGTACGCGAGACTGGTTCCACGCTTAACACACGGCTTGTACCGTATAAGTGGCTAGCGGGTGTCTGTCTCTCATTCAATAGTTGATATAGCATTTACAATGGAGGGCCCCGAAAGGGGTGTAGTAGAGACAATTGTTGGATCCATGTTGTGGTTGGAAAGTTCGTAGTTTAAAAACGGTTCTATTGCGAAAGCCCTAACAACCATGTAAAAATTGTAATATATAAAGTAGAGGCATCTAACTTTATTTTACAGGAGGGCATATGATTATGATATGGTATTGGTCGTTACGAAGGTAAAATAGTTTACTTTTATGTTACTAAGTTATGTAGTAATAGTCATCGTTCCTATGGATGACCAGGTGGTGGCATCGTGGACTTGGCGTCAAACCAGAGGCAAAATGGAGATCATGCTGGAGAGCTCAATGGAGATCAAGGCGCAAGAAGAATGACCATATCATATCACAATATACATATGATGTTGATACCTACTTTTACATCTTATTGTGTGCTAGTATTAGATACTCAAAGGTACCAAATAAGATAATCCCTATTTAATTCCAATAATAGTGTTCCTCTTGTGTGTGCACCACGAAGAAAGTTCTTCGTTATGAAGCCGGACGTGATGATCGGGGGCTAGACATGTTCGCATACAGTGGGTGTAATCCATGTTGCACAGCGAATACACACAAGTTAGATTTGGCTAGCCTAGCATGTGTAGACATGGCCTCAGAACACAAGAGATCGAAAGATCGAGCATGAGTCATATGAATGATGTGATTGCCATTAGAGAATGTCTACCTTTGATAATCAATTGTCGGCCATGACGATCGGGGGTGGTGTAGAGGATTGGAATCATGTGATCACTAAAATCGTCTAGAGGATGGAAATTTTAGTGGGAGATCAATTATAAATTTAACTCATATTATGAACTTAGTCTAGATGTGTATTTGCAAATATCTTGGTAGATCATGGCATATCCCATTGAGGTCCTTTGTGACCATGGGAAATTTATTGCTTGATATGGAACTTAGAAAAAGGGTCCAACTTAATAGATTAATACCCACGCTTGAGGGATATCCTCGTAAAAGGTGATCTTCTCTTCTTGATACAATAACCATTAGGAGATAATTCGATGACTCCGCAATGTTTGTGTTTTCTCCATAATCATCCAATAAGCCATTATCCATACGACTGAGAGTTGGACTACAATTTTGTATTATGCAAAATCTGGCACATAAAGTATGAGCCGTTGGATGAGTTTTCCTCCATCATGGATGAAAAGAGAATATTTGGAGAAACACTTAGAGATCTTGCATTAGAGTTGAGAACTCTTAGAAGGGCTTGATTGCAATGGAGGTCATGGATGAAAAGGTATATGTTAGATATACAAATTTATAAGTGTAATTCTTGCAAAAACTTGTTGCAGTTTGCAAAAGTATTTAATACTTGTCCTGCTTTGTGAAAACATGATGATCTTCTTGAGAATTGCTGGACTTGAGGCAATGTTGCTTGATGACGGCAAGCAAAACAGTTGATGGCCGACATCACCCCTTTCCTCAAGGTTTATCATTTGGATTAGTGGACTTGAATATAATTTTGTAATCCTTGTTTGTGTGTCTTGCTTATGGCGAGACGATTATTTATATGAACGAGTTACAAACCAGTTGTACTATTATTATGAACAATACCTTATGGTCACATTACGATTATAAATGAGTTCTTCTCATTACTATGTTAATGATAGTAGTTTAAGCATTTATAAAGGATTATAATGCTAAAAGATATCCAAAGTTTACTAATGAAATGGCACTATAGTTTAAGTAATTTTGGTTATTGCATGTTTCTCATTCTAAATGAAGATAGGGGTCCTGGATGCTTAATCTAGAGATTTTGCAAAACCATGCTTCGTTTGGCAAAATGACTAAAACTCCGTATTCTGGTAAAACGCTGATATGCGAAGAAGTGTTGAATCTTATATATAGTGATGTATCGTATTTTCCATAAGTAGTGGAAATCATTAGTTAATTGTGGAATTAAGTGAATAGGCGTATTTACTTAATGAAACACGAGTTTGAAACGATTTGAATTATTCAAATGAGTTCACAACAAAGTGGGATTTTGAATTAATAGAAATACAAGGTCTCTTTGATTTGATCGATATAACTAAAGTATTCAACTTAAGTTTAGAACAAAAGGGACTTGTGAAAGATGTTCACAAATTATGATAATTGGACAATTTCAAACTGTGTTGAAATGTCTAAACATCATAATCATTTTTGTATTGGATACATATGGTATGATATTATCTCTTATCGGGTATATAGTTGTTGTTTAGAGTTAGATATCAAAATAAGCAAACAATCATTTTAAAATATAAAGGAACATCTAAAGATTCATGGAAACAACACCATAAGAGTTATGGCTTGTTCAAGTTTTTGGAGATTTTGATAGTTCGAAGTCGTGGCAAATAAACAAGTCTTTGTAGAGCGTTCTTAGGAAGGTATGGATGCATCTTCCACAAGGGGCAAACCCGCTGTTGTCCAAAGTTGACGTGTCTTGATGAAGATATAGGTGGAAGAAAGTAAAAGATCAAAACAAGGTATTTGACCTTACCTCCGAATTGTTGAGTGGCGCAGCAGAATTTGTTCTGTGAAACCGAATTCTACATATAGAGGAGAAACTAATGATAAAGATCATAAAGTTTTAAGCGAAAAACTTTTACTAAAGAAAGTAGGATTCAACTATATATTCTACAAGTTTGTGGAACTATATTGTTGATTCACTTTTCATGTTTTGAACAAGACATACCTATGAAATACAAACTAGCATGATGGACCTAAGTGCGAGAAATAAATGTATATTGAAATCTCGTTAGTGGAATTCTCGATTTGATGGTGATCAAAGAATTTTTAGAATATCCAAGATTATCGAGAGGACCTGGGTTTGAGTGTAAGCAAATCAGCTTGGCTAAATCATAATATGTAGCTGACATATTTTGAGTGGGAGCTAAGTGAAATCCATAAATCTCAAATATGGATGCCATATTTGAGTGGGAGCGTGAAATCATTCTAGGATATGTGGATGACATATATGAATGATGTGATTGGTGTTAATAACATTTAAGTAGGTAAATATGAATGAAGTTGAAAGTTATTAAACAATGAGATCTATCGATATAGATTGGTGAGTTTAATAAAAATCAAATGTCGAATGCTTCCTAGACTTGATTCTGAAATATGTTCAGAATGTCCTAAGCAAGATTCTAAAGAAGCTCAGAATGGGACAAGGTAAGAAATAAGTTCTTACTATATGAAGCATTGAGTTAGTATTGTAACTATGGTTAAAAGAAAGAAAGAGATGTGTTGCATCTCCTATGCCTCAGCCATAGGTTCTTCCATACAACCATATTGTATACTCGACGTAATGTGACCCGAGGTTCTGGTTGGTAGGAAAAACTCTTAACTATAAGAACATGTCTTTAAGTGATTTCTGAGTTTATCACTGAATCAGAATTAAGTGTGTACTTAAATGGCAAGAAGTGAAGTAAGGCGCATAGCTGCATTTCATGCACTAGGATCTACATAGATATAGAAGTATAAAATGCTCCATCTGATGTGATGTATATTGTTGTGGCGGGACTAGTTCGTATTTAAGCAGAGGTGTGTCCCAGGGAACAGTTCCCATGAGAAAGCCCATGAGGTTGATCTAAAGTCACTGTAGGCTCATGGAAACCGACTTCACTCTGTTGCCATAACTCTTGTACATACACAAAGGATTGCGAAGTGTGTTTCAAAGTTTACATGACAACAGTGAAAACGACTGTCATTATAAACACTCTAAATAAAGTCTCACTTTGTCGCCAAATGAATACTTCAACCCATTATAAGATAATGGTATGAATTTCAAAATTAGGAAGACATTGACGATTTGCAAAAGACATAACGATCTGGTATAACAAAACATGGACATGACATTTCCCGTGAGCATGCATGATCAATAAACTCATATGTTATATGGTTTATGATGGTAAAATGCGAGCTGGATTATTTGTACTCTAGTGCAAGTGGGAGACTGAATGAGATATGTCCTAGAGGCAAATAATAAATAGTTTTTTGTTCTCATATCTCTATTAGTTTATAATGGTTTCATATTGTGCTATAACTATATCAAGTAGAAACATTGGTACAAGTGTGGTATGAAAAAAACCAAGTCCCTAGTAGCCTCTATTCATACTAGTTCGTTGGTCATGAGGATGATCTGGGTTTCAAGATCATCGACATTTATGCCAATTGACAACGAGGTCATTTCATCAGAGAATTATGTGATGGACATTCCTCAAAATATTGCAACACGATCAAGTCTCATAGTTCATTGTTGCAATAGCTAAAATCTAGTCTCTTTTTTCTTAGAACGTGAGTTCATATTACTCACCGTTTCCCGAGGCTGCTTTGACTACATCAAACGTCACACGGTTAAACGGTGATCATAAAAGTGCATGTTTGGTATTTCAAAGGAACAGTAGATGACATGTGACTACAAGAGCGGGATTTCTTCACCCACGTGACGGGTAAGATACATACGGCCGGCTTGGTGAGATTACATCCATAAATGTTGCAACATGTGACTCTGTCACGGGGATGAAATATCACGGTAACAAGTAAAATAGAATTTGTCGGTAACGAGATTGAACAGGGTATGTGATACCAATGATCGGATCTCGGACAAGTCATATCAAAGAAACAAAGGAAAATTGGATTCTACATTTTACGGTTCAAACGTCATTGTTATCGTGGAATGCATAGGGGTCACATAAGCATCCCTGGTCCCTCTGTTGATAATTGATATATATAATGTCTAGAGCATTCCTGACCCGTGAGGGGATACACTTAAGGGTACGATGAGAAAGATCATCTGTAGGATGGAATCACAGTAGAGAAAGAGAAAGCCGAAATTGTTGTGCAAAGATCCAAAGTTGTTCGGAGAAGGAATTACGGAAAAGACCATAAACGTGTTTTCCACTAAATGGGATTTTAAATATACATTTATTATATGTTAATTATGAATTAATATATTCTAAATAATATTTATATTAAGATTTATAAAATAAATTTTCATATTTGGCCAAATCCCCGGAGGGAATTAACCTAGGAGAAAAGCTGCAGAAAATAGAGAAAAGAAAAAACAGCCAGAGCCCACGTGGGCGACGGATAATATCTACCGCACAGGACGACACACAGCTGGGTGCACGGGGAGCATCCAGACTGGGCGCTGGGCCACTCGCCGCGATGGGCCGCGCAGAGTAGGAGCCAACCCAACCGGGGCCAGCTAGTACCGCCCGCCGCCTTGGGCTATCAGGCAGGCCGCGAGGGCGTGAGCCGGCCCAAGCGGGATGCCGGTCGCTGCCGCTGGGCGCGAGACATGCAGGCACAGGATAGTGATGGCTCTGAAATATAGCCATCTACATCCATATTTAAACTGGATATTATTCATATTTTTGATGAAATATCTCTCTAAACCCTGCCACTAATGCATAATATTCAGAGGGGTATGCAATCCTTTCTTTTATTTTTCCTGCGTAGATAATGTCATTTGAAGATGGGAATCACTACATTAAAGTCAACGATATGAGATTTCCAACAACCAGAAGAAACCAGGAGCCGTAAAGCAGAGGCAGACGCTTTAACGACCAACTATACGACCGGAGCAAAAATTTCGGCCGTATAGCTCCGGTCGTATAGTTGGAGCCGCCACCGTTAGATCAAACATAACATCTTTTGTGAAGGGACGCCTATATAAAGAAGTCTCGGGCGACAAGAAACAGGCTAGACCTCACCAAAAAGTCTCTGCCACAGATCTCCAACCGCCTCTAGATCCCAAAACCCTTATCCATCTCCATAGCCATATTCCACCACTTGTAATAGTAGATCTCTTCTTTGATTGGCGACATTGTAAGACTATTGCTATCAATCTTATGATTTTCATTATAATGTTTATGATTGTTGATCTCATCTCTACGTGTGAGTAATTCTCCTTGGGATAAGGGCTTCGACCTAGCCATGTAGCGATTGTACATGTTATTTATCATAGATGGGATCGTGTATTAGTTTGGATGACATGATGATTATTGTATCTTCTCTTGCCTCAGTCCAAGGACTTGTCAGGTACCCAAGACCCCGAGGGTTGATCCAGTTATAGGGAGTATGAGTAATGACTGATCTGCAGGTTGGGAACCCCAATGATAGAAGGGGTAGTACGGCTATATGTGAGGGATTTACTTGGGATTAAAAGTGACATCACTATGCATATCATTAGATCTCTTTCTTCTATGGATGAGACTAGTAGGTTATTGCTATAAGAGGTTGTGGAGTCAACAGAAATTATGGATACACTGCCCACATATAATTTATCTTTCTCTAACAAGTATATGCATACGTTATTTTTATCTTTTATTCTCATCAGATGTTTTGCACAGCTACAGGTGAAACCGAACGCCCTAGGCCCTCTCTCTCCATCATTGACAATAACAAAAAGACGCAAGCTATTGGTCCGGTAAAAATATAAAAGGAATTCTAAAAACTCCCGAAGGTCCATTAAAGTAACTTCACTATGCATTTATTTCCCAAGGATTCGATAACCTAGGTCTACTAGGGAAAAAGAAGCTACACTACATTCGTAATCCGGATCGAAGGTATCAACCATTTTCTGGCGCCATTGCTGGGGAAGCAATAACTACCCTCGTGAGGTTATTAGGAACCTTGCTAGTTTTACTTCTTGTTTTTAATTTTGTTAGTTTGCTTTCGGTCTTTATTTGATAAACCAAAAAAATTAGTTAGCCTTTAAATTCTTGTTTGTACTATTATAATTTTTTGTTTAAGAAAATCCAAAAATATAGGAAATGTGGCTGAAAAGAAGCTTGGGGAGTTTGCTACTCCTAACAATGATTATTTGTGTACTCCTATTACTCAGCCAACAATTTCTGCTGATGACTATGAAATTAAGCCCCATTATTTAAGCTTGGTTCAACAGAATGAATTTGAAGGCTTTGTTGTTGAAGATGCAGGTATGCACTTAAATACTTTCACTGAAATATGTGATAGTATGCGTATAAAAGACGTTGATCCCGATGCGGTCAAACTACGTCTATTTCCTTTCTCTCTAAGAGGGAGAGCAAAAGAATGGTTGCTATCTTTGCCTAAAAATACTATTACATCATGGGTGGGATGTACTTTTTTATTTATGACTAAAGTTTTCCCACCTGCAAAGACTATGCAACTCCGATTTAATATTACTGGCTTTAGACAGGAAGAGCGTGAGCCACTAGCGCTTGCATGGGAGAGGATGAAAAAATGCCTAAGAAACTATCCTAGTCATGGGATGAAAGATTGGTTAATCCTCCATTTATTTTATAATGCTCTTAATCTTGTGTCTAAGTCTATGCTTGATATTGCAACTGGAGGAACATTCATGGGTAAACATATTACCGAAGAAAAACATATGCTAGAGAATATGCAAGACAACCATGCCCAATGGCATGTGGAAAGATCAGACACGAAGAAGGCAAAGTCCATCCCACCACAAGAAAATGAAGAACTCAATGCTATGTTTGATGAGATCATACTAACTATAAAAGGTAAGGAAACCCAGGTAAGAGCCACCCCTGAAACAAATATTGAAGAAATATATTTTATAGCTCGTAATGATTATAACCCTGCTTGGAAGAAGAGTTACAATCCAAACTTTCAGAAACATTATTCTAGTCCTGCAGGTAATTCTAATAATAATATGGGAACTATTAATGGTAGTCTCCAAGAAACACTTAAGTCTTTATAGACTCACTAAATGAGCAAAACAATATTTTTGTTAAAATAACAGAGAACCATGATGCTATGCTTGATAAATTATCTAACCAAGCTTTTAGTTTGAGAAATGATTTGCAGGCCCTCCAAGAAAGAACGAGGATCGTTGAGGCACAGCTAGGTAAGATAACCGAGAGTCAAACTCTCATTGTAGCTAAATTTTCAGGTAAAGCTGAGCCTAATCCCGTGGAAGAACTCAAAATGATGAGGATCCAAAGGGAGGAGCCCGAAGAACTTGACTATAGTAATGACCCTTCACCAAGCTACACCATCGAAAACCTCGTGAAGAGGATCAACGTCAAAATTCCGGTAAGTGAAGGTAACGATGAATCCATGTATTAACACTTTGTTGATCAAGTAGCAATTAAGGTATGCGAGCTTGAAGAAGAATACAAGAAAATCGTTGAAAAGTTACCTCTTGAACTAGATGACATATTTGAGCCTACTATTAAGATAAAGATTGGGACTAATGAGATAGCTGCACTTTGTGATCTAGGTGCAAGCGTCTCAATAATCCCAAAGAGTCTTTTAACAAGCTAAATCTTGGCTCTTTTAAAATTACTGAATTAAAATTGCATCTAGCAGATTCTAGCTACGAATTAAGGAGAACACTTTAATTTACATTAAAGGCTGTCCTGCTCTAATTGACTTTGTTATTGTTGACATGGCTGAAGATAGTATTGCTCCTATCATACTAGGCCATCCTTTCTTGAGAACTATAAAGGCGTTCATTAACCTCCATGAAGGGAACGTGAAGCTGCAATTGCCTTCGCGGGATCCTTTTGTTATCCATTTCCCAGGAAAAATAAAGCCAAACATGATGAGAAGGAGGCTATCACTTTGAAGGCCAATTACTTTGGAGTGGGTGTTCCACTCATCTGGCTCAAGTGAATATCATCAAGGTCAAGATATTGACCGTAAAAGAGCGCTCCATGGGAGGCAGCCCGTGTTAAATAAAGGTTTGAGTTCAGTTTTTAGTTTAAATTTATGTTTAATAAAGAGTGCTAGAAAAACTCCATTTGGTGAGAAGAAGTTTGGTAGTACTTAAAAATCTGCTACATACATGCTGTTGTTGGTCGACAATATTTACTATCAATTTTCTGTCATAAACAAGGTATATCACTAAGTTACAGGAAAAGAAACAATTCTCAAAGAAACATAAATATTTTGATGCACATGGAGAGTTTAACTACCAACTATACGGCGAGGATAAAAATTCCGGCCGTATAGTTCTGGTAAAATAGATATCTTTGCTGTTGAAACTTTTTCTTTAAAATCTGCTGAGAGTTTAACAACCAACTATACGGCAGGAATAAAAATTCCAGCGGTATAGTCTGGGTCATATAGATATCTTTGTCATTAACAATTTTTATTTCATATGTACAGAGAATTTTACAACCAACTATACAGCAGGAATAAAAAATTCCGGCCGTATAGATCCGGTCATATAGATATCGATGCCTTCGTACAAATTCTTTTTCTAATATACTGAGAGTTTAACGACCAACTATACGGTGGGAATAAAAATTCCGGCCGTATAGTTCCGGTCGTATAGATATCGATGCCTTTGTATATTTTCTTTCCCACGGACAGGCAGTTTAACGACCAACTATACGGCGGGAACATTTTATTCCGGCCGTATAGTTGCACCCGTATAGCTGCGCCACCAGGAGGAAAACCTAAATTTTTGACAGAAGGCCAACTATACGGTGGGAACACAATGTTGCGGCCGTATAGTTGCGTCCGACCACAAAATCGCACGGGAAGGTACCTGTAACTTCAAAACTTCAATCCTTTTTCTCTCTTCTACCCTCAAAATCTCTTAAAACCTCAAGAGATCTTCATCTCTACTCAATTTCGTTCGATTTCCTCGCACACGAGTGATCTATGGTATGTTTATCCTCCGATTCTCCAATTACTTTTTGCAAGTTCATATTCGATCTATTGTCATTATCAATCTAGGGTGGGACCTACTAGGAACCAATTGCCATGATTTTCTTGCCTATATTATTATTTTGAGGAGATTCTTTAGTGTGCTATGATTAGGAACATGTTGTACTTACTGTTGTTGGATCAAAAGGTTTTATTTTTGTCTTTCTTCAATGTTTTAGATGATGAACACAAGGAGCCAAACTCGTGCTCGTGCCACCGCTAGCGCTTCTCGGGCTGCCGCTCAGGAACGCATGGGGATCAAGTTCAAGGATGCGCCCCAACGTGATCACTTCAACAGGATCAAGAACCATGAAGTGAAGGCCACCAAGTGGGCTTGCCCCATTATATTAAACCAACTCGGTATTTCTAATAACTTCAATTTACTTTGCAATAGAGCTAGCCTGCAAAACTTTGTATACAATGATGTACCTACTTATCGCCGCTTAACCATTGAATTTTTAAGTTCGTTACAAAGAACCATTAATCAATGGCAAGGAGAGGACACTATTTCTTTCGACTGATGAACAACAACTACACTTTAACATTAGATGAATGGTGCACATGTTTTAATTTGCCAAACAATGATGTTCATGCCTTGCACGCATCCTTTACTGGCTTAAATCCTTCCCATGAACAATAATATAATGGAATGAGTTTCACTACTAGAGTGAACAAGGGGAATAATATTCAACATCCTGCAATTCGCTATTTGTTCTATGTTATTGCTAACACCTTGCAGGCACGTAATGAGTTCACAAGACTCAACGAGGAGGACATCCTAGTCCTCGCAAAGGCTGCTTACATCAACTGCAGCTTGTCACTCAACTTGGGCGCCATCCTTGTGCGCTACTTGGAGCACCAAGCCTCCCAAAGATAAGGGCGAATCATAGGTGGAGGCGTCATCACCGTGCTTGCCACTTCCCTAGGCATCAACCTAGGTGAGTTGCAACCCGTGCTAGGTGAAACACGTGTTGGTTTCTCCACTCTGAGAGCTTGTGGAATGCTCACTAGGAGAGGTGATGTTTATTATCTGCATATTGCTGGAGCTAGGCGTCTTTACCCCGCTCCTTTTCCTAATGGTCTTTTCTCTATCAAGGAAGGAAGTTTGCTATATGACTTGTAGGTTGAGCAACACCAACCCGAGGAGGAGATTCCGGAGCAGGATGAGGACAAAGAGGAGGAGCAAGAAGTTCCTTACTAAGAGGAGCAGCCACAAACCTGGTTCGCCACATACCAAGATTTCCAAGGACTTGGAGAGACTATGGAGAGGATGCATAGCCTCTCTTTGAACCTCCGAGAATAAACTAGTAACCTCTCAACTCAATTTGCGAACTGGAGCAACGACTTTTCCCGCCACCATAATGATTTGAAGGGCTTGCAAAAGCCTAATCTTGGGGATGTTTACTCATGTATCTTTACTTGGCGTTTATTTGATTTTATTTATTTCAAGGTTGTGTTTTTATTTGATTTTATAAGCACTCGTGTTGGTTTCCCCAACACTTTATTTTCTAGTTCTTTCTATTTTCTTTCGAGATTTTCTAGCCGAGCTTTGCCGGCAATTTTCTATTAAATTCCCTCTCTTAAAAATCACAAAAAGATTTCTCCATTTTTCCTTATTTTCCCTCTTTCTTTTCTTTCCACCTAGAGGTCTTCATATGTTTTCAGGAGAGTGATCGACTTCGAGTTTCCAAGAAACAAATAAAAAAGGAAGAGAGAAGTGGAACCAAACATGAGAGGTATGGCTTATGACTCTCCACTTTTGAAGTTTGAGAAACCCATGCTAGTTAGTAGTAAATATTGAGATATTATATTGGTGGAGTGAGTCTTTGTATCATAGTAAGATTTTTCGTTTGCATGGGTATTTAATTGGGTACATTTTGTTCTAGCTCTCGTAATTAACCAAGTCTTGTCTAAAAATTGCTAAACAATTGTAATAAGAAAAAGTCTTACAATTGAAGGCTTGTGTGTTGTAGTGCTTAGTCTTGAAAGGTTTATTTCTACAGACACTCAACACCACTGAAAATGTTGATTGAATTGATAGCTCTCTTTGCAAGGATTTGTTCGATTGAATTAATGTTTAGTGGTTTTTATGAGCATGCCAAAGTTTGAATTGTTAATCATAATAATGATATAGCTTTATGCGTGTCAAAGTTCATGGGATGCCAATAACTCCGCTGGCCTACACACGATTTTCATGGAGGAAACTCCTAGATTTCAGCTATGAGTTGATTAAACACTTGTAGCAACAATGCTATAGTGGGTAAGATTCTTGGCACTCCCGGGTAGCTGTAATAATGATGGAATCACTCCTCTGGCTATTATGAGTAATCATTATGCAAACGGAACAAAAAGCTTAGTGATGCCACGAGTGTCCATCATAGCCCCATAAACTAATAAAAATCTTTCGCATGCTCTCAATTAATTAAAAACTAAAATTCTTGAAGGACAATGAATAGAAAAGTAGTGCTTGAAAAATCTTGATTTATTGATGTGGGAGAATTGAGATACTCTAGGGTATATGCTTTTCATGACAACTCTCACACTCTTAATTTACATGATTATATTTTATTGTTCAAAGGCAAGCCTATGGGGTGATTACATGACATGGAATAAAGTTTACTCGTTTGAATCATCCATGCTAACAATAATTTTGCTGCACTATAAGGATGCATAAAACCCGTATGATATGCTTTCCATTACTCTATCTATGCTGAAATTTTTCAGATTTATGAAGTGGAAGAAACATGAGACTACCAATCATGAGTAAGATGACCATCTCGTTATTTTAGTTTAAATGCTGAGTTCCTTTTTGATTTTGGTTTTCTTGCTCGGGGATGATCAAGTTTAAGCTTGGGGAGGTTGATTGGTCTGAAATATAGCCATCTCTATCCACATTTAAACTGGATATTATTCATAACTTTGATGAAATATCTCTCTAAACCCTACCACTAATGCCTAATATTCAGAGGGGTATGCAATCCTTTCTTTTATATTTTTCCTACACAGATAATGTCGTTTGAAGATGGGAATCACTATATTAAAGTTAAAGATACGAGATTTCTAACAACCAAAAGAAACCAAGAGCCGTAAAGCAGAGGCAGACACTTTAACGACCAACTATACGACCAGAGCAAAAATTCCGGTCGTATAGTTGGCGACGCCACCGTTAGGTCAAACAGAACAACTTTCGTGAAAGGACCCCTATATAAAGAAGCCTCGGGCGACGAGAAACATGCCAGACCTCGCCAAAAAGTCTCTACCACAGATCTCTAGCCGCCTCCAGATCTCAAAACCCTTCTCCATCTCCATAGCCATATTCCACCACTTGTAATAGTAGATCTCTTCTTTGATTGGCGACATTGTAAGACTATTGCAATCAATCTTATAATTTTCATTATAATGTTTGTGATTGTTGATCTCATCTCTATGTGTGAGTAATTCTCCTTGGGCCAAGGGCTTCAGCCTAGCCATGTAGCGATTGTGCATGTTATTTATCATAGATGGGATCGTGTATTAGTTTGTATGACATGATGATTATCGTATCTTCTCTTGCCTCAATCCAAGGACTTGTCAGGTATCCAAGACCCCGAGGGTTGATTCAGGTATAGGGAGTATGAGTAATGACTGATCTGCAGGTTGGGAACCCTAGTGATAGAAGGGGTAGTACGGATTTATGTGAGGATTTACTTGGGATTAATGGTGATATCACTATGCATATCATTAGATCTATTTCTTCTATGGATGATACTAGTAGGTTATTGCTATAAGCGGTTGCGGAGGCAATAGCAATTATGGATGCACTGCCCACATATAATTTATCTTACTCTAACAAGTACATGCATATGTTATTTTTATATTTTATTCCTATCAGATGTTTTACACAGCTACAGGTGAAACCGAACACCCTAGGCCCTCTCTCTCCATCATCGACAACAACAAAAAGACGCAAGCTATTGGTCCGGTAAAAACACAAAAGGAATTCTAAAAACTCCCGAAGGTCCATTAAAGTAACTTCACTACGCATTCGTTTCCCGATGATTCGATAACCTAGGTCTACTAGGGAAAAAGAAGCTACACTACATCCGTAATCCGGATCGAAGGTATCAGATGGGCCGCGCATGGCTCACCCGGCCAGGCACTGCTCTAGGCTGCTAGCTGTTGCTGCTTCCCTTTGTTTAATGGGATGGTCAAATTCGGCCCATCCGGCTGGACGAAAATTCATGTGGTTTTTCCTTTAGCAATTAGTCCCACATGGATTAGCCTTTGAGAAAGGCACACCCCCTCCGCCTATATAAATGGGTGTCCATGGGTGGGATGAGACACACCAATATACAATTGGAGAAGTCCTTTGGTTGAATTTCTCCTTGCCTCTCTCTAGTATCCACGCGTTGGCACGGTCCCCAGAAAGGACTATTCGTGCAAGAGACACCGCACCTGTAGGACGCCGTTGCGCTGTAGGGATTCCTAACTGGATATCAACTTCCGTACTCACGGTGGGATCGGGGAGCCGGAGGTCTCATCGTACACCGGAGGTGTACGAAGCCACGAGGTGCAACACTTGGGTCACTTAAATGTCGTGAGCTGGAGCTGCTACATGATGAAGAAGGAGCTAGGGGTGACCTGCGAGGAGCTTCACAACCTTGAGGTCAGCTATGAGTTCGACTACATCAACCATGTTCCTATCGGAACGTTAACCACATACAGTCTACAAGGGTATGTATTCTATACGCTCCGGCCGTTACCGCATTACTACATAGATAGATCTTGGGCGTATTAGAGTTCCATCGTAGGAAATATTTTGTTTTCTGCTACGGAACCCTTCAACTTTGACCCTTCTGTCTCCATCTTGATTCCCTACCCAAACCAAGCCGCTAGTAAGCCACCTCTCCTTCTCTCCTGTTGGGCAACAATGGACAAAATTCGATGCTCCTTCTCCTAGTGGGTGCCGGTGGCCGGTGGACAACACTCCTCTCCACACTACACGAAATCTTCTCACTAGTGACCTTTTTTAATGACCATGGGTTTTTTGGTCATAGATCTATGACCATTGTGAACAAACTGGTCGTAAGGAATTTGCAAGGGTCTAAACCTTGAAAAATTATGACTAATTCTATTAAGAAGGTCATATTTTCCAAACACAAAAAAGTCATAGATGGATAGTGTACAGCCTTATATTTAGCTCACTACGACCAATTTAAATGGTCATGGCCACTGATTCTTGTTGCTTTTAAAATGAATGGTCGGCCACATCAGCAATTTTATCTATGTGTCATTTCCATGTGTCAACTTCTAGTGACGTGCCCGCATAACTGTCGTGTGATGCTGACTATGAGGAGGTCGTGTGATGCTGACTAGGAGGAATATATGATACGTGATACCCACCTACCATACAACAGACCAGACAAATAGGACAAGTTGACTTGACATATGGGATCTACCAGACTGACATTACGACCCATCGATAACATGTCACGTGGGCCCCACCTAACAAAAGGAAACTTGGTGCGCTGGAATAAGAGCATCTCTAATGAAGACTGTAAAATCGTAAACTATAAAGGGTGGATACAGGCCGCAGTAAACCCTGATTACTATTTGAAAATAGCCGGTGAAGAACGAAGCCTGCAAATGTGAACTGTGAAAGAATTCGTGTTTGCAGGCTTCATTCTGCGTCGGCTATTTTCGAACGGTAAACAGGGTTTTGCATCATCAACTTTTCATAGTTTTGAAACAGGGTTTTGCATGTTTTGCATCATCACGATCAACATTGTCACAATCATAGCAACCCAAATATAGTTGGGGAAAATACAACCATACGATCCAAAATATACATCGACCACAATGAATGCAATGGATATCATCAAGCTAAATCATCGCCACCACCCTCACCATCACCACCATCAGCAGGGGCACTCATAGGAGACTCACCTAAGGCAGATGCCGATGGACCACTACCGAGGCGTGCTTGCCTCCTACACTCCAAAATGTCGGTGAGCATCATTTGATGCAACTCCATTTGGATGGGAGTCATCTTAGAGGTATCCAACATCATGATCTCCTTCTCCTCGGCAATGAGTTCCTTAATTGCTTTGGCCTCCTTTGTCTTGAGCCTCCTCTCCTCTAGCTTGGTATTGCACTTGGCATCACGCCGGATTGCTTCCACCTTGACCGATTCATCATCTTCTTCTTCTCATTCTTCATCATCTTGATCTCCAACATATTGTTGATCAACACCTCCTTTCACTTCACCATGTCATCAATCTTATCCCTCAACGAGGATGATTGAACCTCGTACACTGAACATCTAGGGTTTCGCTGCTCAGTTCCTCCGTGGACGGTAAACTGGAATACAGTTCCATCACCTTATAGGGATTCACTAGAGCTACCGACTATTGCATAAATGGCAAACGAGTGGTTATTTTACAGTTTCGGGCTATTTAGTCTTCGTTAGAGATGCTCTAATATGGAAAAAAGCTGAGGCTCCTGGCGACCGAACCCGCGACCTCCTCCAATCAGTAAAGCCACTGAACCACCACACCAACGTCTTCTTTGTGTCATAGTAGCCCCGTGGGATCTATCTAAATATTCAAGTCGGGTTGGGCCTAGGTGGCGGAGGCCTAAACTTTTTTTTCTTGTGATTTTTTTCCGCAGCTAGGCCACTGGCCAATAGTCCATTAGAAGGTCATTTTGGGTGGGAATTGTGGGATTCTTATAAGTTTGAGCCCACATAAATAGAGGGGCTTCAAGGGGAAAACCCTTTTGGCTCACGGGTGCATTTGCACCCATTATGAGAAAACATATTTCGAAATTTCAGAAAAATCAAAATAAAATATCTACATATACATTCGAGCATTTTAATTTCGTTCATAAGTTTTCAGGATGAACAAATATTTTATGTGACATGTATAAAAAGGACAAAAAATGTCACGTGAATATGACTATTCACATGATATTTTTAATTCTTTTTGCACGGGAAACGTAGAATGTTTTTTATCCTGAAAACTTGTAAACAAACATAAAATGTTTGAATGTATATGTAGATATTTTTTTTGAAATTTTAAAAATTGTTTTCTCACAATGGGTGCAAATGCACCCATGAGCCGAATAGCCACCTCCGTCTTCAAGTTTTTTTATGAAGTCTAAAAATATAAATTCAACATCAATTTTGCATATAACCTCGGATTAAGATGATATAAATATCATTTTGGTTCATCTCAAAGATATATATATAACCTTCATGTTGGCAAGTTTCTCATTTTATGTTATCCCGAGTGTATGGTCTATCTTTTTTTCTTGTGCTCCCAAAATGCAATCAAAATGACGACATGAATGTTCTCCGTTAGGGATTGAACCTTGCTAAACTTGCATTGGATCTATGATAAAATAACATATTGTGAACCCAAAAATATTTTTTGCAAAAAATTATGAGCATCAGATCATGTATCTGTAGTTCAAATCGGACTTGCTTCCTACCGATTTGGGAGACATTTGTCTTTTTTGCCAGGGGTGGACGGAATGGTTTGAGATATCCCGGTTGGGACATCATCCATGTAACGTGGTCTAGTATTTTTGAAACATGGAGTGGTACCATTTTTAATTAACCCTTTGGTGGTTGCTTCATGAAACGCCCATTTTTGGTACTGGAAAAATGAAAAATGCATTTTTAGTGATGAAAAGGAAAATTTCCTCCTCCAACATTGTTCGCCATCCCAAGATGCATATGCGTGCGCAATATGGGCACATTATCACAAACTATGCCACAATTCTGGCTATAACCTTGGTCATTTGACCTGAAAGTCATGAAACCACGAACATGATAGGTCATTTCCGAGAAGTTTTTTGAGATATTTACAATATACCAAGTTTGGTATTTTTCCTTACAACTATGTCACATAATATGACACCAGGCGAAGGATTTACCTTGTTTGGATCCTTTTTGAATTTCTAATGCCCATTACAAACTATGGTCAAAACGGCGGGCATAAAGGTTCTTAGCTAGGGGATGTGCCTTACTAAACTTGCATTGGATATCTCATAAAACAACATATTGTGAATCGAGAAATAATTTTTGAAAAAAATCATGAGCATCATATCATGTATTTGTAGTTCAAATCAGACCCACTTCATACCAATTCGGCAGATATTTGTCTTTTTCGCCAGGGGTGGACAGAATGGTTTGAGGTATCCTCGTTGGGACATCGTCCATGTAATGTGGGTGGTACCATTTTGAATTAGTCCTTTGGTGGTTGCTTCATAAAACGCTCCGTTTTTGGTACTCGAAAAATGGAAAATGCCTTTTTGAGTAACGAAAAGGAAAACTTCATCCTGCAATATTGTTCGCCATCCCAAGATGTACATAGCATGCACAATATGGGCACATTATCACAAACTATGCCGTGATTCTGGCCATAACATTGGTCGTTTGACCTGAAAGCCATGAAACCTCGAACATGATAGGTCATTTATGAGAAGGATTTTTTGAGATATTTACAATTTACCAAGTTTGGTACTTTCCTTGCAAATATGTCACATAATATGACACGACGCGAAGGATTTACCTTGTTTGGACCTTTTTTGAATTTCTTATGCCTAAACTATGGTCAAAACAACGGGCATGAAGTTTCTTAGCTAGGGGATGAGCCTCGCTAAACTTGTACTGGATCTCTAATAAACAGCATATTTTGAACCCAAAAATGATTTTTGAATTTTTTTACGAGCATTAGATCATGTACATGTAGTTCAAATCGGACCCGCTTCCTACCGATTCGACAGACATTTGTCTTTTTATCTAGGGGTGGACGGAATGGTTTGAGATATCTCGGTTGGGACATCGTCCATGTAACATGTCTAGTATTTTTGAAAAATAGGGTGGCACCATTTTGAATTAGCCCTTTGGTGGTTTCTTCATAAAACGCCCCATTTTTGGTACTCAAAAAAATGAAAAACGCATTTTTTGAGCGAGGAAAAGGAAAACTTCCTACTGCAACATTTTTCGTCAGCCCAAGATGCATATGCATGCATAATATGAGCATATTATCCCAAACTATACCGTGATTCTGACCATAACATTGGTCGTTTGACCTGAAAGTCATGAAACGACGAACATGATAGGTCATTTCTGAGAAGATTTTTTTGAGATATTTACAATATACCAAGTTTAATATTTTTTTCTTGCAACTAGGTCACATAATATGACACAACGCGAAAGTTTTACATTGTTTGGGTCATTTTTTATTTTCTTATACCCGTTTCAAACTATTATTTTTCAGCGACCAATCAGAAGACAGTCTACCCACAGATCACCCACCGAATCAGATATCAGCCATTGATATGGCCTCCATCCAACGCTCCAAAGTCGCAGCACCAGTTTCTCCGGCCCCCCACACATTTGGCATGAATGAATCAAAACACCCTAGTTTCTGGTATTGAACCATAAAAATGATAAGGGGCACTTTGGTAAAATACTCCCACACCCATGACCCAACCACCCAAACCCAGCCCTAATATCCACACGTGTCCGACCCCGCCACCATTTCTTTCTCCTTCACGAGCCAGCAAACCCTAATCCTGTCGACGCCCCATCTCTCTACTTCGGCTACACCACCTCTATGCACCATCGCGCCGCCCTCTATCTGCTTCATCTGCTATCATGCTCACCAACTCCTCCTCTGCCCCATATCCTGCCATGTCAGGGTCGCCAGATCTGGCCACGCAGTCTCTAGGGTGACTGGAGCAACAATAGCATGGACCTGAATTATGACTCGAGCTCGATCCCCCTCTCCTAGACCTCCTTCTCCCCCACTCCACCGTCTCACCACCGACTCCCGACCCGGTCTTTGGCCACCGCCGACCTAGGGCTCTACTCCTCATAGAAGTAGGACATCTTCACATATCTCCCAACCGCATCCAGGGGTGTGTCTCCTAGGTCTGGGTCCATGCCACGCCCGAGGTAGAGGCGTACGCGCTCGATTGCATCAGGTTCCAGGCTGACTGTGATGCGCAGCTCACCAAGGGCCTCACCACGATGCTCGTGCTAGGGCTCTTCGGCACACCCGCTGGTCACGAGGCCGGCCAAAAGAAAGCAACATGGAGGAGCAGGTGAGCCGACCACAAGGGGAAGCCACGACGCGCACATCGCCATGTTCCTTAGCGTCGCCAGGATACTGCTGTGGCTTGTGGTCATGGGAGTTGGATCTCGCAGGGCTCGAGGTAGGAAGGAAAACCGCTAAAAGGTCTCCTAGATCCAGATATTACATCTCGTCATGATCTCCAAGGACGTCATATGCTCCCTCCCCTCTCCCCTTCCTCCATTATGTGTTTGATGAAATGTCTATCTTATTTCCATTGTTAAATATTCGTTTTAGCATTAGAGAACTTACTACCTTTCTCTCTATCTTTAATTGGTATATCTCATTATGTTGCTGCAATGACAATTAGTAGTTGATCTAATATTTCCTGGTGTAGCGTTAAAACTGAATTATAGAGAGCTAAAAGAAGCTTTCTAGTATAGCGTTAAAACTGATCTAATATTTCCTAGTGCTCATTTCCTGGTTCATGCATCTTCCTTCAAAGTTGGCACTGCTGTTGTTCTTGTCTTCTTAGTAGGTACGTGTATGCTCTGCATGCATCATTCCTCTTTCTCCAGTCCTCTTTGTGCTGCTTGTTATAAAGTCCTGTAGGTTCACATAAACCATTTTGTAGTGCCAGGTTCATATATATGTTTGAGTAGGTTCTGAGATCATCATTCTTTTTATGTATGTTCTCTTCTATTTTACATGTTGGTATAACATATACATCTGACAGGATAACATTCAGAGATGCTTCTGCATCTTGTATGACCCAAGTCAAGGAGTGTTAGCTTGAAAAACGGTTGCCGCTGCTACCTTTCTTATTTCTTCATTATACCTTCTTGTATATTACATATGATTCTTTTCCTCATTATACTATGTTTACTACATTGCAAGTGAAAAGTTCAGTCTTGTTGCTCACACAGTTGTGATTTTCTCATGTTCATGTTGCTATTAAGTGATCATCTTTGTGTTCTTTCTACTAATAGGATGGTCAATACATGCTATTCTATAACTTGAGATCTTTTATAGAATAGTTTCCTTTGGTCCCTCATATCTAACTATGTACTATAGAACAAGGAGGGGTCCCCTCTTGTACAACCTGTTGGAGTTGTTATGGGGGCTCCTCTTGATCTTACCTCCCAGTCTACTGATATTGGGATACCTACTAATTCATTTTGTTCTATCTTAGCTTATTTTTGTTAATTCATTCTAGGTGCTTGCCTTTTTGACTTTGGCTAACAGAAAGATTATTATCAATTTTATGTGTCAATTATCACTTCTTCACCTTATTCAGTTTCTGTTCACATATTAGTCTCTTAGCTAACTAGGGTTCGCTAAAATGGCGTTTAAGAAAAGCTGCTTTCTTTTTAGATGTGAGAGGATCCTGTAGCAGCAAACAAAAGTAGACCAGCGAGGAGAGTAGTGAATGGAGGCGGACGTGGCTGGAGGCCGACGAGGCGTGGCCGCGCGTCTTTCTGTAGGTTGTAGGTTGTGCTGCTATGCGGGCAAGTTTGCTGGGGCACGAGGTTCAACATAGTAACTGCCTTTAGTAGATTTTGTAGATACTAGCTTTTGTTGTCTCTATGTTGGTTATTAACCAAGATGTTGGGGTTTTGTAATGCTAAAAGTGTGATACGTGTCATCATGATGTTGTTAGATGATGTTCTTGCTTAAATATATTATTTATTTACTAAAATGTGAAACTGACCGGTGGTACTAGTGGTAAAAGGGTTGATATGTGGGGCCTAGTACATTTTGGGATCTATAAAAAGACCGTGGCTCAAATAGAAAGTGGGCTGAAAAAAGGCCACGACCCAAATAAAAATGGATTGATAATAGCCAAGTAGGCCATGTAAAAAGACTACGACCTAAACAAGAAATGAAGAATAAAAAGGTCAGGACCCAATTGGAAAAGGACTAAAACTAGCCAAGCAGGTAGAGTAAAAAAGGCCATTTGTATTGGGCTTGGCCCATATAAAACCCCTAAATGGATCGGGCTAAATTTGATCAATGACATTTCCAATTGGTCACAAGTTTGCCTTGTAGGATCGACTACATAGGATCTGACATGGACATGGTAGACAGTGACCGATATAGTTGGTCATAGAATTTGTGACCATCTATATTGGTCATAGATGTCTATGTCCAATTCAGAAAAAAGGTCATAGTGTTTAACTAGTGACGCTCAGCTTTTGACCATCTGTATTTTGTCACAAAAAGATCATAAATTAAAACTATGACCTTTCAGTGACTAATTTGGAGGGTAATGTATCACCAGATTTCTTGTAGTTCCATACCGACGTGGAAGGTCATGGTGGCCTGCAGGTGACTCTCCTCTCCACCCAGCGGGCGATGACAGTGGTGGCCTGGACCTCAAGGTATTTTTCCACCCCGCGAGTGACTCTGGTGGTGGCCCTACAACCTACGCATAGTTTTGTCCTCCTATCTTCCCTTTGTTTGGATTTTTTATCCCTCTGTAATTGGAGATTGTGATGATATGAGATCTGATGAGTTCAAGTGATGCTCTTCCATGTAGTTTCTGATATTTCTTCCACCATCTATATCATGTTTATTTGTAATTAGTTCTAGAACTAATTGCATGTTTTCATTTCATTCCTTGATAGTCTAAACTAAGACCAAACCGAAATATGGGCAGAATGAAATCATCGGTTAAAAGTTTCCGAGATGATCGACCGGTCCCCATACTTTAGTAACCGATATTTTCTGAAACTCGAAGAACTAGATAGATAGGTTCGGTGTAACCAAATGCGCATCCTGACCCAAGTCCTTGCGGATTGATCAAGGCTTGAGGTGAGATGAGTAGTGATGACATCTACACGCAAAACCCAGTGACAATAAGGGGAGTACAATATTCGTTTAGTAATCTATTGGGAACAACAAAAATATCATAGATCTTAATGTTTTGGTCTATATTTATTTAATAATCGTTCATAGCCTAGTGCTTCATGGTATTAACAGTTGGACCAAGAAACTTTTGTTATGCCTCTAGCTCACAAGGGCTCTAGTAATTATGGATGACAAATCCTATCTATATTAGATCATTTACACATGGATGTACTTAACATTATCTTTATCCCAGATGTATACATACCTGTAGGTGAATCTTTAACCATGGCCTATCTCCATCCATCCATACAACTCTAGATACAAAGTAAGCTAGAAAGGTCCATTAACGTAAGGTTAAACAAACAAGCAAGTCTTATAGACGTTCCTTAACCATCAACAAGTGTTTTCTAAGGTTCGATAAACCCATGTCTTCTAGGGAAAATCTACTATACTATTGCATCTATAATCCGGATCGAAGGTATTAGTGCAAAACAACATTGCACAAAGATTAAACTTTCTTTTCTATATGCATCATACACTTTTACTCATTTTCCACAAAGTTTGCTATTCCTAAAAGTAGTTTCAAGTCAATATCAATATCATTCCTGGGTTTCTTCGGTCCTTAGATAAGCATTGACATCATGATATACTTTTTCTTCATACATAGCCAAGGAGGAAGGCTATACATATACAAAAGCATCGGCCAAGTGGTATGTTTACTGCTCATATTGCCAAATGGATACATTCCATCCTTACTCAACCCAAATCTTACATTTCTTGGTTCATCGCCTAAATCCTTATGCTTATTATCGTAATTTCTCCAGTGGGCCACATCGGCGGGGTACCTCAGCATTTTATCCTTATTATGTCCATCCTAATTCCAATGCATCATCTTTGCCTCTCTAGGGTTTGTAAACAAACGCTTCGAATGAGGAATTATAGGCAAGTACCACACAACCTTATTAGGGATTCCTATCTTGATCTCATCGTCAGACTTATTCTTGTATTTTGCTCTCTTACACTTGTATAGTGGATGTTTCAAAATCGGACATGCACATAAATTTTTGCATTCTCCATGGTACAAGATATAAGCTTTGATACAAGTGTGTATCTCTTTTACCTCCAGTCCTAATGGGTAAATTAGTTCCTTTGCCACATATGTACTTTCTGGAGCTCATTGCCATCTGGAAGCATGTCTTTAAAAGTAGATAACATCTTCGCGAAGTTATTATCCAACACTCCTCTTTCTGCCTTAAATCTCAATAATTCTAGTGTTGTCATCAATTTTATGTGCTCTTTTTTTAGTTTGGACACAATTGATACTTTGAGTCATCTAGTAAGGCCTAAAACCCCCTGTACTCTTTTGAAAGTGGATAATCACCCTGAAAATGACATAACATCGCACGCAGGTTGGCTATTTCAAAAACTTCGTCATCAACATTAACTCTATATCTTCATATTCAGGGACTAGCATCTCATTCTCATTATCTACCATCTTATTATCAGGGTATGCCATCTCAGCATATGCCATCTCATCATGAGCTGCCATCTTAGTATCAAGGTCTGCCATCTCATTACAGCTACCTTGCCTCTCTTTAGGCATGTCAGATACTTCGTCGTGTTTAGTCCAACATCTGCATCCATCCATGGAGCCTCGTTCAATCAAGTATCACTCGGTCACACTTATGCTATCCTAAGATACACAATTCTTTCAATCACAATACAAACATCTAAGCATTTTTCCTTGTTTGTCTTCATATGTATGAGAGCTACTCTCTTGAAATGATGTAGGCCGACGTGGTACGTTGCGCTTGCACGTATCTTAATCATCCATTCAAGGTCCATCTGCATACAAGGATGTATGGACTACCGCCTATTTATAAACTACCACTTCACTAGTCGAGTAACTAAAGTAAACTTCTGCTTTGTCCTCTGCTCCGATGATTGATCCATCGCACCGCCACATATAGGCACAACCCTTCGCCACACCTAGGCACCCCTCCTCCTCACCACCACACCTAGGCACATCCCTCCTTCGCACCGCTAGACCTAGGCACAACCCTCTGCCACACAACCCATAGTCGCAAAACCCCGTCGGTCACTCGGTACAACAATAGCTCTCAGCACATCCAACACCTGTCAGCCGGCATAGCAGCAGCCACCTCGGGCCTGATCTCTCCACGCCACCGCACCCACTAACGCCTCCACCACAAGCTGCTATATGGAGTGAAATGATGTTGATGGATGGTAGTGGACGGTTAGAACCACAATTATTAACCAGCCACATATCTCACACAATTTCTAAATGTAAAGCATGTGCCATTTGTTGGAACATTGCAAACGAAAGAATATATGACCCATATTCGAAATTACGCACATGGTCAGTGGCAAATCCAAGAATTATACAACATGGGCAAACAGTGTATTTCAAAACTATTGATACTACCTTTTTTTTGTCAAATTACTGTCAAATTAGGCTTGTCGGGCGGTCGGAAATCTGAGCATGTGCCTAGGCTTAGGGACGGTTGGGTCCGCCTATGCACACGGTTACGGTGGTTACAATAGAGTGCGGAAGGCGGGCACATCGCAAATGATTTACTATATGTAATCATGGGTGTAATATATCATTCTCAGCGAGATAATTATTGTGTGTGATGTTATTGCAGCGCGGACCGGTGGAGAACCTATAGATGGTCGAAATATTTGCGGTGTCAGCGATCTTTCGCACCACGCACGGAAAGGGTTTTCCGTGTACGACAGGGAGTTTTTTTTGACAATCAATACAATATATTTATCGTGGCCGGGAGGCCGGGGCCTGAGGCCCTCCAGCGGAGAGGAGACGAGGAGGCGGCGACGCATCGCTGTGTAGCCGTTCCGACGAGGAGGCGGCGGCATGATCTGTGCCTGGATGACCAAGATCTGGTCAGATCTTGTCAGATCTGGGTCGTTCGGTCCAGCGAGGGCTTCGGCCGTGGGTTCCGGCGGTGACCTCGGTCACGCCGGTGATTCTACGGCCAAGTACTTATTGGCGCCTCCTATGTTGCCCTCTCCTGCTGGATGGTGGCTGGCGGCGTGGGGCTGCGAGTCTTGCGAATAAATGCGGGCGGTCCTAGGGTTCCTTCAGCGACAAGACGAAAATCTACTTGTTACTTGCCCTCGTTCATCTGATCTGGACTGACGTGTTCTGGAAGGCTCCGCCGGCAAACTCCCATGGGCGAATATGTCTGGAGATTGCTAGATCGAAAGGTATTCGGTCGTGCGTACCCATGTTTTTTTAGCCGTTTGGTTTCAGCGGGAGCGTTGCGAAGCTCTGCTATCTGTTACCATCATGCGTCATGTCTTCGACGATCCATGGTGAAGTAAGAGGCGGAGAATGTCAAGAAAGGAGGAAGATGAGGGTTGTGATGGTGGTTTGAGTCTTTGTGACATCGAAGAACTGGCTGCGTGATCTGTGACTCGCAGCAGCAACTGTTTGTGGGGGCGACAACACAAGAGGAGTTCCCAGTCTTACCTTGCAGGGTGAAAGTCCAAGGTCTGGCCTTAATTGGTTGTGCCTGGCAATGGCCTTGTTGAAGGCATTGTTTTGCGAGCGAGGACTTTCTTCAGGGTGAAAACCTATGATCTTTGATCGGGCGACGACGGTGCTTGTGCACTGTTTCCTTCTTGAAGGCGTTGCTATTGGAGTGGTTGGACGACATGTGTTGTTCTGGTGGTGTTAGTGTCGTTGCTTTGAGGAATAGTTCTTTGTAGCGGGACTTTTGTTTTTTGTAATTCTTCTTCCTTTTTTCTGGGTTGTGTGTATCCGTAAGGCCGCTAGGGCATGCGTTGTTGCAGAGGCTGGGTGTAATTGGTATCTCCGCGATATTAATATATACTCTTTTCCAAAAAAAAAATATCGTACCAAACAGTACATGGTAAAGATACATGAGCTGTCTTCGACAACTACAAAATAAAGTCTAAAAAAAACTATCCAATTATCGAGGTCTTCAAACTCTTTCTTCTTCTATGACACAATCTTGTGCTTTTCCTAAGGCAACCGCATAAAAATAGATAGGTACCAAACCATAAACCTGTAAATACCAACGAGGATTATCCCATAATTTTAATTTGAGCCGCAGTGCCAAGACCTCGTGCACACGCATAACTATTAGAGTAATCATCCAACATCGGCAAGTGTACCAACCCCAGTATTCCATGGAAGACGGATCGAACAACCCCGTCAACGTCGCGGGGGAGCCGAGAGTACGAATCACCATTGTCGACAACGTGGGAGCCGGGAAAGATATTGTGAGTACAAACATCCTCGCAACAACCAACAAAATTCATCGAAGATCAATCCGGCGAAGCAAGATCTGGAAAATCATACCTAAAGAATTTTGATCTTCCAACACCACCATTAACGTCGAGAAGAAACTCACGTCGTCGAACGAAGGGCTGAAGAACACTTATTGTAGACGATGCCATCTCTATCGACGTGGAGGCTGAAAAGGAGCAGCAAAATCCTAATCTAATTTACTTATATCAAAGACTCAACTCATATCAGGTTCCCCGCTCTTTGCGGCACTGATGAGGCCGGCCGGAGGAGGGGGAACCGACTATGGAGGAGGAGGAGGGTAGAGGCGGCTAGGTTTAGGGAAGAGAGAGGCGGCTGGGAGACCTTTCGAAATTTTGTATGGTTGCTTCGTTTTAACAAAATAAAGACCATGCACTCAGACTAAAGTGATTTCAAGAAGAAAATGGCAGTGAATTTGTAGGGAGAAGTCCGAAACAAACCTCGAACTTATAGGCAAAAGATAAATCAAACCCTGAACTTTTAATCTTTGAAATTGGCACTCCGAATTTGCCAATCCCGGTGTATTTTAAACCTTGAACATGTTTGACACACCGGAAAAGTTAGGATCCCGACCGGGATTACAGTCTATCCTCACCGACACATGGACCCACTTGTAAGAACTTACCTCTGCAATCTACAGTCTCATCGAGACCCCATGAACCTCCACAGCGTCCGTGTCAAGCTCGCCAGCTATGGTAACCACCTGATCTGCTGCCCGTGTGTGGTCGTCTGTACATCCAAGAAAAGGCCACCCGCCGGAGTTGCTGCAGCTGGCCGTGGACGCTGGCTCCTACACGCAAGGAGACGACGACCTGGGACATGCCTGACCATGAGGAGGAGCTCCTCTAGCCTGACTGTGACCATGACAATGAAGGTCCTCTTTTTTTTTCCTGCTGTCGTGCTCTAGCCTAGATTTTTTTCCACGATTGAACGACACCATAGTCTGCAAAGTAGCTCGCCTATGTGTATCTATTTACCGCGCGTCTTGTTTGGTAGCTGTAAAGAATTAGGGATTGATTGACCAGCGGGACTAGAGGTTGAAGAGAAATATGACATGTGGACCAAGTATGCCATAGGGTCAAATCAGTGAATTAGTTTTTCTCGGATGATTTATTGTGTCAAAACCTGATCAGGGTTTAAAATATGATTGACAAATTCAGAGTACCAATTTTAGGGATTACAAATTCAGGGTTCGATTTAGCTTTTGCCTATGAATTCAAGGTTTGTTTTGGACCTGTTCCGAATTTGTATGCCTGTACGCGCGTTGTGTCTCCATCGTCCACTTCACATCCATGCTACGTACATGGCTCATCACAGAACGTACATACGTTTCGCCAACACATATTCCTCCGTCCACATCACGGCTGATCCCACATCTCCACCACCAGGTCATGGCGTCCCCATCGGTCTTAGTCGCACCCTCCTCCACTATCTCCAATTACGTAATCGATCTATCAAGAGTGATCCCACAGGCTCAAACCGTCCCCATCATCAACTTCCGCGTAGTACGACGTCGCGGTGCCAGCGTCCGCCGCCGTTGGACCCAGCACCGGCGGGCTGATCATGAGTCCCTCCGCCATGCTCACCATCAGCCGCGGCATCTCGAACACGTCGTCCTCGTCTACGACGCCCATTACGTCGTCACGCCGGTCCGCCTCGCCGCCACCCGGCTGATCACCTTGATGGTAGTATTGGTCGCTCTGGTAAGTCGTCGTCCAGGAGCTGGCCATCGCGGACGCGGCGGCGGCGGCCGCCGCGGCCCGGACGTCGTCGGCGGACACGGACGCCGGTGCAGGGCGCGACCTGGCCGCGTCGGGGAAGTTGAGCGCCGTCCCGGCGCCCCGCAGCGCCAATGCGGCCGCGTCGTAGGCCGCCGCGGCCATCTCGGGCGTCGGGTAGGTGCCTAGCCAGATCCTGCTGGGCTTGCGCAGCTCCCGGATCTCCGACACCCACTTCCCCGCCCGGAACCTCACGCCGCGGTACACCGGGTGGCGCGTCTCCGCCCGCGGCCGCCTCCCGCACAAGCTCCCCTCCCTTCCTTGCTCCATCAGCGTGCGCGTGCCAATTACCAACCAAATCACACTCGTGCTCGTGCAGTAGTACAACACATTCAACGCGCTACGTACATTATTGCACTAACCAACATGCAAGCTGCACGATCAATGTGGCTAATAAGCAAACAAGCTAGCTAGCTAGTGACCACCAAAACATAAAAAACATACAGTATTAGCGGCAATGTCAATTAGTGGATGCTTACTACCAGGAGATCGACTAGCTGGCTTAGCTCGACTACGTTAATCGAGATGTGCCGGTTCCAGGGGGGTTTAAAAGCTCTGGGAACCGGCCAAAGTTGGTGAAAACATACGCGTTTTTTTGTTTGCTTTGCTCGCTCGATCGATGCCTAGCTAGGGATTAGCTGGGAGGCACAGGGCGCAAAAAGGAGTGGCTCTTTCAGGCTTTGTCAGGGAACACCCAATGGAGACTCGCCACATAGGGGGACCAATCTAAGGTTTAGAAAGCCGCTTTTGTGTTAGTGCGCGGCGATGTTAGTACGACATCATTACTTCATTACGGGGCTGTTACGAATAAAAATCCAGGTGGCGGCACGCTGGGCTACTGCAGCGGCCATCTGAGTTGACTGCTGCATACATCGTCACCTTAATATCGGTTGTCCAACACCTGTGTTTGACTCGTTCAAGGACAATATTATACTAGTAGTAGGATTTTTATGGAAAGGCGAAAGGGAGAGATGAGTAGACGATGATGATGGTGCATGATTCTTTTGTTCCATTGCCACCTACCATATCCAGCACTAGATTACGGAGTATGGACGCCGGTTGGACGGTCAGATATTTGTCTTGGCGCGTGACATGGTCAGTGGCTAATGAAGCTTGATCTTCAGAGTATGTGATAGGGGGTCATTCGGCGGTGGCGAATGTTGTACTCTGGGCATGCATGTTCATATATAGATAACCGTCGTTGCGAAATGAAGTTGGGGCTCAATGAGCTCCTTAATTTTTAAAATAAAATCCATTAGAGAACATGTTTCTATGGCAATACAGAATGAAGATTGCCAACTGCAGCGGGCGAAAATCTTCATTCCTATGCCGTTTGTCTTCCTGCTTCACGAATAGCCATGCAACACACACGTGTCCATCTAGAGCATTGTTTCCAAATTCTAAGTGGATACATATATAAGATATAGAAATATACTTGAGCACTTAGTACAACACTAGCATATGACCCACATGAGATTAGAGGACATGGACCTGCAGAATGTGGCAACCCCACAAAGGTCCATCTTGTTTAGCTTGGAGTAAAGCTCAATCCAAGCATGCATACGTGTCTGATTGCAATATTGGAAAAGGGGAGCTCTCGATGTTATCCTCCAAATAGTATTGTCAACATCAAGGCAATCTCGACCATCTTCTGCAAGCTTCCTTCCTAAAGGTAACATGACACTAAAGGTTGTGCAACATGCAGACTAAGCTGTGAGCGACAAACGATGTTCGGCAACAGCGCCGAATCGTTTGTTTGGGGAGCGCCGGCACGAGTGGTCATCTTCAAGCGCACGTCTTCCCAGCCGCGAGCCCAAAAGAAACTTCCTATACGATTTCAAACATTTTCTAAGTAAATTCTAATAAAAACACAAATAGTTTTAACCTATAATTCAAATCCCGGCCAGATTAAAGACATATAAGAAAGGATTGAGACTAAAAAGAGAGGATACAATTCGGAGGAGATACTTCAAGATCTGGATTAAATAAGGTGGAGGCCATAGTGCTCTTCTTGTGCCAACTCGCCGATGTTCCCCTTGCCGGTTCTCCATGATCTGGCTGCTGACGAGTTCCAGGGTTCTCCACCAGAGATTTACACAAATTGGCCCATGATGCCCCTTGATCTCTGAATTGGATGGGATCAGTTCGTGGACGTCCGTACAGCTCAGGCAACTTCAAGAGGGTGCGACGTGAAGCTATGCTTTCTATCACCACCATGCGACATGTCTAAGCCTAGATTTTCACGGTGTTGATAGAAGCGGAGAATGTCATGGCGGCTGCAATTGGGGGACCAAAAGGTTTTCATGGCTCAGGTTGTTCACGACTGCTAAGTAATAGTTGTCAGGTCGTACAGTTGGAGAGCCCAGCTGGCATTGTAGACGGTAGACATGCACGTGTTCTCCCTGTGAGGTCATACGGTGGGTCCCATTCCCAGCTAGTGGTGGATCTAAAATTCCACCAAACTCAGGGCCAAGATCGTATTATATGTTGAAAATAGACTAAATCCTAGAGAAAACAGTGAATTTATACTAATATATAGGTGAAAATTTTGTCTACGTCCCGGGGATCCGCCTCTGTTCCCAACCGAGCTGGCGCCCTAGACGATAGATGTATGCGGGTTCGCATGTACGTCCACGGTTTAACTGACAGTGCCATCCCCCGTCGTCCGAGCATTCTCACAGACGAGAGCCGAGCTGACAGCGTTATCTCCCGGGGTAAGCGCTGGTGGGTCCCAAGTAGGCGGATCCTTGACGCCATGACTAATGTTTAGCCTATAAAAGACTCCTTCGTCCTTCGTGATTTCTCACGTCAATTTAGCTGGTTCGTCTTACCCCTTCGTGATTTCTCACGTCAATTTAGTTGGTTCGTCTTACCTTTCCTACATGTCGTCCTAGAAGAGACACCCGCCTGCTCCCCCAAACGATGGCTTTTCCATATCTGACGTGTTTGGGGGTGGCGGCATCCTGCTCTATAGCATGGCGATTAGCGGAAGAGTAGGTTCATTCCTTTGTAGGTACAACGTAGAGATAGCCAACGAAGCACGACTATGGACTCGAGTCGCTAGCATGTCCTCTTGCCAGATGTACGTGTGAACCCCATCAAGGGGGAGAAGTGGGAGCCGCGACGACCGGTGGAACGACATCGACGTGAAGCGCATAGATGGGAGATAGCTTCGCGACAGAGCGATGTCCTCTACTCTAGGCATACGCGGGAATTGCTTCCATGAGGAGAAGAAGCCACCGCGACGACGGTATGTTCTCTCTCCGTGAAGACCGTGCCGACGGGGAGAAGGGTTTCTGTCGTCAACATGCTCTCTCTCCGCGACGTCCGCGAGTACCGCATCAACGTCAAGCGGGAGGCACGAAGACTGGGGGGTGGTGTCGACGACGAGACCGTAGACGTCAAGAAGGCTCTAAGGCGGAGCGGCGTCCTCCCACCGTGACGTACACGGGATCCACGTCCATTTGAAGAAGCGGTTGTCCCACCGATGAGGAAGCCTACACCGATGGGGAGAAGGACCAACATTGACGTAAGTGTCTTCCCTGTGACGGCGTCTACGAGAAGCGCATCGCCCGGGTGAAGACGGCGATGTGGATGCCATGTGGAAAAGACGGAGTACAAGATCTAGTCAGCGCTAGGAGCTTTTATCTGGTAGTTAGGACTATAATGACGATGTCTAGGTCGGTAGGTTTAGATTAGATAGGACTATAATTAGGTTTGTCATTGTAAAGTTTGCAATAGTCTTTTGATTGATAGTTTACAAAGATTACAAGGGGGAATTTATATAGGCCAACTCACAACCGACTTGGGCCGCATCAATTTGTAATACAAGCAAAACTAAACCAAAACTAATACGTTACAATATAATCTAACATCCCCCAGTGTCAACGGTGTGATCAACAACGTTGAGATTGGTATGAATATCAGTGAATGGAGTAGTGCCAATTGCCTTGGTGAATATATCAGCAAACTGAGCTATTGTTGGAACATGGAGAACACGAACTTGTCCAAGAACCACCTTTTCACGAACAAAGTGAATGTCAATTTCAATATGCTTTGTACGCTGATGCTGCACTGGATTCCCTGACATATATACTGCAGAAATATTGTCACAATAAATGATAGTAGCCTGCTAAATGGGATGGTGAAGCTCTATCAAAAGCTATCAAAGCCAAATAGTTTCAGCAATGTATGTGCAACTGCTCTATACTCAGCCTCAGCAGAAGAATGTGCAACCATTAGCTGATGTTTGGAAGACCACAAAATCAAATTGTGTCCTAAGAAAACACAGTGTCTTGAAGTGGATCGTCGAGTATCTGAGCAACCAGCCCAGTCGGCATCGAAATATGCTGTCAAAGAATTTGAAGAGGATTTGTTGATATGGAGAGAATGGTCGAGGGTACCTTTAAGATAGCAAAGTATGCGTTTAATATGATTGAAATGTGGAAGACGAGGATAGTGCATATAGAGACAGGCTTATTGAACAGCAAAGGAAATTTCTGGACGTGTTAAAGTGAGATTGAAGGGCACCAGCGAGACTGCGATCGAGAGTACCATTGGAGAAAGAATCACCATCGGCAGTGAGTTTGATGGTAGTGTCAGCAGGAGTACGATACGGTTGACAATCCATCATACCATCCCGAGAGAGAAGTTCAATAATATACTAACATTGAGAAATAAAAAGACCAGAGTTGTCGTGGTGGACAACAATGCCTAAAAATGAGAGAGAGAGAGAGAACCGAGATCAGTCATAGAGAACTCAGTGCAGAAAACAGAGATAACATGATCCAGGAAACAATGTGTCGAGGCTATAAGAACAATGTCATCAACATAAACGAGAACGTAGGCAACATGATTGTTGTTATGTAAAATAAAAAAGGAAGTGTTAGAGAGATGGATGAAAGGGTTCTGCAGCAGAAAACACATATTTTCCTACGTTGGAACCTCCTAAACTTCCCAAGATCTATCTATGTAGTATTGCGGTAACGGCCGAGCGTATAGAATACATACCCTTGTAGACCGTACGCGGTTAACGTTCCGAGGGGAAAATGGTTGAAGTATTCGAACGCGTAGCCGACCTCAAGGTCGCGAAGCTCCTCGCAGGTCACCCCTTGATCCTTCTTCATCGTGCAACAGCTCCGGCTCACGACATCCAAGGTGCCTCAGGTGGTTTCGTACACATACGGTGTACGATGACGACCTCCGACTCCTTGATCCCTGCCAGGAGTACGGAAGTAGATCTCTGCCTTGGAATCCCTGCAGCGCAACGGCGTGCTGCAGGTGCGGTGTCTCTTGCATGTACAGTCCTTACTTGGGACTGTGCCAACGCATGGGGACGATAGAGAGAGGGAAGGATAAACTCAACCAAGACTTCTCCAAATATTGGTGTGTCTATTCTCACCCATGGGCACCCCTTTATATAGGGGGAGGGAGTGTGTCCTCCCCTTTGGGCTTCCCATGTGGGACTAAACAAGGGAGAGAGGGGGAGGCACATGGGCCCTTAGGGCACCATGGGCCGGCCAGCCAAGGGTGGACCCTCCCTGCGCACATCCCTAGGCTCGCCGGGTGGCCCCCCTTGAGGCGGCTAGGCCTAGGCCCTTGGCCCTTCCCCCTTTCGGTTTTCTCTCATGGGCCCTTTTTCCCTAAGAAGTTTGGCCCATTAGTGGAATACCTCTTCAAATTAGATTTTAATATTATATTTAATATTAATTACATTAATTAATATGTAAATACATATTACAAAATCCGATTTGACCTGAAACACCTTTTGGTTCCCTTTCGATTTCCTCCGAACGACTTCAGATCTTTCCCGGAACGATTCCGGTTCTCTCATGGAACTTTTCTGGTTTCCTTTTCTCTTTTATATGGTGATTCCAACTTACAGAGGATGTCTAGCTCATTGTACCATTAAGTGTATTTCCCCATGGCTTGGGAATGGCACAAACATGATCTCCATCAATGATCAATAGCGGGACCGGGATGCCCATAATGACCCCTGTGCATTCCACGATGATAATGTCGTTTGAACTGTAAACAGTTGCTTCCCATTCCCTTTGCCACTTGATACCTAGTTCACCCGAGATTTGATCTACGGTATCTCCATACCTTCGTTCGGTCTTGTTACCGATGAACTTGTTTTCTCATTTCCGTGTCGTTGCATTCCGTGACCAAGTCACACGCTTGCAAGCTTCGTTAATGCAACATCACCGAGATGGCCACTAATGTATCTGTCCATTACATGGATGGGAAAATCCTGGTCTTGATATATACTCCTCTACACGCCCCTTTGGGAAACCTGTGTGGCACCTTTTCGATCATCCAGTCACAGAATGATACTTGATAACCATCTAAGCTCCCTCCAGAACGGTGATTTGCATTATCTCACAGTCTAAGGACAGGTTGCGAGGTTTTCTTAGTTTTATCATTAATGGTGAACTTTGTAACTAGATCTCATTAAAATACAACGGGTTGGGTTGTTTGTCTATCACATCATTCAACTAATGACGTGACCTCGTTGTCAATTGGCATAAATGCCCATGATCTCGAAACCCTAGATCATCCTCATGACCAATGAACTAGTTCGCTAGAGGTAACTAGAGACACAGTTTGTTTACATACCACACGTGTATTAACGTTTCGTATTAATAGAGTTATAGCACAATATGAAACTATTATGAACTAATTAAGATATGACAATAAAAACCTATTTATTATTTGCCTCTAGGGCATATCTCCTTTAGTCTCCCACTTGCACTAGAGTACAAATAATCTAGCTTGCATTTTATTCATCAAAAACCATATCACATATGCGTTTATTGATCATGCATGCTTATCGAAATCGTCCTATCCATGTTCTGTTTTACCAGATCATTATGTCTTTGCAAATCGTTAATGCCTTCCTAACTTTGACATTCATACCATTATCTCATAATGGGTTAAAGTATTCGTTTGGCGACAAAGTGAGACTTTGTTTCTAGTGTTTATAATGATGGTCGTTTTCACTGTTGTCATCTAAACTTTGAAACTCACTTTGCAATCCTTTGTGTTTATACGATAGTTATGGCAGCAGAACGAGGCCGGTTTCCAGGAGCCTACAGTGACTTTAGATCAACCTCGAGGGCTTTTTCATGGGCATTGTGCCCTGGGACACATCATTCTACGTTATAAGCAAACTAGCCCTGCCATAACAATATACATCACTTTAGATGGAGCCTTTATACTTCTATATCTATGTTAATCCTAGTGCATGAAATGCAACTATGCCACTTACTTTGCTTCTTGTCATTTAAGTACAAACTTATTTCTGGTTTAGTGATTGACGCAAGAATCACTTCAAGACATGTTCTTATAGTTAAGAGCTTGTCCTTCCAACCAGAATTTCGGGTCACATTACATCGAGTATTCAATATGGTTGTATAGAAGAACATGTGACTTAGGCACTAGAGATGCAACACATCTCTTTCTTTCTTTTAACCATAGTTGTAGTACTAACTCAATGCTTCATATAGTAAGAACTTCTTTCTTACCTTGTTCAATTCTGAACTTCTTCAGAATCTTGCTTAGGACATTCTGAACATCTTCAGAATCAAGTCCAAGAAGTATTCGCCATTCAATGTTTATTAAACTCGCCAATCTATCTCGATAGATCTCATTGTTTAATAACTTCAACTTCATCCAAATTTATCTACTTAAATGTTATTAACACCAATCACATCATTCACATATGTCGTCCATATATCCCAGAATGATTTCATGCTCCGACTCAAATATGACATCTATATTTGAGATCCAGGGATTTCACTTAGCTCGCACTCAAAATATGTCTGATACATATTATGATTCAACCAAGCTACTTAGCTCCCACTCAAAATATGTCTCTTACATATTAAGATTTGGCCAAGCTAATTAGCTCCCACTCAAATGCATGTCCTCTCGATAATCTTGGACATTCCAAAATTCTTTGGTCATCATCAAATTGAGAATTCTAGCTACGGGACTTCAATATCCATATATTGCTAGTGTAAATCCAATAGACTCAAGCATCGCTACATTTGTAGCCAACTCCTTGAATTTGTCCATACTTTGTGAACAATCGAGCTTTTACGTCTCCATTAATTTTCATTTCCATCTTATGACTTTGAAGTCATTTAGAAATATCAAGTAAACTTATTTACTTAATAAGATCAAGTAACATACACTACAAGAAAAGTTGGCTTTTATAACGGATGATTTTCATGGTTGAAGGCCCATTTTTCGTGGCTAAAAAGTCTTCTATGATGGATGCCCATCGTGGTAAAAGCCTCATCACAAAAGAATCTACCACGGTTTTTTCCTGACCGTGGCGGATCGCACCCTTCGGCCACGAAAACATGTTCCATCGTAGATTTGTTCGCCAGCCACGTTGACTGCTGACGTCATACAAAATGCCATGTGGCAAACATCGTTAACGCCCAGTTACTGCCGTTAACGGCCACAAAAACCATGGTAGAAGCCAAGCTCAGCCAAGGCCTGCTAATAATTAAGTGGGCCGACCCATAAGGGGAGCCCAATAAGATCATGGCCCGTTACTGTTTTGTACTACACTGTTTGAAATGAGCCCACTAGTGCAGACATCCGCGGCCCGTGAACTTTTAGGTCCGACACTGTTTCAGCCTACAGAAGGTCAACCTTGGTCCAATATTGTGCGACCCATTTTCAGCCTGGGCCAAGTCTGTCCGTTACTGTTAAGGCCTTCTATCGGCCTGTCACTTTTCTCGCACCCATCATGGGACGTTACGGCCCTCTACAATTACGGCCTTTACTGTTCTAGACATTCACCGTTCTGGGCTTCTACTATTCAGTCCCATAAACGGGCTAAAGACTCTGGCCTGCTAAAGTTCTGGCCTTGTTACTATTTCCGGTCCGTTACTGTTCTAGCCTTTCACTATTCCGGCCTTTCACTATTGCGGCCTTTCACTATTGCGGCCTTTCACTGTTCCGGCCTATCACTGTTCTGGCCTTTCACTGTTCCGGCCTTTAACTGTTCCAGCCTTTACTCGTTGTAGGCCCATCATTGTTGATTGGTGGCCCATCAAGGACTGATAAAACGTCGTGGGCCTGCTACTTTTAAGCCTATCTAACTTAGATCCATTGCCCGGACATAAACGTGGATAAACAATGAACACAAGTTCTCTAAAATGCGAAATAAATTCTGGAACTGTGGAAAAAAACTTATAATTGGAAAATTAGTAAATTATTACAGTCCTGAAAATTTTTGTAGCTCATAAAGCATCATCGGAGTACAACACAGCTGATAAACAATATAATCTCAGTTTAAAAAATGTTATTTTTAGGGAGCTCGCGACGCCTCATATGTAACAATATGATTACCACGAGACTTGTTCAGGATATTATTAAGTAGATTCTCCATCAAAGCTTGCCCTTTTTTAACTCAGATAACTCCTTCCTTGCTATGGAGACTACTGCATATGTTATGTTGGCTTCCTGTCCAACTACATCAAGTGCATCTTGGAGTGCAGCACCAAAAACTCTTTCTGCTGGAATGTATGGAGCCGTCGAGATTGTGTACCTACGTGAGCAATACGCACTGTCACTGCTGCTCTGTCAAAAGAGATCTACACTTGAGGTAGTTGTTTTCTGTTCTGCCTTCATATTTATATTTGCAACCTAAAAAAAAGAAACGTCATATAACATAATTACCAAGGAAAACAAAAACCAATGAATTTCAAATCAGTCCTTTTGCTAAAAGGAAGAAAGCAATTAGTAATGGCAGGGCATCATACATCTCTTTCTTCTGGAATAACTGGAACAATTGAGTTCATAGAGGGATAAGATAGTGTGAAGATGTCACTTCTGCCCTGTGAAATGACTACTCTACTTGATGAATGCTAAAACTAAGATAAAAGAAGTTACAACATCATACAAAGAAACAAAACTACCATGTTCATTCTCAAATATTTTCAAAAGATTATTTGGTCTGTTATAGCGATGTAAGCACTCGACACAAGGACCTCATGCATATGGGTGCCTCTAATAGAATAGAAAAATTATTTTAGAGAAATAGTCAAACAATCTATCGAAAAGTTAGAATGTTTAAATTTTTTGATTGTCTGCCCAAAGACAAAGTGTCCTATCATCTGCCTCGTATTAAAATAGCCATACACATGTAGATACGAGAGTGAGATTTGAAGTAGGCAGTTCTTTATATTGGATTCCGTTGCATTTCTGGCCTTGTTATAATCACCCTAGTGCCTCCAACAAAAATAACAACTCAACTAGAGTCAA
Source organism: Avena eriantha (assembly GCA_910589775.1). Lineage (NCBI taxonomy): Eukaryota > Viridiplantae > Streptophyta > Magnoliopsida > Poales > Poaceae > Avena > Avena eriantha. The sequence goes on along the minus strand of OU342740.1, from coordinate 272,506,060 downwards.
TGGCATGACACCAAGGGACTTAAACCTTAAAAAAGGGGGGGCGTCCTTACAGTAGCTCTATGTAGAGTCTCAGGGTTGCTGATCTGGTTACAGGTATGTTAATCGACGATGTCCGCTGCATCAAGTAATTGGACTGGTGGTCTCCATAATTCAGTGTTGGTCCTCTGCATAATGGTGTAGCGAATAGTGAACACAAAAAGGTTCTGGTCTCACAGATGTTAGCATGAATTGATACAAAAGCAATAGATACTTACGAGATTATAGGGGCCATTCATTCTACGATTTCTAGTGTAAACTGCACCTGTTCATTGCATAACAACATCAAACGGTTAGGAATAGTGGGGTAAGCAGAAGCAAATGAAACGGACATCTTAGTGGAAGCAGCATAACTAATGTAAACGCGCACTGCATACATAGGATAAAAGCATCAAGCAAGAAATAACAATTAGTTCCATAGCCTACGCCAAGCCAGAGAGAAATTATAACCGCATCACATACGGGCACTTACTAAAATAGATAATGGAAACAAATGTTTTAACCGTTGGCTGACTCATATTTCGCCATGAAATACAAAATCGCACTTGAATGCCTTACGGTTAAACCTGACTACAAAAAAATTATTTAGAAAGATACGGGAAACAAGTATAGTACTTGTAAGTTACTACAAAAGTAGCACCAATGAAAAATACAGTTAACTACTACATATTTATCTTTACCAAACTCCAAGGAGATATGGTTACCTCGGTCACGACGGTGTTTAGGCATGATGCGAATCTTGGGTGGTGACGTCGAGGTTGTCGAGGGTGCTGCGGTTGCGTTGCTTGTGGGTGAAGGTGAAGCAGAACAAGGGTTCCTCCGAGCGCTGATCGACAGCGGCGAAGAAGCAGATTCCTGGCGGTGGGAATGTGTTCGGCACGCCAGGAGAGTGGGTCGGTGAAGCAGATCTAGTGCAGTGCACGGCGATGATGGTGAATCACATCTAAGGTGCTGAAGGTAGATCTAGGGTTTTTCGCAGGGCTAGTGCAGCTGGGGGCGAGGATTGTGTGTGGGTGAGGGGGGGGGGGGTCGGTGGTAGGGGGCGGGGTATAGAGGTACTGAACGGGGAAATTATGATTGAAGCCCCAATGAACCGACTTCACTAGGGGTAGAAGGGGGATTCCAAGATGTTTGAAACATTGGATAGTGGGAGATTTTCCTGCAGGACTAAATTCAGATTTATGTATAGTCCAAGTAGTAGTAAATTGGTAAGCCGTACTCTCTGGAATCAAAGGCCGACAGGCACATCGGTGATCATATATGGCCCATACTGCCTCAGTTCAGAAATTAAGGGCTCATTTGGCCATTTGGCATCTAAATATTGATCATCCATGGTCCAGATTGGCTCGGTTCAAATATTAAGGACGAGTTTGGCATCAAAGTATTTTTAAATTATTTAGAAAACATTTTGATTTCTGAATAAACTGAACTATTGAATACCTCTTAAACTGAAGTATTCTTCAAAACTATGTTTTTTAAAATAATTGAGAAAGAGGCCAGACCCCTTTTTGAAGAAACTGAGAAGAGATAAAACTGAACTATTACTTTGGTAGGCACTAAAATACTATGACATTGATATATTTCCGTATTATATCTATTCATGACCCATGATGCGTATGAAGATGTTGTCACCAAGACATGTAGTGAGCACGAAAATTATGATTAAAGCCCCAACCAACTCTAGTGAATTTGTTTATCCATAGTCCAACTAATAATAGTAGAATGGTAGGCCGGTTGTATGGGGAATCAAGTGTAATAATAAAGCGCCATGAGCTTTAAAAAAATAAAGCGCCCTTTATCGATAACTTTTCAATCACTATGGTTGGCAGTGTTCATATTCCTTTTCTAAACAAAAAATATGGGAACCAACTATTTCGCTAACGTGAATAATCTAGCACGCTAAGTTATGGGTACGGGCACGAGTAGATAGACCCATACCCTACCCATTTAAACTGACATAGTAGTAAAACTTACCTATAGACTTACAACCTATGGGACCAAGCAACCTAGGGAAGAGTATGATACTTTGGCCTCTAAACTTCGATATTTTTTATGGGTACGAGCATGGGTAAAGTTTTATACCCGCGAGTACGGGTATGGGTAAAATTTTCTATCCATTGACTAAACGGGAGTGGGTATGATATTGTTCTACCCTACTCACACCCTACCCATTGCCAGCCTTACTTCACGCTCATTCATTAATGCGGCCACGTTTTCCTTCAGGTTTTCGGAAAGTTGTTCAGTCATGCACACATAGCATATTCTATGAAGTACAGTAGTATAACGTACGTAGACCGCAATTAATTATTCGAGTTAATCACTATTGTTCTTATTTAAAAAGAAAAATTATTGGGCTTTGAAGCATGTCCAACAACCTTTTTGTATTGAATTGCTAAAATCTGACTCTAGGAAGAGGAGCGTGAAGGTTTATCAATGGAACACAATATTTAATTTTCTAGCCTTCCTATAAGCATTCATTAGTGTTTGCCCTTCCTAGCAAAAATCATGTCTACTCTCTCCGTTCTGAAATGTAAGACGTTTTAGCTTTGTGAAATAAATGTATCTAGATGCCTTTTAATGTAAAGGTTCACTCCGAACATATACAAACCTATACACTAAATGACATCTAGATACATTCGATTCACAAAGCTAAACTTATATTTCTGAATGGAGGAAGTACATGACAATGACGTGTGGTGTCAACCACTCGGCCACCCAATAAATAAACCCCTTTTATTGATAAATTTTGAATCACTATGGCTGGGAGTGTTCAACCTTATGTTGGGAATCCACTATTCCGCTAACGTGAATAATACAGTGCGCCTAAGCAACGACATCAAAGCCGACAATGAGGTAAGCTCATTAAAAACAAGAAGAAATGCGGGGTTGCTAGGCCCCACAAGCTCATTAATATATTCACGCTCATTGATACATGCGTCCTTATTTTTCCTTGAGATTATCCGAAAGTTGTTCGGTCATGCATATATAGCATCATCGTCAATGTTTTTGAATTATCTCTACTACTATAATAGAGCAGTTTTGAATTAGATCCATAGCACCAATCCTGACTGTTGGTCTGTTAGATCCAATGGTTCAGAGCAGCTGGATTCGTGTTGAAGGAGTAGTACCTAGATAAAACTCCACCATGTTCTAGAACCATTATGTCACCCCCCTCGCCCCAAAAAAAAATTCATAGCACAGTAGGTTGTATTCTCAATATGTGTAGATAGTTATTATTAGTATACTTAATGTATGCCTTTTTTCTCTGACAAGACTGTTGGTTAATAACAACTTAATGTTCAAGTTACATTTCATACAGTATATACGAGTGTAGCACGTGCCTTTTACTAGTAGGAAGTAGCGTGTGACTTCTGGCAAATCTTGCCACTATATAATGTACGAGTAACTTTGAACAATGAAAATTGAATCAAGACTGACAAATCCCAACAATGTTAACTCTTGGATGTTTTTCCATTCTAGCACGTAGAAGATTCTATCGAGAGTACTTAGCACAATAAACGCTATGCAAAAACCACAAAGATTCTAATGATATGTTATACATTTAATTATCTTATCATACCCAGTATATAGTGTACGAATAACTTTGAACTTTAACCGTTGGATGAAGATTGGAAATCCCAATATTACTTACCAATGGATTTTCCTTCCACTCTAATATTTAGAAGATTCTATTGATATAGTCTTTAGCATAATGAATGCGATGCATAAACCTCAAAACACACTTTCCATCATTATAGAATCTATATATCATTTCTCTAGAGCATGTCGGGAATTATGTACCTACTAATAGGTTGATTTCTAAATGATACAACTTACAAGAACCAAAAATACACCAGATATTTTATGGATGTGACTCAAAATTATAATTATTTTTTGAGATTTACCTATTATTAATTTAGATAAAAATTATATTTTAGTACTATATTATATATTTAACTATGCAATATTTCCCAAAAAAATAAGAAACATTCAATGACTGGTTATGTATTATGTACATAGATTACAGAAAATGTCTGTATTTTGCACAAAAAAGGTCTATGGTTATTGTTATGTGTAAAAACCTCCCCAACATGTGGTGGTACTTGCAATATCCTCACTGCTGATGCTCTCAGGGCGAAGGAGTACCAACCGTTTGATCATGTTTCAATGATGGAAGGAAACTTTTGTAAAAAAAATGATTTAAGGGAGTATAAAAAAACGATGGAAGGGAACTTCCAGGCTGCTCCTACGGCACGTGGCAACTCCTAAATGTCCCGAGCAAGCCTTTTTAAGGGGCCATCAACAACGACCACCTCTCCCATCCAGGTGCGACGCACACAGCGAAGAACTCTCTCTATCTCTCCCTGTCCCTTTAGGCTAGCCAAGCTACCACACACACAAAAATGTCGCGCAGCTTCTCTAATCAGTGCACCTCCATTGACGAGTCCAACGCACGGGCGAATGGGAATATCAGTCCCTACCATGGTGATGGTGAGGAGTCCGTTGACGGGCCATACTATTCCGACACACTAGAAGGTAACTTTTCCAACGAGGACCCTAGTTACCGTCATCTGTTGGAGGGGACTCCACCGGCAGAGAGCAAAGAGGAGGAGGAGGATCCTTGGTCTTTCATCTATGAAGGAGACGTCATCTTCAAGTAGAGTTCTCTCTATCCATCCTCCATCGGCAAGAAGAAGAGGAAGCACGAGCAGGTGGATCAGGGGTCGGAAGATTTATGGCCATTTCTCGACTTCGTCTCCAAGAAGAGTGCACTCGATCCTGCCTTCATCCGCAATGAGAAGAGGAAGGAGAAGCAGGCGGGAGGCTTGAAGAAGAAGAAGACGGTGAGATCTAGGGGATGCCACGGGAAGCGGAAGGACGACGCTAGCACGAAGGTGACAACAGAAGGATCCAGGTCCAAGAAGACAAAGAAGTCATAGGATTAATTTTGTTTAATTTCACCTCTACTTCCTTTCTGTAATAATGTTTGGAGATTGAATATTAGTATTATCAAATGCAAATTGGAACGGTGTTTGTGATCTAGTACTAGCATAAGTTCTCCTTTTGTCATTTCATCTTCCATTGCGACGCAATAAAACCTCTTGTATTACCGAGGAAGGTAAAATTACTTCCTCCCCTTAATTTATGCATGCATTCAAGGAAAGAAGGGTGCCAATACAGAGAAACCCACGTTAATTACTCATGTGAATTCATATAATTAATACTGAAAGGAAGAAGGCTGGGAACCCGCATGTATTCTTTAATTACCAATATCAATCATTATAAGTGAAATACGGACTAGTAGTATATCAAAGTCCATGGATAAAAAATAACCTTTGTACAGTCCACGTAAATCATCTCCTTGCGTGGCATTTTCAGGGCATTGATTTGAAATTATTTAATGTCACATTGCTTTGAAAACTCAACTGCGCCCAATGTGCCATGTACTCTCCCCTATCCCCTGGCCGTCACCACGGTACGTCAAAAAGGTTGTGTCGCCTGCAAAATCAAGCAAGCACGAAACATCAGTCTATATACGCCAGAAGAATCCAGTAGACACGCAAACATCAGAATCATAGCCCTAGCTAGCCTCAGTCCCATCGATGCTCACCGGCGAGGCACCTGCGACTACATCAGCATTAAGGTGCACCTCAAGCTTGTGGATTGCCCACAAGAAATAGAAAATGGATTTTCCCTCTCTCCTCTCTTTTCCATTTTATATTTTTAAAATTGTGAGGCTCTTTGTGTTGCTTTTTCTAATTTGAAATTTGTGAGGTTGTTTATGAATCCGTTTTGCTCTGTAGTATTTTTTTCAAAACACGGTAAAATTTCGAGGCATGCATCTTCTTAGCAAGAAGTTAAATCTTGCTAGTGAACAAATTTTCGCAAGGTGTGAAGTTAATTTCGAAATACAGCCAAAATTTCGAAACACGGTGAGTCATAGCCTCCTTGATTGTTTTGAAGACGCAGTCAAATTTCTAGGCATGCATATTCTTAGCAATAAGTTGAATCTTTCTAAACTCTCACTCGTTCTCGATACATTGACTGTCGCCTGATGGGTCTAGTGAACAGATTTTCGCAAGGTGTGAAGTTAATTTTGAAACGCACGCAAAATTTGAAAACGTAGTGAGCCATAGCCACTTTGATTGTTTTCAAAACACGATCAAATTTCTAGGCATGCACATTCTTAGCAGTAAGTTGAATCATTCCAAACTCTCACTCGTTCTCGATACATTGACTGCCTGGTGGATCCAGTGAACAGATTTTCGCAAGGTCTGAAGTTAATTTCGAAACACACACAAAATTTCAAAATGCGGTGAGCCATAGCCACTTTGATTGTTTTCAAAACATGATCAAATTTCTAGGGATGCATATTCTTAGCAATAAGTTGAATCATTCCAAACTCTCACTCGTTCACAATACATTGACTGCCTGGTAGGTCCACTAAACAGATTATCGCAAGGTGTGAAGTTAATTTCGAAACACAACCAAACTTTCAAAAAAGAGTGAGTCATAGTCTCTTTGATTGCTTTCAAAACATGGTCAATCTTTAGAGGAATGCATATTCTTAGCAAGAAGTTGAATCTTGCCAAACAACTCTTACTCGTTCTTGATACATTGATTGCTTGGTGGGTCCATCGAAAACATTATCGCAAGGGGTGAAGTTAATTTCGAAACACCGCCAAAATTTCAAAACACGGAGAGTCATGGTCTCTTTGTTTGTTTTCAAAACATGGTCAAATTTCTAGGCATGCATATTCTTAGCAAGAAGTTGAATCTTGCCAAACTCTCACTCATTCATGATACATTAAGTGCCTAGTGGGTCCACTGGACAGATTTTTGTAAGGTACGAAGTTAATTTCAAAACATAGCCAAAATTTCGAAACACGGTGAGTCATAGCCTCTTTCATTGTTTTCAAAACACGGTCAAATTGCTAGGCATGCATATTCTTAGCAATAAGTTGAATCATTCCAAACTCTCACTCGTTCTCGATACATTGACTGCCTGGTGGGTCTAGTGAACAGATTTTCGTAAGGTGTGAAGTTAATTCCTAAACGCACGCAAAATTTCAAAATGCGGTGAGCCATAACCATTTTGATTGTTTGCAAAACAAAGTCAAATTTCTAGGCATGCATATTCTTAGCAATAAGTTAAATCATTCCAAACTCTCACTCGTACTCGATACATTTACTCCCTGGTGGGTCAAGTGAACAGATTTTCGCAAGGTGTGAATTTAATTTCGAAACGCACGCAAAATTTCAAAACACGGTGAGCCATTACCACTTTGATTATTTTCAAAACACGGTCAAATTTCTAGGCATGCATATTCTTAAGTTGAATCATTCCAAACTCTCACTCGTTCTCGATACATTGACTCCCTGGTGGGTCTAGTGAACAAATTTTCGCAAGGTGTGAAATTAATTTCGAAATGCATGCAAAATTTCAAAATGCGGTGAGCCATTACCACTTTGATTGTTTTCAAAACACGGTCAAATTTCTAGGCATGCATATTCTTAGCAATAAGTTGAATCATTCCAAACTCTGACTCGTTCTCGATACATTGACTGCCTGGTAGGTCCACTGAACAGATTAACGCAAGGTGTGAAGTTACTTTCGAAACACAGCCAAACTTTCGAAACACGGTGAGTCATAGTCTCTTTGATTGTTTTCAAAACATGGTCAAACTTTAGAGGTATGCATATTCTTAGCAAGAAGTTGAATCTTGCCAAATAACTCTCACTCGTTCTCGATACATTGACTGCCTGGTGGGTCCACTAAAAATATTATCGCAAGGTGTGAAGTTAATTTCAAAACACAGCCAAAATTTCAAAACACGGTGAATCATAGTCTCTTTGTTTCTTTTCAAAACATGGTCAAATTTTTAGGCATGCATATTCTTAGAAAGAAATTGAATCTTTCCAAACTCTCACTCATCTCCATACATTGGCTGCCTGGTGGTGGGTCCACTGAACAGATTTTTGCAAGGTGTGAAGTTAATTTCGAAACATGGGCAAAATTTCAAAACACGGTGTGTCATAGTCTTTTTGATTATTTTAAAAACACGATCAAATTTCCAGGCATGCATATTCTCAGCAAGAAGTTGGATCTTCCCAAAATCTCACTCGTTCTTGATACATTGACTGCCTGGTAGGTCCACTAAACTGATTTTCGGAAGTTCTGCAGTTAATTTCAAAAAACAGCTAAAATTTCGAAACACGGTGAGTCATGGCCTCTTTGATTGTTGTCAAAACACGGTCAAATCTAGGCATGCATATTCTTAGCAATAAGTTGGATCATTCCAAATTCTCACTCATTCTTGATACATTGACTGCCTAGAGGGTCCAGTGAATAGATTTTCGCGAGGTGTGGAGTTAATTTCAAAACGCACACAAAATTTCAAAACTCGGTGAGCCATAGCCACTTTAATTGTTTTCAAAACTCGGTCAAATTTATAGGCATGCATATTCTTAGCAATAAGTTGAATATTTCCAAACTCTCATTCATTCTTGATACATTGACTGCCACCTGGTGGGTCTAGTGAACAGATCTTCGCAAGGTGTGAAGTTAATTTTGAAACGCACGCAAAATTTGAAAACACAGTGAGCCATAGCCACTTTGATTGTTTTCAAAACACGATCAAATTTCTAGGCATGCATATTCTTAGCAATAAGTTGAATCATTCCAAACTCTCACTCGTTCTCGATACATTGACTACCTAGTGGATCCAGTGAACAGATTTTCGCAAGGTCTGAAGTTAATTTTGAAACACACACAAAATTTCAAAATGCGGTGAGCCATAGCCACTTTGATTGTTTTCAAAACACGGTCAAATTTCTAGGCATGCATATTCTTAGCAATAAGTTGAATCATTCCAAACTCTCACTCGTTCTCGATACATTGACTGCCTGGTAGGTCCACTAAACAGATTATCGCAATGTGTGAAGTTACATTCGAAACACAGCCAAACTTTCAAAACACGGAGAGTCATAGTCTCTTTGATTGTTTTTAAAACATGGTCAAACTTTAGAGGCATGCATATTCTTAGCAAGAAGTTGAATCTTGCCAAATAACTCTCACTCGTTCTTGATACATTGACTGCCTAGTGGGTCCACTGAAAATATTATCGCAAGGTGTGAAGTTAATTTCGAAACACAGCCAAAATTTCAAAACACAGTGGATCATAGTCTCTTTGTTTCTTTTCAAAAATGGTCAAATTTCTAGGCATGCATATTCTTAGCAAGAAGTTGAATCTTTCCAAACCCTCACTCATCTCCATACATTGACTACCTGGTGGTGGGTCCATTGAATAGATTTTTGCAAGGTGTGAAGTTAATTTCGAAACACGGGCAAAATTTCAAAACACGGTGAGTCATAGTCTTTTTGATTATTTTCAAAACACGGTCAAATTTCTAGGCATGCATATTCTTAGCAAGAAGTTGAATCTTCCAAAACTCTCACTCGTTCTTGATACATTGACTGCGTGGTGGGTCCACTGAACAAATTTTCGCAAGGTCTGCAGTTAATTTCGAAAAAAGCTAAAATTTCGAAACACAGTGAGTCATGGCCTCTTTGATTGTTTTCAAAACACGGTCAAATTTCTAGGCATGCATATTCTTAGCAATAAGTTGGATCATTCCAAACTCTCATTCATTCTTGATACATTGACTGCCTGGAGGGTCCAGTGAATAGATTTTCGCAAGGTGTGGACTGAATTTTGAAACACACACAAAATTTCAAAACACGGTGAGCCATAGCCACTTTGATTGTTTTGAAAACTCGGTCAAATTTCTAGGCATGCATATTCTTAGCAATAAGTTGAATCTTTCCAAACTCTCATTCATTCTCGATACATTGACTGCGATCTGGTGGGTCTAGTGAACAAATTTTCGTAAGGTGTGAAGTTAATTTCGAAACGTACGCAAAATTTCAAAACGCGGTGAGCCATAGCCATTTTGATTATTTTAAAAACAAAGTCAAATTTCTAGGCATGCATATTCTTAGCAATAAGTTGAATCATTCCAAACTTTAACTCGTTCTCGATACATTGATTGCCTGGTAGGTCCACTGAACAGATTATCACAAGGTATGAAGTTAATTTCGAAACACAACCAAACTTTCAAAACAGGATGAGTCATAGTCTCTTTGATTGTTTTCAAAACATGGTCAAACTTTCAAGGCATGCATATTCTTAGCAAGAAGTTGAATTTTTCCAAACAACTCTCACTCGTTCTCGATACATTGACTGCCTGGTGGGTCCACTGAAAATATTATCGCAAGGTGTGAAGTTAATTTCGAAACAAAGCCAAAATTTCAAAACACGGTGAATCATACTCTCTTTGTTTCTTTTAAAAAATGGTCAAATTTCTAGGCATGCATATTCTTAGCAAGAAGTTGAATCTTTCCAAACCCTCACTCATCTCCGTACATTGACTGCCTGGTGGTGGGTACACTGAACAGATGTTTGCAAGGTGTGAAGTTAATTTCGAAACACGGGCAAAATTTCAAAACACGGTGAGTCATAGTCTTTTTGATTATTTTCAAAACACGGTCGAATTTCTAGGCATGCATATTCTTAGCAAGAAGTTGAATCTTCCAAAACTCTCACTCGTTCTTGATACATTGACTGCGTGGTGGGTCCACTGAACAAATTTTCGCAAGGTCTGCAGTTAATTTCGAAAAAAAGCTAAAATTTCGAAACACGGTGAGGCATGGCCTCTTTGATTGTTTTCAAAACACGGTCAAATTTCTAGGCATGCATATTCTTAGCAATAAGTTGGATCATTCCAAACTCTCATTCATTCTTGATACATTGACTGCCTGGAGGGTCAAGTGAATAGATTTTCGCAAGGTGTGGAGTTAATATCGAAACACACACAAAATTTCAAAACGCGGTGAGCCATAGCCACTTTGATTGTTTTGAAAACTCGGTCAAATTTCTAGGCATGCATATTCTTAGCAATAAGTTGAATCTTTCCAAACTCTCATTCATTCTCGATACATTGACTGCGGTCTGGTGGGTCTAGTGAACAAATTTTCGTAAGGTGTGAAGTTAATTTCGAAACGCACGCAAAATTTCAAAACACGGTGAGCCATAGCCATTTTGATTATTTTAAAAACAAAGTCAAATTTCTAGGCATGCATATTCTTAGCAATAAGTTGAATCATTCCAAACTTTAACTCGTTCTTGATACATTGATTGCCTGGTAGGTCCACTGAACAGATTATCGCAAGGTGTGAAGTTAATTTTGAAACACAGCCAAACTTTCAAAACAGGATGAGTCATAGTCTCTTTGATTGTTTTCAAAACATGGTGAAACTTTCAAGGCATGCATATTCTTAGCAAGAAGTTGAATCTTTCCAAACAACTCTCACTTGTTCTCGATACATTGACTGCCTGGTGGGTCCACTGAAAATATTATCAAAGGTGTGAATTTAATTTCGAAACATAACCAAAATTTCGAAACACGGTGAGTAACAGTCTATTTGTTTGTTTTCAAAACATGGTCAAATTTTTAGGCATGCATATTCTTAGCAAGAAGTTGAATCTTTCCAAACTCTCACCCGTGTCCATACATTGACTGTCTGGTGGTGGGTCCATAGAATATATTTTCGCAAGGTGTGAAGTTAATATCAAAACACAGCCAAAATTTTGAAACATGGTGAGTAATAGCATCTTTCATTGTTTCAAAACACGTTCAAATTTCTAGGCATGCATATTCTTAGCAATAAGGGTAATCATTCCAAACTCTCACTCGTTCTCGATACATTGACTGCCTGGTGGGTCCAATGAACAGATTTTTGCCAGGTGTGAAGTTAATTTCGAAACGCACGCAAAATTTCAAAACACGGTGAGCCATAGTCTCTTCGGTTTTTTTTGAAATATGGTCAAATTTCTAGGCCTGCATATTCTTAGCAAGAAGTTGAATCTTTCCAAACTCTCACTCGTTCTCAGTACATTGACTTCCTGGTAGTGGGTCCAGTGAATGGATTTTCGCTGGGTGTGGAGTTAATTTCGAAACGCACGCAAAATTTCAAAACACGGTGATCCATAGCCACTTTGACTGTTTTCAAAACACGGTCAAATTTCTAGGCATGCATATTCTTAGAAATAAGTTGAATCTTTCCAAACTCTCACTCGTTCTTGATACATTGACTGCCGCCTGGTGGGTCTAGTGAACAGATTTTCGCAAGGTGTGAAGTTAATTTTGAAACGCACACAAAATTTGAAAACGCAGTGAGCCATAACCACTTTGATTGTTTTCAAAAGACGATCAATCTTTCGAGGCATGCATATTCTTAGCAAGAAGTTGAATCTTGCCAAACAACTCTTACTCTTTCTCGATACATTGACTGCCTGGTGGGTCCACTGAAAAGATTATCGCAAAGGGTGAAGTTAATTTTGAAATACCGCCAAAATTTCAAAACACAGAGAGTCATGGTCTCTTTGTTTGTTTTCAAAACACGGTCAAATTTCTGGGCATGCATATTCTTAGCAAGAAGTTGAACCTTGCCAAACTCTCACTCTTTCTTGATACATTGACTACCTAGTGGGTCCACTGGACAGATTTTCACAAGGTATGAAGTTAATTTCGAAACACAGCCAAAATTTCGAAACACGGTGAGTCATAGCCTCTTTTATTGTTTTCAAAACAAGGTCAAATTTTTAGGCATGCATATTCTTAGCAATAAGTTAAATCATTCCAAACTCTCACTCGTTCTCGATACATTGACTGCCTGGTGGGTCCACTGAACAGATTATTGCAAGGTGTGAAGTTAATTTCTAAACGCACGGAAAATTTCAAAACGCGGTAAGCCATAACCACTTTGATTGTTTTCAAAACAAATTCAAATTTCTAGGAATGCATATTCTTAGCAATAAGTTGAATCATTCCAAACTCTCACTCGTTCTCGATACATTGACTCCCTGGTGGGTCCAGTGAACATATTTTTGCAAGGTGTGAAGTTAATTTCGAAACACACGCAAAATTTCAAAACACGGTGAGCCATAGACACTTTGATTTTTTTTTTAAACGGTCAAATTTCTAGGCATGCATATTCTTAGCAATAAGTTGAATCATTCCAAACTCTCACTCGTTCACAATACATTGACTGTCTAGTAGGTCCACTGAATAGATTATCGCAAGGTGTGAAGTTAATTTTGAAACACAGCCAAACTTTCAATACTCGTTGAGTCATAGTCTCTTTGATTGTTTTCAGAACCTGGTCAAACTTTCGAGGCATGCATATTCTTAGCAAGAAGTTGAATCTTACCAAACAACTCTCACTCGTTCTCGATACATTGACTGTCTGGTGGGTCCACTGGAAATATTATCGCAAGGTGTGAAGTTAATTTCAAAACACAGCTAAAATTTCAAAACACGGTGAGTCATAGTCTATTTGTTTGTTTTCAAAACATGGTCAAACTTCTAGGCATGCATATTCTTAGCAAGAAGTTGAATCTTTCCAAACTCTCACTCGTTCTTGGTACATTGACTGCCTGGTGGGACCATTGGACATATTTTTGCAAGGTATGAAGTTAATTTTGAAACACGACCAAAATTTCGAAACACGGTGAGTCATAGCCTCTTTTATTGTTTTGAAAACATGGTCAAATTTGTAGGCATGCATATTATTAGCAATAAGTTGAATCATTCCAAACTCTCACTCGTTCTCGATACATTGACTGCCTGGTGGGTCCAGTGAACAGATTTTCGGAAGGTGTGAAGATAATTTCTAAACGAACGAAAAATTTCAAAACACGGTGAGCCATAACCACTTTGATTGTTTTCAAAACAAAGTCAAATTTCTAGGCATGTATATTCTTAGCAATAAGTTGAATCATTCCAAACTCTCACTCGTTCTCGATACATTGACTCCCTGGTGGGTCCAGTGAATAGATTTTCGCAAGGTGTGAAGTTAATTTCGAAACACACGCAAAATTTCAAAACACAGTGAGCCATTGCCACTTTGATTGTTTTCAAAACACGGTCAAATTTCTAGGTATGCATATTCTTAGCAATAAGTTGAATCATTCCAAACTCTCACTCTTTCTCGATACATTGACTCCCTGGTGGGTCCAGTGAACAGATTTTCGCAAGGTGTGAAGTTAATTTTTAAACGCATGCAAAATTTCAAAATGCGGTGAGCCATAGCCATTTTGATTGTTTTCAAAACACGGTCAAATATCTAGGCATGCATATTATTAGCAATAAGTTGTATCATTCCAAACTCTCACTCGTTCTCGATACATTGACTGTCTGGTAGGTCCACTAAACAGATTATCACAAGGTGTGAAGTTACTTTCAAAACACAGCCAAACTTTCAAAACACGGTGAGTCATAGTCTCTTTGATTGTTTTAAAAACATGGTCAAACTTTAGATGCATGCATATTCTTAGCAAGTTGAATCTTGCCAAATAACTCTCACTCGTTCTCGATACATTGACTGTCTAGTGGGTCCACTCAAAATATTATCACAAGGTGTGAAGTTAATTTCAAAACACAGCTAAAATTTCAAAACACGGTGAATCATAGTCTCTTTGTTTGTTTTCAAAACACGATCAAATTTCTAGGCATGCATATTCTTAGCAAGAAGTTAATTTCGAAACACACCGAGAAATAGTATATTACTATAATAGAGAGTAGCGAAATGAATTGCCTTGGCTGTGTGGTCAGGCAGCAAGGCTTTATCCAATCGCTAGGCAACAGGGCCCACCTGGGACGTGCATTTGAGCTCCTGTGTCTCTGGTGTCTCCCTAGAAACCGTGGTATGATGAGAATTGCATCTAAGTAGTATAGGACTGCAGTACACTACTAAAGTCTTACTTCATGAATTAGTGAGCAGCAGTACTCGAGTACTACTCTGTACTACTAGAACCCTACTGCCACCGCTACCCGCCGCCCTAGGAGTAGTAAAAAGCCGCAAATAGCCACCGCTACCCGCCACCCACCGCCCGTAGGAACCTACCTACTGGAGTACTAGTAGTAGTAGTATAGTAAAAAGAAGACATATGTATTGTATTACTATTGGAGTACTAGTAGTACAACTCGAGTATAAAAAAACTGTATTACTAGAGTACTAGTTCAAATGTACTACGTACTACTACTAGTACTCTGTATCTGTATCTGGACAAGCTTTAACCATAAGAAATAAATGGAGAAGAGAAACGAGTCTGCCATGCCGAGAAAGAAAGAGCCATAAGAGACAAGCAGATAGAATAAAATGCAAATGGTGTTGAAGACATGCATGAAGTCCTCGTTCTCTCCCCCGCAGCACTGTACAATTTGCGCCAGGCCCAAGGTTTATCCGTCTCTCTCTTAGTGTGGACCTTTTCCATTTCCAAAAAAGGCGTAGACCTTCTTACTAGTCACGCGGGTAGGATCTGTTTGTTTGGTACAGTACTGTACAAGGTATTAAGTGCCTGATTTACACTCACCTGTCAACTTTCTGCAGCTTTCATTCAAAAAAAACTCAATGCTGCATAAAAATTCAGGACTACGGGCAGTACATCGGTGAGTCGAGCTTCCGAGGAACCACTCCAATGATGGGCACGTCGGCGGATTCCACCAAGAGCTAGCCAGCGATGGACAAAGACGAGCTAGCGCCGATAACTGATCTATGCTCCCACGACAGCTGCCTCACCATGGTCGCCTACCACGAGCTCGACGACCACAAGGCCGCATACCCGTATAGCCCGTGCGACTGCATGGAGGTCGGCTGCATATTTACCGCCTCGCCGGTCGAGCTCCTTTTGCACCTCAACGGCGTCCACAAGGTACAAGTGCATAGGCTATCGTACAACAAGCCCATGGAGAGTATAGTAATGATGTCGTTACCATCCTTTCCGCCATCCATGGTCATCGTCTACGGTGATGATGCTACCGTGTTCAGTCTCATCATCGGCGAGCTGGGCCAGGCTGCCACCGTTTCCTCGATGTGCGTCAGGGCGGCCTCGTGCTTGTGGCCCCGGTACAGGGTAAAGCTGCACGCGACTGTCCCGCAGTCGCCGGCGGACTTCTCGACAGACACCCTTAATGGGTTCATTGAGCCGACGAGCGGCGCGTCGCCCGGCTGTGTTGGCCTCGAAGATCTAACATTCCTCACGGTGCCGCCGCGGTACATTACCGCGACTGATGGACTGTACGGGACGATCAAGGTGTTGTCTTTATGCGTTTGCATCGACAAGATGAATTGATCTTAATCTTCGGCTAAGTGGTCCTAATGCGATGGTAATGATGTATTGCTAGTTAATTTAGTTGTAGAAAAGTACCACTCGTTTACTAGTTAATGTAGTAGTAGTCGGAGGCAGAGTCTGTTTTGCCACTAGGAAGGGTGTATTTTGGCTGTAAACTGCCTTTGCTGTTAATGTTTATATTTTGGATTTTAAGTGTTTTCTGAAATTGTTCAACTACTACTCCACATGCCCACTGCTAGGGGGACTCGGATCAGCATGCCCCTGTATCTACCACCCAATATTCATCTGATGGACAAAAGTGATCCAAAGCAAATTAGAAAAGAAACATCTCACACGTACGCCCCGGTTTTCAAATATGTTTAATTTTTTAGACACTAGACAATAAAAACATTTTGTCAGTCATTAATAGTTCAAATACATGCATATATTTATTTAAAAAATATAGACATATAATTTTAACAAATTTGCATAAATTAATTTTCATACTTTTGTCCGCACACTATATATAATAGTGGTAAGATAAGAAAAGAAAGACTATCAATAGTATCTTCTCGATGCTAAAATGGAAATGAAGATCCAACGTCTCACAATGTTGGGATTTGAGTCTTGATCCAACGGTCAATATTCAAAGTTATTCGTACACTATATACAATGCTAAGAAAAAAAGAGAAACATGTATTTTGATACCTTTGAATACAAAAAAATGCTCTGGCTTCTTCATAGTGTGTATTGGCCTACGGTGTATGAACATTCCTTGTTTTGACCCGAACAGCCAAGGTCATGACCATATCAACATTGTGTATTGGCTGCTCGAGAAGGAGCCAAACTATAAAGTTTTCCTTTTAGGGTCCTTTCTGCTAAATGTATGGACCTCGATGTAATAATTTTCCTTTTTAGGTCCTTGATGTAAAATGTACTCCTACCGACCGTGTAAAATGTTAATCTAAAAGTAAATGGTGAAATTTAAACGAATTTAAGCTTAGTTGTCAACATGTATGAACATTCTTGGATTTCAAGCCGAACGACCAAGGTAAGGCCATATCAACATCATACTTTATGTTGATGATCCCATGTTAGAGAACTTGGATGGCAATAGATCTGACCATGTTTTGAAAATAATCGAAGAGGAAGTAGTATTAAGAGTTTGGCTCAGATCAGGTGATCCCTCGAGAATGAGCCGAACCAGATTTTTTATTTTATGGTCCTTTATGCTAAATGTATACTGACCTCGATGTAATTTTTACTTTTTTGAGGTCCCTGATGTAAAATGTACTCCGATCGACCCTGTAAAGTTCTAACCAAAAAGTAAGTGGTGAAATTTAAACAAATTTAAGCTTTGTTGTCAACGAGTATTAACCATTATTGTATTTCAAGACGAACGACCAAGGTCAAGGCCATATCTACATCATACTTTATGCTGATGATCCCATATCCAAGAATTTGCATGCCGACAAATTTGGCCATATTTTGAAAACAATTGAAGATGAAGTAGTATGAAGAGTATGGCTCGATCAACTACTCTCTAGAGAAGGAGCTGAACCCAACTGTTTTCCTTGCTTAATTTTAGTGTCCTTTGTGCTAAATGTATGGACCTCGATGTAATTTCCCCCTTTTGTTAGGTCTAAAAGTGTAAGTGGTTAAATTTAGATGACTTTAAGCTTACTTGTGAATAAGTATGAGCATTCTTGGATTTCAAGCCGAATGACCAAGGTCAATGCCATATCAACATGATACTTTGTGATGATGATCCCATGTTAGAGAATTTGGATGGCAACAGATTTGGCCACGTTTTGAAAACAATCGAAGAGGAAGTAGTATTAAGAGTTTGGCTCAGATCAGCTGATCTCTCGAGAATTAGCCAAACCAGATTTTTTTATTTTAGGGTCCTTTATGCTAAATGTATACGGACCTCGATGTAATTTTTGCTTTTTGTGGTCCGTGATGTAAAATGTACTTCGGTCGACCATGTAAAGTCCTAACCTAAAAGTATTGTGGTGAAATTTAAACGAATTTAAGCTTTGTTGTCAACGAGTATGAAGCATTATTCTTGTATTTCAAGAAGAACCACCAAGGTCAAGGCCATATCTACATCATACTTTATGTTGATGATCCCATATCCAAGAATTTGCATGCCTACAAATTTGGCAATATTTTGAACAGAATCAAAGATGTAGTATGAAGAGGAGTATGGCTCGATCAGCTACTCTCTTGGGAAGGAGCCAAACCCGACTATTTTCCTTGCTTAAATTTAGGGTCCTTTGTGCTCAATGTATGGACCTCGATGTAATTTCCCCCCGTTTAGGTCTAAAAGTGTAAGTGGTGAAATTTAGACGACTTTAAGCTTACTTATCAACGAGTATGAACATTCTTGGATTTCAAGCCGAACGATCAAGGTCAAGGCCATATCAACATCATACTTTATATGATGATGATGATCCCATGTCAGAGAATTTGCATGGCAATAGATTTGGCCATGTATTGAAAACAATCGAATATGAAGTAGTATCAAGAGTTTGGCTCAGATCAACTGATCTCTCGAGAAGGAGCCGAACAAGAAATTTTTCCTTTTAGGGTCCATTATGCTAAATGTATGGACCTCGATGTAATTTTTGCTTTTTCGAGGCCCCTGATGTAAAATGTACTCCGATCTATCATGTAAAGTTCTCACCTCCTAAGAGTAAGTGGTGAAATTTAAACGAATTTAAGCTTAGTTGTCAACGAGTATGAACCATTCTTGTATTTCAAGACGAACTACCAAGGTCAAGGCCATGATGATGATCCCATATCCAAGAATTTGCATGCCGACAAATTTGGCCATATTTTGATAACAATTGAAGATGAAGTAGTATGAAGAGTGTGGCTCGGTCAGCTATTCTCACGAGAAGGAGCTGAATCCGACTGTTTTGCTTGCTTATTTTTAGGGTTCTTTGTGCTAAATGTATGGACCTTGATGTAAAATTTCCCCTTTTTAGGTCCTTGTTGTAAAATGTACTCCCACCGACCGTGTAAAATTTTAACCTAAAAGTAAGTGGTGAAATTTAAATGAATTTCAGCTTATAGTTGTCAACGAGTATGAACATTCTTGGATTTCAAGCCGAACGACCAAAAGGTCCAAGCCATACCTCTACATCAGACTTTATGCTAATGATCCCATATCCAAGAATTTGCATGCTGACAAATTTGTCCATATTATGAAAACAATTGAAGATGAAGTAGTATGAAGAGTGTGGCTCGATCAGCTACTCTCTCGAGAAGGAGCCGAACCCGACTGATTTCTTTGCTCAATTTTAGGGTCATTTGTGCTAAATGTGTGGACCTCGTTGTAATTTTCCCTTTTTTAGGTCTTTGATGTAGAATGTACTCCCACTAACCGTGTAAAATGCTAACCTAAAAGTAAGTGGTGAATTTCAATGAATTTAAGCATAGTTGTCAACGAGTATGAAAAAATCTTGGATTTCAAGCCGAACGACCAAAAGGTCAAGGCCATATATCCACATCAGAATTTATGCTCATGATCCCATATTGTAACACCCCAAAAATATTAATCAAGATTATCAAGTTCTAATCACCTAAGTTTAGGGTTAATAAAAACTTATCTTATTAAATTTAATATGAGTGTATGTGTGTTTTGCATTATTGTATGAAGGAGTGAAATTGCCATGTTTGATTGCTACAAATGATAAGGAATGGTTTAAAGATGAATGCTACACCATCTAGGCCAATTACAAACAAAATCAAAAGAAAATAAAACCAAATATGAATCATATGATCAAATGGTCATTTTGACCAAAATTAACCACTAGACCACTTTGAGTGTTCCTAGTAAAAGATTCCTAATAGAAACTTCCCAAAATCTTTTCACCCCTTGCTAGACCAAATAAAGTGAACCCAAGCCCACTTTACAAACTCACAGAAACTATTTTCAAATCTATTTAAAGGACAATTCAAAATTGAATCAAGTGTATGTACTAAGATCACCATTTTGCAAAAAACCACTCAAATCAATTCACCTTGGCAAACCCAAGCAACCATAGACACTCAAGCAAGTACTCAGAACACTCACCAAATTTTATTCAAAAATTCAAAACTTGAGTTCAAGCGGCCATTTGGTCAAGCACCTGGCAGACACAGAAAACATCTGTCTAACTTCTACTTTTCTGAGCAGTGATCACACCCCACTAACCCCTCATTTCACTCCTCTGGTCTCTCCCAACACCTAGCAGCGCAGTGGACACATTCCCCCTTTGTCGTTCGCGCCAGCGCAGCACCGCCCGAAGCTCGTTGTGCTGGCCGACCAAGAACCACTCACCACAGCCAACGCCGCCCTCTCCCCCGAGACCAGGAGATAGGCACCGCAACTCTGCCACCCTCTGTCCACCCCTCGACCGCAGGCAAGCCGTGGACCACCCGAGAATGCCGCGCCCATTTCTCTACCTGCCATGCCAAGAGCGCGTTAGAGCACCGTATCCGCCACGCGCACACACACTGCGCCTCGCCCTCACCGCGCGTGCCCGCACTCAACGCGACACCAGCTACCCCCAGACGCGCCCGTTCACCGCCGTGGGGACCGTAGACGCTGTATGCCGTCTCGAACACCACCGCTCCCATGCAGAGCATCGACCACACCCGACCATTCTCGACCGCCCCTTGCCGCGCCATCAAGCGTATGACCACCGCCCCGAAGCACCGCGTCAACCCCTACCCCCAGCCACACCGATAGCCCCTTGTACCGCCGTCACCGGAGGAGCCAGACCATGCCGCTCTGTCCCCATCGCCTATGTATAAATAAAGGCCACCCCAGCCTCAATTCGATACACCATTCCACTCCCCACTCCTCATAGAACCTCCCACACCTCTCCTCTGAGCAAGGCGAGCACCAGCCCGCCGGAATTTAGCCGGAGTCCACCGCTACAGGGGAGGAACAAAGCCGTCGATTGGAGCCACCCCAGGAGCTTCCGTGACCGCGCCTCGAACCGCCATCGACGACAACCTCATTCGTCCCCATCACCGACCCTAGCTGGAGCCCTGGTGAGCCTCGCATGACCCCCACCGCCGTGTTAGGGTTAGAACCTCGCTGGAGCCGTTTGACGTAGAAGATGAACCTTAGTCGTTAGATCATGTTCTAATCGTAGCACTGAGATTGAACGATACCGTTTCGGTTTAAATGAGCCACTGACTAGTGGGACCGTCCTGTTAGCAGCCCGCTGCGCCAGCGTAGAGCAGATGGGACGGCCCAGTTAGTTTCCTGCGCAGAGCCCATCGATTCAAATAGATTTTTCTATTTTAGTTAAAACTAGATTCTGTCAGTGGATTCAAAAATCAATTCAGAGAGATTCGCTGAACCAAATTACATGATTCTAATTTTTTTAGAAAGGTATTAAAAATATCTACCCAAGACCGTTGGATTCAAACCATTTGAAATTATAGATCACCTATACCAAAAATAACAAGACAGAGGCTTTTCGAACTTCAAACATTTTTCAAAAATCAACCATAAATACTCTTGAGTTGATTCAAACTCTAAAAAATCACATTTGACAAGATCTAGTTGAATATGTAAAAATATTTAGGTTTACATGCAGTGATCTTGGACTAGTACTAAAAGAATGCTATATAGGAATTTCTAGTCATTTTAATGGTATTAAATAGTAATTTTAGACTTTATAAAATATGACCACCACTTTAAATCACATTCCCAAGTATTAGAATATGTGGTGATGACATGTGTCAACATGATCCCATATTTTAATTGCAGAATATTAAATCTTAAGTATTTTCAATGAGTAGAAATTACTTTTCTAAAATAAGATAAATAAGACTAGGTCTTTATCTTATGTGCTGTTTGTGATGATGCTAGATCATCAAGTGTGAGCCCTAGTGTGTTGAATAGAAGTAGTTAAGTATTGTTTGGTGATTGTGTACCTCGTTTTCATTTATAGAAGCTAATACCGACCCGGGATACGAGGAGGAGGAGTACTACGAAGAAGAAGAGAACTTCAACCACTGAACTAATCAAGGCAAGCCTAACACTACAAGTTAACTATGCAAGCCATCTTTGCAAGATTCATTAGGCATGATTGGTTATGCAACCTTGATTGTACCAATCCCAAGTTTTACTTGCAAGCTTTATTCCTTTACTTTTACTAAAGTTCTTTACATTTAGTTAGTGGATTTATGAGTATTGGAAAAATAGGATAGATACCATAAAGAGTATAAAACTAGGCCTAACTAGTTATACTTAGATGTCATCAAAAGGCATAAAACTAAAGTTGGATAGTTACACTGGATTAGCACCCCCCATTAGGGGATACCATTAACCTTAGTGGCTAGTGCTAAGTATAAAACTTGATCACTATAGATAGGAATACTTGGTGAAAATGATTATGAACACATTGGAATGATGGTTCATTCTATTGAAATGTTTTGACATGTGTTATGAACACAAAAGGATTTGATGATGAAAATGTTGAGGCATGAGCCTGGGCCCTTTTACCCAAAAACTGATGGTTGGGTTCGGATGTGAAACCATTCCAATTTTATCGTACAACCACAATACCTGAATTGGGTAGGGCTTAACTGGAAGTTTATATGCCTTAGTATGGGTTCCCTTGTGGAAGAGGTTGAGCTGAGGCTACCTTGTGTGAATGTCCACCTATGCAGTGCCCAGGATGGCAGATGGTCATGGCTGGGAGGCCAAGCTCATAGGGGATGTGCCTATACTAGAGTGTGTAATTGAAGGGTTATGATTGATTATCCGCATACTAAGTATGATGATTCAGGGTTATCCCTGACGGATGTATCGAATTTTGTGGTGAAAGTGTACCACCTCTACAGAGTGTCAAACTATTCGAATAGCCACGTCCGCAGTCATGGATAGTTGGAGTGGCCATGTTGTTCTGTTGTAAGATGTTTTTCCCAAAAATGACTTGTGAATTGAACTATGACTTTGACTTAACCACAACAGGATTGTGGACATGAAAACTAGATTCCCATTTAGGTGATGTAGAACATTAACTTAGTTTTCTTTACTTCTAATCTCAGTATGAAATAAACCTGGCTTTTTGCATCTAAACCTAGAGCTTAAGATTCCCACTAGAACAATCTTACTTGTTAGTGATAGTTTGCGAGTACTTAAAGAGTACTCATGGCTTTGTCCCTGGCTATTCCTGTGGCCAGACTATGAGGAGGACTACCAGGAAGATGGACATCAGGAGGTTTATGACAACTAGGATCGTCTCCCATCGTCAGCATTGCATGTGACTCTGAAGATGGAGCCCCTACTACGTTTACTTTCCGCTGCTTTGATTATATTAAGACTGGATCATGAGATCATTTATTTGTAAGACCTTTATTATGGTTTGTAATGGGTGATGTACTATGGTACCAATTCTGTTATGTCTCTTAAAAATGGTAATCCTAGGATTGCGATGTATGGTATAACAGGCATCTGGAATTAAAAATCTGGGTGTTGACAAGTTGGTATCAGAGCCATCCTGACCATAGGAGACCCTAGTTAGAATGGACGCCTGAACCAAAAACTTAGTTTCAAAACAAAAGAAGTGAGTATTTATGAAAACCTATTCCCACTCTTATCCTTGAGATTCTTTCAAAAAAATCATGTTCCTCAAAAATTCTTTCAAACCTACATAAAAATTGACACACTTGATCACCTCTTGCTCACCCTAAATTCTTATAGATGGAGGTCAAGTATAGTAAGTTCTACCAGCTGGGCAACGAAGGACACCTGATCTTTGAGATGGATCTAGATGCACTCGTAGAGTATCTTGAGCACCCGCACCCGGAGTTCTTCGTGGCCCAACTCAACGATCATGTAGGAGGAGATCTACAATGGCTGATAATTGCAGATATCCTAGGCAAGATGGAAGCCCCCACTTCAGAGAAGATCCAATTTAGCTTGAGGGAGAACAACTGGCTAGACGGACTAGCCAGGGCTATGCATGAAGCTCTTGCCCGTCTATGTGGGAAAAACATCAACCAGATCTAGGGAACTCGCTTTTCTCACTACGCAAGGCGTGATTCCATGGGAATGCCCTTGGAGATGCCAGGACACCCGGAGCTGAAGCACCAGGTGGATAATCTTGACTTCATGTTGTATGATAGACATAAGGAGTTGGACAACGCCCGTGCCTATGCCAACCACAACCATGCCATTGCAGTCAAGAAGGACCAGACTCTCGCCATCCTCGCCAAGGAGCGCCAATCACTTCGTCGTCAGCGTGACAAGAAGGATCGCATCGCCGATCGTCTTTGCAAGAAGGTGTCCACTCTCGAGAAGACCATCCATGAACATGAGATCCAGCTTGAAGCAAAGGAGGAGGAAGGTGAAGATATCCAGGAGATCTCTACTCTTACCTCAGTGATGATGACGACTACCTGGAGGATGATGCCATGGAGTTTCACACTGATGATGATGATTCCGCCTTCATTGATGATGATTAGATTCACGTGAGCACTACCGTAGGAGTGAGTTGTACCGGTCCCCCTGTATCGTAGTTTCATAGAATGGTACTTAAAACCATCTGTTTTCTATTTGTGTTGTGGTGTGTTTTTGTATCGTGTGCTTTGAACGAATGAATGAGAGGAAGTTGTTACTTTTCAAAAATAGACTTATGCTCCAAGTTTAAAGTTTCTAAAACAGACCCATAAACCCTAGGAATTTCCCCCTTGTCTCATTATCTATCTCAATCTTCAGATGACTCGCGGAAATCCCAGATGAAGCAGTTCATCTCAGGACCCAATGCTGCAAATTCTGCAAATGTTAGTTTCTGACCGTGAAGCTAGTAGAGCCGAACGCCAAGCCAACTTAGCCACTCTTCAACAGATAGCTCAGATGGTCCACAATAATCAAGGCCATGGAAACCGAGATCATCATGGATCCAAGCTCAAGAACTTTCAGAATACCAGCCCATCTATATTTCGTAAGTCTGAGGATCCCTTAGATGTCGATGACTGGCTGCAAACCATGGAGAACAATTTGGAGGCCGTAGGAGTTGAAGCCAATGAGAAAGTACGGTTTGCCACCCATTATATGGTAGGTGATGCAAGAGCCTGGTGGAATAGCACTCGTACCATGAACGAAGGGCAAATGATGACTTGGGAAACATTCAAGATCAAGTTTAGCTAGATCCATGTGCCCCAAGGTTTGGTCACTAGGATGAGGGATGAGTCAGGGAATTAAAGCAAGGGAGAATTACTATGGTATAATACCGTGACAAATTCTTATCCTTAGCTAGGTATGCCCCTGACGAGGTTAGCACCGAAGCAAAGAAGAAGGAAAGGTTCCTAAATGGGTTACATGATAAGATGCAGACACTGTTAATCAACATCCAATTTGCGGATCTAGAAGAACTTGTGGACTCTGCCATTTAGATGGAAGGGAAGATAAAACAAGCCAATGCCAACCGTAAGTGTCGCATGATGCACCAGCCTGGATCCCACCATACCCAGAAGTATCACCCCAACCGGTCTACAGGATATGCCCCAAGAAACAACAAACCCCATATGTCCCGTCCAAACTATCCCAATCGTAGCAGAGGAAACCTGAAGTCTGGAGGAAACCAAAACAATAACCCCGGAAACTCCAATAACTTCAACCGTGCACCACCAAAGTCCAACAACAACAATAACAATACTTCCCCAAGGACTGGAGCAATGCTGTGCCTATCGCAGGAAAAGACAAGTCTCTGATTACTTGCTTTGAATGCGGAGTCAAGGGTCACTACTCCAACGAGTGACCCAAGAAGCTTGCAGCAGCCACCAATGTGAATGAACCCGCTCAGCAGCAACGCCGTGTTTAGCCTGGAAGGAGATTTTCCCCAGGGAACTCGCTCAACCGCAACGGCCGTCTATTCCACATTAATGTTGAAGAAGCTCAGGAAGCGCCAAATGTCGTGTTGGGTATGTTTGTTGTTAACTCAGTACTTGCAAGAGTGTTGTTTGATTCTGGAGCATCGCAGTCGTTTGTTACAGAGGAATTTGCCTGCACTAGTAATATTCAACCAACAAAATTGAAGCATGTTATGATAGTTCAAATACCTGGTTCAACCACCAAAGCTAGAAAAATTTGCAAGGCTGTACCTATCAGAATCCATGGAATAGATTTTTATGCTAATCTAATAGTAGTTGCAACCAAAGGTTTGGAAGTAGTACTAGGAGTGGATTGGATGTCGAAACATAAAGGATTAATCGACTGTGCCAAGAAAGCCATAACCATGACTAGTAGCACTGGAGTATCAATAGAGCATGTATCTGAGACTCTGCCCCGTCAATTCAAATGCAACAAGAGTCTATCCCAACCAACCCTAGACCAATTCAGAGTAGTCTGTGAATACCCCGACGTGTTCCTAGATGAATTGCCCGGTATGCCCCTAGATCGGGATATCGAGTTCATCATTGAACTAATTCCTGGAACAAGACCCATAGCTCCGAGACCTTATAGTATGAACCCATCTGAATTAGTGGAGCTGAAGAAACAACTTGATGCTATGCTGGAGAAAGGTCTGATTCAACCAAGCGCATCGCCATGGAGATAGCCTGTTTTGTTCGTGGATAAGAAAGATGGAGGTAATCGTTTGTGCACGGATTACCGGAAGCTGAATGATGTCACCATCAAGAACAAGTACCCATTGCCGAAGATAGAAGATCTGTTTGACCAGTTGACTGGTGCCAGAGTGTTTCCTAAGATTGATCTTAGAACTGGTTATCATCAACTCAAGAATTGTGCAAAGGATATCCCAAAGACCGCCTTTACCACCAGATATGGATTGTATGAGTACACTGTCATGTCTTTTGGATTAACCAATGCCCCCGCTTATTTCATGATTCTCATGAATAAGATTTTTATGAACTTTCTTGATAAGTTTGTCGTTGTTTTTATCGACGATATTCTGATCTATTCCAAGTCATAAGAAGACCATGAGCTACACCTGAGAACCATCCTTGAAACCCTTAGAGAACATCAGTTGTATGCCAAGTTTAACAAATGTGAGTTCTGGTTGAAGGAAGTAGGATTCCTAGGACATCTTGTGTTGGCAGGAGGAGTCACTGTCGATCCCGCCAAGATCAAAGATGTTGAAGAATGGAAAGCCCCAACCACCCAAACCCAAGTCCGCGCATTTCTCGGATTAGTGGGATACTACCGCAAGTTTGTTGAAGGATTTTCGAGCATCGCAAGACCGATGACCTAATTGTTGAACAAAGATAAGAAGTTTGAATGGACGGACAAATGTGAAGCAAGTTTTCAAGAGCTCAAGAAGAGATTGATTTCAGCCCCAATTCTGATTATGCCAGATATAAAGAAGCCTTTTGATGTGTATTGTGACGCATCCAAGATTGGTCTCGGATGTGTGTTGATGCAAGAAGGCAAAGTAATATCATATATGTCCCGACAACTGAAGCAACATGAGCAAAACTACCCTACCATGACTTAGAACTAGCAACCGTAGTTTTAGCCTTGAAGACATGGCGTCATTACCTTATGGGTAACCGTTGTGAGATTTATTTGGATCACAAGAGTTTGAAGTATATATTCACCCAGAAGAAGCCGAATATGAGGCAAAGGAGATGGATAGAGTTAATCAAGGATTATGACCTTGGCATTCACTATCACCCCGGCAAAGCCAATGTGGTAGCGGATGCTCTTAGTAGATTGCCATGTAGATTGAACACCATGATTAAAGAAGCCCATCCAAGTTTGCATGAAGAGTTGGAGCAGTTTAAAACGGAGCTAGTTAGCAAAGGATTTTTAGCCAGTATTGAACTTCAACCCACTTCGATCAGTCAGATCAAGGAGGTGCATAAAGGAAATGCAAGTATCGACGGAATCAAGCATTGTATAGGTACAGGGAAGGTACCCGGATTCACCGAAGATGAAGAAGGAGTGTTGTGGTACAAAGGACGTATCTGTGTGCCAGCAGATTCCGAGTTGAAACAAGTCATCATGTAGGAAGCTCATGATACTCTTTATTCTATCCATCCCGGAGGAACAAAGATGTATCAGGATTTGAAGGAGCAATTTTGGTGGCACAAGATGAAGAGAGGAATCGGAAGCTACATAGCCAAGTGTGATATCTGTCAGAGAGTCAAAGCGGAACATCAGAGACCCGCAGGACTTCTGCAAACCGTTGTGGATTCCGGAATGGAAATGGGATTCTGTCAAAATAGACTTTATCACCGGTTTGCCTACCTCTAGTAGGGGAGATGACTCTATTTGGGTCATAGTTGATAGACTGTCCAAGGTAGCCCATTTTATACCTATCAAGACCACCTACTAGAGTTCGAAGCTAGTAGAGCTGTACATTGATAGAATCGTCAGTTTGCATGGAACCCCTAAGACCATAGTGTCGAGGAACCCAGTTTACCTCAAGATTTTGGCAGAAATTCCAAGAAGGATTGGGAACCAAGATGCATTTAAGCACAGCGTATCACCCGCAAACAGATGGACAAACTGAAAGAGTCAACCAAATCGTAGAAGATATGTTGAGAGCTTGTGTTCTAGAATATGGATCAAAATGGGAAGATTGTCTGCCTTTCGCAAAATTCTCATACAACAATAGTTATCAAGCCAGTTTGCAAATCCCCCCTTGGAATTTTTGTATGGAAGGAAGTGTCGTACCCCCTTGAATTAGTCGCAAGTAGGAGAGAGTCAGATCTTTGGACCCGACATCCCAAAGTCCGTGAGCACCTCAAGACCGCTCAATCTAGATAGAAGAGTTACGCTGACAAGAGAAGACGAGACCTGACCTTCAATGTCGGAGATTTTGTGTATCTCAAAGTATCACCCTTGAAAGGAATGCAACGTTTTCAACTGAAAGGGAAGTTAGCCGCCAAATATATTGGACCCTTCAAGATTTTGAATCGCAGAGGAGAAGTATCATATCAACTGAAATTACCGGAGGAGATGTCAGCCATGCATAATGTGTTCCATATCTTGTTACTTCGAAAATGTCTACAAGTTCTGGAGAAGACCGAAGTGTTCAAGAACAACGATTACCGAGCCATAGATATCAACAAGGATCTAACCTATCGTGAAGTACCCATTCGTATTTTGAAAGAAGCCTTCAGAACCACCAGGACCCGGAGTATCCAGTTTCTCAAGATCCAGTCGAGCAACCATACTGAAGAAGAAGCTACTTGGGAGCGAGAAGATTATATCAGGAATGAGTTTCCAAATCTCTTTAGTTCCTAGTTTTTCCTAAATCTCGGGATGAGATTTTGTTTAAGGAGGGAAGGTTTGTAACACCCCAAAAATATTAATCAAGATTATCAAGTTCTAATCACCTCAGTTTAGGGTTAACAAAAAGGTTTCTTATTAAATTTAATATGAGTGTATGTGTATTTTGCATTAGTGTATGAAGGAGTGCAATTGCCATGTTTGGTTGCTAAAAATGATAATGAATGGTTTAAAGATGAATGCTACATCATCTAGGCCAATTACAAACAAAATCAAAAGAAAAGAAAATCAAATATGAATCATATCATCAAATGGTCATTTTGACCAAAATTAACCACTAGACCACTTTGAGTGTTCCTAGTAAAAGATTTCTAATAGAAACTTTCCAAAATCTTTTCACCCCTTGATAGACCAAGTAAAAGTGAACCCAAGCCCACTTTACAAACTCACAGAAACTATTTTCAAAATTATTTATAGGATAATTCAAAATTGAATCAAGTGTATATACTAAGATCACCATTTTGCAAAAACCACTCAAATCAATTCACCTTGGAAAACCCAAGCAACCATAGACACTCAAGCAAGTACTCAGAACACTCACCAAATTTCATTCAAAAATTCAAAACTTGAGTTCATGCGGCCATTTGGTCGAGCACCTGGCAAACACAGAAAACATCTGCCTAACTTCTACTATTCTGAGCAGTGATCACACCCCACTAACCCCTCACTTCACTCCTCTGGTCTCCCCCAACACCTAGCAGCGCAATGGACACATTCCCCCTTTGCCGTTCGCGCCAGTGCAGCGCCGCCCGAAGCTCGCCGTGTTGGCCGACCAAGAACCACTCACCACAGCCAACGCCGCCCTCTCCCCCGACGACCAGGAGATAGGTGCCACAACACTGCCACCCTCTGTCCACCCCTCGACAGCAGGCAAGCTGTCAACCACCCGAGAATGCCGCGCCCATTTCTCTACTTGCCATGCTAAGAGCGCGCCAGAGCGCCGCAGCCGCCACGCGCACACACGCCGCGCCTCGCCCTCACCGCGCGTGCCCGCACTCAACACAACACCATCTACCCCCCAGACACACCTGTTCGCCGCCGCGGGGACCGTAGACGCTGTATGCCGTCTCGAACACCGTCGCTCCCATGTAGAGCATCGACCGTGCCCGACCATTCTCAACAACCCCTTGCCGCGCCCTCAAGCGTATGACCACTGCCCCGAAGCACCGCGTCAACCCCTACCCTTAGCCACACCGATATCCCCGTGTACCACCGTCACCGTAGGAGCCAGACCATGCCGCTCTGTGCCCATCGCCGGTGTATAAATAGAGGCCACCCTGCCTCAATTCGATACACCATTCCACTCCCCACTCCTTACAGAACCTCCCACACCTCTCCCCGGAGCAAGGCGAGCACCAGCCCGCCGGAATTTAGTCGGAGTCCACCGCTGCAAGGGAGGAACAAAGCTGTCGATTGGAGCCACCCCAGGAGCTTCCGTGACCGCGCCTCGAACCGCCATCGGTGACAACCTCATTCGCCCCATCGCCGACCCTAGCTGGAGCCCTGGTGAGCCTCGCATGACCCCCACCGCTGTGTTAGGGTTAGAATCTCGCGAGAGCCGTTCGACGTAGAAGATGAACCACAGCCGTTAGATCATGTTCTAATCGTAGCGCTGAGATTGAACAATACCGTTTCGGGTTAAAGGGGCCACTGACTAGTAGGACCGTCCTGTCAGCAGCCCGCTGTGCTAGCGCAGTGCAGATGGGCTGGCCTAGTTAGTTTCCCGCGCAGAGACCGTCGATTCAAATAGTTTTTTACATTTTAGTTAAAACTAGATTCTGTCAGTGGATTCGAAAATCAATTCAAAGACATTCACTGAACCAAATTGCATGATTCCAATTTTGTTAGAAAGGTATTGAAAATATCTATCCAAGCCTGTTGGGTTCAAACCAATTCGAAATTACAGATCACCTATACCAAAAATAACAAGACAGAGGCTTTTCCAACTTCAAACATTTTTCAAAAATCAACCATAAATGCTCTTGAGTTCATTCCAACTCTCAAAAATCACATTTGGCAAGATCTAGCTTAATATGTAAAAATATATAGGTTTACATGCAGTGACCTTGAACTAGTACTAAAAGAATGCTATATAGGCATTTCTAGTCGTTTTAATGGTATTAAATAGAAATTTTGGACTATAAAATGTGACCACCACTTTAAATCATATTCCCAAGTATTAGAATATGTGGTGATGACATGTATCATGATCCCATATTTTAATTGGAGAATATTAAATCTTAAGTATTTCCAATGAGTAGAAATTACTGTTCTAAAATAAGATAAATAAGACTAGGTCTTTATCTTATGTGATGTTTGTGATGATGCTGGATCATCAAGTGTGAGCCCTAGTGTGCTAAATAGAAGTAGTTAAGTATTGTTTGGTGATTGTGTACCTCGTATTCATTTATAGACGCTAGTACCAACCCGGGATAGGAGGAGGAGGAGTACTACGAAGAAGAAGAGAACTTCAACCACTAAACTAATCAAGGCAAGCCTAACACAAAAAGTTAACTATGCAAGCCATCTTAACAACATGCATTAGGCATGCTTGGTTATGCAACGTTGATTATACCAATCCCAAGTTTTACCTGCAAGCTTTATTCCTTTACCTTTACTAAAGTTCTTTACCTTTAGTTAGTGGATTTGTGACTATTGGAAAAATAGGATAGATACCATAAAGAATATAAAACTAGGCCTCACTAGTTATACTTAGATGTCATCAAATGGCATAAAACTAGAGTTGGATAGTTACACTGGATTAGCACCCCTCATTAGGGAATACCCTCAAATTTAGTGGCTAGTGCTAAGTATAAAATTTGATCACTGTAGATGGGAATACTTGGTGAAAATGATTATTAACACCTTGGAATGATGGTTCATTCTATTGAAATGTTTTGACATGTGTTATGAACACAAAAGGATTTGATGATGAAAATGTTGAGGCGTGAACCTTGGCCCTTTTACCAAAAATCTGATGGTTGGGTTCGGATGCGATACCATTCCAATTTTACCATGCAACCACAATACCTGAATTGGCTAGGGATTAACTGGAAGTTTATATGCCTTAGTATGGGTTCCCTTGCGGAAGAGGTTGAGCTGAGGCTACCTCGTGTGAATGTCCACCTATGTAGTGCCCAGGATGGCAGATGGCCATGGCTGGGAGGCCAAGCTCATAGGGGAGGTGCCTATACTAGAGTGTGTAATTGAAAGGTTATGATTGAATATCCGCATACTAAGTATGATGATTCAGGGTTATCCCTGACGGATGTATCGAATTTTGTGGTGAAAGTGTACAACCTCTGCAGAGTGTCAAACTATTCAAATAGCCGCGTCCGCGGTCATGGACAGTTGGAGTGTCCATACTGTTCCGTTGTTAGATGTTTTTCCCAAAAATGACTTGTGAATTGAACCATGACTTTGAATTAACCACAACAAGATTGTGGACATGAAAACTAGATTCCCATTTAGGTGATGTAGAACATTAAATTAGTTTTCTTTACTTCTAAACTCAGTATGAAATAAACCTGCCTTTTTGCAAATAAACCTAGAGCTTAAGATTCCCACTAGAACTATCTTACTTTTTAGTGATAGTTTGCGAGTATTTAAAGAGTACTCATGACTTTGTCCCTGGCTATTCCCGTGGCCAGACTATGAGGAGGACTACCAGGAAGCTGGACAACAGGAGGTCTATGACAACTAGGATCATCTCCCATCGTCAGCATTGCCTGTGACTCTGAAGATGGAGCCCCTACTACGTTTAGTTTCCGCTGCTTTGATTGTATTAAGACTGGATCATGAGATCCTTTATTTGTAACACCTTTATTATGGTTTGTAATGGATGATGTACTGTGCTACCAATTCTGTTATGTCTCACAAAATGGTAATCCTGGGATTGCGATGTATGGTATAACAAGCATCTAGGATTAAAAATCCGGGTGTTGACACATATCCAAGAATTTACATGTCGACAAATTTGGCCATCTTTTGAAAACAATCGAAGATGAAGTTGTATGAAGAGTGTGGCTTGATCAGCTACTCTCTCAAGAAGGAGCCGAACCCGACTGTTTTCTTTGCTCAATTTTAGGGTCCTTTGTGCTAAATGTGTGGACCTCGATGTAATTTTCCCTTTTTTAGGTCCTTGATGTAGAATGTACTCCCATCGACCGTGTAAAATGCTATACTAAAAGTAAGTGGTGAAATTTCAACGAATTCAATCATAGTTGTCAATGAGTATGAAAAAATCTTGGATTTCAAGGCGAACGACCACAAGGTCAAGGCCATATCTCTACATCAGACTTTATGCTCATGATCCCATATCCAAGAATTTACATGCCGACAAATTTGGCCATCTTTTGAGAACAATGGAAGATATTAAAAACAAAAAATAATCAATTTCAATTTTCCAAGTGACAAAATTTTATTTTCTGAAAAGTAAGGAAGAAGAATTTATTTCCTTTTTCTGTTAAAAAAATAATGAGCGAGAAGATCCTATGAGCACAGAGGAGGCAGCGAGAGATCTGCGAAGCGGAGGATTTGAAGGCGGTGCAATGTTAGAGAAAAGCTGGGATGGGTTCCTGACACGAGCTATAGGGTAGAGTGAGTAGAGTAAATTTTAGGACCACAATATATATGCACGCAAAACAAAATGTGTTATCTCTCTCCTTCACTCCCCCATCACCACCCCCACACCCCGGCCGACTGATATCTGCCTCGTCCACAATGTGGCGCTGGGCACATGCGTCGACCGACAACTTGCCATTGGTGGCTCCGTTTCTTTGTCAGCGGCTCCGTGTCTATGTCTAGCCTGTTCGTCAGCTGCGTTGGTGGGAACCATTTTGGTTCTTACAATGGAGTAGCAATTCAAACTTTCCCGGTTTTGAAATATTCACTTCCTTCACAAACATCCAGGGGAAGGATATTCAATAGATCGTCATTCGCAGTACTACTACTAGTACTACAGGGTATAGTGAGTAGTACCAAAAGAAACTTTTTTGACGAGTAGTACCAGAAGAAACTTCATACAACCATTGACTTCATATAGGACTTCATACAACCATTAACTTCATATAGGACTCGCTGCTGAACTAGTGCAGGTCTGGCGCCTCCTTGCACCTAGTCCGCGCCGCCAGCGGCAGCTCGTGACATCGGCACCAACGACATCTCCAGCGACAGAGCCGGCTCCTGACTCGTCAGCACCTCCGGAGAAGGCGGTGGCACCTCCTGAGCCATCGATGGCACCGCCGAAAAATGAGGCGGCACCTCCGGAGCCATCGGCAGCTCCGGGAGAACACTGTGGATGAAGTTGCCATTGTTTTGGAACCGGTTCCAGTAGTTGGTGAAAATGTTGTAGCCGGTGAAAACCACCATATCGCAGCCGCTGTGGAAGGCCTAGCCATAGAGGAGACGGGCGTCCCTGAAGTTGATGAACTTGACCTTTAGCGCCCCATCCGGATTGTCGTACATGCCGTACATCTGGTACTTTCGGTCACCGTACCCAGCGTCGAGAAAGGCGCACGCCATCTGCCTATTTGTTCTCCGCGGGGAGAAAGCCCAAATGCGCAGGGCATTGTCCTCCTTTGCAGCGATGTCAGGTGTTTGCGCTCCAGTACGGAGGGCAGCAGCCGAAAGGTGGCCATGGATGACAGACAAGGTCGGAGATGGTTGCTGGAAGCAGGGGATTAGAGATGGTTTGGTGCGGGGAAGGGGAGAGATTAAATAGGAAGGATGTGATCCAAGATTAATGTGCTAGATTACCGAAGCAAGGGGACAATCAATGTCGCTGATGAAGCCGATGCGTGTGGCAAATATCGATGACGATGACTAGGGTAAGCGATTGGACGGAATGCTGACTCTACTTTCTGCACTCGATGGCCCAGTCATAATTTTTTGGTGCATCCAAGGCGACCGCGACGTCCCCAATCTGTGGGCCCTACGTGGATGACTGAGTTGATGGGTGGAAACAAATTGATAATGATAAAGTGGTATGAAATATGATTTAACAAATGTTACGTTGTTTTAGCCAATATTCTTGTTAGAGAAAAATGCATACATTAAGTCTATTAGTTCTAGAACATGTTGGAGTTTGATCTAGGTACTATTCAAAATGAATCTAGCTGCTCTTAACCATTGGATCTAACAGCCCAACGGTTATGATTGGTGCTATGGATCCAATTCAAAACTGCTCATTATAGTAGTAGAGAAAAGTACCACCACCCGGTAGAATGAAAAAAGAAGATCCAACGGCTAGCATTGTTGTGATTCGTGAGTCTTGATCCATAGGTTAATACTGGAAGTTATTCGTACATTATATAGTGGTAAGATAAGATAACAAAGACTATCAATAGTATCTTCTAGATGATGGAATGGATTAGAGGATCCAATAACTAGCAGCAATGTTGGGATTCGCGGGTCATGAATGAGCGGCCAATATTCAAAGTTGTCTACACACTATATATAAAAAATAGTGGTAAGATAAGAAAATAAAGACTATCAATAGTATCTTATCGATGCTAAAATGGAAATGAAGATCCAACATCTGACAATGTTGGGATTCACATCTTGATCCAACGGTCAATATTCAAAGTTATTCGTACACTATATAGTGCTAAGAAAAAAAATGAGAAACATGTGTTTTGAGACATTTGAATACAAAAAAAGTGCTATGGCGTCTTTACAATGTGTATTGGCCTATGGTGTATGTACATTCCTGGCTTTGACCCGAACAGCCAAGGTCATGACCATATTGACATCATATCTCTACTACTATAATGGAGCAGTTCTAATTTGAATTGGATCCATAGCACCAATCCTGACCGTTGGCCTCTTAGATCCAATGGTTCAGAGCAGCTCGATTCGTGTTGAATAGTACCTATAGCAAACTCCAGCATGTTCTAGAACCATCATGTCACCACCCCCAAAATATCATAGCACAATAGGTTGTATTCTCAACATGTGTAGATATATTATTAATAGACTTAATGTATCCATTGTTTCTCTAACAAGACTATTGGTTAATAACAACTTAATGTTTGTTAAATCACATTTCATACAGTATATACGTGTGTGGCACATGCCTTTTACTAGTAGTGGTAAGATAAGAAAAGAAAGACTATCAATAGTATCTTCTCGATGCTAAAATAGAAATAATGAAGATCGAATGTCTGACAATGTTGGGATTCGTGTCTTGATCCAACGGTCAATATTCAAAGTTATTCGTACACTATATAGTGCTAAGAAAAAAATGAGAAACATGTGTTTTGACACCTTTGAATACAAAAAATGCTCTCGCTGCTTCACAATGTGTATTGGCCTAAGGTGTATGAACATTCCTGGTTCGACCCAAATAGCCAAGGTCATGACCATATTGACATTATGTATAATTTATGATATAGTAACTGCATCTGGTAGATTCGTGCATCTTCTTCAACAAGATATGCTGAAAGTGAGAAGTGCGTTGTTTTCTTTTGTTAAGCAAGTACTAGTTTTACCATTACCACTATCTTAACACTATATGATGTACAAAAAACTTTGAATATTAATTGTTGGATCAAGACTCATGAATCCCAACATTTCCAACCGTTGGATCTTCTTTTCCATTCTAGCATCAATAAGATTCTATTAATAATCTTCATCACAATGAAATACTATGCACAAACCTCAAAACACACTCTCCATCATTCTAGAATCTTCCCTCGTTTCTATAGACCATGTTACTAAAATTTTCAAGCATTTGATTTTAGTGTCCTTTGTGCTAAATGTATGGACTTGGATATATATTGGTATAACATGTATACATCCACTTACCGTGTTAATTAATTGAAGAATCTCGCTCCCTCGGGACATACCTTAGTCACAACAAAGTACCACCAATAGGTCCGGAATTCAAGCCGAGCCGAATCAGCTCGGCTCAACTCGCTAAAGCTCGTTCAAATAATGACCTAGCTTGGCTCGGCTCATTTACAAAATGAGTTCACATTTGAAACTCGGCTCGACTCGGTAAACTCACAAGTAGCTCGTTTAGCACGTTATGAGTTACGAACAAGATCACATATAAGAAAAACTAGTAATTATCCTACTAATTAAGAACTAGAATAAGGATAGTACTTTCATAATAACACAAAGGCAAGATCGAATGGAAAATATAGTAGTTCCACACCATTACATGTACAAGAAACATTCGTAGTATGGCACTCTTTAGTGGAAATTTTCAATTAGACACCGAGTTCAAGCCGAGTCGAGCCGAGTCACAAGTTACACTCATTTAGCTCGCGAGTTTCGAGTTATAATTCCAGGCCTACCACCACCCGATTTTTTGAAAAAGTGGAGACCATATTTTCTTATAATTCCCTAGTCTTAGCACATTTCAAGATTCCCTAGCGAACCGTGCCCACTTAAATAACTTTATGTCGATTTAAAGAAATTAGGTCAAACTTGAACTACAAGTAAGCGTGGTAGATTCCTCTTGAATTTTCCTAACGCTGTCTAAAGGGACCCACGTTGTCTATATATGAAGACTTATGTTCTGGGACGGAGTACTAAACACTAGTAGTACCTGCATCCAAGGCTCAAGGCCTATTTTTTTAAAATTCAAACTATGCAAAGTTTGACCAAGTTTGTAGAAAAATATATTAATATTTACAATATGAAATACATACCCTTTGATAGATCATAAAACATATATTCACATGGTATCTACTAATATCATACAGTAGTTCTTGATATTTTTTTAGAAGTTTGGTCAAACTTTTTGTAGCTTCACTTATCAAAAAACGCCTTAGGCCTTGTTTGGAACAAAGGAAAATCATAGGATTTTTAGAGGATAGGATTCCTATGGGTTCTTTTGGGACAAAGGAATAGGAATCTAAGATTCCTTTGAAATTCCTATGGTATAGGCTATTTCATATGAATTTTCTAGGAAAAATAACATGAGGTCTAACTTCATGTTTCATCTCCTTGTGTCTATAATTCATGCGGTTTTCCTGTGTGACTTCCAAATGACACCCTAAAATTGTTCCTGTGATATTGATTCCTGTAGAAATTGAGCATAAATGATACTATGTTAATTCCTGCGTTTTTTCTATTCCTCTGTTTTGCATTCCTACATTCCAAACGGGGCCTTAAGCTTTGGGACGGAGGTACTAGTGAGATGAGGGAAAAAACCGAAGATCGAGAGGAGCTCGGAGAATAAAAGGAAGGGAGGGTGGGTGGGCAGCGTGACAGGGCACTTGAAGGCGGTGCGATGTCAGAGCAGAATTATGGTGGGTTCCTGACATGAGGTACTATAGCCTTTACATCATACACACTCTAGTAAATTTCAGGACTTATGTGCACTCAAAACAAAACAAATTTATTTTTTCGCTCTCAGTCGCCGCCTCACCATCCATCTCAGCACTCCCTCGTCCACAGTGATGCGCATGTGTGTTTTTGTAGGGTGGCTCGGCTATGTCTTCGGCGTGTGCGTTGGTGTACATAGGAAGAAACCGGGCATTGGCGGCAAAAATTAGTAGAATCCAAACTTTCGATTTTTTCTCTTCCTTTCCAAGCATCGGGAATGAAGGTTATTCAAAGGATGACCATATAGACATCATATCTCTATCTGTACTATTACTAGAAAGTTGCATGTGCCTGGCACGTGAGACTCAGATAGTATACGTATGACATATTATCACTATATAAAATTATAATTGGTAAAGCATAATAAATTATAAATTTGATCAACATCTATAAAGTATGGGTGAATCCTTATACTTTGTATGTCATGTAGAAGTCAAAAATTATTAGCTACCTAACACATGAAATTTTGATAGCATGGTCTAGAGAAAAAAGGATAAGATTCCAGTACGATGGAGAAGTGTGTTTGGAGGTTTTTGCATAGCATTCATTATGCCGAAGACTACAAATAGAATCTTCTAGATGCTAGAATGGAAAATAAGATCCAATGGCTAGAAATGCTGGGATTCGTGAATATTGATCCAACGGTCAACATTCAAAGTTATTTGTACATTATATAGTGGTAAGATAAGATAATGGAGTAGTTTTCAATTGGATCCTTAGCACCATTCCTGACTGTTGGGCTGTTAGATCCAATGGTTCAGAGTACCTGGATTCGTGTTGAATAGTACCTAGAGCAAACTCCACCATGTTCTAGAACCATCATGTCACCACCCCCAAAATATCATAGCATAGTAGGTTGTATTCTCTCTACTATTACAATGGATCAGTTTTGAATTGGATCCATAGCACCAATCCTAACAGTTGGGCTGTTAGATCCAATGGTTCAGAGCAACTGCATTCATGTTGAATAGTACCTAGAGCAAACTCCAACATGTTCTAGAACCATCATTTCACAACCCCCAAAATTTCATAGCACTGTACGATGTATTCTCAATATGGGTAGATAGTTATTACTAATAGACTTAATGTATGCATTTTTTCTCTAACAAGAATATTGGTTAATAACAACTTAATATTTGTTAAATCACATTTCATACAGTATATACGTGTGTGGCACGTCCCTTTTGATCAACACGTGAGAGTCGGATAATAGATGTCTGACATATTCTCACTGTATACAGTTTTAATTGGTAAAGCATAAAAAATATAAATTTGATCGATATCTATAAAGTATGGGTGTATATTTGGTTCTTGTACTTTGTATATCATTTAGAAGTCAATGATTATTAGCTATATAAAACTAGAAAATTCTGGTAACATGCTCTAGAGAAACGAGGAAGAAGATTCTAGAATGATGGAGAAGTGTGTTTTGAGTTGTGTGCATACCATTCATTGTGATGAAGACTATCAATAAAGTCTTCTAGATGCTAGAATGGAAAATAAGATCCAACAGATGAAAATGTTGGGATTCGGGAGTCTTGATCCAACGGTCAATATTCAAAGTTATTCATACACTATATAGTGGTAAGATAAGATAAGATATATATGTAGAAAAACGTCAAAACACACTTATCCATCATTCTAAAATCTTCTCGATTGTTTCTCCAGACCATGGTTCTAAAATTTTCAATTATTAGGTAGCTAATAAACATTTCTACATGATATAAAGTGCAAGAACCAAATATACACTCATACTTTAGAAACGACGTGGCTCAAATTCATAGATATTTCAAGATTTACCTATTACAATGTTATATACTAATGACATGTCATGCTTCTGTATATTATGTGAGTTTCACGTGCAAGGCACGTGCAGCTTACTAGTACTACTACGAAGAGCATGGCTCAGCTCCGTGATAGAGGAGCAGGACCCGACTACTAATTTTAATTGCTTGATTGTAGGGTCCTTTGTGTTAAATGTATGTACTTGGATGCAATTTTCACCTTTTTAAGGTTCTTGGTGTAACATGTACACATGCACTAGCTGTGTTAATTATTAAAGCATCTCACTCCTTTGGGATATACCCCAGTAAAAAAATAAAGTGCCACCACCCGATTTTCAGAAAACGCGGTCATGTTTTGTTACAATTCCCTAGTCTTAGGACGTTTCAAGATTTCCTATATATTAGCTAACTACGCTCATGCACTCAAATAACTTTATGTCGATTTAAAGAAGTAGGTCAAATTTGAACTACAAGTAAGCGCGATAGATTCTTTCTTGAATTTGCAAGAGATCCAACAATTAGCAATGTTGGAATCTGTCAATCTATATCCAATGATCGATGTTCAAAGATATCCATGTTATATATATTATTAGTAAGTTACACATGTCTTGCACGTGAGAATCATATAGTAGGAGTATATGCCATATCATTTTTTATCTACTACTATAAAGGAGCAGTTTTGAATTGGATCCATAGTATCAATCCTGTCTATTGGGCTGTTAGATCCAATGTTCAGAGCTGGTGGATTCATGTTGAGTACTACCTAGAGCAAACTCCACCATGTTTTAGAACCATTATGTCACCCCCCCCCCCCAAAATTCATAGCATAGTAGGTTGTATTCTCAATATGTGTAGATAGTTGTTATTAATAGACTTAATGTATGCATTTTTCTCAAACAAGACTATTAATTTATAACAACTTAATGTTTGTTAATCACATTGTATACAGTATATACGTGTGTGGCACGTTCCTTCTACTAGTTTATATAAAATTATAATAGGTGAAGCCCAAAAATAATTATAATTTCGAGCTACGTCCATAAAGTACCATTGGATCTTAATTCTATCCATTCTAACATCTAGAAGATATTATTGATAGCCTTTAGCACAATAAAAGATATGCACAAACCTCAAAACACACTTCTCAATAATTATAGAATGTTCTTCGTCATTTCTCTAGAGCATGGCGAGTACTATTAGGTATCTAATAGGTTGATTACTACTACTCCCTCTAAGCCATATTAGTTAACTTGGATTTATCTAGATACAGGTCTATCTAATACTAAAATGTGTCTAGATACATCCATATCTAGACAAATCTGAGTCAACTAATATGTGTGGAGGGAGTACATGATACAAAGTATAAGAACCAAATATACAACGGATATTCTATGGACGTGGCTCAAAATTATAATTATTATAGTTTTTTAGTAGTCCTAATTATCAGAGTTGGGCATGTGGGTTCAAATCCTTCGCGTGCTAGAAAAGCGATTCTACGGTGCATGCTATCTAACAGGAGGGTAGAAATGTGGGTTCACGTCCTTTCCTGAAACACAGTCTACGTGACGAGACGGTACAATATTGAGCCAGGATGTCACAGCTAGCTAGTCTAGCACTCTAGCTATAACTCTAGCAGACGTCCTCGATCCACTACAGAAGACCGACGAGGGAACACGCAAAATTAACACCCCTCGTCCAAAGAGCCTCCCATCTTCCCCATCTCCGGTGATCCCCATTCGCTAACGTTGGCTAGCCGCATTTTGGATCCTCTCGAGCGTCGCACTTCCTAAATTTTCCTAGCCATTTCTCGCCCGCTGCATCGATTCTTGTAGGCCTCCATCACTATCCTCCTAGAAACACCAACAATCATATTTGAATCCGCCCTCACCCCTAGTCCATCCGGACGCAATGGCGGATTCGATGCACAACATTCGGTACGGTGGCTGGAGCAAGGTCAGCGACAACGCCTTCGGAGAAATTGCTATGCGTATGGACATTACAAGCGTCGTCCGGCTGGCTGCATGCTCCAAGGAGTTGCACTGCTTAGTCGTCGGTGGAAAAGGTAGCAGATGCCCCAATGTCGGCTGCGGGACATTGGTCGCCTTCCACGACTTCCTCAACCACAGGATGGCGTGCCCGCACGGCCCATGCAACTGCACTGAGCCTCTGCGAGTTCGCTGCCCCGCCCACAGCGCTCCTTGCTCACCTAAAAAAAGCCCACTCAATTGAAGTGCATAGTGTCCACTATGGCGAGGAACACATGTACATCTCTCAGCCTTTGCTGGCACCTGGCTCATGGAGAGTAGAGACCGTGCTATCCAGGGACGATGGTACATTGTTCGCCGTGCAATTTGACATGCTCGACTATGGCCTCGCCGTATCTGTCCAGTGCATCAGGTCGGTGGTGTACTTGTTTCCGTGGTACGTGGTGGAGTTGCACTTTTATAAACCTTCAATGATTGGAGAGGACCTGCAGGAGTTCGCCGAAGATAGCCTATTTTTCGAGCCGAAGAGCAGCGCATCGCCGGCCTCCATCAGGATTACTGAAGATTACCTTAATTTCCTGATTAAGAAACATGATAGGTTCACACTGGATTACTCATTTTGCATCCACAATATGGGAGAAGGAAAATATGACCATCATGATTCTAATGATGATCTGCCGTTCTAGTTTGTTTAGATCAAACGCTGGAGATGA
Source organism: Avena eriantha (assembly GCA_910589775.1). Taxonomy (NCBI): domain Eukaryota; kingdom Viridiplantae; phylum Streptophyta; class Magnoliopsida; order Poales; family Poaceae; genus Avena; species Avena eriantha. The sequence continues at coordinate 272,462,758 of OU342740.1, read as the reverse complement.
TCTAACATTTCCTTTGAAACATGGCTCTGTATTTTTTCTTAGGAGTGCCTAGATCTCAGGCGCATGAGAACTTCTTATATGTATATTTACCATGCTGCAATTTTGTCCGCCCATTCTTACTTCCTTTAGAAATCCTAGGTTCATCTCTCAGCCACTGTCGGCACCACGCTCATCAAGACTAGAGAACATCAGATCTAGGGACGATGGTACGGTGTTTGCCGTGCTATTTAACATGCTCGAGTGGGGCGACATCATGGTATCCATCGTGTGTGTTAGGTTGGAAGGGTGCTCGTCACCCTTGTACAATGTGCAGTTCACCGTCTATCACCCGTCACCAGAGGCTTGGTTTTGGGAGGATGCAGTGCGCAATTCCTTCACTACTGGGAGCAGGGCGGTGCCTGGGATCATGTAGAAGGAAAAGCATTCCATGGTGGTGTACCTTCAAACTTCTCAGACCCAGGGCCTGTATTACTCAATATGCATCCATCGCGAGGGACAATTCCAAATTGACCATTCTACTACCTCAGATTTTGTTTATCCCACTCTCACTACATATCACGGACGTACGTGTACTGGAGATTGGATTTTGGATATAGAGTAGTACTAGTATAGCACTAGTTCTTATACTTCGGACTATTTTGTACTACTATATACCGGTACTAGTAGTACTTGTTTAGGCCAAGGACAGGAGATGGTCTTGCTTTGCCTTTATTCCGTCGTCGCTATTACTGAAATATTTTGTTTAACTAATAGTGATGTACTATTACTTGTTTAGATCAAGTGCAGTAGTTTGTCTTGCTTTTCTTTTGAAAGTTAGCATTGTCACAATTATCTAGATGAGTCTTGGGTATTTTGGGTTGCATATGGGGGGTCACACAGACATTGTCACTTGATTATCAGTTTTGCTTGCTCCAATGATCGAGTCTGTTTTTTGAGATGGAACAAGAAGTGATTCTCTCTGTACTGCTATTGAATTTCAAGCAGGAAAGCTTTTGTGAAACGAGTTTATCTAGACTCTTTTTAGTGTGTAGTTCAGAGTGAACCCATATACTAAAAGGGATCTAGATACACTCGTTTCGCAAAAGCTAAAATATCTTATATTTGAAACGGAGGGAGTACTACGTATGTTTTATCGAAGTCAGGTTACTCATATTTACTTTATCTTATTTTTATTATAATATTTAGCATTCTGCAATTTAGTTCGCTGAATCTTACTTCCTTTAGAAACTCCAAGTACATCTCTCAGCCGCTGTTGGCACCGCGCTCATCGAGAGTAGAGAAGATCGGGTCAGGGGACGATGGTACGGTGTTTTCTCTGCTATTTTACATGCGCGAGTCGGGCCACATCAGCGGATCCGTCGTGTGAATCAAGCCGGATGCATGCTCGTCGCCCTTGTACAATGTGTTGATCACTGCCTATTACCCGATAGTAGAGCTAGGGTTTTGGACCCGTACAATCTGCAGTTCCTCCACGCCTGGGAGCTGGGAGGTGCTTGGCATCATGCGGAGGAAAAAACATTTCTTTATGTTCTGCAGTGAACCATCTCATATTACCGGCCTGCATTACTCAATATGCATCAATCGCGGGGAGAGAATCCTATGATCGAGCCTATTCGGAGAACAGGGCAAACTGATCATGCGCCAAGGTTTTTTGAGATGGAACAGAAACTTATTATCTCTTTACTGCTATTCAATTTCAAGTAGGAAAGCTATTGAATCTCTCAAATGTTATGCCGTTACTATTACTAAAGCATTTTGTGGAACTAATACTGATGTACTGGTACTTGTTTTTGCTTTGAAACATGGTCGTGTCACAATCTAGATGAGACTTGGGCATTTTCGGTTGCATACGGGGGTCACACAGGCATTGATGTGAGAAGAAGGTACTCAAAGCATACTTGATCGTCAGCTTTGCTTGCTCCAATGGGCGAGTCTGTTTGGTGAAAAGGACAAACTAATCGCGCGACAAGGTTTTTAGAGCTAAAACAAAAACTGGTTCTCTATGTACTACTATTGTATTTCATTGTATGTATTGCTGAATTGGTCACTTTTGAAATGCTGCTGAATTGGTCAAGTGCTCATGAATATGAACTTCGAATCTGTTGATAATTTTTCTACCTTATTCTATACCACTAAATTTTGACATGAATAGCTGCCAAAAAGAATTATCGCTTTCCCCTCCCTCTTTGAGGTCTTTGTTTTCGAATCCGGCCGAGCATATCACAATGCCATTTTTATTAACCAGGAGAAGAAATCTAGTAGCTCATTCGGCCCCTCTTTATCCCAGAACATTTTTATTCGGTCTTTTCGGGGTCAGGGGACTGTTGACCACAACCCAGTGAAATTTGAGAAAGGACCCCATAGAGCATAGCCGAGAATATATTAATTTGGCCTTTTAGGGGTCAGGGGACTGCTGAGCACAACCCACTAAAATTTGAGAATCAAGCCCATGGAGCCTGCCATATGGAGTATAACCCACGTAGAGCAGCCTATGTAGAATAGCCGAACTCTTTTTAATTCGGCCTTTTTCATATTGCCCCCACCTCTCAAAATAAAATAAAACTCTATCTACCCATGTTGTTTAAGAAAATACTCCATTATGTGGTATTTTATAAATTGAGATGCCAGGAGCGATGTCCTTTTATATTTTAAAAGAGATAAACATAGACACCCAAAATATTTTTAAGAAGACTAATACATAAATTGTAGTACTAATAAAGGTTTAATGATATTTATTCTATAAATATCTTTATTGTAGTGGCAACACACTCAGTTTACGTTTATTTGATTTGAAGGTCTTTCGTTCGAATCGTATCTTGGATTTACATTTTTTTCTTCTAGCAATATCGCATTACGGAGAGGCTGACATCACGGACCCACCAGCATGTAGTGTCCCTGGAGTTTGTTTTGAGGGTGGGTTCAAAACAAAAGTTTAAATACTTGTACAGAGAGGCTCGCATCGGGGACCCACCAGACAGAACATACAAGGATGCATCGGGGACCCACAAGCTAGAGCATGCCAGAGAGGCTGACTTAAGGGCCCCAGCAATAAGACATACACGGCTGCTACGGTGAAAACAGCGGACATGGCCAAAAAAAGTCCATCATACACACGTTGCACTTACAGAGAAGCTGACATGTCGGACCCAGCAGACCCAAGCATAACCCATGAAATTAGCCTATCAGCCCCAAGCATAGTCCAATACCTTCTAATTCATCCTTTTCGTGGTCTTGTGGCTACCGACCGTAGCCCATTCATTTTAGGAGTGAGCCCTGGAATATAAGCCATGACGAATAGGGCATCTGCCCCGAGTTAGCCCAAAATCTTTCTAATTCGACCTTTCTGAGCATTTTTTGTACTCTGAGGGTGATATCTGGGACCTGAAAAAACAGTCCAACATACACATGTTTCTTTCAAATAGAGGCTGTCAGCTGGGACATAGCATAGACATGTTTCCTTCACAGAGGTGGTTGACATCTAGGACCCAACAAGTTCCCAAGGTCAAAACAACGGACATGGCCAAAAAAATGTCCATCATATGCATGTTTCATTTATAGAGAGGCTGATATGTGGGACCCAGCAGTGCGACCTTATACAGATGCTGCATCGAGCAACGTAGCCAGTTCAAAACAGGGAGGCGCGAGCGAGAAATAATTCAGCATGTACACATTTCTTTTTATGAGAGGCTAAAATGGGGACCCAGCAGCGTGAGAAAACGATAGATTCGTCGAGCAACACTATCTAGTTTGGAACAGGGTAGCGCTAGAGAAGAAAAAAATCCATCATACCCACGATTCTTCTAATGTGAGGCGGACATAAGGGACCCACCAACCTGAATAAACGACTGATACAGCGAGCAAAGCTATCAAGTTCAGAACACGAAGGGGCGACAGAAGGTAAAAAATCCATCATACACACATTTCTTCTAATGAGAGGATGACATGTGAGGCTCAGGAGGTTGGTTAAATGGTAGATGCGTCGAGCAGCGCTATCAACTCAGAATGGGGTAGCGCGAGCCAAGGAAAAAAACCATCATACACACGTTTCTTCTAATAAGAGGATGACATGTGGGGCTCAGGAGGTTGGTTAAATGGTAGATGCGTCGAGCAGCGCTATCAACTCGGAACGGGATAGCACCAATGAAGGAAAAAATTCCATCATACACACGTTTCTTCTAATGAGAGGATGACATGTGGGTCCTAGGAGGTTGATTAGACGGTAGATGCATCGAGCAATGCTATCAACTTTGGAATAGGATAGCACGAGCGAAGGAAAAAATTCCATCTTACACACAATCCTTCTAATGAGAGGCTAACATGTGGGACCTAGCAGCCTGATTAAACGGCACACGCCTCGAGCTACGTTATCGAGTTCAAATCAGGAAGGCATGACCGAAAAGTATGGTCCGCTAGAGACACTGACGTCCGGGACCCACACGCCTCAAAAGACTTCAGCGAGTCAACATCACGCGAGGAAACGGAAATCTTGCTTCTGCCACGTACCGGTCGAGCTTCCTCCATGTTTTTAGTCGATCCGTCGTAGTAGAGGGCCGCGAAACTAGGAAAAAAAATTCCATCGGCCACAGCTGAGCTAAGAATTTTGTCATGGAAGACGCGTCTTCTACGACGACCGTCGGGCCAATTCATTGTGGAAGGAAACTTTTCTTGTAGTGATATTATTTGCAATCATAAATGTAACTTAATATAGGATTTTATGACTCCTGGTCATTTCTCGCACTTAGGTCCATCATGCTTCTCTGTAATTCGTAGGTATGTCTTGTTCAAAAAGATGACAAGTGAATCAATAATATATTTCCACGAACTTGCAGAGTATTGATGACCCACAAGTATAGGGGATCGCAACAGTCTTCGAGGGAAGTAAAACCCAATTTATTGATTCGACACAAGGGGAGTCAAAGAATATTTATAAGCCTTAACAACTGAGTTATCAATTCAGCTGCACCTGGAAACAATCTTGCTTGCAGTAGTTTATTAGTAGCAACAGTTTTATAATAGGAATACCAAAGTAAAAGCAGTAGTAAAAGTAAAGACAATAGTAACAATTGCAGTAAACAGTAGGATTAAAGCGCGGTAGGCATAGGGATGGATGGACGGGTGTTGCATGGACAAGACAACTCATGTAGCAATCAAGATATATGGCATTTGCAGATAAATAAGATAAATCATCCAAGTAGTAAATAATCAGAGGCATGTGTTCCATATATAGTCATACGTGCTGGTAATGAGAACTTGCACAACATCTTTTGTCCTGCCAGCCCGTTTGCAGCGGGGCCTCAAGGGAACTACTGGAAATTAAGGTGCTCCTTTTAATAGAGCACCGGAGAAAAGCATTAACACTCCGTGAACACATGTAATCCTCACACTAAAGGCATCCCCTCCGGTTATCCCGATTATTGTCACTTCGGGGCCTTCGGTTCCGGACAATAATATGTGTACACAACTTGCATGTAAGATCATAAACAATACTATCATAATGAATCAATAACATGTTCAGATCTAAAATCATGGCAGTCAGGCCCTAGTGACAAGCATTAAGCATAACAAGTTGCAACAACATCAAAAAGCACTAATAATAGATACTAGACACCATGCCCTAACAATCTGATGCCATTACATGAACGATCTCATCCAATCCATACCATCCCCATATCCTACACCCCCTCTCTGCGCGGCCAGGCCTGGCCCGCATGGCCAGGGGGTGTGGGACCCTCGTGGCCCTCCTCCGTCTCGTCTTCTGGTTCCGTGAGTCTTCTGGTGAAATAGGATTTTTGGCATATTTTTCGGGATTTTTCCTGATAGAGTATTTTCTGCACAAAAACTAGACACCAAGGTAATTCCTAGTTCATATTCAGCAACACTTGACCGATTTTGTAGTATTCCAAAGTGACTACTTCAGCTATACAGACACTGAATCTCAATAGCAGTACAGAGAGAACCCATTCATGTTTCATCTCTAAAAACCTTGTCACACGATCAGTTTGCCCTTTTCTCCAAACACACTCGATCATTGGAGCAATCATAACTGACGATAAAGTATGCTTTTGTGCGCATACCTCCTCTTCACATTAATACCAGTGTGACCCCCATATGTATGCATCCCAAAATGCCCAAGCCTCATCTAGATTGTGACAAAGCCAAGTTTAAAAAGGAAAGCCGGACCATCTACTACACTTGATCTAAACAAGTACCAGTACATCAGTATTAGTTCTAGAAAATACCTTAGTAATAGTAACGACATAACACTTGAAAGATTGAGTAGCATTTGAAGCTTGAGCAGTACAGAATAAGACACAAAAAATCTACAGATTCCTAGTTCATATTCAGCACCACTTGACAGATTAAGCAGCATTTCAAAGTGACCGATTCAGTAGTACAGACAATGGCCAAAAGAAATGATAGATTCAACAGCATTTCAAAGTGACTGATTCAGCAGTACAGACAATGGCCAAAAGAAATGACAGATTCAACAATGCAGATATTAAAATTCAATAGTTGTAGCAAGGCCATGACTCATAAGGAAAGAGAGTCCATATTCAGCACTCGATCAGTCGTTATGAACAAGTACCAGTACATATGTATACTACAAAATAGATTAGCAGTAGAAACTTAAGACCTCCATACAAAATACTCGGCATAACGCAATAGCGTGTCAAGTGCTGGCCGGGTAGCACTTTCTTTCCTGCCTGTTACGCTTTCCTTGTCACACCATCGCATGTGGGCCCACTATGTCAGCAGCGTATATTGGAAATAGGTATACATTGTCGCAAACTTGTTCCACCTCTTCCCATACAAATTGAATCTGTCACCAACATGAAGTAGTAATTAATTAGTACGACGTTACATATCTTAACATTGGGATCATCACAAATAATATTTAGATGTTTTATCTTACGTTTGAAAATTGTTGATGCCATACTCCTAATCCACAGGGAATTCCGATGAACGGTTCAGAAGCTTCTAGGTAACACCACGGCTGCGACAGGTACGACCTAAGCCCTTCCAGGGCGACTTCGGCCAACGATGGACTGCTCGTCAGCTCAGATGTCGCCACCATTTCGACCACATGGAGATCATGCCACAGAGACAACGACCAAAGATTCACCTTGTACCGCGGCGATTCGCACGCCCCTGAACCGATGAACCTAGGGGATATGACGATGTCCATGGTGTGGCCATCAATTTGGGCGACTAACATGGTGCCCTCTTCCCCGATGTCGGTGATATCCGCTCTCCGCGATCCCCCTGTGGGCACCGGCTTAGATGGCTCCCAGTGTTTGTGGCTATAGGGCATTATGGGCGCAGTCCTCGAGTGGGCAACTCTGAGGTGGCGAACGAGCTCTACCATAGGTTTTAGCTCTACCGACGAGGTGATGAACTCGCATCCAGGCTCTGTGCAGACTTGCTAGCCATGAAAGCACCAGATTATGTGGTTGTAGACGTTGTTGTAGGGGACGAATGTCCCGCAGTGGTCGTTGGGGCATCTGCCACCTTTTCCGCCCGCGACTTGGCGGTACATCTCCTTGGAGCATGCGGCCAGCCGGGCGGCCCTAGTAGTGTCCATACGCATAGTGATTTCATTGAAAACGTCATCACCGACCTTGCTCCAGACGTCGTGTAGTGGGTTGTGCGTTGATTGTGACATCGGGATGGATTGGGGGGAAAGGTCAGACCAGAGTATGACTATCGGGGAACTTTTGGAGAGGGCTGGCATGCGGCCTACAAGATCTGATGCAGCGGGCGAGATGGCGAGGAAAATGTGTGAAGCATGCACTAGAGACGATCCCAAATGCGGGGCCATGCGGCGTTGGTGAGTGAGGATAAAAACAACCAAGATGGGGAAGATGGGATCGCTCTTTGAACGAGTTTTTTTTGCAAGGCCTCTGGAGCTGCATCCAGGACGCTGATTAGCTTGGCTTGCACGCTGCAGTGCACTAAATTAACCATCTGAAATCCTGGCGCATTTTATATCTAGGCCAGCACGCTGCCGTGCCCTAAATTAACCATGTCACAACCTGGGCCAGCTAGGCCGGCACACTGCCGTGTACGGCGACTAGAGTTACTACTACTGTCATGTTTGACCAGATGATGTTTGTTTAGTTTGCTAAAAAGGATTATACTGTGTAGGGCTGGACTATCGAACAGCTCGAGCCGTTAAGGCTCGGCTCGTTAAGGCTCATGCTCATTAAGGCTTAGATCATTAAACTCGTTAAGGATAACGAGCAAAAATTAAAGCTCATCTCAGTTCATTAGATGTTAATGAGCGCTCACGAGCTGCTCGTTATGAAAATGTATCAGCCTCAGACAGAGGCATACCGATAATTAAAAACGACAGTCGGTAGTGTTCGATTAGTGCCGCGGTCAGCAGATCCAGATCGAGAAGATGGAGATGGGGTATGCAGTGGGAGATGACGAGTTTACGAGACACATGAGAAATATTCTGAATCGATCGGGAGAGTCTAGGGTAAGGTTTTTGGTCGGTCGCTCTCGCTCCTGGATTGATCAGTCTTACTCATTGGGCTAGATGTTTGCCTTAGATGGGCTGCTAAATTAGACATGTATCAACATAAGTGGGCCTTACCTTGGTTGTTACCGAGCTTAACGAGTAGCTCACGAACATCGTTAACTCGATCATTTAGCTCGTTAAGGATATCGAGCAAAAACAGCAGCTCAGCTCAGATCGTTAAGCAAACGAGTTGATTTTGAACGAGCCGAGCAAACGAGTGCTCATTAAACTCCTCGAGTTTTGAGTTTTATGTCCAACCCTAATACTTTGGAACAGGAGGTAGTACAATACTAGCAGTAGTACACTAGATGTTTGTTTTGTAGTTTTGCTGCAAACATAGTACAGTATAATAAATACCTCCACATTGGAGCCTAGCACGATTAAATACCACGGTGTTCCAACATGATGCATGATAACGAAAGGTGTTCAAGCACCTCTTTAAAGAATAGTTATAATTAGTAGCAAACAGTCACTACATTAATACACCTACGATATAGTAAATTGTCCATCAAATGATGGGTGATAACCTGCACATCTGATCACCTTCTCGCAGTTATCATGATCAAATACTATAACCTTAAAGGAAGTGGTGGCAAGCTTCTTGAATACCAGAAAGTATCCTACCTTCAAGTCATGTGCTTTGACAAAATCTAGCCATCCTTCATCAAGGATTACCTTGCCATCTTGCTTCTTCAGCTCGACGTCCCAGCTGCAGGCTTTGCATATCTTCAGCTTGATGGCCTCTAGATACTCACCGCCAAACATTGGAAAAAAGGAGTTTGGTATGCTCCACACGTCTAACCCTCCCGGTATTAATAACGTCTTGTAGAACCCATCACAGGTGTTCTCCACGTGGGTGTTCCTGGCAAGCCCCTCCATCCAGACTGCACAGGGCTCTCTTGTCTTCTCCGATGATGAGTCTATCCAAGCTCTTCTTGCTCGAACACTGCAAAAAAATCCTATGGACAGATAATGTATCTACCAGCTATCAATAATTCTGAAATAGTACTGTATTAGCTAATAGAGTATAATACAAGATCAGCTAAGAAAGTAAAATGGAGCAATTTTCTTATCGAAGTACACAAATTAAAGTCTTAACTCTAGCTAGCATGAATGCCGGTTATATTAGTACTACTTCCAAGGTCTAGGCATCACATTAGTGTAGTTTTTTATCGATCAGTATAGATACCAAACACCCAGGAACAAACGAACGAACGAACATGATGAGCTCTATCTGCTGCCGATGCTAGAGATCATACATATACTCGAAATTTTGGCAAAAATCAGGGTAGGGCCGCAGCCGCCCTAACTTGCCCAAATTAAAGGGACCTCCGCCCCTAAGACAAATCTAAAGCAAAACATACCGAGTGGCCTCCCAAATCATCATCAGTCGTGGATCAATCAATACAAAATTTGAACTTATTATTATAGTTCACCGTAGATCTAGCCCGGAACTAGCTTGCTTGTGTAAAACTGAACTATAGTATATAGACAGGTTAAATGCACTAGATGAGAACTATACTCAACACCAACCCAATGTTAACCAAGCGCTAATAAAAGCTTGACCGCATCTCATCATCAAGATCAAGGGTTCCGGGGATTATGTACATACCGCACTGCCACCGCGATGTCTGAGGGATGCGACGGCTCTATAGATGAGGTTGAAGGGCCTGCCGCCCGTAGCCGACCCGCCTAAGAAGAGTAAGTTGCGGCGGTGGTGGTCGTCAATGGAGGGAAGTGCAATGGCGATTAAGGAGTGCTATGTGAGAGAGGGCTGGGGCGGGGGCTAGTGAGGGAATAAATGCGGCGAGGTTACATGAATGTTGTGGACAAAACAAACCTTGCCACCAATACAGTATTACTAATCGTCATGCAAAAATTAATTGCCTAGAAAATTGGGCATGGCAGCTTGAGTGCTTGAAAAGGGAAACATCAAACACAGTACTATGAAAGTATATTATTACGTACATGGTGCCTAGTACAAGCAATAGTGGAAATGATGTTGCAAGTACTGATACTACAATACAATATGAAAGTACTAATTACATAGTACTGTACAATACATGGTGACAAGTACTAGCTACAAAAATGATGTTGCGAGTGCTCATAATCAGCTTTTCGGTATTTTAGTCAAACTTCACATAGTTCTAACGAGGTAGGGTTGGCATGAACCACATTGCTGCCTCAAACATTTGCTCTCTATGTTCCGCTCCAGTGTAGTTAAGTGATGAACCTATGGCAGCTCCCCCATTGACGTGCATGCGGCTCCAATCTGGAACTGGCTGTGGGCGATGTTGGCAGCGCACGTGTGTAGCAAACACACAGTCTCCTCTGAACATTGACAGAGCTTCGTCAACATCGGCAGCACCAGGTTTGGAGTTTGTAGGGGGATCGAGGATGAATGGATGGTTTATTCCCACAAACATTGACCTCCCTTCAAGATTATCCCTTCTGATCTAGTCTGGTGCTACTGGGTCATCCAAATTAAGGGCCCTCTCGAAACGTGGCAGCAAAGCGAGGGATAAGTGAGCAGTTCACTACCCATGTATGACACAGGATTACCGTGGCTACTGGTTCGTGCACCCCTGGTGTGAATCCACAAGATATTCCAGCCAAACTCTACCAAGTACCAGCTGCGTAATGCAATATCTCTAGCCTCGGCATCGTCACCGGCTTGGACGTTTGCCGGCTCTTCAATTACTGGAGCCTGTATGACACGCGGTGTCCACACCCGGATTTTTAATCCCAGATGCCCGTTATGCCATACCTCGCAATCCTAGGATTACCATTTTTGCGAGACATAACGGATTGGATATCACAGTACATCATCCATTACAAACCATACATAAGGTCTTACACAAATAAGGATCTCATGATCCAGTCTTAATACAACCAACAGCGGAAATATGAGATAAGTGTAGCGGTGGGGTCCATCTTCAGGGGCACAGGCAATGCTGACGAAGGCAGATAGTCCTAGTTGTCGTAGCCGTCCTGCTGTCCTCCTTCAGGGTAGTCCTCCTTATAGTCTGGCCATGAGAATAGCCAGGGACAAAAGCCATGAGTACTCTTTAAGTACTCACAAACTACCACTAACAAGTAGCACAGTTCTAAGTTAAAGAGCTAAATCTAAGTTTAACTATAAAGTTAATTTGAAACCTAAGATGAGTTCAGAAGCAAAGAAAGATAAAATAAAGTTCTAGAATCGCTTAAGTGGGGAAACTATTGTCATAGACACAACTCTGTTGTGGTCAAGTCAAAGTTCATCATTTCATAAGTCCTTTTGGAAAAACATCTGACAACGAAACAGTATGGCCATTCCAACTGTCCATAACAGCGAACGCGGCTATTCGAATAGTTTGACACTCTGCAGAGGTGGTACACTTTCACCACAAGATTTGATACATCTGTCAGGGACAACCCTGAATTATCATACTTAGTATGCAGATAATCAAACATAACCTTTCCTTTACACACTCTAGTATAAGCACCTCTCCTATGAGCATGGCCTCCCAACCATGACCATCTGTCATCTTGGGCATTGCATACGTGGACAACATTGAGAGGTAGCCTCAGCTCAAACCTCTCCCGCGAGGGAGCTAATACTAATGCATATAAACTTCCGGCCAATCCTTACCCAATTCAGGTATTGTGGTTGTACGGTAAATTTGGAATGGTATCGCATCCGAATCCAACCATCAGTTTTATAAAAGGGTTAAGGCTCATGCCTCAACATTTTCATCATCATATACCATTTGTGTTTCTCAACACATGTCAAAACCTCTCAATAGAATGACTCATCATTCTAAGGTTTTCATAATTCATTTTCACCAAGTGTTCCCATCTAAAGTGACTCAAGTTTTGATCTAGCTTTAATCTACTAAGTTAAGACTATTCACTAAGGTGGAAAAGATGGGATCAATCTCATGCCATAGAATGACATGTAAACAGGTTCCATATAGGTCAAGTTTTATACTCTTTATGCTACCTTCTAAACAAATAAAGAACTTTATGTAAAGTAAAGGAAGTAAAGCTTGGAAATAATACTTGGGGTAGGTAAATGGTCAAAGTGGTATAATCAAAGCATGCCTAATGCATTTTCTTAGATTATCTTGCTTGCAAGGGTTAGCTTGCGTTGTTAATGGTGGCTTGCCTTAGTTAGTGCAGTGGTTGAAGTTTTCTTCTTCTTCTTAATTGAACTCCTCTTCCTCGTAGAATTGGTCGGTACTATCGTCTATAAATACATACGGAGTACACAATCACCAAACTATACTTAACTAGTCCAATCAGCACTCTAAGTCATATAGTTGATGATCTATTATCATCACAAGCATCACAAGTTTAATTCAAAAGTTCCATCCTTTTTATTTTAGAAAAGTAATTTCTACTCATTGAAAAATTAACTAAGATTTAATATTAACCACTTTAAATATGGGATCATGTGGACACATGTCATCACCACATATTCTAACATGTGGGAATGTGATTTAAGGGTTGGATCATACTTACTTTGGTTTAAGTTCATTATTTAATGATTTAAAGTGACTAGAAATGCCTATATCGCATTATTTTGGTACTAGTCCAAAGTCACTGCATGTAAACCTTAATATTATTACATATTCAGATAGATATAGTGAAATGTGATTTTTGAGAGTTGGAATCAACTCAAAAGCTATCTTGGTTGATTTTATAAAAATGTTGCAAGATGCAAATGCTTCTGTCTTATTATTTTTACTAGGAGATATCTCTAACTCTAATTGACTGAAATCCAACGGGCTTGGGTAGATCGTTTCAGTAGCTTTCTAGCAAAATTGGAATCACACCATTTGGATTTGTAAAACTCTTTGAATTGAATTTCAAACTCAGAGACATAACTAGGTTTAAACTAAAAAGAAAAACCCTAATTCAAACTAACTAGGTTGCGCGGGAAAGCTTAACGGGCCGGCCCAGTGTCACTCCGCAGCGCGGGGCTCAGCTGACAGGGGGTCCACCAGTCAGCGGCTCATAACGTGCGAAGCGGTACGGGGCAATGTGGGGCGTTGGATTAGAGTGGGGATCAATGGCTGGGGATCGTCGTCGACGACGGACCTTTTGCCGGCGAGCTCTAACCCTAGCGGCTCGGTGGGGGTGCATAGGGGGCGTACCAGGGCTCCAGCAACGATGGTGAGGTGGGCAAATAGACTGGTGGTCGACGGCGAGCTCAGGGACGGTCGAGGCAGCTCCAGGGGTGGTCGCAATCAGCGGCGCCCTTTTCCTCCAGAGGCGGCCTACTCCGGTGCAATTCCGGCGAACGACTGCTCCCCTTGCTCCGGCTAGAGGTGTGGGACGATCAGTGAGGTGAGGGGAGTTGAGTGGTGTGCTGCAAATGGCTGGGGGTGGCCTCTATTTATAGCATGACGACGCGACCGAGAGGCATGGGCAGGCGGCTCCGGCGAGGGCTGCACAGCATGCTAGCAGTGTGGCGCGCGGTAGGGGGTGGTTGCTGGTCTCCTGGCGGTGCGCTACGAAGTGAATGCGGGCCTAGGGCGGTGGTATGCGGTCGGGGGCAGCTGGCGCTCTGAGCGGCAGAGGCGGTGGTGTCCACGGCGAGCGGTGGTTGTGGTGTGTTGGGCGGCGAACGGGCATGTCCAGCGTGCTCCCTGGGTCGTGGCGGAGCTGTGGGCGCGGGCTGCGGTGGAGCGGCGGCTTGTGCACACGTGTTGGGCGCGGCGCTCTGGTGCGTGCTCGGCATGGCGCAGTCGCACTGGGCGCGGCGGTTCCTCGATGGTCCATGCTCTGGCCTGGCTCGGGGAGGGGACAGAGGGTGGCGGTGAGGTGTTGTCTAGCTGCTAGACATGATGAGAGATGGGGAGGTGGTCTGCTGGGGTGATGGCATGGTCGGCCGGCGAGTTGGTGCTCGGCTTGGCATGGCCATGCCACTAGGGGGTAGGGGATGGGGTTTAAATGGCATGGTTAGATCATTTGGGGACAGAGGGAGAGTTTTGAGGAAAATTGGGTGCAAAACCCTGTTGTAAATAGTGAACTATGTTTAGAGTTTAATTCTGCCTGCCAAGTGTTTGATGAAATGGCCGCATGAAATTTCTTTTTGAATTTTGAAAAGATTTTTGGTGGGTGTGTTAGTACTAAGCTTGAGACTATGTGGGTTCTTGGGTTTTGAATTTTGAGCTTATTTGAGTGGTTTTTGAAATTGTGGGATCTTCCCCTATGAAATAGATTCAATTTTAAACTGTCATTTAAAATTAGTATTCGAATGTTTTTGGCAGATCACAAAGTGGACCTTGGTACCTCATTATGTTTACTAGCAAGGGGTCCAAAGATCCACAATTGTTTCTGTTAGGTTTTGAGTACTAGGAATAGCCAAAGTAGGCATGATAGTTAATTTGGCAAAAATGACCATTCACTTCTTTTATTCATTTTGATTTGTTTTTCTTTGGGAAAAGTTTGGGGATGATCTAGATGATGTTTACTTCACCTAAGAATCATTTTACAAGCAATGGATCACTTAATCAAGGCAATTCAAATAAACTCCTATTTTAAATGCACACACATATGAATGCTTTAATAATTTTAATTGGAAAAGTTTTTGTCAACCCTAATTTTGATGATTTGGATCTTAATAACCTTGGATTAAAGTTTTGGGATGTTACAAACCTTCCTCCCTTAAATAAATATTGTCCCGAGATTTACAAAGAACACTAGGAACTAAAGAGATCTGGGAACTCTGTCCTAATGTAATCCTCTCGCTCCCAAGTGGCTTCTTCTTCGGTATGGTTGCTCCACTGAATCTTGAGGAATTTGATACTCTTGGTCCTGGTGGTTCTGTAAGCTTCTTCCAAGATACGGATGGGCACTTCACGATATGTCAAGTCATTGTTGATTTCCACAACTCTATGATCAATGTTCTTCAAAACTTCAGTCTTCTCTGGCACTTCTAGGCATTTGCTAAGTAACGAGATATGGAACACATTGTAGATGGCTGACATCTCTTCAGGCAGTTCCAGTTGATACGATACTTCTCCTCGACGGTTCAGAATTTTGAAGGGCCCGATATATCTAGGGGCTAACTTTCCTTTCAGACTAAAGCGTTGGGTTCCTTTCAATGGTGAAACCTTGAGATAGACAAAATCTCCGACATTGAAAGTCAGGTCTCTCCTTCTTTTGTCAGCATAACTCTTCTGTCTGGATTGGGCGGTCTTGAGGTGCTCACGGACTTTGTGAACCTTCTCTTCTGCTTCTCGGAGAATGTCGGGTCCAAAGATCTGACTCTCTCCTACTTGCGACCAATTCAAAGGGGTACGACACTTTCTTCCATATAGGAACTCAAATGGTGCCATCTGCAAACTCGCCTGATAACTGTTATTATATGAGAATTCTGCGAAAGGCAGGTAGTCTTCCCATTTTGATCCGTATTCTAACACACAAGCTCTTAACAAGCTCTCAGTCTGTCCATCAGTTTGCGGGTGATAAGCGGTGCTGAAGTTCAACTTGGTTCCCAATCCTTCCTGAACTTTCTACCAAAATCTCGAGGTAAATTGGGTTCCCCGATCGGATACTATGGTCTTGCGGGTTCCATGTAGACTAACAATCCTAGCAATATACAGTTCTGCTAGCTTCGAGCTCTGGTAGGTAGTCTTGACAGTCTATCAACGATGACCTAGATTAAGTCATTTCCTCTACTCGAAGTAGGCAAACCGGTGATAAAGTCCATTCCGACGGAACCCCATTTCCATTCCGGAATCTGCAAGGGTTGCAATAGTCCCGCAGGTCTCTGATGATGTGCTTTCACTCTTTGACAGATGTCACACTTGGCGATGTAGCTACCGATTTCTCTCTTCATCTTGTGCCACCAAAATTTCCCTTTCAAATCTTGATACATCTTCGTTCCTCCAGGGTGGATAGAATAGAGAGTATCATGAGCTTCCCTCATGATAACTTGCTTTAGCTCCGAATCTGCTGGCACACAGATCTGTCCTTTGTACCATAGAACTCCTTCTTCGTCTTTAGTGAATCCAGGTACCTTTCCTGTACCAATACGACGTTTGATTCCGTCGATACTTTCATTTCCCTTCAGGGCTTCCTTGATTTGGCTAATCAAAGTGGGTTGAAGTTCAATGCTAGCTAAGAATCCTTTGCTAACTAACTCAGGTCTGAACTTCTCCAACTCCTCATACAAGCTTGGCTGCTTTTCTTTGATCATGGTGTTTAGCCTACACGGCAATCTGCTAAGAGCATCCGCTACCACATTGGCTTTGCCGGGGTGATAGTGAATGTCAAGGTCATAATCCTTTATTAACTCTATCCATCTCCTTTGCTTCATATTCAGCTCCTTTTGAGTGAAAATATACTTCAAGCTCTTGTGATCTGAGTAAATCTCACAACAATTACCCATCAGATAATGACGCCATGTCTTCAATGCCAGCACTATGGCTGCTAGTTCAAGATCATGGGTCGGATAATTCTGCTCATGCTGCTTCAGTTGTCGAGATAGATACGCGATGGATTTTCCTTCTTGCATCAATACACATCTGAGACCAATCTTGGATGCATCACAGTACACGTCAAACGGCTTCTTGATGTCTGGCATGATCAATATTGGGGCTGAAATCAATCTCCTCTTCAGCTCCTGGAAACTGGCTTCACATTTGTCTGTCCATTCGAACTTCTTGTCCTTCTTCAGCAATTGGGTCATGGGGCTGGTGATGCTCGAGAATCCTTCTACACTCATTGGAATAGTGACCCTTTACTCCACACTCGAAACAAGTGATCTGGGACTTGTCCTTGACTGTGACAGGCACAGCATTGCTGCCAGTTCTGGGTGCAGTGTTGTTGTTGTTGTTGTTGCCCTTGGGAGTGATGTCTATGCACTTCTATTCTTGTAGACAGTTGTTGGGCCTCCAAGTGCAGAGGTTTGTAGAACAACAACAAGTTTTCCCTTAAGTCGATCACCCAAGGTTTATCAAACTCAGGGAGGAAGTGGTCAAAGGTATTCCCTCTCAAGCAACCCTGCAATCAAGATACAAGAAATCTCTTGTGTCCCCAACACACCCAATACACTTGTCAGGTGTATAGGTGCACTAGTTCGGCGAAGAGATAGGGAAATACAAGTGGTATGGATAATTATAAGTGGTAACGATGATAGAAAATAGCCTGATGGCGTGGAAGAGACTAAAGGCAAACTGAAATAAAGATGGAAGCAAGCAAACATGTAACAGATCTAGTTGCAAACGGTGTATCAATGCTTAGAAAAAAGGCCTAGGGATCATACTTTCGCTAGTGAACAGTCTCATATAAATATATTCTTCTTTATGATACTACTCTTAACTACTCTCCGGTTGAAAACTCTAATCGATGGTAGGGCTATAACAACACACCTCAAAGTACATCTTTCCCATCTAGAAAACCCCACACTATCACCTTGAGTACTAGATGAGTCCAACAAATACCACAATTTCATAAAGACATCCAACTCGAAATATAACTCATAACAAGTATTTGTAACCTCTAGCCTAAGTGCCACCATGGTGTGCACGCTGTCACTTTCAAACACATGGGGAGAGCAGAGATCTATTAAAGCACTTGAGTAGCAAAGCAGATCTATAGATTACAAGCTCATGATCACAATATGATCACGCATAGAGAGAGAGATAAACACATAGCTACCGGTAAAACCCTTAGCCTCGAGAGAGAACTACTCCCTCCTCATCATGGGAATCAGCAATGGTGATGGAGATGGTGGTGGAGATCGATGGAGATGCCTCCGGGGGCACTTCCCCGCCCCGGAAGGGTGCCGGAACAGAGACTTTCTGTCCCCCAAATCTCCCCTTCGGTGGCGGCGGCGCTGCGAAACTTTTCGTGGCTGGAGGCTTGATGTTTTAGGGT
The DNA here is from genome assembly GCA_910589775.1 of Avena eriantha. Classification (NCBI taxonomy): domain Eukaryota; kingdom Viridiplantae; phylum Streptophyta; class Magnoliopsida; order Poales; family Poaceae; genus Avena; species Avena eriantha. The sequence goes on along the minus strand of OU342740.1, from coordinate 272,444,358 downwards.
TTTGGTATTGGGAGGCTCTTATAGGCGAAGGAGGCAAGGTTGGTGGAGCTCCAGGGGGCCCACACCACCTGGTGGCGCGGCCAGGGCTAGCCCGCGCCACCATATGGTGTGGCCAGGCCCTGGTGTTGGGTCCGCAGCATTGAAAACAAAAAATTTCCTACGATGAGAACTATACGCCAAGATCTATCTACTAGATAAAGAGCAACGGGTGGACACACATCCATGGAGAACTTACCCTTGAAGACAACGAGTTTTGCTAACGAGTAGGAACTCGTGGTTGATGTAGTCGTACGCTTGCCGATCTCAACATCGTGTGGAAGTCCGAGCGCCGCAAATCAGCAGTGCATCCGTCCTCGCACACACGTTCAAGCCACCGGACAACCTCCACCTCCTCGCTCCAGCGAATCAGCAGAAGCAGCAACTCCTTCCACACGCAAGGCCACCGGGAACATGTATCTCGCTAATCCGAGACCATGGGGGAATATCTAGAGGGGGAGAGAGATCCTTCACGAGGAGGTGTGAGGATGAAGGAGGGAATGGGTGGCCTTTTATAGGAGGAGGGGGGTGCCCCCTTTCTCCATGGCCGGCGCATGGGGGGTGACCCCTCACCTCCCCCATTCATGTGGTGGTAACCCCTCCACATTAAAATGCCTCTTCACATTCCCTTTTAAAGTCTCCACTTTAAATGCATTAAATTTCTCCAAATTTAATGCTCTCTCATTTAATAAAACTATTTTATTTATTTTATTCAGAATTTTGTTAATTACTTTAATTAACAAACATTCACATAAAACCCCTTGCAACATTTTAATATTACATGCAGAACCACTTTCTGCAATTTCACCCGAAACAATTCCGGTTTCTATCGAAACAATTCCTGTTTCTATCGAAACATTTCCTGCGCTTTGCAAACCTTTTGTCTGGAACATATGTGCTCCTAAATGGTGTCCGGCAACCCTTAAGTGTGTCACCCTATGGTTCGCGAATAATGCAGACATGATTGAGACTCCTCTCAGATCAATAATCAGAAGCGGGACCTGGAGATCCATACTGACTCCTGCACATTCAACGATGACTTCTGTGATCGTGAGAACCTTTAATGTCAGCAATTTAATCCCTTTGTCTCATGATATAATACATGTCCGAGATTCAATCATCGGTATCCAAATACCTAGTTTGATCTCGTTACCGACATGCACTCTTTTCTCGTTCCCGTGATATAACATTCTAGTGATCACACCACTTGCTTGCAAGCTATCTTAATGTGATATCACCGAGAGGGTCCAGAGTATATCTATCCGTCATTTGGATTGCAAATTCCACTCTTGATCCATGAGCCTCAACATAACACCTTCGTAGTACTGAACCCATCTTTATAGTCACCCTGTTACGGTGTGACGTTTGATGTTATCAAGATACTCTTCCGGTGTTAGCAATTAACATGATCTCATGGTCTAAGAACTAAGACTACTTTGTATGATGTTATAGCAATATAAACATAATGACTTGATCATAATGCTATACCTCGGATGAATGTTCATCACATCATTTCACAAATGCTGTGACCTTGTTATTAACAACATCCAATGTCCATGATCAGGAAACTTTGATCATCTTGTTAATCAACAAGCTAGTCTATAAGAGAGGCATAACTAGGAACCCTCTTTGTTTATTAAACACACATGTATTGATGTTTCCTATCAATACAATTATAGCATGCAAAATAAACATCTATCATATACAAGAAATATATAATAACAACTTTATTATTGCCTCTCAGGGCATATTTCCTTCAGTCTCCCACTTGCACTAGAGACAGTAATCTAGTTTACATAGTGATAAATCTAACACCCATGGAGTTCTGGTGTTGATCGTGTTTTTCCCTAGGGAGTACTTTAGTCAACGGATCTGCTACATTTAGGTCTGTGTGCACTTTACAAATCTTTATATCTCTATCCTTGACATGCTCACGGATGGAGTGAAACCGGCGCTTAATATGTTTGGAATTCTTGTGAGACCTTGGTTCCTTTGCGTTGGCTATGGCTCCATTGTTGTCACAATAGATCACCATCGGGTCCAATGCACTGGGAACCACACCCAGTTCTGTAATGAACTCTTTCATCCAAACTGCCTCCTGCGCCGCTTCTGAAGCAGCAACATATTCCGCCTCCGTTGTTGATCCAGCCACCACAGGTTGTTTGGAACTCCTCCAACTAACTGCTGCTCTTTTCAAGAGAAATACGTATCCGGATTGAGACTTAGAGTCATCCGGATCGGTGTCAAAGCTAGCATCGACATAACACTTAGCGACTAGCTCTTCTTCACCTCCGTATATAAGAAACATATCCTTAGTTCTTCTCAAGTACTTGAGGATGTTCTTTACCGCTATCCAGTGTTCCGAACCTGGATCAGATTGGTACCTACTAGTCAAACTAATAGCATGTGCCACATCCGGTCTTGTACATAGCATGGCATACATAATAGAGCCTATGGCCGAGGCATAGGGGATCTTGTCCATCATCTCTCTTTCTTCCGCCGTAGCCGGACTTTGAGTCTTACTCAATGTCTTGCCTTGCAACATAGGTAAGAACCCCTTCTTACTTTCGTCCATATTAAACTTCTTTAATATCTTATCAAGGTATGTACTCTGCGATAGCCCAATTAGGCGTCTTGATCTATCTCTATAGATTTTAATGCCTAATATATATGAAGCTTCACCAAGGTCCTTCATCGAAAATTTGATGTTTAGATAACTTTTAACACTGTTTAAAAGATCTATATCATTTCCAATCAATAATATGTCATCCACATATAATATCAGAAATGCCACATTGCTCCCACTCACTTTCTTGTAAATACAAGCCACTCCATAAGTTTGGACAAATCCAAACTCTTTGATCACCTCATCAAAGCGGAGATTCCAACTCGGGGATGCTTGCTTCAGTCCATAGATGGATCGCTGAAGTTTGCACACCTTATTAGCATCCTTAGGATCGACAAAACCCTTTGGTTGTATCATATACAACTCTTCTTCAATATTACCATTGAGGAACGCAGTTTTGACATCCATCTGCCATATTTCATAATCGAAATATGCAGCAATTGCTAACATAATCCTAACCGACTTAAGCATCGCTACGGGAGAGAATGTCTCATCGTAGTCAACTCCTTGAATTTGTCGAAACCCCTTTGTGACAAGTCAAGCCTTATAGATGGTTACATTACCATCAGCATCAGTTTTTCTTTTGAACATCCATTTATTCTCAACGGCCTTTCGATCGTGAGGTAAGTCCACCAAGTTCCAAACCTGGTTTTCGTACATGGATTCCATCTCGGATTTCATGGCTTCTAGACATTTGTTGGAATCAGGGCTCATCATCGCTTCTTCATACGTCGCAGGGTCATCTATTTCATCAATCATGAAATTCATAACAGGATTGCCTTACAGTTCAGGAGCTGCACGTGTCCTGCTTGACCTGCGAGGTTCGGTAGTGTCCTCTTTCGGAGTTTCATGGTCAATATCATTAGCTCTCTCTTCATTAGGTGAAGTCAACTCCGAAACAACTTCTGGTGCTGTGCTACTCGCCATTTCATGAAGAGAAGGTTCAATAACCTCTTCGAGTTCTACCTTTCGACTACTCACACCTTTCGCGAGAAACTCCTTCTCAAGAAAGGATCCATTCTTGGCAACAAAGACCTTGCCCTCGGATCTGTGATAGAAGGTATACCCAATCGTTTCCTTAGGGTATCCTATGAAGATGCATTTTTCCGCTTTGGGTTCGAATTTATCCAGTTGAAGTTTCTTCACATAAACATCACATCCCCAAACTTTAAGAAATGACAGCTTAGGTTTGTTTCCAAACCATAATTCATACGGTGTCTTCTCAACGGATTTAGATGGTGCCCTATTTAAAGTGAATGTAGCGGTTTCTAGTGCATAACCCCAAAATGACAGTGGCAAGTCAGTCAGAGACATCATAGATCGAACCATATCCAATAAAGTACGATTACGACGTTCTGACACACCATTATGTTGTGGTGTTCTGGCAGGCGTGAGTTGTGAAACTATTCCATACTCTTTCATGTGTGTGCTAAACTCGTAACTAAGATACTCTCATCCACGATTAGACCGTAGAAATTTGATCTTTCTATTACGATGATTTTCCACTTCATTCTGAAATTCCTTGAACTTTTCAAAAGTTTCAAACTTATGTTTCATCAAATAGATATATCCGTATCTACTCAAATCATCCGTGAAAGTAACAAAATAACGATATCCACCTCGTGCCGACACACTCATTGGTCCACACACATTAGTATGTATGATTTCCAATAAATCTGTCGCCTGTTCCATTGAACCGGAAAACGGCGTTCTAGTCATCTTGCCCATAAGGCATGGCTCACATGTATCAAATGATTCAAAATCAAGTGATTCCAAATGGAGTTTCTTCATGCGTTTAACGCCAATATGACCTAGACGGCAGTGCCACATATATGCAGATATATCATTATCAAGTTTAATCCTTTTAGCATCAACATTATGAATATGCATAATACTACTATCGAGATCCAATAGAAATAAACCATTCAACACAGGTGCATGACCATAAAAGATATTATTCATATAAATCGAACAACCATTGTTTTCAGATTTAAACGAATAACCACTTTGCATCAAACATGATCCGGATACAATGTTTATGCGAAGTGCAGGCACCAAATAACAATTATTCAGGTTTATAACTAATCCCGACGGCATATGGAGAGATAGCGTTCCTACGGTGATCACATCAACTCTTGATCCATTGCCGACCCGCATCGTGACCTCATCCCTTGCTAGTTGTCGCTTGTTCCGCAGCCCCTGAACTGAGTTACATATATTAGCAACCGATCCCATATCAAATACCCAGGTGCTACTGCGAGTACTAGTCAAGTACACATCAATAACATGTATATCACATATACCCTTGTTTGCCTTGCCGGTCTTTTTGTCCGCCAAATACTTGGGGCAGTTGCGCTTCCAATGGCCAGTCCCCTTGCAATAGTAGCACTCGGTGTCAGACTTAGGGCCAGCTCGGGGTTTCTTTTCAGGCGCGGCAACAGATTTTCCGCCCTTCTTTCCCTTCTGCTTGCCTTTCTTGTCCTTCTTGAAATCGGTGGTCTTATTGATCAAAACACTTGATGTTATTTCCTAATCTCCACTTCTGCAGTCTTAAGCATTGACAGAAGCTCGGGAAGAGACTTCTTCATGCCCTGCATATTATAGTTCATCACGAAGCTCTTGTAGCTAGGTGGCAGAGATTGGAGAACACGATGTATGCCTAAATCAATGGGAATCGTTATTCCCAAGGACACAAGCTTATCGGCGTACCCAGACATTTTGAGTACGTGCTCACTCACGGAGCTGTTCTCTTCCATCATGCAGCTAAAGAACTTTTCAGAAGCATTATAACTCTCTACGGCAGCATGGGTATCGAAAATCATTTTCAATTCTCCCATGGTATCAAAGGCATTGCCATTTTCGAAACGCTTTCAAAGTTCTGGCTCTAGCCCATACAGTATGCCGCAATGAACTAAGTTGGGGTCCTCCTGACGAGTCACATAGACATTCTTTTCCTCGTCGGGGGCATCAGGAGCTGGTGGGGAGCCTAGCGGCGCATCTAGCACATATTGCTTTTGTGCAGCAGTGAGGAGAATCCTCAAATTCATAGCCCAGTTGGTGAAGTTGCTACCATTCGCAGCAAGTTTCTCTTTCTCCATGAACAAATTGAAATTAAAAGCAGGTGGTGCTATCTACAACAGAATTTGTAAAATATATTTAGACTAAGTTTATGATAGACTGAGTTCAACTAATCCAAATTACTAATGAACTCCCACTCAAAAACGACATCCCTCGTGTCCTTTTGGTGATGACATGAACCAAATCCACTACACCAAGTCCGATCATCACGTGAGTCGGTGTAGCTTCAAAGGCGAGTATCTATATAGGCATCATATCAACTATATGACTCATGCTTAACCTTTCGGTCTGTGTTCCGAGGCCATGTTTGTACATGCTAGGCTCGTCAAGTAAGAACCTTAGTATTCACGTGTGTAAAACGGTCTTACACCCGTTGTATAAAAGCGTAGAGTCGAGAACACCCGATCATCACGTGATGCCTCAAAACACGATCCACAAAACGGTCCATACTTAAGGAAGAACACATTTTATCTTGATATCTAAATGAGGGATCATCTTATAATGCTACCAAAAGCACCAAACTAGCAATATAAGATGCTAACATCTAATGTGTGAAGTGAGGTGATATGGTCCATGCATTTGATCTCTATCATTTGCATCGTGGTATGATCTCTATCATTACTTTGTGTGTAAGGCCAAGGTCTATGGAACTTACACATTAAGTGAGTTGTAAGAGTATCTATCATACATCTACTTACAACAATACCATATCAAGACACAAGCCCAGCAACGATCTAAACTAGACGCCTCTAATTTATCAATTGCAAGTTTTACGTGGCTTAGGGCTTTCAGAGATAGAACCGGTCTTACCTACGAACATGAACCACAACGAGGATAACCAAGTTATTAGCAACTCGTTGTAAATCAGATATTGACTATAGTAGGAGAGACAGACACCCGCCAGCCACTCATGCAAAACAAGTTGCATGTCAGTCATGGAACCGGTCTCATGTACGATGACATGTAAGGTTGGTCCGGGCCGCTTCATCCCACTATGCCACCAATATCCAAAGTACATAGAAGATGCAATAACATGATCATCATCGCCCACATATAAACATATGTGTACTACCCGTGCAAAGCACCTACGCATAGATCAGGCTCTGATACCACTGTTGGGTCCGCAGCATAGAAAACAAAAAATTTCCTACGATGAGAACTATACGCCAAGATCTATCTACTAGATACAGAGCAACGGGTGGACACACATCCATGGAGAACTTACCCTTGAAGACAACGAGTTTTGCTAACGAGTAGGAACTCGTGGTTGATGTAGTCGTACGCTTGCCGATCTCAAGATCGTGTGGAAGTCCGAGCGCCGCAAATCAGCAGTGCATCCGTCCTCGCACACACGTTCAAGCCACCGGACAACCTCCACCTCCTCGCTCCAGCGAATCAGCGGAAGCAGCAACTCCTTCCAGACACAAGGCCACCGAGAACATGTATCTCGCTAATCCGAGACCATGGGGGAATATCTAGAGGGGGAGAGAGATCCTTCACGAGGAGGTGTGAGGATGAAGGAGGGAATGGGTGGCCTTTTATAGGAGGAGGGGGGTGCCCCCTTTCTCCATGGCCGGCGCATGGGGGGTGACCCCTCACCTCCCCCATTCATGTGGTGGTAACCCCTCCACATTAAAATGCCTCTTCACATTCCCTTTTAAAGTCTCCACTTTAAATGCATTAAATTTCTCCAAATTTAATGCTCTCTCATTTAATAAAACTATTTTATTTATTTTATTCAGAATTTTGTTAATTACTTTAATTAACAAACATTCACATAAAACCCCTTGCAACATTTTAATATTACATGCAGAACCACTTTCTGCAATTTCACCCGAAACAATTCCGGTTTCTATCGAAACAATTCCTGTTTCTATCGAAACATTTCCTGCGCTTTGCAAACCTTTTGTCTGGAACATATGTGCTCCTAAATGGTGTCCGGCAACCCTTAAGTGTGTCACCCTATGGTTCGCGAATAATGCAGACATGATTGAGACTCCTCTCAGATCAATAATCAGAAGCGGGACCTGGAGATCCATACTGACTCCTGCACATTCAACGATGACTTCTGTGATCGTGAGAACCTTTAATGTCAGCAATTTAATCCCTTTGTCTCATGATATAATACATGTCCGAGATTCAATCATCGGTATCCAAATACCTAGTTTGATCTCGTTACCGACATGCACTCTTTTCTCGTTCCCGTGATATAACATTCTAGTGATCACACCACTTGCTTGCAAGCTATCTTAATGTGATATCACCGAGAGGGTCCAGAGTATATCTATCCGTCATTTGGATTGCAAATTCCACTCTTGATCCATGAGCCTCAACATAACACCTTCGTAGTACTGAACCCATCTTTATAGTCACCCTGTTACGGTGTGACGTTTGATGTTATCAAGATACTCTTCCGGTGTTAGCAATTAACATGATCTCACGGTCTAAGAACTAAGACTACTTTGTATGATGTTATAGCAATATAAACATAATGACTTGATCGTAATGCTATACTTCGGATGAATGTTCATCACATCATTTCACAAATGTTGTGACCTTGTTATTAACAACATCCAATGTCCATGATCAGGAAACTTTGATCATCTTGTTAATCAACAAGCTAGTCTATAAGAGAGGCATAACTAGGAACCCTTTTTGTTTATTAAACACACATGTATTGATGTTTCCTATCAATACAATTATAGCATGCAAAATAAACATCTATCATATACAAGAAATATATAATAACAACTTTATTATTGCCTCTCAGGGCATATTTCCTTCACCTGGCCCTCCTCCGTCTCTGCTTCGGGCTCCGTGAGTCTTCCGGTAAAATAGGAACTTTGGCTTTTGTCCCGTCCAATTCCAAGAATATTGATTTTCTGACTTTCCTGGAACCAAAAACAGCAGAAAACATGCAACTGGCACTGTGGCTCTGGTTAATAGGTTAGTCCAAGAAATCATATGAAAAGTACTCCAAACTGTGGACAAAACACAAGAAAGTAGATAAAACCAAGCATGGAACATCAAAAATTATAGATACATTTGCAATGTATCAACATCCCGAAGCTTAACTCCTGCTCGTCCTCGAGTAGGTAAGTGATAAAAAGAAAGAATAATTTTTGAGGTGACATGCACCATCATAAACTTGATCAAAGTATTTGTAAAACATTCAATGCTGGGATCATAGTACTTCAATCATAACATGAAAGACAAAGTTATAGAAATAAGACAAAGAAACTATGATGCAACATGAAAAGGCACAAACAAAAGATTCATGAATAACAATGCTTTGCAAGGCGTTTGTTTGTTTCACATAAAGAAAACATAGCATAATAGTATTCAGGTTGTCCCTCATAGAGTAGCAAATATAAATGCATAGGACACCTTCAAAGTTCATAAGAGTGACTAGATACAAATAGTTTAAAACAAGCAATATCAAGTTATGCATCAATCAACTAGTCTTGGGACAATGCACATAGAACTAAGAATGGCCACTATGCTCTCAAAGTAGGTGCATAAAGATAGAAAGTGGAGACTCAATATAATGGTGGAAGAAAGGCCTTCATAGAAGGAAGTAGGGATTCAAGTTTCATAAAGAGCTTCCAAAAATTATGGTACTTATAGCTTTCAGCTCTCATTGCCCCTATCATAAGCATCTTTAAGGTGATTAAGGTTAAAGTGACACAACTAAGAGGATATGCTTGAAAAGTTATAAACCGAAATCTCATGCCCCTTACTTACGAAGACCGATCCTCATGCTACTCAACTTCAGTCACGAGTAAGCTCTTGTCATTGTAAGTACATGTGTATCATTAAGAACCTCCAACGGGGTACCCCTTGCACATGATACGGGAGCTTTCCCATAATAAAAATGACAAGGCAAGTAGACAATGAGCATCTCAGCGATCTTTTTATTTGCTATTTGCGTAGGTTTTTATTGAGGATGCTTCATAGAGTGCTCATTATGGTGATGCTGGAAGTTTCCACCATGATTAGGCATGGCTTAGGCTAGCGGCCCATGCATTTCTCTAACACACATACAAACTCCATGATCTTACAAGTTCCACTTTTATTTCACACCGCCGGGATCCGTAAGCAAAAGAACATGATATCAACGGGGTACAAAGTACAAGTGCAATGTTGAAAGCGTTCCCCATGAAACATGGTTCTGCTAATTTCAACTTATAAAGCGCAAGCATATACGCAACAAAGAAGGACCCAATGGTTCAAGTTTATTAAGGGCAAGTAAAGTAAAGTGTGCCATCACGTTCGTGAGAGCTTTAATCACTAGTTTTCTCATAACAAGTGGAAGGTAAACACAAGCATGAATATACTTGGAATAGCATAAGCTAGTAGGTAGGTACGGTGGACTCTTTGGAATAACTTGGTTTAGGGAGTTGGATGCATGAGCGAAACTCATACTTTGTTGTGGAAGCTAGCAAAAGACTGGGAGCGACAAACTAAGAGAGCAATAATGGCCATAATCATGCAGAGCGACAAAACATCATTGATCAAAGCATAAAGTGATACTACAAGTTAAAAACTAAAGGATCATACAGGCTATGGTGACTTTGGATAGTCATAACATGGTGTGAGCATGCGCCAAGTCAACCTAAATAAAGCATCAAAGGAGAAAACCACTATACTATGCTTTAATATGCTAAAACAACGCATGATTCATCCAAGGCACATTAAGCAATCTCAATTGTTTATAACAAGTCATGCTACAGCAAACAATACTAAGAATAAAGCCAAAACAATATCAAACATGGCATGACAAAGCACATGCCACAGTCAAAAACAAGATCTTTTTACCACATAAGTATGAACTTTCCTACTCTTTTCCAAACCAAACCAAATTATTTGAAAACCAATATATGAAAGAGGGAGTCCAACCAATTTATTCTGCAAACTAAGAAAATGAAGCAAACGAAAAACCAAAACAAAAACAAAAAAGAAGACGCTCCAAGAACAACACAACTGTGCATGAAACAATAGAAATGAAGCGTTTGGAAGAAACCTGGGATTTTTATTGATGAAGAGGGGGATGCCTTGGGCATCCCCAAGCTTTGACGCTTGTACTTCTTGGATATTTCTTGGGGTGACACGCGTGGCATCCCCAAGCTTGAGCTTTAGTCCATCCTTCATCTCATTACTCATTCCTTCCATACACCTGAAACTTTTCCTTCATACAAAACTTCACATAATCTTTATTAGCAACATTAGTGCACTCATGATAAATAAGTCTTAAGGTTCATTTCTAACAGCAAATAAACTTCCATTAGAACACTAGCTACTGTAGCACTTCCCTCAAAAAGCTCAATTCCCCAATAGAACTCAAAAAGGAACCAACAAGAAGCAAATGCAGAAAATGGCAGAAATCTGTCAAAACAGACCAGCAGGTAAACATGAAGTTTTTCGAAGACCTTGTGTTGCTCAAATCAAAAAGTTTTGAACTAACGAAAGTTAGATAACAACCTGGGCAGAATCACAAAAATTCACGCCTCAAAAATACGTTCAGAGATTTTACACAAATTTTCACGGTGAAGCACAGAAATCTGTTTCGGGACAGCAACTTTCCCAATCATTACTTCTCTCTCATTAGAGGTTACTCTTGGCACAAAAAGAAAATAAAAAGGATAAAGAGTGGTTATTACTGAGGTAATAACTTCCAAGACTCATCTAAAACTTTTGGGTTATCTCCCAATAAGTACTTTTGTTTAACGTCTTTAAGTTAGGCATGATAGTTTGAGAAGATGCTCACATAATAAATATGAATTGAAGTAAAAGAGAGCATCAAGAAGAAAATTCAAAACACATTTAAGTCTAACCCACTTCCTATGCATAAGAATCTTGTAAAGAAACAAGTCATGAAAGCACAAAGCAACAAGCATAGGAAAGCAAAACAAGTGCAACTTCAAAATTTTCAACATAAAGAGGGGAAACTTAATATTATTGAGATGCATAGAACCATGTTTCCCTCTCTCATAATAACTTTCAGTAGCATCATGAATAAAAGTAACAATATAACTATCACATAAAACATTCTTATCATGAGCCACATGCATATAATAATTATTACTCTCCACATAAGCATAGTTATTCTTATTAATTATAGTGGGAGCAAATTCAACAAAATAGCTCTCATTATTATTCTTATCACCATAATCATCAAATATAGGAGGCATATTGTAATCATTAATTTTCTCCTCAATAGTAGGTGGACTGAAAATATCATATTCATCATTGTAATCATCATATATTGGAGGTTTGGTATCATCATAAGCAATAGAATAGCTATCTTCCAAAGCTGGGGAACTAAAAAAGATCATTTTCATAAAAACTAGCTTCCCCAAGCTTAGAATTTTCCATAGCATTAGCAATAATGGTGTCCAAAGAATTCATACTAACAACATTGATATTAGCATGCAAATAAAGTTCCATAGGTTTTTTAATTTTCTCTTCAAACACTTTATGTCCTAACTCAAGATAAATACTATAAAGCTCTCTGATTTTGTTGTTGTTTTCCATTAAGCCCAACTAGTGAAAACAAGAAACAAAAAGACAAAATTGCAGAATCTAAAGGAAATAACTTTGAGCACTCACACCAGAAAATAGGCGTTTGCCGTGGGAGGTTCTTCTTCTTTAATCCTCTGGTGTGAATACCTTTTACCTTACCTCCCCGGCAACGGCGCCAGAAAATAGCTTGATGTCCACACACTTCTATTCTTGTAGACAGTTGTTGGGCCTCCAAGTGCAGAGGTTTGTAGAACAGCAGCAAGTTTTCCCTTAAGTGGATCACCCAAGGTTTATTGAACTCAGGGAGGAAGTGGTCAAAGGTATTCCCTCTCAAGCAACCCTGCAATCAAGATACAAGAAATCTCTTGTGTCCCCAACACACCCAATACACTTGTCAGGTGTATAGGTGCACTAGTTCGGCGAAGAGATAGTGAAATACAAGTGGTATGGATAATTATAAGTGGTAACGGTGATAGAAAATAGCTTGATGGCGTGGAAGAGACTAAAGGCAAACTGAAATAAAGATGGAAGCAAGAAAACATGTAACAGATCTAGTTGCAAACGGTGTATCAATGCTTAGAAACAAGGCCTAGGGATCATACTTTCGCTAGTGAACACTCTCATATAAATATATTCTTCTTTATGATACTACTCTTAACTACTCTCCGGTTGAACACTCTAATCGATGGTAGGGCTATAAGAGCACACCTCAAAGTCCATATTTCCCATCTAGAAAACCCCACACTATCACCTTGAGTACTAGATGAGTCCAACAAACACCACAATTTCATAAAGAAATCCAACTCCAAATATAACTCATAACAAGTATTTGTAACCTCTAGCCTAAGTGCCACCATGGTGTGCACGCTGTCAGTTTCACACACATGGGGAGAGCAGAGATCTATTAAAGCACTTGAGTAGCAAACTAGATCTATAGATTACAAGCTCATGATCACAATATGATCACGCATAGAGAGAGAGATAAACACATAGCTACCGGTAAAACCCTTAGCCTCGAGAGAGAACTACTCCCTCCTCATCATGGGAATCAGCAATGGTGGTGGAGATCGATGGAGATGGCTCCGGGGGCACTTCCCCGTCCCGGTAGGGTGCCGGAATAGAGACTTTCTGTCCCCCGAATCTCCCCTTCGGTGGTGTCGGTGCTGTGGAACTTTTCGTGGCTGGAGGCTTAACGTTTTAGGGTTTTGGTATCGGGAGGCTCTTATAGGCGAAGGAGGCAAGGTCGGTGGAGTTCCAGGGGGCCCACACCACCTGGTGGCGCGGCCAGGGCTAGCCCGCGCCACCATATGGTGTGGCCAGGCCCTGGCCCTCCTCCGTCTCTGCTTCAGGCTCTGTGAGTCTTCTAGTAAAATAGGAACTTTGGCTTTTGTCCCGTCCAATTCCGAGAATATTGATTTTCTGACTTTCCTGGAACCAAAATAGCAGAAAACATGCAACTAGCATTGTGGCTCTTGTTAATAGGTTAGTCCAAGAAATCATATGAAAAGTACTCCAAAGTGTGGACAAAACACAAGAAAGTAGATAAAACCAAGCATGGAACATCAAAAATTATAGATACATTTGCAATGTATCAGGGAGGTGCATGGTTGAAATTGTTGGCATTGCCAGAGTTGTGGTTGGTTCCTCCGGACTTCACATGGCCTCCGCTACGGTTGGGGTAGCTTGGGAGAGACATTGGGGGTCGATTGTTCCTTGGTGCATATCCTGATGAGGGGTTGGGACGGTACTTCTGGTGACTGCTGGATCCAGACTGCTGCATCATACGACGCTTGCGGTTGTCGTTTGCCTGGTTAATCTTCCCTTCCATCAGAATGGCAGAGTCGACTAGCTCTTCAAGATCCTAGAAACGGATGTTGACGAGGACAGTCTGCATCTCATCATGCAGTCCGTTCAAGAATCTCTCCTTCTTCTTGGCCCCCGTGTTGATCTCATCAGGTGCATATCTAGCAAGTGACAGGAATTTGTCACGGTACTCTACCACAGTCATTCTACCTTGCTTCAAGTCGCAAAATTCATCTCTCATCCTGTTGACTAGACCTTGCGGCACGTGGGTGCGACTGAACTTGACTTTGAATGCTTCCCATGTCATCACTTGACCATGGTTCATGTTGCGGATACTGGTCCACCAAGCTCTTGCATCTCCTGCCAGATAGTGGGTGGAAAAGAGAACTTTCTCGTTTTCATCAACTCCTGCAACTTCTAAGTTGTTTTCCATGGTCTGCAACCAGTCATCAGCATCTAGTGGGTTTTCATCTTGGCTAAAGATTGGGGGATTGGTGTTCTGAAAGTTTTTGAGTTTGGATCCATGGTGATCCTGGTTTCTATGTCCTTGGTTGTTTTGGGCCATCTGAGCTATCTGCTGCAATGTTGCTAAGTTGGCTTGGCGCTCTACCCTGCTTGCTTCATGGTCTGCAACTAACATCTGCATAATCTACAGCATTGGGTCTTGCGACGACCTGCTTCCTCCTTGGTTTCCACGAGTCATCTGAAGACTGAGATAGATACGGGGGTAAGAGGGAATTTTCTAAGGTTCAGGGTTTTGGTTTCAAGGCTAGAATTGTGAGTTTAACTCAGGTTATGCAACTAACTTAATTTCATTCATGCAAGAAAACACACGATACAACACACACCATAACAATCAAAGGGAAAACAGATGGTTTGAAGAACCATTCTACAAGCTACGATACAGTGGGACCGATACATCTCATGCTACGACAGTGCTCTAGAACATCTACTCATCGTTGATGAAATCGGAGTCATCATCATCCGTGTAGAAGTCCACAACATCCTCCTCCAGAAAGTAATCATCATTGCTGAGGTAAAAATCCATGTCTCCCTGGATGTCTTCACCCACATCTTCTTCCTCCTTTGCTGCAAGCTGAGCTTCCTGCTCCTTGACGGTCTTCTCGAGGTCGGCCACCTTCTTGCAAAGACGGGCGATGGTGTGATCCTTCTTTGCATGCTGGCGGCAAAGAGACTGACGATCCTGGATGAGCAGTGTGAAAGTCTGGGCCTTCTGGTCGGCAATGGCATAGTTCTGGTTAGCTAACTCTCTAGCATTGTCCAGCTCCTTCTGACGATCATACAACAAGAAGTCGAGGTTCTCCACTTGGCGCTTCAGTGCTGGATGACTTGGCATCTCCATCGGCATTCCCATGAAGTCACGCCTTGCATATTGGGCAAAACGGGTTCCTTGAATCTGGTTGACGCTGAGGGCACATAGACGTGCGAGAGCTTCATGCATGGCCCTGGCTAATCCATCTAGCTAGTTGTTCTCTCTCTCACTGAGAACTAAATTCTCCCAGAAGTTGGTGCTTCGATGCTTCCTCTAAGATCCGTGGTGAATAGCCATTGTAAGTCTCCCCCTGGGAGTCCTGGAAGTTGAGCTCCAAGAAACTCTGGATGTAGGCGTCCCAGTAACTCCGACAGTGAATCCACATCCCTCTCGAAGATCAGTTGACCTCCGTTTCCCAACTGGTAGAACTTGCTGAACTGAGTCTCCATCTACAAGAATTAAGGATGAGGAAATTAGTGAAGTGATCAAGTGTGTCAAATTTTAAGTAGTAATGTAAGGATTTTGAGGAACATGAATTTTTGAGAGAAAGAATGAATTCCCAAGGATAAGAGAGGGAGTAGTTTTTCATAAATACTCACTTTGGTTTTGAAACTAAGTTTTTGTTTGGACGTCCATTCTAACAAGGGTCTCCTATGGTTAGGATGGCTCTGATACCAACTTTTCAACACCCAGATTTTTAATCCCAGATGCCCGTTATGCCATACCTCGCAATCCCAGGATTACCATTTTTGCGAGACATAACGGATTGGATATCACAGTACATCATCCATTACAAACCATACATAAGGTCTTACACAAATAAGGATCTCATGATCCAGTCTTAATACAACCAGCAGCGGAAATAAAAGATAAGCGTCGCGGTAGGGTCCATCTTCAGGGGCACAGGCAATGCTGACGAAGGCAGATAGTCCAAGTTATCGTAGCCGTCCTGCTATCCTCCTTCAGGGTAGTCCTCCTCATAGTCTAGCCATGAGAATAGCTAGGGACAAAAGCAATGAGTACTCTTTAAGTACTCGCAAACTACCACTAATAAGTAGCACAGTTCTAAGTTAAAGAGCTAAATCTAAGTTTAACTATAAAGTTAAGTTTGAAACCTAAGATGAGTTCAGAAGCAAAGAAAGATAAAATAAAGTTCTAGAATCACTCAAGTGGGGAAGCTATTGTCATAGACACAACTCTGTTGTGGTCAAGTCAAAGTTCATCATTTCATAAGTCCTTTTGAAAAACATCTAACAACGAAACAATATGGCCATTCCAACTGTCCATAACAGCGAACGCGGCTATTCGAATAGTTTGACACTCTGCAGAGGTGGTACACTTTCACCACAAGATTTGATACATCTGTCAGGGACAACCCTGAATTATCATACTTAGTATGCAGATAATCAAACATAACCTTTCCTTTACACACTCTAGTATAAGCACCTCTCCTATGAGCATGGCCTCCCAACCATGACCATCTGTCATCTTGGGCATTGCATACGTGGACAACATTGAGAGGTAGCCTCAGCTCAAACCTCTCCCGCGAGGGAGCTAATACTAATGCATATAAACTTCTGGCTAAGCCTTACCCAATTCAGGTATTGTGGTTGTACGGTAAATTTGGAATGGTATCGCATCCGAATCCATCCATCAGTTTTATAAAAGGGTTAAGGCTCATGCCTCAACATTTTCATCATCATAAACCATTTGTGTTTCTCAACACATGTCAAAACTTCTCAATAGAATGACTCATCATTTTAAGGTTTTCATAATTCATTTTCACCAAGTGTTCCCATATAAAGTGACTCAAGTTTTGATCTAGCTTTAATCTACTAAGTTAAGAGTGTTTACTAAGGTGGAAAAGATGGGATCAATCTCAGGCCATAGAATGACATCTATAGGGGTTCCATATAGGTCAAGTTTTATACTCTTTATGCTACCTTCTAAACAAATAAAGAAATTTATGTAAATTAAAGGAAGTAAAGCTTGGAAATAATACTTGGGGTAGGTAAATGGCCAAAGTGGTATAATCAAAGCATGCCTAATGCATTTGCTTAGATTATGTAGCTTGCAAGGGTTAGCTTGCATTGTTAATGGTGGCTTGCATTGGTTAGTGCAGTGGTTGAAGTTTTCTTCTTCTTCTTCTTGATAGAACTCCTCCTCCTCGTAGACTTGGTCGGTACTATCGTCTATAAATACATACGGAGTACACAATCACCAAACAATACTTAACTAGTCCAATCAGCACTCTAAGTCATATAGTTGATGATCTATTATCATCACAAGTTTAATTCAAAAGTTTCATCCTTTTTATTTTAGAAAAGTAATTTCTACTCATTGAAAAATTAACTAAGATTTAATATTCACCACTTTAAATATGGGATCATGTGGACACATGTCATCACCACATATTCTAACATGTGGGAATGTGATTTAAGGGTTGGATCATACTTACTTTGGTTTAAGTTCATTATTTAATGATTTAAAGTGACTAGAAATGCCTATATAGCATTATTTTGGTATTAGTCCAAAGTCACTGCATGCAAACCTTAATATTATTACATATTCAGATAGATATAGTGAAATGTGATTTTTGAGAGTTGGAATCAACTCAAAAGCTATCTTGGTTGATTTTATAAAAATGTTGCAAGGTGCAAATGCTTCTGTCTTATTATTTTTACCAGGGGAGATCTCTAACTCTAATTGAATTAAATCCACCATGCTTGGGTAGATCTTTTCCGTAGCTTTCTAGCAAAATTGGAATCACTCCATTTGGATTTGTAAAACTCTCTGAATTGAATTTCAAACTCAGAGACAGAACTAGGTTTAAACTAAAAAGAAAAATCCTAATTCAAACTAACTGGGTTGCGCGGGAAAGCTTAACGGGCCGGCCCAGTGTCACTCCGCAGTGCGGGGCTCAGCTGACAGGGGGTCCACCAGTCAGCGGTTCATAACGCGCGAAGCGGTAGGGGGCAATGTGGGGCGTTGGATTAGAGTGGGGATCAATGGCTGGGGATCATCGTCAACGACGGACCTGTCGCCGGCGAGCTCTAACCCTAGCGGCTCGGTGGGGGTGCATAGGGGGCGTACCAAGGCTCCAGCAACGACGGTGAGGCGAGCAAATAGACTGGTGGTCGACAGCGAGCTCAGGGACGGTCGAGGCAGCTCCAAGGGTGGTCGCAATCAGCGGCGCCCTTCTTCTCCAGAGGCGGCCTACTCCGGTGCAATTCCAGTGAATGACTGCTCCCCTTGCTCCGGCTAGAGGTGTGGGACGATCAGTGAGGTGAGGGGAGTTGAGTGGTGTGCTGCAAATGGCTGGGGGTGGTCTCTATTTATAGCACGACGACGCGACCGAGAGGCATGGGCAGGCGGCTCCGGCGAGGGCTGCACAGCGTGCTAGCGGTGTGGCGCATGGTAGGGGGCGGTTGCTGGTCTCCTAGCGGTGCGCTACGAAGTGAATGCGGGCCTAGGGCGGTGGTATGCGGTCGGGGGCAGCTGGCGCTCTGAGCGGCAGAGGCGGCGGTGTCCACGGCAAGCGGTGGTTGTGGTGTGTTGGGCGGCAAACGGGCATGTCCAGCATGCTCCATGG
The DNA here is from genome assembly GCA_910589775.1 of Avena eriantha. NCBI lineage: Eukaryota > Viridiplantae > Streptophyta > Magnoliopsida > Poales > Poaceae > Avena > Avena eriantha. The sequence goes on along the minus strand of OU342740.1, from coordinate 272,425,428 downwards.
GTCGTGGCGCAGCTGTGGGCGCGGGCTGCGGTCGAGTGGCGGCTTGTGCACGCGTGTTGGGTGCTCTGGTGCGTGCTCGGCATGGCGCAGTCGCACTGGGCACGGCGGTTCCTCGGTGGTCCATGCTCTGGCCTGGCTCGGGGAGGGGACAGAGGGTGGCGGTGAGGTGTTGGCTAGCTGCTAGACATGATGAGAGAGGGGGAGGTGGTCTGCTGGGGTGATGGCATGGTCAGTCGGCGAGTTGGTGCTCGGCTTGGCATGGCCATGCCACTAGGGGGTAGGGGATGGGGTTTAAATGGCATGGTTAGATCATTTGGAGACAAAGGGAGAGTTTTGTGGAAAATTGGGTGCAAAACCCTGTTGCAAATAGTGAGCTATGTTTAGAGTTTAACTCTGCCTACCAAGTGTTTGATGAAATGGCCGCATGAAATTTCTTTTGAATTTTGAAAAGATTTTTGGTGGGTGTGTTAGTACTAAGCTTGAGACTATGTGGGTGCTTGGGTTTTGAATTTTGAGCTTATTTGAGTGTTTTTTGAAATTGTGGGATCTTCCCCTATGAAATAGATTCAATTTTAAACTGTCATTTAAAATTAGTATTTGAATGTTTTTGGCAGATCACAAAGTGGGCCTTGGTACCTCATTATGTGTACTAGCAAGGGGTGCAAAGATCCAAAATTGTTTCTATTAGGTTTTGAGTACTAGGAATAGCCAAAGTAGGCATGATAGTTAATTTGGCAAAAATGACCATTCACTTCTTTTATTCATTTTGATTTTTTTTCTTTGGGAAAAGTCTGGGGATGATCTAGATGATGTTTATTTCACCTAAGTATCATTTTACAAGCAATGGATCACTTTATCAAGGCAATTCAAATCAACTCCTATTTTAAATGCACACACATATGAATGCTTTAATAATTTTAATTGGAAAAGTTTTTGTAAACCCTAATTTTGATGATTTGGATCTTAATAACCTTGGATTAATGTTTTGGGATATTACACGCGGGCCTGCAAGTATAGTTGTGTGTGCATTTCAGTTAGCAAAAGTATCACGAACAATGCAGTTGTAAGTAATTTATAAATTTTACTTTTAAATAACGGGACTCACTCCACTTGTTTGGTTCCCAGACAAGAACATCTCCTCGCGGTTTTGTCACCGCGTATATGCGATCAATAGAACCACTGATTGGACACTTGGCAATGGCATTGACATACGTTGCTGGTGCAAGATAGTCGTTTTGAAGGATAATCCAGTCCCTGTCACAAGGAAAATCTATGGTAGCGATGAATTTGTCAAACACCGCCATCGCGTTGTAGTGCCATTGGTTGTCAAATCTGTACGGTTTCTTCGCTATTTGTATCTTCAGTAGCTCGATATACGCGTTCTTGTATAGGTAAGTGCATGGGGGCCGGGGAAACATTGGTTACTCGATGGATAAATATCAACATGTTGCACACGTGGTAGCTCGATACGTGCCATACTGTAGACGTTTTGGAGGTACCGGCTCCCCGGGTGATTTGCAATCGCAATCCATTCTCCATTGGCACCAACCCAGCGACCCTTGTTTTCAAATCCTTCATCATGCCATGTTCCGGGTATGTCTTCATCAACTGGTACAAATGCTTCTACTGTTGGATTGTCGAGTGGCATCAGCAACGCGTCAACGCCCTGCAATAGATTTTCTTCATATCTAGGGGCATGCAAGGTGTTTCACAAAGGGGGTAGTGCTAGCTAGCTTTGTGGAAAAACTACTATCTGAGAGATGCAGAAACGTGTTGAATAAATCATGAATGCATGTAGTCAAACACACCAAGGAATAAGGTCTTGTTTGCATTAAAGAAAAAGTGCAGGAATAGTTAAGTTTCCTATGCTAGCACTGTTCAGAGGAATGGACAAGAGGAAAAAACGCAGGCAATTTTCCTATGATTGATTAACAATATTAGGGGCCTCTTTCGATCAATGGTTTTTAAAAAACGTAGGAATAGGAAAAACACAGGATTGACATGGTAGGTATAGTAAATTCATATTAGGAATTAAAAATGCAGGAATTTTGTAACAGGTGTCTTTGGATGGTGAATAGGAAATAAACACAAGAGTTCTGCATGAATATAGTGTAAGTGCATTGGACTTCTCAAAGGAGAAATAGAATGAGGATGGAGCTCGTGTTTAGATTCTTATAGAATGGAGGGCATAGGAACTAAGAAGTGACTCCATAAGAATTTGATATCTTCCAAAATCCTATGGGTTAGAATCCTCCAAAACTCATATGCAATTCTTCATATCCAACTTGGACCTCATTTTCAAATTCCTACGCGCGCAAAGAACAAGAATGAGGTCCCAAGAGACATGATAACATCATAAATATACTCTCCCGTAAGGTTTGACTTTTATTTTACCATGTTTTAAAGTAATCCTATGTTTTTGTATTCATGTAAGCCAAAGAGCCAACTTTTTACAGAAATCTTGTGTTTGTAAAACACATGAAACTTAAAATATAACGCCAGCCTTGATTGGCCAATACACCTTCCATTACAGGTATCAACAATCATGGTCGTTCTTGTGTTTTCAGATTAGTATGTTTGGAGGAGAGGGGGGACACTGAAGCAAAAGTCTTGGGCCTCTTTCGATCGCAGGATTGAGACCATAGGAATTTCACAGGTTTACCGGTGAAAAACAGGCGATTATAAAATGTAGGAAAACTACCTACGTGATTGGCACGATGAGAGTTGAGCCTGAAGTAGATGTTCCAATTCCTACGGGATTTAAGCATGGGTGGGGGTTTGCAGTTCAAAAGAATTTGCGTACCATGATTCCTTTGATCCAAATTCAATCCATAGGAAAGAATCTAAGGATTCGAGTCCTACAAAAATCATACAAAACTGATTTTTACCTGCTCGTCACGGTCTAGTGGCCATGTCTATGGGCCAGAGTGAAGTAGGCGGGGCAAACCAAACAGGAGACCATGATCTTCCGTAATCCCTCGACACATGCCAACCATGCCACGAGCCAGGCGAGCGGTGCTCAAAAGATCGGCGCGACCTGTGATGTTGCTTAGTGGTCCGTAGTGGAGGTTACCAAATCTGATTGCCTGGCTGTAGCGCTCAGATATCTTACGCTTCATCGCTCCAGATGTCATTCTAGGGAAGAGTACTACAGAAGATTAGTCAGGATGGGTTGGCGGTTTCTACCTTTCTGCAAGGGTGGAGAGGGGCTACGATGATGCACAAGCGGCCGGAGCGGCAGAGGAAGACGACGAGGGGCGCGGGGCGGTTCTCCTCCGGTTGTCGTATCGACTGCTTCGACCCGATATATTAGGGCAAAACTAACGCGGGAAGTTAACATAGATGCTTATGTAAAAAGGAATAATAACAGAAAATTAGATATAGTAGTATTTCTTAAATGCTCCAGCCCGCAATGCTGGCCCCTAGTTTGAGACACTACTATTTGTTTCCGGTAGGTAGCTAGGAAGAGCAAATCACACCGTGCTAAAGAAAAAAGTTCGAAATGTCCTCAAATTTTCTTTGCGTGTGGGGATGGTGATGACACACTGAAGGAGAGAGCAAACACAATTTTTTTAATGCATAGATACTCCTCCCCCGATCCATATAATGTTCTCAGATTTATCTAGATTAGAATGTATATAGTCATGTTTTCGTGCTAGATTTATCTAATGGTTGGAAACTCTAAGTGGCAGGATTATTACCATGACATGATTCACCCATTTACTCCCAAATATGGGAACATCACGGATGATGGGAGTACAATTTACATCAAGGACCTAAAAATGGATAAAATTACATAGAGGTCTGTACATTTAGCACGAAGCACCCTAAAATAAGCAAGGGAAATAGTCGGGTCCGGCTCCTCGAGAGAGCAGAGCCATACTCTTCATACTACTTTCTCTTCGTTTGTTTTCAAAACATATGGCCAAATTTGGTGGCATGAAAATTCCTGGACATGGGATCATCATCAGCATAAAGCATGATGTAGATATGGACATGACCTTGGTCGTTCGTCTTGAAATCCATGAATGTTCATACTCATCAGCATCTAATAAAATTAAAAACGTTTAAATTTTACCACTTGCTTTCAGGTTCGAATTTTACATGTAAGGACGTAGGGATTACATTTTAAACCAATGACCTAAAAAGGTAGAAATTTATCGAGGTCCATACATTTAGCACGAAGCACCCTGAAATTAAGCGGGGAAAACAGTCATGTTTGCTCCTTCTCGAGAGAAAAGTTGATCGAGACATACTCTTCATACTACTTCCTCTTTGTTTGTTTTCCAAATATGGCCAAATTTGGTGCCTTGCAAATTCTTAGATATTGGATCATGAATCATCAGCACAAAGTATGATGTAGGTATGGCCATGAGGCCCATGACCTTGGTCGTTCTTCTTGAAATCCAAGAATGTTCATACTTATCGAAAACTAATAATCTTAAATACGCTTAAATTTTTATAGTTGCTTTTAGGTTTGAATTTTACATGTATGGATGGTGGGAGTACATTTTACATCAAGGACCTAAAAAGGTAAAATTACATCGAGGTCCATACATTTAGCACGAAGCACTCTAAAATTAATCAGGGAAAATAGTCATGTTTTACTCCTTCCCGAGAGAAAAGCTCATCGAGCCATACTATTCATACTACTTCATCTTCATTTGTTTTCAAAATATGGCCAAAGTTGACCACATGCAAATTCTTGGATATGGGACTAGGAACCATCAGCATAAAGTATGATGTAGATATGCCCATGACCTTGGTCATTCGTCTCGAAATCCAAGAATGTTCATACTCATCGATAACTGATAATCTTAAATACGTTTAAATTTTACCACTTGCTTTTAGGTTCGAATTTTACACATATAGACGGTGGGAGTACATTTTATACCAAGGACCTAAAAAAGGTAAAATTACATCGAGTTCGATACATTTAGCACGAAGCGCCCTAAAATTAAGCAGGGAAAATAGTCATGTTTTTCTCCTTCTCGTGAGAGAAGCTGATCGAGCCATACTCTTCATACTACTTCCTCTTTGTTTGTTTTCAAAATATGGCCAAATTTGGGGGCATGCAAATTCTTGGATATTGGATCACAAATCATCGCCATAAAGTATGATGTAGATATGGCCATGACATTGGTCGTTCGTCTTGAAATCCAAGAATGTTCATACTCAGCGGCATCTAATAAAATTAAAAACGTTTAAATTTTACAACTTGCTTTTAGGATCGAATTTGAGACGGACAGTCGGAGCACATTTTACATCAAGGACCTAAACAAGGTAAAATTACATCGAGGTCCATACATTTAGCACAAAGCACCTTAAAATTAAGTAGAGAAAACCGTCATGTTTTGCTCCTTCTAGAGAGAAGCTGACCGAGCCATACTCTTCATACTACTTCCTATTCATTTGTTTTCAAAATATGGCCAAATTTGGCGGCATGAAAATTCTTCGCTATGGGATCATGAATCATCAGCATATAAAGTATGATGTAAATATGTATGAACCTGGTCTTTCGGCTTGAAATGCAAGAATTTTCATATTCATTGACAAGTAATAAGCTTAATTACTTTTAAAGTTTACCACTTGCTTTTATGTTCAAATTTTACATGGACGATGGGAGTACATTTTACAATAAGGACCTAAAAAAGGTAAAATTACATCGAGGTATACATTTAATTACCACGGAGCACCCTAAAATTAAGTAGGGAAAACAGTCGGGTTCAGCTCCTTCTCGAGACAGCAGCTGGTCGAGCCATACTCTTCATACTACTTCCTTCTTTGTTTGTTTTCAAAATATGGCCAATTTGGCGACATGAAATTCTTGGATATGGGATCATGAATCATCGATGTAAAGTATAATGTAGATATGGCCATGACCTTGGCCGTTCGGCTTGAAATCCAAGATTGTTCATACTCATTCACAACTAACGTTAAATTCGTTTCACTTTTACCACTAACTTGTAGGTTTGAATTTTACACGGATGGTAGGAGTACATTTTACATCAAGGACCTAAAAAGGGGGAAATTACATCGAGGTACATTCATTTAGCATGAAGTACCCTAAAATTAAGCAAATAAAACAGTCTAGTTTGGCTCCTTCTCGAGAGAACAGCTGATCGAGCCGTACTCTTCATAATACTTCTTCCTCTTTGTTTGTTTTTATCAAGGACCTAAAAGGGGAAAATTACATCGAGGTACAAAAACTTAGCACGAAGCATGCCTTAAAATTAAGCAAAGGAAAATAGTCAGGTTCGGCTCCTTCTCGAGAAAGAACCTGACCAAGGCATACTCTTCGTAGTACTACTTCCTCTTTGTTTGTTTTAAAAATACATGGCCAAATTTTGCGTCATGCAAATTCTTCGATATGGGATCATGAACCATCAGCATAAAGTATGATGTACATATGTACATGACCCTGGTCATTCGGCTTGAAATGCAAGAATGTTCATATTCATTGACGACTAATAAGCTTAAATACGTTTAAATTTTACCACTTGCTTTTGTGTTTGAATTTTACAGGGACAGTGGGAGTACATTTTACAACAAGGACCTAAAAAGGGGTGAAACTACATCGAGTTCCATACATTTAGCACGAAGCATCCTAAAATTAAACAGGGAAAACAGTCATGTCTAGGTCCTTCTCGAGAGAGAAGCTCATCGAGCCATACTCTTCATACTACTTTCTCTTCGTTTTTTTCAAAATATATGGCCAGAGTTGGCGGCATGAAAATTCGTGGACATGGGATCATCATTAGCATAAAGTATGATGTAGATATGGCCATGACCTTGGTCGTTCGGCTTGAAATCCAAGAATGTTAATAGTCATCGACAATTAATAATCTTAAATACGTTTAAATGTTACCACTTGCTTTTAGGTTTGAATTTTACAAGGACGGTGCGAGTACATTTTACATCAAGGACCTAAAAAAGGTAAAATTGCATCAACGTCCATACACTTATGTCTGAAAACTTGTCTTGTGGTATTCAGATCCATATTCTTCAGTGTTTCTTTACGTAAAAGAACAATCTTGTCATCACTCAAAAAATTGAGAATTAAATGTTCTTTCGTGATAGTTGGAAACTAGCACCGAGGACATTGTTTACTACATGAAGAAGCACCCATCTACCTGTGGAAATACATTTAATTTAATAGAAATCAATTGCCCTTACTTGTGTACATGCTAAGGCTGGTCATAGTGGGGAGTAACTTCAACTAGTGTCATGCACCTAATACTATTCTAAGGTACCAGCTTCATAATGCATAGTAACTAGTAGGTAGTGTCATAGAAGACTATATTAATTATCTTGTACACTCATTTTCACTTAAAAAGTGTGATGTTATGATAACTTAGCTAGTTATTACATCCATCTCTTTCCTCATTTAATAGCACGCCATGTCATCATTCGAAAAACTAAGAATATTATTTCCTGATAGTTGGAAACTCACACTGACGACATTGTTTACTACAAGAAGATGCACCCATCTACCTCCAAAAATACATTTAATTCAAGAACAATCTATCGCGCTTTCTTGTAGCTCAAGTTTGACCTAATTTCGTTAAATTGTAAAAATGCAAAATCTTAGCAAGAAGTTGAACCTATCATCAAAACTCTCGGTATTTTATGATATATTAATTGTGACCCCTCGATGGGTACCTCCAAAAGATTTTTCGTAAAACTTGCAAAGCAACCTACAATTTACTTGTAGTTTCAAATTTGACCTAATTTAGATAAATCGACATAAATTCATTCGGTTAAATAGGAGTTAGCTAGGAAGTTTGAAAACTCATAAATGAAACATGGGTATCATTGGTACAACATGTTGGTAAACTTGGCTTCTGGCATTCAGACCCAATATTCTTCGGACATTCCTAAATGGAAAAGCACAACCTCGCTCGTCATCCACTCGAAAAATTGAGAATAATTGAATGTTCTTTCCTGATATAGTTGGAAAGTCACAGCGACGACACTGTTTTGATTTCCCGGTCTTGATCCAACGGTCAATGTTCAAAGTTATCCGTACACTATATAGTGGCATGGTATGGTATTGTAAGAGATAAGAAAAGATAAAAATAAGATAAGATGTACTGCGAATGGCCGATCTTTTGAGTAACCTTCCCTCCCGATGTTTAGGAAGCAAGTTAAAATTTCAACAACCGGAACAGTTTGAATTTTTTTTGTCGCCAAGGACCAAAGTGGTTTCCTTCCTATGTACTCCTCATACCTACTCCACGCCAACGCGGCTGCCGAATACGCCAGAGACACAGAGCCGCCGTACCAAGGCACACGTGTGCAGCACCACGTTGTGGACCAGGGAGAGATCAGCCGGGCCGGTGCGCGAGGGGAAAGGGTAGGAGAGAGGGAGGATGGATGGTGAGAGGCAGCGAAGGAGAGAGAAAACACACAATTTGTTTTCCGTGCATAGTTCCTGAAATTTACTACTAGTAGAGTGGCCGCAGGAATACCTCGTGTCAGGAACCCATCATAACTTTCCTCCGACATTGAACTGCCTTCAACTCCTCTTCGCTGCTGCCCTCTTTTATCCTGCCTACGTTTTATTCTCTCAGCATGCATAGGGCGTGGACATAGGTGAGCATATATCTAAGCAAAGAAATGAGTACTAGTACTATACTAGTGTACTAGTACTAATATCCTTTCCTCAAAAAAGGTACTAATATACTACTCCGTCCAATGCAAATTAATGTTCTCAGGTTTTTCTAGATTCGAATGTATCTAGCACTAAAACATGACTAGATACGTCCGAATCTAGACAAATATGGGAACACTAATTTGGATCGAGGGAGTACTATTTACTTTTTCCCTAATAAGGGCATCAGCAATGTGTATAAAATCACATCTTAAGGCCTAGTATGTGGCATCCGCTAAGGTTCACCATATACATTGTGGAGAAAATAGAGTTTGTATCTTTAAGCCTAATAAGGTGCACCTAAAGCTTGTGGGTTTCCCATAGAGAATAGAAAAATCATTTCCCCTCTCTCTCTGTTTCATGTGATCGTTTTCAAAAGGTGTTCAAAATGTTCATGATGCAAAATCTTAGCTAGAAGTCGAACCACTCGTCAAAACCCTTTGTGGTTTCTTATATATTAATTAACCTCTCGATGGGTACCTCCAAAATCTTTTTTCATAAAACTTTCAAAGCAACCTACAATTTATTACTTGTAGTTCAAGTTTGACCCAATTTCATTAAATTCAAGAGCAATATATCGCACTTAGTTGTAGCTCAAGTTTGACCTAATTTCATTAAACTATCAAGACGTAAAATCTTAGAAAGAAGATTAACCTCTCGTCAGAACTCTCTATGGTTTCTGATAGTATATTAATTGACCACCCTCCCCCCCCAGCGCCCATACGATGGGTACCTCTAAGAGCTTTTTCATAAAACTATCAAAGCAACCTACACAGTTTACTTGTAGTAGTTCAAATTTTACCTATGATATTTTTTCTGATCTACCTATTATAATTTTATATAGTGATGGTATGCCAGATGTCTATTATCTGAGTCTCACGTCCATGGCACGTGCAATTTACTAGTACTTGTAGTTTCAAATTTGACCTAATTTTGATAAATCGACATAAAGTTATTCTAATGGGCAGAGTTAGCTGGGAAGTTTGAAAACTCATAAAACATGGGAATCATTGGTACAACATGTTGGTCCAATATATCTGTATGTAAACTTGGCTTGTGGCATTCAGATCCAATATTTTTCGGACTTTTCTTTAGGAAAAAGAACAACCTCGCTCGTATTCTTCACTCGGAAAATGTAAAATTAAATGTTCTTTCTTGATAGTTGGAAACTCACGCCGACGACACTGTTTACTACAAGACGATGCACCGATGATCTACCTATGAAAAAACATTTAATTCAAGAGCAATCTATGGCGTTTACTTGTAGCTAGCTCAAGTTTGACCTAATTTCGTTAAATTGTCAAGATGCACAGTCTTAGCAAGAAGTTGAACCTATCATCAAAACTCTCGCTGGTTTCTAATATATTAATTTTGACTCCTTGATGGGTACCTCCAAAAGCTTTTTCGTAAATCTGTCAAAGCAAAACCTACATTTACTTGTAGTTTCAAATTTGACCTAATTCCGAGATATCTAAAAAAGTAATTCAAATGGGCAGGGTTAGCTAGGAAGCTTGAAAACTCATAAAACATGGGAATCGCAAGTACAACATGTTGTTGATCCACTATATATGTCTATCAACTTGGCTTGTGGTATCCACATCCAATATTCTTTGGACTTCTCTTTAAAGAAAATTAAAGAACAACTAACCTCGCTAGTCTTCACACGGAAAATGTAGAATTGAATGTTCTTTCCTGATAGTTGGAAACTCACACTGACGGTATTGTTTACTACAACAAGATGCACCGATCTACCTCTGAAAATACATTTAATTCAAGAGCAATCTATCGCGCTTACTTGTAGTTGAAGTTTGACCTAATTTCGTTAAATTGTCAAGATGCAAAATCTTAGCAAGAAGTTGAACCTATTGTCAAAACTCTCGATGTTTTATGATATATTAATTGTGACCCCTCGATGGGTACCTCCAAAAGATTTTTCATAAAACTTTAAAAGCAACCTACAATTTACTTGTAGTTTCAAATTTCACCTAATTTCGATTAATTGACATAAAGTCATTCGGTCAAATGGGTAGAGTTAGCTAGGAAGTTTGAAAACTCATAAATAAAATAGTGGAATCATTGGTACAACATGTTGGTAAACTTGGCTTCTGGCATTTAGATCCAATATTCTTCGGACATTTCTTTACGGAAGAGAACAACCTCGCTCGTCAGCACTCGGAAAATTGAGAATAATATAATGTTCTTTCCTAATATAGTTGGAAAATCACACCAACGGCACTGTTTACTACAAGAAAGTGCACCCATCTACCTCTCTGAAAAGTCATATATTTCAACAGCAGCCTGTCGCGCTTACTTGTAGCTCAAGTTTGACCCAATTTCGTTAAATAGTGTCATGAGATGCAAAATCTTAGCAAGAAGTCAAACCTATTGTCAAAACTCTCGGTTGTTCTCATATATTGATTGTGACCTCTCCCAGATAGGTACGGTACCTCCAAAAGCTTTTTCATACAACTTTTAGATCAACCTACAATTTAGTTATAGTTCAAGTTTGACCTAATTACGATAAATCGGCATGTAGTCATTCAAGTCGGCAGAGTAATTAGCTAGGGAGTTTGAAAACTCAAAAAACATATGGGAATCGTAAGTAAAACACGCTGATCCACTTAATATGTCTAGAAGCTTGGCTTATGGCATTGAGATCCATATTCTTCGAGCTTTCTTTACGGAAAAGAACCATCTCGTCATCACTCGGAAAACTGATAATTTTATTTCCTGATAGTTGGAAACTCACACCGATGACATTGTTTACTACAAGGAGATGCATCCATCTACTTCCAAAAATACATTTAATTAAAGAGCAATCTATCGTGCTCACTTGTAGCTCAAGTTTGACCTAATTTCTTTAAATTGTCAAGATGCAAAATCTTAGCAGTAAGTTGAACCTATCGTCAAAACTATCGGTGTTTTATGATATATTAATAGTGACCCCTCGATCGGTACCTCCAAAAGATTTTTCGTAAAACTTTCAAAGCAACCTACAATTTACTTGTAGTTTCAAATTTGACCTAATTTCGATAAATCGACATAAAGCCATTCGGTCAAATAGGCAGAGTTAGCTAGGAAGTTTGAAATCTCATAAATAAAACATGGGAATCGTTGGTACAACATGTTGATCAACTTGGCTTATGGCATTCAGATCCAATATTCTTCGAACATTCCTAAACGGAAAAGCACAACCTCGTTGTTCATCCACTCGGAAAATTGAGAATAATTGAATGTTCTTTCCTGATATAGTTGGAAAATCACACCGACGACACTGTTTGGATTTGCCGGTCTTGATCCAACGATCAATGTTCGAAGTTATCCGTACACTATATAGTGGTATGGTATGGTATTGTAAGAGATAAGAAAAGATAAAGATAAGATAAGAAGTACTGCGAATGGCCAATCTTTTGAGTAACCTTCCCTCCCGATGTTTGGCAAGCAAGTGAAAATTTCGAAAACCAGAAAAGTTTGAATTTTTTTTGCCGCCAAGGACCAAAGTGGTTTCCTTCCTATGTACTCCTCGTCCCTACTCCTGAACACGCCAGACACACAGAGCCGCCATACCAAGGCACATGTGCGCAGCACCACGCTGTGGACCAGGGAGAGATCAGCTGGGCTGGTGCGCGAGTGGAAAGGGTAGGAGAGAGGGAGGATGGATGGTGAGAGGAAGCGAAGGAGAGAGAAAACACACAATTTGTTTTGCGTGCATAGGTCCTGAAATTTGCTACTAGTAGAGTGGCCCCAGGAGTACCTCGTGTCAGGAACCTATCATAACTTTCCTCTGACATCGAACCGCCTTCAACTCATCTTCGCTGTTGCCCTCTTTTACCCTGCCTACGTTTTATTCTCTCAGCATGTACAGCGCGTGGATAGAGGTGAGCATATGTGTAAGCAAATAAATGAGTACTAGTACTAATATACTTTCCTCAAAAAAAGTACTAATATACTACTCCCTCCGATCCAAATTAATGTTCTCATGTTTGTCTAGATTCGGATGTATCTAGCACTAAAACATGACTAGATACATCCGAGTCTAGACAAATGTGAGAACACTAATTTTTCCCTAATAAGGGCATCAACAATGTGTACAAAAGCACACCTTAAGGCCTAGTATGTGGCATTCGCTAAGGTTCACCATATACATTGTGGAGAAAATAGAGTTTATATCTTTAAGCCTAATAAGGTGCACCTCAAGCTTGTGGGTTGCCCATAGAGAATAGAAAAGCAATTTCCCCTCTCTCCCTGTTTCATGTGATCGTTTTCAAAAGGTGTTCAAAATTTTCATGATGTAAAATCTTAGTTAGAAGTCGAACCACTCGTCAAAACTCTCTGTGGTTTCTGATATATTAATTAACCGCTTGATAAGTACCTCCAAAAGCTTTTTTTCATAAAACTTTCAAAGAAACCTACAATTTATTACTTGTAGTTCAAGTTTGACCTAATTTCATTAACATAAAGTATTATCGAAAGCAAAGAATAATTAATAATGTTTGTATTATACTTTTATAACTCGTTTTTCTAGACACACGTAACATGATGCCACAAAAAAATATTATACTTCTTATTCTTTTTTTGAAATGTTATGAAAACCGTTTCAACTTTTTCGGTATGCGGATGCATAGAAAGAACATGAATTTTTTAGAACTTTCACTGGTTTTTTGATGTACCGAATTCCTTCTTAGCTTCAAAAGATTTTTGAAAAAATTTAAGAGCAACCTATCGCACTTACGTTTAGTTAAAATTTGAGAAGGTCGGTGGGAGTACAATTTACATCGAAGACCTCGAAAAATAGAAAATTGCATAGAGGTCCACACATTTAGCACAAAGGGCGCTAAAATGAAGTAGTGAAAAACAGTCGGGTGCGGGTCCTTCTCGAGCTAGCGGCCGAGCCATACCCTTTGTACTACTCCTACTGTACTTTCGGTCCAGCGTGCTGTGGGTGTGCTTGGTGGCTTCCTCTTTGCAGGGTGTGAAATGGAACGACAATGGAGTACTACAGAGAAGTGGTAATGCTGGTCAGATCATAATGAAGTGCATCAAATGCGATGGGACGTGGTGTAGACACCAGACAGTATAAAGAATCCCTTGTGCACCACTATCTTTTGAATATTTTGAATAACCTTCCCTCCGGATGTTTGGGAAGGTTGTGAAAATTTTGGAACTGCGAAAGTTTGAACTCCGACTCTAATAATAGTATGGGTACCGTCCCTTTTGTCGCCAAGCCCCACAATGGTTCCTTCTACGCAGCACGCCTGATACTGACATGGAGCCGACGACAAGGCAGGTCGACACACGTGCGCAGCGCCATGTTTTGGACGAGGGAGAGATCACCTAGGCGGGATGTGGGGGTGGTGATGACGCACTAAAGGAGAGAGAAAACACAATTTGTTTTGCGTGCATACAGTAGTATATAGTAAAGGTCCTGAAATTCACTATAGTACTAGTTCTGTACTACTAGTACTACTACGTGATTGTACCCTATACCTCGTGTCAGGAAGTCATCACAGCTTTGCTCTCATATCGCACCGCCTTCAACTCCTCCTCTCCGCTGCTCTCTCGAGCTGCTTCCTCTATGCCTCTCACTTGGAAAATTGATTTTTTTCCTTTCCTCATGGTTGGAAACTCCGAGTGGCAACATTGTTACCATGCCATGATTCACACCCATTTTATGCCCAAATATGGGACCACCACGGATGGTGGGAGTACAATTTACATCAAGGACCTAAAAATGATAATAATTATATAAAGGTCCTTACATTTAGCACGAAGCCCCCCTAAAATCAAGCAATGGAAATAGTCGGGTGCGGCTCCTTCTCGAGAGAGCAACTGATCGAGCCATACTCTTCATACTACTTTCTCTTCATTTGTTTTTGAAATATATGGCTAAATTTGGTGACATGCAAATTCTTCGATATGGGATCATGAATCATTAGCATAAAGTATGATGTAGATATGTCCATGACCCTGGTCGTTCGGCTTGAAAGGCAAGAATGTTTCGGCTTTAAATGCAAGAATGTTCATATTCATTGGCAACTGATAAGCTTAAATACGTCTAAATTTTACCACTTACTTTTAAGTACGAATTTTACACGTACGGACGATGGAGGTACATTTTACATCAAGGACCTAAAAAAGGTAAAATAACATTGAGGTCCATACATTTAGCACGAAGTACCCTAAAATTAAACAGGAAAAAGTCATGTTTTGCTCCTTCTCGAGAGAAAAGATAATCGAGCCATACTCTTGATACTACTCTCTCTTTGTTTGCTTTCCAAAAGTGGCTCAATTTGGCGGCATACAAATTCTTGGATATGGGATCATGAATCATCGATATAAAGTATGATGTAGATATGGCCATGACCTTGGTCGTTCGGCTTGAAATCCAAGATTGTTCATACTCATTCACAACTAAGCTGAAATACGTTTGAATTTTAGCTAATTTTTTTAAATAATACATTTTTAAAATAATTTTCACGAATAATACACGAATTGAAAGATTTACAATTCTAGCATGGTGTCATCACTTGAAAACCGACCAGTCCTTATCGGCTTTTGAATAGCCGACTAGGCCATTTCTGTTTTTGAAAAGCTGACTAGTCCTTGTCTGCTTTTGAAAAGCTAACTAGTCCCCCTATTCTTCACATTGCCCTATAACCTGTTGGGTTTTCAAAAGCAGACACGGACTAATCAGCTTTTCAAAAGCAGATAGGGACTAGTCAGCTATTCAAAAGCCGATAAGGCCTGGTCGGCTATTCAACTGCCGACAGCATGCTAGAATTCCAAATCTTTCAATTCGTGAATTATTCATGGAAATTATTTTAAAATGTATTATTTAAAAAATAGCTGAATTTTACCACTTGCTTTTATCTTCGAATTTTACACGGAAGATGGGAGTACATTTTACAGCAAGCACCTAAAAAGGGGTAAAATTACATCGAGGTCCATACTTTTAGCACGAAGCACCCTAAAATTAAGCAGGGAAAACATTCATGTTTGGCTCCTTGAGAGAGAAGCTTATCGAGCCATACTCTTCAGACTACTTCGTCTTTGTTTGTTTTCAAAAAATGGCCAAATTTGGCAACATGGAAATTCTTGGATATGTGATCATCATCACCATAAAGTATGATGTAGATATGGCCATGACCTTGGTCATTCGTCATGAAATCCAAGAATGTTCATACTCATCGACAACTAATAATCTTAAATACGTTTTAAAAAGGTAAAATTACAACGAGGTCAATACATTTAGCACGAAGCACCATAAAATTAAGTAGGGAAATAGTAATGTTTTGCTCCTTCTCGTGAGAGAAGCTGATCAAGCCATAATCTTCATACTACTTCCTCTTTGTTTGTTTTTAAAATATGGCCAAATTTAGCGGCATGCAAATTCTTGGATATGGGATCACGAATCATCAACATAAAGTATGATGTAGATATGGCCATGACCTTGGTCGTTCGTCTTGAACCCAAGAATGTTCATACTCATCGACAACTAATAATCATAAATATGTTTAAAATTTTACCACTTGCTTTTAGGTTCAAATTTTACACGGACGGTGGGAGTATAATTTACATCAAGGACCTTAAAAGGGGGAAATTACATCGAGATCCTTACGTTTAGTATGAACTACCCCAAATTAAGCAAAGAAATAAAACAGTTGGGTTCGGCTCATTCTTGAGAGAGCACCTGATCGAGCCATACTCTTTGTAACATCCCAAAACTTTAATCAAGGTTATCAAAGTTCAAATCACCCAATTTAGGATTAACAAAAAACTTTTAATATTAAAATGATTTATGAATGCATGTGTGTTTGCATTAGTGTAGAATTGTTTGAAAATGCCATGCTTGATTGTTCTAAATGTTGTGAAATGGTTTAAAGGTGAATGCCACATCATCTAGACCATTTTCAAACAAAATCCAAAGAAAAAGAAATCAAATAAGAATAAAAAGATCAAATGGTCATTTTGACCAAACTTAACCACTAGGCCACTTTAGGTGTTCCTAGAAGAGAAATTTTAACAGAAACTTTCTTAATTATTTTCAGCCCTTGCTAGACCAAGTAAAAATGTATCAAGGCCCACTTTACAAACTTACAGAAACATCTAGCAAAGCAATTAAATGGACAATGGAAAATTGAATCCAAATCATATGTTAAGATCCTCATTTTTGAAAAACCCATCAAATCAATTCCCCTTGCCAATCCCATGCAATCATAGATAACGAAGCATAAGTATAGATCACTCACCAAAAATCATCCAAAAATTTGAAAATAAATTTCTTCCGGTCATTTCATCAAACACCTAGTGAGCACAGTAATAGCTGCCAAACTATTATTGTTTTTGATCAATGCTTTGTCCACCATTTGCCCCCATTACACTCCCCGTGTCCCCTCTCGTCTCAACCAGCCCAATGGAGCAACCCTCACCTTGCTGTATGCGCCAGTGCCAAGCCACCCAAGCACCCCCATGTGGGTCGATCATGAACCGCTCACAGCAGACCACCCCGAGCTAACCCATGATGAATAGGAGGTAGCTGCGACCACACCGCTGCCCCTATCCACTCCCCAAGCGAAGCCAAGCCGTGGACCACCCCAGCAAAGCCGCACCCAGAGTGTCTGTGCCATGCTGAGGACATGCCAGAGCGTCGCGCCCGACCAGCTCGCACACGCTGCGCCTCGACCTCACCCCGTGCACACTGCTCCGCCATGACCCCACCAGCCGCCCAGACATCCCCGTTCGCCGCCGCTCGACCCATAGCCATCGTGCGCTGCATCGAACACCGCCTCTGACGTGTAGAGCACCGCCCCCTACTGACCAAATGCGACCACCCCATGCCTTGCCTTTAAGCCAGAGATGACCGCCAGGAGACCACGCACCGTCCCCTACCCCTAGCGGCGCCGCTAGCTTCCTGTAGCATCGCCGCTGATGAGCCACGCCCACGCCACTCGGTTCCCTCGTCGAGCTATAAAAGGAGGACCTCTCCACCTCATTTCTGCACACCATTTTACTACCCTCTCTCTTAGAACCACCCCACACCCCTTCCCGGAGCAAGGCGAGCCTCAGTTTGCCGGAATTTCACCGGAGTTGGGCGTTGCAGTTGAAGAAAGGGTCGTCGATTGGAGCCGCCCCAGGAGCTACCGCGACCACACCTCGAACCGCCATCGTCTACTAGCTCGAACGCCCCCATCACCGACCGTAGCTGGAGCCCAGGTGAGCCCTCGTAGACCCCCACCGTGTCGCTAGGGTTCGTCCTTGCCGGAGACCTGTTCACCGGGGACGACGAACCACATCCGTTATATCGTAGACTAATCGCATGGTTGAGTTTGAAACTTACCGCTTCGCATAGTAACAGCCGCTGACACGTAGGACCCCCTGTCAGCAGCCCGCTGCACCCGCGCAGTGCAGCTGGGCCGGTCCATTTCCTTTCCCGCGCTTGCCCACCGATTCAAATTAGTATTTTTTTTCCTTTTAAATTTAAATCCTATCATGTCCACTTATTCAAAAATCAATTTAGAGAGTTTCACTTAACCAAAATACATGATTCAAATTTTGTTAGAAAGATAATTAAAATATATATCCAAGCCTGTTGGATTTAAATCAATTGGAGTTAGAGATCACATATAGCAAAACTAACAACACATTCAAACATTTTTCAAAAATCAACCATAATAACTTTTGAGTTGATTCCAACTCTCAAAAATCACATTTGATGATACCTATCTGAATATGTAAAAATATTTAGTTTTGCATGCAGCGACATTGGACTAGTACCAAAAGAATGTTATTAGGGCATTTCTAGTCACTTTAAATCTATTAAATAATAATTTTAAACTTTATAAAATGATACCAACCCTTTAAATCACATTCCCATTTATTAGAATATGTGCTGATGACATGTGTACACATGATCCCATATTCTATTTGGAGAATATTAAATCTTCATTAATTTCAATGAGTAGAAATTACTTTTCTCAAATAAAATAATGACACTAGTTCTTTAATTCATGTGATGATTGTGATGATGCTAGATCATCAAGTGTGAGCCTTAGTGTGCTATATAGCAATAGACAAGTATTGTTTAGTGATTTTGTACCCCGTATTCCTTTATAGACGATAGTACCGACCAAGTCTACGAGGAGGAGGAGTTCTACCCTCAAGAAGACGAGGAGAATTTCAATCACTACACCAATCAAGGCAAGCTATTATTGGCAAGCTAACACTTGCAAGTTTCTTAACTATGCAAGCCACCACTAGATGCAAGTTAACCTAAGCAAGATGCCTTAAGCATGCTTTGGTTATATATTTGATTATACCAATTCCAAGTTTTACTTGCAAGCTTTACTTTCTTTTTACCAAAGTTCTTTACCTTTAATATAGATAGCATAAAGAGTATAAAACTTGGCCTATCTAGTTAAAATTAGATATCATTCTATGGCGTTGGATTGAAGATTAGTACCCGTCATTAGTGAACACTCTTAACCTTAGTGGCTAGTGCTAAGCATAAAACTTGATCACTTTAGATGGGAAGACTTGGTGAAAATGCTTATGAAAAACCTTGGAATGATGAGTCATTCTATTGAGATGTTTTGACAGGTGTTGAGAAACACAAATGGTTTATGATGATAAAAATGTTGAGGCATGAGCCTTAGCCCTTTATAAAAAATGATGGTTGGGTTCGGATGCAATACCATTCCAATTTTACCGTACAACCACAATACCTAAATTGGGTAAGGCTTAGCCGGAAGTTTATATGCATTAGTATGGGTTCCCTCGTGGGAGAGGTTTGAGCTGAGGCTACCTCTTGATGATGTCCACCTATGCAGTGCCCAGGATGGCAGATGGCCATGGCTGGGAGGCCAAGCTCATAGGGGAGGTGCCTATACTAGAGAGTGTAATTGAAAGGTTATGATGGATTATCCGCATACTAAGTATGATGATTCAGGGTAGGGTTATCCCTGATATATGTATCGAATTTTGTGGTGAAAGTGTACCACCTCTGCAGAGTGTCAAACTATTCGAATAGCCGCGTCCGTGGTCATGGACAGTTGGAGTGGCCATACTGTTCTGTCGTCAGATGTTTTCAAAATGACTTGTGAAGTGATCTATGATTTTGACTTAACCACAACAGGGTTGTGAATATGAAAACTAGTTTCCCACTTAAGTGATTTAGAACATTAATTTAGCTTTCTTTACTTCTAAACTCTGCTAAAGATAAATCTAACTTTTGCAAATAAACTTAGAGCTTATCATTCCTACTAGAACTACCTTACTTGTTAGTGATAGTTTGAGAGTACTTAAAAAGTACGCATGGCTTTGTCCCTAGCTATTCCCGTCGCCAGACTATGAGGATTACTATCCGGAAGAAGGACAGTAGGATGGCTACGACAACTAGGATCATCTCCCATCGTCAGCATTGCCTGTGACACTGAAGATGGAGCCCACTGCTACGCTTATTATTCCGCTGCTTGTTTGTATTAAGACTGGATCATGAGATCCTTTATTTATGTAAGACCTTATTATGGTTTGGAATGGATGATGTACTATGATATCCAATGTGTTATGTCTCGCAAAAATGGTAATCCTGGGATTGCGATGTATGGCATAACAGGCATCTGGGATTAAAAATCAGGGTGTTGAAAAGTTGCTATTAGAGCCATCCTGACCATAGGAGACCCTAGTTAGAATGGACGTCCAAACAAAAACCTAGTATCAAAAACAAATGAAGTGAGTATTTATGAAAATATATTCCCACTCTTATCCTTGATTCTTTCAAAAAAAATCATGTTCCACAAAAATTCTTACATTACTACAGAAAATTTGAGATACTTGATCACCTCACTAACTTACTCACTCTACCTTCTTATAGATGGAAGTTCAGTATTGCAAGTTCTACCAGTTGGGAAACGAAGGCCAACTGATCTTTGAGAGGGATCTTGATGCACTGTATGAGTATCTTGAGCGTTCGCATCCGAAATTCTTCGGAGCTCAACTCAAGGATTTCCTAGGAGGAGATCTACAATGGCTGATAGTTGTAGATCTTCGAGGAAACATGGAAGCACCCCTTTCTGAGAAGATTATATTCACCGTGAGAGAGAACAACTGGCAATATGGATTAGCCAGGGCCATGCATGAAGCTCTTGCCCGTCTGTGTGGGCAAAACATCAACTTGATCTAGGGAACTCACTTTGCTCACTATGCAAGGCGTGATTCTATGGGAATGCCATTGGAGATGCCAAGTCACCCGGAGATGAAGCGCCAAGTGGAGAATCTTGACTTCCTACTGTATGATAGACAGAAGGAATTGGACAATGCTCGAGCCTACGCCAACCACAACCTTTCCATTGCCGCCAAGAAGGACCAGACTTTCGTCCCGCTCGTCAAGGATCGCCAATCACTTCGCCGACAACGTGAGAAGAAGGATCGCACCATCGCTCGTCTCCGCAAGAAGGTGGCCGACCTCGAGAAGACCATCCAGGAACAAGAAGCTCAGCTTGCAGCAAAAGAAGAAGAGGAAGAAGGTGAAGACATCCAGGGAGATATTCACTCATACCTCAGTGATGGCAATGACTACCTGGAGGATAATGCCATGGATTCTACACTGAAGATGAGGACTCTGACTTCATTGATGATGAGTAGATGCACTTGATCACTACCGTAGGAATGAGTTGTATCGGTCCCACTGTATCTTAGTTCACAGAATGGTTCTTAAAACCATATGTTTTCCTTTTATGTTGTGGTGTGTGTGTTTGTATTGTGTGCTTGAATGAATGAATGAATGAGAAGTTGTTAGTTTGCCAAACCTGAGTCAAACTCAAAGTCTAAAACTTTTGAAACCAAAACCATGAACCTTAGAACTTTCCCTCTTACCCCTTTATCTATCTCAATCTTCAGATGACTCATGGAAACCCTGGAGGAAGCAGCTCATCGCAGGACCCGATGCTGTAGATTCTACAGATGCTAGTTTCCGACCGTGAAGCTAGTAGAGCAGAGCGCGAACCCAACCTAGCCACCCTGTAATACATAGCTCAGATGGCCCACAATAATCAAGGCCATGGAATTAGGATCATCATGGATCCAAGCTTAAGAATTTCCAGAATACCAATCCCCTTATCTTTAGCAAGTCTCAAGACCCGTTGGATGTGGATGATTGGTTGCAAACAATGGAAAACAACCTGGAAGTTGCAGGAGTTGACGCCAACAAGAAAGTACTGTTTGCCACCCACTATCTGGCAAGAGATGCAAGAGCCTGGTGGAATAGCACCCGTACTATGACCCACGGTCAAGTGATGACGTGGGAAGCTTTCAAGATCAAGTTTAGCCGCACCCATGTGCCGCAAGGTTTAGTCACCAGAATGAGAGATGAGTTCAGAGAACTAAAGCAAGGCAGGATGATGGTAGTGGAGTACCGTGACAAATTTCTATCCCTCGCTAGGTATGCACCTGATGAGATCAACACTGAAGCCAAGAAGAAGGAAAGATTCCTGAACGGACTGCATGATGAGATGCAGACTATGCTAGTCAACATCCGTTTTGAATATCTCGAAGAGCTAGTCGACTCTACCATCCAGATGGAAGGGAAGATCAACCAAGCCAATGACAACCGCAAGCGCAGAATGATGCATCAGACTGGGTCCCACAATACCCAGAAGTATCGCCCCAACATGTCTGCAGGAAATGCCCCAAGAAATAATAGACCCCCAATGTCTCGTCCAAGCTACCCCAATCGTAGCGGAGGAAACGTGAAGTCCGAAGGAAACCACAACAATAACCCTGGCAACTCCAACAACTTCAACCATGCACCGCCCAAGTCCAACAACAACAATACTGCCCCAAGGACTGGAAGCAGTGTCGTGCCTGTTGCAGCCAAAGACAAGTCCCAGATTGCTTGCTTTGAGTGTGGAATCAAGGGTCACTACTCCAACGAGTGTCCTAAGAAGCTTGCAGCCACCACCAATGTGAATGCCCCAGCTCAGCAGCAGCGCCATGTTCATCCTGGAAGGAGATTTGCCCCAGGGAATTCGCTCAACCGCAACGGCCGTTTGTTCCACATGAATGCTGAAGAAGCCCAGGAAGCGCTAGATGTCGTGCTAGGTATGTTTTGTGTTAACTCAGTATTAGCAAGAGTGTTGTTTGATTCTGAAGCATCGCACTCGTTTGTTATGGAAGAATTTGCATGCACTAGTAAGATTCAACCAACAAAACTGAAGCATGTTATGATAGTTCAAATACCTGGTTCAACCACCAAAGCTAGAAAAATTTGCAAGGTTGTACCTATCAGAATCCATGGGATAGATTTTTATGCCAATCTAATAGTACTTGGAACCAAAGGTTTGGAAGTAGTACTAGAAATGGATTGGATGTCAAAACATAAAGGATTGATCGACTGTGCCAAGAAAGCCATAACCATGATCAGTAGCTCTGGAGTATCAGTAAAGCATATATCTGAGACCTTGCCCCATCAGTTCAAATGCAACAAGATTCTAGCCCAACCAACCTTAGACCAACTCAGAGTAGTCTGTGAATACCCTGACGTATTCCCAAATGAATTGCCCGGTATGCCCTCAGATCGGGATATCGAGTTCATTATTGAACTAATTCCTAGAACTGGACCCATAGCTCAGAGATCCTATAGTATGAACCCATCTGAACTAGTGGAGCTGAAGAAGCAACTTGATGCTATGCTGGCGAAAGGTTTGATTCAACCAAGCGCATCGCCATGGAGATCACCCGTTTTGTTTGTGGATAACAAGGATGGAGGTAACTGTTTCTGTACCAATTATCAGAAGCTGAATGATGTCACCATCAAGAACAAGTACCCACTGCCCAAGATAGAGGATCTGTTTGATCAGTTGACTGGTGCTAGAGTGTTCTCTAAGATTGATCTTAGGACTGGTTATCATCAACTCAAGATTCGTGCAACGGATATTCCAAAGACCGCCTTTACTACCAGATATGGATTGTATGAGTATATGGTCATGTCATTTGGATTAACCAATACCCCCGCTTATTTCATGAATCTCATGAATAAGATTTTTATGAACTTCTTGGATAAGTTTGTCGTTGTTTTTATTGACGATATTCCAATCAATTCCAAGTCAGAAGAAGACCATGAGCTACACCTGAGAACCATCCTTGAAACCTTAGGAGCATTAGTTGTATGCCAAGTTTAGCAAATGTGAGTTCTGGCTGAAAGAAGTAGGATTCCTCGGACATATTGTGTCGGCAGGAGCAGTCGTTGTTGATCCCGCCAAGGTCAAAGATTTGGAAGAATGGGAAGCCCCAACCACTCAAACCAAAGTCCGTGCATTTCTCAGATTAGCGGGATATTACCGCAAGTTTGTTGAAGGATTTTCAAGCATTGCCATACCAATGACCCAATTGTTGAAGAAAGACAAGAATTTTGAACGGACCGACAAATATGAAGCAAGTTTCCAAGAACTCAAGAAGAGATTGATTTCAGCCCCAATCTTGATTATGCCAGACATCAAAAGGTCGTTTGATGTGTATTGTGATGCATCCAAGATTGGTCTCAGATGTGTGTCGATGCAAGAAGGCAAAGTCATAGCATATCTGTCTCGACAACTAAAGAAGCATGAGCAAAACTACCCTACCCACGATCTTGAACTAGCAGCCATAGTTTTAGCATTGAAGACATGGCGTCATTACCTTATGGGTAACCGCTGTGAGATTTATTCAGATCACAAGAGCCTGAAGTATATTTTCACTCAGAAGGAGTTGAATATGAGGCAAAGGAGATGGATAGAGTTAATCAAGGATTATGACCTTGACATTCACTATCACCCCGGCAAAGCCAATGTGGTAGCGGATGCTCGTAGCAGATTGCCGTGTAGATTAAACACCATGATCAAAGAAGCTCAGTCAAGTTTGCATGAGGAGTTGGAGCAGTTTAGAACATAGCTAGTTAGCAAAGGATTTCTAGCTAGCATAGAACTTCAACCCATGTTGATCAGTCAAATCAGGGAAGCCCAGAAAGGAAATGCAAGTATCGACAAAATCAAGCATCGTATTGGTACATGAAAGGTACCTGGATTCACCGAAGATGAAGAAGGAATTTTGTGGTACAAAGGGCGTATCTGTGTGCCAGCAGATAAGGAGATGAAGCAAGTTATCATGCAGGAAGCTCATGATACTCTTTATTATATCCACCCCGGAGGAACAAAGATGTATCAAGATTTAAAAGAGCAATTTTGGTGGCACAAGATGAAAAGAGAAATCGGAAGCTACATAGCCAAGTGTGATATCTGTCAAAGAGTCAAAGCGAAATATCAGAGACCCGCATGACTGTTGCAACCATTGCAGATTCCGGAATGGAAATGGGATTCCATCGGAATGGACTTTATCACCGGTTTGCCTACTTCTAGTAGGGGAAATGACTCTATATGGGTCATAGTTGATAGATTGTCCAAGGTAGCCCATTTTATACCTGTCAAGAAAACCTACTAGAGTTCTATGCTAGCAGAGTTGTACATTGCTAGAATCGTCAGTCTGCATGGAACCCCCAAGACCATAGTGTCAGATCGAGGAACCCAATTTACCTCGAGATTTTGGCAGAAAGTCCAAGAAGGATTAGGAACCAAGTTGAATTTCAGCACAGCTTATGACCCGCAAACCGATGAATAGACTGAAAGAGTCAACCAAATCGTAGAAGATATGTTGAGAGCCTGTGTGTCAGAGTATGGATCAAAATGGGAAGATTGTCTTCCTTTCACAGAATTCTCATACAACAACAGTTATCAAGCTAGTTTGCGAGCGGCCCCATTTGAATTTCTATATGGAAGAAAGTGTCGTACCCCTTTGAATTGGTCGCAAGTAGGAGAGAGCCAGATTTTTGGACCCGACATCCTACGGTAAGCCGAAGAGAAGGTTCACAAAGTCCGTGAGCACCTCAAGACCGCCCAATCCAGACAAAAGAGTTATGCCAACAAGAGACGTAGAGACCTGACTTTCAATGTCGGAGATTTTGTGTATCTCAAAGTGTCACCATTGAAAGGAATGCAATGTTTTCAACTGAAAGGGAAGTTAGCCCCCAGATATATTGGCCCCTTCAAGATTCTGAATCGCCGAGGAAAAGTATCGTATCAACTGGAACTGCCAGAGGAGATGCCAGCCATCCGTAATGTGTTCCACATCTCGTTACTTCGCAAGTGCTTAGAAGTTCCAGAGAAGACCGAAGTTTTCAAGAACATAGATCACCGAGCCATTGATATCAACGAGGATCTGACGTATCGCGAAGTGCCCATCCGTATCTTGGAAGAAGCCTTCAGAACCACCAGGACCCGGAGTATCAAGTTTCTCAATATCCAATGGAGCAACCATACCTAAGAAGAAGCCACCTGGGAGCGAGAAGATTACATTAGGACTGAGTTTCCAGATCTCTTTAGTTCCTAGTTTTTCTTAAATATCGGGATGAGATTTTGTTTAAGGAGGGAAGGTTTGTAACATCCCAAA
The DNA here is from genome assembly GCA_910589775.1 of Avena eriantha. NCBI lineage: Eukaryota > Viridiplantae > Streptophyta > Magnoliopsida > Poales > Poaceae > Avena > Avena eriantha. The sequence continues at coordinate 272,399,303 of OU342740.1, read as the reverse complement.
AGTTTAATCAAGGTTATCAAAGTTCAAATCACCCAATTTAGGATTAACAAAAAACTTTAATTATTAAAATGATTTATGAATGCATGTGTGTTTGAATTAGTGTAGAATTGTTTGAAAATGCCATGCTTGATTGTTCTAAATGTGGTGAAATGGTTTAAAGGTGAATGCCACATCATCTAGACCATTTTCAAACAAAATCCAAAGAAAAAGAAATCAAATAAGAATAAAAAGATCAAATGGTCATTTTGACCAAAGTTAACCACTAGGCCACTTTAGGTGTTCCTAGAAGAGAAATTTTAATAGAAACTTTCTTAATTCTTTTCACCCCTTGCTAGACCAAGTAAAAATGTATCAAGGCCCACTTTACAAACTTAGAAACACATCTAGCAAAGCAATTAAATGGACAATGGAAAATTGAATCCAAATCATATGTTAAGATCCTCATTTTTGAAAAACCCATCAAATCAATTCCCCTTGCCAATCCCATGCAATCATAGATAACGAAGCATAAGTATAGATCACTCACCAAAAATCATCCAAAAATTTGAAAATAAATTTCTTCCGGTCATTTCATCAAACACCTAGTGAGCACAGTAATAGCTGCCAAACTATTATTGTTTTTGATCAATGCTTTGTCCACCATTTGCCCCCATTACACTCCCCGTGTCCCCTCTCGTCTCAACCAGTCCAATGGAGGAACCCTCACCTTGTTGTATGCGCCAGTGCGAAGCCACTAGAGCACCCCCATGTGGGTCGATCATGAACCGCTCATAGCAGACCATCCCGAGCTGGCCCATGATGCCTAGGAGGTAGCTGCGACCACACCGCCGCCCCCTGTCCACTCCCCGAGCAAAGCCAAGCCGTGGACCACCCCAGCAAAGCCGCGCCCAGAGCGTCTGCGCCATGACGAGGACGCGCTAGAGCGCCGCGCCCGACCAGCTCGCACACGCCGCGCCTCGACCTCACCCCGCGCACACTGCTCCGCCATGACCCCAGCAGCCGCCCAGACATCCCCGTTCGCCGCCACTCAACCCGTAGCCACCATGCGCCGCATCGAACACCGCCTTTGCTGCCCAGAGCACTGCCCGCTCCCGACCAAATGCGACTGCCCCATACCTCGCCTTTAAGCCAGAGATGACCACCAGGAGACCACACACTGTCCCCTACCCCCAGCCGCGCCGCTAGCTGCCTGTAGCCATGCCCATGCCGCTTGGTCCCCTCGTCGAGATATAAAAGGAGGCCCTCTCCACCTCATTTCTGCACACCCTTCAACTCCCCTCTCTCTCTCTCAGAACCACCCCACACCCCTTCCTGGAGCAAGGCGAGCCTTAGTCCGCCAGAATTTCACCAGAGTTGGCCGCTGCAGTTGAAGAAAGGCACCGTCGATTGGAGCCGCCCCAGGAGCTGCCGCGATCATGCCTCGAACCGCCATCGTCTACCAGCTCGAACGCCCCCATCACCGACCGTAGTTGGAGCCTAGGTGAGCCCCCATAGACCCCCACCATGCCGCTAGGGTTCGTCCTTGCCAGAGAACTGTTCACCGGGGACGACAAACCACGGCCGTTAGATCATAGTCTAATCGCACGGCTGAGTTTGAAACTTACCGCTTCGTGTAGTAACAACCGTTGACGCATAGGACCCCCTGTCAGTAGCTCGCTGCGCCCGCGTAGTGCAGCTGGGCCGGCCCATTTTCTTTCCCGTGCTAGCCCACCGATTCAAATTAGTATATTTTCCTTTTAAATTTAAATCCTATTCTATCCACTAATTCAAAAATCAATTCAGAGAGTTTCACTTAACCAAAATACATGATTCAAATTTTGTTAGAAAGATAATTAAAATGTCTATCCAAGCCCGTTGGATTTAAATCAATTGGAGTTAGAGATTACATATAGCAAAACTAACAAGACGGAGACTTTCCTACATTCAAACATTTTTCAAAAATCAACCATAATAGCTTTTGAGTTGATTCCAACTCTCAAAAATCACATTTGATGATACCTATGTGAATATGTATAAATATTTAGGTTTTCATGCAGCGACATTGGACTAGTACCAAAAGAATGCTATTAGAGCATTTCTAGTCACTTTAAATCTATTAAATAATAATCTTAAACTTTATAAAATGAGACCAACCCTTTAAATCACATTCCCATGTATTAGAATATGTGGTGATGACATGTGTCCACATGATCCCATATTCTATTTGGAGAATATTAAATCTTCATTAATTTCAATGAGTAGAAATTACTTTTCTCAAATAAAATAATGACACTAGTTCTTTAATTCATGTGATGATTGTGATGATGCTGGATCATAAAGTGTGAGACTTAGTGTGATATATAGCAATAGACAAGTATTGTTTGGTGATTGTGTACCCTGTATTCCTATATAGACGATAGTACCGACCAAGTCTATGAGGAGGAGGAGTTCTACCCCAAAGAAGACGAGGAGAATTTCAATCACTGCACCAATCAAGGCAAGCTATTAGTGGCAAGCTAACACTTGCAACTTTCTTAACTATGCAAGCCACCACTAGATTCAAGTTAACCTAAGCAAGATGCCTTAAGAATGCTTTGGTTATATATTTGATTATACCAATTCCAAGTTTTACTTGCAAGATTTACTTTCTTTATACCAAAGTTCTTTACCTTTAATATAGATAGCATAAAGAGTATAAAACTTGTCCTATCTAGTTACACTTAGGTGGCATTCTATGGCATGAGATTGAAGATTAGTACCCCTCATTAGTGAACACTCTTAACCTTAGTGGCTAGTGCTAAGCATAAAACTTGATCACTTTAGATGGGAATACTTGGTGAAAATGCTTATGAAAAACCTTGGAATGATGAGTGATTCTATTGAGATGTTTTGACATGTGTTGAGAAACACAAATGGTTTATGATGATGAAAATGTTGAGGCATGAGCCTTAGCCCTTGATAAAAATTGTTGGTTGGGTTCGGATGCGATACCATTCCAATTTTACCGTACAACCACAATACTTGAATTTGGGTAAGGCTTAGCCGAAAGTTTATATGCATTAGTATGGGTCCCTCACGGGAGAGGCTTGATATGAGGCTACCTCTTGATGATGTCCACTTATGTAGTGCCCAGGATGGCAGATGGCCATGGCTGGGAGGCCAAGCTCATAGGGGAGGTGCCTATACTAGAGAGTGTAATTGAAAGGTTATGATGGATTATCCGCATACTAAGATTCAAGGTAGGGTTATCCCTGATATATGTATCGAATTTTGTGGTGAAAGTGTACCACCTCTACAGAGTGTCAAACTATTCGAATAGCCGCGTCCGTGGTCATGGACAGTTGGAGTGGCCATACTGTTCTGTCGTCAGATGTTTTCAAAATGACTTGTGAAGTGATCTATGATTTTGACTTAACCACAACAGGGTTGTGAATATGAAAACTAGTTTCCCACTTAAGTGATTTAGAACATTAACTTAGCTTTCTTTACTTCTAAACTCAGCTGAAGATAAATCTAGCTTTTGCAAATAAACTTAGAGCTTAGCATTCCTACTAGAACTACCTTACTTGTTAGTGATAGTTTGCGAGTACTTAAAAAGTACTCATGGCTTTGTCCCTGGCTATTCCCGTGGCCAGACTATGAGGAGGACTATCCGGAAGAAGGACAACAGGACGGCTACGACAACTAGGATCATCTCCCATCGTCATCATTGCTTGTGACACTGAAGATGGTGCCCACCGCTACACTTATTATTTCGCTGCTTGTTTGTATTAAGACTGGATCATGAGATCCTTTATTTGTGTGAGACCTTATTATGGTTTGTAATGGATGATGTACTATGATATCCAATGTGTTATGTCTCGCAAAAATGGTAATCCTGGGATTGTGATGTATGGCATAACAGGCATCTATGATTAAAAATCCGGGTGTTGACACTCTTCATACCGCTACTTCCTATTCATTTGTTTACAAAATATATGGCCAAATTTGGTGGCATGCAAATTCTTGAATATGGGATCATCGTCAGCATAAAGTGTGATGTTGATATGGCCATGACCTTGATTGTTCGGCTTGAAAATCCAAGAATGTTCATACTCATTAACAACTAATAATCTTAAATACGTTTAAATTTTACCACTTGCTTCTAGGTTCGAATTTAACACGGACGCTGGAAGTACATTTTACATCAAGGACCTAAAAAGGTAAAATTACATTGATGTCCATACATTTAGCACGAAGCACCCTAAAATTAAGCAAGGAAAACAGTTGGCTGGGTAGCTTGAGAACTCATAAAACCTGGTAATCAATTGTAAGTGTATCAAGGTCCACGCTTTGTCTAAAAACTAGGGTTGTTGTTGTGGTACTCTAAGCCATTTTTCTTCGTACTTGCTTACAGAAAAAATCTTGTCGCTTTCAGTTTCATTGTTCCTATAAGTTGGAACCTGTGGTTGCCACCATTTTTCACCTTGCCAAGATGCACACATCTATCGAATACGGGAACATTACAATACAATACGATATGCATATGGTTGTTACCTTTGTCGTTCGGCTTGAAACCCAAGAGTGTTCATACATCGTGGGCCATATATATTGTTTAACTATTTTTTGTAATTTATGAGGACTCATGATTATTAATTATTTTTCAGTGCAAATAGTAGTACACGCAAGAGGACGCCATGAAGAAGGCTTCATTTTAAGGTTTTCATTATTTTTGTTCATAGCTAGTGAGGATCAAATTATCAACATGCATATTCGTAGCAAGAATTTTAGTCCTACAGAACTCTCATTGGTTTTTGAAGTATTGACCGCCTCGGTACCATAAAGACTCAAAGGATGTTTGTAACTTTTTAAGAGCATTCTATCATGTTTACTTGTAGTTCAAATTTGAAAATGATTTTTTGTTCCTAAATTTTGGAAACTCCCAGTACTGGTAGCATTATTGTTCACCATGCCAAGATGCACTCATCTACCAAATATGGGAACATTACCATAAAGTATGTTGTACATATATATAAGGCCATTTAGCTTGTCTTTCGGCTTGAAGCCTAAGGATATGTTCATACATGGCATGCCATATTTTCAATTACATTGTTTTTTATATGCAAACTCTCTTGATAATAATCATTTTTCATAGTAAGTAGGACAAGTCAGAGGTCACCGTGTAATGTTTTTTATTGTTTTCAAATAAAAGACTAATTTTGCACATGCAAATGCTTAGCAAGAAGTTGAATCCAACAAATTCATTGGTTTCCGATATAATGACAATCTGGGTGTGGGTACCTTCAGAAGATACTTGTATAACTTTAAGAGCAATCTACTACTTACTCATAGTTCAAATTTTATCTAACTTTGATAAATCAGCTTAAATTAGTTTAATAATGTGAAGTTCACTAGGAAACCTGGAGAACTCAAAAAAGTTCGTAATCGTAAGTGAAACATGTAGAAACTTTGTCTGGAAACTAGGCTTATGGCATTCCGAGGCATATTCACCATGCTTGCCCTCATGAAAATAAATCCCGGGAAAATAATAATCTGCTTAAAGTTTATGATCAATCGGGGTGTTTTTTTGTGTGAGGTGTAATAAACAGACATATATCGTTAGTCCTGCACTTTAAAAGAAACTCTTCGATGGACATTTGCATATGTGAATGAAACATCAAATCTTATGTACAAACAACTTATGTTCAAAAACAAGTTTATTACGACCAAATAAAGCCTTCACAAATTCAATGTGCGACGGACTGTTATGTTGGTACCTTTGTGTAAACATTGACGTTTCATCTGAAATAAGTCTCTTACATACCATCTATATGCATCCAAAAAGTATTGCGGGTGATAAATATTGTTAGTGTCCAGTTTTTAGCATCATTCGAATCTTTGTGTGTGAATGGGAGCAATGGCATTCGGGGACCACTTGTCAATCTTGCTACCAATGAGGTTAAATCGGTCATTGCAGGACTAACTGGCCAAATTTGTGCATATTATGATAAAAAAAACTATTAAAATATGCAAAAATGACGTCCACCAAGTGCTTTGTGCAAAACTGCGATGAAAAGATGGTGGATCATGCAATTTCCTCTATCTAAAAAAATGTTTTATACTACTTCCTCCGTCCCAAAATATAAGGCGTCTAAGGATTGGTCAAAAGTCAAACCTTACTAACTTTGACCAAATATTTAGAAAAAATATCTACAATATTGAATGGACATACTAAGAAAATATACTTTATGGTGAATATATTGATATTAATTTAGTATTATAAATTTTATATTTTTTTTGAATAATCATGGTAAAACTTAAAAAATGTTGACTTTGACTAATCCTCAGGCGCCTTATATTTTGAGATGGAGGGTAATACAAAGTATTGTACTGTACTTACTACTAGCAAAACAGGTACCAGATGGAAGTTTGAAACCTAAAGGATACCCACTTTTTTAGTTGGTTCAAAGAAAATAACTAGTTCGTCAAAAAGTGATGATATGTGAAATGTAGTTTTTTTGTAGTACGGTACTACTAAAGCGGATAGAGGGTTACCCACTCCCATTCTATAATAACTCCTCCCCCACCATTCCCTCTCTCGCTATCACATTCCCGCACTCACCTCACAACTCTCATTCGTTAACCTATCCATTGTCTCGATGAAACTAATGCCAAAACATTTGTCTGTGGTTGAGCTGGGGTCCTCATCAAGCTCTACTTCGGAGATGCAGGTGGCTTGTTCGATTTCGACGGCCTCAGCGCCCTCTCTGAAGCATCCTTTGCCTTTCGTGTGTGTGCGGGTCGTGCCCCAGGTGAGGCACCCGTTGCCCTTAGGGTTTCGGTCGGCCGCGCCGAAACCCTCGTCGCCTGCCGAGCGGTCGTCCAAGCCTCCGGCGCTGCGTGCGTTGGGAATGAATGCTCGTGCGGCGGCGGACGTGTCTTTTTCGTCTGCAGGTTGGACTCTCATTCCCAATGTGCCAAATTTCAGAGTGTATGCGGTGAAACCCCTATCAGTGCCCCCCTTCATCAGCGATTGTCTGTGCTTCTTCGGTGTATGTGGCTAGTTCTTCGTCAGTAGCTCCTTTTTCATCTGCTCAACCCATCGACCCATGTGCAAGTTCGCGCCCCCCAACTGCAACGAGGTTAGATCTGGAGGATTGGGGCTTTAACCCAAATCCGACGTGCATCTAGTTAGATTTTTCCAACGTGTACTGCAGGTCCTTTGTTGAACTTCTTAGTTGTATGTCATATTCTTGATAATTGTCTTTTGTGTTATTCTTTATACTCCCTCCGTCCAGAAATAACTGACTTGACTTTGCCTAGATTTTAATGTATCTATATTTCTCTTTTGTGTTGTTCTGCTTAGTTATGGAATATTCTTGATGACGATGATGCAGGGTTCTGTTTTGGTACTTAGATGATGCATTGTGAAGTTTAGGACTTTTCCATGACGCGTTGTGTTGTTTTGGTATTTTTTGTATGATGCATTGTGTCCTGTCTCCTCACTATGTTGTTTCATCCATTTTGATCTGCATTTTGCTATTTAGGATTAAATGATATGCCTTCTATCTATTCAGATTATTTTAATGACCCATCAATTTAGGTAATTTTGATTGTGTAGACATTGTTTATTAAATTTAATTACATAATACCTTTTGCTGCTTTGGTATTTTTGATGATGCACTGCATATATGTTGTTTTGTCTATCCAGATAATGCATTGTGCTATTTTGGCCATTCAGATTATGTATTGTGATGTTTTTTTGTGGGGGATATGCATTGTGTTATTTAATCAATCTAATTAAATGTTATGCCTTCTAGTAGCTGTTCAGATAATTTTGAGGATCCATCGGGTTAGGTCATTCTGATGATGCATTGTGCTGTGTAGGCAATTTAATTTACCTAATACCTTGTGATGTTTAGGTAATTTTGATGGTGCAATGACTCATTGTGATCTTTATTCAATTTATACAATGCATTGTGGTGTTTTGGTAATTCCAAAGGACTAACGCAATGGTAATTTTCATGTAGGACGACCCAGTTGTAATGCCGAACTTAGACTACATTCTTGACCGGACTACTCCATCTCCAGGTGGCTATGAAGATGCTCTCCACATCATACCAAGGGAGTTGCAGCTACCGGGCAGGGGAATGTAGGCCTTAGCAAGGGCAAGTGCTGCCAGGTCGGTTGCTAGTTCTACCAAACCGAGAAGACGCCCTAGGTAGGTTGGACACCATGCCACGACGCATCATCGTAAACGCTTCTACATCCAGTTAGTCCAGCATGACTTGTATATGCTTATCATCCCGACTTACTTCAAGCCTTACTTGAAGGGACGCCCCTACCCACAACTAGTGGTGGTCCAAGCATGCGAGGAATGCGAGTGGGTTGTCCATGCCAACCGCGATAAAGACCAAATCGTCCTAAACAAAGAGGGGGCTATCTTTGCTGCTTTCCATGGGTTGAAGGAGGGTGACTGCCTTATGTTCAAGGTCACCGCAGACGGGTTCAAGATGAAAATCTACGACCGCATCACCTCCTGTCGGAAGGTGTTCGTTTGTTGTGAGCACGCACATCTTGTTTAAGTGTCAATTTGGATCGAAGGATTTTCAAAGGAATTTTGGAGGAATTCGACCCATAGGATTTTTTTTCATAAGGAAGCCCATTGGATGAAAGGAATCATACCTACAAAATTCATATAGATTGTATTTCTACACCCCAATCCCATAGGAATTTTAACATCCACTTTTTTACACTCATTCGCGTAGGATTGAGGCAATTTTCCTCCGAGTTTACTGTGTTTCATTGAAATGACTTTAAGCCAGCAGATTTCCTCGTTTTTATACCTCCGATCCTATTATCCTGTGTTTTGAAATTCTATGATCCAAAGAAAGCTATTTCCTCTATTTTGCAATCTATTGTTTTGTACCTATGACCGAGTCAAATTCCTGTGTTTTTAAATCATGTTATCCAAAGAAGCCCAATGTTATCTTTAAATTATCTTTTGGCGACCGTTTTGATGCTTATGCGTCAATCCCTAAGTATATTCAATGTGACTACTACTACTACTACTACTACTACTACTACTACTACTACTACTACTACTTCCTCTGATTCATTGCTAGATACGTCCAATTCAGCGATGAGTAAATATAGATGGGAGGGAGTACTACTACTACGAGCAAGCACAGCATGAGCCGTTCCTAACGTGGCTAAGAAATATATGTACTAGACTTATATTTTTGAATCTACTAGAAATTTACTAGACTGTCCGGCAAAAACCAATCCTAAAGATGGGACCCCACTTAGTACAGCACAAGCCAGTTGATTGCACCACTATGTATCTAGCCAAATTTCAACATAAACTTTGGGTGGGTCGTAATACCAAGCGCAACGTATGAGAATTGTGGTGGATAAGAGAATCTTTTTGTTTCTTAGCTCGAATCTAAACGGTGGAGCACCTGTGTCTAACCAAAAAATTCTTAGGCACGTGTCTAGTACTAGTCCTAGCATCTAAGGAAACAAAAGGCAGAAAAGGCCCACTATCAGCCTCATATTATCCTAACGTTGATGGTAGAAAAGTGTGTAGAAAAGGTACTACCTTTTTCTGGGCTTGTGCGTCCTACCGAGGTGGCTAACCAGTGCAGCCATTTTTGCTCTGCTAGCTCCGTTGTTGAGTTGGCAAGCTTTATTGCTAGACACTGTCTAAACGGTGACCGTGTGCAGCGTATAGAAAATTGGGTGGCTAAGAAAACTTTTCATCTCTTACACCTATGTCTAAACGGTGGAGAAGATGGGTCTAAGGAAAATATTCTTCGACTTGTGTCTAGTAGAAGACCCAGAGGCTAGTTGATTAGAATATTTGGCCTAATATTTTGAGGCACTTTCATTGACCAGAGCACTAGTACTAGTTTGGAGAGAAAAAGTGAAAAAAGCTGCTACATGGGACCCACACAAGAGACCTAAACGGTGGAGAAGTTTTGATTTTGCTAGACTCATGTCCAAGTTATTTTCTTAGCTCATGCCCAAGCCTTAGCACACTTCACAATATTTGCAGCTAGTAAGCTCGATCGCTAATGGACCAACGAGATTGCTCGTAGGCCGGCGACGAGACCCAGTACTTATTTTTTGAACAAGGACCCACTACTTGATGTTTTGCTTCCACTATTCACTCTCCTCTCTCCTCCTACTAGTACTACCTCGCTCCGCCTTCGTAGAAACCATTTTCTTCCACTGCTCCTCCCTTTCTTCTGTACTTCTTCATCCAGCGATGTCTCAAAATATCATGTCTCGTCAGAAGAATAGCAAGATGGCGGTGGTTAGAGCCGTGGAGAAATCCCGCCGGCAGGGTGACCAGTAGGCTCGGACCGAGAAAGGAGACCAGCCATGGGACAAGGGCTCATCTTCGCGCATGTATTCGAAGAGCGGTTATCATGGGGACCAAGAATACGGGTAGGTTTATACTTCCATTGATTCTTGGGCTCTCTGCTCCTACTATTGAACCATCTATGTACATCTTCCAGGGCAGGCGGCTCGAGCGTCGAATTTTCCACCCCACGGGTCGATAGCATGACGGATATCTCTGACGCGTATGATGCCCTCATGCCCGCTCTCGATCAAAGAAGAGAGGTACTCTAGTCACTATACATGTATTGACATTTTATGTTCTTCTCTGCATGCACTCCATGCTCTCTTACTGATGACGCATTTTCCATGCAGGAAGTCAGGGCAAGAATCTCAGCCAAAGTAGATGAAATCTATAGCCATAACATCAACATTCTTCAAAAAAACTTCGAGCTCAACCTAGAGTGTGATCGCCTCCGAGCCGATTTGGCTTTTCAAATGAAGCTCGCATGATCTTACGAGTGTGACTCCTCCACACTTCGCGTTGAGTGTGAAAATTTGAAGAAAGAAGTCACGGTGCTCCGCAGCCAGCAACTACCATTGCGGAGATAGTCCAGGTCACGCCCTGCTAAGTAGGAAGAGAGAAGCCATCTCAAGTTGGCCGTCGAGGTCGCAACCATTGCGGAGGTCATCGAGCCCCTACTTCCGCAGGGCGCCACAGTGTTGCAATCGCCGAATCTTAGAGTAGGAACTAGGAAAGGGTAGGACTTGCCTACGTGGCCCTCCTTTTTCTTTTTTTTTGGGGTGCATGGATCGTTTTTTCTCATCCGTCTGCGCATAATTATATTGTACTCTTTAGCATTCGAATGCGCTCTGTGGAGCTTTTGTTTTCTCGTATAGTAAGTCACTTTTTAGTGTACATATTACATTCAAATTTAGTCAAATATGTGACATCCTTTTTACTTAGGTTGGAGGGCATTTTCAGAAAAATTAGGCTGGAGGGAGAGTATGTCTGATAAATCAAAATAATTAAATCGGCAATGAGTGATATTTAAATTTGGTCATACTTTCTACTTTGTCAGATGTGTAGGGATCCAGATCCAGTGTCTAAAAAATAAAATGCACCGTCAGTGTCGGGGACACCCATCTATTGTCTGGACTCTGGAGTACTTTGGGTCACAAGCATAGCTACCCCTATAGTCTACCCACGGACAACCAACGATTCCTTGCATACGCATTCCCGCCAGAGCCTTCACAGGGAAGGTATCTGCTTTGACCCGTTGATTTCGGATTGGATGGTCAAGATTGCTAGACGCTAAACTCTGTCTCCCTGGATAATGTTTCTATTACTACTATGTAAAAATACACTTATGTGTGAGCTGCGTTGATTAGCGAGGGTCATCACCGTACAGGGGCCCCGACCGCACAAAAAAAGGTTTGCCACTCAATCAATTGTGCTCACATCTACCATTAAATGTGAGCATTTTACCAGCTCGACTGCCTCTATGCACTAATCGCCCATCCATCTAATCACTCATTGTATAATTTTAAGTGTTCAATTCTCCGTATCGGACAAATGATTCTTCAAACTAACAACCTAGAAAACTCCTCTAGAAAGAGAGAAAGAGAAATTACTTATGATGTTAATTGGGTGTGTAGTATTACCTCAGTATGTAAATACAAATTAGCGGAAATTGGGTGTGTAGTATTACTCTGGTATGGGACAGGGCTAGATTTGATGTTTGTCTACCCTGGTATAAGCTGCCTCGCAACAACTACAGGGGACCGAATGTCCCTGGAGGGTGGGCCTTCTCACGTAAGGGTCCATGTGGGACATCGACCTAGAGAAGGAATGAAGGGTCGGCAGGCCTCCACGCGTTACTAGGAGGCCCTCATTGAAAGCACACCTGGGAGGTGTTTCGGTTGGTCCTCGCCCGACGTCCCGGTGTTGAGGGGATTAACACTCATAGGGTAGGCACTTATACTGGAGTGGACTTATGGAGAGTCTTGATCGGTTACTCGACCCAGGATCGGTGAAGATCAGGGTAGTGTACCCAGATGGTGTGGGTAAAGTGTACAACATGTGCAGAGTGTAAATCTATTCGAATAGCCGTGTCCGCGGTTAAGAACGGGTTGGACAAACTTCTGTAGAGCGGTGCTGGTTTTGTTTTCAAAAAGGATTTCGGAAAAGAAATGGTTTTTTTTGGAAATGTTTTGACCATGGGATGGTCGACAAGGATCCCTACTATGACCATGGGATGGTCAGAAAGGGATGGAAGGAGTTTGGTCATGGGACGACCGGGAGAAAAGAATAATGGGTGACCCAGTCCTAATGTTTTCAAAACTTTTCAAAAAGGTTTCCAAAACATTTTACAAAAGTTTTCAACAAATATATGTAGATGATACCCACAAGAGAAACTATTTGAGAAAAGAACCCCTCTTGGAACCCTCCTACTACCACAGCCATAGTGCATATCCTCTTGTTATTACTGTTATCTTAAGGTGGTTTGCGAGTACGTTCAAAGTACTCACTGGCATTGTCCTGGCTATTAACTTGGTCATATTCCAAGAAAAAGGTGGTGATGGCGACTTTGCGACCTAGGATGTTCTCCCAGTCAGGTGCCTATAGGTTAAGGCATGGCTCGATCCCTACGCCTAATGAAGTTCCGATGTAGTTGGTCGATGTAGCCATAATGGCAAATAAGGTACGTCATGTATTCGTTATGTATTGGATGCTTACTTTGATACTTGTCGGTTATGTGCCACGACTAACTGATCATGGGATCGTGGTTGTATGCATAACAGGGATTCTCGAAGGACTAATCCGGGGGGCCCACAATATAGACGTATTTTAGAGATACATACGAATCTAGATAAATTCCAAGTCACTTATTTCCAAACTACTAGTAATAGTTTTATAACAAGTCTCCTAAGACAAGAGGTCAATTGTCTTTGTGAGTATCCACAAGAATGTAGTACATTTATTGAATTAAAAATTTGCACCTAGCCACCACAAATGAATCTAGCATGCTCCCTCCTTGACACTTCTAATTACAAATTAGACGGTCACTAAGGTTTATACACATCAGGTCATTGCATATGGTTATTGTGTTGGAATTTATTTCTTGTGCTATATATTCTTGGTGATAATGACATTATTTTTTATCATGTAATGGAAACATTTCTCCTGATGGTGAAAACATTGTTTCATTTTATGGAATGCTCTGTAAATGGTAAAAAATAATTATTAACAATGAAAATATTTTTAGATACTAAAAAAGGTCACAACTCTTTTTTAGTCATTTCATGCATCATTGGAAATGATGGTAGTTTAATGTAACATTTAGAAAGTAGGGAAAAAGACGAAACTTATCATTGTTCATGGAGAGTTATATGTACATTGTCTGCCTGGACATCAAATATGAACAATGCAAAACCAAAATTGTGCATGTCGACAGTCATGCAAAACCATCCATAGTACTGCATCCATTAAAAAATACACGATATCTTGGTAAGCTAGAAACATGTTTGGGAGTACTTTTAAAATACTCGAGAGATGTTTAGTTCTAATAAGTCGACCAAGTATTGTACCAAAGTTCTAAATTATGCAGGATATTATTATACTTTAATAAGGTAAGTTATTGGAGTGCACGCAATAAAATAATCGTGCAAAGCACGTATAGTTTACTAGTCACGTAAGTACAGTATCTTTTTTTGAGCTGTATGCATTCACTCCTGAACACCATAAGTAAAAGTTTAAACTCGTGGAACATAAAAATGACATCGCACCAGCTAGCCTGATTAATGGTCTGCAACTACAGTAACCTATACATCTATCCCTATAGTCTACTCTAGGACACCCAGCGATTACTTGCATAGACCTCCCTGTCAGAGCCTTCGAAGGGAAGGTATCTCCTATGGCCCATTAATTTGGGATGGACGGACAAGATTGCTAGACGACCAAAATCATGTGGTCCCCACTCCCTCGCGCCCCTCCATTTCAAACAGTGGGAATTTTTTGGTGCCCCTCTGTTTTAAACTATACGAAAATCACGTGGTCCCCACTCCCTCGCGTCCCTCCATTTCAAACGCTGTGAAATTTCTGGCGCCCCTCCATTTCAAACGATACCAAAATCACGTGGTCCCCACTCCCTCGTGCTCCTCCATTTCAAACACTGTGAAATTTCTGGCGCCCCTCTTTTTCAAACGATATCAAAATCACGTGGTCTCCACTTCCTCGCGCCCCTCCATTTCAAACACTACGAAATTTCTGGCACCCCTCCTTTTCAAACACTTCGAAATTTCTGGCGCCCCTCCATTTCAAACGATACCAAAATCACGTGGTACCCACTCCCTCGCGCCCCTCCATTTCAAACACTGCAAAATTTCTCGCGCCCGGAACCTCCCGCGGCACTTCTCCACGGCTGGCTTTGCCCCTCCATGCACTCCTCAGCCAACAGTATACCGGAGCTGCATTAGATGCGGTCTCATCCAAAGAATCATTGCCGCCTCACCGACGTCCACCGCACCCGACCTTGGTCACCGAGTCCGTCGTCATCCACCACACCTGATTTCCTTTTCCCACTTTCCCCTCCATGGCGCCGAGTCCGTCAACGACTGCCCAAGATCTGCATCAACGCCGGCAGCATCCTCCCCACCCATACCTTAACTGAACCGTTGTGCAGTGCACCGATTCAACCTCGTCCACCGCGGTCAAGCCGGCATCGAGCGCCCAAGATCTGCTTCCCCGACGCAAACAGCTGGTGCAACCGAAGCACCCTGGGTGACAAGGATGTCACCCGTGCCGGTACGGATGATGATTAGAAGCCTATCCGACCATGGTAACCAAATCACCAACTCTTTTTTGTTTTGTCAGCAGTACAACAGGTTCAATCCTGTCGCAGTAAACTGCATTTTTCTAATCGTTATGTACACGCAGTCAAAGCGCACGCCTATTCTTTGTGCTAGATACTACGGAGTAGGTCACTAGATATATTGGTTTGCATTCACTGCTCTACAAATTTTGAAGTCATGCACATGTTCTTAGCTACTTCGAACAACAGTAATTGCCTGTTATCATGTAGTTCTTACAAAATGTAAAATCAGTGAAAAATATTAGTTTGGATTCCCTGCTCCATAGTTACTGAATCTATCTGGTTCGTCCTGAGATAAGTTCCTATTATTGTTTCCTCCTTGGCATTGTTATGTTGTCCGGTAGTACCCGTTTAGACTCTTCATACTAATTTGATTATAATTTTTTTGTTGCCATCTGGTTCTTCAAAAGCCGCAACACTAACTATTTCCTTTTTCTTGCATAGAGCCTAGAATGGAACAATGAATATGATGGTTTGCATAGCCTCTTCTACAGGTTCACAAGAAACACCATTATTTCCTTATCTGGTGCTGGTTCATCCTAATCAATGGCATAACTGCCCTCTACTATGTAGTTCACTCGTGGTTTGCATTCCTACTCTAGAAGTTCTCTTATGATGCCATATTTCTATATGGTTGATTCTTAGGTATGACAAAAACTGCATGACATTTTGTAGCTCACCGTAAATTCTGAGTCACCGTACGTCTCTTGCATTCCAGGAAATACCACGGCTTCCATATATATTTGCTTATATGACCTCCCTAGTTTATATTTGCTGAAATTCTAAAAACACTTTGTTTGATTGCTCATTTTATTATAGGCACACTTGTCTAATGATTGTTTGTCCTGTTCTACAGGTTCACGTATGACAATACTATATCTTGCATCTCGTTCTGGTTCATCCTAAACAACGACATAACTATCATCTATAATATATAGTTCATTCCTCATTTTCATTCCTGCTATACATGTTCTCGTATGATGCGATTATAATTTCTATTTGGTTCATTCTAAGCTATGAGTAGTTTGTCCTATTTGTTGTATTAACTTGTTATTACTTAGTTTCATACTGCAATTATTGTTATTCCCACCAAAGAGGGGGCAACAAGATCATGTCTCAAGGTGGTTTTCCAATGTAGCTGTCATACTCAAAAGGAGATACAGTTGATGGATTGAGAAAGCAAATTGAGGACAATGCAATCAACTTGATTTTTAACTGAAATGCTGAATTTTCTTTCTCGAGCGTTGATATTATATAATATTTTTAAGAAGTTTGCAGCTGATGTAATATCTAGATAACTCGCATAGGCCATGTAGGCATTTTTTTGAGCTGGGCCATGTAGGCATTTAGTCGACCCCGTCCACGCATGGCAGTAGTCGGTATCATAACTGTGTCAGCCAAGTCGATCAGGTAAGAGTTTAGGTCTTTGTTATTTTCCCTTATTGTATTAGGCCTACCATGAATAGTAAAATATGCTTGCTAATTGTACTCCTTTTATGATATTTGTCTGGGCTTCAGAAAGGCCGAAATTGTAGGTGTCCGCGGCGCCTACTGTCAGGTGGCAACCAGTAATAGGCTAGAACAGTAATAGGACGAACAGTAACATACCAAAACAGTAACAGGCCAAAGCAGTAATAGGCCAAAGTAGTAACAGGCCAGAACAGAGGCAACCTAGCTCAGTAACAGGCTAGATTAGTAACAGACCACAAAAGTGGCAGGCCAGAACAGTATAGGACCACAACAGTAACGGACTTGAACAGTAGATGGCCATAATAGTAACGGGGTAGAATAGTAGGAGGCCGAAAATATTACCATGTGGGAACAGTAACAGGCCAAACATATTGGCAGGCAAGAACAATACCAGATCAGAACAGTTGCGGGCCGCCGGCGGACCCGAGAAGTTGATGGACGGTACGGTAAAATGCCAGAACAGTATCAGAACTTCTCAAAAGTGGGTCGTTCGTAGGCGGCCCAGAACGAGCTGTAAGAATAGTGACAAGCTGATAGTGGGCCTTAACAGTATCGGGCCTACTTGACGCAGCATGTTAACGGATCGCGCACTATTCGAACAATGTGGGCTTCTGTAGGCCGAAATAGTTACCGGACTGATATTCGTGGGCCCCTGCTGGCCACATCTTTGGGCCCATTTCAAATAGTGCCGGACGAAATAGCAATGGGCCATACTCTTATTGTGTTCTACTAATGGGTTGGCCCACTTAAATATTAGCAGGCCTCGGCTGGGCCTGACTTCTACCACGGTTTTTGCGGCCGTTAACGGTGGTAAATGGGTGTTAATGGTGTTTGCCACGTGGCATTTGGCATGACATCAGCAGTCAACGCAGCTGGCAGATAGATCTACGACGAAACAAGTTTTCGTGGCTGAAGGGTGCGATCCGCCACGGTTAGGAAAAAAATTGTGGTAGACTCTTTTGTGACGCGGCTTTTACCACGATGGGCATCCGTCGTAGAAGACTTTTTAGCCATGAAAAACGGGCCTTCAACCACAAAAATCATCCGTTGTAAAAGCCAACTTTTCTTGTAGTGGTGTCTGACATCGACAAAAAGAGATGAAGAGGGGAAGTTACCCTAGAATAGTGATACATTTGTGTTCCTCGCCCATGGAAGAAGGAGCAGTGATCGTCGCATCAGGGTTCGATGTCTGGATAGGGTTCTAGTAACCAACCATCTTGTGGAGTGGCCAAGAACCCAGTTGTTTCTTCTTCGGTTAAACCCCGCAAACCTAGAGCGAAGAAACCTGACACTACTGGAAAGGATACTGTGGTGGCTAGAGATGCTGGTAGGAAATGGCAGAAGAGGAAGCAAAATAAGACATATGTCCCTAAAGTTCAAGTGGTCTTGGTGATGAGTGCATATTTGCATCATGTTTTACATTATTATTTTGCATTGTGGATGTAGGATCTTGGTATTTTACGGCGCTCGCACGCACATTTTATGTCTATTTTCACCAGGATCAGGACAAATGATGGATCCAATGGATACAATTCTTGGAGCAGTTGTACTGTGGAGAAAAGGAGCCAAAAACAAAGTAAATCGCTTATTTGTGAAATATTAATAATACCAGAACAAAACTAGAAGCAAACAAGGGAGACAGAAGGTTCAACGACCAAGTCAGGAGCAAATTTTTCGGCTGTATAGCTCCGGCCGTATAGTTGGCGCTGCCTCCGCCTCGTCAAATAGTTTCACCCCATGCAATTGGTTCGATGAGACGACATACAGAACACCCCGAAATCGCAGAAACCTCACCTCTGGAAGGCATCTAGAGGGGGAACTCATCCACAAGGGTCCATCTTCGCCCTGTGCTGATATGGGAGGCTAAGGCATCAATCTTCATCATCCACCACTGCATCACCACCATCTCCATCCATCCCATCTACATTCTTATCTAGATCTTGTTGTAATTCCCGTACTTATTATGGATTTATACAAGTACTATTCATCCATGATTGTTTCCATTACCATTGCCATGATGTTGATTGCCTCCATGTCTGAGTAGATCTTTAGTTCTTGGGGAGATGGAGAAACCCTAGTATGAGATTCAAAAAAGAGAAAAGTCTATTATGATATTCATGTTGTGACCATGTGTTAGATTCTATACATCTTGATGTTGAGAGAAGTCGACCTCTCAATATTTGCCTCTCGTGGGGACTTGATGGAGGGAACTACTAGTTGGTAGACGGAGGCGTGCTAGCACTTATAGTGACTACAAAGCTGTTGGCACCCCTTACGTATTAACTTAGGAATCCGAGGAAACTCACGGAACACTATCCATGCCATGGGATACATCCTACGGGATTACGTCCCTTAATAACATAGTAACTCGATTGATGTCGATTGCTGAGTGTTGTGGTTATGAGGATGATGTGAGCAGCGGTTGCTGCCTAATTGTCCAAATACGGAGTTCCTCCCACACATACATAGTTGAGAATGCTCATGATAATAATCTTTACCTTAGATCCTCATAATACTAGTGGTGTATCCGCTACTCCCTGAGAACGCTATTTCCGTATTGCAGTTCCAATCTTTCTTACATACGCGATACTTACTTTCTGTATTAAGTTATTTGCTTTACATTATTATTGCTCTTATACCTAAAACCCAAAAACACCCTTTTACACAATACTCGCAATTTATCTTGTTACTTAGAACTTAATCTAGCATTTCTATCATAATATTTATTTCAAGAATTATTATACTTCAGACTCCTGCTCCCTGTGGGATCAATATCTTTATTTTGAAACTAGCTACAAATGATCTGTGCACTTGCAGTCATCACCTAGCAATTGAGAATGGACCGGTCCTGACCCCTGTTGTGCCAATGAGGTACTGGCTCTAGATGTGCATGAAGAGGAGGAGGCTATTAGCGGTGATATTCTCAGTAATGAGTCTAATAAGAAACAAAGGTTGGTGGATTGGATAGAGGTTGCTGAGCAGCCCCGTCGGACGCAATGAGTATCATTTGCTCGAAATGTCGGGGCCTCGAGTCGGACTCGACAATTAGTGAGTTGTGATTAATCATCTAATCTTTTTGACCCACTTTCCTCTTTTTAGCGAAGGCGGAGATGGGTAAAACATGCTCAGATATTGATGTGTTCTTTGGGTTACACTAATTGTTTGGATGTCAGTAGCTAGGGTCGTAGTGGTGGACTTGTGCTTTATTAGATGCAGCCATGCTTAGCTGAGTTGATGGGAGATAATTCTCACTACATTGATGTGGTTATTTCAACTAAAACCGGTATTTCATGGCGTGTTAGTTTCATATATATGGAAGTGATGTAGCCCGACCTACGGTCGTTACCACATCAAGGTCTCCAACTTATGCCAAGTAGTCATGGACTCCAAAGGTGAATCATATCCTGTATGCGAGCCCACTTCCTACCCTATTGATTGGTATACCACTTCATACTCCATCCCATGACCATGATAGGTTCACACCGAAAAGTACAGAGACAAGGGAAGATGCCCCGAGCACCAAGCCCGAAAATACAGTGGCTTGGAAGAGGAGACGGAAGAAGCAGCCAACTCCAGGACTAGAGTCTCCGCCGACATCACCCCAGAGTCTCCGCCGCCTAAGCACCGGAGTGTCCGGCTGCCCTCCCCTCGAAGCCTGGTGGAGCCCGTCTATGCCCCAATCCGGACTCCACCTAGAGTCTTCGGACCGACCAGAGTCTCCGCCTGACAAGGGGTTAACTCATCAATACATCGTTGATGGACTTAGGTTCGAGGAATTGGGGAGCGCTAGAGACATCGATCGGTTAGCAAACAAACACATCAGGGACACGCGGTTTACCTAGGTTCAGGCCCTTAGAAGGGGCCCTACTCCTACTTGTCTGCTCTTAGATTATCAAGGAGTCGAAAGTTACAGGGGGTTCGCAGATGTGATCTAGCGAGGTGTATGCTAGGGTTGCGGATGTCCTTCTCGCTGCTCCCTCCTAGCGTTTATATAGGGAGGCTAGGTCTCGGGATAGAAGGCCAAGTCAATTACAAATTAGGGTTTCACCCTTTTTCAAAATCTATCTATTGCTTGTCGCGTCCTTCAAGGAGTCACCTTCCTCTGGATTTGGGCCACCCAAATCCTTGTTGGGCTCCATTTATCCCACGGGTTCCTCTTGGACTAGACCATATAGGCGAAACATAAGTACATGCAGGGTATACCCATGTAAGTAGCCCCCGAGTGTCCAGCCGAATCGCAGATTTAGGTGGCGACTATAAAGTTTTCGAGTGTGTGGAATATAAGTCCATCCGAAAGTGTTTTCGGGTGCCGCAATTTGTCATATGGATTGTCGATATGCGTTCCTGATACGTCTGATCGATCGGGATCAGTTAACTGCTTTAGGGAAAAACAACTCTATCTACTCAAACTCGAGTCCATGAACTCGAATTCTGAATATTGCTGGCGTAATTTGACTCATGCTGTCGAGGCCATACAGAGTCAAATTCTAGTGTTTTATTGCGAGCACTCGATGCATCCATCAAGGCTTTTTCATCATGCATGTAGGCATGGTTTATTTCTAGTAGAGGACAGTAGGTGCGTTGCCAGGCCTTTTGCAGGTCTTACCTTCACATTGTAAGCACGACATTCGAATGCTTAATCACCGCAGAGGTGTTTCGGGTGACCCAGGAGATGTTGTCTCTTTGTAGGGTATTTTCCAGTGATTGCTAGGCAGAGTCATTGAATGTTTCAAATTCTCATGGTGCGGACGTGGTCAATGCTTTTTGCCATGGATAACTATATTTTCCTTTTCATAGGGTACGTGACCAGCGCTCCCTATGGGAGTAGCCCCCGAGTGCCTATTCAAGTTGCAGACTCGAGCGGGGACTTTGAACTTAGGCGGTTGTTGTCATTGGCCATAACTTGTCAATTAAACTTCCAGATCTCCCTATGGGAGTAGCCCCGAGTCCGTAATCGAATCATTCATTCGAAAGAGGGATTGGGGGTGTAAGTTCCTTGTATCATTGTATAGGTGGCATGTTTGTTGGAGATATGCCCAAGAGGCAATAATAAAAGTGGTTATTATTATATCTTTGTGTTTATGATGAATGTTTACATCCCATGCTATAATTGTATTATTAGGAAACACTAATACTTGTGTGTTTTGTAAACATATAAGAGTCCCTAGTAAGCCTCTTGTTGAACTAGCTTGTTGATTAATAGATGATCATGGTTTCCTGGTCATGGACATTGGATGTCATTAATAACAAGATTATATCATTAGGAGAATGATGTGATGGACACACACCCATAGTAAGCATAGCATAAGATCAAGTCATTAAGTTCGTTTGCTATAAGCTTTAAAAAATATAGTAACCTTATCCTTTGACCATGAGGTTATATTAATCACCATCACCGGATGGGTACTTTGATGGCATCAAACACCGCTTCATAACTGGGTGGTCATAAAGGTTTCATTGGGTATTCAGAAAGTATGTGTTGAAGCGCATGGACCAAGATTGGGATTTGTCCATCCATATGACGGATAGATATGCTCTGGGCCCTCTCAGTGGAATGTCATCTGATTAGCTTGCAAGCATGTGACTGGGTCATAAGGGATGACATATCACGGAACGAGTAAAGAGTACTTGTCAGTAACGAGGTAGAACTAGGTATGGAGATACCGACGATCAAACCTCGGATAAGTAGAGTATCGCGTGACAAAGGGAATTGGTCTCGTATGTAAATGGTTCTATCGATCACGAAGTCATCGTTGAGTATGTGGGAGCCATTATGGATCTCCAGGTCCCGCTGATGGTTATTGATAGGAGATGTGTCTCTATCATGTCTACATATTCACGAACCGTAGGGTGACACACTTAAGGTTCGAAGTTGTTTTAGGTAGATATGGAATATGCGTTGGACACCGAATGTTGTTCGGAGTCCCGGATTGGATCTGAGACATCACGAGGAGATCCGGAATTGTCCGGAGAATAAGATTCATATAATGGAGCTCATTTTCTAAGGTAGGAAATGTTTCAGAGTATTTATATGGGGATTCTAGAAGGTTTCGGAATGTTCCGGAAGGTTCT
Source organism: Avena eriantha (assembly GCA_910589775.1). Taxonomy (NCBI): domain Eukaryota; kingdom Viridiplantae; phylum Streptophyta; class Magnoliopsida; order Poales; family Poaceae; genus Avena; species Avena eriantha. The sequence continues at coordinate 272,376,585 of OU342740.1, read as the reverse complement.
AGAAGATTTTTTGGAGTTTACTTGAAAACCAAGAAAGGATAAAGGGAAATTTAAAAGGGAAATTTGGGGGGGAGGACTCTCCCCCCCCCAAGCTCCCTTGTGCGCCGACCCTAGGGGGTGGGCCTAGGGGTGGGAACCCTAGGCCGCACCCCTCCCTCTATATATAGAGGGGTGGAGGCGCCACCCCCCCTTGCTCCTCCACTCTTGCCCCTAGCCGCCTCTCTCCTCCTCCTTCCTTCTGCTTAGGCTTAGGCGAAGCCCTACAGAATCCTCTACTCCACCACCACCACCACGCCGTCGTGCTGCTGGGATTCCGTGGAGAGATCTACTACCTCCGCTGCTCGCTGGAACGGGGAGAGGAAGGTCTGCTTCGACTCCGCACGTGTGACCGACTGCGGAAGCGCTGCCGGAACGCGGCGCCGGAAGGATCGTCCACTCGATCTTGAGATCGGCAAGTGATCGACTACATCAACCACGAGATCCAATCTCATAACGCTTTCGTGTCTACAAGGGTTAGTACAGATCTGTCTCGTTGCACATGTCTAATAGATTAGATCTTGGCTTTTATCTAGATTAGATCTGGGTTTTGTTCGTTCTTGCGGTAGATATTTTTTGTTTTCCATGCTACGAACCCATCAATGTTCACCGAATCCGGAAAATACTCTCGTGCGTGACCAGCACTCCTGTTAGGAGTATCCCCCGAGTGTTTGGTCGAGTCATAGATTCGAGCAAGAACTAAACAAGTCGAAGAAAAATTACCATTGTACATTTCGACCTAAGGCTGCTGCCAAGGTCCATGCAAATGACGTCATTGCTTACGATTGGATGAGCTTAGCCGCCGGCGTGAGCGGTGCTAATGGGACGTGACGACGGTGGGTCCCAATGTCTGACCAGAATTTGATTAGTCATGCGTGATTTTTGGGGTTTTACTGCACCCCCTCGATTTTCATGCTGAGTGGGGATCGTGCAGCGACGGTTTGGTGTACGCGCTGCCATGTGTCTTCATCGATGTGCACCACACGTTGAATCAGAGAAATGTTGTCCATCGGATGGGCTTTCACCATCGCTTAATTAGCAAGTTTAGGCAGTAACTTCCGCACTTTGCATCTTCATCTTCCTCGTACTGCTACCATTGTTGTTCTCCTCTACTTCATTGCTGCACACTTCCTCCCTGCGCTGGATGTCCTTAAAGATTTTCCTAGCTATTTTCTCTGGTCCCTCCGCCGAAGGAGAATGGGGAAGAAGGGTACCGCTACCGCAGGATCTGGCATCACCTCCACCGTGCCAAAGAAGAAGGTCACCACTGGGTCCGACGGTGTTGCCGCATTCATGAAGAAGAAAGGCGTCGGGACCCGCATGACCAACGGGTCCTGGTGACGCTCCTCCTTGAAGCCCCACTAGCTTCATCAGCCTCGCTTGGACAGATTGATTTGGGCCGATGAAAGCGATCATCGGATGCTTGGCCCGGAGGTAATTCTTGATCCTCCTACTGGTTTGTGCGTGATGTTCATCGCTTTTCTTCTCCGGGGTCTGTCGCTTCCCCTCTAGGAATTCGTTCGTGGATTGCTTTGTTTCTACGGGATTCAGCTCCACCAGCTGACTCCCAACTCCATTTTGCACATCACGTGCTTTATCACCCTCTGTGAGTGTTGGCTTTGAATCGCGACGCTTGATACGTCCATTTTGCATCACTATTCTATGTCTTAATTCACTATTATTCATTGATATATTTCATATTAAGAGGTGATACTTATGTTATTTCATCTATTTTTGCATGGTTGATGACTTTTGGAGCATGGACCGCTGCAGTCAGGATTCTGATGGAAAATGTGCTGTTTGGAGGCAAAATTCGCGAAGATCAGAAAATTCAGGAAAATATACGGAAAATCCTATTTTTCCAGAAGACTAAGGATGCCAGAAGATGGAGTGGAGATGGGCAACAGGGGGCCCACACCACCCCATGGCGCGGGAAGCCCTAGGCCGCACCTGGAGGTGGTGTGGCCACCCTGGCCCACTCCAGCCTCTCCCCTCTGGCGTATATCATCCCCACGAAACCCTAAAACTCGGGGAGTGACCACAGAAAGATTCCGCCACCTTTGCGGGGCGGAAAACACCAAGAGAGAAAGATCTCTCCGGCAGACAGATTTCTGCCGGGGGAATTCCTTCCCGGAGAGGGAAGATCGTCGCCATCAACACCACCATCAAGCTGGACTTCATCGGGATCATCATCATCATCACCACCATCATCACCATCAGCACCCTCATCACCATCTCCATATTGTTGTAACAATTGGTTGAATCTTGCTATAGTTCATAGGGGAAACTTTCCCGGTGTTGGTTACTCTTTGTAGTTGATGCTATTGAGTGAACCATTGAATTATTGTTTATGTTCAGATTGTTATACATCATTATTCCATCTCTGATCATGATCCATATGATGTCTTGTGAGTAGTTCGTTTTGTTCTTGAGGACATGGGAGAAGTCTTGTTGTTAGTAGTGGAGTTGCGTTGAGAAAGATTCAATAGATTGTTATTTAAGTTGTGGTGTACTTCTTCTAGTGGTATCATGTGAACGTCGACTACATGACACTTCACCTATATGGGCCTAGGGGAATGCATTGTGTATTTGGCTACTAATCGTAGGGGTTGCCGGAGTGACAGAAACCTGAACCCCCATTAGGAAACCATTGCACAAGGGACGTAAGGGTCTTAGAGTTTAAACATGTGGTTAGGTTTCTACCTTAATTACTTTCTTGTACTTACGGATGTTTGCAAGGGGTATAATCACAAGTATGTATTAGTCTTGGATGGGGCGGCACATTACCACAGGTTCACCCACACAACACTTAGCAAGCTAGAGAAGATTAATCAACTATATGAAGCGAAAGCACTTGACAGTCTTCCCATGTGTCCTCGAGAACGTTTGGTCATCTTAAGTAATACAACCGGCTTGTCCTTTGCTGCATAAAGGATTGGGCCACTTGCTGCATTTATTCCTACTATCTTTTATTTACTCGTACTTTGTTTACTTGCTATATCAAAAACCCCTAAAAATCCGTTTGCTAAGTATTTGCAGAGAATTCCTAATCCATACCACTAGCCATCACCTTCTGCTCCTCGTTAGGTTCGACACTCTTACTTATCGAAAATATTGCGATACACCCCCTATACTTGTGGGTCATCACCGCACTTTGGTCTTTTAAAAAAATCAAGTTGAAGAGGCAGTCAGGATCTGGTTTGGTGGTGTATGATCTTGACGGGTGCGATATATACATGGACCCTCATGTCTAGTATTTTAGTCTCAACCTGGTCGACTCCACCCAAGGATGGAGGGACAAATGGTTCTACATCCGGGACAAAATGTGATGTAGCCGACCTACGGTCGTTACCACATCAAGCTCTCCAAGTTATGTCCAGTCGTCATGGACTCCAAAGAAGAATCCATTCCTCTATGCGAGCCCACTAACTACCCTTAGGAAATTGCCCATTGGGTGATGTCTATAGTTGATCTGCTTAGGAAATTGCCCATGGGTTAAATGTACCAAAGGACCGGAATTCGTCTATCTAAATGTTTCTGTAATCATCGAAGCTCGTCTTTATTTCTATTTAGGGTGTATGAATGTTATCATTGTAATGGTATTTGTTTCCTTTCAAGGACTTGTTAGGTACATTTAGGAGAAGAAGTAAAGAGAGGCATGCACTATAGAGGAATGAGCCTAATTAAAGGTAGGTAAATCCTGCAGAAATTAAAAAATCAGTTCAGTCTAGCTTTTAGCTAGAGCGCAAGAATAGTTGACGTGTTAAGGTTCTTGTTGCACCCATCGCTCGGGGATTCTTCTTTGATGTATGTCCTTGCCTCAATAAAATACATGTGATCCAAAATCAGTTCAGTCAGAATTTAGGAGGCGTCGAACAACTCAAATTTACTTATTGTATGTTTGGGTAAAACACCACACTATTGTGGTTGTACCTTATTTTCACTGCGGCAGCTTTTTTTGTCTTCTTCCCTTTTCTTTCCTAACTAACTTTTTAAGGAAAATCGGTCAGGGTTATTACATCTCTACACCTAAAAAGAACTTCGTATTCCATCGTTGACCAATACATCGTATGTTTCGTCCTTCGTCCGCTCGCAAACTGCACCTCTAGAGAAAATGCTTCGTCAAAATGGTCCGCTCAGTCATAGGCTCACAGCGCACCGCTGCCCCCCATCTCCCGGGTGTTGATTGAGAAGGCCACTTCCAACCCTCTACGCATAGCTCCGTCATGGATCAACACCACACAAGAGCCCCAATTTGGACGAGGCCGCCGCACCCTTGCTCCCTCTCTCTTCGTTCCCCCGCTTAAATATCTTTCGGATCGGCGAAATTGGGTTTCAAATCGGTTGAATCATGTGTGCGAGGGAGAATGATGCCATCGGCCTCCCTGCTCCTCGCCACGACCTTAGGCTCCGCCGCAAGGTGAAGAGGCTCTCACCAAACGCCGTGCTGCCATCCCATGTCCCCACGCATGCCGCCGGGTACGACCTCCTCAAGAGCGCTGGTGAGTCCCTCCATCTCCCCTCTCCATCTACTGTAGAACCCATCAAGTCTACGCTTATGCTTGTATGGTACTGCAGATTCAGGACAGCAGTATAACAATCCATCCAGTTTGAAATAAATGTAACCAATGTATAAGATTAGAAAATGAACATAGGTTACCATTCCCATTGAGTAGTGGTATTCAGATGTCCATTTTGTTTGAGCGGATATCTGGAGTTCTCGACATTAAACTCTCGAAACTTTTTGAGCAAAACCAGTTGACAATATCACCAAAGAACCTATGCTTGTTGTTAGCTTTTTTTGTCCCTTCACAATGTTTCAATTAGATATTATTTGTTGCTCAATACTTGCATCTCCTGTTTCAGTCTTCTAGGGGAAAGGTCTCAACATGCCCTCTTTACAAAGTCATTTTCTCCTGGATCAGCAAGGTGGATGAGGCTGGTATGTCAGATCAGAAGATATACTCGCAGACTGTTCCTTGTGGAGCTTCAACGTGCATCTTCATGTTCGCAGATGAAGGCTATGACGTTTCCTGGAACATTAGTGAGATCCTTTTCCACTATGCATAGCGTCTGCTTCTTGTACTCCCTCCGACCCATATTAGTGAGATGTTTTATGATACCCTCAAATGAATAACAATTCTTTATTTTTATCCATCCAAAGGCATATCTATAATATCTATAAAGTTCATCCCACTAAGGTGCATTTAGTGTTTGCAAGCTCAAATATGGTGCAGCCACGTCACCCCATTTATTCATATCCATCAGATTTCAAATGTACGGTCATGAGTCATCCATCCTAGGCTCCTAGCGTTGGTCCGGTCCTCATCTCTCTTTTTTGGAAATGGGTGCTTTATTAATATTCATAAAGTTTACACCCGGCCTCTATATAGCTAGGATGCACATAGCCGATCAATCAAAGAGAAAATAACCAGAACAAAAGTATTAATCATTAGAATAATGATAAAAAACGACGGCACACGTCAAACTATGGTAGGTCTATCCGTAGGTCACGCTGCCATCCATGTTGGGAGAAAATATCCCTCGCCGTGGCCTGCAATCGCGTGCACCCCGCCACAAACAAGTCGTGAAACTCCATACGCTGGAGAGTAGTCCATGATCGGAGGATATCCTTGGCTCGATAGATCACCTGAAGAGAAGAAGACACAATGTTATTAAAAATCTTGTCATTTCTACATAGCCAAAGCGACCAAATAATGGCAAGCGCTCCCATCCTAAATAAAGTCCCATACTTATCGTGTATCCCGTGCAACCAATTACCAAATATATTGGTAACCGAACGTAGAGGAGATAAACCAGAGGCTACATGGATGATTGACCATATAGTACGAGCAAATTTGCATTGGAAGAATAAATTTCAAATTGTCTCATTATTATGACAAAAAATACATTATGTACTTCCTTGCCAATTCCTCTTAACAAGATTATCTTTTGTAAGAATGACCCCTTTACGAAGGTACCGAGCGAAAATCTTTGTTTTAAGTGGTATTTTCATGTTCCAAATTTTAGAATTATCAACCACGGGAATATCAGGTTGGATCAGTGCTCTATATAATGAGTCAACAGAAAATTTAGCACTCTCCAGTAATTTCCATTTGAACTCATACATCCCCTCAGACAACTGTATCGTGGATAATCGTAATAGAAGATTGTTCCATGATACGAGTCTAGGACCTAAGAGACTTCGTCTGAAAGACACATTAGGAGGATCAGATCCCAATACTGTGGAGAGGGTATCCCCTTTGTGCCTAACAATCGAGTATAGATATGGGTATTGTTCGCGAAGAGAGGTTTGGCCAAGCCATTTATTTCCCAGAACCTAACCTGTGATCCATCCTTAATATTAAAAACACCAAAGCGGAAGAAATGTTTTTTGGACGCCATTAGTCCAGCCCAAAAATATGAATCACCGGGTTTCCAAACCACTTGAGACACAGCTGTGGAGCCAACATATTTCCTCCATAGAATGGTTTGCCAAACACCATCTTCTGATAGTATCTTGAAAAGCCATTTACCAAGAAGCGCGGTGTTTTTGACTTGCAAATCATGTATGCCCAGTCCACCATATTCTTTTGGTCGATAAACCACATTCCATTTGGCCAGTCGATATTTCACTTTTTCACTATCCCCTTGCCAAAAGAATCTTGATCGGAAATAATCCACTTTCTTCAAGACACCTTTAGGCAATTGGAAAAACGAGATCATATACAGTACCATGTTGGTGAGTACTGAATTTATGAGAACTAGTCTTCCACCAAGGGATAGCAATTTTCCTTTCCAACTATTAAGATGATTTTGGAGTCTTTCCTCAATGATTTTCCATTCAGCAATCGTGAGACGCCGATAGTGGATCGGTATTCCCAGATAGTTGATTGGAAATTGCCCCTGACTACAGTCGAAAAATTCAGCATATAGGTCGGCCTCGTTTTGAGCATCGCCAAAACAATACAAATCACTTTTATAGAAGTTAATTTTCAATCCAGAGAGTTGCTCAAATACTGATAATATTAATTTCAGATTCTTAGCTTTCTCTAAATCGTGTTCCATAAATAAGATTGTACCGTCAGCATATTGAAGAATAGATAGGCCACCATCAACTAGATGAGGAACTAATCCTTCAATTTGGCCATCAGCCTTAGCTCTCTCGATAAGGATAGCCAACATATCAGCCACTATGTTAAATAGTATAGGCGATAATGGATCCGCTTGTCTTAGCCCTTTTTTAGTCTGGAAGTATTTGCCAGTGTCATCGTTGACATTTATGGCAACACTACCACCAGCCACACAATACTGTACGAGAGCACACCACTCCTCAGAAAAACCTTTCATACAAAGTGTTTGCTGAAGGAAAGACCAATTAACTTTACCATAAGCCTTCTCAAAGTCAATTTTGAATAATACACCGTTCAACTTCTTCGAGTGCAGTTTATGGACTGTTTCATGCAAGATTACTACCCCATCTAGGATATTCCTTCCTTGCATGAAACAGTTTGAGATGGGCTTACAACATGGTCAACAACCGAATTAAGTCTACATGTAGCAACTTTAGTGAAAATTTTAAAACTAACGTTAAGAAGGCAGATTGGACGAAATTGTTGTATTCGTTCTGCATTATTAACCTTAGGAAGTAAAATTATGTTGCCAAAATTTAGTCTAAAAAGGTCTAGCTGGCCGGCATGTAGGAACACAAACAAATGCATGAGGTCCCCTTTGATAACTTCCCAGAACTTTTGGTAAAATTCCGCCGGAAAACCATTAGGTGTTGGGTCCGCAGCATAGAAAACAAAAAATTTCCTACGATGAGAACTATACGCCAAGATCTATCTACTAGATACAGAGCAACGGGTGGACATACATCCATGGAGAACTTACCCTCGAAGACAATGAGTTTTGTTAACGAGTAGGAACTCGTGGTTGATGTAGTCGTACGCTTGCCGATCTCAAGATCGTGTGGAAGTCCGAGCGCCACAAATCAGCAGCGCATCCGTTCTCACACACACGTTCAAGCCACCGGACAACCTCCACCTCCTCTCTCCAGCGAATCAGCGGAAGCAGCAACTCCTTCCACACGCAAGGCCACCAGGAACATGTATCTCCCTAATCCGAGACCATGGGGGAATATCTAGAGGGGGAGAGAGATCCTTCACGAGGAGGTGTGAGGATGAAGGAGGGAATGGGTGGCCTTTTATAGGAGGAGGGGGGTGCCCCCTCTCTCCATGGCCGGCGCATGGGGGTGACCTCTCACCTCCCCCATTCATGTGGTGGTAACCCCTCCACATTAAAATGCCCCTTAACATTCTCTTTTAAAGTCTCCACTTTAAATGCATTAAATTTCTCCAAATTTAATGCTCTCTCATTTAATAAAACTCTTTTATTTATTTTATTCAGAATTTTGTTAATTACTTTAATTAACAAACATTCACATAAAACCCCTTGCAACATTTCAATATCACATGCAGAACCACTTTCTGCAATTTCACCCGAAATAATTCCGGTTTCTATCGAAACAATTCCTGTTTCTATCAAAACATTTCCTGCGCTTTGCAAACCTTTTGTCTGGAACATATGTGCTCCTAAATGGTGTCCAGCAACCCTTAAGTGTGTCACCCTACGGTTCGCGAATAATGCAGACATGATTGAGACTCCTCTCAGATCAATAATCAGAAGCGGGACCTGGAGATCCATACTGACTCCTGCATATTCAATGATGACTTCTGTGATCGTGAGAACCTTTAACGTCAGCAATTTAATCCCTTTGTCTCATGATATAATACATGTCCGAGATTCGATCATCGGTATCCAAATACCTAGTTTGATATCGTTACCGACATGCACTCTTTTCTCGTTCCCGTGATATAACATTCTAGTGATCACATCACTTGCTTGCAAGCTATCTTAATGTGATATCACCGAGAGGGCCCAGAGTATATCTATCCGTCATCTGGATTAAAAATTCCACTCTTTATCCATGAGCCTCAACATAACACCTTCATAGTACTGAACCCATCTTTATAGTCACCCTGTTACGGTGTGACGTTTGATGTTATCAAGATACTCTTCCGGTGTTAGCAATTAACATGATCTCATGGTCTAAGGACTAAGACTACTTTGTATGATGTTATAGCAATATAAACATAATGACTTGATCGTAATGCTATACTTCAGATGAATGTTCATCACATCATTTCACAAATGCTGTGACCTTGTTATTAACAACATCCAATGTCCACGATCAGGAAAGTTTGATCATCTTATTAATCAACAAGCTAGTCTATAAGAGAGGCATAACTAGGAACCCTTTTTGTTTATTAAACACACATGTATTGATGTTTCCTATCAATACAATTATAGCATGCAAAATAAACATCTATCATATACAAGAAATATATAATAACAACTTTATTATTGCCTCTCAGGGCATATTTCCTTCAGTCTCCCACTTGCACTAGAGACAATAATCTAGTTTACATAGTGATAAATCTAACACCCATGGAGTTATGGTGTTGATCATGTTTTGCCCTAGGGAGTACTTTAGTCAACGGATCTGCTACATTTAGGTCCGTGTGCACTTTAAAAATCTTTATATCTCCATCCTTGACATGCTCGCGGATGGAGTGAAACCGACGCTTAATATGTTTGGAATTCTTGTGAGACCTTGGTTCCTTTGCGTTGGCTATGGCTCCATTGTTGTCACAATAGATCACCATTGGGTCCAACGCACTAGGAACCACACCCAGTTCCGTAATGAAGTCTTTCATCCAAACTGCCTCCTGCGCCGCTTCTGAAGCAGCAACATATTCCGCCTCCGTTGTTGATCCAACCACCACAGGTTGTTTGGAACTCCTCCAACTAACTGCTGCTCCGTTCAAGAGAAATACGTATCCGGATTGAGACTTAGAGTCATCCGGATCGGTGTCAAAGCTAGTATCGACATAACACTTAGCGACTAGCTCTTCTTCACCTCCGTATATAAGAAACATATCCTTAGTTCTTCTCAAGTACTTGCGGATGTTCTTTACCGCTATCCAGTGTTCCGAACCTGGATCAGATTGGTACCTACTAGTCAAACTAATAGCATGTGCCACATCCGGTCTTGTACATAGCATGGCATACATTATAGAGCCTATGGCCAAGGCATAGGGGATCTTATCCATCATCTCTCTTTCTTCCGCCGTAGCCGGACTTTGAGTCTTACTCAATGTCTTGCCTTGCAACATAGGTAAGAACCCCTTCTTAGTTTCGTCCATATTAAACTTCTTTAATATCTTATCAAGGTATGTACTCTGCGATAGCCCAATTAGGCGTCTTGATCTATCTCTATAGATTTTAATGCCTAATATATATGAAGCTTCACCAAGGTCCTTCATCGAAAATTTGTTGTTTAGATAACTTTTAACACTGTTTAAAAGATCTATATCATTTCCAATCAATAATATGTCATCCACATAAAATATCAGAAATGCCACATTGCTCCCACTCACTTTATTGTAAATACAAGCCTCTCCATAAGTTTGGACAAATCCAAACTCTTTGATCACCTCATTAAAGCGGATATTCCAACTCCGGGATGCTTGCTTCAGTCCATAGATGGATCGTTGAAATTTGCACATCTTATTAGCATCCTTAGGATTGACAAAACCCTTTGGTTGTATCATATACAACTCTTCTTCAATATTACCATTGAGGAACGCAGTTTTGACATCCATCTGCCATATATCATAATCGAAATATGCAGCAATTGCTAACATAATCCTAACCGACTTAAGCATCACTACGGGAGAGAATGTCTCATCGTAGTCAACTCCTTGAATTTGTCGAAACCCCTTTGCGACAAGTCGAGCCTTATAGATGGTTACATTACCATCAGCATCAGTTTTTCTTTTGAAAATCCATTTATTCTCAACGGCCTTTCGATCGTGAGGTAAGTTCACCAAGGTCCAAACCTGATTTTCGTACATGGATTCCATCTCGGATTTCATGGCTTCTAGCCATTTGTTGGAATCAGGGCTCATCATCGCTTCTTTATACGTCGCAGGGTCATCTATTTCATCAATCATGAAATTCATAACAGGATTGCCGTACAGTTCAGGAGCTGCACGTGTCCTGCTTGACCTGCGAGGTTCGGTAGTGTCTTCTTTCGGAGTTTCAAGATCAATATCATTAGCTCTCTCTTCATTAGGTGAAGTCAACTCCGAAACAACTTCCGGTGCTGCGCTACTCGCCATTTCATGAAGAGAAGGTTCAATAACCTCTTTGAGTTCTACCTTCCGACTACTCACACCTTTCGCGAGAAACTCCTTCTCAAGAAAGGATCCATTCTTGGCAACAAAGACCTTGCCCTCGGATCTGTGATAGAAGGTATACCCAATCGTTTCCTTAGGGTATCCTATGAAGACGCATTTTTCCGCTTTGGGTTCGAGTTTATCCGGTTGAAGTTTCTTCACATAAACATCACATCCCCAAACTTTAAGAAATGACAGCTTAGGTTTGTTTCCAAACCATAATTCATACGGTGTCGTTTCAACGGATTTAGATGGTGCCCTATTTAAAGTGAATGTAGCGGTTTCCAGTGCATAACCCCAAAATGACAGTGGCAAGTCAGTCAGAGACATCATAGATCGAACCATATCCAATAAAGTATGATTACGACGTTCTGACACACCATTACGTTGTGGTGTTCCGGCAGGCGTGAGTTGTGAAACTATTCCACACTCTTTCATGTGTGTGCTAAACTTGTAACTTAGATACTCTCCTCCACGGTCAGACCGTAGAAATTTGATCTTTCTATTACGATGATTTTCCACTTCATTCTGAAATTCCTTGAACTTTTCAAAAGTTTCAGACTTATGTTTCATCAAATAGATATATCCGTATCTACTCAAATCATCCGTGAAAGTAACAAAATAACGATATCCACCTCGCGCCGACACACTCATTGGTCCACACACATCAGTATGTATGATTTCCAATAAATCTGTCGCCCGTTCCATTGAACCGGAAAACGGCGTTCTAGTCATCTTGCCCATAAGGCATGGCTCACATGTATCAAATGATTCAAAATCAAGTGATTCCAAAAGTCCATCAGAATGGAGTTTCTTCATGCGTTTAACGCCAATATGACCTAGACGGCAGTGCCACATATATGCAGATATATCATTATCAAGTTTAATCCTTTTAGCATCAACATTATGAATATGCGTAATACTACTATCGAGATACAGTAGAAATAAACCATTCAACACAGGTGCATGACCATAAAAGATATTATTCATATAAATCGAACAACCATTGTTTTCAGATTTAAACGAATAATCACTTTGCATCAAACATGATCCGGATACAATGTTCATGCTCAGTGCAGGCACCAAATAACAATTATTCAGGTTTATAACTAATCCCGACGGCATATGGAGAGGCAGCGTTCCGACGGCGATCACATCCACTCTTGATCCATTGCCGACCCGCATCGTGACCTCATCCCTTGCTAGTTGTCGCTTGTTCCGCAGCCCCTGAACCGAGTTACATATATTAACAACTGATCCCGTATCAAATACTCAGGTGCTACTGCGAGTACTAGTCAAGTACACATCAATAACATGTATATCACATATACCTTTGTTTGCCTTGCCGGCCTTTTTGTCTGCCAAATACTTGGGGCAGTTGCGCTTCCAATGGCTAGTCCCCTTGCAATAGTAGCACTCGGTGTCAGACTTAGGGCCAGCTCGGGGTTTCTTTTCAGGCGCGGCAAAAAATTTGTCGCCCTTCTTTCCCTTCTGCTTGCCTTTCTTGTCCTTCTTGAAACCGGTGGTCTTATTGATCATCAACACTTGATGTTCTTTCCTAATCTCCACTTCTGCAGTCTTAAGCATTGGCAGAAGCTCGGGCAGAGACTTCTTCATGCCCTGCATATTATAGTTCATCACGAAGCTCTTGTAGCTAGGTGGCAGAGATTGGAGAACACGATGTATGCCTAAGTCAATGGGAATCGTTATTCCCAAGGACACAAGCTTATCGGCGTACCCAGACATTTTGAGTACGTGCTCACTAACGGAGTTGTTCTCTTCCATCATGCAGCTAAAGAACTTTTTAGAAGCATTATAACTCTCTACGGCAGCATGGGTATCGAAAATCATTTTCAATTCTCCCATGGTATCAAAGGCATTGCCATTTTCGAAACGTTTTCGAAGTTCTGGTTCTAGCCCATACTGTATGCCGCATGAACTAAGTTGTGGTCCTCCTGACGAGTTATATAGACATTCTTTTCCTCGTCAGGGGCATCAAGAGCTGGTGGGGGGCCTAGCGGTGCCTCTAGCACATATTGCTTTTGTGCAGCAGTGAGGAGAATCCTCAAATTCATAGCCCAGTTGGTGAAGTTGCTACCATTCGCAGCAAGCTTCTCTTTCTCCATGAACACATTGAAATTAAAAGTAGGTGGTGCCATCTACAACAGAATTTGTAAAATATATTTAGACTAAGTTTATGATAGATGGAGTTCAACTAATCCAAATTACTAATGAACTCCCACTCAAAAACGACATCCCCCGTGTCCTTTTGGTGATGACATGAACCAAATCCACTACACCAAGTCCGATCATCACGTGAGTCAGTGTAGCTTCAAAGGCGAGTATCTATATAGGCATCATATCAACTATATGACTCATGCTTAATCTTTCAGTCCGTGTTCCGAGGCCATGTCTGTACATGCTAGGCTCGTCAAGTAAGAACCTTAGTATTCGCGTGTGTAAAACTGTCTTACACCCGTTGTATGAAAGCGTAGAGTCGAGAACACCCGATCATCACGTGATGCCTCAAAACACGATCCACAAAACGGTGCATACTTAAGGAAGAACACTTTTTATCTTGATATCTAAATGAGGGATCATCTTATAATGCTACCAAAAGCGCCAAACTAGCAATATAAGATGCTAACATCTAATGTGTGAAGTGAGGTGATATGGTCCATGTATTTGATCTCTATCATTTGCATCATGGTATGATCTCTATCATTCCTTTGTGTGTAAGGCCAAGGTCTATGGAACTTACATGTTAAGTGAGTTGTAAGAGTATCTATCATACATCTACTTACAACAATACCATATAAAGACACTAGTCCAGCAACGATCTAAACTAGACGCCTCTAATTTATCAATTGCAAGTTTTACGTGGCTTAGGGATTTCAGAGATAGAACCGGTCTTACCTACGAACATGAACCACAACGAGGATAACCAAGTTATTAGCAACTCATTGTAAATCAGATATTGACTATAGTAGGAGAGACAGACACCCGCCAGCCACTTATACAAAACAAGTTGCATGTCACTCGTGGAACCGGTCTCATGTACGATGACATGTAAGGTTGGTCCGGGCCGCTTCATCCCACTATGCCACCAATATTCAAAGTACATAGAAGATGCAATAACATGATCATCATCGCCCACATATAAACATATGTGTACTACCCGTACAAAGCACCTACGCATAGATCAGGCTCTGATACCACTGTTGGGTCCGCAGCATAGAAAACAAAAAAAATCCTACGATGAGAACTATACGCCAAGATCTATCTACTAGATACAGAGCAACAGGTGGACATACATCCATGGAGAACTTACCCTCGAAGACAACAAGTTTTGTTAACGAGTAGGAACTCGTGGTTGATGTAGTCGTCCGCTTGCCGATCTCAAGATCGTGTGGAAGTCCGAGCGCCGCAAATCAGCAGCACATCCGTCCTCGCACATACGGTCAAGCCACCGGACAACCTCCACCTCCTCGCTCCAGCGAATCAGCGGAAACAGCAACTCCTTCCAGACACAAGGCCACCGGGAACATGTATCTCGCTAATCCGAGACCATGGGGGAATATCTAGAGGGGGAGAGAGATCCTTCACGAGGAGGTGTGAGGATGAAGGAGGGAATGGGTGGCCTTTTATAGGAGGAGGGGGTGCCCCCTCTCTCCATGGCCGGCGCATGGGGGGTGACCCCTCACCTCCCCCATTCATGTGGTGGTAACCCCTCCACATTAAAATGCCCCTTAACCTTCTCTTTTAAAGTCTCCACTTTAAATGCATTAAATTTCTCCAAATTTAATGCTCTCTCATTTAATAAAACTCTTTTATTTATTTTATTCAGAATTTTGTTAATTACTTTAATTAACAAACATTCACATAAAACCCCTTGCAACATTTCAATATCACATGCAGAACCACTTTCTGCAATTTCACCCGAAACAATTCCGGTTTCTATCGAAACATTTCCTGCGCTTTGCAAACCTTTTGTATGGAACATATGTGCTTCTAAATGGTGTCCGGCAACCCTTAAGTGTGTCACCCTACGGTTCGCGAATAATGCAGACATGATTGAGACTCCTCTCAGATCAATAATCAGAAGCGGGACCTGGAGATCCATACTGACTCCTGCATATTCAACGATGACTTCTGTGATCGTGAGAACCTTTAACGTCAGCAATTTAATCCCTTTGTCTCATGATATAATACATGTCCGAGATTCGATCATCAGTATCCAAATACCTAGTTTGATCTCGTTACCGACATGCACTCTTTTCTCGTTCCCGTGATATAACATTCTAGTGATCACATCACTTGCTTGCAAGCTATCTTAATGTGATATCACCGAGAGGGCCCAGAGTATATCTATCCGTCATCTGAATTGACAAATTCCACTCTTGATCCATGAGCCTCAACATAACACCTTCGTAGTACTGAACCCATCTTTATAGTCACCCTGTTACGGTGTGACGTTTGATGTTATCAAGATACTCTTCCGGTGTTAGCAATTAACATGATCTCATGGTCTAAGGACTAAGACTACTTTGTATGATGTTATAGAAATATAAACATAATGACTTGATCGTAATGCTATACTTTGGATGAGGAAACTTTGATCATCTTGTTAATCAACAAGCTAGTCTATAAGAGAGGCATAACTAGGAACCCTTTTTGTTTATTAAACACACATGTATTGATGTTTCCTATCAATACAATTATAGCATGCAAAATAAACATCTATCATATACAAGAAATATATAATAACAACTTTATTATTGCCTCTTAGGGCCTACTTCCTTCATTAGGTCATGTTGCCTTGTTATGTTCCATCTGAAAAACGGCTTTCTTAACCTCATCCTCTGTATACGGAGCGGTTAGAAATTCGTTTTCCAGAAAAGAAACCTGAGGAATATCTGCAGTTTGGGTCTCATCCAACGAGAAGGAATTCTCTGGCGGTGCCCCAAACAAAGATTTATAATAATTAGTAATATACGATTTAAGTTGCTCCTGCCTCTCAATCATACCTTCATCCTGGATAAGAGAGTGAATAAGTTTCTTCTTATGCTTGCCATTAGCCACAGCATGGAAGTATCTTGTGTTCGCATCTCCTTCCAGAATGAATCTCGCTTTAGAGCGTTGGTACCATTTGAGTTCCTCCTCGCGGAGTAGTCTGGCAATTTCTACATTTGATTGGTTTTTAAGCTCAATCTCTTGTGCAGATAAAAGCCTGACTTCCGCAGAAGCCTCCAAATCATTAATAATAGATGATAGGCGTATTTTCTCTTTTTTTAAGGATTCCAGCAGTATGTCGAGCCCAACCACGAAGGAATTTGCGTAAGGCACGCATTTTTTTGTTCCATCGTTGTATAGGCGTTTGACCATTAACAGGTTTCTCCCAAATAGCCTTCACCAAGTCCTAGAACCCATCACGTTCCATCCATCCAAGTTTAAATTTGAAACTATGTTTAGATTTTCGTGGTGGTGTTCCAACAGACAATAAAATAGGAGCATGATCTGATAAAGCCTCAATACGTTCGAGGGCACGAACAGTTACCATAGGGAATTTATCTTCCTATTCGATATCCATAAGCACCCTATCCAGTTTTTCATATGTAGGCTCAGGAAGACTATTAGCCCAAGTGAACTGTCTTCCGATCATTGTAACCTCTCGTAAATCCAAGCTTTCTATGACAGCATTGAACATGAAGGGCCAATGATCATCAAAACGGCCCCGACTTTTCTCATGAGGGAATTTGAGTAAGTTGAAGTCTCCGCCTATAAGAATAGGGTACAGATTGTCCTTAGTCAGATTTACCAACTCACGCAAAAAGTCCGCCTTAAAAACCTCCTGGGCAGCCCCGTATACGGTGACTAGAGACCATAGAAAGTCATCATCCTTGTTACGGATATGGAGTTTAATAAAAAAATCTCCAACTGAACTGGCTAGGACTTTCATAGTCTCATTTCGGACAGCCAACAGGATTCCCCCGGATCGACCCCGCGGCGGTCGCGATACCCACGTAAACTCCACTCCACCAGAAAGGCGATTGAGTTGAGCTTGTGAGAAATCGCGTCTACCTGTCTCAGAAATACCCAAGAAATCCAAATTTTGATCTCTCACACAATCGGGAAAGAACAAATATTTAGCGAAGTCACGAAGACCTCTACTATTTGAGAACATGCCATTCATTGAGAAACAATAGGGAATTTGGATACCCGAGACCTCTTACGAGATTTGTGACCCTTCGATTTTCGACCAGAAGCTGTAAGTTCAAATAATGAACCCAACTTAGTCTCATTGAAGCCCACCTCTGATACTTCACCAACTAAGTGAGAAAGGAGTTGACCATCTACTATGGCATGCAACTCCTCCTCCTCGATCGGTGAAGAATCAGAAACAAAATGAGTCTTAGGAGTAACCGTTAGACGGTCAACCTCCATCTGTCTCAACACAGAAGTAGATAAAGAAACATCCTTAACAGATCTACCCATACTAACTCCAATATTAGCCATTTTTTCAGCGATAGACGAATTGGAGAAAGATAGGAAGGACTTTGACGAATTCATCATACCTTGCGAGTCGAGGTTCTTCTCAGCCTTCCTCCGCATGGCCTTGACCAACGAGTCCTCATCAGTAGCTGAAGCCCCAGAGGCGTCGACACCATGCCGAGCACTCCTCCGTGCTACATGGCCCGACTGCCCCGCCTGGGCGGCCAAACCACATCCAACATCCACGAGCCCACCAGACGCATCGCCAGGTAGCAGCCCTGCGTGGGACGACGAAGACCCTGACCCCCCACTCAGCCCGAGGCCACCTACCTGGATCGAAGAGGGGCCATGCTGCGTGTCCAGGACTGCAGTCATCGACGTCGAAGAAGCAACGCGGTCGACCAACCCCTCCTAGGCCAGTCTCCACGACGAAGACCCCGGCTCCCCACCCAACCCAAGGACGCATGCCTAGATCAACGAGGAACTGGTATGCGTGACCCGGGGTAGAGACGGCGAGGTCGGAGAAGCACCGCGGTCGACTAGCCCCTCCTGGGCTAGTCCCCGCGCCGAAGACCCATGGATCATCTCCTGAAGCACCGGCTCCAGCACAGGTCCCTCTCGGCGAGGAATAGATTGACCCAACACATTAGGTCTACAACGAGCAGGGGACGTCGACCGCGTAGGAGTCCGATCCCCAGCAACTGCCACCCGCAAAGCAGCCTGCAGCTGGGAAGGAGAGACCCGAGGCAAAAACACTGCAGGTGCGGCACACGAAGAGGAGAGCCCATCGGAAGAGACTCAAGAATTTCCTTTCCACGCGGCGTAAAAGGATTGGGATTAAAAGGTGTGACCGCGATCAAAGGTGCAGAACCCTGAGTCAATAGCTGAGCCCTCTGGATGGAAAACGGTGGCACCACCGCCCCCTGACCAGGCTGGGCCGAAGAAGAGCCATCCCCAGCATCCAGTAAACCACCGGTCGAATCAGACATGTCCATAGCATCATCAGGGCCCTTCCCAAATGTATCATCATCATGGTCCTCATCCCTCTTCCGCCACAGGAAAGGAGCAAACTCCGGCTCCAGAACATAACCTGCAGGCTCCAACCGGAACCGAAGCTCGAAGGCGTTAAGCTTGACCACAACATCCGACTTAAGGTAATGTCCCAAAGCATCACTCAGCTACGAGAAAACCGAGGTGTCAGTCATAGCAACCAGGATCCGAACGACTCCACGTCGTCTCAAGCTGAACAAGTCAACATCCTGAGTGATCTCCATGAGCCCACCAACAGCCCACAGACCCTAGAATGAGCGCAAACAATGAGGAACCCCCTCAACATGTAACCAAACCTGCTTGAGCTCAAACTTATGTGGCACCTCCATCGTACGAAAAACCGAGAAAGCCAGCTGAGAGTTGCCTTGAGGCACAGACACCTGAATCCCATCTACCCTATCCAGATCCTCAAATGACGGGAAGCTCACCAGAAAGGCTGCCTCTCCATGAGGCAAGGCCTCCCACTTCCACGTATCACGTACCGGGCATCTCCTGGCAATCTGTCGTTAGACAACATCTGCCGTCACCATCTGTCCAGACACACTCACTAGAGCTATGGGAGACTGAGAGTTCCCCAGATGATCGCGAACAACATTATCAGGAATCTGAGAAAACAAAGTGCTCTCATTGCCAATACCGGCCATGTAGGGGGTGGGACGCGGCTGCTTGAGAACAGGGCATCTCAAGGTGGGATGAGAAGAGTTATCACAAATATAACAGTAGTGAATCACCGTGCAGTCCTTAGTCGCACGAGAATTCACTGCGCACTTCTAGCAGCGAACAGCCGTCAGGTTCTTCTTACCCACAGTAGCAGAACCGGTGCAATAGGAACGACCTCCGAGGTGGCAACCACTGGCAAAGCAGTATCAACAGTCCCCTGCACCCCATACTGGTATGACCCCTGTCGCCCTGATGCCTGAAAGGGTGCACCCGTTGCCATAGCGGGATACCCATATTGTCCAACAGACTGCTGGTAAAACTGCGAGTGGTACTGAGGTTGCGAAGTCAACTGCTGATCCACCAGAGGCTTCTTCTTCTTAGTCTTTTTCTTCGGCTATGGTGTCGGCTAGGACACCATAGCCTGGGGATACATCTCCTGCTGGTGCAAAGGAACACCACTCGGCTGCTGTCCGTGAAACGGTGGCTGAAGCGGTTGCTGGCCAAATGGAGGCAGAAAAGGAGGCCGCGGTCCGATCCCCTGCTGGAAAGCCCCCCGGCAGCGGCATCCATCAAATCGAACCATTTCATGCAGTCCCCAAATCCGTTTTCCACACAAAGAAAAGAAAACGAACCATTTCCCTCGGTACCTTCCGCTCCACCAATTGGCAAGTAACTGAATCTCCACGTACTCAAGAGTCAAGACCTCTCATCTCCCTGGTAGTTACTACTCTTATTAAGTCTCTCCCCTCTGGTTTCTCCACTAATGATTCCCATCTTCTTCATCTTCCCTATTTCAATCCATCTCCTGACCACAATGTCCCAGGGGAGACGTCCTATACCGACAATTCCACCGTTCCGATTGCGATCCAAGCTCTGGTCGTCATGCCCATCAAACCGCGCTGGCAACGCTCTCGGCGCCTCACGGTCGCTCCCGTGCAGGGATCCCTTCATTCTTCTCAACTGCACATATGGCTGTTAGCACGTAACGACACCCCTGGGTGTCTCTCTCTCTAGATTAATCTGGTGTTCTTCATTCTATGGCCTCATCGTCCATGATGGCAGGTAAGAAAATCTCAGTTGTTCTGATCATACATTGCACACTTTCTCACCTTCATTAATACTCCTACTTAGAAACAAGCGTATTTCAGTATGTCAAACCGGAAAACAGAAACCCCAAGCGTATTTCAGTACCTCTACGTACATGCTGCACCCAGAAATGGAACCGTGCCCACTGAAGTTTAATGTTATATGATGCATCGGAATTTTTTCTACTACTAGATCAAGGCTACTAACTTCTACTTTTCATGTCTTCAGATCACTTATTCTTTTCAGATCATATTTTCTCTCTCCCAGCTAGCTAACAGTACCGACATTTAGTGGACTTGGGGTTTCTTTAGAAGATAGCTGAGGTTAAATTTCAAGAAAACCGATGCTTTTTTCTTTGAGGTCTTTATGGCAGGCAGTGCCCTGAACCAATACTACTTATAAGGTGGGTATTTTCATATATCTATGATTTTATATTCCTCTATGTCTTGAAATATGTAATGGCTAATAATTTATTTTAATTTTTTATTCCAGTTTGTTCATTTACTTGATATTATGACAGATATATCAAGATGACTTGAATTAATTTTCTTGCAAGGATTTTATATTGTGCATATTTGAATTCTAATTTGTTAGATGGTTACCGAGTTTTATAAGCATGCAAAGAAGCAAAAAATGATCCAAGTTCACGTCTTCATCAGGTACTTAACAAGTTGGACGCGGTCAAGGATATTTGGTTCATCCTCTCCAAGAGATTTCTTCTCGACCTTGCTTTGTGCTCAGTAATTTGGACGCCGCAATGCCCCTTTGCTTCTCTGTGAAAATTGATTTTGTCTGGCTCCTCTTTTCCACCGGCATGTAGCATGGTAGTGTAATATACTTCCTTTCTTCTGAGTTCTGACCACCAAGTAGTCTGATTTGATAAACTGAACCCAAGATATTTGGGTGATTGACGTTGCCGTTGTATGTTTTTTTCTTCTGAAGATAGAGTTTCTGTCAGTTCAGCTGTCGACTCGAGCCCGACAGAGGCTATCTTGGACCCTACTTCAGCTATCATGTATGTATGTTAATAGAGGAATAAAGATTTTATATATAATTTAAAATTTATATGATGATCCTTATCGCGTGTAAAATTTAAGAAATTGGATCTTTTTACAAAGCTTAAGAAACCAAATGCCGAAATCATGAACCAGGCCCGTTATTTGGGGCAGCTGAACAAGAGCAAATTCCACGTGACGGGTTAAAATTATTTTAATCATCCTTGCCAAACCGAGTTATTTTTCCTGCTACTAAGGATAGGATCCCAAAGCATATTTACGGATCTTGAGGTCTGAATATGTATTGCTTTGTTCATTTTCTTTTGTATGACTATGCAGAGAAAGGAAGATTGAAGAGCTTCAATGTTGCTATGCTAACACATCTCTGGTGGTGCGTGTGTAAGATTCACAGCTGGTCAGCGAGAAAATTGTTTACCTGCCAAAAAAAGCGAGAAAATTGTTTACCTGCCAAAAAAAGCGAGAAAATTGATTATTGGCATAGTTCAGACGTTTTTTACCTAAATTATTCAACACATGCAAAGTGTGCAAAATATATAGCGATTCATAGATAAATATTCTTCCATTCAGACTACCATAGATGTCTTTTTTCCTTCGTGCAGGTTAATTAGTGAGGAAAACAAGAGCACATATGCAATGGAAGTAACTTCCTTGCCATTGCCTCATGCGAGGATTTCTTTTCTGGTTTGTACCACATAAATAAAAATACTTACCTTGGATATTCACAGCTTTATGTCTGATTTTGGACAAATTATTAAAAAACAGTAAAACTCACCTAGCTAGGAGCCACTACAGCGATTGGGCGCCCTAGCTGTTCGATCAAGCAGTTGAATGTTTAAAAAATAGTAAAACTCACCTAGCTAGGAGGCACCACAGCGATTCAGCGCCCTTAGCTGTTCGATCAAGCAGTTGAACGTTCGTGATCGTCCCACGTCATCGAAACGTCGCTCGAATTGAACGAGTTCTCCTCGCTAGTTTGTGCCAAATGGTCAGGACGACGGTGCTGGGATGCTACTCTGCAGGCCGAACTGGATGGCCTGTGATTAATCGGGACGAGAAGAGTTCAAATGGTCAATTTTCTGTCCCCGCGTGAATAGTGCCTTGCCGCCGGCCAAGATATCGGTGAGGCAACGCGAGCGCAGGAGCTCTCTTGCTTCCGACGCTCCCTTCCTCCATCAGCCCCTCCCACTCCATGATCTTCAGTACCAGCATCGATTCATTCTTCTCCGGCGCGAATGCCTGGCAGATGGTGTGTACTTAGATTATTTTGTTCCCAGTTTTGATGTACGCACTGCATTGCTAAAGTTTTAAATTTAGAAAAAAATTAATTAAAAGGATCGACAATTGTGATTGTGATTAGTCTGCTTACTGTTGTGTTCTAAACTTGGAATTCAGAAAAAAATCTAAATCTCCTTGCTGATGTTCGATTGTGCAGGCATGATTTACTGTAATTAGTCTATTTTTTCAAGGTTGCAATAATCTAGGTAAAATCTTTGTTTGCAGAAAAATCTATGTAGATAAATTTGTACTCTGTTTCCATCTGTATAGCTTTGCGGTATCTGTTTCTTTTGGTCCATATCGTATCCTATTACCAGCTAACCAGGATGTGTTTGTCTTATTGACTGTTAGCTTTGTTGATTGATATTGACTATACATTAGCACCCTTGAAAGATTATTTTCATGTTTGCATTCTATATTTGCCTGATTTATGTCTTCTTGTTATGTGTCTCGGCGGCAACCGCGAAATGGAAATGCTCTTCTCTACATGCTTCTTACTGGCGCCTGGATCACGACCTTTACCCTAGATCGGTGCATCGGGTGACAACACCGCTCCATCTCTTGTGTTACCCTTACGGCCGCCCCCATGCCAAAAGTAGCCCGCCACATACCTCGGCCTCTTCCAGACTTAGGTGCCAAGCTCCCGACGCTGTCTTTGGCGGGGAACCCCCTCCTGGCTACCCAACATATAGAGCACTACCAGTTCGGAGCCACTAACATTGGTAGCTTCACTTATGGACTTCGCATTGTTTTGTGGCCTGGATAAGTGAGAGAGCGACGAGGTTCCAATGGGTGGAAGGACAAAGTTGTAGTCTCATGTCGAATGTGTTTTGCTAGCAAAAATGCATCTCCCATCATTCTGGTATAGTGTGTTTGTGTTCTGATCATTTAGTTCTTCGTCTTACATTATGTCTCCTCTTTGTGTATGGAGTTCAAGAGCTTTGATCAGAACAAGAATGCCACTAAATGTTAAGCAGAATGTCTAGCTTTTTGTCTATCTAACTATCCTAGGTCCTCAAAAGGCAGAATGTACTTGATTATTAATTAACCATGCTATGTTGTGAGATGCCTACTTTTCAAAGCTGATGGAAGTGCCTTTTAAGGCATTGGAAATTCCATGCAAGGTACTAATGGAGTGATCGACATATCCAAATTTAGTCATCGTTCAGACAGTTTTCCAAATTGACTGCCCCTCGTTTTAGCATTCTAAAATACTAGTTGCATGAAAATTTTCAAACATTTCCCATTTAAATTTTTTGTCAAAAAGCTCCACTTCGCCGATGGAGGTCAACAAAACTATTCAAATACGCAAGTGTGTAGCTTCTTTCCCTGCTTGTCTAGTAATACTTATGTGCGATTCCACATAACTAGGTGTGTGTTCATCTTAAATCCTTTCATGTAGGATGACATCAACAACTGTGTAGTAGGCCCGAAATAGCAATAATAGAGGTTATTCTCCTTTAACATGACACTGGACACTATCTACGATCTCTCTTAATTGTTTTTGTATGGTTTTTATTAACGTGCCATTAGCCTTCTTTAATTGAAAGGCAAAAGAGGAATACTATGTTCTAAAACTATACCTAATGTTGATTCATCTTGTTGTATTTTGTTGATTATACACCATCACATATTTCAGGTTGAGATCAAAGCTTGAAATTATATATGAACTCCTAAATTTTCATTATTTAGGTGGTGCAAATATCTTTTTAGTTGTTTACTTTCTTTTTAGGTGTTTCCATGGCCATGGGATATACTATTGTGTCTTTTCAATTTTTTGCTGATGCGCTTTGTTTTCCTAAAAGTAAGAGCATATATGTGTTGCTTTGCACTTGTTCATTCTCCGTGTGTTCGTAGTTTCAGATGCAAAATCAAGATTCTCCATTCTTTGTTCTTTCATGAAGCTATAATTTGCCTCTTATTACAACACGGATATTTTGCATTTCAGGTTTTTAAAGCCAGCTTGCCAAAGGCTGATGTGATGCAAATTGAATCATTTTTCCTACTCCACTCGGTAACAAAAATTTGACATCTTTTATGCTAGCAACATACACTAGGTACACTGAATTGATTATTAATCTTATTTTCTTTGTGCAGATTTTTTTTCTGGGAACAACATTGCAACGGGATATGTAGGGGGTGAACAAATACAAAATATATTTGCTATATCCTTGTAGTTTTTGTTTGCTATGTATACCATGGAAATTAGCTAACTCGCAACAGGTTTTGATTATTTTTTTCCTCCTTGCTTAACGACTACCCTACTTGGTGTGTATGGCAAAATTCATCAACGAGTAATCGTTATTTCTATAGGGTTTTTTTACCAAATATTCCAGTCTATTTTCAATTTATGTTTTGGTATTTAGGTTAAATTTATCTAGATCATTAAGATTTTCCACAAAACTTGAACATGGTTCAATGGTAACTCTTTTTGTTTAAATGAAACAGAATCAGGTTGTTTTGGATAGTTGTGTCTTTTTACAACTATTCCTTTGGTTGTTGTTTAAGTTGTTCTACATTGTCTACATTGGTTGGTTAAAGCCAGTGGCGGAGATCCCTTGGTGACGACCTAGGCCATGGCCCACCCAAAATTTGCTCATTCCTTCCTTCTTCTTATGGATGCATCACGGTTCTGCACCTCACAGCCTTCCTTGAGGGCTGTAGAATTTCCTATGCTCTCAACTAACCTCTATATCGCATCTGCATATTCTTCCAGGACTAAAACATTGTGAACAGTGCTCCTAGGGTCAAAAACTAAAACAAAACCCAACTTTGGATATTCTTTACTTTCCAACTTCTTGCATGCATATATTGGGCTGACCATGTCCCGTTTCTTCCATCTTAGCATGATCATCAGGTATATTCTAGCAAAGAAAGTTACTGAAATGTGCATCTGTCTTGGATTTTAGCTCTGTATCCATCAACTTAGTATCTTGAAGTGGTTGTGATTTTCCATGCGTTTGTGCTTCCTCTTGTATATTGTGGCTCTCTAGGATCTTTTCAAGTAAATTGTCTTGGTTAATTCCATTTTATACTTGCAAAATTATCTCAGAGTTCAGGAGCTATGAAGGTTCAGTACGGTTATAAAAGATGAGAAAAGTCATTTAAATTTTGTTGGCTTTTGTGCAACAAAACTTCACTTTGCCTGGAAGATTGCAATGATATTAGAAATCCAGTCATCTAGGACAATTCATGATTTAGGGATTCTTACAAAGTGAGGATTTCAAACATGAATATATTTCCCCTTTTCTATAGGAAAGGTTTGCAAGTAACATCCCATTCTACTGTAACAAGCCAACAAGATTAGACTATTTAACCTAATTCTAGAGAAGGATAAATACTATTGTTTGTAGAATAACACTACAACAGTTCATGTAGAAAACAATAGGCACTCAAATACATAAACATATCACCCCTTCTTGATACTCCTCCCATCATCTGATTGAATGTGTAACTACATAATGTCTTGATAAAAGTCTTATTAATGATTATATGGCAGCTCCGACATATTGATGGATCAACTACTTATCTTACTTTCCCTATTATACTTACACAAGTAAATAAAATCGTGGTTCAACCCACTTTCTATAGTAGGTAAAATAATTTCCACATCCTCCACTTGTTTTATCTATTTATGTTTCTCACCAATTGTTATGATCACCTTTTATGAATCTTATGTATACAGCGATATATGGATTGCCATGTAAAAATAGTTCAGTGCCGATTCTTCGTGCTTGATGTGATAATGTCGTATGTTATGTATTTATGCTAACATTGAATTGTTAATGTTTGATCTATGTATGCAGCTTATCTTACTTAAATCATCCATAGCAACATGTATACTATCTTTATTGACTGATGTTGTGCTCAGTTCATGACCCCAACACTGTAAAATACAGAGTAATTGTTTTAAAATAGTATGATATTATTTAAATTTTACATTTCGAGTGAGACATGTTCCATCAAATATTTGAATCTCATTGAAAAATGTGTATAGTAAGTTGTTTTTGCTTATTTACATCCACACTATTAATGTTTCATTCTCTCGTTTGTCTATTTGTGCACTAGAACTTTGAGAAAATGTCCTATCTACACTGACGAATTGTATATATGCCAACCTTTTCTCACTAACTGTAATAGTTATTCCCTATTTCTTCATTATGGACGGGCGCAGAAATGCGCGTCTTTATGGTCTAGTGTATTTATGTAAAACTGTAAGATGTGGAGCTTTCTATTAAACTATTTTAATGGGATTGTCATGAGCAATTCTAATTAAGGCACGGCAATATAATAAGTAGAGACCAAATATTCGTATGTCAGCGAAGGCACTGATATCTTTTTTACCAGGTATAGTTATGTACCACGCTGCAGGTGACGCTGTGCTTCCTCTGAAACTTGCAGTTGCGGATTATTTCGTCGGTTGGACAATACATATCACAGTTTTTTTTCTTTGTTTAAGAAGTTTTATAACAAAATGAGCAGTCCATATATTCTTAATTAGATAAAACATCTATTTAATTTTTTTACTTTAGTAATTCATTGTCCATATTTTACACATGGTTCCGCAGCAACGTGCGGGAAATCAACTACTCCTTCCGACCCAAATTAATTGACTTGGATTTGCTACATTCGGATGTATCTAACTTTCTAGGCAAATTTAAATCAATTAATTTAGATCGGAGGGAGTAGTAATAATTCTGGTGTCAAAAACGTGACAAGTATGATTCATACTGGTGGCAATTCTGGCAACTTACAACAAAAAGGGCATAGACGGCCCGGCCCAAGAGTCGAGAGAGTCCAACTATGTGCTGTCGTTCAGCAAAAAGAAACGCTCTACCTCGCCTCCGCTTCCGTGAGTCATCTGGTGCTGCCGCCGATGCTCAACTGCGGCGCCCCGCCGCCTCGGCCCCTCCTGCCGGCAGGCTCCTTCGCAAGATCCCCACCTACCCGTCGCCCCCTTCCTCCTACCCCAACGTCCCGCCCAAGGCGCCCTCGCCCAAGGCCTCGGCCTCGATCCAGGACCCCCATGGCGCCGCCCTCGTCGGTCACGCCCACGGCGCCCTTGGCCTCGCCCTCGATCTAAGATCCCACAGAGCCGCTCATGCTCATCTGATTCATCTTCATCGGCAGGAAGGCCATCCTCACCTACAGCGCCCCGCTCCGCTCCACCGCGACCGGGACGGCGCGGAGACCGACATCCCTAACCTCTACTCGCTCCACGCATGGGTCGGCATCGCCACCATCGCTCTCTATGCCTTCTTCTTCCCAGGGCCATGCCGGATACCAGGCGCTCCCTCGTTCCGTTGAACGCTGTTGTGGGGCTCCTCGTCTTCGGGCTCGCCGTAGGAACCGCCCTTCCCGATATTCCTCTGCTCTGCTGCAACATTTCTTCTTGCCTTCCTAGATGAGGAAGAGAAGTAGGACGTCCATCTCTGATCTTTTTTCGCTCTGGTCTAGATTTTGATCGCTGATCTTTCTTGATGGTGGTACAGATTTCCAGTCTTGGTGATGCAGATGAAGACATGGGGTGGGGGGATTCAAGTTTCCTACTTCGACATCAGCCCTGGGAAGGACGAGAGGACATGTGAATCTGACGGAGATGCTTTTGTGCTTGCAGTTAAGAAGCTCTTCTGAAACTTTTGAATTAGTGAAAGTTGCAGTTCCAAATTCTCAAGCTGATGAGAATAGTGCAGACAAGTCATTCGTTGGAATGGCCACACCACGTAACTTTTTGCTTGACTACAACAAAATAAGAAGCAATGCCTAATAGCTCACATGATTTAATAGTTAATTTAATATAGTTGTTACAATCTAGACCATAGACTTTGTTTAACCGCAGGAGCTGATTGCGTTGAAAGAATAGGTGAGGAAGGCAAAGAAGACAAAAGTAAATGGCCTATTGCATGGTTGATGGAAAAAGTAGTTTCCATTCAAATCTGACTAGCACATAGATAGATGAGTGTTACTGTTTGTTTCTTTATGATCATAGAACAGGTTTCTCAAATTCAGTTAGTATAGCTTTCCTTGTCCAAAAAGAAGTGGTTTCAGCTATGTGAATTGCAGTTAGATGTCCGTGTATGTATTCTTGTGGAGTTTTTGCTGGACACTATCTTCTTAGTTTATGCATATTTGATGCTGGAAATGGACTGGTAAACAACCCCCACGACTGGTGGTTTTATTCATGCAAAGCTTGCTGGAAGAAAATGGTTCTACAAGGGAAGATATCCTGACTGTGGAGGAACAGAGGAAGGCCACAGGTAAATTTCTTCGCATAGAAACAACTACAACTAAACTAACCAGTACATTTTTGTACATAATATGTACTTACCAGAGCAACATCTGTATATATATGTACAAGCTTTCGGTCAATGCGGCAGATGTTGATCCAAACGATGAAAACAAGAAGGCAATCCACGAATTTGTATTCTTCAATGAGAATATCGATGTGCTCACCGGCAAGGATGCAACCTTGCTTGCAGCACAAGCAGAAGGACGCCTTGATTTCGTCCCTCCTGCTGTTGCTGACACTGGGCAAGAAATGTGCTTTCCTTGCCGAGGTAAAGCAAGACATGTACGATACTGATGATGGGCTAATAATTGTCAAGTTGTCAAAAACTGAGTCGATCAATCCTTTGGCATCAACAGAGCCAAACAAAGATCTCTTTTCGTGTAAACAGAAATCCTAGCTTTAGAAGGTAGATGTTTAACATATATGTCACTTACATGCTCATATGCTACTAGAACAAAATGTTTTACTCATATTCTGTTTTCATCGCAGCAGTTACTGAAATTCTACTTGCATCGTAGATGCAAATTAATCATGGAAGGAGAAACGAGAGACAACAAAGATGTAGACGAGGTTGTTCATCAAATAATAGACCTGTCAACTTTTGCACTCAATAGTGCCATGTATGGTAATTATATGCTACCTAATGCCCCCTAGAACGCCCGGAAGTAGTTCGAACACTATGTGTAATTATCTATCAATGACTGATGACTGAATACGTAATGGTTCTGTTGTATGTTCTGTGCCTTTTAATTAACAGCTTGAGGAGAAAACATTATTCTCTGCAAATCACCTAGATCTTGTGACATGAAACAATGATCACTTCAAAAATAAACTGATAATAAAATCAACTTATGTACACCAACATTACAGGCTATTTTATTTTGTGCATATAGCACCGTTACATACTAGGCCTGCGCGGCCACAACTGCTAAAATAGTTGAACACATGATGACTTATGAAACACTGGACAATTTAATACACAAAACAAGTTGAAAATAACCTGGAAAATTCAGAGTACAACTATGTCACGCTGGTTGCTAAGATCCTTTTGCCAACTGAACTGACTTCCACATGCATCAATACTTCTCAGCAATCTCCTTAAAAAAGGGCAGAAGAAACAGCATCTTCTGGACCAACAACGTTAACATATTTCATCAAATCACACGTCTGATCAACTCCTTCTAGCATTCGATGCCATCTCTTCGTCAGTGCCTCTACTTTCAACTTCAGAGCTATCACGGTAGAAAAGACGCTTATGGTTCTACTGAATTTTCTGCAAACTGTTGCAACCCAACGTGCCGTACACATACAACCGCATTTAGAATAACTCAAACCTACTACAGAATATGTACCAACACAGGTGCGGCTGGCTGCTACCCTTCCTAGTCAATCCTTATAAGCCAATTCATACATGAAGTGAAAAAAGATCATCTCCTGTTATTTTTATCAAACTTCAAACCCTGAGCCATAATAGGAGCAGTTGACTGACCATGAACATTCACTTCTTCGGTCCTTAAATCATTCAAAAATCATGTTTCTCAAGAGTTGTAAAAGAAATCCAATGTACAATGTATGTTCGCATGAAAAAAAAGCAATTATTTTGGCAGTTTCGTACACTGTTTGCTCATAAATTTAACAGCAAATTTGAACAAAAAATAGATAGAAATCTGGTACAAAATTGGACAAGATTTCTGCATGAATTTGACAGCGATCTGTCCGCTTTTTCTACATTAGTACATACTACATAGTACACACTGGCGGACCTTCTCGAGGGCAAACCTGGGCCATGGCCCCCCAGCAAAATGAAAAGTTTTTTACTACCCACTAGTATTTCTAGGAATATCGCTCTATTAACTTGGATCATTCATCGGCCTACTCCTTCTACATTGCAATGGGGCATCCATCCCATGTACATCCTATCTCCACCTGGCACGACTTGCCGTGCAGCAGCTATGTATTGTCCTCCAAAAAAAAGCAGCTACACAGTGGTCTCTGTCAAATTAGCAGGCAGCGGCAATCTCGATCATCTTGTAAGGCAGCTGCAACATACTCTGCTATCCTCTAAATTTATTCATTCCTATTTCCTAGCTCCTCCTGGTGCAGTACTACTATTTCGTGCATCTTAGTTGGGTAAATTCTAATTGGGTCTCAGTTTTTCGAAAAGCCCCAGTAGAACCAAGGCATCAGTTAACCTTTTATTTCAAAAAAGTAACAGCATTTTCATCAGTACATACCCTATTTAGCCTAGAAAACTAACACTGTTAATTACAGTCAGACCGATGAGCCGAACGACATCCATAACCAATTTTTGTTCATCAAACAGAAGTGAATATCAGCTGCATGAGACACACATAGCATCCTACATTATATAGTACTGATGACAAGGACGACTACATACACTTGCAATCGCGTCGCGCTCTAGGGATCGGAGTTGATCGAACTATCTTCCAGCGATCTGGATGCACATGGTGTCGTGTGGGTGGCGTCTGTGGTGGCTCCCTGCAGGCAGGCCGCGTGGGAGATGGACGAGGTGGCGCCGCCCCTACTCCTGTCGGCGCGTGGGAGCTGTGGGAGGCGGCGGCGGCGGCGGCCCTCCTCCTGTCGGAGCTGGATGAGGCGGCGGCGGCGGCGTGCGGGAGAAATGAACTAATGGACTAAATGTATTTTTTCCTAGATGTTAAGCTAATGGGCTAGCTGGGCCTAATCTCTCTGAGCCGTTAGATGGAATCATATTTTTCCCTCTACGTGACCAGTGAAAGGTACTGTATAACTTGTGGGGCGTGCTATGCGTCCCCCGGGGATTTCCCCCGAATCCCCCGTCTCGCCCTGCTGACACGTGTCTCTCCAAAAATTCCAAATCCCGTTTTTGCGACAAGCAGACCCGCTTTTGCTACAAATAACTCCGCTTTTGCTACATGTAGCAGAAAACGGTTCGGCATATAAAATACAAAAATAGACTGGACCTCGCCGGAGAGTTCGCTAGAGACCGTGTAGCAAAAATAAGTACTAATGTAGCAAAATCGACTTCGCCAAAGACTCACCGAAGCCTTTCGCCGGAAACTTTCACCGGAGACCTCGCCGGATACCGCGTAGCAAAACAATTGCTCTATTGTAGCAAAATCAGAAAACCGATGTAGCAAGATGATTATGCTAATGTAGCAAAAAGCCTGACTTCGTCGGGGACATCGTCGGAGAAAAACGGTGGTAGCAAATAAAATCTTATATTGTAGCAAATCCGATATTGTCGGACACCTCACCGGAGGCATTATAGCAAAAATCCAAGATACGCTTGTAGCAGTGTCGCAAGCCGCACGTAGCAAACCTCGACACCGTAGGTAGCAGCGGCGGTGGCAGTAGGTAGTAGCGCCGCTAAACCCATGTAGCAAATCTCGATGCCGTAGGTAGCAATGTTAGTGGCAGTAGGTAGCAGTGTCGTTAACCCCATGTAGCAAACCTTTATATCGTATGTAGCAACGTCAGTAGCAGTAGGTAGCAGGGTCAGTGGCACCACCAACACAACAGCACCAATGTGGCGGCGCTCGGCAGGAGGTGCAGATAGTGCTACATGCGAGGTGTATGTGTTGGGTCCACAACATAGAAAACAAAAAAATTCCTACGATGAGAACTACACGCCAAGATCTATCTACTAGGTACAAAGCAACGGGTGGACATACATCCAACGAGAACTTACCCTCGAAGACAACGAGTTTTGTTAACGAGTAGGAACTCGTGGTTGATGTAGTCGTACACTTGCCGATCTCAAGATCGTGAGGAAGTCCGAGCGTCGCAACTCAGAAGCCCATCCGCACTCGCACACATGTTCAAGCCACCGGACAACCTCCACCTCCTCGCTCCAGTGATCCAGCGGAAGCAGCAACTCTTTCCAGACAAAATGCCACTGGGAACATGTATCTCGCTAATCCGAGACCATGGGGGAATAATTCTAGAGGGGGAGAGAGATCCTTCACAAGGAGGTGTAAGGAAGAAGGAGGAAGAGGGGGGCCTTTTATAGAAGGAGGGGGGTACCCCTCCCCATGGCCGGTGCCCCATGGGGGGTGACCCCTCACCTCCCCCATTCATGTGGTGGTAACTCCTCCACATTAAAATGCCCTTTCACATTCTCTTTTAAAGTCTCCACTTTAAATGCATTAAAATTCTCTAAGTTTAATGCTCTCTCATTTAATAAAACTCTTTTATTAAATTTATTCAGAATTTTGTTAATTACTTTAATTAACAAACATTCACATAAAACCCCTTGCAATATTTCAATATCACATGCAGAACCATTTTCTGCAATTTCACCCGAAACAATTCCGGTTTCTATCAAAACAATTCCTACGCTTTGCAATTCTTTTGTCTGAAACATATGTACTCCAAAATGGTATCCGGTAACTCTTAAGTGTGTCACCCTACGGTTCGCGAATAATGCCGACATGATTGAGACTCCTCTCAGATCAATAATCAGAAGCGGGACCTAGAGATCCATACTGACTCCTGCATATTCAACGATGACTTCTATGATCGTGAGAACCTTTAACGCTAGTAACTTAATCCCTTTGTCTCATGATATAATACATGTCTGAGATTCGATCATCGGTATCCAAATACCTAGTTTGATCTCATTACCTACATGCACTCTTTTATCGTTCCCGTGATATAACATTCTAGTGATCTCATCACTTGCTTGCAAGCTATCTCAATGTGATATCACCGAGAGGGCCCAGAGTATATCTATCCGTCATCGGGATTGACAAATTCCACTCTTGATCCATGAGCCTCAACATAACACCTTCGTAGCACTAAACCCATCTTTATAGTCACCCAGTTACGGTGTGACGTTTGATGTTATCAAGATACCCTTCTGGTGTTAGCAATTAACATGATCTCATGGTCTAAGGATAAAGATTACTTCGTATGATGTTATAGCAATGTAAACATAATGACTTGATCGTAATGCTATACTTCAGATGAATGTTCATCACATCATTTCACAAATGATGTGACCTTGTTATTAACAACATCCAATGTCCATGATCAGGAAACCTTGATCATCTTGTTAATCAACAAGCTAGTCTATAAGAGAGGCATAACTAGGAACCCTTTTTGTTTATTAAACACACATGTATTGATGTTTCCGATCAATACAATTATAGCATGCAAAATAAACATCTATCATATATAAGGAATACATAATAATAACTTTATTATTGCCTCTCAGGGCATATTTCCTTCAGTCTCCCACTTGCACTAGAGACAATAATCTAGTTCACATAGTGATAAATCTAACACCCATAGAGTTCTAGTGTTGATCATGTTTTGCCCTAGGGAGAGCTAGTCAACGGATCTGCTACATTTAGGTCCGTGTGTACTTTACAAATCTTTATGTCTC
Organism: Avena eriantha; assembly: GCA_910589775.1. Classification (NCBI taxonomy): domain Eukaryota; kingdom Viridiplantae; phylum Streptophyta; class Magnoliopsida; order Poales; family Poaceae; genus Avena; species Avena eriantha. The sequence goes on along the minus strand of OU342740.1, from coordinate 272,341,989 downwards.
CATCCTTGACATGTTCGCGGATGGAGTGAAACCGGCGCTTAATATGCTTGAAATTCTTGTGAGACCTCGGTTCCTTGGCGTTGGCTATGGCTCCATTGGTGTCACAATAGATCACCATTGGGTCCAATGCACTAGGAACCACACCTGGTTCCGTAATGAACTCTTTCATCCAAACCGCTTCCTGTGCCGCTTCTGAAGCAGCAACATATTACGCCTCCATCGTTGATCCAGCCACCATAGGTTGTTTGGAACTCCTCCAACTAACTGTTGCTCCGTTCAAGAGAAATATGTATCCGGATTGAGACTTAGAGTCATCCGGATCAGTGTCAAAGCTAGCATCGACATAACACTTAGCGACTAGCTCTTCTTCACCTCCATATATAAGAAACATATCCCTAGTTCTTCTCAAGTACTTGAGGATGCTCTTGACCGCTATCCAGTGTTCCGAACCTGGATCAGATTGGTACCTACTAGTCAAACTAATAGCATGTGCCACATCCGGTCTTGTACATAGCATGACATACATTATAGAGCCTATGGCCGAGGCATAGGGGATTTTATCCATTATCTCTCTTTCTTCCGCCGTAGCCGGACTTTGAGTCTTACTCAATGTCTTGCCTTGCAACATAGGTAAGAACCCCTTCTTACTTCCGTCCATATTAAACTTCTTTAATGTATTATCAAGGTATGTACTCTACGATAGCCCAATTAGGCGCCTTGATCTATCTCTATAGATTTTAATGCCTAATATATATGACGCTTCACCAAGGTCTTTCATCGAAAATTTGTTGTTTAGATAAATTTTAACACTGTTTAAAAGATCTATATCATTTCCAATCAATAATATGTCATCCACATATAATATCAGAAATGCCACATTGTTCCACTCACTTTCTTGTAAATACAAGCCTCTCCATAAGTTTGGACAAATCCAAACTGTTTGATCACCTCATCAAAGCGGAGATTCCAACTCCGGGATGCTTGCTTCAGTCCATAGATGGATCGCTGAAGTTTGCATACCTTATTAGCATCCTTAGGATCGACAAAACCCTTAGGTTGTATCATATACAACTCTTCTTCAATATTACCATTGAGAAATGCAGTTTTGACATCCATCTGCCATATTTCATAATCGAAATATGCAGCAGTTGCTGACATAATCCTAACCTACTTAAGCATTGCTACGGGAGAGAATGTCTCATCGTAGTCAACTCCTTGAATTTGTCGAAATCCCTTTGCGACAAGTCGAGCCTTATAGATGGTCACTACCATCAGCATTAGTTTTTCTTTTGAAAATCCATTTATTCTCAACGGCCTTTCGATCGTGAGGTAAGTCCACCAAGGTCCAAACTTGGTTCTCGTACATGGATTCCATCTCGGACTTCATGGCTTCTAGCCATTTGTTGGAATCCGGGATCATCATCACTTCTTCATACGTCGCAGGGTCATCTATTTTATCAACTATGAAATTCACAACAGGATTGCCGTACAATTCAGGAGCTGCACGTGTCCTACTTGACCTGCAAGGTTCGGTAGTGTCCTCTTTTGGAGTTTCATGATCAATATCATTAGCTCTCTCTTTATTAGGTGAAGTCAACTCCGAAACAATTTTCGTTGCTACGCTACTCGCCATTTCATGAAGAGAAGGTTCAATAACCTCTTCGAGTTCTACCTTCCGACTACTCACACCTTTCGCGAGAAACTCCTTCTCAAGAAAGGATCCATTCTTGGCAACAAAAACCTTGCCCTCAGATCTGTGATAGAAGGTATATCCAATCGTTTCCTTAGGGTATCCTATGAAGACGCATTTTCCGCTTTGGGTTCGAGTTTATCCGGCTAAAGTTTCTTCACATAAGCATCGCATCCCAAAACTTTAAGAAATGACAACTTAGGTTCGTTTCCAAACCATAATTCATATGGTGTCGTTTCAACGGATTTAGATGGTGCCCGATTTAAAGTGAATGCAGCTGTTTCCAGTGCATAACCCCAAAATGACAGTGGTAAGTCAGTCAGAGACATCATAGATCGAACCATATCCAATAAATTACGATTACGACGTTTCGGCACACCATTACGTTGTGGTGTTCCAGTAGGCGTGAGTTGTGAAACTATTCCACACTCTTTCATGTGTGTGCTAAACTCGTAACTTAGATACTCACCTCCACGGTCAGACCGAAGAAATTTGATCTTTCTATTACGATGATTTTCCACTTCATTCTAAAATTCTTTGAACTTCTCAAAGGTTTCAGACTTGTGTTTCATCAAATAGATATACCTGTATCTACTTAAATCATCCGTGAAAGTAACAAAATAACGATATCCACCTCGCGCCGACACACTCATTGGTCCACACACATCAGTATGTATGATTTCCAATAAATCTGTCGCCTGTTCCATTGAACCGGAAAACGGCGTTCTAGTCATCTTGCCCATAAGGCATGGCTCACATGTATCAAATGATTCAAAATCAAGTGATTCCAAAAGTCCGTCAGAATGGAGTTTCTTCATGCGTTTAACGCCAATATGACCTAGACGGTAGTGCCACATATATGCAGATATATCATTATCAAGTTTAATCTTTTTAGCATTAACATTATGAATATGCATAATATTACTATCGAGATCCAACAGAAATAAATCATTCAACACAGGTGCATGACCATAAAAGATATCATTCTTATAAATCGAACAACCATTGTTTTCAGATTTAAAGGAACAACCATTTTGCATCAAACATGATCCGGATACAATGTTCATGCTCAGTGCAGGCACCAAATAAAAATTATTTAGGTTTATAACTAATCCCGATGGCATATGGAGAGGTAGCGTCCCTGCGGCGATCACATCAACTTTTGATCCAATGCCGACCCGCATCATGACCTCATCCTTTGCTAGTTGTCGCTTGTTCCGTAGCCCCTGAACCGAGTTACATATATTAGCAACCGATCCCGTATCAAATACCCAGGTGCTACTTCGAGTACTAGTCAAGTACACATCAATAACATGTATATCATATATACCTTTGTTTGCCTTGCCAGACTTCTTGTCTGCCAAATACTTGGGGCAATTGCGCTTCCAATGGCCAGTCCCCTTGCAATAGTAACACTCGGTGTCAGACTTAGGGCCAGCTCGGGGTTTCTTTTCAGGTGCGGCAACAGATTTGCCTCCCTTCTTTCCCTTGTGCTTGCCTTTCTTTTCCTTCTTGAAACCGGTGGTCCTATTGATTATCAACACTTGATGTTATTTCCTAATATCCACTTCTGTAGTCTTAAGCATTGACAGAAGCTCGGGAAGAGACTTCTTCATGCCCTACATATTATAGTTCATCACGAAGCTCTTGTAGCTAGGTGGCAGAGATTGGAGAACACGATGTATGCCTAAGTCAATGGAAATCGTTATTCCCAAGGACACAAGCTTATCGGTGTACCCAGACATTTTGAGTACATGCTCACTAACGGAGCTGTTCTCCTCTATCATGCAGCTCAAGAACTTTTCAGTAGCATTATAACACTCTACGGCAACATAGGTATCGAAAATCATTTTCAATTCTCCCATGGTATCAAAGGCATTGCCATTTTCGAAACGCTTTCGAAGTTCTGGCTCTAGCCCATACAGTATGCCGCAATAAACTAAGTTGTGGTCCTTGATACATTGCAAATGTATCTATAATTTTTGATGCTCCATGCTTGGTTTTATCCACTTTCTTGTGTTTTTTCCACACTTTGGGGTACTTTTCATATGATTTCTTGGACTAACCTATTAACAAGAGCCACAGTGCCAGCTGCCTGTTTTCTGCTGTTTTTGGTTCTAGGAAAGTCAGAAAATGAATATTCCCGGAATTGGACGGGACAAAAGCAAAGTGCCTATTTTTCCAGAAGACTCACGGAGCCAGAATACGATACGGAGGAGGGCTAGGGCCTGGCCACACCACCCCCAGGCGCGGGTTGGGCTTGGCCGCGTCAGGGCATGGTGTGGTGGCCCCAGGCACCCCCTCGGTCTCCCTCTTCGCCTATAAGAAGCCTTCTGACCTAAAAACTTCGGGGGGTTCGACGTTTTTCTAGAAGGAGTTCCGCTCAACCGCCACCACCAGATTCCAGGAAACGGCACCAGAAACTCCGTTCTGGCACCCTGCCGGGACGGGGAATTGGAGGAGATCATCGCCATCATCATCACCATCGCTTCTCCATCGACCATCCATGTTTCCCCATCTATGAGTGAGTAATCCCCCGCTATAGGCTATGGGGATGGTAGGGATTGGATGAGATCGTTCATGTAATGGCATCAGATTGTTAGGGCATGGTGCCTAGTATCTTTTATTAGTGTTTTATGACTTTGTTGCGACTTGTTGTGCTTAATGCTTGTCACTAGGGCCCGAGTGCCATGATTTCAGATCTGAACATGTTATTGATTCATTATGATAGTATTGTTTTTGGTCTTATCTACAAGTTGTATACACACGTTGTTGTCTGGAACCAATGGCCCCGAAGTGACAGAAATCGGGATAACCGGAGGGAATGGCTTTGATGTGAGGATCACATGTGTTCACGGAGTGTTAATGCTTTGCTCCGGTGCTCTATTAAAAGGAGCACCTTAATTGCCAGTAGTTCCCTAGAGGCCCCGCTGCAAACGGGCTGGCAGGACAAAAGATGTTGTGCAAGTTCTCATTGCGAGCACGTATGACTATATATGGAGCACATGCGTAGGATTGTCTAGTACTTGGATGCTTTATCTTATTTATCTGCAATTGCCCTATGTTCTGATTGCTATGTGAATTGTCTTGTCCATGCAACGCCCGTCCATCCATCCCTATGCCTACCGCACACGAATCCCACTGTTTACTGCTTTTGTTACTACTGTCTTTGCTTTACTACTGCTGCTACTTTGCTATTCCTACTACAAAACTGTTGCTACTGATAAACTGTTGTGAGCAAGATTGTTTCCAGGTGCAGCTGAATTGACAACTCAGTTGTTAAGGCTTATAAATATTCTTTGGCTCCCCTTGTGTCGAATCAATAAATTGGGTTTCACTTCCCTCGAAAATACTGCGATACACCCCCTATACTTGTGGGTCATTAGTCCTCCTGACGAGTCACATAGACATTCTTTTCCTCGTCAGGGGCATCAGGAGCTGGTGGGGGGCCTAGCGGCGCATCTAGCACATATTGCTTTTGTGCAGCAGTGAGGAGAATCCTCAAATTCATTGCCCAGTTGGTGAAGTTGCTACCATGCGCAGCAAGTTTCTCTTTCTCCATGAACACATTGAAATTAAAAGCAGGTGGTGCCATCTACAACAGAATTTGTAAAGTTTATCTAGACTAAGTTTATGATAGAGTGAGTTCAAAAAATCCAAATTACTAATGAACTCCCACTCAAAAACGACATCCCTCGTGTCCTTTTGGTGATTACATGAACCAAATCCACTACACCAAGTCCGATCATCACGTGAGTTGATGTAGCTTCAAAGGCGAGCATCTATATGGGCATCATATCAACTATATGACTCATGCTTAACCTTTCGGTCTGTGTTCCGAGGCCATGTCTATACATGCTAGGCTCGCCAAGTAAGAACCTTAGTATTCACTTGTGTAAAACTATCTTACACCCGTTCCTATGAAAGCGTAGATTCGAGTACACCCGATCATCACGTGATGTCTCGAAACACGATCCACAGAACGGTGCATACTCAAGGAAGAACACATTTTTAACTTGATATCTAAATGAGGGATCATCTTACAATGCTACAGAAAGCGCCAAACTAGCAGTATAAGATGCTAACATCTAATGTGTAAAGTGAGATGATATGGTCCCTGCATTTGATCTCTATCATTTGCATCGTGGTATGATGTAACACCCTCGAATCGACCCTATGCAAGTTTTAGCCCTTTCTGCCAAACCCGCATAGAAACGATTCAAGGACGCCCACCAGGCACTTTCGTGCGGGTGGAAAACGAGGTAATACCATTACACAACAGTCCTCGATGGGACCCACAGAACATATATATATATATATACAATAGCGACTCAACGAGTCAAGAATACAGATATACAATACAAAGATCCAAATCACCTTGAAAACATTACAGCGTCCGAGTACGGACAAGATGCAAATGGGGCTAAGAGCCCTGAAGAATAACCAATGGCGTCCATAACCCTGCCCAGGCCAAGCCGGAAGGGTAGCCCTGCTAACGACGTCGATCTCAAACCTGCTAAAACAAAAGGGGTGCCGACAAAGGGCAAAGGAAAAAGAGGAGCGTCGGTACTGAGGCCAGTACACGGCGAGGCTAGAATTCAGCGGCTCTCGCCTACATAGGTATGGTGGACTGAAGCGGCAGCGGAGCATGCACTAAACAACCTATAGAGACTCAATACAACTGTCGGCTATTAGAGAGGGATAAGAGAGACCTATTCGGGACCAACCTGATACTACCACCAAACATACCCATCCTGGTATTTCCCCCTCGAGACCAAACGAGGAAGTCAAGCTGAGGAAACTCACACGGTTGGCAGTTTTATTTAATCTTTCCATGGCAGTTATCCAACTTACTAGTCATCTCAGATGTAAGTCAAATTATAACAGTAACTTTAGTTATAGTTGTCTATGATCGAGAAACTGTGCTCCAAGTCATCCATAACCGCGGACACGGCTTTTCGAAAAGATTTAACCCTGCAGGGGTGCACCAAAGTATCCACACGCGCTTCGACCCTTTTTGCCAGATCAATTAACATACACCCATCGGTATGTCGGCGGGGCCTAAGTCATGACGTTTCCCAGACCCAAAGCAAGTACATGGGGGCCACCCCACTAAGCTACCCGCAACGAAGTCGGCCGGCTCCGGAACAGACCCAGGGTTTGTGCCAATGACTGTAAACGACTGGGAACCCGAAAGTGTGACTGGGCTTGTCGATACCGCGAAAACATTCCACATCCTAAACAGTGCAGGTGCTCCACGCACAATCTTAAATAAAGCAGTAAAGCATGGCATAAGTACATAATAGTAATAAAGCCCCAAACTACTTGTGGCCCCCGGTACAATACTTTGAAATAAGGTAGTAAGCCGATGGGGGTGCCTACACACCCCACCTGTGGTTAGCGCGCTCGATCTCGGAACAGGTGTCAAGAACTCGGGTCCTAGGTGGACACAAGTGGGCGGTTAAAAACCAAATAATTACTATTACCCACCAGTGCCTCTACATTAATCTACCAATATCATTAATTAATAAGCTGTAATTAGAAACATGATCAGAGCCACCATTAAACATTTGGCAACCTCCCAACAACTATGGAACATCGACGACGTGAAGCAACACCTGAGCAAGCAACTACAACTCGCGGGGCCAACTGTCTAACAAGCAACAGGTAATAGGAGGTGTCCAAGGCAATATAACGGCTGCATGAATTACGGAACACTAAAGCATCGAGACACGGATAGCAATAGATCAACAGGGGGAAATAAAGACTATAAATGCAAAATAGGTAGAAAGGGGGAGAATGCTCGCCTAGGAAACACTGCAGAAGGTTCATATCCGGAGAACTTGTCGATACTCGCATCAACTCATCGGCCTAATCCGCGAAGAAGCAAACACTAGAACAAACGCTGGATGCACTATTTAATACTACGGCAAAAGATCCGGCATGATGCATGTATGATGCAGATGCAGTGCAATTAGGCAGTATTAAGCGGAACCGGGGTCCCGATAATTAATTAATAGGTTCCAGTTATTTAGATACCCCGCAATTTAAATGTTGTCTTAACAAGGCAAAACATGGTAGTGGTTCGCTACACAAATTTAAATGGAGTCCGGAATAAGACTAGAATAGCCCGCATATAGACTCCATATTTAATTTAGGTGAATCGACTATTTAACCCAACCCACCAGATGACATGTATGCAAGCATGATGATTTAATGATGCGACAGGTATATGTCATATTATAAAAATAGAGGCTTAGGGCACACATCTGGGTTTGGAAGATCTTGGATTCTGGGGTTTTGGGGTTCGGTCTCAGGGTTGGACGGAACGGCGAGGTTCGGATACGCGATGGAGAACTTGTCGTGTCGTGACGGAGAACTTGGGTTCCAAGCGGTCGATCTTGTCGTCGATGGCGAACTTGAGTGGATCAGGTACCGGGGGTCTTCGGAGAGATCTTGACGCCTGTGATGAAGAACTCGGGTTCGGAAGGAGGTCTTGGTGTTCGGGATGAAGAACTTGGCGTTCTGTGTCAGCGGACTTGGCGTTCGGGGATCTCGACGTACTCGGATATCGATCGGAGATCTTGGTGGTCTGCGGGTCGAGGTGCTCGAGTCTCGGTGTCGGGCTCGGGTTGCTTGTCCACGGGGAGGCCTTGTCGCACAAAACCTTGCGTCGATTAACCTTCGGAAGATCATGGAGTTCTGTGGTGGAGAGCTTGTACCATCAGGTTCGGGGCTATTGCAATCCATGGCAACGGGCAAACTTGCGAAACTTGCTCACCGAGACGTTTTCGAAGGCCTCGTCTGACGTCGGAGTGGCGATGCAGGTCTTGCCGAGGGCATTTTTTTTGGGAACTTCGGCACCTCACCAGATCAACGCACAAAGGGGCGAACACATTGGTTACTAAACATGGACATGAGCGCACAAACAGCAGCAACACACTGAGCCAACAAAGACAGGATGGCTGCCTTGCTGCTGGCCTCGAGCGGGCGCCCGAACAAGGCTCCTGGCAGTGATGGAAGGAAGGGACGGCAGTGGGGTGCCGGTGCTGGGGACAAACTCTCGGGCGGCGACAGGGAAGAGGCCGGGCTGGCGAGGTCGGCGAGGCAGGGGTGGCACAACGAGGGTAGCGCAGCGACGACGGCGGCTTGGCGCGAAGGGCGGACGGCTGCGACCGGAGGAGAAGCGAGGCCGGGCGGCGGGGCTCTAGCCGGAGGCGGCGGGGTGGAGGAAGCGCGGCCGGAGGCGGGATCCACGGGAGGAGGAAGAAGGGTCGGTCGTCGACGAAGTGCGGCTGGGCGGGTGCTGTGAGGCGCGATGCAACCGACGACGAGGCTCGGGGCAGAGAGCTCGTTGGCGGACGACCTAGGGAGGAGAAGGCGGGGCCACGGATTGTGGGGCGGAGGTGGGAGACACAGGGGGAAGAGGGGCGCCAGGGAGCGATGCGGTTGGCCAGTGAGGTGGAAGAGACGGGGCGGCGGCCCGGGCAGAGGCGTGTGGGAGATGGGGCTGCGGGGTAGGTGGCTCCTTCGGGTGGGTTCGCGGTGGGATCCAGGGAGGGGCGGTCGGTCGCTGGGCTGTGGGGCCGCGAGAGGAGAGAGAGAGGGGGGTCGTGGGGCTGGGGCTCTGCGCGGGACAGAGGAGCGGGACGACCGAGGAGGTGGGGCCAGGGGTGGTTGTCGGTCGCGATGGGGATAAAGGGGAGCATGTGTTGTTTTCGTGGGGTGGGATGGGCAGGTACGGGATGCGATGTGGGGGTGGGGCCGGGGTGTGTGCTGCGTCGCGGCAGGGTTGGCGGCAGCGGCTGGGTGGTTTGGGTGGGGATTAGTCTAGGGTTTGGTTGCTGGGTTGTAGGTGGACTCCGGTTGGGCCAACGGTCCTGGCAGGAGGTCTGCCTCCCCAGTTTTTATAAAAATATGTTTTATTAATTGAGTTATTTTAAATAGGCTTTTGTAAATAATTTTTAGACAAATAAAAGATTCGAGAGAGACCGGGATTTATATTTTGAAATAAAGAAGGGGTGTTTTAGAAACCAAAAGTGGGCTTTTAGAAAATAGTTTTAGGCGAACAAATGCATGCAGACATGATGATGCTCAAATGCAATGTGGCATGATGACATGAGCATGCGATCATGATGATGCACAAAATAAAAACAACACGCGATTTTCTAGTAGTGGTTTTAGCGGGATGCCACATATGATCTCTATCATTCCTTTGTGTGTAAGGTCAAGGTCTATGAAACTTACACGTTGAATGTGTTGTAAGAGTATCTATCATACATCTACTTACAACAATACCATATCAAGACACTAGCCCAGCAACGATCTAAACTAGACGCCTCTAATTTATCAATTGCAAGTTTTACGTGGCTTAGGGCTTTCCGAGATAGAACCGTTCTTACCTACGAACATGAACCACAACGAGGATAACCAAGTTACTAGCAACTCGTTGTAAATCAGATATTGACTATAGTAGAAGAGACACACACCCGCCAGCCACTTATGCAAAATAAGTTGCATGTCAGTCGTGGAACCGGTCTCATGCACGATGACATGTAAGGTTGGTCCGGGACGCTTCATCCTACTATGCCACCAATATCCAAAATACATAGAAGATGTAATAACATGATCATCAACGCCCACATATAAACATATGTGTACTACTCGTGCAAAGCACCTACGCATAGATCAGGCTCTAATACCACTGTTGCGTCTGCAGCATAGAAAACAAAAAAATTCCTACGATGAGAACTATACGCCAAGATCTATCTACTAGGTACACAGAAACGGGTGGACATACATCCAAAGAGAACTTACCCTCAAAGACAACGAGTTTTGTTAACGAGTAGGAACTCGTGGTTGATGTAGTCGTACACTTGCCGATCTCAAGATCGTGAGGAAGTCCGAGCGCCACAACTCAGCAGCGCATCCGCACTCGCACACACGTTCAAGCCACCGGACAACCTCTACCTCCTCGCTCCAGCGATCCAGTGGAAGCAGCAACTCCTTCCAGACAAAATGCCACCGGGAACATGTATCTCGCTAATCCGAGCCATGGGGAAATAATTCTAGAGGGGGAGAGAGATCCTTCACAAGGAGCTGTGAGGAAGAAGGAGCAAGAGGCGGGCCTTTTATAGGAGGAGGGGGTACTCCTCCCCATGGCCGGTACCCCATGGGGGGTGACCCCTCACCTCCCCCATTCATGTGGTGGCAACTCCTCCACATTAAAATGCCCCTTCACATTCTCTTTTAAAGTCTCCAGTTTAAATGCATTAAAATTCTCTAAGTTTAATGCTCTCTCATTTATTAAAACTCTTTTATTATATTTATTTAGAATTTTGTTAATTACTTTAATTAACAAACATTCACATAAAACCCCTTGCAATATTTCAATATCACATGCAGAACCACTTTCTGCAATTTCACCCGAAACAATTCCGGTTTCTATCGAAACAATTCTTGCGCTTTGCAATTCTTTCGTCTGAAACATATGTGCTCCAAAATGGTGTCTGGTAACTCTTAAGTGTGTCACCCTACGGTTTGCGAATAATGCAGACATGATTGAGACTCCTCTCAGATCAATAATCAGAAGCGGGACTTGGAGACCCATACTGACTCCTGCATTATTCAACGATGACTTCTATGATCGTGAGAACCTTTAACGCTAGTAACTTAATCCCTTTGTCTCATGGTATAATACATGTCCGAGATTCGATCATCGGTATCCAAATACCTAGTTTGATCTCGTTACCGACATGCACTCTTTTCTCGTTCCCGTGATATAACATTCTAGTGATCTCATCACTTGCTTGCAAGATATCTCAATGTGATATCACCGAGAGGGCCCAGAGTATACCTATCCATCATCGGGATTGACAAATTCCACTCTTGATCCATGAGCCTCAACATAACACCTTCGTAGCACTAAACCCATCTTTATAGTCACCCAGTTACGGTGTGACGTTTGATGTTATCAAGATACTCTTCTGGTGTTAGCAATTAACATGATCTCATGGTCTAAGGATAAAGATTACTTCGTATGATGTTATAGCAATGTAAACATAATGACTTGATCGTAATGCTATACTTCGGATGAATGTTCATCACATCATTTCACAAATGCCGTGACCTTGTTATTAACAACATCCAATGTCCATGATCAGGAAACCTTGATCATCTTGTTAATCAACAAGCTAGTCTATAAGAGATGCATAACTAGAAACCCTTTTTGTTTATTAAACACACATGTATTGATGTTTCCGATCAATACAATTATAGCATGCAAGATAAACATCTATCATATATAAGGAATACATAATAACAACTTTATTATTGCCTCTCAGGGCATATTTCCTTCAGTCTCCTACTTGCACTAGAGACAATAATCTAGTTCACATAGTGATAAATCTAACACCCATGGAGTTCTGGTGTTGATCATGTTTTGCCTTAGGGAGAGCTTTAGTCAATGGATCTGCTACATTTAGGTCCGTGTGTACTTTGCAAATCTTTATGTCTCCATCCTTGACATGTTCGCGGATGGAGTGAAACTGACGCTTAATATGCTTGGAATTCTTGTGAGACCTTGGTTCCTTTGCGTTGGCTATGGCTCCATTGTTGTCACAATAGATCACCATTGGGTCCAATGCACTAGGAACCACACCTAGTTCCGTAATGAACTCTTTCATCCAAACCGCTTCCTGCGCCGCTTCTAAAGCAGCAACATATTCCGCCTCCGTCGTTGATCCAGCCACCATAGGTTGTTTGGAACTCCTCCAACTAACTGCTGCTCCGTTCAAGAGAAATACGTATCCAGATTGAGACTTAGAGTCATCCGGATCAGTGTCAAAGCTAGCATCGACATAACACTTAGCGACTAGCTCTTCTTCACCTCTGTATATAAGAAACATATCCCTAGTCCTTCTCAAGTACTTGAGGATGCTCTTGACCGCTATCCAGTGTTCTGAACCTGGATCAGATTGGTACCTACTAGTCAAACTATTAGCATGTGCCACGTCCGGTCGTGTACATAGCATGGCATACATTATAGAGCCCATGGCTGAAGCATAAGGGATCTTATCTATTATCTCTCTTTCTTCCACCATAGCCAGACTTTGAGTCTTACTCAATGTCTTGCCTTGCAACATAGGTAAGAACCCCTTCTTACTTCCGTCCATATTAAACTTCTTTAATATCTTATCAAGGTATGTACTCTGCGATAGCCGAATTAGGCGCCTTGATCTATCTCTATAGATTTTAATGCCTAATATATATGACGCTTCACCAAGGTCTTTATCGAAAATTTGCTGTTTAGATAACTTTTAACACTGTTTAAAAGATCTATATCATTTCCAATCAATAATATGGCATCCACATATAATATCATAAATTCCACATTGCTCCCACTCACTTTATTGTAAATACAAGCCTCTCCATAAGTTTGGACAAATCCAAACTATTTGATCACCTCATCAAAGCGGAGATTCCAACTCCGGGATGCTTGCTTCAGTCCATAGATGGATCGCTGAAGTTTGCATACCTTATTAGCATCCTTAGGATCAACAAAACCCTTAGGTTGTATCATATACAACTCTTCTTCAATATTACCATTGAGGAACACAGTTTTGACATCCATCTGCCATATTTCAAAATCGAAATATGCAGCAATTGCTAACATAATCCTAACCGACTTAAGCATCGCTACGGGAGAGAATGTCTCATCGTAGTCAACTCCTTGAATTTGTCGAAACCCCTTTGCGACAAGTCGAGCCTTATAGATGGTCACATTACCATCAGTATCAGTTTTTCTTTTGAAAATCCATTTATTCTCAACGGTCTTTCGATCGTGAGGTAAGTCCACCAAGGTCCAAACCTGGTTCTCGTACATGGATTCCATCTCGGATTTCATGGCTTCTAGCCATTTGTTGGAATCCGGGCTCATCATCGCTTCTTTATACGTCGCATCAACCATGAAATTCATAACAGGATTACCGTACAGTTCAGGAGCTGCATGTGTCCTACTTGACCTGCGAGGTTCGGTAGTGTCCTCTTTCGGAGTTTCATGATCAATATCATTAGCTCTCTCTTCATTAGGTGAAGCCAACTCCGAAACAATTTACGGTGCTGCGCTACTCGTCATTTCATGAAGAGAAGGTTCAATAACCTTTTCGAGTTCTACCTTCCGACTACTCACACCTTTCGCGAGAAACTCCTTCTCAAGAAAGGATCAATTCTTGGCAATAAAAATCTTGCCCTCGGATCTGTGATAGAAGGTATACCCAATCGTTTCCTTAGGGTATCCTATGAAGACGCATTTTTCCACTTTGGGTTCGAGTTTATCCGGCTGAAGTTTCTTCACATAAACATCGCATCCCCAAACTTTAAGAAATGATAACTTAGGTTTGTTTCCAAACCATAATTCATACGATGTCGTTTCAACGGATTTAGATGGTGCCCGATTTAAAGTGAATGCAGCTGTTTCCAGTGCATAACCCCAAAATGATAGTGGCAAGTCAGTCAGAGACATCATAGATCGAACCATATCCAATAAAGTACGATTACGACGTTCCGACACACCATTACGTTGTGGTGTTCCGGCAGACGTGAGTTGTGAAACTATTCCACACTCTTTCATGTGTGTGCTAAACTCGTAACTTAGAAACTCACCTCCATGGTCAGATCGAAGAAATTGGATCTTTCTATTACGATGATTTTCCACTTCATTCTAAAATTCTTTGAAATTTTCAAAGGTTTTAGACTCGTGTTTCATCAAATAGATATACCCGTATCTACTTAAATCATCCGTGAAAGTAACAAAATAATGATATCCACCTCACGCCGACACACTCATTGGTCCACACACATCAGTATGTATGATTTCCAATAAATCTGTCGCCCGTTCTATTGAACCGGAAAACGGCGTTCTAGTCATCTTGCCCATAAGGCATGGTTCACATGTATCAAATGATTCAAAATCAAGTGATTCCAAAAGTCCATCAGGATGGAGTTTTTTCATGTGTTTAATGCTAATATGACCTAGACGGCAGTGCCATATATATGCAGATATATCATTATCAAGTTTAATCTTTTTAGCATTAACATTATGAATATGCATAATATTACTATCGAGATCCAACAGAAATAAACCATTCAACACAGGTGCATGACCATAAAAGATATCATTCTTATAAATCGAACAACCATTGTTTTCAGATTTAAAGGAATAACCACTTTGCATCAAACATGATCCGGATACAATGTTCATGCTCAGTGCAGGCACCAAATAACAATTATTTAGGTTTATAACTAATCCCGATGGCATATGGAGAGGTAGCGTCTCGACGGCGATCACATCAACTTTTGATCCATTACCGACCCGCATCATGACCTCATCCCTTGCTAGTTTTCGCTTGTTCTGTAGCCCCTGAACCGAGTTACATATATTAGCAACCGATCCCGTATCAAATACCCATGTGCTACTGCGAGTAATAGTCAAGTACACATCAATAACATGTATATCATATATACCTTTGTTTGCCTTGCCAGACTTCTTGTCCGCCAAATACTTGATGCAATTGCGCTTCCAATGGCCAGTCCCCTTGCAATAGTAACACTCGGTGTCAGACTTAGGGCCAGCTCGGGATTTTTTTCAGGTGCGGCAACAGATTTGCCACCCTTCTTTCCCTTGTGCTTGCCTTTCTTGTCCTTCTTGAAACCGGTGGTCCTATTGATCATCAACACTTGATGTTCTTTCCTAATCTCCACTTCTGCAGTCTTAAGCATTGACAGAAGCTCGGGAAGAGACGGCAGCGCGGGGCTCGGGCGCGGTGGAGCGGGATGGCGCGCGCGGCGCTCCGGCAAGGTCCCATGGTGGGCGTGAGGGTGGAGACGGCGCCCAAGGCGGAGCTGGAGGCGAGGACGACGATGCGATTGCGGAGACCTTGGCCACGGAAGCCGGTGGCGACCGGAGGTCTTCATGGCCGAGGGGCCGTGCGGACCAGGGAGACAAGGACGTCTGGCTCCGGTCGAGGGCGAGAGCCGGCAGCGGCCGCAGATGGAGACGGGGCACCGCAGCTCCATAGCACCGGGGGCGTGCTTGCGAAAAGGCAGCCACGACGGACAGAGGCGAGCTCGGGAGAGGAATCGGCGACGGCGGCTAGAGAACGTCGAGGGAAGCGGCACCACGTGCGGGAGGCGCTCGGGGGAAAGGGAGTTGCGACGGGGCTTACCGGCGGCGGGCTCTGCGCCTACGAGGACGAAGCAGAGAGATCGTTCAAAAAAAGTCGAAAGGATAAGGCAACGCGAGCGAGATGGAGGACTCGGGGGATCCTTTCGTTTGATCCCCCGAGGGACTAGTATCATTGTCCATAACTTGTTGACTCAAGTTTGTCTATATTCATATATATCTAATTAAATATCTAGTCTAGATACGTCTTATTTAGACAAAGTTGAGTCAACTAATATGGATCGGAGAGAGTACTTCTATTTTCGAATGTTCACCTGTCAAACTCAATATGCAGTCTACTGAGGGGCCCTGCTACCAGTGCCACAGCTGTTAGCCCGAAGAGCTTCTCCTGAGCTGCCATGTCTACCAGTCACAGTGGGTACACAAATACACTGCCTTGATCCTCCGCTGTCTACATGGACGTGCATACACTGCCGAGATCTACGGAGCATATACCAGCGCTACCGCTAGCCTGAATTCTAAAAATACGCGTCGCCATGAACGCATAGTTCGTTGTACTGTATATATCACTATCACTAGGTCGCATACGTTCTCCACAGGGTTTTTCATAAATTTTTATATATATTTTAGATTTGATGCACCGGTTGTATCAGTTTGATGGGTGCATACGATACGTTCTCCACCGGGTCGCTGGAGAACCATGGGACATGTCGACCGAGCTGATAATTAATTTACTCCCGTCCTTATTATTTGGTGACACATTGAGAAGCGAGGACCGTAAATAAATGGCATGGGCAGTGTGCCCAAGCTCCTTCTATGCTTCTGATATTACCTGTTTGGATAGAGACCGGGTGATCAGTGCGTCGAAAGGAGCTACTACCTCCACGAGTTGATGTTTGTTCCATTCAATTGAGTTTTCATGCGTCTATTGAATAATGTGAATCAACAATTTTATTCTTGGACTGTAATATGTTTGCAACACAGAATTGCTGACTTGTTCTACGCCTTGTCTGAAAGACGGTTTTGTCGCTAGCGAATTCAAAAAAAATTGAACGATAACGTGGTTACAACGAATTAAGGAGGATTTAGACATCCTTACTGATAGGATGCGCGCTGTGAAGCATGGACCACACCTACTTAACCACACCTTTTCACAAAACTTTTTTCCTCTACATCTGAAACTATCATCTTTATTTTCTTCCTCTACATCTGAAACTCTATCATCTCTCTGAGTTTGGTCTAGGTAAAAAAGTCGTCGGTAATCAATTGGCGAAGGCCTTGGCGTCACCGGTGTCGGAACAGATGATTGAGTTGGTACCATGCGTCTGCATCCTAATTGTGCGTCCTTCGTTATGTAAGTTTTTTGTCTTCCGATGTAACGCACGGACATTTTTCTATAAGATTAAATATCTGACCCGTGAAGATGGCTCTCAGGTGCTCTAACTTGTCTGAAATCAAAGGTACAATAGAACACTTCTATGAAAATCTGTTTCCTTATGAACCTTGTGATGGGACTGACCGTGTGCTTGATGCAATTCATGGCAAAGTTACGGAAGATATGAACGCTGAATTATGCAAACCATGTACTGATGAGGAGATTATGCAGGCTCTATTCCACATGGGACCCACTAAGACACTGGGTCCTAGATAGTTTCCCGATGTATCACACACATTGGGATTTTTTCAAGGTTGAAATTTACAAGGCTGTAAGTTTTTTTTTGAAGGGAAGTTTGTTCCAGAAGGTCTCTGTGATTCCATTATTGTACTGATCCCGGAGCTCAACAACCCTGTTAAACTGAGGAACTTCTGTCCAATCAGCCTTTGCAACGTGTTATACAAAATTGCATCCAAAGTATTAGCCAACCGGTTAAAGGTGATCCTACCAGTGATCATCTCTGAACATCAAAGAACTTTTGTACCTAGGAGGCTAATTACTAACGATGCACTTGTTGCTTATGAGTGTCTACGTACAATCAAGAGACAGAGATCGAAGAAGCCCTATTTTGCGCTGAAGATCGATATGATGAGAGCATACGATAGAGTCGAGTGGCGCTATGTCTATGGTTATTTGGTGAGGTTGGGGTTTGCGCCAAGCTGGATTAAATCTGTCATGCGACGTGTGACCAATGTGCGGTATGTTGTGAGGGTGAATGGTGATCTTACCCAATTGGTCATTCCTACACGTGGCATCTGACAAGGTGACCCCATTTGCCGTTACCTATTCTTACTATGTATAGAAGGACTGTCTTGCTTCATATTGGAGAAAGAGAATAGTGGTGAGCTGCAAGGTATCCAGAATGGGTGACAAGGACCACCTTTTTTTTGAAATGGGGGAAGCCCCCGTCCTCTGCATCCAGAGGATGCACACAACCATTTATTAAAACAACCAACCAGTATTGAGTATAAAAAGTCTTATAATTCACACATCAGATAAGGTTGATACAAACATCAACCATCTGAACAAGGCAAGAAATCTCACAAGAGAAAACAAAAAACAGCTAGACATATGTCAATCTACTAGAATGACGCCACGGAGCCTGGCTGAAAAAATCCGAAGTAACCGTCACAAGACGGGTGCACCCAGAACTCATGGGTTGCCTCTGATTCTCTAGGAGAAGGAAAGGCCAGAACTGAATCCAATGCGCCGCCATAAGGATAGCCTGCAAAAAATATGAAACTCTCATTTTGTTAAAAATAAAGTTATTTTGACACTTTCAAATGGACCAACAAATGGCTGAAATGCAAATACGAATTCTGTCTTTATTCAACTTATCCACTTTATTTAGCCAATTTCCAAACATATTAGTGATATTGGTATGAGGAGGTAAATTATAAGTGCAAAAAACCATACGCCATATGGTTTTAGCAAAAGGGCATGCGATAAAGAAATGCTCAATTGTTTCGTCTTCGTCACAAAAACAATATTTTTTACAGTCATTTCAGTTCCTCTTAGCGAGATTATCTTTAGTTGGCAATACTTTATTATTGAGAAACCACATAAACATTTTAATTTATGTAGGTATTTTAATCTTCCAAAGATATCTTGTGGGGCAGCGTGGATGACCATTCATAAGATCCTCATACATTAACTTAACTAATACTTTATTCTCAGTTAAACTTCACAAAAATCTATCATGTTCATGCGTTAGGGTTACTGTCATCAGTCGCTCACAAAGGTGCAGCCATGCAACCCAAGTATTTCCAGATAAATTCCTTCTAAAACTGATGTTTAGAGGATTGTGAGACAAAACAGAATGAACAATAACATGTTTTCTATGAACAAAATTATATAAGGGGTATTGTTGGGTGAGAGGCATCTCTCGTAACCAAGCATCCTCCCAGAATCTAGTACCTCTCCCATCACCAATTTTGAAAGTTTCTCTAGAAAAGAACTCATCGTTTACTCCCATTAGTCCTTTTCAAAAAGGTGAATCGGGCAACTTGTGATAAGGTTCTGTTTATCAGATTTTGTGGAAGGCGACAAGGACCACCCGTGTCCCACTTATTGTTCGCTGACGATAGCATTTTCTTTGCCAATAGTGATGATAGATGTGTTTAGGCTCTCAACTCAACCTTGACGGTGTACTGCAATGGATTGGGACAAAAAATTAATCATGATAAATCCACGACCTTTTTTGGCAGTCATTGTGCTTCGGCGACCAAGGAGAGGGTGATGAATTGCTTCGGTGTTCACACTGAAACCTTGCAGGACACTTACTTGGGGATACCGACAGACGTCGGACGATCGTCCACTGGATGTTTTGGCTCCTTAACGGACATGATCTGGAAGCGGCTGAATGGTTTATCTGACCGACCATTATCAAGGAAAGCTAATGATATTGTGATCAAAGCAATTATTCAGGAAATTTTTACATATGTTATGAGTTGCTTTCAACTACCCGTGGCCACTTGCACTTCGATGCCCAAGATAATTGCTAATTGGTAGTGGGGTATGTGTGATGGTAAAATCAAGATGCATTGAAGGTCATGGGTTTGGCTGTCTACTCCTAAATTTCTTGGAGGATTAGGATTTCGTGATATGGTTGTTTTCAATCAAGCAATGATGGTTAGGCAATGTTGGCGATTGTGAACTGAACATGACTCCCTCTACGCTCGTGGGCAAAAAACACAGAATTAACCTAATGATCGAAAGAAAACACAAAATAACCTGCCTTTAGAAAGTTATCACAATCTAACCTATTTGTTTGGCGCCCTACCGGACGGCGCTATGGTCAGTAGGATGACGCCGTTGGAAATGGTGCCATGTTACTCACGACGCTCCAGTCAACGGCGCCATATATCTATCCGACGTGATAGTCGTCGCAAGGACCGGGCCCACCTCGGTAGGATGACGCAATGATAGAAGGCGTCATGCTATTAAGCATGGCTCCTTGGCCGGCGGCGCCATACCCCTTTGTACTAGTAGCATGCAACCATTCTCTCAAAAATTGCTATAGGTTGCATTATGATCTAGAGATAGTAGTAGCGTTGAACGCTTCCTTGATATCTAAGGTGGCCAGACGACTTCCCTGACGCCGTCGTCGGGGAAGCTGTCTGTCGTGTAGGGCACGGCCAGAGGGCTGGCATAGCTACACGAGTGCTGCCCTCGCCGGTACGTGCATGGTTGCATCAAGTCGTCCAACTCCAGACTCCAAGATACTGCTCGACGATGAGCTCCGCACGCACGTCTCGGGCTTCGGCCTCGCCTGGCTCGTCGTCGGCGTGCACAAGACTGCCAATTTGACTACCTCTACGGGATAGACCTCAACAGAAAACTGTTGAGTAACGGCAGCAAGTGATTGAGTTCAGTAGTTTCTCATAGAAAATTATTGACTCGCACTCGAAGAAGGTCGGCAACGCGGCGTGTGCGCAGGAGCGCCTTGTCAGCGCTGTCGTACGTTGCACCGGAGCTGCAGCGCCGGGGGCACAGTCGCGGGGGCAACGCAGAAAGGGGACGTGTTCACCTTCGGGGTGGTGCTCCTGGAGGCGGTGATCGCGCGGCAGCCGACAGAGGGAGGGAGGTCTCGTGCTGGAGGCGTGGGTGCGGGGAACCTTCAAGGAGGAGCGGCCGCTGTCCGAGGTGGTCGATCCTACGCTGCTCGGCGAGGTGCACCGCCAAGAAGCAGGTCAGGTCCTCGTCATCTTCCACGTCGTGCTTGGGTGCACCGAGCCTGATCCGGAGCTACGCCCACACATGCGTGCCGTCGGCGAGAGCCTCGACCAGATCAACTAATCCAGCGATTCATTATTCTCATCAATAGAGCAGCCACAGGTCGATACCACAAAAGCCATGACACAATGATTTTTTCTTCGAAAGGTCCAGCAATTGCTGGCTTTCAGTTTGTATTAGCAGATAGAGCAAATGTACAGGGTGCACTAGTGCAAGGATGTAAAAACGAGAGAAGTGAAAAAAAGGTGACATCTAGAGGCAGCTCAATCATGGTGGTTCCACATGAGCTTGCGTAGTGCCTTGGCTCCGGCAAAGGCTCCGGCAAAGGTCCATGACACAATGATCAGTAGCTCTTAAAATCGTTTTGCATATTAGCATTTGCCAATGTTAGATTAGAAATCGTGCGACCAACGAAGAATCGTTCACGGATGTGCACCGCCAGTAATAACAACTTCGTTTGGAACTCATGCATGTTCTTTTTTTATAGCTGCAACCTTTACAGCCGTGTATGTAAACTGACGGTCTGAACAATTCTATCGGCCTTTTGCTAGAAGTCGGCCTGCGTATGTGCCTGCATTGCGTGTTTGTGCTTCGCAAAGCGCAAACTACTCGAATTGAATTTCCTGTCCGCAACGGTGACCCTCTCCATCTTATCCTTTCTCCTCCCACGGAGCCCAGAGGCACCAGTAGCCCAGCCACCGTCCTTGTTCTGCGTTAGTAGCTAGGAAGTGTTGCTGGGCTAGCTGACCTCGCCTCGATCTTGGCTCCCATCGATCATCAGAGCGCATGGCACCGAAAGGGCAGCGCATCTCAGTGCAATAATGGTGATGTGGTATGGACGAGATGGACAAGCTGCAGGCTACCAGTACAAAGGGGCATGGCGCCACCGACCAAGGAGCCATGCCTAATAACATGGCGCCATCATACCAAGGTGGGCCCGAGTCTTGCCACGACTGCCACGTCAGCTAGATATATGGCGTCGTTGACTGGAGCGTCGTGAGCACCATGGCGCCGTTTCGAACGGCGTCATCCTATTGACCATAGAGCCGTCCGGTAGGACGCCAAATAAATAGGTTAGATTGTAAAATCTTTCTAAAAACGGCCACTAGATATGTCACACTTGGTATCCTGGTTTTTTTTTTTTTTTGCGGAAAGTGGTATCCCAGATTCAGATGCGTGTGTGTTCCGTGGAAGGCATGAGAGAGTTGCTCTTAGTTCGCTCTGTAGGTCTGGCGTGGGGTGGAATTGGAGTTCTCGGTCATGCTGGACCGTAAGAGCAAGAACAATAACGTAGTCGGTAGATGGCTATATACTTATGCCATATCACTTATAGTCATTATAAATATGTATTAGTATAATAAGCTGGCTATAGTATAGGCTATATACAATAGTTAAACATTTAATTTTTGTATGACATGCAAGACTCACTCTATTGCAACAGCCCACATCTAGCACTCGCTGCAGGCTGGCTGCGGACTATAGCTTGACGCACGACCCCGTGGTCTCCGTCTTAATTTACACCGTGCTTTGCGATGGTAAATACCAAGCAAGGAAAAAAGAGATGTGATCACAGATTTTCTGGAAACAATGTTAAAACTTAAGAACTAAGTCGTGACAAAAAAATGTGCCAGGAGTGCGCGCATGGTCGACCCCATGATCTTTGCTCGTGACTGTTAGGGTCCGGCGTCAAAGAGGTTGCGCCACAAGGTCGTCTTGGTTTTGCAACAAAACACAGGGTCATTTTTGTTTCTACTCTCGTTTGAACAGTTCTGTTTTTGGTTTTGTATTTTCATTTCGTTTCCACCCCTAGAAAAAATCGGAAATTATTCACCACGTTTAACAAACAAGACCCCTGATATAATTAAACAGTGGTATTAACCATGTTGCTTCTCAAAAACGAAGCTTAAACACAAAGGACGATCCTTAAAAGTCACTGGACTGAACTAACACCACATCACAATGGCTGGCAGTAGACAGATATAACGGCACACAAGTGGAAATCATAGAAATTTACTGCAATCAGGTGTCTGTGCCTTCCAGACTAACCCTGGCAGAGAACAAGCAGTCAGCGGCTGACAGCGACATCCAAAAGCAGCAAAAAGGTGCTGAAGCATAGAGCTGTTAAGCACCAAAAGGGAAGCGAAGATATGTAATCTCTGATGTATCCAACCCAGATATCTTGTCTCATAACCTGAAATCAACACTAATCCATGTATCCGATCAACATAAGTTAAATATCCATGAGAATAGGTGGATACGTACACTGGAATCACTTCTTAAAGAACGCCTTCTTGATGCCAACCCCGCAGCGGGTGTGTTGGTTCTCGTGACGCGATAAACTGTAATATGCAAACTGCCTCAATGCTGAGAGAAGTGCCACACAAAAATAGTGATCACCAAGCGAGTCTACCTAGTACCAGCTTGATTACCAAGCGGCGGAGGAGTCGACACATCCTTCGTAATGCCAGCTACTTGAATAGGAAGCACCTTTGTCTTCAGGTCTAATTCCTTACCAGATAACACCTCTTCTTTAACATGGACCAACTACATAGAGAAACACACTACTAAGAAAGCTGGCGCCTGATATTGCAAACAGAATATTAAAAGGTATAACCGTCCCAGCATCAACAAGCTTCCTATTTTCCACACACACATTCTTCGAGCTCCGTCTCACGTTTTGTGAACTCACTCAGATTAATGTCATCCACATGGATAATACCTGCCTTCTGTAGATAGATGAGGGCAGCAAGCTTTGCTGACTCGAGAGCGTATAAGGGCACAGAATATAAGCACATATTTCTGAGCATGCATGTTAGATACAGGTTTGTAAAAGAAGATAACATTGGCACCAGTTTGTTCTCGCCACCAGGAACAACAACGATTTCGGACATCATTTACTGAAGCAAATATTTGGCTTGAAAAGGCATCACTACAATTGTACCCTCAGATTTAATCAAGACTAACCAAGACAATCTGTAAGAACTTAGTTGCTCATGAATCTTAATCAGCAATACCAATTGGCCAACACACAAGTTTTTTTAATTACAGAAACATTTGTTCAGGTTCTCTACACAGCCATGGCACCATATATTTGTTCAAGCAATGTATCTTTCCCTCTTGTCGCACCTTTCTCCTTGAAAACTAAACACAAGGCAATTTCCATGTCTCATCATACGGTCATACTTCATCCTTGTTAGTACAGAACCTTGAAACCCGATGGAAAAATATTCAGGTATAGTTAAACATGAGCTAAAAATGCACGAGTATTTGAAGTTTAGGGCATATGTACAATCTGCAATATTAAATATTAATCTTGCAAGCTCATGACAAACTAAGCGATGAATGCATTAATCAATCAATCAAAAAATAAGAATAATCCCTCTTCTTTTGTCATTTCCTTTAAAAGAAATTTCTACTCATTCGGAGGAAAATTAAAACCTAAACTATTTTCTAACCGGCCCACAATATTATGGTATGCTAGATAGCTGCATAAATACATGACTTGCCTAGTCAAATGCAAATGCCACAACCTGCCATCTCCACTGTGTTGTCTTAACACATACTAAGATATCTGTACTGCGGAGCAAATGGGGGAGAAAGGAACTGCAAGGTAAGGTCCAGTGACTGATAGTTCTATGCATCCGGTGCAATGTTAAAAGCAAAACCACATAGGAAAAAGAGTATATGTGTATCTCTAACTCGAGAATGATTCAGACACACAACCATGATCAAATATAAGATCAGAAGATAGCAGTACTACCATGGAATCAGAAACAAAAGCTAAGAAATGCCTATATCAGAAAAAAAAAAGGACTTGTTCTGAAGATACTGTCGCTAATCCTTTGTAGTACTATAAATATTTTCACCATGAATTATTCAATTGGGAAATAGACATTTGTCTCAGATATACATAAATATTTGAAATAGTCTAATCACTTTAACCATTGAATTAATAGGCAGGCCACCATTGCATACCCGGATCACCAGATGACAAGCGAAGTTAAATACATAAGAAAATAAGCGATATCAGCATGCTGCTACAATGTGAATTAAGGCCTGATATTTACAACTCTCAAGATCCAAGAATCAAAATCAATAGCTACGTAGGGTAAGCTATGCAATGGAGATAAAATTCTACTTTATATAGGAAGAGTCTGGCAATCATGAAATAATCGATCTCCTAACAAGTTGTTTAGTCTTACGAACATGCAGAAGATGGTGACCCATGAATCCATGATTATATTGGCCTTCTGTGGTCATGGTCTGCAGCACGGATGCTGGATTCAGCATAGGTACATGCAGATGAGCGTGATGGCCAAAAATAAAGATAGCTCAAGTGAGGCCACCGACGATGAAAGGAACTGACCTGTTAAGACCTCTCATGCCAGCAAAGGACGAAGCTCAAATTTTCGGCCAAAGGGGAACCCATGGCGGCGATGCTTGGTATGGATCAACATAAAAATAATATCCTTTCTGTCAGTTCGTAGTTCATAGGTAGTCAAATGAAGATATCAACCTCTGAAGCTAATAAAGCTCCGTCCTACAGAAAATACAACACATGAATGGCATGTATAGCTACTAAATGCATGGCTAATTACCCAAAAATGTTTTCTCACATATAAGAATAAAATAAAACATACATGATCACAATTTATCCTCAATCGGTTAATTATTGGTTCGGAAAAAGCCGCACCTGTCATAAAATGTTTCAATGTCAGTTCACATGAGTTCATTCTGGTAGGATCTGAAAACATGCATAAATTGTAAGGAAATTAATTGTAACAGTAAGCACTCTACAAAATAAAAAATGGCTGCTTGAGTATCAAGATAAAGATGAACACAGACAAAAATCTTACCTAAAATAAGAAAGAAAGAGGACATGCTAAAGACGAGCATAGATCCTTTCCATGAAAAAAATCTCTACAAAGCGTATTTTCAATCTTGGAAGGTGATTTATTATTTGTGTCCAGAACCATCATCACAACCTCAGTCGCTACCATGTCCTGCAAAAGAGACGGGAGAACCCGAGGATCATAAAAACACCCCGGATATGAAACTATCCTAGATGGTGTCGAAATCAGTATGTATTTTTCGTCTAGAAAAGAAAAAATAATAATGTCTGAATAATCAGCATGTGAATCAGAAGGAACATACAACCTTGTACACCATTGTTGGTTATTCTCGCTGCTAGTTTCGCCATCCAAACCCAAGCAGTCATGGACACACCAAAACATTTGCAAAGTTGTACGCAGAAAATGAGTAGCTTCTCGTATTGATGACAAAATCAGATGCAAGGTCTGATGTTTTAGTTTATATAATGAACACTCCACCAGACCAAACAAATAGCTTCTGCAATCAGCACAACAAGTCGAAATCATTTTGGGAAATAAAATGAACATAACCCATTTATTAAATCCAGAACCAATTAATGTCTACTCCTTCCACATACCAGAATAACGTGTATGAAAAAATCCTCAACTACTAACCAATCCACTAAAACGGAAAACGAATTGCTATTCAGACCATGTGCCTCACATCAATACATAAAATTGTAGACATAGACCTCATATTTCCAGATTTTCAAGTCAATCATTCAGATAGTCTTTATCTTGAGATAATCCAGGTTATCTCAGCTTGTCCCGCAAGTGGAATACTCTGGACAGCAGGAACCCTGTTCTGTAACCTGTAGACTAACAGTAGGGATAATTAGGTACAGTTATAGGAACCATACATAGATGGAGAAAAATTTAAGGCCCGAGCACATATGCAGCAACTACCTTGTAAGAAGCTTGTTGATGTTAGGAAGATCCTCATTGATGTACCAACGACACGGAGCGCTACCGCTTAGTCCCCTCCAACTTGTGACCAGAAATAAGAAAAGTCAATGAAAAGACTAATGAAACATAGATGGTCATGTACTCTTTTTGAGATAAACACTTGGTAAGCACATACTCACTCCTCTTATATTCCTTCCGCTTCCATACTCACTCCTTCCGCTTCCATACTCACTCCTCTTATATTCAAACTGCACATGGTGATTCTAGAAAAGGAAAACAAACACCAGTTGGAGTTAGCACATAGAGGTAGATAGAAAAGCAGATACAATACTCTCTTACATCTCAGCACCAAAAACAAATTGCAATAGAGATTCTTCACCTCATATTTAAATAAATACAAAATAGAAGTACTTCATATTTTCCAATGGACTACACGGGATAAATTATGAACAGTCCATGAGCACAATCTAAACTGTGCAAGCAAAAAACATAGAGCGAGACAGAACAACGCAACCAACAGTATCTCAACTACTACAATGACATTGTGTTTAACATAATATGTTCTATCTACTGGTAACTGGCAATTCGCCGGTGGCAGGACAAAAATGTTCCAGTGAAAAACTATCATGCCATACAAAACTATCAGAGCATGCCAGATCAATAAAGCTAGACCATATTTGTCAGATCGCTTCATATATCACTTCTTTGATAACGGGTTATTATGTTGTGCCAACAAAATAATGATGGCCCTAGGGGAACAAGCCAAGAAAAGATCTACTCATATGTCAACCAGACTCCAACAGAAGTAAAACGCAAAGCTCCAAACAAATTACAGAGCTAGAGATCCCAAACAAAAGAGTGGGATGAACTTGAAGGAATGCAATGCATGCTAGTTAATCTTATAATACATGTTACTTTTCAAATAGAGTAATTTAAAATTTACCTATTGCCAAGGTTATGAAGACCAAAAGGGGGAAATTCAACCTTTTCGTTCAGCCTGGTGAAAAAATCGTAAGGAAAAAGTGTCTGAAAAATTAGTTGTTAGCAAATAAAGTAAGAAAATAGATGGCTAACTAAGATATTCGGTTCAATTACCAATTCTAATGGATAGTGCCTCACAGCTTTTGGTACTGTCTGTTGTCTGACCAATTTCTTCAGAGATGTTGCAAGGCTATTTGTTACTGAACCTGCTCTATCTGGTGGATTAGCAGACCTTTTCTACGAAATAGATGTTACAGAACGGACACCTTGAATTGACGATTTTTCACCAGCAGCTAAAACAGATGGCACAAATTTTGAGCTTTTAGTGCTATTTGTACCAGTAGCTTTTATTTTGCACTGCTCAACTTCAACACGAAGGGAAGTTCTATAAATTCTAGGTGCTTGTACAACCGTTGCAGCAAAACTACTAACCTTTATAGTACAACAACACTGCCATATCTACATTGCTGAAAAGAGATGCCATTTTAAGGCTAATTTTCATGCTTAACTATGTAGCATAACAAAGGAGCAAAGAGGCAAAAAGATTTAAGCACATCATTTATAATGGGCAAACTATACATCTAGTGCAAAACCAAAAACAAATCAGATAGAGATACTGGCCTCCATTGTGGTCAGCTGTCACCTTGGTCACCTGCACTTCATCCTAGAAAACGGACATGATAGAGAGACGGAGACACAAGGAGGGAGGAAGGACAAAGACGACGGTTAGGGGGCGGGATGATCTCGAGACCTAGGAGGCTTCATCCTCAGGTCAAGCTGCCGCCGCCGACGGTCGCCATGCCCCCTCGCCCTCCCGGTAGCATGTCCTTGCGGGAGCTTCAGTCCATCAAGGAAATATTCCATGCCATTTCTGCAACAAGAAAAGCGATCCATTACCTACACCGAGATCCTTGTTCTCCTGAGAAGAATAAATAGAGAAATTGGCATTGTATCAGTAATGAAGGGAACAAGTTCATCTCATATCACACTGATTAGGCTAGATGGGAAATAAGGTACACCTTCGGAGCCTTCAAAACTTTGGAGGTACCACTTTGCGGAATAGGTCCAAGGCAGTCCTCATGCATGTGTAGATTACACTACTTTGTTTTATTAATATTGAGAGCAGGCATGTAGGAGCTGCATTAATGGTGTGCTGTATTTTATGGCTCTAATTTTTTAGTCTAAGCAAACCACCCAAATACATATAAACTTAGTATGGCAGTGTGTGTTTGATATGAATATTCAAACTTCTGTAGAAAAGAATTTGAATTGTAATTTGCAACTTCATACCTGTTGAATCCAAGGTACACCTGGCCAAACATGCCGCTACCTAACAACTTCCCCTTCTTCTAGTGTGATTGGGATTGGACCAGAGGAAGAGGCAAGGGTTGAGGTGAAATCTTCAGATCATCCATCCTTTTCAGCACTGACCTAGGTCTGAAACCAAAATCTTTTTGACTTGGATCACTGACAGAAAAATCATATCCTCTTGGCACAGGGGAAAGACTCCTTGTTCTTGCACTGAATGCACCATCGTACATTCTGCCAAGCAAGGCATAGGTTGGAGGAGCAGGCACAGGGCAAGGGGATGAGAGGAGGAGGATAGCGCAGAGACGGAACCCGCGCGTCCTGCCCATGATCGCCCATCACCGTGTGCTCGCCGTCGTAGCTGCGTCCGTCACCGCCATCACGCCGCCGTCGCTGAGCGTCGTGCCCCTGCTCGCCCATCGCTGCACCTTCTCGTCGCTGTTGCCGCTCGGTACGCGCCCTGCTCGCCGCCTTCGCCATGCGCCCTGCTCCCTGTGGCGCACCGCCATCACGCCGCCGTCGCTGCGCGCCGTGCCCCTGCTCGCCCATCGCTGCACCTGCTCGCCGCTGTTGCCGCTCGGCCCGCGCCCTGCTCGCTGTCGTCGCCGTGCCCTGCTCGCCGCCTTCGCCATGCGCCCTGCTCCCTGTCGCCGCGCGACCTGCTTGAGGCCGGTGTGGAGGCGAGGCCGTGCCCCCGCAGGACGCAGCCACGACGGAGGTCCTGCCCGTGTCCACGAGTGGCTGCGCCTCATAGCAGGAGAGGAGGAGGAGGGATGCGGAGCGATGGCAGCCAGTTCCCAAGGGGGAGCGGCGGCACGGGGGACTTGAGGAGGAGGACGTAGTGGGGCTGGGGAAATCGTGGCTTTCTTAGGGTTTTCACCCGTTCGCCTCGCGCGGGGCTGCTGCCCCTCTCCAAACCACTAACACCCAATAAATGCCCACTGCAAACATTACCTGGAAGTCGACAAGCGGGCCTCGACAATTTCATGTGGGGACGGGACGAGGCCGGACAGAGAGATGTGGTTGTGGGTTAAAAAATTGAGTGCGCGCAGCGACTTGTCTTTTTACTGTTTATATGGACAAAATCGTCTTACCGTGAACCAATGGTCCGGATTCGCTGTTAGTACTCGATCGAACGGCTGAAAAGCGCTTGTGGATCAAGCCAGGAGGTGCCCCTATTATACCTTTGGATGCTACAGCCGGCTGTAGATTAAGGCTGATCATAGTGCATAGTAACTTAGACTAGTAAGTTACTAGTCTAAGTTACTACTACCTTTGTTTGGATTATTAGTCCTAAGAATTTTTTTTATATTGTTTGAGATTATAAGAGCTATCTCATTTATTAGTCTCTCTTCCAATGTATGCTGTCATTTTCCTCTCACTTCTCTTATATACATGTAAAACTATTGGTGCGTGCATATATATGAGAGAGAGTTACAGAGTGCCTTGGTATTATTAACTTGACCCTTAGGACTAATAATCCCAAAAAGAGGTAGTACCTCCATATAACATAGTGATATGCATTTATCGCTTTGCAGGATCTATAGTACACTTGAACATTGTGATCTATTTGTGGCATGTATCAACCTAAAATTCACTAGTAAGTTTCTAACGTGATGAATCAGACGAAGCATTACTATGTTTGCTTCAGCCTCCATGGCATGTGATGAATCAGACGAAGCATCGGCGGCTTAATTTGACATCTTGTGCAAGATTGAGAAAAGCAATTGAACACTCGGCTTAATTTGATATCGAATATGTTTGCTACAGCCTCTGTGGCGTCTGATGAATCAGACGAAGCATCAACCGCTTAAATTTGACATCTTGTGAAATATTGAGAAAAACTATGGAACACTCAAGGTGGATCGAGAGGAGATAGAAGTATACACTTACATATGTTGTGCAAAAGAATGAAACGGATCAGCATAGGAAGCATCTTGTATTCAGCATGAACCGAAGCATCACATGCATGACTGTCAAACTGAAAGTGAAACATCAGTACATGTTCAAGTTCAGGTTCATACGCCGATGGTGCAGCCTAGTGCAAGAGGAATTGGCCCATGAGTTCGTCAGGACGATGGGGTAGAGCAGCGGTAGTGGCAAGGGGATGGCAGGGGAGCTCTTTGGGGCGCCGAGAAACTGCTGCTACGACAAGGTGGCCGGCGGCCGTGCTGGCGCCATCTCCTTGCAAGCACCGGATCTAGCCATGATTCACCTGGATCCTGGGTGGCGCCGTTGGCCAGCAGCCGCCAGACAGAGAGAGGGCTTAGAGGCGATGGGCGGTGGAGGCGAGATGGATTGGGGACTCACGGGAGGAGGAGGAGATGTGAATACACGCGCACATGATGGATCTCAATTAAAAAAGTCTCGTACTTGGTGTAATGTTACGGTAACCAGCTAAGTTACTCCAAACACCTCTCTCCTCTTTAACTCATTGCCACATAGACTAAGTTGCTGACATGGATGCTTTGTTACTGCTGAAGTTACTTGCACTATGACAAGCCTCAGAGCCCGTTTCTTTCTCTTTCCTCATTTCTCTCTCCTCTACCTAGACGTTTGCTGACATGGAATAGCTTACAGCCAGCTGACTAAGACTTATTGTACTTGCTCTAACCAGTTCACGACGACCAAGGCCTGGCTACTAGGGTTTTTGGATCGCTCTAATGATCGGGAATCTATCACACTAGCTGTGACTTGTTGGCACTTGTGGGAGCATCGAAATGCGGTGCACAATGGAGAAAATATGAAGCATCCACAAGGTCTAGTTGAGCAGATCAAGACATATCCAAATGATCATACTGCATCTATTAAAACAGCCCGCCATCCAAAGACGGGAGACCTCTTCATTGTCTGCTGGTCTCCGTCGTCGGAAGGTTCAGTTTATATTAATGTGGATGCAGCATTGTTCTCGTCAACGTCTCGAATGGGTGTAGGTGTCGTGACCAGGGACCACATTGATAATTGTTTGGTTGTTTGCAAGTACCTAATTCATAAGGTCACGACACCAAAGATTGCAGAAGCACTAGCGGCATCAACTCTCGCTCAAGATGAAGGGTTGAATAAAATTATTATTATAGCTTCAGACTGCGTATAGATGGTGCAGCGCGTCAACTCGTCTACAAGGGACCGATCTCTAGCTGGGGTCGTTATGGAGGACATCAAGACGATCGCTACTACCTTCTCTTCAGTGACTTGTTGTCACATTAGCCATCTACTTAATAATTTAGCACATGTTTTAGCTCGTAGAGTTGAACACTATGGTAGTTTTTATTCCGCAATTCTATTCCGGAGTATATCCGATCTGAACTTTGTAGTGTTATTGTCTGATCAATAAAGTGTTAAATTTCCTAAAACAAACTCGTGCACATATTGGACACATATTCAACACTCTTCGTGTTGTGTTGCTTTTCTGGAGTACCTCACTGCTCGCACGTGTCACAAGGGAAAGAGAAGAGGTGAGGAGGGACATGCTGAGAGTGGAAGGGCACAATTTTGCATATATTTTGTGAAACAAATATCCAAAATGAAATGAATTGAGCATCTAATTAGTGGTGTTCGCCTTCGTGTTTTTTCGTATAGATCTTTGAAACTACACCCCATATCGACAGGTTTTGCGAGTTATTTTTCTATAATTCTAGAAGTAACACTCATATATGTGTGCTTAGAAATTTACAAGAAATAAGATCAAATTAAATAACGGACGAATGTTATTTTGTAGGATGTTCAAAACAGGTTTGAATATCTACTCCATCACCAAAGACAAATTAGTTTATCACATTTAATGAAACATTTTTCGCAAAACTGAGTGGGAACTCGGTTCAACTTAAAGTAATGATTGGTGAATCATTAGAGAAGCTTCAAACTGAAATGCGTAGTATGAATTATCATTTTGATAATGAATCTGTAATATAAAAAATAACGATAAAAGCTCATGGCTCAAAGAAATGACTTACTTTTGATTAGAAAATAACGATAATAAATATGGATGACATGATGTTGATTAGAAAATTACTTGTAAATTCTTAATAGAAAGGTTGTAAAAGTTATTTAAAAGAGTTAGGCTAAGTTGAGCATTTGCATCAAGATTTGTTGAGATAGATAAGGAAGGAGGCGGAAATTTGGCTCATAGGTGCAAATACACCCATTATAGGAATACATATTTCAAAATGTCAAAAAAATCGAAAACAAATTTGTACATATACATTCGAACATTTTATGTTGGTTCACAAGTTTTCGGGACGAAATAACATTTTATGTGTCGTGTATTAAAAAGACAAAAAATATGACGTGAATAGTCGTATTCACGTGACTTTCTTGTCTTTCTATACACGACATGTGAAATGTTCTTTCATCTCGAGAACTTGTGAACCAACATAAAAAGTTTGAATGTATATGTAGAATTTTTAAAAAAAATTGACATTTCGAAATATGTTTTCTCACAATGGATGCATTTGCACCTTCGAGCCGAAGTCAATATCCGAGAAAATAGCACTTATGTAAATATTCATATTTTAGAGGAGTCTAAAAGGAGTTTATAAGAATCAAATTTGAATTAGTCAAATTTATGAGCAAACAATGATATTGATGGACATGCTTGAAATACCATTATATGAAAAGAATAGTGGTTTATGCTAAAGTGTTAGCGATTAAAGCACCTAAGTAATATTAAATGGTATTGCACAGTTAATAAAGACTCTTGATGAATTAAAAGCTAATGATTCTAAGTTTGGAGATAATAAAGAGTGCAATGTAATGAGTTACATTGATTTTATTATTAATCTAAATGAGTAAAACTTTAAATCGAGAAATGTTAAATTTAGAGGTACTGTGTCAAGCTAAATTGAGTTCTAAGCAATGCACTAAAGTGATCTCTACAATGTACGCATAATTTCATTATGTTTTGGAAACATAATGTATGGTTTGGGAAAAGATTATTTAAACAAACTAAATGTTTAGATTGCCTTAAATGCCTACTAATTATTTACTTGTGTGTGCTTTATGATCACTGGAATTCCGAATGCGTTTAAATGTCATTTTCAGTTGTTCGAAGTCTCTGATTAGGAATATATGAAAATGTACAAGTATCATACAAATCTGAGCTAGTTAGTTCGGATGACGAAGTCTATAGCATGAGCTGAGCGTGATGGGAACTGTAGTTCCATCGGTGTCTGTTGAATCATCCTAACTAGATTTTGTCTCTAGTGCAAGAGCGGGACTGTTGAGAATATATCTTAGAGTCAAATAATAAATGATTATTTGTTATTCCTTTTGTTCACAATTATAGTTTATTTTTTATGTATAACTGTTATGTGATTGTGAGAATTAAAGAAAAACTCAAAAGCACGTGTAGAAATATGAACACAAGGTGTTCCTAGTCCCATAAGAATGACTAGCCCATTATTATTTATGGTAAACTTCACTCATCATGGTATAATTATTTTAACAAGGATACCAATGACAATGAGAGCATATTGTTGGCTATAGAAGGATACAGAACATACCGAAGTTCTACGGTTTACTAAAAGATAACATCATCATATAGTTGTTTGTATATCATAACTGATGCTGTATTAATTTGTCCTTTCACTATGAAGATATCAGTTGTCTTCATACTGGAAGATATTTCCTGATTATGACCCAACGTTACCTATAATCGGATGATCATGACGGTGGTATTATCAGATATATTGGAAATATGTGCATAGGCCTACAATAGTCCTATAGTAGGATTTGCACCTCCGACGATGGAGATATACTCTTGGGCCCTCTCGATATTATGATATCATTCACCGTCTAGCCAGACACGGGGTGATATGAATCACTAGATACCGGAATATGCAAAGAAGAAAAGAAGAATAAACCGATAGTGAGGTCAACGTGGTACAATAATCAAGGAGTTGCTTTACAAGGATACCTAATTGTCTTACCTCAGTATTTTTATGTATCATTATGCAAAAGTATAGCGCATGACATCGATTGGTTAGCTCGGTTATTTCATGTTTGTGCAGGAGTCAATATGGGTGTCCAGACTCGGCTACTGATTATTGCCCGGAAAGGCTTTCATGGTCATGTTTGCATAATATCGAATCGCCGGGGTCACACGTTTAAGGAATCTTAGAGTTGTAGACTATATTAAGCATATATGTATGAGAGAAATACACTCTACAATAATTCTGGATCATCGAAAGATGTTTTAGGGAGAAAAGAAGAAAATGTTTCGATACACGAAATAGTTTTTTTTGGGGGGGGGGGGGGCAATAGAAGAGGGGGGCAACCTACATGAAGGGATGCTGCATGGTCTACCTAGGGGCTACGACAAACCTTCTTGAATTGATTGGATTTATTTTAGGAAAGTCTGGATTAAATCTTCTAATTGAGATATGGGGATATCTCACATTAATTATGAAGACATCTTCCTATTTTGCTTGGAGCTAATTTAGGAATTCTAACTGAGATATGAAGATATCTCGTATTAAATATGAAGATATAATACCCCTCTTCAGTTTATTAGGCTTGCACGTCTATCTAGGATATACACTTTTAGTCCCACATCTTGCAGCGCGGGAGCATTTTAGTCTCACATCTTGCAAAGTGCATTTTAGTCTCACATCTTGCAAAGTGCATTTTAGTCTCACATCTTGCAAAGTGAGCAACACAAATCCCACATTTGCATCCTGAGAGCATTTTAGTCCAATTTAATTGGATTTTAGCGATTTTAAGCGATTTTGACCAAATTCGTCCACTTTTGACGTCATAAAATTTTCAAACCGACACCGTGTATTTTTCTATAACAGTGTCCTTGATGCTAACCAAGAGACGAGCCCACCTGTCAGTACACGTACAAAATAGTTTAAAAACTACAGCAAGGGAAGGATTAGATCTTGTTTCCTTTCCATCGCTAGCCACCTACTCAAGCCATTGCATTGAACGGCACTTATTGTTTGTAAGGAGGTCATTACTGTTTTTATACAATATAAACCCGCACATACACCTAAAAGTGCTCATGATTCGCTGTTAGCATAATCTTGTTCGTAATCTGTGGAGACCTTTATTTTAAAATTCAGGCTACGTGGAGGCTTTTATTTTAAACATTTTAAAGAAAAATTCAAAGTATCAAAAACACCTTCAAAAAATACGCACATGTTGGCAATGATATAAGCTTTCAGTGTGCAAAATTTTAACCCGGATTGATTTGTATTGGGGCTAAATAAAAAAGACAATTCTGACAGGATTTGAAGGTGCACCGTTTACAAACCCAGATCTCTAATTTTGTCTTTTCTATATAGCCCATAACACAAATTATTTCGGATTAAAAAAATATAATTTTTTAGAAAATTTTCAACTTTAGAACATCTATTTTTGAATGTCAAAGATATAGCCCGTGTGTATACACTCACGCGTGTAGGCCAGGTAGGACGCATCAGCCTAACTAAAAGATCACGGATGTTGCCTAGAGGAGGGGGGGGGGTGAATAGGCGATTAAAATTTCTACAAGATGGGCTTAACAATGGCGGAATAAAACTAGCATTTTTTTTATTAAACACAAAGCCTAGATATACTAAGGTTCATCTATGTGCACCAACAACTTATGCTAAGCAAGACAAGCAACAATATGATAGCAATGTAATTACTTCAAGCACAATGGTTATCACAATGTAAAGTGCATAAGTAAAGAGTTCGGGTATAAAGATAACCGAGGCACGCAGGAACGACGATATTTTACCGAGTTCCTCCCAACAAGGGAGTACGTCTCGTTGGAGGGGTAGGCAGTACTAAGACCACCAACGCCACAAAGGCCTCACCCTATTCTCCCGAGTACCCACCACGCGGGCAAGCACCTGTTCCACTATGGGACACTTAAGGGTGGTCACCAAACCCGTACAAGATTGGGCTATCTCCACAACTTAATTAGAGGCTCTCAATAATCGCCACCAATGCCTCAATCTTGGGGGAGCTTCACAATTTAATTGAAGACCCCAAGAACACGTCACAAAGGCCACACAACCGTCTAGGGTTCCAAGTGAAGGAGATATGCCCTAAAGGTAAATAATAAATAGGTTTTTATTGTCATATCTCAATTAGTTTATAATAGTTTCATACTGTGCTATAATTATGCCAGGTATAAACATTGGTACAGGTATGGTATGAAACAATCAAGTCCCTAGTAGCCTCTATTCATACTAGTTCGTTGGTCATGAGGATGATCTGGGTTTCAAGATCATGGGCATTTATGACAATTGACAACGGGGTCATATCATTAGAGAATGATGTGATGGACATTCCTCGAAGGATTGCAACACGATCAAGTCATATAGTTCATTGTTGCAACAGCTATGCCTAGACTCCTTTTCCTTAGACCGTGAGATCATATTACTCACAGTTTCCACGGGCTACTTTGACTGCATCAACCGTCATCTGGTAATACGATGGTCATAAAGGTGTACGTTGGGTATTCCGAAGGAACAGTTGATGACATGTGTAACTACCTCGGTGAATTACGCTCTTAGTTACATGCATGGATGAACGAAAGTGGTTAAAATAGTACGGTGGGGCCCAGGGCCACTCACGGTAGCCTTTCGGCCGTCCTAACCACTTTCAGACATCGGAACAAGAACGAGCGGCGTAATCAGCAGGCGATGGGATCAACTACATACACAAATGAGTATGTATGCAAGCCACATACAACAGTCCTCAGAGCCATTCCATCTAAAAGAAATAGAAATATTGCAACGCCATACGACAAGATTCAAATGTCCTAGATAGAGATAATAATTTAGGATAGCTCCTCATACATCACACATCAGAGTATCAGGAGGAAGCGGAAAACAAGATCCGAGTACGGATAAGAAGCAAATCGGCATAAGATGCCACATAAATAAACACATCCCACCCACAGATCTCGCGAATCCCCGTTCCCGGAATCTCTACACCGAATGATCGTTGCCAACATCATCTGTCTCTTCCACCCAGTATCCATCTTGCGGGTATACCTGTTCATCTGAATCAAACAATTTATCGTGTGAGACCCTAGGGGTACTCAGCAAGTCTTTATGCCACTAAAGGGGACACAACCTGGGGTGACGCAATTGCAGCAAAAGATAATACCTAACAATTCTACAGATACTCGCTAACCATCCGCCTAACCAATGATAGACGGATGTCCGTGAATTAAGGACAACAGTTATAACAGTATAATTAACAGATCCATCCTCCTCCTCGCTTACCAACGAGGAAGCGAACGAACAACCCCCATCATCCGTTGGCAGTTTTATTAACCATTCTATGAGTATTGCACTATTTACTAGTCAAGTACTTAGTCAATTTAAAAGCGGTACTTTAGTTACACTTGTCTATGATCGAGAAATTGTGCTCCAAGTCGTCCATAACCACGGACATGGCTTTCAGAAAGATTTACCCTACAGGGGTGCACGAATAGCAACACACACTCGATCAACCTCGGAAAAACCTAATCAAAACCCGACGAGGCATTCACGACAAAGCAATCGCAGGATTCAGAAATATTTCAGGGGGCCACCCCATTAAGCTACCCGCAACGAAGTTGGCCGGCTCCGAGACGGACCCAAGGTTTGCGTCAATGGCTGTAAACGACTGGGAACCCTAAAGTGTGACTGGGCTTGTCGATACCGGGAAAACACTCCGCATCCAAAACAGTACAGGTGCTCCACGCACAATCTTAATAAAACAGTAAAACATGGCATAAGTACAGGATAGTAATAAAGCCCCAAACTACTTTGTGGCCCCAAGAAATAAGTATGAATCAAGCTCTGGCTCAGGGGGGTCCATAAGGCCTCCCGGATGTGGATAGTGCGAATAGTCAAGGAACAGGAATCAAGTACTCGGGATCCGAAGGGACACAAGTGAGCATGAAAAAACCAAATAGCAGATATTGCTCACCGGTGCCTCTTTCATTAGTTATCCTATTACTACTCAGGTTAAGTTGTTTAGGTACCTCGTTATTCATCAGACACTCACATACCCTACACATGCTTTGCTACGACTCGCATGGCTCAAACAACTCCTGTAGTAATGGCTCGTGGGATGGAGGAACAAGCTTCGGTGGGGTTTAAAAGTAAAGGCTATGCAATACTTGGGATTCAATTTAATGCAATCGCGACTCAATGATGCAAGAATAAGATAGAGGCAATAGGTACTGTATGTATGCAAGCATGTGGTAGTGCTTGCCTGGCAGCTCAGTTGAAGCGAGAGATGGATCTGGGTAGTACTCCTGTGATTCCTGGTAATTCTCCTGCTGGGCGTCTATCCGACGAAGAACCAAACAAACAAGGGCCAACATAAATAAAGTGCACAAGCATATGAATTAAAGTGCGACAAGCAAACAAGCATGCCATGATGAATGATGCACAATTTACATGGCATTAAAGTAGCATGGCAAAGGTGAGGTGTGGATACAAGAAATAAAGCATTTTACTATTTATTTAACCAAGTTTTATTGTCATAAACAGTTCAGATTTATAAGAATGACATGATGCATGCTTCAATTCAGAACAAGGACTGCATAAATAGAACGGGCTCGTCGCGCTGATCGATTTAGACATATTATTTGTCAAATTTGGAGTTGTAGGATTACAGTTATTAATTAATTAAGGAAAAGGGCATTTTATTGTAATTTTAATCATCTCGAAATTTTAAAGTGTTCAAATAATATTTTGAAGGGCATATTTGAATTCCTCACATTTTTCTGATTCCAAAACATATATTATTTGTATTATTTGGATTTATATTTGAAAAGTTATTTAAATCTGATTTGAATTTGAATTTAAATCAATTTTGAAAAGGTTTAATTTAAACAGGCAACAGGAAAAACTTTTGTCACCCAGGCAAACCTAGCCACAGCCACTGACGGGTGGGCTAGCCGCTGGCGGGGCTCACACGCGCGGGAAACTCTTTTGCTACCGCGGCTCCACCTAGCCACTTAGGGTGACAGATGGGTCCGACGGCTACGGGCCCACGTGACAGTGGGGTTACCACCAGAGGCTGACAGGTGGGGCGTGGGTTGGAGCGCGGGTTATGGCCTGAGAAACAGGGGGACTTTTCTGCAAAATGCTAGGGCGGCTGACAGGTGGGGTAGGCTGGACCGCGGGTTTAGGAATAAAAAGGTTGGGGGGGGTTTCTGCAAAAAGGGGGCCGCGGTACTGTGCTTCTGTTTCCTCTGAACCGCGGACAGGTCTGAGATCGACCGGCGCGGAGCGCGGCGCGCGGGGTTCGAACTCGTGTCGCGGGCGCGCAAGCTGCGGTGTTTGCCAGTGCAACTGGTTACGGGGTGGTGACAGAGGAGCGGCGGGCGGCTAGATGTGCCTCTGCGAGGCGCAGCGCGGAACAAACGGCAACGTATGCCGTGCACTGACGGCGCTCGGCAAAACGAACGGTGGCGCCAGGCGGCGACAGCGAGGCGGAGGTTGTCAGGGAGGAAGAGGGGCTTACCGAGGGGAGGTCGGTGTGGACGGATCGGCCTGGAAGACACTGCAACGACGAGGACGCAGAGGCCGGGGAACTAGGGTTTTGGCGGAGCGGCGAGGATGCTGGCAGTCCTGGGGCTTCCTCCTTCGCGTCGGCGTGTACAGGGAGCAGTAGGGAGGCCTCCTTGGTCTCCCAGACCACCTCCACGACGCGCACGCCGGCCGGAATGACGAGACGCAGGGGTAGACGACGGCGACTGGCGGCAGGTGCTGGCGACGGTGAAGAAGAAGGGGAAGGAGAGGGCAGTCTTGGGGCAGATCTGGGCGATGCAGGAGAGCCGTGTGGATGAGGGTGAGCGAGAGAGAGGGAGGAGATGGCGTGTGGGCACGGGGCAGGGAAAAGTAGCCTCAGCTCTTTCCTCCTTCTCCCTGGTCACGTGGTCGAGCTGGGGCTCGACCTAGGCAGCCAGGCAGGGCAGGGAGAGGGGCTGCAGGTGGGGACGGCGTGGGGTAGCAGCTGGGTGGGGCTGGCACGGCGGTAGAGAGAAGAGAGAGATGGGAGGGGGTAGCTCGGGTTAGCTAGGTGGGGCTCGGGTTAGGGTTTTGTTAGGGTTAGGGTATGGGTAGCTGGGGTGTGGGCCAGGGAGAGAGGGTGGTCAGGTGGTCATCATGGTAGAGAGAGTGGTAGAGAGAGAGGTGAGGTTGAGGTTAGGGTTTAGCGTAGAATTAAGGTTAGAGGAAAAAAATAGAGAGAGGAAAGTTAAGTTAGATTTTTACTAGGTGGTTTAGGTTTTAAAATGTGTTTATGAGATCAACCAAGAGGTAGAGTGAGGCTTGATTAAGTTAAGATGAGGTGAAGGAGAATTCAAGAAAAGAGAAAGAAAAGGGTTATGGGAAGAGGCCTCATTTGGATCATGCATGGAGAAAATAAAATAAAAGAAAATGATGTGGATGGGAATATGGGGATGGTGGAAGGGATGGAGATGATTCACAAAGAAAAGATCCAATAAACAAAGGAAAAACCAATGGGATAAAAGGTGGTGATGAAGATTGCATGGCCCATGCAAAATAATAAATGTCATGATTATTTTGTGAGAACAAAAGTAATGATATGGTATTATTCTTATGCATTCCCAAGAAATGGAATAAGGCCAAGCAAAAGAATTAGATTAGATTCACCCCACCACATGAGCTAGAATAAAATCAAAAGAAAAAGAATTGCAAGCTCATGGGTAAAAGGATGGTGGAATTATAAGGTGGTGAAAGAAAAGTGATGGAGTGGAATAAAAGATATGCCCCCAACTCAACTTGGGCATTAAACAATATATCAACAACCAAATACAATATCAAGAGGCAAATACAATTAATAATGCATATGAGAGAAGAACCAAAGAAACAGGGTTTTATAAGATGCTCAAATGCGAGGTGGCATGATGATATGAGCATGATATAATTATGATGCAACAAATATATATATAGGAAGTAGCCAATATATTACTAGACCAAGTAGCATTACAATTGTTAGACAATTGGGATGCTACAACATGTGACTACAAGACCAGACGCAGTTGGGCTGCGCTCGTTGGCGGGCGGCGGATAAAGGGCGCCGCGCAGGGACGGGCAGCAGCCAGACGGCCGCCGGGCCGGCCGGCTCGACCCCGGCCCACACGGGCGCGCGAGGGGGCCAGGCCGCTAGGCAGGCCGCGGCCACTACCGGCCCACACGGGTTGGCCTTGCCAGCCACAGCTGGCCGCCACCTTGGTCGCTGCTGGGTCGCGGTGTGGGCGCGCCGGCCCACCCGCATCGGCTGGTGCCCAGGCTGCTGTCAGCTGCTACTCACTCTGCCTATTGGGTTGTTCTAATTCGGCCCGTTCGGCCAAGACGAATTTTTCTGAGATTTTTTCCTTTGACTATTAGTCCCACATGGCTAATCTAATGGGGAGGGTACACCCACTACACCTATATAAAGGGGTGCCTATGGGTGGGATTAAACGCACCAATATTTGGAGAAGTTCTTTGGTTAACTTCCTCCTTCCCTCTCTCTCTCTAGCCCTTGTGACCATGGCCCCAAGTCTGGGCAGTGCGATCAAAGGACACCTGCAGTACGCCGTTGCGCTGCAGGGATTCCTTGCCAGATATCAACTTCCGCACTCCCGACGGGATCGGGGAGCCGGAGGTCTCATCGTGCATGTGTACGAAGCCACGAGGCGCAACACTTGGGGCGCTTAAATGTCGTGAGCCGGGGCTGCTTCACGATGAAGATGAAGAAGGAGCAAGGGGTGACATGCGAGGAACTTTGTGACCTTGAGGTCGGCTACGAGTACGATTACTTCAACCACGTCCGTAGAATGTTAACCGCGTATGGTCTACAAGAGTATGTATTCTATACGCATCGGCCGTTACGGCATTACTACATAGATAGATCCTAGGCGGTTTTTGGGGTTCCCACGTAGGAAATCTTTTGTTTTCGGCTGCGGATCCCCTATAGTGGTATCTGAGCTGATCTATGCGTAGGAGTGTTGTACGGCCAGTACGCACATGTATTGTGCAGGCGTTGATCCCTTAGTTGTTACCCTCTAACCTATACTTGTTTATATCGTGGTATTGTTTGATGAAGCGGCCTGGACCGACCTTACGTGTATTCGTACGCGAGACTGGTTCCACGCTCAACATACGGCTCGTACACGAGACTGGTTCCACGTTCCATTTTGGCTGAGACCCTGAAGGGTGGGATGGCTCTGATACCAATTGTAACTACCTCGGACCCTACGCTCTAAGTTCAAGCCTGGATGAACCAAAAATGGTTAAGGGATTTTAGAGCGGAGACCCAGGACCACCCACGTGTAGGCCCGTCGACCGTCCTAACCACTTCCAAGAACATCGGGACAAGAGCGAGCGGCGTAGGCAACAGGCGAAGAGATCAAATACATACACAATTGAGTATGTATGCAAGCTACCTTACAACAGTTCTCAGAGCCATACCATCTAAAATAAATAGAAATATTGCAACGCCATACGGCAAGATCCAAATATCCTAGATAGAGATAATAGTGTAGGATAGCTCCTCATACATCAATCAACAGAGTATCAAGCGGAAGCGGGAAACAAGATCCGAGTACGGATAAAAAGCAAATCGGCATCAGATGCCACATAAATAAGCACATCCCGCCCACAGATCTCACGGATCCCCATCCCCGGAATCTCTACACCGAGTGATCGTTGCCAATATCATCTGTCTCCTCCACCCAGTATCCATCTTGTGAATACACCTGTTCATCTAAATCAAACAATTTATCGTGTAAGACCCTAGGGGTACTCAGCAAGTCTTTATGCCTCTAAAGGGGACATATACCTGGGTTGACGCAATGGCAGCAAAAGATAATAACTAACAAGTCTATAGATACTCGCTAACCATCCGCCTAACCAATGATAGGCGGATGTCCGTTAATTAGAAACAATAGTTATAACAGTATAAAGTAACAGATACATCCTCCTTCTCGCTTACCAACGAGAAAGCGGACAAACAACCCATCCGTTGGCATTTTTATTAATCATTCCATGAATATTACACTAATTACTAGTCAGATATTTAGTCAAATTAAAGACGACACTTTAGTTATACTTGTCTATGATCGAGAAACTGTGCTCCAAGTCGTCCATAACCGTGGACACGGCTTTCAGAAAGATTTACCATGCAGGGGTGCACAAATAGCAACACACACACGATCGACCTCGGAAAAACAAAATCAAAACCCAACGAGGCCTTCACGACAAAGCAATCACAAGATTCATAAAATATTTCAGGGGGCCACCCCACTAAGCTACCCGTGATGAAGTTGGCCGAATCCGCGACGGACCCAGGGTTTGTGTGGACGGCAGTAAACACCTGGGAACCCGAAAC
This sequence comes from Avena eriantha, assembly GCA_910589775.1. NCBI lineage: Eukaryota > Viridiplantae > Streptophyta > Magnoliopsida > Poales > Poaceae > Avena > Avena eriantha. Next base: position 272,297,542 of record OU342740.1, on the reverse strand, counting down.
TGTGACTGGGCTTGTCGATACAGCGAAAACGTGTCATGATCCAAAACAGTACAGGTGCTCCACGCACAATCTTAAATAAACCGGTAAAGCATGGCATAAGTACAAGATAGTAATAAAGCCCCAAACTACTTTGTGGCCCCAAGAAATAAGAAATGAATCGAGCTCTAGCTAAGGGGATTCATGGTCCCATATGCAGATAGTGCGATAGTCAAGGAACAGGTATCAAGTACTCGGGGTCCTACGGGACACAAGTGAGCAGGAAAACCAAATAACAGATATTGCCCACCGGTGCCTCTTTCATTAGTTATCCCATTACTACTCAGGTTAAGTTGTTTAGGTACCTCGTTGACCATCAGACACTCACATACCCTACACATGCTGTTCTACGACTCGCTTGGCTCAAACAACTCCTATAGTAGTGGCTCATGGGATGGAGGAACAAGCTCGGTGGGGTTTAAAAGTAAAGGCTATGCAGTAGTTGGGATTTAGTTTAATGCATTCGCGACTCCATGATGCAAGAATAAGACCGAAGCAATAGGTACTATATGTATGCAAGCATGTGGTAGTGCTTGCCTGGTAGCTCAGTTGAAGCGAGAGATGGATCTGGGTAGTACTCCTGGGATTCCTGATAATTCCCCTGCTCAGCGTCTATTCGAAAGAAGAACCAAACAAACAAGGGCCAACATAAATAAAGTGCACAAGCATATAAATAAAATGCGACAAGCAATCAAGTATGCCATGATGAATGATGCACAATTTACATGGCCATAATGTAGCATGGCAAGGGTGAGGTGTGGGGACAAGAATAAATCATTTTATTAATTATTTGACCAAGTTTTATTACCATAAACAGTTCTGATTATTTAATATTTATATGATGCATGCTTCAATTCATATCATGAAATGCATAATCAGAACGGGCTCGTCGTGCTGATCGATTTAGACATATTATTAATTTGGAGTTGTAGAATTAAAGTTATTAATTAAAGGAGAAAAAGGCATTTTTATTGTAATTAAACAATTTCAAAAATTTAAATTACTCAAACATTATTTTGGATGGCATATTCGAATTCCTCACATTTTTCTGATTCAAAAACATATATTATTTGCATTATTTGGATTTACCAATTAAAAGTTATTAATTTCTGGATTTCAAATCATATTAAACATTTCTGAAAACATTTTTATTTAAATAGAGGAAGGGCAGACTTTTTATACATAGGCAGAAGCTAGCCACTGCAGGTGACGGGTGAGGCCGCGCTGAGCTGGCAGAAACCAACGCGGCAGAGCTTTTATCACCATCACAGAAGTGAGCCGCAACAACTGATCGGTGGATCCGGCGCTCAAACGGGCCCACGCGCCAGCAGGTGAACGGGCGGGTGCCACGCGGCGCGAACGAGGACCACGGGTTGAGGATAAGGTTTTTCGGGTTACTTTTTGAAAAGCGACACAGCCGATGACATGTGGGCCTGGGAAGGACTGCGGGTTGAGCAGAAAAAGGACGCAGGGGGTATCTGAAAAAATGCCCCGCCGCACTATTTTTCTTCTACACGCGTTTTCTGACGAAACTGACGGATGCCGAGCGCGGCGGGGGTTCGATCTTGCGACCTAGCGCGCGCGGCGGCGGCTACCGCTGCGGTGGAAGGGGATTGATTCTAGGAAGGAGCTACGCCACGGAAAGAAGCTACTGCGGCGCAACGGCAGGGGATCGAACATGAACGCGATGCACATAGGGTGCTCAACAGAGTGCTCGGCGCGTACAAGAAACGAAATAGGTAGAGGCGGTGTTTGGGAGGGGCAGAGGCTCACCGAGAGTGGGTCGGTAGTGGTGGTTAGGGCCGGGGGTGCAGGGGATCGCCGGGGGAGCTGACGACCGGCCGGTTAGGGTTTTGCTCGGTCTCATCAGGGTGCAGCAGGATCTAGCCGTCTCCTCGCGGTGGGGATGGGCAAGGACCTAGGGATTTGGGGACGACGCCAGGTAGGAGAGGGGGTTAGATAAGGCTGAGGGGAAGAGGGAGTGCACATGGGGTGGCTCGGGGTGGAAAAAGTGGTGGTGGCCACCTTTCCTCCTCTCACGCGGTAGGTACAACTTGGGAGGCCTGGGGAGGGGCTGCAGCTGGGCTAGAAGGAACGTTGCAGAGGTGGCTCGGGGTGGAGTATGCTTGGCAGCGAGGGAAGAGATGAAAAGGAGAGGGGGTAGAGAGAATGGCTCGGCTAGGGTTATGTCGAGCAAGGGAGGCTCGACGGGGTTTGGTCTAGCTAAGGCTAGCTAGGGGCAGGGCCGGGTGGGGATGGTCTAGGGAGGCTCGGCCTGGTGGAGTGGCGATTAGGGTAGGAGGGGATGGGATGGGGAGAGGGTGTAGCTATGGTTTAGAAGATCTTAGATTAGGGCTTTAGCTAGGTAGGGTAGATAGGGATTTTTGAATTTGATTGATTTAAATGAATATGACTCAAACAATAACAAATCCATCTATCCAAGATCGAGAGGGGGAGAAGGGGGCCCTTGCATGGTTGATGAGGGTGATGGAAGTGAGGTTTGGGGTAGTATTATGATGTGCACAAGGTTATGGTTAGAAGAGAGCAAGAGGGTAGCTAGAAGAGACATAAGATGGACAAAGAGAGAGTGAGATAGTGAGGGTTTGTGTAAGAGCAAAGGGGATAGAGCTAAAGAGAAAAGGAATGCTCCACTTGATATATGCATGCCATATAGCTTAACAAAACCAAGAGAGGACGAGCCCTAAGATGGTTGGACTCAAAATTGAGCAAGCTTGAATTGATTTCAAAGGAACCAAGCTCCACTAAAAAATCCAAGAAAACCCAAAGAAAAGAAGATGGTGGTGATCTTGCATGGCCCATGCATGAATCGTAAATGCCATGTTTATTATTGTGAAAACAATTTTAAATGACCATGGACATTTATTAACACATGCATTCCCAAATATGGAATTAAGGCCAAGCCAAAAGAGTATGGTTGGTGTCCCATGTGGAGTAGATGGAATATGCTCATATTTGAATATAAGTTGGACATGCTAGTGTGTATGTCCCACTAGATGCATAATAGCCTCAAAATATTCCAACATGAGCATACATTCAAAAACAATCCATATGGAAGCTTGACAAGGGGTTCCACTCACATAGCATGCAAAGGTGGCCATGTGGCTCTCCACATATCAATAATGTGAAAAACAACATGATGCATATATGGGAGCATGTGGAATTGTAAGAGGATCCATCCCAACCCACATGAGCTAGAGGTAAACCCAAATAAAATGCAAAGCTCACATATAGTTGGATGGTGGAATTATGGGGTGGTGACAAAGAAAGGTGGTGGAGTTACTTAAAAGATATGCCCCCAACTCAACTTGGGCATCAAGCATTTATCAAGAACCAAATACAATGTATCAAGAGGCAAATACATTTAATAGTGCATATGAGATAAGAACCAAATGAAAAAGGGTTTTATATGATGCTCAAATGCAATGTGGCATGATGACATGAGCATGATATAATTATGATGCAACAATTATATGTAGGAAGTAGCATTTTATTATTAGACCATGTAGCATTACAGATGTTAGACAGATGGGATGCTACAACTCTCCCCCACTAAATAGGAATCTCGCCCCGAGATTCTAGGAAGAAGAAGACACAAAGAGGGTAGGATACTTGGCACGGAGCTCATCCTCGCGTTCCCAAGTGGCTTCATCAATGGAATGGTGCGACCACTGCACCTTGCAGAACTTGATAGACTTGTTGCGAGTCTTTCTTTCTGCGACTTCTAGGATTTTTGTGGGGTGTTCTTGATAAGACAGGTCTTCTTGGAGATTGATAAGCTCATGGTCCACGGTCCTGCCGGGATCCTTGAAGCACTTCTTGAGTTGAGAGATATGGAAAACATCATGAACCTTGAGTTTTTCAGGGAGCTCAAGAGCATAAGCAACTTCTCCTCTTCTTCCATGAACTTTGAAAGGACCGATGTATCTAGGAGCCAGCTTTCCTTTGATACCAAACCGGTGCGTGCCTCTCATGGGAGTGACACGAAGGTAAACGAGATCACCAGGGACATACTCCATGTCCGTGTGCTTTCTATCGTAGTTGCTCTTCTGGCGACTTTGAGCAACCTTTAGGTTTTCGAGAATGATGTGAACCTTCTCCTCCACTTGAGTTACAATGTCGGGGCCAAATAATGTTCTTTCACATGCGCCCGACCAACCAATCGGAGTTCTGCATTCGCGGCCATAGAGAACCTCAAATGGTGCCATCTTTAGACTCTTCTGGAAGCTATTGATGTAAGAGAACTCAGCATAAGGAAGGCATTCTTCCCACTTCATGCCGAAAGAGATGACGCAAGCACGGAGCATATCTTCTAGAATCTGATTGATCCTTTCAACTTGCCCTTGCGACTGAGGGTGGTAAGCTGTGCTGAAGTTCAACTTTGTTCCCAAAGCATTTTGGAAACTTCCCCGGAACTTGGAAGTGAAGATGCTTCCACGGTCTGAACTGATCTCGAGAGGAACCCCATATAGAGAGACAATTCTGTTGATATAGAGCTCAGCCAACTGAATTGCAGAAATTGTTTCCTTGACGGGAAAGAAGTGAGCCACTTTCGAGAGCCTGTCAATGACAACAAAGATTGCATTGTTGCCCTTCTGCGACCTTGGAAAACCAGTTATGAAGTCCATCTCTACTTTCTCCCATTTCCATTCCGGAGGCTTCAATGGTTGTAGAAGACCTGAAGGTTTCTGACGGACAGCTTTAACTCTGCGGCAGACATCGCACTCGGAAACATACTTGGCACACCATTGTTTCAACCCAGGCCACCAATACCGTGTTTTCAAGTCCATGTACATCTTTGTGCTGCCAGGATGGATAGAAAGAACAGAATCATGTGCCTCCTTAAGAACTTGCTCTCTCAAACCCGGATCGTTCGGAACGAACATCCGGTGTTCAAAGAATAGAGCTCCTTGATCATCGACGTGGAAGGACTCATACCTCGACAGCTGAATATTGGAAATGATGTTTTTGGTGTAAGCATCACCTCGCTGACTAGCACGAATCTTTTCTTCCAAGAGAGGGGTTGCCAGAAGATTCAGAAGATAACCTTGATGCACAATCTCAAGGTTGAGTTGGCGGAATTCCTCGCACAAGAGAGGTTGTTGTTCTTCCACCGTGAGGTTGTTGACATAAGCTTTTTGGCTGAGAGCATCGGCCATGACATTAGCTTTGCCAGGAGTGTAGTTGATGGAAAGATCGAAGTCATTGATGGTTTAAATCCATCTCCTTGGGCGAAGGTTGAGATCAGGTTGTGCGAAGAGGTACTTCATACTCTTGTGATCAGAAAAGATCTCACAACGGTTCCCAAGCAAGTAGTGCCTCCATACTTTTAGAGCGAAGACAACCGCTGCAAGTTCAAGATCATGCGTTGGATAGTTGAGCTCATGAGTTTTCAACTAACGGGAAGCATAAGAAACGACTTGCTTTTCTTGCATGAGGACCGCAACCAATCCTTGCAAGGAGGCGTCACAGAATATCTGGAAAGGCTTTGATGTATCTGGAGGAATCAAGACTGGTGTGGAAGTGAGCTTCTCTTTGAGTGTTTCAAAGCTAGCTTGACATGCAGGAGACCAAAGGTATTTCTTGCCTTTCTTGAGGAGGTCGGTAAGAGGCTTCGCAATCTTTGAGAAGTTCTGAACGAAGCGACGATAATAACTAGCCAAACCAAGGAAACTCCAGACTTCTTTGACATTTTTGGGTGGAAGCCACTCAACAATTGTCCGAACAGTTTCTGGGTTGATGGCAATGCCCTTAGCAGAGATGACGTGACCAAGATAGGTGACTTCGGGAAGCCAAAATTCACACTTGGAGAACTTTGCATACAGGCGGTTCTCACGAAGCTTGTTTAGGACACACCGAAGGTGTTCTTCCTTTGACTTAGAATAGACTAGAATGTCATCCAGATAGACCACGACAAACTTATCAAGATACTCCATGAAAATCGAGTTCATAAGCCTCGAGAAGGTGGCAGGTGCGTTGGTAAGACCGAAGGACATGACCGTGTACTCGTACAGGCCATAGCGGGTGGTGAAAGCTGTTTTGGGAACATCTTCCTTGCGAATCTTGATTTGATGATATCCACTTCTCAAGTCAAGCTTAGAGAATACCACAGCTCCAGCTAGCTGATCGAAGAGATCATTAATCCACAGAAGGGGATATTTATTCTTGATGGTTTTTGCATTGAGAGCTCGGTAATCAACACAAAGTCGATCAGTGCAGTCTCGCTTCTTCACAAAGATTGTTGGGCTGCCCCAAGAGGAAGCGCTATGCTGAATGAAACCCAACTTATCTTGTTCATCAAGCTGACGTTTGAGTTCAGCCAACTCAGCAGGACCCATTTTATAAGGCCGCTTGGAGATAGGAGCGGTACCAGGTTCAAGCTCAATCACAAACTCGACCTCTCGATCAGGAGCCATACCTGGTAACTCTTCAGGAAAAACATCTGGGAACTCACGGACCACCGGAACACTCTGAATAGCATCCATAGCATCATCATTCAGAGCAGACAAAGAGAAGAGCTGAATTGCAGGAGTCAGACTTGGAGAATAGACTATATGGCCTTGAGGGATTTTCAGAGAAACCGAGCGTTCAGCACAAACAATCACAGCTGAATTTGCTATTAACCAATCCATGCCCAAGATAACATCAATGTCAGAATTGCCCAGAATAATTAAGGAAGCCGGGAACGAAGAGCCACCAATCTCAATTTGATTGCCATGGCTGATATGAGAAGCCCTCATGTTTGATCCAGGAGATTGTACCACGAGACGATGCAATAGAGGACCCATAGCCAGATCATGCTCATGTGCAAACTTGTGAGAAACAAAAGAATGCGATGCACCAGAATCAAACAAAACTCGTGCAGGGACTGAGTTAACGGGGAGCGTACCCATCACAACTCCAGTTGCATGTTCAGCTTGAGCGACGTTGACACAGTTGGCACGAGCAACAGTGGACCCGAGCTTGGTGTTGATGTTGAGAGCCCGAGATGGAGGTGCACGAACCATAGAAGGACTTGCTGTAGGTCTTGGAGGTGGAGGAGGAAGAGCTTTGTTGTTCATGGGACAACTCCAGTGTTGATGCCTAGTGTTCCCACAAGTGTAACAAGCACCAGGTGGATGTGGAGCAGCGTAGCCAGGGACTCCACCAGGCGCTCCAGGGTAGTTGTGGTTGTATCCCCTAGGAGCAGCGTTGAAGGAGTTTTGTGGCCTTGCCGCGTAGCTTGAAGGTCTTGGTGGAGCCGGGAGCGGCGGTGCGGTATTAGGAACCCACACACGGCGCTTAGAAGGAGCTGTCATAGCTGAAGAGCTTGCGGCGTCACGACTGTGTTTCTTGGACTCCTCGAACACTTGCCTACTGGCTTCTTCCTATAGAGCTATATGTTGGAGTTCCAGAAAAGACCCCGGCCTTGCATGAGTGATTGCATATTTGATAGATGCATTGAGCCCTTGCCTGAACCTCTTTTGTTTCTTCTTGTCATCAGAGATCTCATCGCCACCATACCGAGAAAGATTCATGAAGTTTCTAATATAGGTGTTGACATTGTCAGTGCCCTGCTTGAGGTTGAGAAATACCTCCTTCATTCTCTCCATGACAATTTCTGACAGGTATTGCTCTTTGAAAGCCCCAGCGAACTGCTCCCAAGTAGGCTGAAAACCAGAGTGGTTTGCCTTCAGGTAATTCTCCCACCATAGAGCTGCGTCTCCCTTCAGAAGGTGAGTGGCGCATTTTACCCATTCTTGTTCAGGAACATCAGCAGTCATCAACAACCTTGACATCTCATGAAGCCAATCATCAGCATCCAGTGGCTGATCAGACACCTCAAAGTGGTGCGGGTTAAACTTCAGAAAACCCTTGATGTCTCCTCGCTTGGGAGGTGGAGGTAGCGGGGCAAACTCATTCCTCCTTACACTTTCTTCAAAGCGTTGTTGGTTCTGTTGCATTGTTCCCAAGGCATTAGCAATACTTGCCAACGCAGCTCCCAATTTAGGTGGTATGTCATTCTCAGTGCGGCGTGGTGGTGCCATCCTGTGATTGATATAAAACTCAAGTCAGTACCATAATGGAGAATAATAATAATCCAAAATAGTACCAAAATGGAATTAACCAAGATTAAGGATACAAATTACTAAGATGATATTAAAATATCAACAAAGTTCAAACCACCTAGAAGATAGTAAGCATACCGCACACGACTGAACAAGGAGTGTGGTACAAAAAGCTATCAAAGAAAAAAATTCCGCAAATTTCGGCATTAAAATACCACTATATGCGCAAAACAACTTAACAAATCAAGATTAGTAACACTACCAATTCAATATACAAGAGCGAACGATAAAAGTAGTGGTATGGTCGCGACTCCATCCCGCACTCAAAGCATTACTCCGCACATGAATAAGTAAAACACATATCCCGACTCTCTTCCTTCTTAAGATGAACCTAAAGATTAGCAACTATGGAAAACAAACACCCCTAACAAGATAGCGTCGGATAACAAAGAGTAAGACATATCGCGTCGGTTTACAAAAGCCTGTCGGTATGGAATGTACCAACAGTTGATAACCAAAAGTTAGATAGCAACAACAAGTTGGATGCAATAGATAGACAAAGAATTACCCACACACTCACACAACCTATGGTACTACAGAACCTAGAACACGTGAATCCTAGTTTGAATTTTAAGAAGAGGATTGAAAACGCTACACTTCCTTACCAGAAAAGGGTGGGTGGGTAGGTAAGAAGAATAATGGAAGCAGTCCTACTCTCACGTTTTGTTTTTCCCTAGTATACATAGCTACCAAAATATTTGCTAGACTGACAACGACCATTTTGGCTGAGACCCTGAAGGGCGGGATGGCTCTGATACCAATTGTAACTACATCGAACCCTACGCTCTAAGTTCAAGCCTGGATGAACAAAAATGGTTAAGGGATTTTACAGCGGAGGCCTAGGGCCACCCACGTGTAGGCCCGTCGACCGCCCTAACCACTTCCAAGAACATCGGGACAAGAGCGAGCGGCGTAGGCAACAGGCGAAGAGATCAAATACATACACAAGTGAGTATGTATGCAAGCTACCTTACAACAGTTCTCAGAGCCATACCATCTAAAAGAAATAGAAATATTGCAACGCCATACGGCAAGATCCAAATATCCTAGATAGAGATAATAGTGTAGGATAGCTCCTCATACATCAATCAACAGAGTATCAAGTGGAAGCAGGAAACAAGATCCGAGTACGGATAAGAAGCAAATCGGCATAAGATGCCACATAAATAAGCACATCCCGCCCACAGATCCCACGGATCCCCATCCCCGGAATCTCTACACCGAGTGATCGTTGCCAACATCATCTGTCTCCTCCACTCAGTATCCATCTTGTGAATACACCTGTTCATCTGAATCAAACAATTTATCGTGTGAGACCCTAGGGGTACTCAACAAGTCTTTATGCCTCTAAAGGGGACATATACCTGGGTTGATGCAATTGTAGCAAAAGATAATAACTAACAAGTCTATAGATACTCGCTAACCATCCGCCTAACCAATGATAGGCGTATGTCTGTTAATTAGAAACAATAGTTATAACAGTATAAAGTAATAGATCTATCCTCCTTCTCGCTTACCAACGAGAAAGCGGACGAACAACCCATCCGTTGGCAGTTTTATTAATCATTCCATGAATATTGCACTAATTACTAGTCAGATATTTAGTCAAATTAAAGACAGTACTTTAGTTATGCTTGTCTATGATCGAGAAACTGTGCTCCAAGTCGTCCATAACCGCGGACACGGCTTTCAGAAAGATTTACCCTGAAGGGGTGCACAAATATCAACACCCACACGATCGACCTCAGAAAAACCAAATCAAAACCCAATGAGGCCTTCACGACAAAGCAATCACAGGATTCATAAAATATTTCAGGGGGCCACCCCACTAAGCTACCCGCGATGAAGTTGGCTGGCTCCGCGATGGACCCAGGGTTTGTATGGACAGCGGTAAATGACTGGGAACCCGAAAGTGTGACTGGGCTTGTCGATACAGCGAAAACGTGTCACGATCCAAAACAGTACAGGTGCTCCACGCACAATCTTAAATAAAGCGGTAAAGCATGACATAAGTACAAGATAGTAATGAAGCCCCAAATTACTTTGTGTCCCCAAGAAATAAGAAATGAATCGAGCTCTAGCTAAGGGGATTCATGGTCCCATATGCAGATAGTGCGATAGTCAGGAAACAGGTATCAAGTACTCGGGGTCCTACGGGACACAACTGAGCAGGAAAACCAAATAACAGATATTGCCCACCGGTGCCTCTTTCATTAGTTATCCCATTACTACTCAGGTTAAGTTGTTTAGGTACCTCGTTGACCATCAGACACTCACATACCCTACACATGCTGTTCTACGACTCGCTTGGCTCAAACAACTCCTGTAGTAGTGGCTCATGGGATGGAGGAACAAGCTCGGTAGGGTTTAAAAGTAAAGGCTATACAATACTTGGGATTTAGTTTAATGCATTCGCAACTCTATGATGCAAGAATAAGATAGAAACAATAGGTACTATATGTAGGCAAGCATGTGGTAGTGCTTGCCTGGTAGCTCAGTTGAAGCGAGAGATGGATCTGGGTAGTACTTCTGGGATTCCTGATAATTCCTCCGCTCAACGTCTATTCGAAAGAAGAACCAAACAAACAAGGGCCAACATAAATAAAGTGCACAAGCATATAAATAAAATGCGACAAGCAACCAAGTATGCCATGATGAATGATGCACAATTTACATGGCCATAATGTAGCATGGCAAGGGTGAGGTGTGGGGACAAGAATAAATCATTTTATTAATTATTTGGCCAAGTTTTATTACCATAAACAGTTCTGATTATTTAATATTTATATGATGCATGCTTCAATTCATATCATGAAATGCATAATCAGAACGGGCTCGTCGCGCTGATCGATTTAGACATATTATTTGTCAAATTTGGAGTTGTAGAATTAAAGTTATTAATTAAAGGAGAAAAAGGCATTTTATTGCAATTAAACAATTTCGAAAATTTAAATTAGTCAAACATTATTTTGGATGGCATATTCGAATTCCTCACATTTTTCTGATTCGAAAACATATATTATTTGCATTATTTGGATTTACCAATTGAAAGTTATTAATTTCTGGATTTAAAATCAAATTAAACATTTCGCAAAACATTTTTATTTAAACAAAGGAAGGACATACGTTTTATACACAGGCAGAAGCTAGCCACTGCAGCTGACGGGTGGGGCCGCGCTGAGCTGGTGGAAACCAACACGGTAGAGCTTTTATCACCGCCACATATGTGAGCCGCAGCAACTGATCGGTGGACCCGGCGCTCAAACGGGCCCACGCGCCAGCGGGTGAACGGGCGGGTGCCACGCGGCGCGAACGAGGACCGCGGGTTGAGGACAAGGTTTTTCGGGTTACTTTTTGAAAAGCGACACAGCCAATGACATGTGGGCCTGTGAAGGACTGTGGGTTGAGCAGAAAAAGGACGCAGGGGGTATCCGAAAAAAAATGCCCCGCCGCACTGTTTTTCTTCTACACGCGTTTTCTGACGAAACTGACGGATGCCGAGTGCGGCGAGGGTTCGATCTTGCGACCTAGCGCGCGTGCGGCGGCAGCTACCGCTGCGGTGGAAGGGGATTGATGCTAGGAAGGAGCTACGCCGCAGAAAGAAGCTACTGCGGCACAACGACAGGGGATCGAACGTGAACGCAATGCACAGAGGGCATTCGACAGAGTGCTCGACACGTACAGGAAGCGAAACAGCTAGAGGAGGTGTCTGGAAGGGGCAGAGGCTCACCAGGAGTGGGTCGGTGGTGGTGGTTCAGGCCGGGGTGCAGGGGATCGCCGGGGGAGCTGACGACCGGCCGGTTAGGGTTTTGCTCGGTCTCATCGGGGTGCAACAGGATCTGGCCGTCTCCTCCTCGCCTCCGTGTACAGGGGTGATGCAGGGGATCTCCTCGGCCTTCCTCGACAGCCCAGCACCACGCCCGCCTCCTGGTACGGTGTAGGCGAGGGAAGCCAACGGTGAGGTTGTCGGAGATGGGAGAGAGGGGGTAGCAGGGTAGGTGGGGTCTTGGAGGGGATGGGCAGGGACCTAGGGATCTGGGGACGAAGCCAGGTAGGAGAGTGGGTTAGATAAGGCCGAGGGGAAGAGGGAGTGCACATGGGGTGGCTCGGGGTGGAAAAAGTGGTGGTGGCCACCTTTCCTCCTCTCACGCGGTAGGCACGGCTCAGGAGGCCTGGGGAGGGGTTGCAGCTGGGCTAGAAGGGATGGTGCAGAGGTGGCTTGGGGTGGAGTATGCTTGGCAGCGAGGGAAGAGAAGAAAAGGAGAGGGGGTAGAGAGAATGGCTCAGTTAGGGTTATGTCGAGCAAGGGAGGCTCGGCAGGGTTTGGTCTAGCCAAGGCTAGCTAGGGGCAGGGCCAGGTGGGGACGGTCTAGGGAGGCTCGGCCTGGTGGAGTGGCGATTAGGGTAGGAGGGGATGGGATGGGGAGAGGGTGTAGCTAGGGTTTAGAAGATCTTAGATTAGGGCTTGAGCTAGGTAGGGTAGATAAGGATTTTTGAATTTGATTGATTCAAATGAATATGACTCAAACAATAACAAATCCATCTATCCAAGATCGAGAGGGGGAGAAGGGGGCCCTTGCATGGTTGATGAGGGTGATGGAAGTGAGGTTTGGGGTAGGATTATGATGTGCACAAGGTTATGGTTAGAAGAGAGCAAGATGGTAGCTATAAGAGACATAAGATGGACAAAGAGAGAGTGAGATAGTGAGGGTTTGTGTAAGAGCAAAGGGGATAGAGCTAAAGAGAAAAGGAATGCTCCACTTGATATATGCATGCCATATAGCTTAACAAAACCAAGAGAGGACGAGCCCTAAGATGGTTGGACTCAAAATTGAGCAAGCTTGAATTGATTTCAAAGGAACCAAGCTCCACTAAAAAATCCAAGAAAACCCAAAGAAAAGAAGATGGTGGTGATCTTATATGGCCCATGCATGAATAGTAAATGCCATGTTTATTATTGTGAAAACAATTGTAAATGACCATGGGCATTTATTAACACATGCATTCCCAAATATGGAATTAAGGCCAAGCCAAAAGAGTATGGTTGGTGTCCCATGTGGAGTAGATGGAATATGCTCATATTTGAATATAAGTTGGACATGCTAGTGTGTATGTCCCACTAGATGCATAATAGCCTCAAAATATTCCAACATGAGCATACATTCAAAAACAATCCATATGGAAGCTTGGCAAGGGGTTCCACTCACATAGCATGCAAAGGTGTCCATGTGGCTCTCCACATATCAATAATGTGAAAAACAACATGATGCATATATGGGAGCATGTGGAATTGTAAGAGGATCCATCCCAACCCACATGAGCTAGAGGTAAACCCAAATAAAATGCAAAGCTCACATATAGTTGGATGGTGGAATTATGGGGTGGTGACAAAGAAAGGTGGTGGAGTTACTTAAAAGATATGCCCCCAACTCAACTTGGGCATCAAGCATTTATCAAGAACCAAATACAATGTATCAAGAGGCAAATACAATTAATAGTGCATATGAGATAAGAACCAAATGAAAAAGGGTTTTATATGATGCTCAAATGCAATGTGGCATGATGACATGAGCATGATATAATTATGATGCAACAATTATATGTAGGAAGTAGCATTTTATTATTAGACCATGTAGCATTACAGATGTTAGACATATGGGATGCTACAGTGTGCTAGTATTTAGATACTCAACGGTAGCAAATAAGATAATCCCTATAGAATTCCAATGTTCCATGTTCCCCTTGTGTGTGCACCATCAAGAAAGTTCTTCGGTATGAGGCGATCCATGGTACAGGCATGAGTGTCAGACATATCTACGTTTGCATACAGTGGGTGTAAGCCATGTTGCACAACGAATACACACAAGTTAGATTTGGCGAGCCTAGCACGTTAGAGATACGTTGCCTTGAAACACAAGAGATCGAAAGAACGAGCATGAGTCACATGGATGATGTGATTGGCATTATTGAATGTCTACCGTTGATGCTGCACTGATGGCCATGATGATTGGGGGAGGTGCAGAGGATAGGGATCATGTGATCACTAAAATCGTCTAGGGGATGATAGTTTTAGTGGAGACCAATTATAAATGGATCTCTTATTATAAACTTAGTCTAGATGTCTGTTTGCAAATATCTTAGTAGATCATGGCCTATCCCATTGAGGTCCTTTGCGACCATGGGAATATATTGCTTAATTTGGAACTTAGCAAAAGGGTCCAACTTCATAGATTAATACGCACGCCTGAGGGATATCCTCGTAAAAGGTGATCTTCTCTTCTTGATACAATAACCATTAGGAGATAGTTCAATGACTCCCTGAATGTTTGTGTTTTCTCCATAATCATCCAATAAGCCATTCTCCATTCGATGGAGAGTTGGGCTACATTTTGTATTCTACAAAATAAGTCACATAGAGTATGAGCCGTTGGATAGGTTTTCCTCCGTCATGGATGAAAAGAGAATGTTTGGAAAAACACTTAGCAATCTTGCATTAGAGTTGAGAACTCTTAGAAGGGCTTGATTGCAATGGATGTCATGAATAAAAATGTATATGTAAGATATACAAATTATAAATGTGGTTCTTGCAAAACTCGTTGCAGTTTACAAAGCATTTGATACTTGTCCCGTTTTGTGAAAATAGGAGGATCTGCTTGAGAATTGCTGGAGTTGAGGCAATGAGGCTTGATGACGGCAAGCAAAACAATTGATGGCCGACATCACCTCTTTCCTCAAAGTTTATCATTTGGAGTAGTGGACTTGAATATAATTTTGTAATCCCTGTTTGTGTGTCTTGCTTCTGGCGAGACGATTATTCATATGATCAAGTGACAAGCTAGTTTGTACTATTCTTATGAACAATACCTGTTGCAGATATACTTTACGGGTATCCTCAGCGTACCTCACTGACCAGGGTGGCCCACTTCGGGTTAGAGCTTTGCTTCATGGGCGGCCCAGTTAGAGAGAAGAATGGAGTCCCATCCGTCTACAGGAAGGCCCAGAAGACTTACCGACATAGGCCCATAGTGTTACTTGTTGTTCAAGATGTACTCTGTAACCGACTCTTAGTCGTAGCCGTATAGATCTCTCTTGTAAACCCTAGGTCGGATATCTATATAAGTCGTCCTAGCGAGAGCCTTTAGGGCACCCTCACAATAGTCTACAATCTCAACTCACACAGGCGAAACCCTTGTAACCCATATTCCGGCTCTGCCGAATTACTGGATTGCTAGGAGGAGTAGGATCCATCCAAAGCCGATGGATTCGAACCTGGGTAAACTTGTGTGCTGACCCGTACGACTCACACCCCTCTCTTTCACACGCCTCGAGGACCCCCTCATGGCGTACTTATCATCAATACGACGACAGTTGGTGCCCACCGTGGTGCAAGTGAGCTTCGGATCTGCGTTCCGAGCGGAATCTGCAAGAATCGAAATCGGCGAGACTATCGTCGTCGGTCGCATCCTCTACACCAGTGATGTCCCTCCCATCGTCCTCGACGAGACTTGGATTCCGGCTAGGGAAGTCGTGACCACCTACATCATCATGTCTTTTGGTGAGATTGATATTTACATCGGTTTCGCTGAACCTGCCCAACCCACCCCAGCGGTGATGATAGAGGTAGAAGAAATTTCTGGGTCCCCTTTGTCCATGGAGGCGGCAGAGTTCCGGATCTCATAAAATCCTAACCCCACCCAGCCCACACCAATTGCGGAGATAGTGGAGAAAGCTGAACCTGAGGCCGATCTCACAGTACAAGTGGGATCTAGACCCTAGCAAGGTCGAATCCCAGATCGATCCACTTGTGGAGGTCGAAATCCAGGAGGATCAAGAAGATTACTCTGGTTCCAGCTCTGATGACACCGGGACAGACAGACCTCTCCTGAGATACATGTTGAGGCGCATGATGATGCAGGACGCAAGCGTAGATGCAATCCTCAAGACCATCAGGCGTTTTGACGAAGCCTACTATGAAGACCGCAGATATATCAGGAGGAACGTGTCGCACTTTGTCGGATATGTTGGATCCGGCTCTGCCGATGCTGAAGACAACACCGACTCGGTGCTGGAGGCTATCGGAACAAGCGTCGAATTACCAGCATCTTCGGATGACTCCATGACATCGGCAGATTTCCAAAAGTTCTTCGTGGAATATGAAGAGGAGGTTAACTCCACAGCTGCTGCAGAAGGAGAAGACATGGACGAAGGATCCGGAGAAAACTCTCCCAAAGCGCATGACAACATGGATCTCGGAGATGATCCCGAGAACCAAATGGCCGAAAGTACCGATCAAAGTTTGACTCCGGGAAATGGGCCCAAAGCCATCTTTGCTACCGGCGCTGCCAAGAAGGCAAAGAAGGAAAAAGAAGAACAAAACCCCGGCAAAGGATCTTCCGTCGAAGGAAGTGATTGCCGAGGAATACGAAGAGGACTCGGATGGAGTACTTATCCCAGATGAGCCAAAAGAAGAATCCGTGGATGGACACGTGATCACTGAAGGTGCGTGTAAACTCATCGATGTTGCATTAACCACACCTATCCCTACAGCTGCAGAACTTACTGCTGAAGAATTGGATGAAAGGGCCCAGGCCCTAGAAGCGCGTCATCAAGTACTCTTGGATGAAGCCAAAAACATCGAGAAGGAGAAGAAACGCATGGCAACCGCGGAGAAGTACGTCTCTCGGCAGCATCAAAAGACCCGGAAGCGCCACACACGCGACGATCAATTCCCGGAAGTACACAAGGTTCTCTTCGAAGGAGACCCAGGGATGCCTCGTCTTGATAGCAAAGGAGATCTGGTGTATCCAACACCGGTACAGAACACTATTGCAGCTCGAGATATCCTATCAAACAATCCAGGCCTAGAATAGTTTCGATTGGGCATTAAGCTACTCACCAAGGGTCTGGAATAGCAAAGGGCCACAAAATCCAGAGCGGAAAAATGGTCTCAAAATCTGACCAATGTCGCACGGACTCGGCCTGGAATGATATAAGGCCACAGCATGTTCCGGAACAGCACTACCGTTCCGACCGTCGGGAAGACAACTACTCAAAAACCGGATCTTCAGGACAACATCACAGAGCTGCACGTGAGTGGTGCAATGTTGCTCCAGCTTCCGAGCAAGAAGCAATTGCTGCACTGTATCCGAGAAACCCTCCTCGACGAGAGTCGAACGATCATAGGGGAGAAGATAAAGAGAAACGTCGGGAGGAGGACCGTCAAAGGATGCCACCTCCTAGACCTACAAACCATCCGGCTGAACCCCATCATGGTAGGTGTGACAGACGAAGAAACGATGAAAACCATGCCGAGACAAGCCGGCAGGGGGCTCGTCGCAATGAAGACCCTCCCCGGAACCGGAATAATGACGCTCCAGACGAAGGCCGGTGATCAGCCGGAAACAACCCAGCCGCCCCACCCTCTCCACCAAGTAGCCATCACAAAGGCTCTCAAGGAGGCCAAGGAGGACGTCGTGGTGGAGGAGGTGGTGGTAGAACCCGAAGTCCGGCTCCAAGGCACCACAGCCATAGCCATCACTCAGGACGATGATCTTTGTCTCCAAGTGATGCGTGACACCGGATTAACTCCAACATAGAGGCGCGACGTTACGAAAATGTTGACAAATACGTGGGCCCAAAATGCTTCGGACCATGCATCAGAGCCACAAAATTCCTGGAAGGATTCACTATCTCAAGACACATTCAGGCCTACGACGGTATAGCTCGGCCAGACACTTGGCTCCAGGATTTTTTCCAAGCTTGTTGTATCGCCAAAGGCGGAAACAGCCTGGTTTCAACCCGATATCTCCTACTCATGTTGCGGAAGATGGCACGATCATGGCTCAATGAACTTCCGGAGAACACCATCCACAACTGGTATGATATGCAAAGTGCGTTCTTTCAGAATTTCGAAGGGACATATCGGAGGCCCTGTACGGTAGGAGACCTACAGCGTTGCACCCAGAAACCCGGAGAAACTTGCCGAGATTATCTCGAATGATGGATCGACACCAAGAACTCCTGTGAAGGAGTAAATGACCAGACTGTGATTGAAGCTTTCATTGCAGGACTCCCAATTGGTTTACTACGTCATTGCTTGAAGTGTGATAAGGTCACTGATTTGGGAGAAATGATTGAAACAGCGAGCAAGTATGCAGATGCTGACGACGACGCGGAGGGATTACTGAACGCCCTAGCTGTGCCACAGTCAGCAAAACAACCAAAGCAACAAGCTCAGAAGCGCAAGAACACCTTGGAAGAAAAGCCCAACGCGTAAACGGTAATGGTTACTGCTACTTTCGGGTCTGGAGGATGAGGAGGACGTGGCGGTGGCTGCGGACGTGGTCGTGGGACATCAAGAGTTCAAGGTAGAGGAGACCAGCAACCTGGCAAAATCTACTCTTGGGCTGACATCGCCAATAACCCATGTGTGCATCACCTCGACGCCAATGGAGGCTCGTCTCACACAAACACCGAGTGTCGTTTCAATGACGACATTAAGAAAGATGACACCGCTGGCTACAGGGCTAAGCGGAAGAAGGGAAAGAATAATCCTGAAAAGGACAAAGAGACCAAGGAAGATTCCGACATGGAGGAAGCTGATGCTTCAAATCCCAAGCCAGAGGGGAAGAAAACCTTTCCCACAAAGAAAGACACCTACGTCACCTTCCTCGGATCTCAACCAGCTAAGGTCCAGAAAGCAGTTCTGCATGAGCTCAACGCGATAGTTCCGGCTGTCCCTTAGTACCTAGACTGGTCGGAAGTTGCAATCACCTTTGACCGTGTTGATCATCCGCCTAAGTTGCACAAGCGAGGAAAATACGCCTTAGTCGTCAATACACTTATTGATGGCTATGATTTCTCCAAGACCCTCATGGACGGTGGTAGCAGCATCAACATTTTGTATGTCGAAACGCTACACCGGATGTGAATCTCGGAGACCCAGCTAAATCACAGCTCCGTGATCTTTCATGGAGTTGTCCCAGGGAGACAAGCAAATTCCCTGGGAGAGATCACTTTGGATGTTACCTTTGGAACTCGAAAGAACTATCGGACGGAAGCACTTTCCTTCGAAGTGGTCCTGTTCAAGAGCGCGTACCATGCTATATTTGGATGTCCGGCTTATTGGGCTTTTATGGCTCATCCGTGTTACATTTACAATATGATGAAAATTCCAGGTCCCAATGGCGTGATCACTATCAGGGGAGACCCGAAGAAAGCGCGAGAGTGCGAGGATGGAAATGCCGCCTTTGCTAAAGCCGTGCTACATGCCCAAGAGTACCAGGAGATCAAGAATACCATCAATCCGTCCGAGATGCCTGCAACGAAGAAGGAGGTGACAAAGCCGAATCCGGAGTTCAAGGCATCGAAAGAGACGAAGAAGACGCAGTTGAAGGATGATGACGCCTCCAAGGTGACCCAGATAGGCGTAGGCCTAGATAGCGCATAGGAAAGCGCGATCGTCAAGTTCCTCCAAGCAAATCAAGATATCTTCGCGTGGCTGCCATCTGATATGACCAGAGTACCTAGGGAACTTTCCGAGCACTCTCTAAATGTAAACTCGAATGCTAAACCTGCTAAATAGTCCCTATGACGTTTTGGCAATGTAAAGCGTAAGGCAATAACTAAGGAACTAGCCCGACTCGAGTTAGCCTGATTCATAGAAGAGGTCATCCATACTGATTGGTCGGCCAACCCTGTAATGGTCCCTAAAAAGGACACCACTGATTTAAGGATGTGTATTGATTATACTGCCTTGGACATGGCTTGTCCCAAAGATCCATTCGCTCTGCCTAGAATTGATCAAGTTATCGATTCTACGGCAGGCTCGGAACTCCTCTGTTTTCTCGACGCATATTCCGGTTATCACCAAATTTGGATGAAGGAATCGGATAAAATCAAAACTTCATTCATAACCCCCTTCGGAACCTTCTGTTTTGTTACGATGCCCTTTGGGTTGAAGAACGCAGGAGCTACGTACCAGCGCACTATGCAGCGTTGCCTCCACGATCAAATCGGACGCAACGTACATGCATATGTGGATGATATTGCGGTGATGTCCAAAAAGAAGGAAACATTAATTTCTGACTTGGAGGAAACATTTGCAAATTTACGAAAATACAACATTATGCTCAATTCGAAGAAATGTTTCTTTGGAATCCCAGCCAGAAAATTGTTAGGTTTCATCGTGTCTCAGAGGGGCATACAGGTGAACCGAGACAAGATCAAGGCTATACTCAATATTTCCAGGCCAACTCGCCTAAAGGACATTCAAAGACTCACTGGTTGCATTGCTGCAGTTAGTCGGTTTGTAAGCCGGCTCGGAGAAAGAGTCGCACCACTTTACAAGCTCCTGAAAAAGACCAAGAAATTCGTTTAGACTGATGAAGCTGAAGCTGCACTACAAGACTTGAAAGAATTACTCTCATATGCTCCTATCCTTACAACACCAGAACCAAGAGAACCGATGTTGCTCTATCTCGCTGCGACAAACATGGTCGTCAGTGTCGTCATGGTAGTGGAGAGACCAGAGGAAAATCAGGAACACCTGGTGCAGCGTCTGACTTACTATCTTAGTGAGGTCCTAACTGAGTCAAAATAGCGCTACCCGCACTATCAAAAGCTGGCTTATGGTGTATTCTTCGCATCTCATAAGTTACATCACTATTTTGAGGAAAATCCAATTACCATGGTGAGCACAGCTCCCATGAGAGATATAATCAACAACAACGAGGCTAGAGGACGCGTCGCAAAATGGGGCATAGAGCTTTCAGCTTTCGATATTGAGTATAAACCTCAGACAACAATCAAATTGTTGGGTCCGCGGCATAGAAAACAAAAAAATTCCTACGATGAGAACTACATGCCAAGATCTATCTACTAGGTACAGAGCAACGGGTGGACATACATCCAACGAGAACTTACCCTCAAAGACAACGAGTTTTGTTAACGACTAGGAACTCGTGGTTGATGTACTCGTACACTTCCTGATCTCAAGATCGTGAGGAAGTCCAAACGCCGCAACTCAGCAGCGCATCCGCACTCGCACACACGTTCAAGCCACCGGACAACCTCCACATCCTCGCCCCAGCGATCCAGCGGAAGCAGCAACTCCTTCCAGACAAAATGCCACCGGGAACATGTATCTCGCTAATCCGAGACCATGGGGAAATAATTCTAGAGGGGGAGAGAGATCCTTCACAAGGAGGTGTGAGGAAGAAGGAGGAAGAGGGGGGCCTTTTATAGGAGGAGGGGGGTGCCCCTCCTCTTCATGGCCGGTGCAAGGGGGGTGACTCCTCACCTCCCCCATTCATGTGGTGGTAACCCCTCCACATTAAAATGCCTCTTCACATTCCCCTTTAAAGTCCCTACTTTAAATGCATTAAAATTCTCCAAGTTTAATGCTCTCTCATTTAATAAAACTCTTTTATTAAATTTATTCAGAATTTTGTTAATTATTTTAATTAACAAACATTCACATATAACCCCTTGCAATATTTCAATATCACATGTAGAACCACTTTCTGCAATTTCACCCGAAACAATTTCTGGTTCCTATCGAAATAATTCCTGTGTTTTGCAATTCTTTTGTCTGAAACATATATGCTCCAAAATGGTGTCCGGTAACTCTTAAGTGTGTCACCCTACGGTTCGTGAATAATGCAGACATGATTGAGACTCCTCTTAGATCAATAATCAGAAGCGGGACCTGGAGGTCCATACTGACTCCTGCATATTCAAAGATAACTTCTGTGATCGTGAGAACCTTTAACGCTTGTAATTTAATCCCTTTGTCTCTTGATATAATACATGTCCGAGATTCGATCATCGGTATCCAAATACCTACTTTTATCTCGTTACCGACATGTACTCTTTTCTTGTTCCCGTGATATAACATTCTAGTGATCACATCACTTGCTTGCAAGCTACCTTAATGTGATATCACCGAGAGGGCCCAGAGTATATCTATCCGTCATCGGGATTGACAAATTCCACTCTTGATCCATGAGCCTCAACATAACACCTTCGTAGCACTGAACCCATCTTTATAGTCACCCAGTTACGGTGTGACGTTTGATGTTATCAAGATACTCTTTCGGTGTTAGCAATTAACATGATCTCATGGTCTAAGGATAAATATTACCTCATATGATATTATAGCAATGTAAACATAATGACTTGATCATAATGCTATACTTCGGATGAATGTTTTCATCACATCATTTCACAAATGCTGTGACCTTGTTATTAACAACATCCAATGTCCATGATCAGGAAACCTTGATCATCTTGTTAATCAACAAGCTAGTCTATAAGGGAGGCATAAGTAGGAACCCTTTTTGTTTATTAAACACACATGTATTGATGTTTCCGATCAATACAATTCTAGCATGCAAAATAAACATCTATCATATATAAGCAATACATAATAACAACTTTATTATTGCCTCTCAAGGAATATTTCCTTCAGTCTCCCACTTGCACTAGAGACAACAATCTAGTTCACATAGTGATAAATCTAACACCCATGGAGTTCTGGTGTTGATCATGTTTTGCCCTAGGGAGAGCTTTAGTCAATGGATCTGCTACATTTAGGTCCGTGTGTACTTTACAAATCTTTATGTCTCCATCCTTGACATGTTCGCGGATGGAGTGAAACCGGCGCTTAATATGCTTGGAATTCTTGTGAGACCTCGGTTCCTTGGCGTTGGCTATGGATCCATTGTTGTCACAATAGATCACCATTGGGTCCAATGCACTAGGAACCACACCTAGTTCTATAATGAACTCTTTCATCCAAACCGCTTCTTGCGCCGCTTCTGAAGCAGCAACATATTCTGCCTCCGTCGTTGATCCAGCCACCACAGGTTGTTTGGAACTCCTCCAACTAACTTCTGCTCCATTCAAGAGAAATATGTATCCGGATTGAGACTTAGAGTCATCCGGATCCGTGTCAAAGCTAGCATCAACATAACACTTAGCGACTAGCTTCTTCACCTTCGTATATAAGAAACATATCCCTAGTTCTTCTTAAGTACTTGAGGATGTTCTTGACCGCTATCCAGTGTTCTGAACCTGTATCAGATTGGTACCTACTAGTCAAACTAATAGCATGTGCCACATCCGGTCTTGTACATAGCATATGGCCGAGGCATAGGGGATCTTATCCATTATCTCTCTTTCTTCCGTCGTAGCCGGACTTTGAGTCTTACTCAATGTCTTGCCTTGCAACATAGGTAAGAACCCCTTCTTACTTCCGTCTAGATTAAACTTCTTTAATATCTTATCAAGGTATGTACTCTGCGATAGCCCAATTAGGCGCCTTGATCTATCTCTATAGATTCTAATGCCTAATATATATGACGCTTCACCAAGGTCTTTCATCGAAAATTTGTTGTTTAGATAACTTTTAACACTGTTTAAACAATCTATATCATTTCCAATCAATATTATGTCATCCACATATAATATCAGAAATTCCACATTGCTCCCACTCACTTTGTTGTAAATACAAGCCTCTCCATAAGTTTGGACAAATCCAAACTCTTTGATCACCTGATAAAAGCGGAGATTCCAACTCTTGGCAACAAAAACCTTGCCCTCGAATCTGTGATAGAAGGTATACCCAATCGTTTCCTTAGGGTATCCTATGAAGATGCATTTTTCCGCTCTGGGTTTGAGTTTATCCGGCTGAAGTTTCTTCACATAAACATTGCATCCCCAAACTTTAAGAAATGACAACTTAGGTTCTTTTCCAAACCATAATTCATATGGTGTCGTTTCAACGGATTTAGATGGTGCCCGATTTAAAGTGAATGCAGTTGTTTCCATGCATAACCCCAAAATGACAGTGGCAAGTCAGTTAGAGACATCATACATCGAACCATATCCAATAAAGTACGATTACGATGTTCCGACACACCATTACGTTGTGGTGTTCCGGCAGGCGTGAGTTGTGAAACTATTCCACACTCTTTCATGTGTGTGCTAAACTCGTAACTTAGATACTCACCTCCACGGTCAGACCGAAGAAATTTGATCTTTCTATTACGATGATTTTCTAGTTCATTCTGAAATTCCTTGAACTTTTCAAAGGTTTCAGGCTTGTGTTTCATCAAATAGATATACCCGTATCTACTTAAATCATCCGTGAAAGTAACAAAATAACGATATCCACCTCGCGTGGACACACTCATTGGTCCACACACATCAGTATGTATGATTTCCAATAAATCTGTCGCCCGTTAACGACGTTCTAATCATCTTGCCCATAAGGCATGGCTCTCATGTATCAAATGATTCAAAGTCAAGTGATTCCAAAAGTCCATCAGAATGAAGTTTCTTCATGTGTTTAATGCCAATATGACCTAGACGGTAGTGCCACATATATGCAGATATATCATTATCAAGTTTAATCTTTTTAGCATTAACATTATGAATATGCGTAATACTACTATCGAGATCCAACAGAAATAAACCATTCAACACAGGTGCATGACCATAAAAGATATCATTCTTATAAATCGAACAACCATTGTTTTCAGATTTAAAGGAAATAACCACTTTGCATCAAACACGATCCGGATACAATGTTCATGCTTAGTGCAGGCACCAAATAACAACTATTTAGGTTTATAACTAATCCCAATGGCATATGGAGAGGTAGCATCCCGACGGCGATCACATCAACTTTTGATCCATTGCAGACCCGCATCATGACCTCATGACTGCAGCCCCTGAACCGAGTTACATATATTAGCAACTGATCCCGTATCAAATACCCAGGTGCTACTGCGAGTACTAGTGAAGTACACATCAATAACATGTATATCATATATACCTTTGTTTTCCTTGCCGGACTTCTTGTCTGCCAAATACTTGGGGCAATTGCGCTTCCAATGGCTAGTCCCCTTGCAATAGTAACACTCGGTGTCAGACTTAGGGCCAGCTCGGGGTTTCTTTTCAGGTGCGGCAACAGATTTGCCACCCTTCTTTCCCTTGGGCTTGCCTTTCTTGTCCTTCTTGAAACCGGTGGTCCTATTGATCATCAACACTTGATGTTCTTTCCTAATCTCCACTTCTGCAGTCTTAAGCATGGACAGAAGCTCGGGAAGAGACTTCTTCATGCCCTGCATATTATAGTTCATCACGAAGCTCTTGTAGCTAGGTGGCAGAGATTGGAGAACACGATGTATGCCTAAGTCAATGGGAACCGTTATTTCCAAGGACACAAGCTTATCGGCGTACCTAGACATTTTGAGTACATGCTCACTAATGGAGCTGTTCTCCTCCATCATGCAGCTAAAGAACTTTTTAGTAGCATTATAACTCTCTACGGCAGCATGGGTATCCAAAATCATTTTCAATTCTCCCATGGTATCAAAGGCATTGCCATTTTCGAAATGCTTTCGAAGTTCTGGCTCTAGCCCATACAGTATGCCGCAATGAACTAAGTTGTGGTCCTCCTAACGAGTCACATAAACATTCTTTTCCTCGTCAGGGGCATCAGGAGCTGGTGGGTGGCCTAGCGGCGCATCTAGCACATATTGCTTTTGTGCAGCAGTGAGGAGAATCCTCAAATTCATAGCCCAGTTGGTGAAGTTGCTACCATTCGCAGCAAGTTTCTCTTTCTCCATGAACACATTGAAATTAAAAGCAGGTGGTGCCATCTACAACAGATTTTGTAAAGTTTATTTAGACTAACTTTATGATAGAGTGAGTTCAACTAATCCAAATTACTAATGAACTCCCAGTCAAAAACGACATCCCTCGTGTCCTTTTGGTGATTACATGAACCAAATCCACTACACCAAGTCCGATCATCACGTGAGTTGATGTAGCTTCAAAGGCGAGCATCTATATGGGCATCATATCAACTATATGACTCATGCTTAACCTTTTGGTCCGTGTTCTGAGGCTGTGTTTGTACATGCTTGGCTCGCCAAGTAAGAACCTTAGTATTCGCGTGTGTAAAACTGTCTTACACCTGTTCCTATGAAAGCGTAGATTCGAGTACACCCGATCATCACGTGATGTCTCGAAACACGATCCACAGAATGGTGCATACTTAAGGAAGAACACCTTTTTTATCTTGATATCTAAATGAGGGATCATCTTACAATGCTCTATAAAGCGCCAAACTAGCAGTATAAGATGCTAACATCTAATGTGTAAAGTGAGATGATATGGTCCATGCATTTGATCTCTATCATTTGCATCGTGGTATGATCTCTATCATTCCTTTGTGTGTAAGTGATACGTCCATTTTGCATCACTATTCTATGTCTTAATTCACTATTATTCATTGATATATTTTATATTGAGAGGTGATACTTATGTTATTTCATCTATTTTTGCATGGTTGATGACTTTTGGAGCATGGACCGCTGCAGTCAGGATTCTGATGGAAAAGGTGCTGTTTGGAGGAAAAATTCGCGAAGATCAGAAAATCTGGGAAAATATACGAAAAATCCTATTTTTCCAGAAGACTAAGGATGCCAGAAGATGGAGTGGAGGTGGGCCACAGGGGGCCCACACCACCCCATGGCGTGGGCAGGCCTAGGCCGTGCCTAAAGATGGTGTGGTCGCCCTGGCCCACTCCAGCCTCTCCCCTCTGGCGTATATCATGCACCCGAAACCCTAAGACTCGGGGAGCGACCATAGAAAGATTCCGCCGACTCTGCGCGGCGGAAAACACCGAGAGAGAAAGATCTCTCCGGCAGACAGATTTCTGCTAGGGGAATTCCTTCCCGGAGAGGGGAGATCGTCGCCATCAACACCACCATCAAGCTGGACTTCATCGGGATCATCATCATCACCATCACCACCATCACCACCCTCATCATCATCTCCATACTGCTGTAACAATTGGTTGAATCTTGCTATAGTTCATAGGGGAAACTTTCCCGGTGTTGATTACTCTTTGTAGTTGATGCTATTGAGTGAACCATTGAATTATTGTTTATGTTCAGATTGTTATACATCATTATTCCATATCTGATCATGATCCATATGATGTCTTGTGAGTAGTTCATTTTGTTCTTGAGGACATGGGAGAAGTCTTGTTGTTAGTAGTGGAGTTGCGTTGAGAAAGATTAAATAGATTCTTATTTAAGTTGTGGTGTACTTCTTCTAGTGGTGTCATGTGAACGTCGACTACATGACACTTCACCTATATGGGCCTAGGGGAATGCATTGTGTATTTGGCTACTAATCATAGGGGTTGCCGGAGTGACAGAAACCTGAACCCCCGTTAGGAAACCATTGCACAAGGGACGTAAGGGTCTTAGAGTTTAAAGCTGTGGTTAGGTTTCTACCTTAATTACTTTCTTGTACTTACGGATGTTTGCAAGGGGTATAATCACAAGTATGTATTAGTCTTGGATGGGGCGGTACATTAGCATAGGTTCACCCACACAACACTTAGCAAGCTAAAGAAGATTAATCGACTATATGAAGCGAAAGCACTTGATAGTCTTCCCATGTGTCCTCAAGAACGTTTGGTCATCTTAAGTAATACAACCGGCTTGTCCTTTGCTGCATAAAGGATTGGGCCACTTGCTGCATTTATTCCTACTATCTATTATTTACTCGTACTTTGTTTACTTGCTTTATCAAAAACCCCTAAAAATCCGTTTGCTAAGTATTTGCAGAGAATTCCTGATCCATACCACTAGCCAGCACCTTCTGCTCCTCGTTGGGTTCGACACTCCTACTTATCGAAAATACTGCGATACACCCCCTATACTTGTGGGTCATCAAGACTATTTTCTGGCGCCGTTGCCGGGGAGTGAAGCCATTGGAGAGTGGAACTGGTAAAGGAAACTTCTACTGTGAGTATTGTTTACTTCTGCTAGTTGCTTTATTTTCGTTATGGATAATTCGCCAAGTTTCTTATTTGGTAATGCTACTACCACTGCTAAGCTAGTAGATAAGCCACCACCTGCTGAGAAAGATGTTTTCAAAATACCTACAAGAATTATTGATCGTGTTATGGATAACTAGTATGTTGGGGATGGAACTGTCCATCCCGGTGATCATTTACTCTTTATACACGAATTATGCGGGTTGTTCAAGTGTGCAGGTATTACTACAGATCAAGTTAAGAAGAAGTTATTCTCATTATCACTGAAAGGAAGAACTGAGGAATGGTATAAGCTGCTGAAGAATGGTCAAGCTCTGGAATGGGAGGAAATTGTGCCTTTCTTTTATTCAAAGTTTTATCCTCCCAGTGAGATTCATAAATATCGGAATCAAATATACAACTTTTGGCCTCTTGATGGAGAGAGTACAACCCAAGCTTGGGGGAGATTAAAGTTGCTAATGCTCAAATGTCCCATTCATGAGCTCCCCAACAATATTATTATCAATAACTTTTATGCAAGGCTCCCTCTACATGATAAAGATTTATTGGATGCTTCTTGTGCTGGATCATTCACTCATATGGAAGAAGAAGCTAAATGGGATCTTCTGGACCGTATTCAAGACAATGCTGAAGCTTGGGAGAATGACAAAGGTAGAAAGTCAGGTATAAATTATGATTATGAATGCATTGAATCTTTTATGGAAACTGATGACTTTCAAAATATTAAAAATGCTTATGGTCTAGACTTTCAAGCTATTTCTTCTTATTTTAAGGCTTTTGCTTCCTATATTGAGGTGCCTAAAAAGAAGTGGAATAAGTATCATGAGCCTTATAAAGATGTTGCTAAGAGTGTTCCTGCAAGAAATACTGAATTTTATACTGCTAATCATGTTTTACCTAAACCATACATTGAGAAAATGCCTTTCCCAGTTAAGGTAAAGGAGCATTCTATGATAGCTAGTATGGTTAATGAAAGTACAAGTAAAGCTGTTGAACCTGATAAACAAATGGTTTATGAACCTATAATAGCAAATGTGAAAGACTTTGTCACTAAGTATGAGGAAGAAGGACACACTATCCTTTGTAAGGATACCTCTAATATTGTTTCACAAAGTAGTGTTATGAGAGCTAGTATTCCCGTGTTTTCTGTTAGAATAAGTGATCAGTGCTATGATGGTCCTTGTGATAGGTATATTGTTAAGTTTATGCATGATACTGAAAGTTACTATGAGAGAGGGAAAAGTGTTCGTATGCATGTCAATAATATCAAGTTTCCTCGTTTTATGCTGAAAGTTTTTATGTTGCACTTCTTTTGCCTTCTTATGCAAGTTGCCTTTGGTTTCAATAACTTGTTTGTTTACAAAATCCCCTTGCATAGGAAGTGGGTTAGACTTAAATGTGTGTGTGTTTTTGCTTCTTAATGCTCTCTTTCACTTCAATTCATATCCCTATGAGAGCTTCTTCAAAATTATCATGCCCATCTTAATGGCTATAAAGAAAGAGCTTTATGGGAGACAACCCAATTTGTTTTTGCTTTTAGTTTGTTTTTGTTTCTTTGAGTCTTGGAAGTTATTACTTCGGTAATAACCGCTCCTTATCCGTTTGTTTGGTTTTTGTGTCAAGATCAACCTCTAATGAGAGAGAAGTAATATTTGGGGAAGTTGCTGTCCCAAAACAGATTTTTGTGCTTCACCGTAAAAATTCGTGAGAGATCTCTGTATGTCGGATTGAGCTGTAATTTTGTTGTGCTTCTGCCCCAAGTTGTTATTTAACTTTCTTTAGTTTTGCACTTTTTCATTTGAGCAAGAGAAGATTTTAGAAAAAATTGATCTTTACCTGCTGGTCTGTTTTGACAGATTTTGCCACTCTTGCATTTGCTTCTTTATTCGCTTTCCTTTTTGGGTTTTCAGAAGGAGTTGCTACAGTAGCTTATGTTTTGATGGTTTTCAATTGAAGTTGGACTCAAAAGGTTTTATCACTTCACTTATACTAATGTTGCTAATAAGAACTGTGTGAAGTTTTGTGTGAAAGAAATTTCCAGGAAGTGGAGATAATGGTGTAATAAGGAAGAGAATGGTTTTATGACTCAAGTAATAAGTGTATGAAGATGAAGATATTGATGATTCAAGTGGTGACTCCAGAAGAATCCACTAAATACCAAGTTCAGAGACCTGCAGAGTCCGTGTTCAAATAGGTAACGGTTCTGGTAAGAAAAGTTCCGCGAAAATACAATCCAACTATATTTTTTGCAGTTTTCAGTCAATAAGGAAAGCTACGAAGCGAAAAAGAGACGGAAACGGAGCCAGGGTGGCTGACACCATCATGTGGCGCAGTCCCACCCCTAGCCGCGCCACCAGGTGGTGAGTCCACCCAGGACTCCGCCTCCGACCCGTTTTCACCCAGTACCTTCCTTTTGATATGAAACTTCGTAATATATAACCCCCCGGATCCCCCGAGGTTCGTATATCGTGTTTTTGTCGTGTTTTTGTTCCAACTGTTTCTGCTAGGTAGAATCCCAGATTTGGAGCCCCAGTGTCTTCCTCTGGATCATCCAAAGGAGATTCTTTAGAAGATATCATCAACCCATACATGAGAGAATTGAAGATTCATCCCAAGGAGTTGTTCCTCGAAGGTGGGGAGGTCCGGATTAAAGAGGTTCAAGGCCCTAAAGGTGAAGAAAGTCTGGAGGACAGGATGGACGCACTGGAGCAAGAAGTCTTTAGGATGTTAGAAACCACGATGTCCTTTATTGATGGGAAGCCTTTACCCTGGAAGACGGACGAAGATGAGAGGATACCACCACCGAAGGAGTAATTCGTCATCAGGTTTGGCATCCTCTTGGTTTGTTCCAAGCTTGGGGGAGTGCCGCAGTATCACATCACTATCTTCTATCTTTTTTACCTTATTAGTAGAGTCATATCATGAATATAGGAGTTATTATGTAGTATGGTTTGCATTATGGAAGTGTCCCCTCTCTCGTTAGATATGTATCCCTTGGTGTGAGTTTCCGTTATGGAATATTAATGAGAAGTTCTATCATTCACTCTTTTTCATAGCTTATATTAGTTTTCAATTCGTGGTTATATGATTGATCTTGTTGTTAGTATTGGTATCACTCTGGGATCATTGAGTTAATTTAGTTAGTTTTGGCAAACCTGGCTCGGTCAGTAGCAACACCTTTTTGAGAGTTGAAAGAAAAAGATAGAAGTACTCTAGAGGAAAATAATTTCATCATCTTTCTTTCTTGATTTGCTCATAAGTCTAGTATTCTCTGGTTAAGATCTTTTGTGCTTCCAAGGAAGATTGCATGTTTATTTTTATCATTTGTATGTTTGTTTGTTTCCTTCAACAAACAGGGTCGTCAGTGTCGTCATGGTAGTGGAGAGACCAGAGGAAAATCAGGAACACCTAGTGCAGCATTTGACTTACTATCTTAGTGAGGTCCTAACTGAGTCAAAACAGCGCTATCCGCACTATCAAAAGCTGGCTTATGGTGTATTCTTCGCATCTCATAAGTTACATCACTATTTTCAGGAACATCCAATTACCATGGTGAGTACAGCTCCCATGAGAGATATAATCAACAACAGCGAGGCTAGAGGACGCGTCGCAAAATGGGGCATAGAGCTTTCAGCTTTCGATATTGAGTATAAACCTCAGACAACAATCAAATTGTTGGGTCCGCGGCATAGAAAACAAAAAAATTCCTACGATGAGAACTACATGCCAAGATCTATCTACTAGGTACAGAGCAACGGGTGGACATACATCCAACGAGAACTTACCCTCAAAGACAACGAGTTTTGTTAACGACTAGGAACTCGTGGTTGATGTACTCGTACACTTCCTGATCTCAAGATCGTGAGGAAGTCCAAACGCCGCAACTCAGCAGCGCATCCGCACTCGCACACACGTTCAAGCCACCGGACAACCTCCACATCCTCGCCCCAGCGATCCAGCGGAAGCAGCAACTCCTTCCAGACAAAATGCCACCGGGAACATGTATCTCGCTAATCCGAGACCATGGGGAAATAATTCTAGAGGGGGAGAGAGATCCTTCACAAGGAGGTGTGAGGAAGAAGGAGGAAGAGGGGGGCCTTTTATAGGAGGAGGGGGGTGCCCCTCCTCTTCATGGCCGGTGCAAGGGGGGTGACTCCTCACCTCCCCCATTCATGTGGTGGTAACCCCTCCACATTAAAATGCCTCTTCACATTCCCCTTTAAAGTCCCTACTTTAAATGCATTAAAATTCTCCAAGTTTAATGCTCTCTCATTTAATAAAACTCTTTTATTAAATTTATTCAGAATTTTGTTAATTATTTTAATTAACAAACATTCACATATAACCCCTTGCAATATTTCAATATCACATGTAGAACCACTTTCTGCAATTTCACCCGAAACAATTTCCGGTTCCTATCGAAACAATTCCTGCGTTTTGCAATTCTTTTGTCTGAAACATATGTGCTCCAAAATGGTGTCCGGTAACTCTTAAGTGTGTCACCCTACGGTTCACGAATAATGCAGACATGATTGAGACTCCTCTCAGATCAATAATCAGAAGCGGGACCTGGAGGTCCATACTGACTCCTGCATATTCAACAATGACTTCTGTGATCGTGAGAGCCTTTAACGCTTGTAATTTAATCCCTTTGTCTCTTGATATAATACATGTCCGAGATTCGATCATCGGTATCCAAATACCTAGTTTTATCTCGTTACCGACATGCACTCTTTTCTCGTTCCCGTGATATAACATTCTAGTGATCACATCACTTGCTTGCAAGCTACCTTAATGTGATATCATTGAGAGGGCCCAGAGTATATCTATCCGTCATCGGGATTGACAAATTCCACTCTTGATACATGAGCCTCAACATAACACCTTCGTAGAACTGAACCCATCTTTATAGTCACCCAGTTACGGTGTGACGTTTGATGTTATCAAGATACTCTTCCGGTGTTAGCAATTAACATGATCTCATGGTCTAAGGATAAAGATTACTTCGTATGATGTTATAGCAATGTAAACATAATGACTTGATTGTAATGCTATACTTCGGATGAATGTTCATCACATCATTTCACAAATGTTGTGACCTTGTTATTAACAACATCCAATGTCCATGATCAGGAAACCTTGATCATCTTGTTAATCAACAAGCTAGTCTATAAGAGAGGCATAACTAGGAACCCTTTTTGTTTATTAAACATACATGTATTGATGTTTCTGATCAATACAATTCTAGCATGCAAAATAAACATCTATCATATATAAGGAATACATAATAACAACTTTATTATTGCCTCTCAGGGCATATTTCCTTCACAAATCCCAAATCCTTGTTGACTTTGTTGCTAATTGGATAGAGACAAAGGAGAATATGACCCTCCCCGAGTCGAAATATTGGACCCTATATTTTGACGGGTCTAAGGCTCGAGGGGGCTCAGGGGCTGGCGTGGTACTCAAATCACCCCAAGGAGATAAACTTCTATACGTGTTGCAAATCCACTTCACAACGACAAATAACATTGCCGAGTATGAAGCATTGCTACATGGAATCTGGATTGCTAAGGATATCGGCATCCGACGTTTAATGTTTTACGGAGATTCGGATCTTGTTGCTCAACAAGTGTCGGATATTTGTAATGCAAATAAGCACATGGCAGCATATAAAGATGTCATGGATGATTTATCTAAATCGTTGGAAGGGTTTGAGGTTCAACACATCCCTCGAGCAGAAAATGAGGAAGCAGATGCATTATCTCGAATAGGCTTTGCACAGAAAGAGGTCCTGAATGGTGCTTTTTAGAGCACCTCAAAGTTCCCTCAATAAAGGGAGTAGACGAGGAATATCCGACCAAATCCGATTCACCTTTAGTACCAGTTCTAGCTGTAATTCCCAGCTGGACTCAACCCTACCTTGATTACATGGTAGATGGAAAATTACCCAAAGATGAAGTTCTGAGCCGACGGATCGTCCGACGAGCAAAATCCTACACTATAATTAGTGGTGAGCTCTATAAGCGGAGTGTATCTGGGATCTTTCAGCGCTGTGTATCTCCGAAAGAAGGAGTGGAAATCTTAAGAGAGATCCACGAAGGCGAGTGTGGTCACCATGCTGCAGCCAAGTGGCAAAAGCTTTTTGACATGGTTTTTCTTCCTTACAGCCAAGGCAGATGCCGAACGGCTGGTCAAGACGTGCAAGAGCTGCCAAAAATACTCCAAACAAGCTTATGTTCCGGCTGATCAGTTGCGAACAATACCTATAACATGGCCTTTTGTGGTCTGGGGGCTTGACATGGTAGGACCGTTCAAACGGGCTCCAAGTGGATTTACTCACCTCTTAGTGATGGTGGATAAATTCACCAAATGGATTGAGGCTAAACCCGTCACTAGTTGTGATGGAGCAACATCCAGAAGATTTGTTGAGGATGTTATAATCCGGTATGGTTATCCGCATAGCATTATCATGGACAATGGGAGTAATTTCTCTATGGGAGAGCTTGCCGAATTCTGCAACGAGCAAAGTATCCAGCTTGACATTGCGTCAGTCACACATCCGTAGGCTAATGGACAAGTCGAAAGGGCAAATGGTTTAATCTTACAAGGCCTAAAACCAAGACTCGAAGCACCACTTAGACGTGCTACGGGGGCATGGGCAGAGGAATTACCTTCTGTAATATGGAGCTTGCGAACAACTCCGAATAGGTCAATAGGATACACACCTTTCTTCTTGGTCTATGGAGCTGAAGCAGTTCTTCCTAGTGATTTGATTCATAATTCTCCTAGAGTGGCCGCGTATATCGAAGAGGATGCCGAGATTTCTCGATAAAATGATCTCGACTTAGTCGAAGAAGTTCGCGTTGTTGCTGAAATGAGATCAACAACCTATCAGCAGAAGTTACACAAGTATCATAGCCAGAGAGTCAGAAACCGGTCTTTCAATAAGGGCGATTTGGTTCTCCGGCTTGTGCAGCAAAGAAAGCACAAACTTTCCCCAGTATGGGAAGGGCCTTTTTTGGTTGGTCGAGTATTGCATAATGGTTCATACTACCTAACTGATATGCGGCCAGTCAAGGAAAGACCTGCTACTAAGAAGAGAAAGAGAGCTGGATGTAGTACAAATCCGGAAAAATTAGACAGACCATGGAATATTGCTCAGCTACATCCCTTTTATTCTTAGTTTATCTTTCTTTGTAATCATATATGTGTACATGTTCAATGAGAAAAAAAAGTAGTGGTTGCCTCAAAAAAAATCTGAGAAGTTTTTACCATCTTATTTCTGAATGATCATGTCACAGTCGAAAATCCCAGAATACTTGAAAATACTTTATGCTCATCTTTTTTCTGGTTTAGATTTCTGATTCTAAAAAATGCTACCTTTGGGTATAAATCTAAATTTTATAGTCTATACTTTGGTTATTTGTCTAATTGCTGAATGCAGGCATTTTCCGAGTAGTGAATTGTTGGTACTGGAAGCGGGCTTTGTTTTTGAGTTTAAACTGGTTTAGCAATTGAGCTCCGTTGCTCGGCAAAGTTTCCATGCTAAAGGTTTGCCGGCTCACGAAAGGGACGAGGCGGAAAGCCAGATAAACCATAAGTGTAGACAAAAAACACAAGTGCTTATGCAAATATTTTAGGCACATAAATATTTAAGGCAAAAGTGTTGAATAGATAAAAACATGGCACTAGCAAAAGTATCACACTACTTATTTACAGATCCATAATGATTTTCAGAATAACACATTTGTTCTCATGATCTATGATGCAGGAGGATAGGTAGGAAATGCCGGCTCGCTTGATACATCGGCCGCACCTTGATAACGATCCGAGATGTTCAAATCCGATGCGGTTTGATTACCGTCAGAAACTTCAGTTGTTTCTTCAAAAGGCAAAGGCGGCGTGTCCATGCGGGTGAAGAAGGGGGTGTTGTAGCTGGTTAAGTTAGCCACGTGACACCCATATCTGGCGCAGGAGTCCATGATGGCCTTGATATCTTGCTCCTGTCCATCTTCGTCCACAGTAGAATATCCCTTAGTCACTTGCCAGATCTCCATGCTTCCATGGTGGCTCATGACCATGGTGATAGCGTTTTGCGCTGTGGTTCGCGCGTAGGACATGTTCCAGTCTTGGACAAGCTGCGGCATCTCCTTGGCCTTGTCCCGCACTTGAAAGCTGGACATGATATGCATATCCAGGACCTTGAGAGCTTCGCCAATATCCTCGATGGATTGGCAGAAGTCATGAAGAAGATTGCTGACTTGTGTAAGCCGGCTGGTGCGAGACTCGGCAGAGGCTGAGTCCAGTAAGTTCATAGGACCTATGCATATAATGCAAAATGGTTAGTAGAAGAAATCCGACATTGAAAGAGTCAAAGAATGAATGCAGACATGTCAGAAAGATGGAAACATACCAAAGATGACATCGTCGACTTTGGTTTTCTCCTCACGAAGGCTCTGGAGTTCAGCCCGGAGTGCCTCAGTGATATCCCTCTCTCTGAATAAGTCATTACTGAGGTCCGAGATTTTCTTGTCGTGAGACGCAATCTTACGATCATGCTCATCAGTGGCCATGGAGGAGGATTCAAGAATTTGAGCAACGCTCTTCTCATGATTCGCCTTAAGATGATCCAGCTCTTGGCGGAGATCCTTGTTTTCCACCACCAAGTTCTTAAGATTCTCGGCCTCTTCAATGATTGCACAGGACTGCTTAACCAGTGTTGTAGGTCAAAAGAACAACAATTCAACAAAATATTCGACTATGAAAATGCAAGACAAGGTTTGAGTCTCAGAATGTTTACCTTCAGCCTCATCCTTGGAAACTTTTAGTTTAGCATTTTCAAGTCGGAGAGCTTTGATCTCTCTCTGCTTGTTGCAGATATTCTTCAGCAATTCCTGGTTATATGAATTAACTTTCTGTAAGTCAGAATACCCAGAGTCAGAAGTCTACTAAAGACTCGGGCTAATATTCTAACTAATATCAGCACGAGCCTTGGGGGATACACTAGTTCATTCTTTGGCATCCTAAGGAAGCATAAACCCAGATTGTCGGTCCAACTTTATGCTTGGGGGCTAGAGGATATGATATAAAGTATCGTAAAGGAAAACATGAGTTGGAATTCCGACTTACATTATGTTCATATGTGAGCTTGCTCGGGCACATGTTCACTACAGTGGTAACCTTCTCGGCGAGGGTGAGTGGAATAATTGGAGGTGGTGGAAGCATACCAGCTCTTAATCCCTCGTCACGAAGGCATACTTGTGAGAGAAGTTCGGAGTACTTGACGTCCTCCGCTTCTTGTGCTTCTTCCTCGATAGAAATGGTTCGGCTTTCAAGGCATTCCTTGGCCAACCATTGGATATCCTCCACAAATTTACGAGATAAGCCAAATTTGGCAAGTCCTGGATTGCTCAGGAGGTTGTCGGTGAAAACTTCTGCCGAGGGATCATTACCCGAAGAGGGTTCACCCTTATCAAAACCTGAGTCACCCATGGTGACGTCAGTCTGCGACTCAAGGATCGTTGGCCCCGCTGAGGGAGCCGGATCTTCTACAACCATCGGAGATGGAGTAATCTTCGGCGCTGTAGAAGGCTGAGGGGCAGGAGTCGGAGGAGCCACGGCAGGAGAAGCCAAATTTAGCTTTGACTGATGCAGGGGCTTGGTAGTAACTCCTTTCCCCTTGCCCTTGATGAGTTGTTTAGCTCTGAGAAAGTAATAGAACAAAGAACATTACATCTCGGAAGAAATCGCAAGTGAAGTACAAAGGCGGAAGTTGTGAGGAAAGTTACCTTTTCACGATGGGCACCTCCTTTATGCCGATAGCCACTGTTGGAGCTTTACGCTTCCGAGGAACAATGTCCGGTAGTGGAACCAATTCCTCCTCCTGAGAAAACTCAGGAGGATACCCCTCAATAGGATCTAATTCTGACTCAGGGAGGTCGGCAAGCTGAAAACAAGACATTATCTCAGTATTGCGAAGTAATTTAAAGACGAGCACATAAAAAGGGGTTGTTGCTAAGGCTTACCAGCACAACGGGATCTTCTGCTGTATGCATATCCAGGGATACATTTGGAATCTTCCTTTCGATCCGCTCCCTTATCAGCCACTTAATCTGGCTGATGTGGAGGGAATCCTTTTTGGACGACGTGAAGGAATGCTTCAGTCGATCTCCATGGTGTTGGGGGGGTTGGATCCGGCGTGATACCCAGCACTGGACCAAGTCAGGCCCTCTCAGGCCCTTGTGCTTCATCAGATATTCGATCCGCCTCTTGGCGAGAAGCAGATCGTCACTGAGAGCCAGAGCGATCTCATCCCAAGATGCTTGAGGCGTGGCGGCTCCATCGATGAAAGCCGGCAATGTAGTAGCTTTGCCGGGAGCAGGAATATCCTTATGATAGAAAAAGTAGTTGGCCATTGCTTGACCGACTCACTAGCTAAATCCGTGGATAAACATGCTCACGCCTAACCGAAAAAC
Organism: Avena eriantha; assembly: GCA_910589775.1. Taxonomy (NCBI): domain Eukaryota; kingdom Viridiplantae; phylum Streptophyta; class Magnoliopsida; order Poales; family Poaceae; genus Avena; species Avena eriantha. Next base: position 272,259,038 of record OU342740.1, on the reverse strand, counting down.
TAATAGTGCCGGTAATATAAGGATTCCTGGCAGTGATGGAGTTTCTCCGGACTAAGAAATAGTACCGGAAGAGAGTGAGACTCGGCCTAATGCCGAGATACCCCTCGCACAAAGATGCGTAAGCACTCATCTCTAAGAGGGAGTTTGGGGGGAGATGGTGGAGTTGAACTCTATAATGATATATAACCTCGGAAAAGAAATCCGAGGGAGGGAAACTCAGACCTCTGTCCAGGTGAGTGCCGAAGTGCACTCGCTCGCTGTCGCGAGGGTTAGGGACGGTTTCGCCGAAGCCGCTCCGCCAATCACCGGCGCGGAGGAGCTCTTCTTCTTCTACGCCACGGAGCTTGTCGTCGTCGAGGATGCACGAGATCCAGACCCTGTGATTGCTCTCCTTTTCCTCCGCCGCTGCTGTCGCTGTCGTTGCTGCCGCGCCGGAGGATGATGTGGAAGCCATTTTTCTGGTGCGCCGGTGACCTTGGATGGGCGGCATTGGGAATTTGTGGAGGCAAGGGAGCTCTGTGCGCGTGGGAGAAGTAGGGGAGAAGGAAACGGCGCTGAGAACAAGTGAAGAAGATGAGGAAAAGGAATCCCCACCCCTTAAAACCGCCAGCTGCGCCAAGATTCGTGCAAAATGCTACAGTAAATATGCCACGCGTCATGGAAAGAACTGGGAAGCCCCCACGCGATGATTACGTCGCCTTGATCTCCACGCACGCATTGAAATGGCGCCTCGGTTCCGCGAAAGGCGGGCCCACCAATGGTCGTGCTGACAGGAAATGTCTGACAGTGACGTGACTTGACCATGACTGGTGTTAGATGACGTCAGAGACCAAGTTCCGGCTTAGTTTGAATTAAGAGCTGGAAATCTGAATAACGTATTTATAGGTCTAACTTATTTTTGAGACCCGGATCGTATCCTTTCTTGTGAAGTTTCAGGAACCCTTCAAGATTCTACAAGCCGAAGATCAAGCTAGATGATGATGAATCCGACTTTGGATCTTGGAGGCCTTCGGGGGTTGCTGTTGGGGATATCCTTTCCTGGTATCCTCAGCGTACCTCACTGACCAGGGTGGCTCACTTTGGGTTAGATCTTTGCTTCACGGGCGGCCCAGTCAGAGAGAAGAACAGAGTCCCATCCGGCTACGGGAAGGCCTAGAAGACTTACCGACATAGGCCCATAGTGTTACTTGTAGTTCAAGATGTACTCTGTAACCGACTCTTAGTCGTAGCCAGATAGATCTCTCCTGTAAACCCTAGGCCGGATATCTATATAAGTCGTCCTAGGGAGAGCCTTTAGGGAACCCTCACAATAGTCTACAATCTCAACTCGCACAGGCGAAACCCTTATAACCCATATTCTGGCTCTGCCGAATTACTGGATTGCTAGCAGGAGTAGGGTCCATCCAAAGCTGGTGGATTCGAACCTGGGCAAACTTGTGTGCTCACCGTCCTAGAATACCGTATGACTCACACCCCTCTCTTCCACACGCCTCGAGGACCCACTCATGGCGTACTTGTCATCAATACGATGACAATACCTTATGGTCACATTACGATTATAAACAAGTTATTCTCATCACTATGTTAAAGATAATAGTTTAAACATTTATAAAGGATTAGAATGCTAAAAGATATCCAAAGTTTAATAATGAAATGGCACAATAGTTTAAGTCATTATGGTTATTGCATGTTCTTCATTGTAAATAAAGATCGGGGTCCTAGATGCTTGATCTAGAGACTTTGCAAAACCATGCCGCTTTGGCAGAATGACTAAAACTCCGCATTCTGGTAAAACGGTGATATGCGAAATGCTGAATCTTATACATAGCGATGTATCGTATTTTTAGCAAGTAGTGGAAACCATTAGTTAATTGTGGACTTGAGTGAATAAGTGTATTTACTTAATGAAACATGAAGTTTGAAATGATTTGAATTGTTCAAATGAGTTCATAACTGAATAGGATATTGAATTAACTGAATTAACAAGTCTCTTAGATTTGATCGACATGACTAAAGTATTCAATTAAGTTTAGCAAAAAGGAACTTCTGAAAGAAGTTTCACAAATTATGATAATTGGATGAATTCAAACTGTGTTGAGATATCTGAACATCATAATCATTATGTATTAAGATACATATTGTATAATATCATCTCTTATATGGGTTATAATTATCGTTTAGAGTTAGAGATCGAAATAAGCAAACACTCACTTGAAATAAAAGGAACATCTAAAAGATTTGTGGAAACAACACCATAAGTGTTATGGCAAGTTCGAGTTTCTGGAGATTTCGATAAGTCAAAGTCGTGGCGAATAAACAAGTCTGTGTAGAGCATTCTTAGGAAGCTATGAATGCATCTTCCACAAAAGGGGCAAACCTGATGTTGTCCTAAGTTGATGTGTCTTGATGAAAATACATGTGGAAGAAAGTAAAAGATCAAAACAAGGTATTAGACCTTACCTCCGGATTGTTGAGTGGTGCAGTGACATTTGTTTCGTGAATCCAAACTCTACAAATAGAGGAGAAACTAATGATAATGATCATAAAGTTTCAGGGAATACTTTTACTAAAGAAAGTAGGATTCAACTATATATTATACAAGTTTGTGGAATTATATTGTTGATTCACTTGTCATGTTTTGAACGAGACATACCTACTAATTACAAAGAAGCGTGATGGACCTAAGTACGGGAAATGAATAGTCATTGAAATCTCGTTAGTGGAATTCTCGATTTGATAGTGATCAAAGAATTTTGGAATGTCCAAGATTATCGAGAGGACCCGGATTTGAGTGGGAGCAAATCAGCTTGGCTAATTCATAATATGTAGCTGGCATATTTTGAGTGGGAGCTAAGTGAAATCCCTGGATTTCAAACATGAATGTCATATTTGAGTGGGAGCGTGAAATCATTCTGGGATATGTGGACGACATATGTGAATGATGTGTATTGGTGTTAATAATATTTAAGTTAGATAAATAAGTATGAAGTTGAAGTTATTAAACAATAAGATCTATCAAGATAGATTGGTGAGTTTAATAACACTGAATGTCGAATGCTTCCTGGACTTTATTTTGAAAGATGTTCACAATGTCCTAAGCAAGATTCTGAAGAAGCTCAGAATGCAACAAGGGAAGAAAGAAGTTCTTGCTGTATGAAGCATTGAGTTAGTATTGCAACTATGGTTGAAAGAAAGAGATGCATTTCCTATGCCTCAGTCATAGGTTCTTCCATACAACCATTATGTATACTCGACGTAATGTGACCCGAGGTTCTGGTTGATAGCACAAAGTCTTAACTGTAAGAACATGTCTTTAAGTGATTCCTGAGTTGATCACTGAACATAATTAAGTTTGTACTTAAATGGCAAAACGCAAAGTAAGTGGCATAGTTGCATTTCATGCACTAGGATCTACATAGATATAGAAGTATAAAGGCTACATCTGATGTGATGTATAATGTTATGGCGGGGCTAGTTCGCTTTTAATGTAGAATGATGTGTCCCAGGGCCCAGTGCCCACGAGAAAGCCCTCGAGGTTGATCTAAAGTCACAGTAAGCTCCTGGAATCCGGCCTCGTTTTGCTGCCATGACTATAGTATATACACAAAGGATGGCAAAGTGTGTTTCAAAGTTTAGATGATAACAGTGGAAACGACCGTCATTATAAACACTAGAAACAAAGTGTCACTTTGTCGCCAAACAAATACTTCGACCCATTATACGATAATGGTGTGAATGTCAAAATTAGGAACACATTAACGATTTGCAGAAGACATAATGATCTGGTAAAACAGAAGATGGACATGACGTTTCCCATGAGGATGCATGTTGTGTAAACACATATGGTATATGGTTTATATGAGTAAAATGCGAGCTAGATTATTTGTACTCTAGTGCAAGTGGGAGACTGAAGGAGATATGCCCTGGAGGTAAATAATAAATAGGTTTTTATTGTCATATCTTAATTAGTTTATAATAGTTTCATATTGTGCTATAATTGTGCCAAGTAGAAACATTGGTACAGGTGTGGTACAAAACAACCAAGTCCCTAGTAGCCTCTATTCATACTAGTTTGTTGGTCATGAGGATGATCGGGGTTTCAAGATCATGGACATTTATGCCAATTGACAACAGGGTCATATCATTAGAGAATGATGTGATGGACATTCCTCGAAGGATTGCAACATGATCAAGTCATATAGTTCATTGTTGCAACAGCTATGCCTAGACTCCTTTTTCTTAGACCGTGAGCTCATATTACTCACTGTTTCCCGAGGCTGCTTTGACTGCATCAACTCAACTGGTAATACGATGGCCATAAAGGTGTATGTTGGGTATTCCAAAGGAACAATTGATGACATGTGATTGCAAGACCGGGATTTGTTCACCTACATGACGGGTAAAGATACATACGGCCGGCTTGGTGAGCTTACATTCATAAATGTTGCAACATGTGACTCGGTCATAGGGATGTAATATCACGGTAACAAGAAAACATAACTTGTTGTGAATGAGATTGAACAAGGTATGTGATACTGATACGTTGCTAACATATCTATATTTTTTGATGTTCCATGCTTGGTTTTATCTACTTTCTTATGTTTTGTTCCAACTTTGGAGTACTTCTCATACACTTTCTTGGACTAACCTATTAATAAGATCCATAGTGCCAGCTGCCTATTTTCTGCTGTTTTTGGTTCCAGGAAGTCAGAAAATGAATATTCTCGAAATTGGACGGGACAAAAGCCAAAGTCATTTTTTCACCGAGGGACACACGGAGCTAGAATACAAGACGGAGAGGGGCCAGAGGGCGGCCACACCACCTGGCCGCGCGACCAGGCCTGGCCCGCGCCAGGGGGTGGTGTGGCCTGCCCAGGCACCCCCTCGGCCTCCCCTTCCGACTATAAGATGCCTCCGATACATAAACCCTAAGTACCCGATCAAAATACCACGAAAGAGTCTGTAGCCACCGTCGTCTCCATCCCTAGATCGGGAGGGATCTGAAGCTCTTCCCGGCACCCTGCCGGGGAGGGGAATTCATCCTAGAGGCCTTCTTCATCATCATGCAAGCCTCCGGCGTGATGCGTGAGTAGGTCATCTATGTACTATGGGTCCATGTAGTAGCTAGATGGCTGGTTCTCCTCCTTTGTGATATCATGTTTAGATCTTGTGAGCTCTGTTCATGATCAAGATCATGAATTTTTAATTTTACATGTTGTGTTTACGGGGATCCAATGTATATTGAGATTCTATTTCAGATTGATTATTGATTCTATCATGTCTTTGTTATTTGTGATCTTGCATGCTTTCCATTGTTAGTAGCTATCTTGGCCAAGTAGATGCTAGCAACTCCAAGAGTTAGTATTTATGCTCGATAGTGGGTTCATGCCTCTAGTAATCTGGGGAAGTGACAGAAATCTCTAAGGTACTAGATGTGTTGTTGCTACTAGGGAGAAAACAACAATCCTTTGTTCATAGAACAGTCATATTGTTTACTTTACACGCAATTCGTAATGCAATTATCCGTTGCTTGCAACTTAATACTGGAGGGGGTTCGGATGATAACCCGAAGGTGGATTATTAGTAATAGATGCAGTTGGATGGCGGTCTATGTATAATGTTGTAATGCCCAATCGAATCTCAAAGGAGTCAAGATGAGTAGTATATGCATATTTCTTTCTCAATGTTTGTCAATTGCCCCGTTGTAATTTGTTCACCCAACATGTTATCTATCTTAAGGAGAGCCACCACTAGTAAATTATGGACCCTGGTCCTTTCTTTTACAATCAAATGTTTACTGCTGTGTGTTTACTTTCTGCAAGATTTTACTTTCTTCCACACAATACGTTTAATCCTTTGTTTTCAGCAAAACCGGTGAGATTGACAACCTCATCGTAAGTTGGGGACAAAGTTCTGTCGTTGTGTTGTGCTAGTTTCCACGTTGCTGCTGGCGCCGGTAGTGCGCCCTGCCAAAGTCCAGCTAGCAACACCTTTGAGGTGTTTCCTTGCTCCTACGTGATTGATAACCTTGGATTCATAACTGAGGGAAACTTACTACTGTGCTCATCGTACCTTCCTCTTGGGGTTCCCCAATGAGCTCGTTAGTACACGAGTCAGCAAGTGATTTTCTGGCGCCGTTGCCGGGGAGTCAAGGACATCTTCACAAGGGGAGTCCCTCATAACCAATCTCTTTACTTTGTTATTTTTGTCTTGCTTAGTTTACTTTTTTCTTTGTTTGCTTGTTTCCTTATCAAAAACACACACAAAAATTAGTTTTACAAATTTTCTTTCTTTATTAAAAACACAAAAAATGACTACTCTTGAAAATACTAAGTTGCGTGACTTCACTAGCACCAACAACAATGATTTCATGAGCGCACCTATTGCTCCACCTGTTCCTGAAGCTACTTTCTTTGAAATTAAATCTGCTTTGCTCAATCTTGTTATGAGAGAACAATTTTCTGGTATTGGTAATGAAGATGCTGCTGCTCATCTAAATAACTTTATTGAACTTTGTGAGATGCAAAAGCATAGGGATATAGATGGGGATATTATTAAGCTCAAATTGTTTCCTTTCTCTTTGAGAGGAAAAGCTAAAGAATGGTTGAATTCCCTAACTAGGAATTGTATTGATTCTTGGGCTAAATGCGAAGGTGCTTTCATTGGAAAATACTATCCTCCTGCTAAGATTATATCTATGAGAAGTGAGATAATGAAGTTTAAACAATCTGATAATGAACATGTTGCTCAAGCATGGGAAAGAATGAAATCTTTGGTAAAGAATTGTCCCACTCATGGACTAACTGCTTGGATGATTATCCAAACCATGCAGGATTGAACTATTCTTCAAGAAATATATTGGATTCTGCTGCTGGAGGTACCTTTATGACCATCACTTTGGGTGCTGCAACAAAGCTTCTGGATAATATGATGGTTAACTATTCTGAATGGCATACTGAAAGATCTCCACAAGGTAAGAAGGTAAATTCTGTTGAGGAAACCTCCTCCTTGAGTGATAAAATTGATGTTATTATGTCTATGCTTGTTAATGGGAAAGCCCATATTGATCCAAATAATGTTCCCCTAGCCTCTTTGGTTGCTCAAGAAGAGCAAGTTGATGTGAACTTTATAAGAAATAATAATTTTAGCAACAATGCCTATAGGAATAATTTTGGTAATAACAATTATAGGCCATATCCTCCCAACAATGGTAATGCTTATGGAAATTCCTACAACAATAATAGGAGTGCTCCCTCTGAACTTGAAGTTATGCTTAAAGACTTTATTAATAAACAAACTGCTTTCAATAAAACTATTGAGGAGAAACTCTCTAATGCTGAAAGAAATATAGCATCTTTGGGTGAAGCTCAATCTTCTTTGAATAAAATGGCTGCTAAACCTGAAACTATTGATAATCCTTTTGCTGCTACTAATGCCATACAAGTTAGAATTGATGAAAATGTTAGACTATTAGCTGAATTACATGCTAAGTGGGAAAGAGAAGATGAAATTGCTAGAAACATTAGTGTTTCTACTATCACTACCACGAGTGTTGAGGCTAGTAATAGCTCTACTACGTTAGATGATAATTATGATTTTGATCTTGATGGTTGCAATATCTCTGAAGTTATTAAGTTCCTACAAAATCTTGCTAAAAGTCCTAATGCTACTGCTATGAATATGGCTTTTACAAAACACATTACTGATGCTCTCATAAAAATTAAAGAAGAAAATATGAAACATAAAGCTTCTATTCCTATGAAACAAGAAGATGGTTGGGAACCCATCATTAATATGAAAGTGAATGATTTTGATTTTAAAGATTTATTTGATCTTGATAGTAGTGTTTCTATTATGCCTAGAAAGATTTATGATATGCTTGATTTGCCACCACTTGAAGATTGTTATTTGAATCCCACTTGATGATAATGCTAAAAATAAACTCATGGGGAGTCTTAATGATGTTTTTATTATGGTTAACAATGCCTATGTCCCCGTTGATTTCTATGTTTTTGGATGTTCAATGCAATGCTTCTTGTCCTATTACTTTGGGAAGACCTTTTCTTAGAACTGTTGGTGCCATTATTGATATGAAAGAAGGCACCATTAAATATCAACTCCTACTCAAGAAAGGTATAGAACACTTCTCTAAGAAGAGAGAGAAGATTTCTTTTGCATATCCTATGAAAAAATTGCTCTTAATGCTTCTTCATTTGAGAACACTTGATTCTTTTTCTTGCTTCTTATGCCTAACTTAAAGGCGTTAAAGAAAAGTACTTATTGGGAGATAACCCAAAAGTTTTAGATGAGTCTTGGAAGTAATTACCTCTGTAATAACCACTCCTTATCCTTTTTATTTGCTTTTTGTGCCAAGAGTAACCTCTAATGAGAGAGAAGTAATGATTGGGAAAGTTGTTGTCCCAGAACAGATTTATGTGCTTCGTCGTACAAATTCGTGTAAAATCTCTGTACGTCCTTTTGAGGCGTGAATTTTTGTGATTCTACCCCAGGTTGTTATCTAACTTTCATTAGTTCAGCACTTTTTGATTTTAGCAATAGAAGGTCTTTGAAAAAATTCATCTTTACCTGCTGGTCTGTTTTGACATATTTCTGCCATTATTTGCATTTTCTTCTTATTGGTTCCTCTTTGAGTTCTTTTGGGGAATTGAGCTTTTTGAGGGAAGTGCTACAGTAGCTTGTGTTTTATTAGAAGTTTTATTGGTGTTGAAACTGAACCTAAAGACTTATTGTCTTGAGTGCACTAATGTTGCTAATAAAGATTGTGTGAAGTTTTGTATGAAGGAAAAATTTTAGGTGTATGGAAGGAATGAGTAATGAGATGAAGGATGGACAAAATCTCAAGCTTGGGGATGCCACACGTGTCACCCCAAGAAATATCCAAGAAGTACAAGCGTCAAAGCTTGGGGATGCCCAAGACATCCCCTTCTTCATCAATAAAAATCCTAGCTTTCTTCCAAACACTTCATTTTTATTGTTTCATGCACAGTTGTGTTGTTCTTGGAGCATCTTCTTTTTCTCTTTTCGTTTTGTTTTCTAGTTTCCTTGGTTTGCTTAGTTTGCTGAATAAATTGGTTGTACCCCCTCTTTCATGCATTAGTTTTTAAATAGTTTGGTTTGGATTGGAAAAAAGTAGGAAAGTTCATGCTTAAGTGGTAAAAAGAGCTTGTTTTTGACTGTGGCCTATGCTTTGTCATGCCATGTTTGATATTGTTTTGGCTTTAGGCTTGGTATTCTTTGTTGTAGCATGACATGTTATAAACAATTGAGATAGCTTAATGTGCCTTGGAAGAATCATGCGTTGTTTTAGCATATTAAAGCATAATATTGTGGTATTCTCCTTTGATGCTTTATTTGGGTTGACTTGGCACATGCTCACACCATGTTATGGCTATCCCAAGTCACCATAGCCTTTATGATCCTTTAGTTTTCAACTTGTAATATTAATTTATGCTTTGATCAATGATGTTTTGTCGCTCTGCATGATTATGGCCATTATTGCTCTCTTAGTTTGTCGCTCCCAGTCTTTTGCTAGCCTCCGTAACAAAGTGTGAGTTCCACTCATGCATCCAACTCCTTAAACCAAGTTATTCCAAAGAGTCCACCATACCTACCTATTAGCAATTGCTATTCCAAGTATATTCATGTTTTTATCTAACCTTCCGAATTAAACTTGTTATGTGAAAATTAGTGATTAAAGCTCTCACGAACTTGACAACACACTTTACTTTTCTTGCATTTAATAAACTTGAACCATTGGGTCCATCTTTGTTGCGTATATGCTTGCGCTTTATAAGTTGAAATTAGTAGAACCATGTATCATGGGGAACGCTTTCAACATTCCACTTGTACTTTCACCCCGTTGATATCATGTTCTTTTGCTTATGGATCCCGACGGTGTGAAATAAAAGTGGAACTTGTAAGATCATGTAGTTTGTATTTGTGTTAGAGAAACGCCTGGGCCGCTAGCCTAAGCCGTGCCTAATCATGGTGGAAACTTGCAGCATCACCATAATGAGCACTCTATGAAGCATCCTTAATAAAAACCTATGCAAATAGCAAATAAAAAGATCGCTAAGATGCTCATTGTCTACTTGCCTTGTCATTTTGATTATGGTATAGCTCATGTATCATGTGCAAGGGGTACCCCGTTGGCGGTTCTTTATGATACATATGTACTTACAATGACAAGAGCTTACTCGTGACTAAAGTTGAGTAGCATGAGGTTCGGTCTTCGTAAGTAAGGGGCATGAGATTTCGGTTTATAACTTGTCAAGCATAAATCCTCTTAGTTGTGTCACTTTAACCTTAATCACTTAAAGATGCTTATGATAGGGGCAATGAGAGCTGAAAGCTAATAAGTACCATAATTTTTGGAAGCTCTTTATGAAACTTGAATCTCTACTTCCTTCTATGAAGTCCTTTCTTTTACTTTTATGTTGAGTCTCCACCTTCTATCTTTATGCACCTACTTTGAGAGCATAGTGGCCATTCTTAGAACTATGTGCATTGTCCCGAGACTTATTGATTGATGCATAACTTTGATATTGCTTGTTTTAAACTATTTGTATCTAGTCACTCTTATGAACTTTGAATGTGTCCTATGCATTTATATTTGCTACTCTATGAGGGACAAGCTGAATGCCACTATGCTATGTTTTCTTTATGTAAATAAAACAAACGTCTTGCAAAGTATTGTTATTCATGAATCTTTTGTTTGTGCCTTTTCATGTTGCAACATAGTGCTTTGTCTTATTGTTAGAACTTTATCTTTCATGCTATGTTGAAGTACTATGATCCCAGCTATCAATGTTTTACAAATACTTTGATCAAGTTTATGATGGTGCATGTCACCTCAAAAATTATTCTCTCTTTTTATCACTTACCTACTAGAGGACGAGCAGGAGCTAAGCTTGGGGATGTTGATACGTTGCTAACGTATCTATAATTTTTGATGTTGCATGCTTGGTTTTATCTACTTTCTTATGTTTTGTTCCAACTTTGGAGTACTTTTCATACACTTTCTTGGACTAACATATTAACAAGAGCCACAGTGCCAGCTGCCTGTTTTCTGCTGTTTTTGGTTCTAGGAAGTCAGAAAATGAATATTCTCGGAATTAGATGGGACAAAATTCAAAATCAGTTTTCACCGAGGGACACACGGAGCCAGAATACGAGACAAAGAGGGGCCAGAGGGCGGCCACACCACCTGGCCACGCGACCAGGCCTAGCCCACGCCAGGGGGTGGTGTGGCCAGCCCACACACCCCCTCGACCTCCCCTCCCGACTATAAGATGCCTCCGATACAGAAACCCTAAGCACCCGATCAAAATTCCACAAAAGAGTCTATAGCCACTGTCATCACCATCCCTAGATCGGGAGGGATCTGAAGCTCTTCCCGGCACCCTGCCGGAGAGGGAATTCATCCTGGAGGCCTTCTTCATCATCATGCAAGCCTCCGGCGTGATGCGTGAGTAGTTCATCTCTGGACTACGGGTCCATGTAGTAGCTAGATTGCTGGTTCTCCTCCTTTGTGCTATCATGTTTAGATCTTGTGAGCTCCGTTCATGATCAAGATCATCTATTTGTAATTCTACATGTTGTGTTTGTGGGGATCCGATGGATATTGAGATGCTATTTTAGATTGATTATTGATTCTATCATGTCTTTGTTATTTGTGATCTTGCATGCTTTCCGTTGTTAGTAGCTATCTTGGCCAAGTAGATGCTAGCAACTCCAAGAGTTAGTATTTATGCTCGATAGTGGGTTCATGCCTCTAGTAATCTGGGGAAGTGACATAAATCTCTAAGGTACTAGATGTGCTGTTGCTACTAGGGAGAAAACAACAATCCTTTGTTCATAGAACAATCGTATTGTTTACTTTACACACAATTCATAATGCAATTATCTGTTGCTTGCAACTTAATACTGGAGGGGGTTCGGATGATAACCTGAAGGTGGATTATTAGTCATAGATGCAGTTGGATGGCGGTCTATGTATAATGTTGTAATGCCCAATCGAATCTCAAAGGAGTCAAGATGAGTAGTATATGCATATTGCTTTCTTGATGTTTGTCAATTGCCCCGCTGTAATTTGTTCACCCAACATGTTATCTATCTTAAGGACTTGAAGTTATGCTTAAAGACTTTATTAATAAACAAACTGCTTTCAATAAAACTATTGAGGAGAAACTCTCTAATGCTGAAAGAAATATAGCATCTTTGGGTGAAGCTCAATCTTCTTTGAATAAAATGGCTGCTAAACCTGAAACTATTGATAATCCTTTTGCTGCTACTAATGCCATACAAGTTAGAATTGATGAAAATGTTAGACTATTAGCTGAATTACATGCTATGTGGGAAAGAGAAGATGAAATTGCTAGAAACATTAGTGTTTCTACTATCACTACCACGAGTGTTGAGGCTAGTAATAGCTCTACTACGTTAGATGATAATTATGATTTTGATCTTGATGGTTGCAATATCTCTGAAGTTATTAAGTTCCTACAAAATCTTGCTAAAAGTCCTAATGCTAGTGCTATGAATATGGCTTTTACAAAACATTACTGATGCTCTCATAAAAATTAAAGAAGAAAATATGAAACATAAAGCTTCTATTCCTATGAAACAAGAAGATGGTTGGGAACCCATCATTAATATGAAAGTGAATGATTTTGATTTTAAAGATTTATTTGATCTTGATAGTAGTGTTTCTATTATGCCTAGAAAGATTTATGATATGCTTGATTTGCCACCACTTGAAGATTGTTATTTGAATCCCACTTGATGATAATGCTAAAAATAAACTCATGGGGAGTCTTAATGATGTTTTTATTATGGTTAACAATGCCTATGTCCCCGTTGATTTCTATGTTTTTGGATGTTCAATGCAATGCTTCTTGTCCTATTACTTTGGGAAGACCTTTTCTTAGAACTGTTGGTGCCATTATTGATATGAAAGAAGGCACCATTAAATATCAACTCCTACTCAAGAAAGGTATAGAACACTTCTCTAAGAAGAGAGAGAAGATTTCTTTTGCATATCCTATGAAAAAATTGCTCTTAATGCTTCTTCATTTGAGAACACTTGATTCTTTTTCTTGCTTCTTATGCCTAACTTAAAGGCGTTAAAGAAAAGTACTTATTGGGAGATAACCCAAAAGTTTTAGATGAGTCTTGGAAGTAACTACCTCTGTAATAACCACTCCTTATCCTTTTTATTTGCTTTTTGTGCCAAGAGTAACCTCTAATGAGAGAGAAGTAATGATTGGGAAAGTTGTTGTCCCAGAACAGATTTATGTGCTTCGTCGTACAAATTCGTGTAAAATCTCTGTACGTCCTTTTGAGGCGTGAATTTTTGTGATTCTACCCCAGGTTGTTATCTAACTTTCATTAGTTCAGCACTTTTTGATTTTAGCAATAGAAGGTCTTTGAAAAAATTCATCTTTACCTGCTGGTCTGTTTTGACATATTTCTGCCATTATTTGCATTTTCTTCTTATTGGTTCCTCTTTGAGTTCTTTTGGGGAATTGAGCTTTTTGAGGGAAGTGCTACAGTAGCTTGTGTTTTATTAGAAGTTTTATTGGTGTTGAAACTGAACCTAAAGACTTATTGTCTTGAGTGCACTAATGTTGCTAATAAAGATTGTGTGAAGTTTTGTATGAAGGAAAAATTTTAGGTGTATGGAAGGAATGAGTAATGAGATGAAGGATGGACAAAATCTCAAGCTTGGGGATGCCACACGTGTCACCCTAAGAAATATCCAAGAAGTACAAGCGTCAAAGCTTGGGGATGCCCAAGACATCCCCTTCTTCATCAATAAAAAATCCTAGCTTTCTTCCAAACACTTCATTTTTATTGTTTCATGCACAGTTGTGTTGTTCTTGGAGCATCTTCTTTTTCTCTTTTCGTTTTGTTTTCTAGTTTCCTTGGTTTGCTTAGTTTGCTGAATAAATTGGTTGTACCCCCTCTTTCATGCATTAGTTTTTAAATAGTTTGGTTTGGATTGGAAAAAAGTAGGAAAGTTCATGCTTAAGTGGTAAAAAGAGCTTGTTTTTGACTGTGGCCTATGCTTTGTCATGCCATGTTTGATATTGTTTTGGCTTTAGGCTTGGTATTCTTTGTTGTAGCATGACATGTTATAAACAATTGAGATAGCTTAATGTGCCTTGGAAGAATCATGCGTTGTTTTAGCATATTAAAGCATAATATTGTGGTATTCTCCTTTGATGCTTTATTTGGGTTGACTTGGCACATGCTCACACCATGTTATGGCTATCCCAAGTCACCATAGCCTTTATGATCCTTTAGTTTTCAACTTGTAATATTAATTTATGCTTTGATCAATGATGTTTTGTCGCTCTGCATGATTATGGCCATTATTGCTCTCTTAGTTTGTCGCTCCCAGTCTTTTGCTAGCCTCCGTAACAAAGTGTGAGTTCCACTCATGCATCCAACTCCTTAAACCAAGTTATTCCAAAGAGTCCACCATACCTACCTATTAGCAATTGCTATTCCAAGTATATTCATGTTTTTATCTAACCTTCCGAATTAAACTTGTTATGTGAAAATTAGTGATTAAAGCTCTCACGAACTTGACAACACACTTTACTTTTCTTGCATTTAATAAACTTGAACCATTGGGTCCATCTTTGTTGCGTATATGCTTGCGCTTTATAAGTTGAAATTAGTAGAACCATGTATCATGGGGAACGCTTTCAACATTCCACTTGTACTTTCACCCCGTTGATATCATGTTCTTTTGCTTATGGATCCCGACGGTGTGAAATAAAAGTGGAACTTGTAAGATCATGTAGTTTGTATTTGTGTTAGAGAAACGCCTGGGCCGCTAGCCTAAGCCGTGCCTAATCATGGTGGAAACTTGCAGCATCACCATAATGAGCACTCTATGAAGCATCCTTAATAAAAACCTATGCAAATAGCAAATAAAAAGATCGCTAAGATGCTCATTGTCTACTTGCCTTGTCATTTTGATTATGGTATAGCTCATGTATCATGTGCAAGGGGTACCCCGTTGGCGGTTCTTTATGATACATATGTACTTACAATGACAAGAGCTTACTCGTGACTAAAGTTGAGTAGCATGAGGTTCGGTCTTCGTAAGTAAGGGGCATGAGATTTCGGTTTATAACTTGTCAAGCATAAATCCTCTTAGTTGTGTCACTTTAACCTTAATCACTTAAAGATGCTTATGATAGGGGCAATGAGAGCTGAAAGCTAATAAGTACCATAATTTTTGGAAGCTCTTTATGAAACTTGAATCTCTACTTCCTTCTATGAAGGCCTTTCTTTTACTTTTATGTTGAGTCTCCACCTTCTATCTTTATGCACCTACTTTGAGAGCATAGTGGCCATTCTTAGAACTATGTGCATTGTCCCGAGACTTATTGATTGATGCATAACTTTGATATTGCTTGTTTTAAACTATTTGTATCTAGTCACTCTTATGAACTTTGAATGTGTCCTATGCATTTATATTTGCTACTCTATGAGGGACAAGCTGAATGCCACTATGCTATGTTTTCTTTATGTAAATAAAACAAACGTCTTGCAAAGTATTGTTATTCATGAATCTTTTGTTTGTGCCTTTTCATGTTGCAACATAGTGCTTTGTCTTATTGTTAGAACTTTATCTTTCATGCTATGTTGAAGTACTATGATCCCAGCTATCAATGTTTTACAAATACTTTGATCAAGTTTATGATGGTGCATGTCACCTCAAAAATTATTCTCTCTTTTTATCACTTACCTACTAGAGGACGAGCAGGAGCTAAGCTTGGGGATGTTGATACGTTGCTAACGTATCTATAATTTTTGATGTTGCATGCTTGGTTTTATCTACTTTCTTATGTTTTGTTCCAACTTTGGAGTACTTTTCATACACTTTCTTGGACTAACATATTAACAAGAGCCACAGTGCCAGCTGCCTGTTTTCTGCTGTTTTTGGTTCTAGGAAGTCAGAAAATGAATATTCTCGGAATTAGATGGGACAAAATTCAAAATCAGTTTTCACCGAGGGACACACGGAGCCAGAATACGAGACAAAGAGGGGCCAGAGGGCGGCCACACCACCTGGCCACGCGACCAGGCCTAGCCCACGCCAGGGGGTGGTGTGGCCAGCCCACACACCCCCTCGACCTCCCCTCCCGACTATAAGATGCCTCCGATACAGAAACCCTAAGCACCCGATCAAAATTCCACAAAAGAGTCTATAGCCACTGTCATCACCATCCCTAGATCGGGAGGGATCTGAAGCTCTTCCCGGCACCCTGCCGGAGAGGGAATTCATCCTGGAGGCCTTCTTCATCATCATGCAAGCCTCCGGCGTGATGCGTGAGTAGTTCATCTCTGGACTACGGGTCCATGTAGTAGCTAGATTGCTGGTTCTCCTCCTTTGTGCTATCATGTTTAGATCTTGTGAGCTCCGTTCATGATCAAGATCATCTATTTGTAATTCTACATGTTGTGTTTGTGGGGATCCGATGGATATTGAGATGCTATTTTAGATTGATTATTGATTCTATCATGTCTTTGTTATTTGTGATCTTGCATGCTTTCCGTTGTTAGTAGCTATCTTGGCCAAGTAGATGCTAGCAACTCCAAGAGTTAGTATTTATGCTCGATAGTGGGTTCATGCCTCTAGTAATCTGGGGAAGTGACATAAATCTCTAAGGTACTAGATGTGCTGTTGCTACTAGGGAGAAAACAACAATCCTTTGTTCATAGAACAATCGTATTGTTTACTTTACACACAATTCATAATGCAATTATCTGTTGCTTGCAACTTAATACTGGAGGGGGTTCGGATGATAACCTGAAGGTGGATTATTAGTCATAGATGCAGTTGGATGGCGGTCTATGTATAATGTTGTAATGCCCAATCGAATCTCAAAGGAGTCAAGATGAGTAGTATATGCATATTGCTTTCTTGATGTTTGTCAATTGCCCCGCTGTAATTTGTTCACCCAACATGTTATCTATCTTAAGGACTTGAAGTTATGCTTAAAGACTTTATTAATAAACAAACTGCTTTCAATAAAACTATTGAGGAGAAACTCTCTAATGCTGAAAGAAATATAGCATCTTTGGGTGAAGCTCAATCTTCTTTGAATAAAATGGCTGCTAAACCTGAAACTATTGATAATCCTTTTGCTGCTACTAATGCCATACAAGTTAGAATTGATGAAAATGTTAGACTATTAGCTGAATTACATGCTATGTGGGAAAGAGAAGATGAAATTGCTAGAAACATTAGTGTTTCTACTATCACTACCACGAGTGTTGAGGCTAGTAATAGCTCTACTACGTTAGATGATAATTATGATTTTGATCTTGATGGTTGCAATATCTCTGAAGTTATTAAGTTCCTACAAAATCTTGCTAAAAGTCCTAATGCTAGTGCTATGAATATGGCTTTTACAAAACATTACTGATGCTCTCATAAAAATTAAAGAAGAAAATATGAAACATAAAGCTTCTATTCCTATGAAACAAGAAGATGGTTGGGAACCCATCATTAATATGAAAGTGAATGATTTTGATTTTAAAGATTTATTTGATCTTGATAGTAGTGTTTCTATTATGCCTAGAAAGATTTATGATATGCTTGATTTGCCACCACTTGAAGATTGTTATTTGAATCCCACTTGATGATAATGCTAAAAATAAACTCATGGGGAGTCTTAATGATGTTTTTATTATGGTTAACAATGCCTATGTCCCCGTTGATTTCTATGTTTTTGGATGTTCAATGCAATGCTTCTTGTCCTATTACTTTGGGAAGACCTTTTCTTAGAACTGTTGGTGCCATTATTGATATGAAAGAAGGCACCATTAAATATCAACTCCTACTCAAGAAAGGTATAGAACACTTCTCTAAGAAGAGAGAGAAGATTTCTTTTGCATATCCTATGAAAAAATTGCTCTTAATGCTTCTTCATTTGAGAACACTTGATTCTTTTTCTTGCTTCTTATGCCTAACTTAAAGGCGTTAAAGAAAAGTACTTATTGGGAGATAACCCAAAAGTTTTAGATGAGTCTTGGAAGTAACTACCTCTGTAATAACCACTCCTTATCCTTTTTATTTGCTTTTTGTGCCAAGAGTAACCTCTAATGAGAGAGAAGTAATGATTGGGAAAGTTGTTGTCCCAGAACAGATTTATGTGCTTCGTCGTACAAATTCGTGTAAAATCTCTGTACGTCCTTTTGAGGCGTGAATTTTTGTGATTCTACCCCAGGTTGTTATCTAACTTTCATTAGTTCAGCACTTTTTGATTTTAGCAATAGAAGGTCTTTGAAAAAATTCATCTTTACCTGCTGGTCTGTTTTGACATATTTCTGCCATTATTTGCATTTTCTTCTTATTGGTTCCTCTTTGAGTTCTTTTGGGGAATTGAGCTTTTTGAGGGAAGTGCTACAGTAGCTTGTGTTTTATTAGAAGTTTTATTGGTGTTGAAACTGAACCTAAAGACTTATTGTCTTGAGTGCACTAATGTTGCTAATAAAGATTGTGTGAAGTTTTGTATGAAGGAAAAATTTTAGGTGTATGGAAGGAATGAGTAATGAGATGAAGGATGGACAAAATCTCAAGCTTGGGGATGCCACACGTGTCACCCCAAGAAATATCCAAGAAGTACAAGCGTCAAAGCTTGGGGATGCCCAAGACATCCCCTTCTTCATCAATAAAAAATCCTAGCTTTCTTCCAAACACTTCATTTTTATTGTTTCATGCACAGTTGTGTTGTTCTTGGAGCATCTTCTTTTTATCTTTTCGTTTTGTTTTCTAGTTTCCTTGTTTTTGCTTAGTTTGCTGAATAAATTGGTTGTACCCCCTCTTTCATGCATTAGTTTTTAAATAGTTTGGTTTGGATTGGAAAAAAGTAGGAAAGTTCATGCTTAAGTGGTAAAAAGAGCTTGTTTTTGACTGTGGCCTATGCTTTGTCATGCCATGTTTGATATTGTTTTGGCTTTAGGCTTGGTATTCTTTGTTGTAGCATGACATGTTATAAACAATTGAGATAGCTTAATGTGCCTTGGAAGAATCATGCGTTGTTTTAGCATATTAAAGCATAATATTGTGGTATTCTCCTTTGATGCTTTATTTGGGTTGACTTGGCACATGCTCACACCATGTTATGGCTATCCCAAGTCACCATAGCCTTTATGATCCTTTAGTTTTCAACTTGTAATATTAATTTATGCTTTGATCAATGATGTTTTGTCGCTCTGCATGATTATGGCCATTATTGCTCTCTTAGTTTGTCGCTCCCAGTCTTTTGCTAGCCTCCGTAACAAAGTGTGAGTTCCACTCATGCATCCAACTCCTTAAACCAAGTTATTCCAAAGAGTCCACCATACCTACCTATTAGCAATTGCTATTCCAAGTATATTCATGTTTTTATCTAACCTTCCGAATTAAACTTGTTATGTGAAAATTAGTGATTAAAGCTCTCACGAACTTGACAACACACTTTACTTTTCTTGCATTTAATAAACTTGAACCATTGGGTCCATCTTTGTTGCGTATATGCTTGCGCTTTATAAGTTGAAATTAGTAGAACCATGTATCATGGGGAACGCTTTCAACATTCCACTTGTACTTTCACCCCGTTGATATCATGTTCTTTTGCTTATGGATCCCGACGGTGTGAAATAAAAGTGGAACTTGTAAGATCATGTAGTTTGTATTTGTGTTAGAGAAACGCCTGGGCCGCTAGCCTAAGCCGTGCCTAATCATGGTGGAAACTTGCAGCATCACCATAATGAGCACTCTATGAAGCATCCTTAATAAAAACCTATGCAAATAGCAAATAAAAAGATCGCTAAGATGCTCATTGTCTACTTGCCTTGTCATTTTGATTATGGTATAGCTCATGTATCATGTGCAAGGGGTACCCCGTTGGCGGTTCTTTATGATACATATGTACTTACAATGACAAGAGCTTACTCGTGACTAAAGTTGAGTAGCATGAGGTTCGGTCTTCGTAAGTAAGGGGCATGAGATTTCGGTTTATAACTTGTCAAGCATAAATCCTCTTAGTTGTGTCACTTTAACCTTAATCACTTAAAGATGCTTATGATAGGGGCAATGAGAGCTGAAAGCTAATAAGTACCATAATTTTTGGAAGCTCTTTATGAAACTTGAATCTCTACTTCCTTCTATGAAGGCCTTTCTTTTACTTTTATGTTGAGTCTCCACCTTCTATCTTTATGCACCTACTTTGAGAGCATAGTGGCCATTCTTAGAACTATGTGCATTGTCCCGAGACTTATTGATTGATGCATAACTTTGATATTGCTTGTTTTAAACTATTTGTATCTAGTCACTCTTATGAACTTTGAATGTGTCCTATGCATTTATATTTGCTACTCTATGAGGGACAAGCTGAATGCCACTATGCTATGTTTTCTTTATGTAAATAAAACAAACGTCTTGCAAAGTATTGTTATTCATGAATCTTTTGTTTGTGCCTTTTCATGTTGCAACATAGTGCTTTGTCTTATTGTTAGAACTTTATCTTTCATGCTATGTTGAAGTACTATGATCCCAGCTATCAATGTTTTACAAATACTTTGATCAAGTTTATGATGGTGCATGTCACCTCAAAAATTATTCTCTCTTTTTATCACTTACCTACTAGAGGACGAGCAGGAGCTAAGCTTGGGGATGTTGATACGTTGCTAACGTATCTATAATTTTTGATGTTGCATGCTTGGTTTTATCTACTTTCTTATGTTTTGTTCCAACTTTGGAGTACTTTTCATACACTTTCTTGGACTAACATATTAACAAGAGCCACAGTGCCAGCTGCCTGTTTTCTGCTGTTTTTGGTTCTAGGAAGTCAGAAAATGAATATTCTCGGAATTAGATGGGACAAAATTCAAAATCAGTTTTCACCGAGGGACACACGGAGCCAGAATACGAGACAAAGAGGGGCCAGAGGGCGGCCACACCACCTGGCCACGCGACCAGGCCTAGCCCACGCCAGGGGGTGGTGTGGCCAGCCCACACACCCCCTCGACCTCCCCTCCCGACTATAAGATGCCTCCGATACAGAAACCCTAAGCACCCGATCAAAATTCCACAAAAGAGTCTATAGCCACTGTCATCACCATCCCTAGATCGGGAGGGATCTGAAGCTCTTCCCGGCACCCTGCCGGAGAGGGAATTCATCCTGGAGGCCTTCTTCATCATCATGCAAGCCTCCGGCGTGATGCGTGAGTAGTTCATCTCTGGACTACGGGTCCATGTAGTAGCTAGATTGCTGGTTCTCCTCCTTTGTGCTATCATGTTTAGATCTTGTGAGCTCCGTTCATGATCAAGATCATCTATTTGTAATTCTACATGTTGTGTTTGCGGGGATCCGATGGATATTGAGATGCTATTTTAGATTGATTATTGATTCTATCATGTCTTTGTTATTTGTGATCTTGCATGCTTTCCGTTGTTAGTAGCTATCTTGGCCAAGTAGATGCTAGCAACTCCAAGAGTTAGTATTTATGCTCGATAGTGGGTTCATGCCTCTAGTAATCCGGGGAAGTGACATAAATCTCTAAGGTACTAGATGTGCTGTTGCTACTAGGGAGAAAACAACAATCCTTTGTTCATAGAACAATTGTATTGTTTACTTTACACACAATTCATAATGCAATTATCTGTTGCTTGCAACTTAATACTGGAGGGGGTTCGGATGATAACCTGAAGGTGGATTATTAGTCATAGATGCAGTTGGATGGCGATCTATGTATAATGTTGTAATGCCCAATCAAATCTCAAAGGAGTCAAGATGAGTAGTATATGCATATTGCTTTCTTGATGTTTGTCAATTGCCCCGCTGTAATTTGTTCACCCAACATGTTATCTATCTTAAGGAGAGACACCACTAGTAAACTATGGACCCCGGTCCTTTCTTTTATAATCAATCTACAATCAATTGTTTACTGCTTTCTGTTTACTTTATGTAAGCTTTTACTTTCATCCACTCGATACGTGTAATCCTTTGTTTTCAGCAAAACCGGTGAGATTGACAACCTCATCGTAAGTTGGGGGCAAAGTTCTGTGGTTGTGTTGTGCAGGTTTCCACGTTGTTGCTGGTGCCGGTAGTGCGCCCTACCAAAGTCTAGCTAGCAACACCTTTGAGGTGTTTCCTTGCTCCTACTGGATTGATAACCTTGGTTTCATAACTGAGGGAAACTTACTACTATGCTCATCATACCTTCCTCTTGTGGTTCCCAACGAGCTCGTTAGTACACGAGTCAGTAGATACCAATGATCGGATCTCGGACAAGTCGTATCAAGAAACAAAAGGAATTGGATGCTACATTTAGCGGTTCAAACAACATTGTCATCAGGAATGCATAGGGGTGTAACACCCTCGAATCGTCCCTATGCAAGTTTTTGCCCTTTCCGCCAAACCCGCATAGAAACGATTCAAGGACGCCCACGAGGCACATTCGTGCGGGTGGAAAACAAAGTAATACCGTTACACAACACCTCGATGGGACCCATAGAACAGATATATATATATATACAACAGCGACTCAACGAGTCAAGAATACAGATATACAATACAAAGATCCCAAATCACCTTGGAAACGTTAGAGCGTCCGACTACGGACAAGATGCAAATGGGGCTAAGAGCCCTGAAGAATAACCAATGGCGTCCATAACCCTGCCCAGGCCAAGCCGGAAGGGTAACCCTACTAACGACGTCGATCTCAAACCTGCCAAAACAAAAGGGGTGCCGGCAAAGGGCAAAGGAAAAAGAGGAGCGTCAGTACTGAGGCCAGTACACAGCGAGGCTAGAATTCGGTGGCTCTCGCCTACATAGGTATGGTGGACTGAAGCGGCAGCGCAGCATGCACTAAACAACCTATAGAGACTCGATACCTCTGTCAACTATTAGAGAGGGGTAAGAAAGACATATTTGAATCCAACCTAAGACTAACACCAATCATACCCATCCTGGTATTCCCCCTCGAGACCAACCGAGGAAGTCAAACTGAGGAACTCACACAGTTGGCAGTTTTATTCACTCGATTATAGTTGAAGCACTTACTAGTCAGATATAGATAGCATGAGTCATCCTGAGAGCATAAGTAGTGGGCAGTTTTAATCACCATTCCGTTGTAGTTGGAACATTTACTAGTCAGATATAATTGTCCCGAGGAATCCCAAAACCCAGCAATTGTTGGCACTTTTAGCACATTCCATTGGAGTTGCAATACTTACTAGGCAGGTATAGTATGACACAGATCACCACAGATCCACCAGCTGTTGGCATTTTTATTATCCATTCCATTGTAGTGAAGCTAAATTACTAGTCACATATTAAGTCAAATTTACACACTACTTTAGTTATGCTTGTCTATGATCGAGATACTGTGCTCCAAGTCGTCCATAACCGCGGACACGGCTTTCAGAAAGATTTACCCTGCAGGGGTGCACAAATAGCAACACACACACACGATCAACCTCGGAAAAACCAAATCAAAACCCAACGAGGCTTTCACGACAAAGCAATCACAGGATTCATCAAATATTTCAGGGGGCCACCCCACTAAGCTACCCGCAACAAAGTTGGCCGGCTCCAGAACGGACCCAGGGTTTGCGAGAACGGCTATAAACGACTAGGAACCCGAAAGTGTGATTGGGCTTGTCGATACCGCGAAATCATGCCGTGATCCAAAACAGTACAGGTGCTCCACGCACAATCGTAAATAAAGTAGTAAAGCATGGCATAAGTACATGATAGTAATAAAGCCCCAAACTACTTTGTGGCCCCAAGAAATAAGAAATGAATCAAGCTCTGGCTAAGGGGGATTCATAGAGTCTCCCGTATGTGGATAGTGCGAATAGTCAAGGAACAGGTATCAAGTACTCGGGGCCTACGGGACACAAGTGGGCGTGGAAGAACCAAATAACATCTATTGCCCACCGATGCCTCTGTATTAGTTATATCTAACAATTTAATCGTTGTATTTAAAGTCATGATCATCTCCACCATAAACATCTGCCAGCATTCCAACAACTGTGGTACTTGACAACACGAGATCGCACCTAAGCAAGCAACTACGACTCGCAAGGCCAGCTATCTACCAAGCACAGGTAATAGGAGGTGTCCAAGGCCATATAGAGGCTGCACGCGATATAACTGGTGTACGAAAACTAAAGCATCGCAACACAGATAGCAATAGATCAACAAGAGGAAATAAAGACTATAAATGCAAAATAGGTAGAAGGGGGAGAGATGCTCGCCTGGGAAAACACTGCCGACGGATCATATCCGTGGAACTTGTCGATACTCGCATCAACTCATCGGCCTAATCCGCGAAGAAGCAAACACTAGAAGAAACATCGGATGCAATATTTAGTACTACGGCGGAAGATCGGCATGATGCATAATATGATGCATGACATGGCAAATATGCGATGCACTTAGGCAATATTAAGCGGAACCAGGGTCCCGACAATTAATTAGAAGGTTCAAGTTGTTTAGATACCCCGCAATTTAAATGTTGTTTTAACAAGGCAAAGCATGGCATTGGTTCGCTATGCAAATTTAAATGGGGCCAAAATAAGACTAGAAAAGCCCGCATATGGTCTTCATATTTAATTTAGGTGGATTGCTATTTAACCTAAACCATGTGATAAGCGATGCAAAATATGAATGATTAAATGCGTACAAGATATAAGACATTTTATACAAAATACGACAAGGTTCAGGGTCTTACGGTTTGGATCGGAGAGGCAAAGCGAAAGCCTTTGGGATATGCTCGAAGTAGCGGAGGTAGCCGACTTCGTGAGAGAGGCAGACGTCAGGAAGATCTTTTCTAGGGGCAGCGGCATCACACAACGGACTCCTGTGTGGCGTGACAAGACAAAGCCAACTTGACGAAGTAGAACGACCGTGATATGGTGGTGGATCGAGAACACCGGGTAGAATATTTCAAATCCGAAGGTCTTACGAGAATTTCATCGAACATGTCTCAGGCACCCAAACACCGGGATGAATTGTGGGCATACGACGGGAGACAAAAGAACAGCAAGCAACAAGCACAGCGGCTGAACAACTTGTCGAGGGCACAGAACGCAAAGCGAGCAAGCGGGAGCAGACTTACGGCGAGGAAGTGGTCGGGCACACTGTCAGGTGCCTCTCGACCGGCTCGTGACGATGTAGATACGCTGCGGCGGCGGAGACCTGTGGCCCTCCTGGCGTGTGGATCCGGGTAGCTCCCAGGTGATGTCGCATGGAGTTTTGAAGGGACGGAGACGTGGGATAGCTGCATCGGGCGTAGGGATCTGGTGATGGGGCTCCCGAGGTGACCTGCTACGGCTGCTATCGGCGGAACAAAGCCAGAAGGGCGAGCTACTGCAGAGACATATATATTCGCAAAGAAAAAAAAAACAAGGCCACGAGATGGATTGGAGGCATGTGGAGCTTCTCCCAGTCAGTCTGGGCATGCGGCCTGGCTGCTTATCCAAGTGCTGAACCAGAGAGTGTAGGCGAGGCCAGCTACAGGCGATGGAAACAAAGAAAAAGCACGCTCGGCCGAAAAGAGCGGCGGCGCTTGAAATTTTGGGCAGCAAGATGTGGGGAATTTTTGGGTAGATTTGGGGTTAGGGTTTGGAGAGAAAGAAGTGGAAAGAGATATTTATCTAGTCCAAAGTAGACAGATGGGACTAGTTTTGGGCTAAAACTTTAGACGGGCATTTAGCCTAATTTTTTTTAGCAAAAATAAGAAAACCTTTATGGTCACGTAACGGACCGGAAAGAAAAATATTGTTTAATTTAAGATAACAAAGAGAGATGGCGGCTTAATATATATTAGACCGTACGGATATTTTAGAAAAACAAAATATGGCATTTAATAAAAATAATTTTATACTTAGATGATGCAAGAAAAATGCATGATAATGTCAAGATGATGCACAAAAAATAAAATCAACGGCAATTTTCTAGCAGTGGTTTACCGGGATGCTACAAGGGGTCACATGGATATCCCTGGTCCCTCTGTTGGTCATTGATATAGATCATGTCTAGAGAATTCCCGAACCGTGAGAGGATACACTTAGGGTACGATGAGAGTGATCATTCGTAAGATGGAATTACAGTAGAGAAAGAGAAAGCCGAAAATGTTCCGTAGAAAGATTCGAAGTTGTTTGGAGAAAGAATAGAGGAAATAGACTGAAAAAGTGTTTTCGGATAAATGGGAATTTAAAAATATATATTTATTATATGTTAATTGTGAATTAATATATTCTAAATAATATTTATATTAAGATATATAAAAGTAACTTTTATATTAGGCCAAATCCCCGGAGGGAATTAGCCTAGAAGAAAAGCTGCAGAAAAAGAAAAGGGAAAAAGAAAAACAGCCCAACCCACATGGGCGGCGGATAATATGCACCGCACCAGGCAACACGCAGCTGGGCTGCGCTCTTTGGCGGGCGGCGGATAAAGGGCGCCGCGCAGGGGCGGGCAGCAGCCATACGGCTGCCGGGCCGGCCGGCTCGACCTCGGCCCACACGGGCGCGCAGGGGGCAGGCCGGCAGGCAGGCCGCGGCCACTGCCGGCCCACCCGGATTAGTCTCGCCAGCCGCAGATGGCCGCCACCTTGGCCGCTGCTGGGCCGCGGTGTGGGCGCGTCGGCCCACCCGCATCGGCTGGTGCCCAGGCTAGTGTTAGCCGCTGCTCACTCTGCCTATTAGGCTGTTCTAATTTGGCCCGTTCGGCCATGACTAATTTTCCTGAGATTTTTCCTTTGACTATTAGTCCCACATGGCTAATCTAATGGGGAGGGTACACCCCCTCCACCTATATAAAGGGGTGCCTATGGGTGGGATTAAACACACCAATATTTGGAGAAGTCCTTTGGTTGACTTCCTCCTTCCCTCTCTCTCTAGACCTTGTGACCATGGGCCCAAGTCTGGGCTGTGCGATCAAGGCACACCTGCAGTACACCGTTGCGCTGCAGGGATTCCTAGTCGGATATCAACTTCCACACTCCCGGCGGGATTGGGGGCCGGAGGTCTCATCATGCACCGGATGTGTACGAAGACACGAGGCACAACACTTGGGGCGCTTAAATGTCGTGAGCCGGAGCTACTGCACGATGAAGATGAAGAAGGAGCAAGGGGTGACATGCGAGGAGCTTTGCGACCTTGAGGTCGGCTACGAGTACGACTACTTCAACCACGTTCCCCGCGGAACGTTAACCGCATACGGACTACAAGGGTATGTATTCTATACGCATCGGCCATTACGGCATTACTACATAGATAGATCCTAGGCGGTTTTTGGGGTTCCCACGTAGGAATTTTTTTGTTTTATGCTGTGGATCCCCTACACCAAGAACCCAAGAGGGACAAGCATTGATGAATATCAACGAACAAAAATCCTCCAGAGAGAACAAACACCGATGCACCAAATGCAAAAGGCAAGAACACCACAAAGATGCCCCAAATCTTCACTCTCAAGTTCCAACAAGGCTACTAATAAAGCACTTGGGGGAACAAGAGAGGAAGAACACAAAAGGGGAACACGAAATGCCCCAAAGATCTAGATCCCAAATATTCACTCAGAAAGAGATGAAATGGTTAGGTCAAAATATAGATCTAGATCTCCTCTATCTTCCCCTCAAGTATGGGCAAGAATCATTGGAGGGGGAGAGATTAATCAAGATCAAGAGATGTGAGGCAAATAGTCAAGAGGGCTTGAGAAAAATAGAGTAAGAACCACCCAAAAAGAATAAGGGGAAAGCTATTTAAAGGGGGGGCAATTTCGGCCTGGGTGGGCCGGTAGTAAACCGGTATTACCGCTCGCGAGCCAAGCAGCAAGAACGCCAGCGCGAGCAGCAGTGCAACCAATCGAAGCAGCTGGGCCAAACTAGGCCAGGGCGAGCGAGCGAAGCAGCAGCCACGCGAGCGGGCAAACGAGGTGGGAGCAAAGGGATCGGGAAAAGGAGGGCTAGCGAGCGGAGCGAGGCGGCTGTGCGAGCGCGCGCGAAGCAGGGAGGAGCAGCGGGGAAAGGGCGAGCTGGGAGCTGGGCTTGGCGACCTGGGCCTGGGCGTGGCCCGGTAGTACCACCGGCCTGGGCGGTAGTACCGTATGGGCCCGGTACTACCGGCCAGTGCTACCGGGCCAGGAAGAGGCTGGGCCGCGCAGATTAGAGGCGAGCGGTACGAACGGCGGTAGTACCGCTCGGG
This sequence comes from Avena eriantha, assembly GCA_910589775.1. NCBI lineage: Eukaryota > Viridiplantae > Streptophyta > Magnoliopsida > Poales > Poaceae > Avena > Avena eriantha. Next base: position 272,230,792 of record OU342740.1, on the reverse strand, counting down.
CCCAGAAAAAGGTTTTCTTTTTTTTCTTTTTCCAAATAAAACAAAGGCAAATTTCAACTGCGATAACTTTTGCTAGGAGACTCTGATTGACCCTGAATCCAATTGCGTTGGAAAGAGGACGACAAGAGCTATCCAATTAAAAGTGGAAATATTGAATATCACCAAGTGAGATGGTATCAAGTAGTATAATGTGAGATACCTCACTCGGTGAGCATCCGGAAAACTTCAAAGATCAAAATCGCAACAAGATATAAAAGGGGGTTCCGATTTTGATAAACAAGAGCTTGCTATGAAAAATACCACAAGCTCTATATCCTCACATGGATAAGACAAATAAACACCCAAAACGATGATGTAAGTATGCAAAGGTTTGAGCTCTCTCCGAACGATATGATCGAGATACTCACTCGAGAGCCTCTCTTGATAGTACGGCTATCTATCCTAAAATTGGTAAACACGAGACCGGAAAAAGGGAAAACCTATCAAGAATACCTTTGCCTTGAGCATCCTTTGGCTTTGTCTTCATAGATCCATAAACACCAAGGATGGCAAGCACCAAACATGAGATCTTCTAGGGATGGCGCATATTGAGCTTCCACGACGCATCTTCTTGATCATTTCATCGACCTTGAAGCCAACACATGCTCCAAGCGATGCCAATGGACAATTCCTACAAGTACAACTTAATACACACATTAGTCCATCAAGATTGTCATTAATTACCAAAACCACACATGGGGGCCCACATGCTCTTTCAATCTCCCCCATTTTGGTAATTGATGACAATCCCTTTGAGAGGGTTTATATAATGAATTTAACGAATAAAATGGTAGCCCCAATATCAAATACTACACAAGTATGTGATATTGGTACCAACACAATATATAGAGCAACCCCCCCCCCCACAATCTATGCAAGTGTGATGAACTTGAATTTCATTGCATATATTGTTAATCATTATCATTGGTGGAGTTTCCTCTATATAAACCACATGCTAAGCAACACAAAGATGCAAGAGCATGAAAGGAAAATACTTAAGAACAAACTAAAAGCATAAACCAACTTCCCTTAAACCCTCTAAAACTTCTCCCCCATTGGTATCGATTGCTGAAATGGGTGAAAAGTTCTAGAAGGCATATATAGTGGTAGTTCCTCCAAAGGTGTGCCTTCGCACATATCCAATGATGAATACTCGGGAGGAAGTAGAACTATATTGAGGACCCGAAGATTGCCCAAGAAATAAAATAAAAGAAGCATCAACAAATGATGCAAGCAATCACAAGATCCAAAAGAATCAAATGAAAACAATAAATGATACCAAATTAACAAAACAAGATATTATGATAAGATCAAAAGTGTGTTTTAAATAGAAATAGAGAAGCTCCCCAAGATTTGTGCACAAAATAGAATAGTTACATTAGAATATATCATGCACAAATATGGAATCCTTGCTCCCCCATGGGCATTTAAAACACAACAAGAGAGAAAGAAGACAAATGAGCATTATTAAATGAATTAGAGGAGCTCCCCAAAGATTGTGCACCAATTATAATAATTATAGTTGGGAACAAAGTGCATGATCATGGAATCCTCACTCATCCATATTCATTTAACAATACGAGGTATGAGAGAATAAATATGAGTGCCCGAAGATGCAAACAAAAGGAACAAGCACTCATTGGCAAATAAATTTGGAAGCCACCGAAGAATCAAAAGAAATAAAAGGTGGTATCCAAGAAATAAAAATCTTCAACAAAAATTATCTTCTCTTATGTGTATAAGTTTCTAAGTGGAATGCATCACAAAGACATGTGTCCTCAAAGAAACATGCACACATAAACAAAATACTCAAGGAAGCACATAAAAAGCAAAATGAAGGCATACCATATACCAATAAGATATTTGCTTGTAAGCATGGCCAAAGGCATAATTTTATCTTATTGTTCATTAATGAACTTCCAGCACCAACACACTACATATATTACAACAATCACCAATGGAAAAGGAGATGGTTGGAATATATGGAGAAAGGCAACAAGTATCATAAAAGAAAAATCAACCAGCAAAATCTCACTATTGCACATGAGAGAAGTTGAGGAAAGGATAGGCAATAAAATTGCTAGATTGACATATTTGGGATTGGTGGATCATATGCATGATTTTGTATAGTCCCAATTATATGCACTCATCTCAACTTACACACATTTGGAATAGGGAGTACTCTTAAAACCAAAGCTAGAGCCACAACAAATACAAATACAAAAGATCATGGTAGAAGGCAACCCACAAATGGTTGGAATCAAGAAATATGAGCATGAGGAGAGGATACTTGATAACGAGATATAATTGGATAGGACTAAGTAGCTTGCCTTCAATTTCCATGAACGCACCACTTCTTCAAACTTTGAGAGACAAGCATCCAATATATCTCCAATGTACCTAAAACACTTTAAGTACAAAAAAGGTTCCCAAACATATTGGGTCCAGAGTAGTTAGTGAAACTACAATACATAGGAGAGACTCCACATAAATATGTGCATATTGATATGAAATTGAATTGCATGCACATCTTAGCCATTTAGGATTTGGTGGAGTTTCCCCGATTTATTGGATCTAAGAAAGCAAGCATGCCATGAAATAAACATGTAGAGAATATGCATGCACAAGGCTTTCAAGAACCAACAAGGAGATGCAATTTGAACAAAAACACTAAGTAAACCGAGATGGATGATACGTCCATTTTGCATCACTATTCTATATCATAATTTACTGTTATTCATTGATATATCTCATATTAAGAGGTGATACTATGTTATTTCATCTGTTTTTGCATGTTTGATGACTTTTGGAGCATGGACCGCTGCAGTCAGGATTCTGATTGAAAATGTGCTGTTTGGAGGCAAAATTCACGAAGATCAGAAAATCCGGGAAAATATTCAGAAAATCCTATTTTCCCAGAAGACGAAGGAAGCCAGAAGGAGGAGTGGAGATGGGCCACAGGGGGCCCACACCACCCCCTGGCGCGGGCCACCCTAGGTCGCGCCACCAGGAGGTGTTGCCACCCTGACCCACCTTTGGCTCTCCCCTCCGGCGTATATAATCCTCCCGAAACCCTAATACTTGGGGAGCGACCACAGAAAGATTCCGCCGCCTCTGCAGGACGGAAAACACCGAGAGAGAAAGATCTCTCCGGCAGACAGATTTCTGCCGGGGGAGTTCCTTCCCGGAGAGGGGAGATCGTCGCCATCAACACCACCATCAAGCTAGACTTCATCGGGATCATCATCATCATCACCACCATCATCACCATCAGCACCCTCATCACCATCTCCATATTGCTGTAACAATTGGGTTGAATCTTGCATAGTTCTTAGGGGAAACTTTCTTGGTGTTGATTACTCTTTGTAGTTGATGCTATTGAGTGAACTGTTGAATTATTGTTTATGTTCAGATTGTTATACATCATTATTCCATCTCTGATCATGATCCATATGATGTCTTGTGAGTAGTTCATTTTATTCTTGAGGACATGGGAGAAGTCATGTTGTTAGTAGTGGAGTCGTGTTGAGAAAGATTCAATGATTTGATATTTAAGTTGTGGTGTACATCTTCTAGTGGTGTCATGTGAACATCGACTACATGACACTTCACCTATATGGGCCTAGGGGAATGCATTGTGTATTTGGCTACTAATCGTAGGGGTTGCCGGAGTGACAGAAACATGAACCCCCGTTAGGAAACCATTGCACAAGGGACGTCAGGGTCTTAGAGTTTAAAGATGTGGTTAGGTTTCTACCTCAATTACTTTCTTGTACTTACAGATGTTTGCAAGGGGTATAATCAAAAGTATGTATTGGTCCTAGGAAGGTCGGTCATTAGCACAGGTTCACCCACACAACACTTAGCAAACTAAAGAAGATTAATCAACTATATGAAGCGAAAGCACTTGACAGTCTTCCCATGTGTCCTCGAGAACGTTTGGTCATCTTAAGTAATAAAACCGGCTTTTCCTTTCCTGAATAAAGGATTGGGCCACTTGCTGCATTTATTCTTATTATCTTTTATTTACTCGTACTTTATTTACTTGCATTATCAAAAACCCCTAAAAATCTGTTTGCTAAGTATTTGCAGAGAATTCCTGATCCATACCACTAGCCAACACCTTCTGCTCCTCGTTGGGTTCGACACTCTTACTTATCGAAAATACTGCGATACACCCCCTATGCTTGTGGGTCATCAAGACTATTTCCTGGTGCCGTTGCCGGGGAAGTGAAGCGCTATTGGACAGTGGAACTGGTAAAGGAAACTTCTACTATGAGTATTGTTTACTGTTGTTAGTTTCTTTATTTTCAATATGGATAATTCGCTGAGTTTCTTATTTGGTAATGCTACTACCACTGCTAAGGTAGTAGATGAACCACCACCTGTTGAGAATGATGCTTTTAAAATACCTACAAGAATTATTGATCGTGTTATGGATAATTATTATGTTGGGGATGGAACTGTCCATCCCGGTGATCATTTACTCTTTATACACGAATTATGCGGGTTGTTCAAGTGTGTAGGTATTACTACATATCAAGTTAAGAAGAAGTTATTCTCATTGTCACTAAAAGGAAGAGCTGAGGAATGGTATAAGCTGCTGAAGAATGGTCAAGCTCTGGAATGTGAGGAAACAGTACTTCTCTTTTATTCAAAGTTTTATCCTCCTAGTGAGATTCATAAAGATCAGAATCAAATATACCACTTTTGGCCTCTTGATGGAGAGAGTACAACTCAAGCTTGGGGGGAGATTGAAGTTACTAATGCTCAAATGTCCCATTCATGAGCTCCCCAACAATATTATTATCAATAACTTTTATGCAAGGCTCCCTCTACATGATAAGGATTTATTGGATGCTTCTTATGCTGGATCATTCACTCGCATGGAAGAAGAAGCTAAATGGGATGTCCTCGACCGTATTTAAGATAATGCTGAAGCATGGGAGAATGACAAAGGAAGAAAGTCAGGTACAAATTATGATTATGAATGCATTGAATCTTTTATGGGAACTGATGACTTTCAAAATATTAAAAATGCTTATGGTCTAGACTCTCAAGCTATTGCTTCTTATTTTAAGGCTTTTGCTTCCTGCATTGAAGTGCCTAAAAAGAAGTGGAATAAGTATCATGAACCTTATAAAGATGTTGCTAAGAGTGTTCCTACAAGAAATACTGAAGTTTATACTACTAATCATGTTTACCTGAACCTTACATTGAGAAAATGCCTTTCACAGCTAAGATAAAGGAACATTCTATGATAGCTAGTATGGTTAATGAAAGTACAAATAAAGCTGTCGAACCTGATAAACAAATGGATGATAAACCTATAATAGAAAATGTGAAAGACTTTATCACTAAGTATGAAGAAGAGGGACAGACTATCCTTTGTAAGGATACCTCTAATATTGTTTCACAAAGTAGTATTATGAGAGCTAGTATTCCTGTGTTTTCTGTTAGGATAAGTGATCATTGTTACGATGGTCCTTGTGATAGTTATATTTTTAAGTTTATGCATGATACTGAAAGTTATTATAAGAGAGGGAAAAGTGCTCTAATGTATCTCAATAATATCAAGTTTCCTCGCTTTATGCTGAAAGTTTTTATGTTCCACTTCTTTTGCCTTCCTATGCTTGTAGCCTCTGGTTTCAACAACTTGTTTGTTTACAAAATCCCCTTGCATAGGAAGTGGGTTAGACTTAAACTTGTGTATTTTTGCTTCTTAATGCTCCCTTTCACTTCAATTCATATTCCTTTGCGAGAATCTTCAAAATTATCATGCCCATCTTAATGGCTATAAAGAAAGAGCTTTTTGGGAGACAATCCAATTTATTTGTGTTTTCAGTTTGTTTTTGTTTTTCTTTGAGTCTTGGAAGTTATTACTTCTGTAATAACCTCGCCTTATCCTTTTGTTTGGTTTTGTGTCAAGATCAACCTCTAATGAGAGAGAAGTAAGATTTGGGGAAGTTGCTGTCCCGAAACAGATTTGTGTGCTTCACCGTAAAAATTCGTGAGAGATCTCTGTATGTCGGATTGAGCTGTAATTATTTGTGCTTTTTCCCCAGGTTGTTATTTAACTGTCATTAGTTTTGCACTTTTTGATTTGAGCAACAGAAGATTTTCGAAAAAACTGATCTTTACCTTCTGGTTTGTTTTGACAGATTTTGCCACTTTTGCATTTGCTTCTTTTGATCGATTTCCTTTTTGAATTCTTTTTGGGTTTTTGGAAGGGATTTCTACAGTAGCGTATGTTTTGATGGTTATCAGTTGAAATTGGACTCAAAAGGTTTTATCACTTCACTTATACTAATGTTGCTAATGAGAACTGTGTGAAGTTTTGTGTGAAAGAAATTTCCAGGTTAGTGGAGATAATGATGTAATAAGGAAGTGAAAGGTTTCATGACTAAAGTAATAAGTGTATGAAGATGAAGATATTAATGTTATTCAAGTGGTGACTCCGGAAAAATTTATCAAGGACCAAATTTAGAGACCTGCAGACTCCGTTTTTGAATAGGTAACAGTTCTGGTAAGAAAAGTTCCACGAAAGATCTGTCAAATAATATTTTTGTAGTTTTTAGTAAATAAGGAAAGCTACAAAGCGAAAACGGGACTTAAACGGAGCCAGGGCTCACACCACCCTGTGGCGCGGGCCCACCCCTAGTGGCGCCACCAGGTGGTGTGGCCACTCCGGACTTCGTCTCCGACCCGTTTTCTCCCAGTACCTTCCTTTTGTTTTAAAACTTCATAATATATAACCCCCCAAATCTCCCAAGGTTTGTGTATCGTGTTTTCGTCGTGTTTTCATTTCGATCTATTTTTGCTAGGAACTATTCTTGAAAGTTTAGAAGCACAATGGTGTCCGCCAAGGATAAGGGAAAGGAGCCTATGGAGGAGGATCTCCAAGACCCCGGGCAGGAGAAGGAGATCAAGAGTGAAGATGAAGAGGAAGAAAAGCAAGGCCAACATCCACACACCGGCACTACCATTTCAAGCATTAGAGTGTTGACAAAACCTGCCAGGGTCAGAAGGACTGCACGGATGTCGACTGGAGGGAAAACTCCGCGTAACTATTTGGCTCCACGGTCACTTCCTCCACGCACCAAGAATCCTTTCCACACCCTTATTCATAAGCATCAACACCAGAATATGCCCAAGGAGAAATTACCCTCCAATTGGGATTTTCCTCGTTCTAGCCATGCAGGAAAAGAAGAGTCCAAGAAGGAAGAGTGGGAAAGGAATCGCAAGAGCTGGGATCCACAATCCGACATGATCATACACCGCATCCAGCACAACTCGGAGTTGATTCGTACTCTCACCTTCGAGATTGAGGACTTGGGGAAACTTATCAAAGAGCTCATCAAGAGGATACCACCACCACAGAAGGAGTAATTCTTCATCAGGTTTGGCATCACCTTGGTTTGTTCCAAGCTTGGGGGAGTGCCGTAGTATCACATCACTATCTTCTATCTTTTTACCTTTTTAGTAGAGTCATATCTTGAATAGAGAAGTTATCATGTAGGATGGTTTGCATTATGGAAGTGTCCCCTCTCTCGTTAGATATGTATCCCTTGGTGTGAGTAGCCGTTATGGAATATTAATGAGAAGTTCTGTCATTTACTCTTTGATACGTCCATTTTGCATCACTATTCTATGTCTTAATTCACTATTATTCATTGATATATTTCGTATTGAGAGGTGATACTTATGTTATTTGATCTGTTTTTGCATTGTTGATGACTTTTGGAGCATGGATCACTGCAGTCAGGATTCTGATGGAAAATGTGCTGTTTGGAGGCAAAATTCGCGAAGATCGGAAAATCCGGGAAAATACATGGAAAATTCTTTTTTCCAGAAGACTCAGGATGCCAGAAGATGGAGTGGAGGTGGGCCACAGGGGGCCCACACCAAGATCTCAAATAACAAAGACATGATAGAATCAATAATCAATCTAAAATAGCATCTCAATATCCATCAGATCCCCGCAAACACAACATGTATGAATTACAAATAGATGATCTTGATCATGAACGGAGCTCACAAGATCTAAACATGAAAGAACAAAGGAGGAGAAACCAGCCATCTAGCTACTACATGGATCCGTAGTCCAAGGATGAACTACTCACGCATCACACCGGAGGCTTGCATGGTGATGAAGAAGGCTTCCAGGGTGAATTCCCCTCTCCGGCGGGGTGCCGGGAAGAGCTTCAGATCCCTCTCGGTCTAGGGATGGAGATGACGGCGGCTACAGACTCTTTCGTGGATTTTTGATCGGGTACTTAGGGTTTTCGTCCGAGGGCAATATATAGGCAGAAGGAGAGGCCGAGGGGGTGCCGAGAGCCACCACACCACCCCTGGTGCGGGCCCAGCCTGGCCGCGCGGCGAGGTGGTGTGGCCGGCCCCTCTCCGTCTCGTATTCAAGCACTTGATCACTTCCGGAAAAATAGGCACTTTGGCTTTTGTCCCGTCCAATTCCGAGAATATTCATTTTCTGACTTTCCTGGAACCAAAAACAGCAGAAAACAGGCAGCTGGCACTGTGGCTCTTGTTAATAGGTTAGTCCAAGAAATCATATAAAAAGTACTCCAAAGTTGGAACAAAACACAAGAAAGTGGATAAAACCAAGCATGGAACATCAAAAATTATAGATACATTTGCAATGTATCAATATCCCCAAGCTTAACTCCTGCTCGTCCTCGAGTAGGTAAGTGATAAAAAGAAATAATTTTTGAGGTGACATGCACCATCAAAGACTTGATCAAAATATTCGCAAAACATCAAAGTTGGGATCAAAGTACTTGAATCATAACATGAAAGACAAAGTTCTAGCAATAAGCAAAGAGACTATGATGCAACATGAAAAGGCACAAACAAAAGATTCATGAATAACAATGCTTTGCAAGATGTTTGATTGTTTCACATAAAGAAAACATAGCATAATAGTATTCAGCTTGTCCCTCAATAGAGTAGCAAATATAAATGCATAGGACACCTTCAAAGTTCATAAGAGTGACTAGACACAATAGTTTCAAACAAGCAATAACAAGTTATGCATCAATCAACTAGTCTTGGGAAAATGCACATAGAACTAAGAATGGCCACTATGCTCTCAAAGTAGGTGCATAAAGATAGAAGGTGGAGACTCAATATAATGGTGGAAGAAAGGCCTTTTGTAAAAGGAAGTAGGGATTCAAGTCTCATAAAGAGCTTCCAAAAATTATGGTACTTATAGCTTTCAGCTCTCATTGCCCCTATCATAAGCATCTTTAAGGTGATTAAGGTTAAAGTGACACAACTAAGAGGATATGCTTGACAAGTTATAAACCGAAATCTCATGCCCCTTACTTACGAAGATCGATCCTCATGCTACTCAACTTCAGTCACGAGTAAGCTCTTGTCATTGTAAGTATATGTGTATCATTAAGAACCGCCAATGGGGTACCCCTTGCACATGATACGGGAGCTTTCCCATAATCAAAATGACAAGGCAAGCAGACAATGAGCATCTCAGCGATCTTTTTATTTGCTATTTGCATAGGTTTTTATTGAGGATGCTTCATAGAGTGCTCATTATGGTGATGCTGCAAGTTTCCACCATGATTAGGCAGCCCAAGCGTTTCTCTAACACACATACAAACTCCATGATCTTACAAGTTCCACTTTTATTTCACACCGCCGGGATCCGTAAGCAAAAGTACATGATATCAACGGGGTACAAAGTACAAGTGCAATGTTGAAAGCTTTCCCCATGAAACATGGTTCTGCTAATTTCAACTTATAAAGCGCAAGCATATACGAAACAAAGAAGGACCCAATGGTTCAAGTTTATTAGAGGCAATAAAGTAAAGTGTGCCATCAAGTTCGTGAGAGCTTTAATCACTAGTTTTCTCATAACAAGTGGAAGGTAAAAAAAAGCATGAATGTACTTGGAATAGCATAATATAGTAGGTAGGTATGTTGGAATCTTTGGAAAAACTTGGTTTAGGGAATTGGATGCATGAGTGGAACTCATACTTTGTTGTGGAGGCTAGCAAAAGACTGGGAGCGACAAACTAAGAGAGCAATAATGGCCATAATCATGCAGAGCGACAAAACATCATTGATCAAAGCATAAAGTGATACTACAAGTTGAAAACTAAAGGATCATAAAGGCTATGGTGACTTGAGATAGTCATAACATGGTGTGAGCATGGGCCAAGTCAACCCAAATAAAGCATCAAAGGAGAATACCACTATACTATGCTTTAATATGCTAAAACAACGCATGATTCATCCAAGGCACATTAAGCAATATCAATTGTTTATAAAAAGTCATGCTATAGAAAAGAATACTAAGCATAAAGCCAAAAAAATATCAAGCATGGCATGACAAAGCATAGGCCACAGTCAAAAACAAGCTCTTTTTACCACATAAGCATGAGCTTTCCTACTCTTTTCCAAACCAAACCAAACTATTTGCAAACCAATGTATTAAAGAGGGGGTCCAACCAACTTATTCAGAAAACTAAGCAAACCAAGCAAACTAAAAACCAAAACAAAAACGAAAAATAAGACGCTCCAAGAAAAAGACAACTGTGCATGAAACAATAAAAATGAAGCATTTGGAAGAAATCTGGAATTTTTATTGATGAAGAAGGGGATGCCTTGGGCATCCCCAAGCTTTGACGCTTGCACTTCTTGGATATTTCTTGGGGTGACACGCGTGGAATCCCCAAGCTTGAGCTTTAGTCCATCCTTCATGTCATTACTCATTCCTTCCATACACCTGAAAATTTTCCTTCATACAAAACTTCACACAATCTCATTAGCAACATTAGTGCACTTAAGATAAATAAGTCTTAAGGTTCAGTTCTAACACCAAATAAACTTCTATTAGAACACTAGCTACTGTAGCACTTCCCTCAAAAAGCTCAATTCCCCAAAAGAACTCAATAAGGAACTAACAAGAAGCAAATGCAGAAAATGGCAGAAATCTGTCAAAGCAGACCAGCATGTAAAGACGAATTTTTTCAAAGACCTTTTGTTGCTCAAATCAAAAAGTGTTGAACTAACGAAAGTTATATAACAACCTGAGGTAGAATCACAAACAATTACATCTCAATATGACGTACATAACTATCTCAGGAATTTTTACGGTGAAGCACTAAAATCTGTTTCGGGGCAGCAACTTTCCCAATCATTACTTCACTCTCATTAGAGGTTACTCTTGGCAGAAAAAGCAAATAAAAAGGATAAGGAGAGGTTATTACAGAGGTAATAACTTCCAAGACTCAGCTAAAACTCTTGGGTTATCTCCCAACAAGTACCTTTCTTTAACGCCTTTAAGTTAGGCATGAAAATTTGAGAAGATGCTCTCATAGGAAGTACGAATTGAAGTAAAAGAGAGCATCAAGAAGCAAATTCAAAACACATTTAAGTCTAACCCACTTCCTATGCATAGGAATCTTATATGCAAATAAATGCACAAAGAACAAAGTGACAGGCATAGGAAGATAAAACAAAAGTAACTTCAAAACTTTCAGCACATAGAGAGGTGTTTCATTACCATAAAAACTTCTACAACCATATTTTCCCCTCTCATAATAATTTTCAGTAGCCTCATGAATAAACTCAACAATATAACTATCACATAAAGCATGCTTTTCATGATCTACAAGCACTAGAGCTTTATTATAAACATTTTCAAAAGAATCCTCGGGAACATAACATTCACCCTCCTTTGATAAGCATGGGGGACAATCAAATAATGTAAGGGATAAAGAGTTACTCTCATTAGAAGGTAGGCATGCATAGATCCATTCTTCCTCCTTTTGTTCATCACTCTCCTCCTCTTTTTCATCTAATGAGCTTTCAGGTTTAGCAATTTCTTCTTCCATGGAGATTCTAGCAGGCGGTGGTTCATCTATTACCTTAGCAGTCATAAAACTGTTCCCAAATAGGTAACTGAGTGAGCTATCCATAATGAAATAGTGGTTGGAGCAGAGCTAGTCATAAAGGAAACTTAAGAAAGGAACTAATTTTTTTTGTGTTTTTTGAAGAACAAAACAAGCAAACAAAGCAAAAAGAAACTAAGCAAAACAAAAACAACAAAGTAAAGAGATTGGTTATGAGGGACTCCCCTTGTGAAGATGTCCTTGACTCCCCGACAACGGTGCCAGAAAATCTTGATGCACTCGACTTTTGACGTAGAGCTCGTTGGGAACCCCAAGAGGAAGGTACGATGAGCACAGCACTAAGTTTTCCCTCAGTTATGAAACCAAGGTTTAATCGAACCAGTCGGAGCAAGGAAACACCCCAAAGGTGTTACTAGCTGAGATTTGGCAGGGCGCACTACCGGTGCTAGTAGCAACGTGAAGACCTGCACAACACAACCACATAACTTTGTCCCCAACTTGCGATGAGGTTGTCAATCTCACCGTGTTTTGCAGAAAACAAAGGATTAAACGTATCGAATGGAAAGAAGTAAAAGTTTGCAGAAAGTAAACACAAAGAAGTAAAAGATTGTAGATTGTAAATAAAGAAAAAGGATCGGGATCCATGGTTCACTAGAGGTGTCTCTCCTTAGATAGATAACATGCTGGGTGACCAAATTACAGCGGGGCAATTGACAAACACCGAGAAAGCAATACATGCATATACTAATCATCTTGACTCCTCTGAGACTTGATTGGGCATTACAACATAATACATAGACCACCATCCAACTGCATCTATGACTAATAATCCACCTTCAGGTTATCATCTGAACCCCCTCCAGTATTAAGTTGCAAGCAACAGATTATTGCTTTACGAACTGCGTGTAAAGTAAACAATACGATTGTTCTATGAACAAAGGATTGTTGTTTTCTCCCTAGTAACAACAGCACATCTAGTATCTTAGAGATTTCTGTCACTTCCCCATATTACCAGAGGCATGAACCCACTATCGAGCATAAATACTAACTCTTAGAGTTGCTAGCATCTACTTGGCCAAGATAACTACTAACAACGGAAAGCATGCAAGATCTCAAATAACAAAGACATGATAGAATCAATAATCAATCTGAAATAGCATCTCAATATCCATCGGATCCCCGCAAACACAACATGTATGAATTACAAATAGATGATCTTGATCATGAACGGAGCTCACAAGATCTAAACATGAAAGCACAAAGGAGGAGAAACCAGCCATCTAGCTACTACATGGATCCGTAGTCCAAGGATGAACTACTCACGCATCACACCAGAGGCTTGCATGGTGATGAATAAGGCCTCGAGGGTGAATTCCCCTCTCCGGTAGGGTGCCGGGAAGAGCTTCAGATCCCTCCGATCTAGGGATGGAGATGACGGCGGCTACAGACTCTTTCGTGGATTTTTGATCGGGTACTTAGGGTTTTCGTCCCGAGGGCAATATATAGGCGGAAGAAGAGGCCGAGGGGGTGCCGAGAGCCACCACACTACCCCTTGGCGCGGGCCTAGCCTGGCCGCGTGGCCAGGTGGTGTGGTCGGCCCCTGGCCCCTCTCCGTCTCGTATTCTGGCACTTGATCACTTCCAGAAAAATAGGCACTTTGGCTTTTGTCCCGTCCAATTCCGAGAATATTCATTTTCTGACTTTCCTGGAACCAAAAACAGCGGAAAACAGGCAACTGGCACTGTGGCTCTTGTTAATAGGTTAGTCCAAGAAATCATATAAAAAGTACTCCAAAGTTGGAACAAAACACAAGAAAGTGGATAAAACCAAGCATGGAACATCAAAAATTATAGATACATTTGCAATCAAGATGCTAAAGGAAACAACTTTTCTATGATTAACATCATATTTAGCAAGGGTCTTTGATGTCTACGCACGTCTATTCTTGTAGACAGTTGTTGGGCCTGCAAGTGCAGAGGTTTGTAGAACAGTAGCAAGTTTTCCCTTAAGTGGATCACCCAAGGTTTATCGAACTCAGGGAGGAAGTGGTCAAAGGTATCCCCTCTCAAGCAACCCTGCAATCAAGATACAAGTAGTCTCTTGTGTCCCCAACACACCCAATACTCTTGTCAGTTGTATAGGTGCACTAGTTCGGCGAAGAGATAGTGAAATACAAGTGGAATGGATAATTATAAGTGGTAACGGTGATAGAAAATAGTTTGATGGCATGGAAGAGACTAAAGGCAAACTGAAATAAAGATGGAAGCAAGCAAACATGTAACAGATCTAATTGCAAACGGTGTATCAATGCTTAGAAACAAGGCCTAGGGATCATACTTTCACTATTGAACACTCTCATATAAATATCTTATCTTCATGATACTACTCTTAACTACTCTCCGGTTGGACACTCTAATCGATGGTAGGGCTATAACAACACACCTCAAAGTAAGCCTTTCCCATCTAGATAACCCCACAGTGTCACCTTGAGCACTAGATGAGTCCAACAAACACCACAATTTCATAGAAACATCCAACTCCAAATATAACTCATAACAAGTATTTGTAATCTCTAGCCTAAGTGCCACCATGGTGAGCATGCTGTCACTTTCACACACATGGGGAGAGCAGAGATTCATTAAAGCACTTGAGTAGCAAGGTAGATCTATAGATTACAAGCTCATAATCTCAATAAGATCATGCATAGAGAGAGAGATGAACACATCTTAGCCTTGAGAGAGAACTACTCTCTCCTCATCATGGAAATCAACAACGGTGATGGAGATGCTGGTGGAGGTCGATGGAGATGGCTCCGGGGGCACTTCCTCGCCGCCGGTATCACAAGGGAGCACCGCCCCTTAGCACCCTTCCTTCATGGATTATTGGGAGCCCTTCCCCATGGAGATGGGATCCATGGGGGAGGCAAAAACGTGGCTTTGGTGGCTGCAAATTCGTGGGTGGAGGTGTCTCCCACAAATTAGGTTTCCTCCCTTTATATAGCTTCTCGGATTTCCGTCATCCCATCTTGGGCTACAGTAAATCGGGTCTATCGGGCCCATCCGGACTCGGAATCAGCTAAATTTTATGTCCAGAAACATGACCATCTTCAAAAAGAGTTCTGAGACAGATTTTTCGCAGTTGAAGAGTTTCCGTTGGACGCCGTCTTCAACCCAAAACGTGACCATCTTCAAAAAGAGTTCTGAGACAGATTTCTGCAAAATCCCAATTTGACTCCAACAAGGTTTCCACTTGTATTCTTGGTAATTCCGACACATAAAAGTGTAAAACAAGAACAATGTTAACTTTTGCAACTATTAGTATGTTAGTCCAAAAAATCATATGAAAAGTACTCCAAAGTTGAAACAAAACACAAGAAAGTGGATAAAACCAAGCATGGAACATCAAAAATTATAGATACATTTGCAATGTATCAAACTCCCCCTAAGCTTAGACTTCGCTTGTCCCCAAGCGAAACTGAGCTCAATAAACATGACCTCAGGTTTATGGAGTGAAGAGTCAATAAAAGAATACGGACAAGAAGCATCACATTCATCAAATACATAGATCATAATAGAAGACAACTCACTATTATATAACTCAACTTGCAATGAGTAAAGGAAACAAAATAAAGATACATAAAGTGAATCATAATTGGTAATGGCAAACTTAGCTCTTGGTTGAAGAATAGTCGATAATTTGCTGAAGTTCACAAATAGCTGGTTTTCAAAGAAAGCTTTCAAAGTAGTAAACTTCAAGATAAGAGCAATGTGCAAAACAAGGAACATAAGAAACATGATTGAATAAATCATCATATGAATGAATGAAACACATCAACTCCAAATACTTGCTGAGATAGAGGGGAATAGGTTTACTGACTCAACTACAAAGTAAAAGAAAGGCCCTTCGCAGAGGGACGCAGGGATTGCAAGTCTCATAAAGAGCTCCCAAAAATTATGATACTTACTAGCTTTCAGCTCTCATTGCCCCTATCATAGGCATCTTTACGTGATTAAGGTTAAAGTGACACAACTAAGAGGATATGCTTGACAAGTTATAAGTTGAAATCTCAAGCCCCTTACTTATGAGTACCGATCCTCATGCTACTCAACTTCAGTCACGAGCAAGCTCTTGTCATTGTAAATACATGCGTATCATTGAGAACCGCCAACGGGGTACCCATTGCACATGACACAGGAGCTATCCCATAATCAAAATGACAAGGCAAGCAGACAGTGAGCATCTCAGCGATCTTTTTATTTGCTATTTGCATAGGTTTTTATTGAGGATGCTTCATAGAATGCTCACTATAGTTATGCTGCAAGTTTCCACCATGATTAGGCATGGCTTAGGCTAGCGGCCCAGGTGTTTCTCTAACACACATATAAACTCCATGATCTTGCAAGTTCCACTTTTATTTCACACCACCGGGATCCATAAGCAAAACAACATGATATCAACTAGGTACAAGTACCAATGAAGTGCTGAAAGCGTTCCCCATGATACATGGTTCGGCTAACTTCAACTCATAAAGCGCAAGCATATACGCAACAAAAAAGGACCCAATGGTTCAAGTTTATTAAATGCAAGAAAGTAAAGTGTGACATCAAGTTCGTGAGAGCTTTAATCACTAATTTTCGCATAACAGGTTTAATTTGGGAAGTAGACAAAACAAGAATTTACTTGGAATAGCAATAATGCTACGAGGTAGGTATGGCGGACACAAATGGCAAAGGTTTTTGTTTAAAGGAGGTGGATGCACGAGAAGAATACCCTCTCAGTACAGGTTTTTGGCTAGCAAGGCTGGGTAGCAAGTACAAGAGTTGAAGGAAACAAACAAACATACAAATGATAAATATAAACATGCAATCTTCCTTGGAAGCACAAAAGATCTTAACCAGAGAATACTAGACTTATGAGCAAATCAAGAAAGAAAGATGATGAAATTATTTTCCTCTAGAGTACTTCTATCTTTTTCTTTCAACTCTCAAAAAGGTGTTGCTACTGACCGAGCCAGGTTTGCCAAAACTAACTAAATTAACTCAATGATCCCAGAGCGATACCAATACTAACAACAAGATCAATCATATAACCACGAATTGAAAACTAACATAAGCTATGCAAAAGAGTGAATGATAGAACTCCTCATTAATATTCCATAACGGCAACTCACACCAAGGGATACATATCTAACGAGAGAGGGGACACTTCCATAATGCAAACCATACTACATAATAACTCCTCTATTCATGATATGACTCTACTAATAAGGTAAAAAGATAGAAGATAGTGATATGATACCGCGACACTCCCCCAAGCTTGGAACAAACCAAGGGGATGCCAAACCTAATGACGAATTACTCCTTTGGTGGTGGTGGTATCCTCTTGATGAGCTCCTTGATAAGTTTCCCAAAGTCCTCAATCTCGAAGGTGAGATTACGAATCAGCTGTGAATTTTGCTCAATGTGGCTCATGATCATGTCGTGTTGAGAATTCCAGCTCTTGCTATTCTTTCCCCACTCTTCCTCCTTGAAGTCTCCTTTTCCTGCATGGCTAGAACGTGGCAAATCCCAATTGGAGGGTAATTTCTCCTTGGGCATATTCTGGTATTGATGCTCATGGATAAGAGTGTGGAAAGGATTCTTGGTGCGTGGAGGAAGTGACCAGGGATCTAAACGGTGATGAGGAGGCTTCCCTCCAATGGCTGGATTTGCCACCACTCCGATGCTTGCAACGGTAGTGCCGGTGTGTTTTGCCTCCTCTTCACCTTCACTCTTGATCTATTTCTCCTTCCCGGGGTCTTTGAGGTCTTCCTCCATAGGCTCCTTCCCTTTATCCTTGGCGGACACCATTGTGCTTCTAAGGTTTCAAAGAGTATGTCCTGGCAGAAACAGATCAAAACAAAAACACGACGAAAACACGATATACGAACCTCAGGAGATTCGGGGGGTTATATATTATGAAGTTTCATATCAAAAGGAAGGTACTGGGAGAAAACGGGTCGGAGGCGGAGTCCTGGGTGGCCTCACCACCTGGTGGAACGGCCAGGGGTGGGCCCGCGCCATGGGGTGGTGTGGGCCACCCTGGCTCCGTTTCCGTCCCTTTTTCACTTCATAGCTTTCCTTATTGACTAAAAGCTGAAAAATATAGTTGGATAGTATTTTCGCGGAACTTTTCTTACCAGAACCATTACCTATTTGAACACGGACTCTGCAGGTCTCTGAATTTGGTAATTAGTGGATTCTTCCGGAGTCACCACTTGAATCATCAATATCTTCATCTTCATACACTTATTATTGGAGTCATAAAACCCTTCTCTTCCTTATTACACCATTCTCTCCACTTCCTGGAAATTTCTTTCACACAAAACTTCACACAATTCTCATTAGCAACATTAGTATACATGAAGTGATAAAACCTTTTGAGTCCAACTTCAACTGAAAACCATCAAAACATAAGCTACTGTAGCAACTCCTTTCTAAAACCCAAAAACAATTCAAAAAGGAAATCGAATAAAGAAGCAAATGCAAGAGTGGCAAAATCTGTCAAAACAGATCAGCAGGTAAAGATCTATTTTTTCGAAAATCTTCTGTTGCTCAAATCAAAAAGTGCAAAACTAAAGAAAGTTAAATAACAACCTGGGGAAGAAGCACAAAAAATTACAGCTCAATCCGACATACAGAGATCTCTCACAAATATTTACGGTGAAGCACAAAAATCTGTTTCGGGACAGCAACTTCCCCAAATCTTACTTCTCTCTCATTAGAGGTTGATCTTGACACAAAAACGAAACAAAACGGATAAGCAGAGATTATTACAGAAGTAATAACTTCCAAGACTCAAAGAAACAAAAACAAACTGAAAGCAAAAACAAATTGGGTTGTCTTCCATAAAGCTCTTTCTTTATAGCCATTAGGCATGATAATTTTGAGGAAGCTCTCATAGGGATATGATTTGAAGTGAAAGAGAGCAATAAGAAGCAAAAACACACACATTTAAGTCTAACCCGCTTCCTATGCAAGGGGATTTTGTAAACAAACAAGTTATTGAAACCGGAGGCAACTTGCATAAGAAGGCAAAAGAAGTGCAACATAAAAACTTTCAGCATAAAACGAGGGAACTTGATATTATTGAGATACATAAGAACACTTTTCCCTCTCTCATAGTAACTTTTAGTATCATGCATAAAATTAACAATATAGCTATCACAAGGACTATCATAGCAATGATCACTGATTCTAACAGAAAACACAGGGATACTAGCTCTCATAACACTACTTTGCGAAACAATATTAGAGGTATCCTTACAAAGGATAGGGTGTCCCTCTTTTTCATACTTAGTGACAAAGTCTTTCACATTTGCTATTATAGGTTCATCAACCATTTGTTTATCAAGTTCAACAGCTTTATTCATACTTTCATCTACCATACTAGCCACCATAGAATGTTCCTTTACCTTAACTGGAAAAGGCATTTTCTAAATATAAGGTTCAGGTAAAACATGATTAGCAGTATAAACTTCAGTATTTATTGAAGGAACACTCTTAGCAACATCTTTATAAGGTTCATGATACTTATTCCAATTCTTTTTAGGCACTTGAATGTAGGAAGCAAAAGCCTTAAAATAAGAAGCAATAGCTTGAGAGTCTAGACCATAAGCATTTTTAATATTTTGAAAGTCATCAGTTCCCATAAAAGATTCAATGCAGTCATAATCATAATTTATAGCTGAATTTCTACCTTTGTCATTCTCCCAAGCTTCAGCATTTTCTTGAATACGATCTAGAGCTGTACTCCCCCAAGCTCCCCCAAGCTTGAGCTGTACTCTCTCCATCAAGAGGCCAAAAGTTGTATATTTCATTCCGATCTTTATGAATCTCACTAGGAGGATAAAACTTTGAATAAAAGAGAGGCACTATTTCCTCCCATTCCAGAGCTTGACCATTCTTCAGCAGCTTATACCATTCCTCAGCTCTTCCTTTCAGTGATAATGAGAATAACTTCTTCTTAACTTGATCTGTAGTAATACCTGCACACTTGAACAACCCGCATAATTCGTGTATAAAAAGTAAATGATCACCGAGATGGACAGTTCCATCCCCAACATAGTAGTTATCCATAACACGATCAATAATTCTTGTAGGTATTTTGAAAACATCTTTCTCAGCAGGTGGTGTCTTATCTAATACCTTAGCAGTGGTAGTAGCATTACCAAATAAGAAACTCGGCGAATTATCCCTAACGAAAATAAAGCAACAAGCAGAAGTAAACAGTACTCACAGTAGAAGTTTCCTTTACCAGTTCCACTCTCCAATAGCACTTCACTCCCCGGCAACGGCGCCAGAAAATAGTCTTGATGACCCACAAGTATAGGGGGTGTATCTCAGTATTTTCGATAAGTAAGAGTGTTGAACCCAACGAGGAGCAGAAGGTGCTGGCTAGTGGTATGGATCAGGAATTCTCTGCAAATACTTAGCAAACGGATTTTTAGGGGTTTTCGATAAAGCAAGTAAACAAAGTACGAGTAAATGAAAGACAGTAAGAATAAATGAAGCAAGTGGCCCAATCCTTTATGCAGCAAAGGACAAGCCGGTTGTATTACTTAAGATGACCAAACGTTCTCGAGGACACATGGGAAGACTGTCAAGTGCTTTCGCTTCATATAGTCGATTAATCTTCTTTAGCTTGCTAAGTGTTGTGTGGGTGAACTATTTTGCAAAAATCGGTTGGATAAGACTATCAAGTGCTTTCGCTCAGCAGTTGCGATACCCCACAAGTCCAGCCTGTAGGATAACCTAGCTAACGGCCGAAGTAGAGTGTCAAAACTATTTTGCAAAAATCGGTTGGATAGATCTGATTAGATCTGCTTTTACTCCTTACCCCTCTGCTCCTCACCTCTTATCTCCACGTGTTTTGAATCTTCTCTCTTCTCTTTCTTCGAGTCCAGGAATTCTCGTGGTGGGTTTCCGTCGTACCTTCAGGTTTTCGTTTTCCTCCTTTGGTAACGGTGTTGTTACATACGGTCTTCATGCTATCTGAGGAATCCTTAATCTGTTGGACTTCTCGTTGTTCCTTTTTTGTGCCTTCCGGTGTTTTCCGACGTGACCCATCTGATGGGTTCGCAGCATGGAAAACAAAAAAATTCTACCGCAAGAACGAACAAAACCCAGATCTAATCTAGATAAAAGCCAAGATCTAATCTACTAGACATGTGCAACGAGATAGATAGGAACCAACCCTCGTAGATCCGAAAGCGTTAACGAGATTAGATCTCGTGGTTGATGTAGTCGATCACTTGCCGATCTCAAGATCGTGTGGACGATCCTTCCGGCGTCGCGTTCCGGCAGCGCTGCCGCAGTCGGTCAAGTGGACGATCCTTCCGGCGCCGCGTTTCCGTAGCGCTTCCGCAGTCGGTCACACGTGCGGAGTCGAAGCAGACCTTCCTCTCCTCGTTCCAGCGAGCAGCGGAGGTAGTAGATCTTCTCCACGGAATCCCAGTAGCACGACGGCATGGTGGTGGTGGTAGAGTAGAGAATTCTGCAGGGCTTCGCCTATGCCTGTGTTGAAGAAAGGAGGAGGAGAGAGGCGGCAGAGATTGGGAGTTATGGAGCAGGGGTGGAGGGGGCGCCCCTGCCCCTCTATTTAAGGGGGGTGAGGTGCCATGGGAGGGGGAGTCCTTGTAGGACTCCCCTCCCTCTAGGGCCGGCGGATTGGGGAGGGGGGGAGGAGTCCTCCTCCCCCACGACTCCTAGTCTTGACCCACCAGGAATTCTTGATCCCTTCCTTGGTTTTCAAGCAAACTCCAAGAAACCTTCCAGAACCTTCCGGAACATTCCGAAACCTTCTAGAACCCTCATACAAATACTCCGGAACATTTCCTAACTCAAAAAATGATCCCCAATATATGAATCTTATTCTCCGGACCATTCCGGACCTCCTCGCGATGTCCCGAATCCAATCCGAGACTCCGAACAACATTCGGTCTCCAACGCATATTCCATATCTACTTAAAACAACTTCGAACCTTAAGTGTGTCACCCTACGGTTCGTGAATATGTAGACATGACAGAGACACATCTCCTATCAATAACCATCAGCGGGACCTGGAGATCCATAATGGCTCCCACATACTCAACGATGACTTCGTGATCGATTGAACCATTTACATATGAAACCAATTCCCTTTGTCACGCGATACTATACTTATCCGAGGTTTGATCATCAGCATCTCCATACCTAGTTCTACCTCGTTACTGATAAGTACTCTTTACTCGTTCCGTGACATGTCATCCCTTGTGACCTAGTCACATGCTTGCAAGCTAACTAGATGACATTCCACCGAGAGGGCCCAGAGCATATCTATCCGTCATATGGATGGACAAATCCTAATCTTGGTCCATGCGCTTCAACACATACTTTCAGAATACCCAATGACACCTTTATGACCACCCAGTTACGAAGCGGTGTTTGATGTCATCAAAGTACCCATCCGGTGATGGTGATTAACACAACCTCATGGTCGAAGGATTAGGTTACTATGCATTTAAAAGCTTACAACAATATGAACTTAATGACTTGATCTTATGCTACGCTTACTATGGGTGTGTGTCCATCATATCATTCTCCTAATGACATAACCTTGTTATAAATTACATCCTAATGTCCATGACCAGGAAACCATGATCATCAATTAATCAACAAGCTAGTTCAACAAGAGGCTTACTAGGGACTCTCTTATGTTTACAAAACACACATGTATTAGTGTTTCCTAATAATACAATTATAGCATGGGATGTAAACATTCATCATAAACACAAAGATATAATAATAATCACTTTTATTATTGCCTCTTGGGCATATCTCCAACACCATCTCCCACCAACCGGGCGCGGCCCCAGCCACGACACGCCTCCCCAGGCTGTCGCCACCTAGCGTCCCTCCCTCCACGTTTCCCCTGCCCCGCCACCTGCCTCGACCCCGCGTCCCCTTCCGCCGTTGCGAGCCCGCCCCGCTCCCTCGTCTCTAGCCTCCTCACCTCTCCTCTGTCTGTCGCCACCCAGGGCGCTTTCCCCGCCGCCCCTGCTACGGCCGGGCGGAGGCGCCCCGTCCTCTCCCGCCGACCCCGCCGTCGAGCACCCCGCCGCCCTACCCGAGCCTCTCCGGCCGCCTTCCTCGCGGTTCCTCGCCGGCCGTGTCCCCGGGCCCGAGCTCTGCGCCGCCGCTGCAGCGCCTCTCCGCCGTCCTATGCGCCTCCCCGTTTGCGGTCAAGCCCGCCCCGGCCATGGCGCCTCCATCGCCCGGTCCCCTATGCTGCACCGCGCGACCTCGGCCTCTGCTCGCTCCACTTGAGCGCCGCCATCGCCCTCGCCCCGTTGAACCGCGCGCGAGGCTGCTGAGCTCCTCCGCCGACCATTGCCTACTACCTTCCACCGCGAACCGCCTCCTTAGAGCTCCGCCGTGCCGCCTTGGCCGCTCAAGCCGTCGCCCCGCCTCTCTCTGCACTCCCGCGCGTGGCCGCCCTCTGCTCGTCGCGAGTGCCTTCGTGCAGCGCGCGTCACTGTCGCACCCCAAGCTCCCCTCGCCAAGCTCTCCTCTGGCCGTGGCGTCGACCACGTTCGTCTCCTTCGCCCTCAACCTCCGTGTGCGCCCTTCCCCTACAAGTTCCGCTGCTGTTGTGTTGGGCAGTGTGGGGCCTCTCTTTCAAGCTTGTGTGCGCGTGCCAGAACCATACATGTGTGTGCTACTCCTATGCTGTTGTTTAGAAACCAAGCAGATCAGATGGTGGTGATGAGTGGCCCTCGAAGATCTGCCTACTTGGTGTACTGATTGTTGTGGTGATGGTACACCAACTTCGTGATGCTACAACAAGGAATTCCTCTGATTCAAGATGACAAGATGGACATGTGACGACGTGACCCTCCCGTCAAGGATGGTCCGATGTCAAGATCTCCCGGATTCGAAGACCCCGGTACCCGATCCAGTCAAGCTCGCCACCGACCCCCAAAGCCGGAACGACAAGTTCTCCTTCCCGGAACGGCAAGATCGACCGCGGGGAACACCAAGGTCTCCCAGCACCGAGACCCGAGTCTGTCGCCGACAATCGAAACCGTGGACCTGACAAGATCTTTGCGACGACAAGATCGACACTGACCAGGGCGAATTCGATGAGCCCCCGACGCCAAACCAAGTCCTCCTTCCCGGAACGCCAAGCTCTCCTTCTGTTGTCCGAGACCGATCCCCGTCGAACCCTGAGACCGAACCCCGAACCCCCGGAACCCGAGATCTTCCAGACCCAGATGTGTGACCCCTTTATCCGAGACCCCTATTTTTATAATATGACATTAGCAACTGTCGCATATTAAATTGTTCATGCATGCATACCTGTCTGTGGTTTGGGGGCATTATGTCGATTCACCTAAATTAAATATGGAGTCTATATGCGGGCTATTCTAGTCTTATTCCGGACTCCATTTAAATTGGTGTAGCGAACCGATGCCATGTTTCTCCCTGTTAATACAACATTTAAATTGCGGGGTACCTAAACAACATGAACCATCTAATTAATTGTCGGGACCCCGGTTCCGCTTAATATTGCCTAATTGCACCGCATCTGCATCATATCATAATCATGCCAGATCTTTTGCCATAGTATTAAATAGTGCATCCGGTGTTTCTTCTAGTGTTTGCTTCTTCGTGGATTAGGCCGATGAGATGTTGTGAGATTCGACAAGTTCTCCGGATATGATCCTTCGGCAGTGTTTCCTAGGCGAACTTTCTCCCCCTTTCAACCTATTTTGCATTTATAGTCTTTATTTCCTCCTGTTGATCTATTGCTATCCGTGTCGTGATGCTTTAGTTTCCGTACACCAGTTATATCTCGTGCAGCCTCTATATTGCCTTGGACACCTCCTATTACCTGTGTTTGGTAGATAGCTGGCCTTGCGAGTCGTAGTTGCTTGCTCAGGTGCGATCTCGTGTTGTCAAGTACCACAGTTGTTGGAATGCTGGCAGATGTTTACGGTGGAGTTGATCATGACTTCAAATACAACTATTAAAATGCTAGATATAACTAATGCAGAGGCATCGGTGGGCAATAAATGTTATTTGGTTTTTATGCCCACTTGTGTCCCGTAGGACCCCGAGTACTTGATACCTGTTCCTTGATTTTTCGCACTATCCACATCCGGGAGGCCTTATGGACCCCCCTGAGCCAGAGCTTGATTCATTTCTATTTCTTGGGGCCAGAAACTAGTTTGGGGCTTTATTACTATCCTATACTTATGCCATGTTTTACTGTTTTATTTACGATTGTGCGTGGAGCACCTGTACTATTTAGGATCATGACACGTTTTCGCTGTATCGACAAGCCCAGTCACACTTTCGGGTTCCCAGTCGTTTACAGCCGTCCACACAAATCTTGGGTCCGTCCCGGAGCCGGCCAACTTCGTTGCGGGTAGCTTAATGGGGTGGCCCCCTGAAATAACTTATGAATCCTGTGATTGCTTTGTCGTGAATGCCTCATTGGGTTTTGAGTTGGTTTTTCCGAGTTTGATCGAGTGTGTACTGCAATTTGTGCACCCCTGCAGGGTAAAACTTTCTAAAAGCCGTGTCCGCGGTTATGGAAGACTTGGAGCACAGTATCTCGATCATAGACAAGCATAACTAAAGTAGTGCTATAAATTTGACTAAATATGTGACTAGTAATTCAGCTTCACTACAATGGAATGGATAATAAAAATGCCAACAACTGGTGGATCTGTGGTGATCTGTATCATACTATACCTGCCTAGTAAGTATTGCAACTCCAATGGAATGTGATAAAAGTGCCAACAATTGCTGGGTTTTGGGATTCCTCAGGACAATTATATCTGACTAGTAAATGTTCTAACTATAACGGAATGGTGATTAAAACTGCTCACTACTTATGCTATCAGGATGACTCATGCTATCTATATCTGACTAGTAAATGCTGCAACTATATTGGAATGAGTAAAACTGCCAACTGTGTGAGTTCCTTGGTCTGACTTCCTTGTTTGGTCTCGAGGGGGAAATACCAGGATGGGTACGTTTGGTGTTAGCTTCAGGTAGGATCCGAATAGGTCTTTCTTACCCCTCTCTAATAGCCGCCAGTGATACCGAGTCTCTATAGGTTGTTTAGTGCCGCTGCGCTGCCGCTTTAGTCCACCATACCTATGTAGGCGAGAGCCGCCGAATTCTAGCCTCGCCGTGTACTGGCCTCAGTACTGATGCTCCTCTTTTTCCTTCGCCCTTTGTCGGCACCCCTTTTGTTTTAGCAGGTTTTGAGATCGACGTCGTTAGCAGGGTTACCCTTCCGGCTTGGCCTGGGCAGGGTTATGGACGCCATTGGTTATTCTTCAGGGCTCTTAACCCCATTTGCATCTTGTCCGTAGTCGGACACTCTATCGTTTTCAAGGTGATTTGGATCTTTGTATTGTATATCTATATTCTTGACTCGATGAGTCGCTATTGTATATATATCTGTTCTATGGGTCCCATAGAGGACTGTTGTGTAATGGTATTACTTCGTTTTCCACCCGCACGAAAGTGCCTGGTGGGCGTCCTTGAATCGTTTCTATGCGGGTTTGGCGGAAAGGGCTAAAACTTGCATAGGGCCGATTCGAGGGTGTTACAGAGTGGTATCAGAGCTCAGCAGTTGCGATACCCCACAAGTCCAGCCTGTAGGATAACCTAGCTAACGGCCGAAGTAGAGTGTCAAAACTATTTTGCAAAAATCGGTTGGATAGATCTGATTAGATCTGCTTTTACTCCTTACCCCTCTGCTATTCACCTCTTATCTCCACGTGTTTTGAACCTGCTCTCTTCTCTTTCTTCTAGTCCAGGAATTCTCGTGGTGGGTTTCCGTCGTACCTTCAGGTTTTCGTTTTCCTCCTTTGGTAACGGTGTTGCTACATCCGGTCTTCATGCTATCTGAGGAATCCTTCATCTGTTGGACTTCTCGTTGTTCCTTTTTTGTGCCTTCCGGTGTTTTCTGACGTGACAACATCCTCTACGCCAGATAGGATGCAGAGCCTGCATTGCTCCTTTGTGTCTGAACCTCGATTGTCGAGATATTCAGTCTAATTCCGCGAGTTGGTTGCATAATTCTCCTATTCATGTGCAGAGTAATGGTTTGGGTGCGCGATGGACTGATCACCATCTGACTACTCTTACCATTCGCTTTTGTATATCGAATCGGTGGATCCAGCAATTTTACTCCGTCCACAGAAGCTAGAGGTGGCTTTATTTGTTGATACCTCCACCTTCGCCCTTTGTTCCCGGAGTGTTCTCTCGACGATCACGGGCAACGACCTCTTGTTAGTGGTGTCGCGAGGATCTACACGAAGCGAGAAGAATCCGATCATCAGCCTTCTCCCTGGTACCATGAGGCGGATCTCGAGGGCGAGATCCCTTGTTAGTGGTGTCGAATTGTGGCATCCCACTAAAACCACTACTAGAAAATCGATCTGTTTTTGTGCATTGCATCATCATGACAACATGCTCGTGTCATCATGCCACATTGCATTTGAGCATCGTCATCATCATGCATGGTTTTGTCTAAAACTATTTTCTAAAAGCCTATATTGTTTTCTAAATATCCCCTGTCTTTATTTCAAATTAAAACCCCGGCCTTGTTTGAATATTTTGTTTTGTCTAAAAACTATTTACAAAAGGCTTCTAAAATAAAACAGTAATCTAATAAAAATAAAATGTTTTTTTGGGGAGGCGGCTGACTAGGCCAGCCCAAAGGCCAGCCCAGCCGGCCACCTACTACCCAGAACTAAATCAAACCCTAGCCTAATCCTCAGCCGCCGCCAGCTGCACGCGCGCAGCACACACAAAGCACGCACACAAACGCACGCACCCACGCACACCGTGTCCCCCTGCACCCCTGCCGACAACCATTTTCCCCCGGCCCCACCGCGTCCCCCGCGTGGCCCATCTCCCACCAACCGCGCGCGGCCCCAGCCACGACACGCCTCCCTAGGCTGTCGCCACCTACCGTCCCTCCCTCCACGTTTCCCCTGCCCCGCCACCTGCCTCGCTTTCCCACCAACCGCCTCGACCCTACGTCCCCCTTCCGCCATCGCGAGCCCGCTCCGCTCCCCCGTCTCCACCCTTCTCGCCTCTCCTCTGTCCGTCGCCGCCCAGGGCACTTTCCCCGCCGCCCTGCTGCGGCCGGGCTGAGCCGCCCCGTCCTCTCCCGCCGACCCCGCCGTCGAGCACCCCGCCGCCCTACCCGAGCCTCTCCGGCCGCCTTCCTCGCGGTTCCTCGCCGGCCGCATCCCCAGGCCCGAGCTCCACGCCGCCGCTGCAGCGCCTCTCCACCGTCCTATGCGCCTCCCCATTTGCGGTCAAGCCCGCCCCGGTCCCCTATGCTGCACCGCGCGACCTCGGCCTCCGCTCGCTCCACTTGAGCGCCATCGTCGCCCCGTTGAACCGCGCGCGAGGCCGCCGAGCTCTTCCACCGACAATTCCCTGGTACCTTCCACCGCGAACCGCCTCCTCAGAGCTCCGCCGTGCCGCCTCCTCAGAGCTCTGCCGTGCCGCCTTGGCCGCTCAAGCCGTCGCCCCGCCTCTCTCTGTGCTCCCGTGCGTGGCCTCTCTCTTCTTCAGGGCTCTTAGCCCCATTTGCATCTTGTCAGTAGTCAGACGCTCTATCGTTTTCAAGGTAATTTGGATCTTTGTATTGTATATCTGTATTCTTGACTCAATGAGTTGCTGTTGTATATATATCTATTCTGTGGGTCCCATCGAGGACCGTTGTGTAATGGTATTACTTCGTTTTGCACCTGCACGAAAGTGCCTGGTGGGCGTCCTTGAATCGTTTCTATGCGGGTTTGGCGGAAAGGGCTAAAACTTGCATAGGGCCGATTCGAGGGTGTTACAGGGTACCCCGTTGGCGATTCTCTATGATACACATGTGCTTACGATGACAAGAACTTACCGATGACTAAACTTGAGTAGCATAAGGAGCGGCCCTCGTATTCAAGGGACATGAGATTCTCAATTTACAACTTGTCAAGCATATCTTCGTATTTGATCACTTTAACCTTAATCACCTAAAGATGCCTATGGTAGGGTCAATGAGAGCTGAAAGCTAGTAAGTATCATAATTTTTGGGAGCTCTTTATGAAACTTGAAATCCCTGCTTCCCTCTGTGAAGGGCCTTTCTTTTACTTTTTAGTTGAGTCAGTAAACCTATTCCCCTCTATCTCATCAAGTATTTTGAGTTGTTGTGTTTCATTCATATGATGATTTATTCAATCATGTTTCTTATGTTCCTTGTTTCGCACATTGCTCTTATCTTGGTGTTTACTACTTTGAAAGATATCATTGAAAATCAGTTATTTGTGAACTCCAGCAAATTATCAACTATTCTTCAACCAAGAGCTAAGTTTGCCATTACCAATTATGATTCACTTTATGTATCTTTATAGTGTTTCCTTTACTTATTGCAAGTTAAGTTATATAATAGTGAGTTGTCTTCTATTATGATCTATGCATTGATGAATGTGATGCTTCTTGTCCGTATTCTTTTATCGACTCTTTACTCCATAAACCTGAGGCCATGTTTATTGAGCTCAGTTTCGCTTGAGGACAAGCGAAGTCTAAGCTTGGGGGGAGTTGATACGTCCAGTTTGCATCACTATTCTATATCATAATTTACTGTTATTCATTGATATATCTCATATTAAGAGGTGATACTTATGTTATTTCATCTGGTTTTGAATGGTTGATGACTTTTGGAGCATGGTCCGCTGCAGTCAGGATTCTGATGGAAAAGGTGCTGTTTGGAGGCAAAATTCGCGAAGATCAGAAAATCTAGGAATATATACGGAAAAACCTATTTTTCCAGAAGACAAAGGAAGCCAAAAGGAGGAGTGGAGATGGGCTACAGGGGGCCCACACCACCCCTTGGCGCGGGCCACAACACCAGGTGGTGTGGCCGCCCTAGCCCACCTCTAGCTCTCCCCTCTGGCATATATAATCCTCCCGAAACCCTAATACTCGGGGAGCGACCACAGAAAGATTCCGCCGCCTCTGCGGGGCGGAAAACACCGAGAGAGAAAGATCTCTCCGGTAGACAGATTTCTGCCGGGGGAATTCCTTCTCAGAGAGGGGAGATCGTCACCATCAACACCAACATCAAGCTGGACTTCATCGGGATCATCATCATCACCACCATCATCACTGATACGTCCATTTTGCATCACTATTCTATGTCATAATTCACTATTATTCATTGATATATTTCGTATTGAGAGGTGATACTTATGTTATTTCATCTGTTTTAGCATGGTTTGATGACTTTTGGAGCGTGGACCGCTGCAGTTAGGATTCTGATGGAAAAGGTTCTATTTGGAGGAAAAATTCGCGAAGATCAGAAAATCCGGGAAAATATACGGAAAATCCTATTTTTCCAGAAGACGAAGGAAGCCGGAAGGGGTGCTGGAGATGGGCCACAGGGGGCACACCACCCCCTGGCGCGGGCCAGCCCAGGCCGCACCACCAGGTGGTGTGGCCGCCCTGGTCCACCCCTGGAACTTCCCTATGGCGTATATTATTCTCCAGAAACCCTAAGACTCGGAGAGCGACCACAGAAAGATTCCGCCGCCTCTGCGGGGCGGAAAACACCAAGAGAGAAAGATCTCTCCGGCAGACAGATTTCTGCCGGTGGAATTCCTTCCTGGAGGGGGGAGATCGTCGCCATCAACACTACCATCAAGCTGGACTTCATCAGGATCATCATCATCACCACCACCATCATCACCATCAACACCCTCATCACCATCTCCATATTGCTGTAGCAATTGGGTTGAAGCTTGCATAGTTCATAGGGGAAACTTTCCTGGTGTTGATTACTCTTTGTAGTTGATGCTATCGAGTGAACCATTGAATTATTGTTTATGTTCAGATTGTTATAGATCATTATTCCATCTCTGATCATGATCCATATGATGTCTTGTGAGTAGTTTGTTTTGTTCTTGAGGACATGGGAGAAGTCATGTTGTTAGTAGTGGAGTTGTGTTGAGAAAGATTCAATAGTTTGATATTTAAGTTGTGGTGTACTTCTTCTAGTGGTGTCATGTGAACGTCGACTACATGACACTTCACCTATATGGGCCTAGGGGAATGCTTTGTGTATTTGGCTACTAATCGTAGGGGTTGCTGGAGTGACAGAAACATGAACCCCCGTTAGGAAACCATTGCACAAGGGATGTAAGGGTCTTAGAGTTTAAAGTTGTGGTTAGGTTTGTACATTAATTACTTTCTTGTACTGACGGATGTTTGCAAGGGGTATAATCACAAGTATGTATTAGTCCTAGGAAGGTCGGTACATTAGCATAGGTTCACCCACACGACACTTAGCAAGCTAAAGAAGATTAATCAACTATATGAAGCGAAAACACTTGACAGTCTTCCCATGTGTCCTCAAGAACGTTTGGTCATCTTAAGTAATACAACCGGCTTGTCCTTTGCTGCATAAAGGATTGGGCCACTTGCTGCATTTATTCCTACTGTGCTTTATTTACTCGTACTTTGTTTACTTGCTTTATCAAAAAACCCTAAAAATCCGTTTGCTAAGCATTTGAAGAGAATTCCTGATCCATACCACTAGCCAGCACCTTCTGCTCCTCGTTGGGTTCGACACACTTACTTATCGAAAATACTGCGATACACCCCCTATACTTGTGGGTCATCAATCACCACCGGCACCCTCATCACCATCTCCATATTGCTGTAACAATTGGGTTGAATCTTACATAGTTCTTAGGGGAAACTTTCCCAGTGTTGATTACTTTTTGTAGTTGATGTTATTGAGTGAACCATTGAATTATTGTTTATGTTTAGATTGTTATACATCATTATTCCATCTCTGATCATGATCCATATGATGTCTTGTGAGTAGTTCGTTTTGTTCTTGAGGACATGGGAGAAGTCATGTTGTTAGTAGTGGAGTTGTGTTGAGAAAGATTCAATGGTTTGATATTTAAGTTGTGGTGTACTTCTTCTAGTGGTGTCATGTGAACGTCGACTACATGACACTTCACCTATATGGGTCTAGGGGAATGCATTGTGTATTTGGCTACTAATCGTAGGGGATGCCGGAGTGACAGAAACCTGAAACCCCCTTAGGAAACCATTGCACAAGGGACGTCAGGGTCTTAGAGGTTAAAGCTGTGGTTAGGTTTCTACCTCAATTACTTTCTTGTACTTACGGATGTTTGCAAGGGGTATAATCACAAGTATGTATTAGTCCTAGGAAGGTCGGTACATTAGCAAACTAAAGAAGATTAATCAACTATATGAAGCGAAAGCACTTGACAGTCTTCCCATGTGTCCTCGAGAACATTTGGTCATCTTAAGTAACACAACCTGCTTGTCCTTTGCTGAATAAAGGATTTGGCCACTTGCTGCATTTATTCTTATTATCTTTTATTTACTCGTACTTTATTTACTTGCATTATCAAAAAACCCTAAAATCCGTTTGCTAAGTATTTGAAGAGAATTCCTGATCCATACCACTAGCCAGCACCTTTTGCTCCTCATTGGGTTTGACACTCTTACTTATCGAAAATACTGCGATACACCCCCTATACTTGTTGGTCATCAATGGCACACACAAGAGTGTGACATGAAAAAAGGTGTCCAAATTGTATCAAAGAACCAATTCAACGCATGAATGATCACAAGTTCAACAAATGAAGAAGACAAAATCCAAAGAGCAAAAGATAGATAAAAACACACATGCTCGAGGGTTTATCTCATTCTAAAAGGTCAAAAGGTAAAACAAGGAATGAGACAAAACTAACTCCCAAAAGAGCAAGGTTCCAACACATAAACCAAACTCTCACATTTTTCATAATGGCACAAAATACCAAAACGAAAAGACCGAACTTCCAAGACCATAAAACATGATATGGATCAAAGCAAGAAGCATAAATAGGAGTGTTCCAAATAATATAGGAGAGCTCACCCATAAGTAGTACATTATTTAGGATTTTTTCTTTTGAATGCAAAATGCACACAAATGAGATCATCACTACTACTTATATTAAATAAAACACTAGAGGATACCAATAACCTAAGAAGATCCATAAGAGGCAAGGAAATCTTAGGAGAAACACAACATTTTCTTGGCCAAAGTTAGGACAAAAATAACCAAGGCCAAAGTGAATATGATCACAAGATTCTACCATATATAGAGCACCAATTGTCCAAGGACAAGAAGTATTAGGAATAATATTCTCGAGGTAGTTCACACGGATATCCAAGATCATATTCACACAAAGAAGCATATATCAAAGTATAAGAATTAAGCTTGATGCTTCAAAAGAGATTCTTGGTAGCTTCCAATAGTTACACAATCACTAGTGATTGGAATGAATTGAAGCTAATGGTTTCCATGAGGATATAGGGATCCAAATATGAGGAAACACATACCAAGAAACACTCACACAAACAAGATCCAAATTATGAGAAACAAAGGCATTGAACTTGTTTGAGCAAATGTGTCACATAGGAGCTAGATAATTATCAATATCAATTCTAGGTGACACAACCTCGAATTTTCACATTTTCTAGGTTTGTAATATGCACTAAGCATATGACTCCCCCATAAGTGATAAAAATCTCAACATGAGGCAAAGGAACCATATAGAGATAATTAATGGACATAATATAACATGAATTTCTCATGAGACACATACCACATAGAGACTAGATAATATTGCACTATCAATACTAGGTGATATTCCTCATGTACACACATTTTGGGACTGTGGAATGCCCAAGCATAACACTCCCCCAAAATAGGATAGTCCAATCTCTCACAAGAGCCAAATAAGATACCAAATATAATTCAATCATAGCTCCAACACAAGAAACACTCATACATGGTGCGCAAACCAACAAACACAAATATACTTGATAACTCAAGATAATAAAGTGGTAAGCACAACATATGCAACAAACATGCAAGGTACAAAACCAACACATGCACAAGGGGGCGAGTAACTTTAAGTGTAATGAGTTAAGCATATGTTATCGCAAGGGGGAACATTGGAAATATAATAGAGGCAATATAATCCACATGACTTGGCTTGACAAATATAATATATGAAGATCCCTCAATTCTTCATAATGAAACCAAGTCTCCATTGTCCTCCCTAAACCACCTATTGATCAAGTTTTGGCTTGTTGGTCCCCAACCAAGTTGGGTCCTAAGAAGTTAGTCACAATAGGCTTGGCAACCCAAATGGTTCTTTTCTTGAGACCACATTGAAGGGAATATGCCCTGAGAGGCAATAATAAAGTTGTTATTATACATATTCCAAGTATATGATAGCTGTTTATTTTGCATTCTATAATTGTATTAATTTGGAAACGTTAATACATGTGTGTTTAATAAACAGAAAGTTACTAGTTATGCCTCTCTTATAAACTAGCTCGTTGATTAACAAGATGATCAAGGTTTCCTGATCATGGACATTGGATGTTGTTAATAACATGGTCAGATCATTAGTGGAATGATGTGATGAACATTCATCCGAAGTATAACATTACGATCAAAGTCATTGTGTTTATATTGCTATAACATCTAACGAAGTAATCCTAGTCCTTAGACCATGAGATCATGTTAATCACTAACACTAGAAGAGTATCTTGATAACATCAAACGTCACACCGTAAAAGGGTGATTATAAAGGTGGGTTCAGTGCTATGAAAGTGTTATGTAGAGGCTCATGGATCAAGAGTGGGATTTGTCCATCCCGATGATGGATAGATATACTCTGGGCCCTCTCGGTGATATCACATTGGTTAGCTTGCAAGCAAGTGAAGAGATCAGTAGAATGTTATATCACGGGAACGAGAAAAGAGTACATGTCGGTAACGAGATCAAACTAGGTATGGAGATACCGATGATCGAATCTCGAACATGTAATATATCGCGAGACAAAGGGATTTAGTTACTAGCATTAAAGGTTCTCATGATCACATAAGTCATCATAGAATGTGTAGGAGTCAGTATGGATCTCTAGGTCCCACTTCTGATTATTGATCTGAGAGGGGTCTCGGTCATGTCTGCATTACTCATGAATCATAGGGTGACACACTTAAGGGACACCAACACCATTTGGAGCAAATGTGTTTCAGACGAATGAATTGCAAAGCGCTGGAATTATTTCAATAGATACCGAAACTGTTTCGGGTGAAATTGCAGAAATTGGTTCTACATGTAATATTGAAATGTTGCAGGAGGTTTTATGTGAATGTTTGTTAATTAAAGTAATTAACAAAATTCTGAATAAATTTAATAAAAGGGTTTTATTAAATGAGAGAGCATTAATTTTGGAGAAATTTAATGCATTTAAAGTGGTGACTTTAAAAGAGAATGTGAAGGGGCACTTTTATGTGGAGGGGGTTACCACCACATGAATGGAGGAGGTGAGGGATCACCTCCATGGGGCGCCGGCCATGGGGAGGGGTACCCCCCTCCTCCTATAAAAGGCCACCCATCTCACCCTTCTTCCACACACCTCCTCGTGAAGGATCTCTCTCCCCCTCTAGAATTATTCTCCAATGGTCTCGGATTAGCGAGATACATGTTCCCGGTGGCATTTCGTCTGGAAGGAGTTGTTGCTTCCGCTGCATCGCTGGAGCGAGGAGGCGGAGGTAGTTCGGTGGCCTGAACGTGTGTGCGAGTGCGGATGCGCTGCTGGTTTGTGGTGCTAGGACATCCACACGATCTTCAGATCGGCAAGCGTATGACTACATCATCCACGAGTTCCTACTCGTTAACAAAACTTTGTTGTCTTCGAGGGTATGTTCTCCATGGATGTATATCCACCCGTTGCTTGTATCTAGTAGATAGATCTTGGTGTATAGTTCTCATCGTAGGAATTTTTTGTTTTCTATGCTGCAAACCCTTCAGTGGTATCAGAGCCTGATCTATGCATAGGTGCTTTGCACGGGTAGAACACATAAGATTATGTGGGCGTTGATGATCATGTTATTGCTTCTTATATGTACTTTGGATATTGGTGGCATAGTGGGATGAATTGGCCCGGACCAACCTTACATGTCATCGCACATGAGACCGGTTCCACGAGTGACATGCAACTAGTTTTGCAAAAGTGGCTGGTGGGTGTCTGTCTCCTACTATAGTCAATATCTGATTTACAAAGAGTTCTAATAATTTGATTATCATCGTTGTGGTTCCATGTTCGTAGGTAAGAACGGTTCAATCTTCGAAAGCCCTAAGCCACGTAAAACTTGCAATAGATAAATTAGAGGCGTTTAGTTTAGATCGTTGCTGGGCTTGTGTCATGATATGGTAATGTTGTAAGCTGATGTATAGTTGATACACTTACAACACACTTAACGTGTAAGTTCCATAGACCTTGGCCTTATACACAAAGGAATGATAGAGATCATACCATGATGCATATGATAGTGATCAAATGCAAGAACCATATCATTTCACTTTACACATATGATGTTCGCATCTTATATTGCTAGTTTGTCATTTTTAGTAGCGTTATAAGATGATCCCTCATTTGAATATCAAGATAAAAATGTGTTCTTCCTTAAGTATGCACCGTTTATGTTTCGCCTCTTCAAGACATCACGTGATGATCGGGTGTACTTGAATCCACGATCATATTTCGGGTGTAAGACAGTTTTACACACGCGAGTACTAAGGTTCTTACTTGCCGAGCCTAGCATGTACAGACATGGCCTAAGCATGAGTCATATAGTTGATATGATGCCCATATATGCTCGCCTTTGAAGCTACACCGACTCACGTGATGATCGGACTTGGTGGATTTGGTTCATGCAATCACCAAAAAGACATCAGGGATGTTGTTTTTGAGTGGGAGTTTAGTTGAACTCAATCTATCAAAAACTTAGTCTAAATAAACTTTACAAATTCTGTTGTAGATGGCACCACCTGCTTTTAATTTCAATGTGTTCATGGAGAAAGAGAAACTTGCTGCGAATGGTAGCAACTTCACCAATTGGGCTGTGAATTTGAGGATTCTCCTCTCTGCTGTACAAAAGAAATATGTGCTAGAAGCACCGCTAGGCCCCCCACCAGCTC
The DNA here is from genome assembly GCA_910589775.1 of Avena eriantha. Lineage (NCBI taxonomy): Eukaryota > Viridiplantae > Streptophyta > Magnoliopsida > Poales > Poaceae > Avena > Avena eriantha. Next base: position 272,193,736 of record OU342740.1, on the reverse strand, counting down.
CTGATGCCCCTGGCGAGGAAAAGAATGTCTATATAACTCGTCAGGAGGACCACAACTTAGTTCATTGCGGCATACTGTATGGGCTAGAGCCAGAACTTCGAAAGCGTTTCGAAAATGGCAATGCCTATGATACCATGGGTGAATTGAAAATGATTTTTGATACCAATGCTACCGTAGAGAGTTATAATGCTTCAGAAAAGTTCTTTAGCTGCATGATGGAAGAGAACAGCTCCGTAAGTGAGCACGTACTCAAAATGTCTGCGTACGCCGATAAGCTTGTGTCCTTGGGAATAATGATTCCCATTGACTTAGGCATACATCGTGTTCTCCAATCTCTGCCATCTAGCTACAAGAGCTTCGTGATGAACTATAACATGCAGGGCATGAAGAAGACTCTCCCCGAGCTTCTGTCAATGCTTAAAACTACAGAAGTGGAGATTAGGAAAGAACATCAAGTGTTGATGGTCAATAGAACCACCGGTTTCAAGAAAGACAAGAAGGGTAAACAGAAAGGAAAGAAGGGCGGCAAATCTGTTGCTGCGCCTGGAAAAAAATCCCGGTCTGGCCCTAATTCTGATACCGAGTGCTACTATTGTAAGGGGACTGGCCATTGGAAGCGCAACTGCCCCATGTTTTTGGCAGACAAGAAATCCAGCAAGGCAAACAAAGGTATATGTGATATACATGTTATTGATGTGTACTTGACTAGTACTCGCAGTAGCACCTGGGTATTTGATACCGGATCAGTTGCTAATATATGTAACTCGATATAGGGGGTGCGAAACAAGCGACACCTAGCAAGGGATGAGGTATCGATGCATGTCGGCAATGGATCAAGAGTTGATGTGATCGCCGTCGGAACGCTGCCTCTCCATAAGACATTGGGATTGGTGATAAACTTAAATAATTGTTATTTGGTGCATGTGCTGAGCATGAACATTGTATCCGGATCGTGTTTATTGCAAAGCGGTTATTCGTTTAAATCAGAAAATAATGGTTGTTCGATTTATATGGATAATATCTTTTATGGTCATGCACTCGTGATGAATGGTTTATTTCTGTTGAATCTCGATAGTACTCATACGCACATCCATAATGTTGATGCCAAAAGGATTAAACTTAATGATGATATATCTGCATATATGTGGCACTGTCGTCTAGGTCATATTGGCGTTAAACGCATGAAGAAACTCCATTCTGATGGACTTTTGGAATCACTTGATTTTGAATCATTTGATACATGTGAGCCATGCCTTATGGGCAAGATGACTAGAACGCGGTTTTCCGGTTCAATGGAACGGGCGATAGATTTATTGGAAATCATACATACTGATGTATGCGGTCCAATGAGTGTGTCGGTGCGAGGTGGATATCGTTATTTTGTTACTTTCACAGATGATTTGAGTAGATATTGGTATATCTATTTGATGAAACACAAATCTGAAACCTTTGAAAAGTTCAAAGAATTTTAGAATGAAGTGGAAAATCATCGTAATAGAAAGATCAAATTTCTGCGGTCCGACCATGGAGGTGAGTATCTAAGTTACGAGTTTAGCACACACATGAAATAGTGTGGAATAGTTTCACAACTCACGCCTGCCGAAACACCACAACGTAATGGTGTGTCAGAACGTCGTAATCATACTCTATTGGATATGATTTGATCTATGATGTCTCTGACTGACTTGCCACTGTCATTTTGGGGTTATGCACTGGAAACCGCTGCATTCACTTTAAATCAGGCACCGTCTAAATCCGTTGAAACGACATCGTATGAATTAAGGTTTGGAAACAAACCTAAGCTGTCATTTCTTAAAGTTTGGGGATACGATGTTTATGTGAATAAACTTCAGCCAGATAAACTCGAACCCAAAGCGGAAAAATGCGTCTTCATAGGATACCCTAAAGAAACAATTGGGTATTCCTTCTATCACAAATCCAAGGGCAAGGTATTCGTTGCCAAGAATGGATCCTTTATAGAGAAAGAGTTTCTCGCGAAAGGTGTGAGTAGTCGAAAGCTAGAACTCGAAGAGGTTATTGAACCTTCTCTTCATGGAATGGCGAGTGGCGCAGCACCGGAAGTTGTTCCGGAGTTGACTTCACCAAATGAAGAAGGAACTAATGATAATGATCATGAAACTCCGAAAGAGGACACTACCGAACCTCGCAGGTCAAGCAGGACACGTGCAGCTCCTGAACTGTACGGGAATCCTATTGAGAATTTCATGGTTGATGAAATGGATGACCCTGCGGCATATGTAGAAGCGATGATGAGTCCGGATTCCAACAAATGGATAGAAGCCATGAAATCCGAGATGGAATCCATGTACGAAAACCAGGTTTGGACCTTGGTGGACTTACCTCATGACCGAAAGGCCGTTGAGAATAAATAGATTTTCAAAAGAAAAACTGATGCTGATGGTAATATAACCGTCTATAAAGCTCGACTTGTCACAAAAGGGTTTCGACAAATGCAAGAAGTTGACTTCAATGAGACATTCTCTCTCGTTGTTATGCTAAAATCAGTTAGGATTATGTTAGCAATTGCTGCATATTTCGATTATGAAATATGGCAGATGGATGTCAAAACTGCGTTCCTCAATGGTAACATGGAAGAAGAGTTGTATATGATACAACCAAAGGGTTTTTTCAATCCTAAGGATGCTAACAAGGTGTACAAGCTTCAGCGATCCATCTATGGACTGAAGCAAGCATCACGGAGTTGGAATCTCCGCTTTGATGAGGTGATCAAAGAGTTTGGATTTGTCTAGACTTATGGAGAGGCTTTTATTTACAAGAAAGTGAGTGGGAGCAATGTGGCATTTTTGATATTATATGTGGATGACATATTATTGATTGGAAATGATATAGATCTTTTAAACAGTGTTAAAAGTTATCTAAACAACAAATTTTCTATGAAAGACCTTGGTGAAATGTCATATATATTAGGCATAAAGATCTATAGAGATAGATCGAGACGCCTAATAGCGCTATCACAGAGTACATACCTTGATAAGATTTTAAAGAAGTTTAAAGTGGACGAAAGTAAGAAGGGGTTCTTACCTATGTCACAAGGTAAGACATTGAGTAAGACTCAAAGTCCGGCTACGGCGGAAGAAAGAGAGATAATGGATAAGATCCCCTATGCTTCAGCCATAGGCTCTATAATGTATGACATGCTATGTACAAGACCGGATGTGGCACATGCTATTAGTTTGACTAGTAGGTACCAATCTAATCCAGGTTTGGAACACTAGATAGGGGTCAAGAATATCCTTAAGTACTTGAGAAGAACTAAGGAAATGTTTCTTGTATACGGAGGTGAAGAAGAGCTGGTCGCTAATTGTTATGTCGACGCTAGCTTTGACACTGATCCGGATGACTCTAAGTCTCAATCCGGATACGTATTTCTCATGAACGAAGCAGCAGTTAGTTGGAAGAGCTCCAAACAACCCGTGGTAACAAGGTCAACAATGGAGGCGGAATATATTTTTGCTTCAGAAGCAACACAGGAAGCAGTTTGGATGAAGGAGTTCATTACCAAACTGGGTGTGGTTCCTAGTGCGTTGGATCCAATGGTTATCTATTGTGACAACAATGGAGTGATACATTGCAAATGTATCTATAATTTTTGATGTTCCATGCTTGGTTTTTATCTACTTTCTTATGTTTTGTCCACACTTTGGAGTACTTTTCATAGACTTTCTTGGACTAACCTATTAACAAGAGCCACAGTGCTAATTGCCTCTTTTCTGCTGTTTTTGGTTCTAGGAAGTCAGAAAATGAATATCCTCAGAATTGGGCGGGACATAACCCAAAGTCGATATTTTACCGGAAGACTCACGGAGCCAGAAGACGAGACGGAGAGGGGCCATAGGGCAGCCACACCATGTGGTGGCACGGGCTAGCCCTGGCTGCGCCACTAGGTGGTGTGGGCCCCCCTGTCCGCCCACCGACCTTGCCTCTTCGCCTATAAGATGCCTCCCGATCCAAAAACCCTAGGGGGTCAATCAGAAATCCACGAAAAGTTCCGCTGCGCCGCCACCACCGAAGGGGAGATTCGGGGGACAAAAAGTCTTTGTTCCGGCACCCTGCCGGGACGAGGAAGTGCTCCCGGAGCCATCTCCATCGATCTCCACCACCATCTCCATCACCGTTGCTGATTCCCATGATGAGGAGGGAGTAGTTCTTCCTCGAGGCTAAGGTTCTAGCGGTAGCTATGTGTTCATCTCTCTATCTATGCATGATCATATTGTGATCATGAGCTTGTAATCTATAGATCTACCTTGCTACTCAAGTGCTTTAATAGATCTCTGCTCTCCCCTTGTGTGTGAAAGTGACAGCATGCACACCATGGTGGCACTTAGGCTAGAGATTACAAATACTTGTTATGAGTTATATTTGGAGTTGGATGTTTCAATGAAATTATGGTGTTTGTTGGAACCATCTAGTACTCAAGGTGACAGTGTGGGGTTATCTAGATGGGAAAGATGAACTTTGAGGTGTGCTGTTATAGCCCTACCAACGATTAGAGTGTCCAACATGAGAGTAGTTAAGAGTAGTATCATGAAGAAGAATATATTTATATGAGAGTGTTCACTAGTGAAAGTATGATCCCTAGGCCTTGTCTCTAAGCACTGATACACCGTTTGCAATTAGATCTGTTACATGTTTGCTTGCTTCCATCTTTATTCCAGTTTGCCTTTAGTCCCTTCCACGCCATATAGCTATTTTCTGGCACCGTTGTCTTATATCCATACCACTTGTATTTCACTATCTCTTCGCTGAACTAGTGCACCTATACACCTGACAAGTGTATTGGGTGTGTTGGGGACACAAGAGACTTCTTGTATCTTCATTGCAGGATTGCTTGAGAGGGAATACCTTTGACCACTTCCTCCCTGAGTTCGATAAACCTTGGGTGATCCACTTAAGGGAAAACTTGCTGCTGTTCTACAAACCTCTGCACTTGGAGGCCCAACAACTGTCTACAAGAATAGAAGTGCGTAGACATCAAGCTATTTTCTGGCGCCGTTGCCGGGGAGGTAAGGTAAAAGGTACTCACATCCTCCGATGTGAGTGCTCGAAGTTATTTCCTTAAGATTCTGCAATTTTGTCTTTTTGTTTCTTGTTTTCACTTGTTAGGCTTAATGAGAAAACAACAACAAAATTAGAGAGCTTTATAGTATTTATCTTGAGTTAGGACATGAAGTGTTTGAAGAGAAAATTAAAAAACCTATGGAACTTTATTGCATGCTAATAGTAATGTTGTTAGTATGAATTCTTTGGACACCATTATTGCTAATGCTATGGAAAAGTCTAAGCTTGGGGAAGCTAGTTTTTATGAAAATGGTCTTTTTAGTTCCCCAGCTTTGGAATATAGCTATTCTATTGCTTATGATGATACTAATCCTCCAATATATGATGATTACAATGATGAATATGATATTTTCAGTCCACCTACTATTGAGGAGGAAATAAATTATGACTACAATATGCCTCCTATATTTGATGATTATGGTGATGAGAATAATAGTGATAGCTATTTTGTTGAATTTGCTCCCACCATAATTAATAAGAATGACTATGCTTATGTGGAGAGTAACAATCATTTTATGCATGTGGCTCATGATAAGAATGTTTTATGTGATAGTTATATTGTTAATTTTATTCATGGTGTTACTGAAAGTTATTATGAGAGAGGGAAACATGGTTTTATGTATCTCAACAATATTAAGTTTCCCCTCTTTATGTTGAAAGTCTTGAAAATATTATTTGACTTAAGTTCTTTAGATGAATGGAGGAGTGAAGCCTATGAGAATGCTAGGATCTTTAAGGAAAAAGTTAAAAGATGGCATGACAAGCGAATACTTAAGAGAGAATTTCACGTTGGTGAGAAAGTTCTATTGTATAGGTCTCGTCTCGGATTTTTTGCAGGTAAGCTACTATCAAAATGGGAAGGACCTTTCATCATTGAAGAAGTATACCGTTCAGGAGCAATAAAAATTTCTTCTCTAAAAGATAATACTACACAAGTAGTGAATGGACAACGACTCAAACACTATATTGCTGGAGATTCTTATAATGAAGACGTTAATGCCTTTCTAGTTATAACTCTAGAGAAATTCATTGAGGACCAAATTCAGAGACATGCAGAGTCCGTTCCCAACTAGGTCACAGTTCTGGTAAGAAAAGTTCCACGAAAATACAATCCAACTATATTTTTGCAGTTTTCAGTCAATAAGGAAAGCTACGAAGTGAAAAAGGGACGGAAACGGAGCCAGGGTGGCCCACACCACCCCATGGCGCGGGCCCACCCCTGGCCACGCCACCAGGTGGTGAGGCCACCAAGGACTCCGCCTCCGACTCGTTTTCTCCCAGTACCTTCCTTTTGATGTGAAACTTCGTAATATATACCCACCTGGATCTTCCGAGGTACGTATATCGTGTTTTCGTTGTGTTTTTGTTTCGATCTGTTTCTGCCAGGTAGAATCCTAGATTTGGAGCCACAATGTCTTCCTCTGGATCATCCAAGGGAGATTCCTTAGAAGATATCGTCAACCCATACAAATGAGAATTGAAGATTCATCCCAAGGAGTTGTTGCTCGAAGGTGGGGAGGTCCGGATTAAAGAGGTTCAAGGCCCTAAAGGTGAAGGAAGTTTGGAGGACAGGATGGAAGCACTGGAGCAAGAAGTCTTTAGGTATAGGAAGATGGCGGAGCGCGAAGTGGATATCATCCATAAGATTTGCTCTGAACTCATCACCGAGCACCAAAAGGAGACTGCTGAACTCAAAGACAAAGTCCTCTCACTCCGCCAAACAACCAACGAACTACAAGCACAGTTCTATGACGTTCAAAATCAAAACTGTGAGTGTGAGGCTAGATTTAAACGTATAAGTGCTGCTGCAAGTTTCAGGATGTTGGAAACCATGATGTCCTTTGTTGATGGGAAGCCTTTACCCTGGAAGACGGACGAAGATGAGAAGATACCACCACCACCAAAGGAGTAATTCGTCATCAGGTTTGGCATCCCCTTTGGTTTGTTCCAAGCTTGGGGGAGTGCCGCGGTATCATATCACTATCTTCTATCTTTTTACCTTATTAGTAGAGTCATATCATGAATAGAGGAGTTATTATGTAGTACGGTTTTCATTATGGAAGTGTCCCCTCTCTCGGTAGATATGTATCCCTTGGTGTGAGTTTCCGTTATGGAATATTAATGAGAAGTTCTATCATTCACTCTTTTGCATAGCTTATGTTAGTTTTCAGTTCGTGGTTATATGATTGAGTAATGAGATGAAGGATGGACTAAAGCTCAAGCTTGGGGATGCCACGCGTGTCACCCCAAGAAATATCCAAGAAGTACAAGCGTCAAAGCTTGGGGATGCCCAAGGAATCCCCTTCTTCATCAATAAACATCTCATGTTTCTTCCAAACGCTTCATTTTTATTGTTTCATGCACAGTTGTGTTGTTCTTGGAGCGTCTTCTTTTTTGTTTTCATTTTTGCTTTTTCGTTTGCTTTGTTTGCTTAGTTTGCTGCAATAAATTGCTTGGACCCCTCTTTCATGCATTGGATTTCAAATAGTTTGGTTTGGATTGGAAAAGAGTAGGAAAGCTCATGCTTAAGTGGTAAAGAGAGCTTGTTTTTGACTATGGCCTATGCTTTGTCATGCCATGCTTGATATTGTTTTAGCTTTATGCTTAGTATTCTTTGTTGTAGCATGACTTGTCATAAACAATTGATATTGCTTAATGTGCCTTGGATGATCATGCGTTGTTTTAGCATATTAAAGCATAGTATTGTGGTGTTCTTCTTTAATGCTTTATTTGGGTTGACTTGGCACATGCTCACACCATGTTATGACTATCCAAAGTCACCATAGCCTTGATGATCCTTTAGTTTTCGACTTGTAATATCACTTTATGCTTTAATCAATGATGTTTTGTCCCTCTGCATGATTATGGCCATTATTGCTCTCTTAGTTTGTCGCTCCTAGTCTTTTGCTAGTCTCTGTAACTGACATGGGTATACCCTACAGGTACTCGAGTTTGGTATATACGGCCTGAATACATAGAGGCCCACGGTGTCCTCAGGTCCCAAATGAAGAACTCGAGTAACCTAAGGACTCTCGATTGCCGATACGTCCATTTTGCATCACTATTCTATGTCTTAATTCACTATTATTCATTGATATATTTCGTATTGAGAGGTGATACTTATGCTATTTCATCTATTTTTGCATGGTTGATGACTTTTGGAGCATGGACCGCTGCAGTCAGGATTCTGATGGAAAAGGTGCTGTTTGGAGGCAAAATTCGCGAAGATCAGAAAATCCGGGAAAATATACGGAAAATCCTATTTTTCCAGAAGACTAAGGATGCCAGAAGATGGAGTGGAGGTGGGCCACAGGGGGCCCACACCACCCCATGGCGCGGGCAGGCCTAGGTCGCGCCTGGGAGTGGTGTGGCCGCCCTGGCCCACTCCAGCCTCTCTCCTCTGGCGTATATCATCCCCACGAAACCCTAAGACTCGGGGAGCGACCATAGAAAGATTCCGCCGCCTCTATGGGGCGGAAAACACCGAGAGAGAAAGATCTCTCCAGCAGACAGATTTCTGCCGGGGGAATTCCTTCCCGGAGAGGGGAGATCATCGCCATCAACACCACCATCAAGCTGGACTTCATCGGGATCATCATCATCATCACCACCATCATCACCATCAGCACCCTCATCACCATCTCCATATTGTTGTAACAATTGCGTTGAATCTTGCATTAGTTCATAGGGGAAACTTTCCCGGTGTTGATTACTCTTTGTAGTTGATGCTATGGAGTGAACCATTGAATTATTGTTTATGTTCAGATTGTTATACATCATTATTCCATCTCTGCTCATAATCCATATGATGTCTTGTGAGTAGTTCGTTTTGTTCTTGAGGACATGGGAGCAGTCTTGTTGTTAGTAGTGGAGTTGCGTTGAGAAAGATTCAATAGATTGTTATTTAAGTTGTGGTGTACTTCTTCTAGTGGTGTCTTGTGAACGTCGACTACATGACACTTCACCTATAAGGGCCTAGGGGAATGCATTGTGTATTTGGCTACAAATCGTAGGGGTTGCCGGAGTGACAGAAACCTGAACCCCCGTTAGGAAACCATTGCACAAGGGACGTAAGGGTCTTAGAGTTTAAAGCTATGGTTAGGTTTCTACCTTAATTACTTTCTTTTACTTACGGATGTTTGCAAGGGGTATAATCACAAGTATGTATTAGTCTTGGATGGGGCGGTACATTAGCACAGGTTCACCCACACCACACTTAGCAAGCTAAAGAAGATTAATCGACTATATGAAGCGAAAGCACTTGACACTCTTCCCATGTGTCCTCGAGAATGTTTGGTCATCTATAGAAATACAACCGGCTTGTCCTTTGCTACATAAAGGATTGGGCCACTTTCTGCATTTATTCCTACTGTCTTATATTTACTCGTACTTTGTTTACTTGCTTTATTGAAAACCCCTAAAAATCCGTTTGCTAAGTATTTGCAGAGAATTCCTAATCCATACCACCAGCCAGCACCTTCTGCTCCTCGTTGGGTTCGACACTCTTACTTATCGAAAATACTACGATACACCCCCTATACTTGTGGGTCATCAATTGCTTGAAGAACAAGAAGAAGCTAAAGATAGAAAGTTCAAAGGGGAAAACCCTAACTTGTAACCGACTCGACCTCCTACCCGAGACCTAGCCTATCTATATAAAGGCTAGGAGGGGGCGGCGAGAAGGACACACACAATCCTAGTTTCCACAACCCTTGCTAGATTGCATCTGTGCACCATTGTAATCTTCGATTCCATTGATAATTCCACGAGAAGACAAGCAGGAGTAGCGACCTCTACGAGGCATGAACCTGGGTAAATCTTCGAGTCCCCTGTGTGCTTGTTTGCTAGCCGATAGATGTCTCCAGCGCTCCCTCCTTCTCCAAAACCCAAGTCCATAACAATGGGCATTGATGAGTTAAACCCTCGTCAATTGGCGCCGTCTGTGGGAATTGGGAGTGCTGATGTTGTGGCTTCTTTGGCCCTATCAACCACGATCTACAACTTCGCAACAGTGGAGATCCGCCAGCTCTTCGGCGCGTTCGAACTCACCGTCCATACGTCGGCCACTCGCCCGGCCTTTGAGTCTATGGGCGATGGAATCAGCCTGGCGATCGAGAGCTTCCGCTTCCAAGTTGGTCAGATGGGCACGCTTCGCATGCCTGACCAGCCGACAGTGCCGGCGATTGCCCCAGCATCGTGGTTCCCTCCACCGATCGGCACCCTCAGTGAGCTCAATGCCTCAACGACAGTCGAGAACACAGTCAGCGACAGCAGTCGCGACTCCGATCTGAGCGATCTGGCAACCGAAGATGAAGCCTACGGCTCCGGATCTGAGAGTTGCGGGAGGGGCAATCGAACCCCAACCATAACCAACAAGCAAACCCTCGAACGCGTCGTGGTCAGGCTCAATGAGCTTGAATGGGCTCGCTGCTGCGAGGCCCTACGGGGGAACCCTTTACCCCCCGGATCCTCGCAGGAACTTCTGATGGGCTACCATTGGCTCCTGAAGGAGGAATTTAAGAGCCAAGCACAAACAATCGCGCAACTCGAGGGGCGCAAAAAGGCGGCAGATGAGTCGAGTCTTCGACGCGCTGGGCTCTCCTCCCACGGAGGATCCTCCTCAAAGGGCAATGAGTACCTCGCAAACAAGAGGCGATCTCGGATGGCCCACCTCACCGAGCAAGAACGCATAGAAGCTACAAAGGTCCTCGACTTCAGCTCTATGACAGTCGATACACGGGGCAACATAGTCCCCAAAATGCCGCAGGCGGCGGTGACAACAGCCACCATGTACCTCCTCAACAACCAGCCACCAGCTGGAGATCCCCGAGCCGCCATGCACCGATCTACGATCGCGGGCTTGGAACTAATCGAGGCTGGCCTCGACAAGGAGCCAACACCAGAGCCGAAAAAGGGCAAAGCGCTACTCCTCGCCCTCATCCAGCGACTACAGCCATGACCTGTCTCGACGCCGCTGCTCACGGTGACACGACCACGACTATGATGCGCGCAATGACCTCACGCAGCGCAAGATCGACAAATCAAGGGCGCGACGCGCCCGGTCGACTGATTCGGAAGAGGAAGATGTGGAGCTCTGCGGCGCCAGATGCTTCCGCAGGTCCATCAGGCAAAAGCGAATGCCCAAGGGATTCAAACTCCCGTCAGAGAACTCAAAGTTTCATGGCCTACAGGACCCGAAGATGTGGCTAGAGGACCACATCTCCTCCGTCTGGCTCCACGGCGGCAGTCGAAGCACGACCATGCAATGTCTACAGCTACAGCTGCAAGGCGCCGCTCGAGCATGGCTCAACAACCTCCCACGCGGATCAATTCACAGCTAGGATGAGCTGGTTCACAGCTTCGTGCGCAACTTCAAGGGCACATACAAGCGACCTGCATCAATCGAAGAGCTGAGATACTGCCAGCAAAGATCGGGCGAATCGCTACGCTCCTACATCCAAAGGTGGTCCATCATCAAGAACTCCGCCGAAAACATCTCGGAGGATCGCGCGATTGACGTGTTCAACGGCGGCGTCCGCCGCCTAGAGCTGAGGGAGGAGCTAGGCCGCTCAAAGCCCAACACCATCGACCACCTGATGGGAATCGCGAATCGGTGGGCCGATGGAGAAGATTCGGTGAAGAATCGCGTTCACTCCGACGAGGAGGCGGAACTCGAGTGAAGACGCGATTGCCGAGGCAAACGCCGCATGCGCATCTACGATGATCATGACGATGTCAACATGGTCGCAGCCGACTATGCCGACAGACACGACGATAATCGCAACAGCGGATACCGTGGCGGCGGATACCGCGACTCTGGGAAAACCACGCAAGTGTGGCAACACCGCAATCGTGACAAGGCACCCGCGACATCCATTGAAGGCAAACTGTCTGGGCCATGTACGTTGCACTTCTACATCGACAAGCATGATGGAAAGAAGAAGTCCAGCCACCTCCTCAAGGACTGCCGAGAGTTCCTCAAGCTACACGAGGGATTGGTTCGGATGAACCACAACGCAGTCGAAAGAGGCTACGGAGCCGCTCCAGGCGCCGTGGCACATGGCGCTCCACCACCACCACCTGGGCCACCCCCGAATGCAGATGTGCCAAACCAGCACCAAAGAGGCGAATCGTACCCACGAGCCATGGGCACCATGATGATCCAAAAGGGACGCCCCTCAAATCGGGTGCAGAAGGCCATCACTCGCCAAGTCAACCTGGCCACACACTCACCACCATCTACTACTGAGTACCTCAGCGGAAGCGAGTCCTGCATCACCTTCGACAAACGCAACCATCCGCCTCAAGTACCATGTCCAGGCCATTGCCCCCTCGTACTCGAGGCGCAAATCGGAGGTTTCGACATGAGCCGCGTCTTCATGGATGGTGGAAGTGGCATCAACCTTATATTTGTGAGTACCTTGCGAGCAATGAGGATCCCTCTAACTTGCCTGGAGGCCTCGGACACAACATTCCACGGCATCATCCCAAGAAAAGGCGTATACCCCCTGGGCAAAATCAACCTCGACGTCATCTTCGGCACGCCGAAGAACTTTCGGCACGAGCGCATAGACTTTGAGGTCGTCGACTGGCCCTCACAGTACCACTGCATCCTCGGGCGTGTCGCGTTCGCTAGGTTCATGGCGGTGCCACACTATGCCTACCTGCAGATGAAAATGCCAGGCCCCAAGGGTGTCATCACAGTCAACGGGAGCTTCGAGAGCTCTAACAGTTGCGACAGGGAATTCAACAGAATCTCCTAGTCCTTCGGCATGCAGGAAGAACTCGCAAGACTAAAGGAGTCAACAGACAACAGTCTGCCTCCCCTGAGCCGGCCAAGTTCACCCGATCTATCCTTCGACTCATCGGTGCACACAAAGAAAGTGCAGGTCCACCCACCGGATCCCGCCAAGACGGCCCTCATCGCCAACAACCTTAGTCCCGCATAGGAACTCGCGCTCGTCAAATTCCTCTATGAGCACTGGGAAATCTTCGCCTGGTGTCCAGCGGACATGCCAGGAGTTCCCAGGGAATTCGCCGAGCACGCACTCAACATCAACCCTGATGCAAGGCCAGTCAAGCAAACAATACGGCGATTATCTGAGCCAAGAGCAAAGGCAGTCGGAATAGAGATCAACAGACTCCTCGATGCCAAATTCATACGCGAGATCAAGGAGAGTACTTGGCTCGCCAACACGGTGCTAGTACCAAAAAAGGACACGGATATCCTGCGGATGTGCGTGGACTTCACCTCTTTAAATAAGCACTGTCCAAAGGATCACTTCCCGCTACCGCAAATCGACCAGATCATCGACTCCACCGTGGGATGCGAACGCCTCTGCTTCCTCGACGCCTACTCAAGCTATAATCAGATTCGAATGAAGGAGGAAAATCAAGAAAAAACAGCGTTTACAACGCCCTTTGGTGTGTTCTTCTACAATACAATGCCCTTCGGGCTAAAAAACGCAGGAGCCACCTACCAGCGGTGCATGCAGGCTTGCCTCAAGGATCAACTTGGCCACAACATTCAAGTCTATGTCAGCGACATAGTAATCAAGACCAAGTAAGAAGCCTCCCTAATCGATGATTTGCGCAAAACCTTCGCCAACCTCGACCGCTACCGGATCAAGCTCAATCCGGACAAATGTGCCTTTGGCGTCCCATCGGGGCAACTACTCGGGTACCTCATCTCCGCGAGGGGAATCGAGGCAAACCCGAAGAAAATAAAAGCCATACTGGACATGGAGAAGCCGAAAAACATAAGGGGCATCCAGCAGCTGGCTGGGCGAATCGCAGCCCTCAGTCGATTCATCAGTCGGATGGGAGAAAAGGCACTGCCCTTCTACCAACTCCTCCACAAAGCTGAAAAGTTCGAGTAGACCAATGAACTGCAAGAAGCATTCGAAGACCTCAAGCGCCTACTATCCACTTCGCCAGTACTGGTGACCCCACGAGAGAGGGAACCACTGTTGCTGTATATCTCCGCCACCAACCAAGTGGTCAGCACCATACTTGTGGTCGAACGAGCCGAGGAAAACAAGGTCCACGGGGTATAGCGTCCAGTATACTACCTTAGTGAGGTCCTCACGCCAACAAAACAACGGTACCCACACTACCAAAAGCTGGCATACGACGTCTTCATGACCGCCCGGCGACTGCGCCACTACTTCCAGAAACACCCAATCGTGGTGGTCAACGACGCCCCGCTGGGGCACATCCTCAATAACCCCAATGCCACGGGGTGAGTCGCGCTTTGGGGAATCAAATTGGCTCCACGAGACATTACATACGAAAAGCGCGACGCAATCAAGTTGCAAGTTCTTCCTGACTTCCTTGTGCACTGGATGGAAAACTAGCTCCTCGAAAAACCAGATATGTCCTATCTCTGGACAATGCACTTCGATGGATCCAAGCGGAAGGACGGAGCAGGTGTAGGTGTCATACTGACATCGCCCCAAGGGGACAAGCTGAAGTACATCCTGCGAATGCAGTTCACCGCCTCCAACAACGAAGCTGAATACGAGGCCCTGCTACACGGGATGAGGATGGCAAAAGCCTGCGGCGCCAAGAGGCTCATTATATACGGCGACTCCAAGTTGGTAGTCAACCAAACAATGCACGAGAGCGACGCACTGAACGACAACATGATCGCCTATCGCGACCTCTACGACACACTCGAAGGGGATTTTGATGGCTGCGAGCTGCGGCACATAGGTCGCGAAAGCAATGAAGAGGCGGATGCACTCGCCAACATAGACTCTACCTGCGCCCCCATACCACCTGGGGTATTTCTCGAGCGCATCTACGAACGCTCCATCAAGCCAAAGGCCGCAGAGAAGAAAACAAGCGCAGCAACGGACTCGGGGGCTATGCCGCCCAATGAGCCAATGGCACTCAATGACTTGGAAGCTGGACACAGGACTCGAGGGACCAATGAGCGTCATGATGATTGAGCAATCCTGGACTCAACCGTACATCACATACCTCCTCAGTAAAAGGCTATCGGGCGATCCGACTGATGCATGGCACATTGCGCGGCGATCCAAGGCATTCACTGTTATCAACGACGAACTGTATAAACGCAGCATCACAGGAGTACTCCAACGATGCGTCTCCACGGCCGATGAAAGAGCCGTTCTCCTCGACATCCATGAGGGGACCTGCGGGCACCACGCCGGCAGTCGCGCCCTCGTTGCCAAAGCTCTACGAGCTAGATTCTACTGGCCTACGGCCATGCACGATGCCAAGGACATCGTCCAAAAATGCAATGCTTGCTAGTGATTCGCAGACAAGCCGCACGCACCTGGCGCAGAGCTTCGTCCAATTCCATTGGCCTGGCCCTTCGCGTAATGGGGACTCGACATGGTTGGCAAGCTCCCACGGTCCTCACAAGGAGGCTACGTCTACCTCTTGGTCGCAATCGACAAATTCACCAAGTGGATAGAGGCCATGCCAGTGACCAATCAATCAGGGCGCAGCGCAGTCAAGTTCTTCGAGTCCATCATCTACCAATTCGGAGTGCCGCACAGCATCATCACCGACAATGGGACAAACTTCACGTCCAAGGAATTCCAAGAATTCTGTGAGAATCTGGGAATCAACATCAGCTACGCCTCGGTGGCACACCCACAGACCAACGGTCAGGTTGAAAAGGCGAACGGGCTCGTCTGCGGCGGCATCAAGAAGCGACTCCTCCAGCCACTCGAACAAGCCGTGGGTTGCTGGCCAGACGAACTGCAATCAGTACTCTGGAGCCTTCGCACAACTCCAAACAGTGCTACGGGATACACCCCATTCTTTATGGTGCACGGGGACGAAGCGGTGCTACCCGCTGAGGTCCGGTACAAAGTGCCGCGCGTGGTCGCCTATAGCGAGCAGGAGTCAACCTTGGCACTCGAAGACTCTGTCGACCTCCTTGACGAGGCAAGGGAAATCGCCGCAAAAAGATCAACGATCTACCAGCAGAACCTGTGCAACTACCACAGTAGGAGGCTACGCTCCAGATCCTTCGTCGAAGGCGACCTGGTCCTACGACTGAAGCAGCAAGGACATCTCAAGCTCGAGTCCCCCTGGGAGGGACCATACGTGATTATAGAAGTAATCCCAGGTGGCGCCTACCACCTTCAAGATTTAGAGACAGGAGTCGCATACTCCAACCCCTGGAACGTCGCACAACTGTGACGCTTCTACCCTTAGTCATTTTTCTTTTACATTACAAATCAGGCACTCAGCCAAGGCTACTTAGCCACATATTGTACTTCGTACTGTCCCTCGAATAAATAAATGTAAGTGCCCCAAAACTCTGTGTTCTCCTTTATTTTTCCACAATCTATCTACTCGGAGGCTGTGCCACCCTATACACATCCGTTCTATGAACTAAAACGCGATATCTTGAGTAGCTGGCACATCAATCGAAACCCTTGACGCAACATCAACCCAGTTGCAACGCACCTGACAAGTTGACAAGGGACTGAGATAAAGCACATGGCCAGGCTAACAAAAAGGAATGGCATAGTGCAACGCACTCACACGCTAACAAGCTCTTTATACATAATCGATAGTCAGTTATACACCGTATATACGAACTTTACAACATTGGTACACTTATGTGCAGGATACAAATTAAGCTACTACTGCAACGAAAGAACGTTGGTCTGCTCCTCGAAGAAATCAACGATCTCCTCTGCTGGGCGGTCCACTGCCTGATAGTGCGGCACCATATTCCAAGCTGAACCTACTGGTGGCGCAGGTGGCCCAGCCGCAATTGCCGCAACGTCTATGTAAGGCCTATGCAGTCGCACCAGCGACAGAGCGGCCTTGGCACCAGCCACCAACTGTTGCCTTACACACTCGCGAACCGCAACCAGGTCTTGGAACTTGGCAAGAAGGGCCAGCAGGCTTGATGGAGCAACATCCAGCGGAAACATCGTCCAATAAATGTTCTTCAAGCACGACTGTGACTTCTTCAGAAAGTGCAGCACTCGCGATGCACGATCTTGCAGGGTCGCCAGCGCAATCGCACGATCATAATCCACTCAGAAGTATCCACTCTCCTAAAGTTGCTCTTGGGTCAGATCATGCATGCGAATAGCTATCCTATCCTTCTCATCCTGCGGATGACGCGCGCTGACAACTATTCAAAGCAACGACGGAAGCATAAGGACATCACATCACTACGGGTGACTATAAGGAAAAGATAAGAGTAAGCAAACTAACACTTAAATTGGTCGCCAAGCTGCGTAATCTCTCATAGCAGATGCTTCTCTCGAGCGGCGGCTTTCTTCGCCTTTGACTTCCATACATCCGTGTTACCGCGGAGCTCGGGCAATTCACGCTCCAGCTGCTTCATGCGGTCACATAGTCACGAAAGCAGCGACAGCTCATCCACCCTGGAGCGCGGCGGTGCCAAAGTATCATCAAGGGGCGGCGAGTCCTGAGGTTCCCTCAAAGGATCGCTTGATGTACCCTACCACAAGCCAAGATAGAAGCAAATAAGACGATCAAATTGACACACAGACAAAAGATTCAGGTGAATATAAGATTGCCAAAAGTTTCAGCAGATACACCCGCCAAAAGGCATGTTCTAGGCAAAAGGCATAAACTAATCAACTATTACAAAGCTACTGAGGAGCGATTGGCTTCTTCGACTTCGACGGCTTCGGGGGCTTCATCGAGTCCGTGGCAGTGTCAGATGCCACTGACTTTCCGTCAGCCCCTGATGCCGCAGCCTTTGCTGCCTTCTTGGCTCGCTGCAGCTCCTCAGAGTACTTCGCAACCGTGTTAATCAGCTGCGGCCCATATTTTCCACAGGCAGTCGCGAAGGGAGCAAAGACTACCTGCTGGTTGACCGTGCTAACGTGCATCGCCTTCGAAACCGCCGCAGGATCAATCTCGACTCCGTGGGCCTGCACCATGGCAAGTGACATGGACGCGCCTATCGCACGGAGTGAGTTCTTGAAGCTTGAAGGAACACCCCCGGTGAGAGACTCCACCAGCTCATCCATGTTCTCGATTAGCTCAGCCTTGGGCATCAACTCCTCCCGGAGGCGACTGAGCACGCCCTTGGCCTTGGAAAGCATATCCTGAACGACGGCGTTGTGGTCCTCGACTGCTGAAAGTGCACCCACCAAAGCGTCCTCGCAGCGGAGGGCTTGAGGGTCGAAGCTCAAACCTCCAGCATCTGTACATAAACCCACACATGGACGCAAACATCAGCGCCAACAGCAAACATCGAACAAGAGAACAATAATGATATCCAAGCAAGGTACCTGAGAGGGCCTTGGCAATCGAGAAACGCTGTTCTTCGAACAACTTCTCCCTGGACGCGATGGAGGCACGTAGATCCTCTTCACGCCTCTATGCCTCGTCACGCGCCGCGATTTCCTCATTGCGACCCTTCACAGCCGCGGTGAGTGTTTTCTCCATGGTGACAACGTTGTGGAGGAGGGCATTATGTTCAGCTACAAAACAAAAGGGATTGACTATCAATCGACTATATAAAAGGAGAAGAAGAAGAAGTGAAGAACACTTACTTTCGACCACGCGATGACGCGTCTCCAGCATTGCATGCTGGCGGCCCGTCGCAAGCACTTGCTCTGCCAAGTGAGCGGCTTCCTTCACAAGGAGCTATCGCATGACAAGGGATTAGCAGAAGCAATAGATAACATCAACTACAACTTCAAAAGAAGAAATCCTACACTTACATGATCCTCAAATGACTCCGAATTTGTCTGGTGTGCCGTCATCCGGGCAACCATTCGATGCTCCCCTTCGTGCGGAGAGCAGGAAGAGTTGTGCCCGGAGTGGGCCGCCAATGGAGGGGAAGGAGCACGCTCGACCTCTTCCTTGGACCTTGAAGTTGCGACTCCTGATTCTTTCAAAAATTGGACATCGCCAGAAGATGACGACGCCTGCTGACTACAAGATTAAATAAACATCAAGAAAAGGCAACTGCAAAGAAGAACCAAAAAAGGAAGATTTGAATACTTACCAGTCAAAATTATCAAAGTCAAAGGTTGGCTCCCCCGACTCTGACGAGGACTCCTTTGGCAGTCGCATCTTCTTGCAAGAAGAGGGCGCCACGGCACTCACAGGAATGGTAGGGATCGGCGACTCCACACCAACACCTACACCTTTCGGAGTCGAAGGATACGACACATCAGAATCCTAGCTGCGCGAACGCTTGCGAGTATCCAGACTACCAGACTCGGGGGCTTCCTCCTCCACATCAGATGGGACGGTCGACTCCGACTCGTCCTCTTCAAAGGCTTCGCGAGGAATAACCCCCTCAGGAAGAGGGGGCATAAAGGGTGATACCGCCCAATCCTGCATACAGATCACAACTTAGTACAAAGTCACAAAAGCAGAAAAGAAGCAATCAACAAACTAAGCTACTGCGTAGCACAACTTTACCTCAGGAGGAGGGTTAGCAGCATCGAATGGAGGAACGACTGGTTCACTGGGGAGCACATCCTTGACGGTGTACTTGGTGACTAGTCGAACCCTTTTATCTACCTCACTCGCGGACATGCCATCGGCAGACATGCGAGTGATATCGTCAGCGTCGGCCCATTGAAACATGGGGTGGACTCTGGCTTGCAAGGACTGGACGCGACGGTGCAGCCATGTGCGAATGAGGGCGCAACCTCCCTCCTCTTTACCTATGCGACTCTCGAGGTCGCAGACGCACTCGTACAGCACATCTATCTCCGCGGACTCGTCAGGCATGACTACATTCTTCCAGGAGCGCCTCCTCTTGCACGGTGTCGCGGGATCGAAAGGTGCGAGTCCGAAGTGCTCTCCGTCAGCCTTCTCGTCGCGTACATAGAACCACTTGTCCCTCCACCCTTGGACGGACGCTGTGAGCTTGATGTCGAAATAGGTGGCGGATGGATCGACGTGGATCCCGCAGCCGCCTACATTGTAGACTACAGAGCCAGACGCTGATTGGTGCTTCAATTTGAAGAGGCGCTTGAAGAGGCCGAAGTGCGGATCGATTCCGAGCCAGCACTCGCAGAGGGTGATGAAGCAAAGGTTGTGGAGGATAGAGTTCGGGGTCAGCTGATGGAGCTAGAGCCTGTAAAAACAAATAAGGCCCCTGAAGAAAGGACGCAGGGGCAAAGAAAGGCCGTGAATGATGAACGCCAGGAACATCACTCGAAAACCAGTGAGAGGAGAGGGGATTATCTCACCGCCGGGGACGCGTGCGTCTGCGACTGCGGCGGACAACACTCCGTCTTGGCGAAGAAGTCGAAGATTAGAGGACTTGATGATGGAGGGACACCACGTGCCATTAGTGGCGCGGGTGCCCGTGCCCTTCTTCTTCTCACCGGCGGTGGTGCTGGTACCCGCAGCGGCAGAGCCGCCCTTCTTCTTCACCGCAACAGCGATAGCCGTGGAATCGGCCACAGCACCTCCCTTCTTCTTCCCCATTGCGCGGTGGCGATGCGACCGGAGAAAGTAGCTGGGAAATGTGCGGAGCTGGTCCAACGCCGTGGAGGAAAAGAGAGCAGAGAAAGCAGGGGAGCAACGGCAATGGCGATGGAGGCAAAGGATGAATGAAGGCAGATGAGAAATTACCGTCGCAGTGCACTACTTAACCCTGGGAAGATGCAATCCAACGGCTCAGAAAAACCCTACTGGACGCGTGGAGTTCATTGCGCTAGACACGTGGAGGAACTGAAGCACGAACCGTCCCCCACTACGCGCGGAAATCGTGGAGGCGCAGTTAAAATAAAGATTACGCACGCCCGGTCAAATCAAAGTCAGGAAATGGGACCCACCGCTCATCACGTCCCGTCAAACTCGCTCACGCGGGCAACTGAGGTCATGAAATCGTTAGCACTAACTTCATCAAAACTACGTAGCAGAAGACTTCGACTACTTTAGTCCTTGATCGAGTCTTCGACTCCACCAAGCACTCGGGGGCTACTCCCATAGGGAGCACTGGTCGCGCACCCTACGATTTTTTTCTCTTCTTTTGCAGGAACATGGACAATCAAGGCAAACCCAACCACTCGAAGCACGGTTCGACTATGGACAACAGTCATGAAAGTTCTTTAGTCCCTGCCTGAGTCTTCGACTCAACCAGGCACTTGGGGGCTACTCCCATAGGGAGCACTAGTCGTGCACCCTATGATTGTTTGTACAAAGTACTGTGTGTTGATAACATCCACACTCGAAGTTTATGGCGACGCCGCCTCATAATATTTCCCTACAAAGAGACTGCGTCTCCTGGGTCGCTCCAATCATCTCCGTGATGACAAAAATTCGGATGTCGCGCTTACGACGTGAAGGTAAGACCTGAATAAGGCCTGGTAATGCATTTGTTGCGCACTACCAGAAACATATCTGTTCCTATAGGTACGATGAACACGCCTTGACGGACGCGTCGAGTGCTCACACCCATATAACTGGAATTCGACTCCTGTAAGACCTCCGCGGCTTGAGTCGAATTACACCAGCACTTTTCCGGATTCGAGTCCGGGGACTCGAGTTCGAGTAGATTGCGTTGTTTTACCCTAAGGTAGTTAACTGATGCCGATACATCGGTTAAATCAGGCACGCACATCAACAATCCCTATGACATAACCAAGCAGTCGAAAATATACTCATTTATTCACTCGAAAGGCTTAATAAAGTCCCCTGTCGAATCTACGATTCCACTAGACACTCGGGGGCTACTAACATGGGTATACCCTACAAGTACTCGAGTTTGGTATATACGGCCTGAATACATAGAGGGCCAAGGTGTCGTCAGGGCCCAAATGAAGAACTCGAGTAACCTAAGGACTCTCGATTGCTTGAAGAACAAGAAGAAGCTAAAGATAGAAAGTTCAAAGGGGAAAACCCTAACTTGTAACCGACTCGACCTGCTACCCGAGACCTAGCCTATATATATAAAGGCTAGGAGGGGGCAGCGAGAAGGACACACGCAAACCCATTTTCCACAACCCTTGCCAGATTGCATCTGCGCACCGTTGTAATCTTCGATTCCTTTGATAATTCCACGAGCAGACAAGCAAGAGTAGGTACCTCTACGAGGCCTGAACCTGGGTAAATCTTCGAGTCCCCTGTGTGCTTGTTTTCTAGCCGATAGATGTCTCCAGCGCTCCCTCCTTGTCCAAAACCCAAGTCCATAACAATGGGCATTGATGAGTTAAACCCTCGTCAGTAACCAAGTGTGAGTTCCACTCATGCATCCAACTCCTTAAACCAAGTTATTCTGAAAGAGTCCACCATACCTACCTATTAGCAATTGCTATTCCAAGTATATTCATGTTTTTATCTGCCTTCCAAATTAAACTTGTTATGAGAAAACTAGTGATTAAAGCTCTCACGAATTTGATGGCACGCTTTACTTTTCTTGCATTTAATAAACTTGAACCTTTGGGTCCTTCTTTGTTGCGTATATGCTTGCGCTTTATAAGTTGAAAATAGCAGAACCATGTATCATGGAGAACGCTTTCAACATTGCACTTGTACTTTGTACCCTGTTGATATCATGTCCTTTTGCTTATGGATCCCGGCGGTGTGAAATAAAAGTGGAACTTGTAAAATCATGGAGTTTGTATGTGTATTAGAGAAACGCCTGGGCCGCTGGTCTAATCCATGCCTAATCATGGTGGAAACCTGCAGCGTAACCATAATGAGCAATCTATGAATCATTCTTCTTCTAAAAAAAGAGCTAGAGATTGAGAAAAAAGAGAAAAAGAAAAAAAATGATAAAAGAGGAAAGAGAGAAAAAAGCACCATTTTCCCATGGTAAATAAGAAGATAGTTGAGATGCTCGTTGTCTGCTTGCCTTGTCATTTTGATATGGGGATTCTTCCGTATCATCGGGCAAGGGGTACCCCGTTGGCGGTTCTCTATGATACATATATACTTACAATGACAAGAGCTTAATTGTGACTAAAGTTGTGTAGCATGTGGTTCGGTACTCGTAAGTAAGGGGCATGAGATTTTGGCTTATAAATTGTCAAGCATATCCTCTTAGTTGTGTCACTTTAACTTTAATCACTTAAATATGCTTATGATAGGGGCAATGAGAGTTGAAAGCTAGAAAGTACCATAATTTTTGGGAGCTCTTTATGAGACTTGAATCCCTACTTCCTTCTATGAAGGCCTTTCTTCCACTTATATGTTGAGTCTCCACTTTCTATCTTTATGCACCTACTTTGAGAGCATAGTGGCCATTCTTAGTTCTATGTGCATTGTCCCAATACTTGTTGATTGATGCATAGCTTTGATATTGCTTGTTTTAAACTATTTGTATCTAGTCACTCTTATGAACTTTGAAGGTGTCATATGCATTTATTTGCTACTCTATGAGGGACAAGCTGAATGCCACTATGCTATGTTTTCTTTATGTGAAACAAACAAACGTCTTGGAAAGTATTGTTATTCATGAATCTTTTGGTTGTGCCTTTTCATGTTACAACATAGTTTCTATGTCTTATTGCTAGAACTTTATCTTTCATGCTACGTTGAAGTACTATGATCGAGTTATCCATGTTTTACAAATACTTTGATCAAGTTTATGATGGTGCATGTCACCTCAAAAATTATTCTTTCTTTTTATCACTTACCTACTCGAGGACGAGCATGAGTTAAGCTTGCGGATGTTGATACATTGCAAATGTATCTATAATTTTTTTATGTTCCATGCTTGGTTTTTATCTACTTTCTTATGTTTTGTCCACACTTTGGAGTACTTTTCATAGACTTTCTTGGACTAACCTATTAACAAGAGCCACAGCGCCAGTTGCCTGTTTTCTGCTGTTTTTGGTTCCAGGAAGTCAAAAAATGAATATTCTCGGAATTGGACGGGACAAAAGCCAAAGTCGATATTTTACCGGAAGACTCACGGAGCCTGAAGACGAGACGGAGAGGGGCCACAGGGCAGCCACACAATGTGGTGGCGCGGGCTAGCCCTGGCCGCGCCACCAGGTGGTGTGGGCCCCCTGGCCACCCACCGACCTTGCCTCTTCGCCTATAATATGCCTCCCGATGCAAGAACCCGAGGGGGTCAATCAGAAATCCACGAAAAGTTCCGCTGCGCCGCCGCCACCGAAGGGGAGATTCGGGGGACAAAAAGTCTCTGTTCCGGCACCCTGCCAGGACGGGGAAGTGCCCCCGGAGCCATCTCCATAAATCTCCACCACCATCTCCATCACCATTGCTGATTCCCATGATGAGGAGGGAGTAGTTCTTCCTCGAGGCTAAGGGTTATACCGGTAGCTATGTGTTCATCTCTCTATCTATGCGTGATCATATTGTGATCATGAGCTTGTAATCTATAGATCTACCTTGCTACTCAAGTGCTTTAATAGATATCTGCTCTCCCCATGTGTGTGAAAGTGACAGCGTGCACACCATGGGGGCACTTAGGCTAGAGATTACAAATACTTGTTATGAGTTATATTTGGAGTTGGATGTTTCTATGAAATTGTGGTGTTTGTTGGAACCATATAGTACTTAAGGTGACAGTGTGGGGTTATCTAGATGGGAAAGATGAACTTTGAGGTGTGCTGTTATAGCTCTACCAACGATTAGAGTGTCCAACCGGAGAGTAGTTAAGAGTAGTATTATAAAGAAGAATATATTTATATGAGATTGTTCACTAGTGAAAGTATGATCCCTAGGCCGTGTCTCTAAGCATTGATACACCGTTTGCAATTAGATTTGTCACATGTTTGCTTGCTTCCATCTTTATTTCAGTTTGCCTTTAGTCTCTTCCACGCCATCAAGCTATTTTCTGGCACCGTTGTCTTATATCCATACCACTTGTATTTCACTATCTCTTCGCCGAACTAGTGCACCTATACACCTGACAAGTGTATTGGGTGTGTTGGGGACACAAGAGACTTCTTGTATCTTGATTGCAGGATTGCTTGAGAGGGAATACCTTTGACCACTTCCTCCCTGAGTTCGATAAACCTTGGGTGATCCACTTAAGGGAAAACTTGCTGATGTTCTACAAACCTCTGCACTTGGAGGCCCAACAACTATCTACAAGAATAGAAGTTCGTAGACATCATGGAGCCATAGCCAACGCAAAGGAACCAAGGTCTCACAAGAATTCCAAACATATTAAGCGCTGGTTTCACTCCATCCATGAGCATGTCAAGGATGGAGATATAAAGATTTGTAAAGTACATACGGATCTCAATGTAGCAGATCCGTCGACTAAAACTCTCCCTAGAGCAAAACATGATCAACACCAGAACTCCATGGGTGTTAGATTTATCACCATGTTACTAGATTATTGTCTCTAGTGCAAGTGGGAGACTGAAGGGAATATGCCCTAAGAGGCAATAATAAAGTTTATATTATACATATTCCAAGTATATGATAGATGTTTATTTTGCATGGTATAATTGTATTAATTTGGAAATGCTAATACATGTGTGTTTAATAAACAAAAGGAAAGTTCCTAGTTATGCCTCTCTTATAAACTAGCTCGTTGGTTAACAAGATGATCAAGGTTTCCTGATCATGGACATTGGATGTTGTTAATAACGAGGTCAGATCATTAGTGGAATGATGTGATGAACATTCATCCGATGTATAGCATTACGATCAAATTCATTGTGTTTATATTGCTATAACATCTAACGAAGTAATCCTAGTCCTTAGACCATGAGATCATGTTAATCACTAACACTAGAAGAGTATCTTGATAACATCAAACGTCACACCGTAAAAGGGTGGTTATAAAGGTGGGTTCAGTGCTACGAAAGTGTTATGTAGAGGCTCATGGATAAAGAGTGGGATTTTTCCATCCCGATGACGAATACATATAATCTGGGCCCTATCGATGATATCACATTGGTTAGCTTGCAAGCAAGTGATGAGATCACTAGAATATTATATCACGGGAACAAGAAAAGTGTACATGTCGGTAACGAGATCAAACTAGGTATGGAGATACCGATGATCGAATCTTGGACATGTAATATATCGCGAGACAAAGGGATTTAGTTACTAGCGTTAAAGGTTCTCACGATCACAGAAGTCATCGTAGAATGTGTAGGAGTCAGTATGGATCTCTAGGTCCCGCTTCTGATTATTGATTTGAGAGGGGTCTCGATCATGTCTGCATTATTCGCGAACCGTAGGGTGACACAATTAAGGGACACCAACACCATTTGGAGCAAATGTGTTTCAGACGAATGAATTGCAAAGCGCTGGAATTATATCAATAGATACCGAAACTGTTTCAGGTGAAATTGCAGAAATTGGTTCTGCATGTAATATTGAAATGTTGTAGGAGGTTTTATGTGAATGTTTGTTAATTAAAGTAATTAACAAAATTATGAATAAATTTAATAAAAGAGTTTTATTAAATGAGAGAGCAGTAAATTTGGAGAAATTTAATGCATTTAATGTGGAGACTTTAAAAGAGAATGTGAAGGGGCACTTTTATGTGGAGGGGGTTACCACCACATGAATGCAGGAGGTGAGGGGTCACCTCCATGGGGCGCCGGCCATGGGGAGGGGTACCCCCCTCCTCCTATAAAAGGCCACCCCTCTCACCCTTCTTCCAGACACCTCCTCGTGAAGTATCTCTCTCTCCTCTATAATTATTCCTCAATGGTCTCGGTTTAGCGAGATACATGTTCCCGGTGGCATTTCATCTGGAAGGAGTTGCTGCTTCCGCTGCATTGCTGGAGCGAGGAGGTGGAGGTTGTTCGGTGGCCTGAACATGTGTGCGAGTGCGGATGCGCTGCTGGTTTGCGACGCTAGGACTTCCACACGATCTTGAGATCGGCAAGCGTACGACTACATCATCCACGAGTTCCTACTCGTTAACAAAACTTTGTTGTCTTTGAGGGTAAGTTCTCCATGGATGTATATCCACCCGTTGCTTGTATCTAGTAGATAGATCTTGGTGTATAGTTCTCATCGTAGGAATTTTTGTTTTCTATGTTGCGAACCCTTCACACTTTGGGTACCAACATATTTGGCAAACACATTGCCAAACTCATCCTTACCAAGAGAATAATCATCATAAATCAAGATAGGGTTGGATGAGGAAATACCACTAGTGCATGAGGAAGAAATGTGCCCCTTCTCACGGCAAATGTAGAAAGTTCTTGTCTTGCTATCTTTGTTCTTAGGTGATGCCGCAACATGAGGAAGAGCTCGTGTAGTCCTCTTAGGAAGAGGCCCATCTACAACATGAGGTAGAGCTTGAGGCCGCTTCCCTTGTTGCTTCACACCAAGAGGCTTCTTCTTAAATGGGCAAGATCTAGCATGATGCCCTTCTTCCTTGCACTTGAAGCAAACAATGTTGGTCGGATACTTCGCTTGATCTTGGCCATTCTTCTTGTTGCCCTTGTGCTTCGCCTTGTTAGTGGACTTGTTCTTGTTATTGGAGTTGAATCCAAGTCCACTCTTGTCATTGGGGGATTTTTGCACCCTCAAGATGTGGTTGAGTGTGGCCTTCCCTATATGACCCTTTTTCAAGTCATTCTTCAAAGAAGTGACTTGAGCCTTGAGCTCTCTAATTTCCTCTACATGGTTAGTGTCAACAACAATAGTAGTAGAGGAAGTAGATTTTTCATTGTTAGAGCAACAAGGCAAGGAAAGCAATTCATCACAAGATATAGCATGGTTATGTGAGGATGAATTACATGGACTAGCACAGGGCAATATAATATTAGGAGTAGAAATAGTGCTAATGTCCACATGAGGCCCACTAGATGTTACCTTTGACATAATGGCCTCATGATCTAACTTTAGCTTATCATGGGAGACTAGAAGATCCCCATGTGAGCTTGAGAGCTTAGCATGACTGTCTTCCAATATCCCATATTTGCTAGTTAGCAAAGCAAGTTGAGCCTTTAGCTCAACATTTTCCTTCAACATCGATGCTTCATAAGAAATAGAGTTAGTAGCACAAGCATCATTATTAATAGCAAGAGGTGAGGTCAACTTTGCAAGCTCTTTTGAATATGAAGCTATAAGTTGCTCATGCGACTCGGTGAGTTTGATAAGCTCACTCTTAACGACCCGAGAGCCATTTTTGAGGTGCTTAAAATCCTCAACAAGTTTAGCATGGGAAACTACACGTTTATCATTTTTAGTTTTGAGAGAACATGCCACCATAATTCTCTATCATGGTTTTCCTTTACTCCAGATAATTCTAGAGCAAAGGTCTCCTCAAGAGACACCTTGGTGGTTTGTTCCTCTAGAAAAGCTTTTCTTAGATCATTAGAGAGACTTTGAAGATTTTAAATGGTGTCCTATTGCTCTTCATCTTGAGCTTGCAATTGCTCAATAATTTTCTTGCTCTCCATAGCAAAAGTTAAGATTTCAACAAATTTAGAGCAAGCAATATTATTCTTAACTAGAGCATGATAAACAACCTCACCCTTTTCATATAAAGAGGCAATCTCATCCTCTTCTTCCTCACTATCATCATCCACAACATCATCATCATCATAAGATGACATGGGATCTAAAGCGGTTACCTTAGTTCCCTTAGCCATAAGGCATATGTGAGAACCGGAAGAAGGTGAAGGTGAGATTGAACTTGAAGCTCCATCCAAAACCTTGTCTTGACCCACATAATCTTCGGTTTCCTCTACATGATTAGCAACACAAGCACTAGAGGAAATATATGCATTTTTATAAGGGCCATAAGACAAAGCAAGCATATCTTCAAGTGAATTATTCAAGCCATTTCTACATGATATGCAAGGACTACCAACACTAGCATATGAGGGGTTTCTAGTGCTACAAGTGTTAGATTCCAAATATATAATATTGCAACTAGATAGAGATGATGGATAATCAATAGTAAGCTCACTATCCAAATTGCAACTTCTATCACCACTCACCATATCATTACCTTGTGAAAAATCACAAGTAGGTGAAGTGGTAGAAGATGATAACTCATCACGACCGGAGGTGGAGGGAAAACAATCATCCTCAATAATGTTGGACACTCCATATTTACCTTGAAGCTTTGTCCATATCTCATGAGCACTTAGATAAGGCATGATTGAAGAAATAACTACATTGCTCACAACAAGTAAAAGCATTTTAGTATCTTGAGCATCTATATAAGAGTTCATCTTCTCCTCTAAAGATTCGTTTTGGGGATCTATAGGAGAAGAGAACCCCATATATAGAATTCCCTCAACGGATGGGAGAATGTCCCGAAAATAATCTAGCATGCGAGATTTCCAAACACCATAATTATTTGTGCCATCGAATATATAATAAGAATCATGCACTACTCCACTAGACGACATCTTTACTCTCAAGGCGGTGAAGCCTAAAAGCGAGAGACCTCGCTCTGATACTGTCGTCGGATTGATGACAAGTACGCCATGAGGGGGTCCTCGAGGCGTGCGGAAGAGAGGGGTGTGAGACGTACGGTATTCCGGGACGGTGAGCACACAAGTTTACCCAGGTTCGAATCCACCGTCTTTGGATGGATCCTAGTCTTGCTAGCAATCCAGTAGTACGACAGAGCCGGAATATGGGTTACAAGGGTTTCGCCTGTACGAGTTGAGGGTCTAAAGTATTGGGTGCCCTAAAGGCTCTCCCTAGGACGGCTTATATAGATATCCGGCCTAGGGTTTACAGGAAAGATCTATCCGGCTACGACTAAGAGTTGGTTACAGAGTACATCTTGAACTACAAGTAACATTATGGGCCTAAGTCGGTAAGTCTTCTGGGACTTCCCATAGCCAGATTGGACTCCGTCTTTCTCCCTGACTGGGCCGCCCGTGAAGCAAAGCTCTAACCCAAAGTGGGCCACCCTGGTCAGTGAGGAACTGTGAGGATACCCGGAAAGTATATCCCCAACAACAGCCTCTGGAGGCCTCCAAGATCCAAAGTCGGATTTATCATCGTCTAGCTTGATCTTCGGCTTGCAGAATCTTGAAGGGTTCCTGAAACTTCACAACAAAAAATATGATCTGGGTCTTAAAAAATAAGTCGGGCCTATCAACAGGTTACTCGGATTTTCCAGCTTGATTTCAAACTAAGCCGGAACTTGGTTTCTAACACCACCTGACACAAGTCATGGTCAAGTCACGTCATCTGACAGGCATTCCGTCAGCACGACCGTTGGTGGGTCTGCGGTTTGCAGAACCGAGGCACCGTTTCAATGCGTGCGTGGAGATCGAGGTGACGTAATCATCGTGTGGGTCCTTCCCAGTCCCTTCCACGACACGTGGTGGTTACACTGTAGCATTTGCACGAATCTTGGCGCAGGTAGGTGGATATAAGGGGTTAGGATTTTCTCCTTCTCCTTTCACCAGTCCTTTGCCTTTTCCTCTCCTCCCAATCTCCCTGCGCGCATAGAGCTCCCCCGTTCCTCCCCCAAAAAACTCCCAGCGCCGCCCATTCTAGGTCAACTGCTCGCCGGAGAAATGGCTTCATCTTGCTCTTCCGGCTTGGCAGCAGCGGTGGTGGCGGCAGCGACGGAAGCGGTGGCGGAGAAAGAGAGCTTTCGTGGGCTCTGGATTCCCTGCGCACTCAACGACGAGGGTCTCAAGAACGTGGAGAAGGAAGGGCTCCTCCGCACCGGCGACTGGCGGAGCGGCTTTGAAGAAACCATCCCCAACCCATGCGCCGGCGAGCGGGTCCACTTCGGCACCCACCTCGACAGAGTTTTGTCGTTTCCTCCCTCAGATTTCTTTTCCGATGTGATTGATCATTACGGAGTTCAACTCCATCATCTTCCTCCCAACTCTCTTTTAGAGATGAGCGCTTACGCATCTTTGTGTGAGGGCTTTCTCGGCATTAAGATGAGTTTGACTCTTTTCTGGTACTATTTTCATGTCCGGAGAAACTCCATTACTGCCGGTGTTCCTTATATCACCGGTACCATTAGTTTTTCACTAGACGTGAGCGTGTGTATCCCAAAATATTAGCTAGTGACTCGGTCAAACAATGGTCAGCCACATTTTTCTATCATAGGGATATTCCGGCTCCCAACAAAGCTACCGCTTTGCCGGATTTTGTTGACGGAGCTGCTACGGCCCAACCATCTTGGGACGAGGCTGCTCCGGCTCTCTTTGACGATCTGATCCTTGCCAAGAGGCGGATCGAATATCTGATCAAACACAAGGGTCTGAAGGGATCCGACTTAGTCCAATGCTGGGTCTCACGTCGGATCCAGCCCCTTCAGTACCACGGGAATCGACCGATGCACTCCATCACGTCATCCAAAGAAGACTCCCTCCGCATCAGTCCCAAATCCTACACCACCCAGGGCTACATTAGCTAGATTAAGTGGCTGATCAGGGAGCGGATCAAGAGGAGGATCCCGGAGATTTCTCTGGATATGCACACGGTGGAAAACCCCGTAGTGCCGGTAAGCTTCTATTAGTACACCTTTTTATGTGTTTCAATCTTTGAGTTACATTGCAATACTGATATGTTTTCTTCTTTTCAGCTTGCTGACCTCCCCAAGTCGGAATTTGCTCCGCTCGAAGGATATCCTTCTGAATTTTCTCAGGAGACAGAGGTGGTTCCATTGCCAGACCTTGCGCTCAAGAAGCGCAAAGCTCCGACAGTGGCTGTTGGCACAAAGGAGGTGCCCGTCGTGAAGAGGTAACTTTCAATCACAACTTCCGCCTTTATACTTACTCGAATTTCCTTCTGAAATGTAATGTTTCCGACTTTACCACATTCTCAGAGCAAAACCGCTTCTCAAGGGCAAGGGGAACGGGATTTCTTCGAAGCCCTTGCGACAGACGAAGTTTACCATAGCTTCTCCTGTTGTGGCTCCTCCGACTTCTGCCCCTCAGCCTTCCGCAACACCGGTGATAATTCCTTCTTGGGTTGTCGTGGAAGATCCGGCTCCTTCCACGGAGCCTGCGATCCTTGAATCGCAAACTGGCATCACCATGGGTGAGTCAGATCTAGATAAGGGTGAACCCTCTTTGGGTAATGATCCCTCGGCAGAAACCTTCGCCGAAAACCTTATCAGCAATCCGGGACTTGCCAAGTTTGGCCTATCCCGAAAATCTGCAGAAGAAATCCAGCGGCTGCCAGGCAATGCCTGGAGAAAAGTACTTTATCTTCCGAAGAAGAAACTCAAGAAGCAGAGGACGTCAAGCACTCCAATCTTCTTGAACAATTGCTTCTTTGCAACGAGAGTATCAGGTCCGGGGAGCTTCCAACTACTCCTGTGACCCCTCTGACTCTCGCTGAGAAGGTTGGCGTTGAGGTGAACGCTAGTTCGGATAAACTCACTCGCGAACAATATGTAAGTCAGAATTCCAACTCCTGTTTTTCCTTTATTTCATATCATATCCTCTAGCCCCCAAGCATGAAGTAGGATAAATAATCCGGGTTTATGCTTCCTTAGGATGCCAAAGAACGAACTAGTGTAGCCCCCAAGGCTCGTGCTGATATTAGCAAAAATATTAGCCCAAGTCTTTAGTAGCTTTCTAACTTTGGGTATTCTGACTTACAGAAAGTATATTCCTACAACCAGGATTTGTTGAAGAATGTCTGTGATAAGTGGAGAGAGATCAAGGCTCTCCGACTTAAAAATGCTGAACTTAAAGTTGCCAAGGATGATGCCGAAGGTAAACATTCCGAGACTCAAACCTTGCCCTTGTATTTTCAATGTCGATTTTTTTCTGAATTGTTGTTCTTTTTGACTTACAGCGCTGGTGAAACAATCCTGCGCCATGATCGAAGAGGCCGAGAACCTCAAGACCTTGGTGGTGGAGAATAAGGAGCTTCTCCAAGAGCTGGATAAGCTCAAGGTGGATCTTGAAAAGAGCATAGCTCAAGTCCTTGAATCCTCCTCCATGGCTACCGAAGAGCGTGATCGCAAGATCGCTGCTCAAGATAAAACAATCTCGGACCTCAAGAGTGAGCTTAGCAGAGAGAGGGACCTTTCCCAGGCTCTCCGGGCTGAACTCCAGAGTCTCCGAGAGGAGAGGACCAAATGCTCAAGATAAAACAATCTCGGACCTCAAGAATGAGCTTAGCAGAGAGAGGGACCTTTCCCAGGGTCTCCGGGCTGAACTCCAGAGTCTCCGAGAGGAGAGGACCAAAATTGACGACGTCATTTTCGGTACGTTCCATCTATCTGACTTATCTTTTTCTTCGACTTCTATCAATGTCAGATTTTCTTAACTTGTTTTGTGTATAGGTCCTCTGAACTTGACAGACTCTTCTTCCACCGAGCCTCGCACCCCCCGGCTTACCCAAGTCGGTGACTTGCTTCATGACTTCCGCCAATCCCTTGAGGACATCGGCGAAGCTCTCAGGATTCCGGACATGCAAAGCATGTCGGATTTTCAGGTGCGGGACAAGGCAAAGGAGATGCCGCAACTTGTTCGGGACTGGAACATGTCCTACGCGTGGACTGCAGCGCAGAACGCTCTCACCATGGTCATGAGCCACCATGGAAACATGGAAATATGGCAAGTGACCAGACGGTACTGCAAAGTAGATGAAGATGGACAAGACCAAGACCTTCAAGCCATCATGCACTCCTGCCCCGGATATGGGTGTCACGTGGCTGACCTGACCAGCTACGAGATCCCTTTCTTCACCCGCGTGGATACTCCGCCTCCTCCTCCAGAAGAATCAGCAGAAGTTTCCGATGATGAACGCACCATCTCGGATGCAGACATCTCGGAACGATACCAAGGCGGCGTCTCCAGCGAGCCGGCAGCTCCTTCATCTCCTCCTGCATCATAGATTGCCAGAAACATTTTGTATTATCTAAAAAACATCATGCGTTTGTAAATATGAAGTACTATTATTTTGCTAGTGCTAAGCTTTTGATCTATTTAGCACTTTTTGGCTTTTAAACTTTTTGCGTGCCTGAAATGTTTACATAAGCACTTGTACTTTTTCATCTATACTTATCGTTTATCTGGCTTTCCACCTCGTCCCTTTCGTGAGTCGGCTAAACCTTCTGCCGAAAACTTTGCCGAGCAAAGGAGCTCAATTGCTAAACCAGTTTAAACTCGGAAACAAAGTTGGCTTCCAGTACCAACAATTCACTACTCGGAAAATTCCCGCATCCAACAATCAGACAAATAACCAAAGTAAAGACTAGAATATTTTTTTAGAGTTATACCCGAGGGTAGCAGTTTTAGAATCGGAAATCTAAACCAGAACAAGCATGAGCATAAAGTACTTTCAAGCATTCTGGGATTTTCGACTATGACATGATCATTCCGAAATAAGATGGTAAAAACTTCTCAGAAAAACTTGAGGCAACCAAAACTTTTATTTCTCATAGAACATGCACATATATATGATTACAAATAAGGATAAACTAAGAATAAAAGGGACGTAGCTGAGCAATATTCCACGGTCTGTCTAACTCATCTGGATTTGTACTGCCTCCAGCTCTCTTTCTCTTCTTAGTAGGAGGTCTTTCTTTGACTGGGCTCATGTCAGTTAAGTAGTACGATCCATTGTACAATACTCGACTAACTAAAAAGGGCCCTTCCCATACTGTGGAAAGTTTGTGCTTTCTTTGTTGCACAAGCCGGAGAACCAAATCACCTTTATTGAAAGATCTATTTCGGACTCTCTGGCTATGATACTTGCGTAACTTCTGCTGATAGGTTGTTGATCTCATTTCAGCAACGACGCAAACTTCTTCGACTAAGTCAAGATCGTTTTGTCGAGAAATCTCGACATCCTCTTCAATATACATGGACACTCTAGGAGAAGTATGAATCAAATCACTAGGAAGAACTGCTTCTGCGCCATAGACTAAGAAGAAAGGTGTGTATCCTGTTGACCTGTTTGGAGTTGTTCGTAAACTCCAAATTACAGAGGGTAGTTCCTCTGCCCAAGCCCCCGCAGCACATCGTAGCAGTGCTTCGAGTCTCGGTTTTAGCCCTTGTAGGATTAAACCATTTGCTCTTTCGACTTGTCCGTTAGCCTGTGGATGTGCGACTGACGCAATGTCAAGCCGGATATTTTGCTCGTTGCAGAATTTAGCCAATTCTCCCATAGAGAAATTACTCCCATTGTCCGTGATAATGCTATGTTGATAACCATACCGGATTATAACATCCTCGACAAATCTTTTGGCTGTTGCTCCATCACAACTAGTGACAGGTTTAGCCTCAATCCACTTGGTGAATTTATCCACCATCACTAAGAGGTGAGTAAATCCACTTGGAGCTTGTTTAAATGGTCCTACCATATCAAGCCCCCAGACCGCAAAAGGCCATGTTATAGGTATTGTTCGCAGCTGATCTTCCGGAACGTGAGCTTGTTTGGCGTACTTTTGGTAGCCTTTGCACGTCTTGACTAATCGTTCGGCATCTGCCTGAGCTGTAAGCCAGAAAAATCCGTGTCTAAAAGCTTTTGCCACCAAAGATTTCGCTGCAGCGTGGTGACCACACTCGCCTTCATGGATTTCCCTTAAGATTTCCACTCCTTCTTCCGGAGATAAACAGCGCTGAAAACCCCCAGAAATACTCCATTTATGGAGCTCACCTTTAACAATAGTATAGGCTTTTTCTCATCAGATAATCTGCTGGCTCAAAACCTCGTCTTCGGGTAATTTGCCATCTACCAGATAATCTAGGTAGGGTTGAGTCTAGCTGGGAATTACAGCCAGAACTGCTATCAAAGGTGAGTCGGATTTAGTCGGATATTCCTCATCTACTCCCTTTATCGAGGGAACTTTGAGGTGCTCTAAAAAAGCGCCATCCGGGACCTCTTTCCGCGCAGAACCTATCCGAGATAGTGCGTCTGCTTCCTCATTTTCTTCTCGAGGGATGTGTTGAACCTCAAAACCTTCGAACGATTTAGATATATCATCCACGGCAGCTTTATATGTTGCCATGTGCTTATTTGCATTACAAATATCCGACACTTGTTGAGCAACAAGATCCGAATCTCCGTAACACATCAAACGTCGGATGCCAATATCCTTAGCAATCCGGATTCCATGTAGCAGCGCTTCATACTTGGCAATATTGTTTGGCGCTGTGAAGTGGATCTGCAACACGTATAGAAGTTTATCTCCTTGGGGTGATTTGAGCACCACGCCAGCCCCCGAGCCCCCTCGAGCTTTAGACCCATCAAAGTAGAGGGTCCAATATTCCGACTCAGGGAGGATCATGTTCTCCTTCATCTCTGTCCAATCAGCAACAAAGTCAGCAAGGATCTGGGATTTGATTGCTGTCCGGGGTTTATACTCAATATCGAAAGCTGAAAGCTCTATGCCCCATTTGGCGACGCGTCCTGTGGCGTCACTGTTGTTGATTATATCTCTCATGGGAGCTGTGCTCACCACGGTAATTGGATGCTCCTGAAAGTAGTGTCGTAACTTACGAGATGCTAGAAAAACACCGTAAGCCAACTTTTGATAGTGCGGATACCGCTGTTTTGATTCTGTCAGGACCTCGCTGACAAAGTAAGTCGGACGCTGCACCACGTGTTCTTGATTTTCCTCTGGTCTCTCCACCACCATGAAGATACTAACGATCTTATTTGTCGTAGCAAGATAGAGCAACATTGGTTCCTTAGGTTCCGGCGCTACAAGGATAGGAGCAGATGAGAGTACTTTCTTCAGGTCTTGTAGTGCAGCTTCAGCTTCGTCAGTCCAAACAAAATCCTTGGTCTTTTTCAGGAGTTTGTATAATGGTGCGGCTCTTTCACCAAGCCGGCTTACAAATCGACTGATGGCAGTGATGCAACCAGTTAATCTTTGTACGTCCTTCAGGCGAGTTGGCCTGGAAATATTGAGTATAGCCTTGATTTTGTCTCGGTTCACCTCTATGCCTCTTTGAGACACGATGAAACCTAACAATTTTCCGGCTGGTATTCCAAAGAAGCATTTCTTCGGGTTAAGCATGATGTTGTATTTTTTTAGTTTGGCAAATGTCTCCTCCAAGTCAGAAATTAGTGTTTCCTTCTTTTTGGACATCACCGCAATATCATCCACGTATGCATGTACATTGCGTCCGAGTTGATCATGGAGGCAACGCTGCATCCTGTGCTGGTACGTAGCTCCTGCATTCTTCAGCCCAAAGGGCATCGTAACAAAACAGAAGGTTCCGAAAGGGGTTATGAATGAATTTTTGACTTTGTCAGATTCCTTCATCCGGATTTGGTGATAGCCGGAATATGCGTCGAGAAAACAGAGGAGTTCCGAGCCTGCCGTAGAATCGATAACTTGATCAATTCTAGGCAGAGCGAACGGATCTTTTGGACAAGCCTTGTTCAAGGCAGTATAATCAACACACATCCTTAAATCAGTGGTGTCCTTTTTAGGGACCATTACAGGATTGGCCGACCACTCAGTGTGGATGACCTCTTCTATGAATCTGGCTAACTCGAGCCATGCTAGTTCCTTAGCTATTGCCTTACGCTTTTTATCGCCAAACCATTGTAGGGACTATTTGACAGGTTTAGCGTTCGGGTCTACATTTAGAGAGTGCTCGGCAAGTTCCCTAGGTACTCCGGTCATGTCAGATGGCTGCCATGCGAAGATATCTTGATTTGCTTGGAGGAACTTGACGAGCGTGCTTTCCTATGTGCTGCCTAGGCCTACGCCTATCTGGGTCACCTTGGAGGGGTCATCATCCTTCAACGGCGTTTTCTTCGTCTCTTCTGATGCCTTGAACTCCGGATTTGGCTTTGTCACCTCCTTCTTCGTTGCGGGCATCTCAGACGGATCTATGCTCTTCTTGATCTCCTGGTACTCCTGGGCATGCAGCACGGCTTCAGCAAAAGCGGCATTTCCATCCTCGCACTCTCGCGCTTTCTTCGGGTCTCCCCTGATGGTGATCGCGATGTTGGGACCTGGAATTTTCATCATATTGTAATGTAACATGGACGAGCCATAAAAGCCTAGTAAGCCAGACGTCCGAATATAGCGTGGTACGCGCTCTTGAACAGGACCACTTCGAAGGAAAGTGCCTCCATCCGATAATTCTTTGGAGTTCCAAAGGTAACATCCAAAGTAATCTCTCCCAGGGAATTAGCTTGTCTTCCTGGGACAACTCCGTGAAAGATCACAGAGCTATGGTTCAGCTGGGTTTCCGAGATCTTTATCTGGCGTAGCGTTTCGACATAGAGGATACTACCACCGTCCATGAGGGTCTTGGAGAAACCATAACCGTCAATAAGTGGATTGACGATTAAGGCATATTTTCCTCGTCTGTGCAACTTAGGCGGATGATCAGCGTGATCAAACGTGATTGCCACTTCCGACCAGTCCATATATTGAGGGACAGCCGGAACTGTTGCGTTGAGCTAGTGTAGAACTGCTTTCTTGACCTTTGCTGGTTGAGATCCGAGGAAAGTGACGTAAGTGTCCTTCTTGGTGGGAAAAGTCTTCTTCCCTCCCGGCTTGGGATTTGAAGCATCAGCTTCCTCCATGTCGGAATCTTCCTTGGTCTCTTTGTCTTTTTCGGGATTTTTCTTTCCCTTCTTCCGCTTAGCTTTGTAGCCCACGGTGTCATCTCTTTTGATGTCGTCATTGAAATGACATTCGGCGTTGGTGTGGGACAAGCCCCCATTGGCGTCTAGGTGATGCACGCATGGGTTATTAGCAATGTCGGCCCAAGAATAGGTTTTGCATGGTTGCTGTTCTCCTCTACCTTGGACCCTTGAAGTCCCACGGCCACGCCCGCGGCCTCCACCGCGTCCTCCTCTTCCTCCAGACACGGACACAGTAGTAACCACCGCTATTTCCACGTTGGGTTTTTCTTCCGAGGTATTTTTGTGCTTCTGAGCTTGTTGCTTTGGTTGTCTTGCCGACTAAGGCACAACCAGGATGTTGAGTAATCCCTCTGCATCGTCGTCAGCATCTGCATACTTGCTCACTTTTCTATCATCTCTCCCAAATCAGTGACCTTGCCACACTTCAAGCGGTGACGTAGTAGACCAATTGGGAGTCCCGCGATGAAAGCTTCAATCGCGGTTTGATCGTTTACTCCTTCACAGGAGTTCTTGGTGTCGATCCATCATCCGAGGTAATCCCGGCAAGTTTCTCTGGCTTTCTGGGTGCAACGCTGTAGGTCTCCGACCAAACAGGGCCTCCGATATGTGCCTTCGAAATTCCGAAAGAATGCACTTTGCATGTCATACCAGTTATGGATGGTGTTCTCCGGAAGTTCATTGAGCCACGATCGCGTCATCTTCCGCAACATTAGTGGGAGATATCGGGTTGCGACCAGGCTGTTTCCGCCTTTGGCGATGCAACAAGTTTGGAAAAAATCCTGTAGCCAAGTATCTGGCCGAGCAATGCCGTCGTAGGCTTGGATGTGCCTTGAGATAGCAAATCCTTCCGGGAATCTTGTAGCTCTGATGCATGGTCCAAAGCACTTTGGGCCCACGTAGATATCATCGTTCTCATAGCGCCACGCCTCTATGTTGGAATTGATCATGTGCCTTG
Source organism: Avena eriantha (assembly GCA_910589775.1). Taxonomy (NCBI): domain Eukaryota; kingdom Viridiplantae; phylum Streptophyta; class Magnoliopsida; order Poales; family Poaceae; genus Avena; species Avena eriantha. The sequence goes on along the minus strand of OU342740.1, from coordinate 272,154,267 downwards.
CGTCATTCGGGGATAGAGATCGTCCTGAATGCCGGCTGTGGTTGCGGTGCCTTGGAGCCGTACTTCGGCTTCTGCCACCACCTCCTCCGCCACGTCATCCTCCTTGTCCCCCTTGGGAGCCGTTGTGATGACTGCTTGGTGGAGAGGGTGGAGCAGCTAAATTGTTTCCGGCTGATCGCCGGCCTCCGTCCGGAGCATCATTATTTCGGTTCCAGGGAGGGTCTTCACTACGATGAGCCCCCTGCCGGCTTGTACCAGCACGGTTTCCGTCGTTCCTTCGTCTGTCATTCCCACCATGGTGAGGTTCAGCCGGATGGCTTGTGTGTCTAGGAGGTGGCATTTTTTAACGATCCTCCTCCTGAGGTTTCTCTTTATCGTCTCCCCTTCGATCATTAGACTCTCGTCGGGGAGGATTCCTTGGATACAGTGCAGCAATGGCATCTTTTTCGGCCGCTGGGGCGACGTTGCTCCAGTCACGCGCAGTTCTGTGGTGATGTCCTGACGATCCAGTTCTTGAATAATTGTCTTCCCGGCATTCGGGGCGATGATACTGCTCCGGGACGTGATGGGGCCTTATATCATTCCAGCCTGAGTTCGTGTGACATTGGCCGGATTTGGAGACCAGTTTTCCACTTCCGGATTTCACAGCCTTTTGTTGCTCCAGACCCTTGGTGAGTAGCTTGATGCCCAATCGAACCTGTTCTAGGCCTGGGTTATTTGACAGGATATCTCGAGCTGCGACAGTGTTCTGTACCGGTGTCGGATACACTAGATCTCCTTTGCTGTCGAGACGAGGCATCCCTGGATCTCCTTCGAAGAGGACTTTGTTTACTTCCGGAAATTGACCGTCACGTGTGTAACGTTTCCGTGTCTTCTGATGCAACCGAGGCATGTAGTCTTTAGTTGCCATGCATTTCTTCTCCACCTCGATGTTTTTGGCTTCATCGAGGAGTTGTTGACGACGCGCTTCTAGGGCTTGGGCCCTTTCGTCCAGCTCTTCAGCAGTAAGTTCTGCAGCTGTAGGGATAGGTGTGGTTAATGCAGCATCGATGAGTTTACACGCACCTTCGGTGATCACGTGTCCATCCACCGATTCTTCTTTTTTCGGCTCGTCTAGGATAAGTGCTCCATCCGAGTCTTCCTCGTATTCCTCGGCAATCACCTCCTCTGTCAGAGGGTCTTTTGCCGGGGTCTTGTTCTTCTTGTTCTTCTTCTTTGCCTTCTTGGCATTGCCGGTAGCAAAGACGAATTTGGGTCCGTTTCCCGGAGTCAAGCTCTGATCGGTACTTTCGGACATCTGGACCTCGGGATTATCTCCGACGTCCATGTCATCCTGCACTTTGGGAGAGTGTTCCCCGGATCCTTCATCCATGGCTTCTCCTTCTTCTGCAGCTTTGGAGTTATACTCCTCTTCATATTCTGCGGAGAACTTTCGGAAATCTGCTGACGTCATTGATTCATCTGAGGATGCGGGTACGTCGGAGTTTGTTCCAATTGCCTCTAGCACAGAGTCGGTGTTTTCTCCAGCCTCGGCAGAGCCGAATCCGCATCCCACGTATCCGACGAAGTGCGACGTGTGCTTCCTGAGGTACCTGCGGCTTTCGCGATCAACCATGTCGAAACTTTTGATGGTCTCGAGGATTGCATCTACGCTTTCGCCTTGCAGTATCATACGTCTCAGTGTATACCTCAGGAAAGGCATGTCTGTCCTGGTGTCATTAGAGCCGGAATCAGTGTCGTTGACTAGCTCCTCCTGAATTTCGACTTCCACGGGTGGGTCGATCTGGGATCCGGCTTCTCCAGGGAGATCCACTCCAGATTCAACTTGGACCGCCAGGTCTTCTTCAGGCTAGGATTTCTCCACTATCTCCACAATTGGTGCGGGCTGGGTGGGATTAGGGTTTTCTGAGATCCGGAACTCTGCCGCCTCCGCGGACAAAGGGGACCCAGAAGATTCTTCTACCTCTATCATCACCGCTGGGGTGGGTGGGGCAGGTTCAGCGAAATCGATGTAAACATCGATCTCACCAAAAGACATGATTGTGTAGGCAGTCACGGCCTCCCTAGCCGGAATCCAAGTCTCGTCGAGAACGATGAGAGGGACGTCGCTGGCGTAGAGGATGCGACCGACGTCGATAGTCTCGCCGATTCCGATTCTTGCAGATTCCGCTAAAAATGCAGATCCGAAGCTCACTTGCCCCACGGTGGGCGCCAACTATCGTCGGATTGATGACAAGTATGCCATGAGGGGGTCCTCGAGGCGTGTGGAAGAGAGGGTGTGAGACGTACGGTATTCCGGGACGGTGAGCACACAAGTTTACCCAGGTTCGAATCCGCCGGCTTTGGACGGATCCTACTCCTGCTAGCAATCCAGTAATACGGCAGAGCCAGAATATGGGTTACAAGGGTTTCGCCTATACGAGTTGAGGGTCTAAAGTATTGGGTGCCCTAAAGGCTCTCCCTAGGACGGCTTATATAGATATTCGGCCTAGGCTTTACAGGAAAGATCTATCCGGCTACGACTAAGAGTTGGTTACAGAGTACATCTTGAACTACAAGTAACATTATGGGCCTAAGTCGGTAAGTCTTCTGGGCCTTCCCGTAGCCGGATTGGACTCCGTCTTTCTCCCTGACTGGGCCGCCCGTGAAGCAAAGCTCTAACCCGAAGTGGGCCACCCTGGTCAGTGAGGAACTATGAGGATACCCGGAAAGTATATCCCCAACAGATACCAATTGAAAGATCATGGATGTCACCTAAAGGGGCGGTGAATAGGCGATTAAAACTTCTACGAGATGGGCTTAACAATGGCGGAATAAAACTAGCGTTTTTTTAAGCACAAAGCCTAGATATACTAAGGTTCACCTATGTGCACCAACAACTTATGCTAAGCAAGACAAGCAAAAATATGATAGCAATATAATTACTTCAAGCACGATGGCTATCACAATGTAAAGTGCATAAGTAAAGAGCTCGGGTATAGAGATAACCGAGGCACGCGGGGACGACGATATTTTACCGAGTTCCTCCCAACAAGGGAGTACATCTTGTTGGAGGGGTGGGTGGTACTAAGACCACCAATGCCACAAAGGCCTCACCCTATTCTCCCGAGCACCCACCATGCGGGAAAGCACCCGTTCCACTATGGGACACTTAAGGGTGGTCATCGAACCCGTACAAGATTGGGGCTATCTCTATAATTTAATTGGAGGCTCCCAATCATCACCACCAAGGCATCAATCTTGGGGGAGCTTGACAACTTAAATTGAAGACCCCAAGAACATGCCAGAAAGGCCACACAACCTTCTAGGGTTCTAGGAACCCAGGAGGGACAAGCAATGATGAATATCACCGAACAAACCCTCCGGAGAGAACACACACCGATGCACCAAATGCAAATGGCAAGAACACCACAAAGATGCCCCAAATCTTCACTCTCAAGTTCCAACAAGGCTACTAAAGCACTTGGGGGAACAAGAGAGGAAGGACAAAAAAAGGGAACAAAAAATGCCCCAAAGATCTAGATCCCAAATATTCACTCACAAAGAGATGAAATGGTTAGGTCAAAAATATAGATCTAGATCTCCTCTATCTTCCCCTCAAGTATGGGCAAGAATCATTGGAGGGGGAGAGATTAATCAAGCTCAAGAGATGTGAGGCAAATAGTCAAGAGGGCTTGAGAAAAATAGGTGAAGAACCACCCAAAAAGAATAAGGGGAAAGCTATTTAAAGGGGGGCAACATCTGCCCGTTGGGGCAATTTCGGCTTGGGTGGGCCGGTAGTAAACCGGTACTACCGCTCGCAAGCCAAGCAGCGAGAACATTGGCGCAAGCAGCAGCGCAACCGATCGAAGCAGCTGGGCCGAACTGGGCCAGGGCGAGCGAGCGAAGCAATAGCCACGCGAGCGGGCGGGGCGAGCGGAGCGAGGCGGCTTTGCGAGCGCACGGGAAGCAGGGAAGAGCAGCGGGGAAAGGACGAGCTGGGAGCTGGGCTTGGCGACCTAGGCCTGGGCGTGGCCCGGTAGTACCGCCGGCCTGGGTGGTAGTACCGCATGGGCCCGGTACTACTGGCCAGCGCTACTGGGCCAGGCAGAGGCTAGGCCGCGCGGATCAGAGGCGAGCGGTAGGAACGGTGGTAGTACCGCTTGGGCCTAGAAAAAAGGTTTTCTATTTCTTTTTCCAAATAAAACAAAGGCAAATTTCAACTGCAATAACTTTTGCTAGGAGACTTTGATTGACCCCGAATCCAATTCTGTTGGAAAGAGGACGACAAGAGCTATCCAATTAAAAGTGGAAATATTGAATATCACCAAGTGGGACGGTATCAAGTAGTATAATGTGAGATACCTCACTCGGTGAGCATCCGGAAAACTTCAAAGATCAAAATCGCAACAAGATATAAAAGGGGGTTCTGATTTTGATAAACAAGAGCTTGCTATGAAGAATACCACAAGCTCTATATCCTCACATGGATAAGACAAATAAACACCCAAAACGATGATGCAAGTATGCAAAGGTTTGAGCTCTCTCCGAACGATATGATCGAGATACTCACTCGAGAGCCTCTCTTGATAGTACGGCTATCTATCCTAAACCCGGTCAACACGAGACCGGCAAAAGGGAAAACCTATCAAGAATACCTTTGCCTTGAGCATCCTTTGGCCTTGTCTTCATCGATCCATAAACACCGAGGATGGCAAGCACCAAACATGAGATCTTCTCGGGATTATCATGGAAATGGCCACGGCAGTCGCTGCCATAGGCAGCGATTGAGTGTTTCGTGAGGAAGAGTTGGCGGCCATCTGCGGTGCGAGATCGGGGCGGATGCACATGGGTTTACCTAGGTTCGGCCCCCCGGAGGGTAAAGACCTACTCCTGCTAGATTAGATTATGAGAGAGTGAGTTATAGGGGTGGCGAGCTCGGTGGCTAGGCAGCGAGTCTCTTGAGGGGGTGTATGATGGAACGTAAGGTTCCAGGATACCCTAGGGAGGTTTATATATGAAGCACCTCGCTAGGGTTTACAAGCTGTCCCCGAACAAGATACGGATCCAGGGACTTTTGACCTAATCCGACTGGGCTTCTGCTACGCTTCTGGGCTTCCAATCGCCAGTCGATGGGCCTTTCCTTCCTTCATAGCCTAGTCGCTGTCCTCCAGGCGCACTCATAGGTGTTTCAGCCCACTCGGAACGTCCTGCTGAGCATACCCCCTTTGGCATATCCCCATCAGTAGTCCCCGAGGCCATCGTTGATGCAGGCGCGGGCGTCCTTTTGGTGTTCGAAGTAGGCGAGCCCAATTTGGGCGTCCAGTCGAGTCGGCGATGGACTTTACTAGAACCGAGGAGAATTTCCCCATAGCTCCATTCGTCACTTCAATGAGCATCACTGTCGCCCACTCGTCGCTTCGACGAGAGGAAAGACTTGCGGGTGGCGAGTAGGCCAATAGGAGTTGGACCATCAAACTGGTCAAACTATCCGTTGGAATTTCCAACGGTAACTATGGCGCAATTACCGTGAGTAACGGCCATCCTGATTTTGGCGGGTGACGTTTCCCATATAAGGGGAGTGATGGATCAGCTTCGCAATCCTTCCTCGCATTCTTCATTCTTCCTCATTTGCTCTTCCTTCCCGCTTCCTCCCGACTTACTCTCCCCGCGTCGCGCGATTCCACTTCTCACTTGATGGTGCCTCCCAAGGGCTCATGGGGAAAATCCAAGTGCACCACGGCCCAACTTAGATCCTTTGAGGACACCGGGGTGCTCCGCAAGGGGAATTGGCGAATCCTCCCTCCTCCGAGACCGAGCCGAAACCGCGATCCGGCGAGTTCATCTGCTTCACCAGTCATATTGAGAGGGGCTTAGGGTTCCCTACCTCGCTCTTCTTCCGCCGCTTCTGCGTGTACTACGCGATCAAGCCCTCCGATCTTGTTCCACACAGCATCGAGCAGCTGGCGATCTTCATCACCTTCTGCGAATGCTACCTTGGCTGCAGGCCATATTTCTCGCTATGGCTGGAGCTCTTCCACAGCCGCATCGGGCGCAAGGTGTCCAGCGGCTTGATGCTAGCCGCAGGCAGGGTCACCTTCCAGTTGAAGTCGAAGGCCAACTTCGTCAAGCTCCTCCTGCCGAAGAAGGACGCCAGCGAGTGGAAGAAGAGCTGGTTCTATGTCAAGGAAGCTACTCCCTCCAGCGAGGTATCTCTTCCCGAGTTCGTCGCCGAGAGGAGCGAGCCCCGTCGGCTGGCACCGAAGAAGCTTCCTGAAGATCAGCGGATGCCGTCGCAGAAATGATGGATCAGATCCAGAAGCTGAAGGACCAGGGGTTGGTTCCGATCAACCTCTACAATTGCTGGCTCAGGCGGCGCCTGGTCCCGCTGGCGGCTCGACCGCACTGGATGTACGAATACAGCGGGAAGCATGATCCATCCTGAACCAGCAAGGAGTCATGGTAGGCCGAGGACTACAAGGCCGCCCTGAAGAAGATTACCAACGCGGAGTTCACAGGCGCGTCAGTCGGGGTCACCCCGTATACTCTCGTGAAGAACGAAGCCCCCACAGTAAGTTCTCTTTCCAATCGCTGCGTCCGTATCTCAATTTTAGTCTTTCCACTTGGGGTGTTTTGACTCGTGGTGGTTCTCAGCTTTTTCAGGTATTGGAGGGTTGGCTCCCTCTGCTTGACGAAGAGGTTCCCCAGGAACTGGAGGAATATTCCGGGGGGGATCCTTCCGACAGCAATGGGGAAGAGGAAGAGGTCCCTCCCCCAGCGCCTGTGGCTCGCAAGACCCGGATGCAGAAACAGCGAGAGGTCGAAGCGAGCCGTAGCCTGGACGAGTTCGAAGAAGGCGACGAGGTCGTCTAGGAGCAAACGTCACGGCACACTGCTATGCCGTTGAAGCCCCCACGCCGGCCCAAGTCGCCGGCAAAAAGGCCTGCATCACCGGCCAGGTCGTCGGTGGTGTTCGAGTCGGATGACGACTCCGACGACGAAGGATCTCCCGAAGTCTCGCACAAGGCCCCAAGGGACGCAGTCCCGACGAAGGGATTGGAGGGCGAGGACACGGAAGTGGTGGTAGAGGTTCCCCTGGCGACGATCACGCCGTCGACCTCGAGGGTTCCAAGCCAAGAAGCAGCTGAGGCGGTGCCGCCCAAGTCGCCACAGCCGTCGAAGGCAGCGGCGTCGGAGCCGCAGATCCCGGCGACTGCAGCTTCATCGTCAAGGAAGCCCTGAGTTTCGTGGGCTTTGGACGTCTTCGAGAGGGGGCTCAGCCGCAAGCTGGGTCCCGAGTTGGACAAGCCAGCCCATATCAGTACCGGGCTTCGTGTCCTTCCAGTCGCCAAGTAAGTTGTGCTTCCTCGTCCCAATTTGCCTTGCTTCTTTCGTGTTGTGGTTGTGTTGATTGGAGGGGCTCATGCAGGTCGGGGGCTAAGAAGATTGGTCGCCCTTCGGTTGCTAAGATTCCACCGGCCACTGGCGTGGGAGAGGGCAATCTGCCCAAGAAGAGGAAAGCCTCTGAAGATGTCGCAGCCGCTGAAGTTGCGAAGAAGTAGAAGGGGGCACTGACGACGCTGTGACCAGGGGGAGCGCCGCGGAGCTAGCCGCTGCGCCAGTCGTCAAAGAGGTGGCGGCGACGCAATCAGAGCCAGCACTGGCTGCATCCATGCCGGAGGCGCCGGTCTCGGCGACCAGCGCCCCTGCCAAGGCGTCGGCGACGTTCCCTCGCTTTATGGCGAATGGGTTTCCAGGTGTTGCGGACACGCAATCTCCACAAAGTCCGGAAATCGTGGATGCGGACATTGGGTCCCGCCGCGGACGCACCTCCTTCACGGTCCCGTCGACTGACACCGCTGAACTTCACAAGATGCTCGGCGCTGCTATTCAGGTATGTCCAGTCCCCGAATTCCTAGTCTTTGAATTTCAGCGGCTAGGAATTGTTTTTCTTTTCCTTCCTTCTCCAGTCCCCGAGTTCCTAGTCGCTGAATTTCAGCGGCTGGGAACTGGGTTTTGTTTTTCTTCCTTCTCCAGTCCCCGAGTTCCTAGTCGCTGAATTTCAGCGGCTAGGAACTGGGTTTTGTTTTTCTTTCTTCTCTAGTCCCCGAGTTCCTAGTCGCTGAATTTCAGTGGCTGGGAACTGGGTTTTTGTTTTTCTTCCAATGCTTAGTTGGGTTCTTTGTTTTCAGGGGTTACAACGGGAGTCGACTGATCGGCAGGCTGCACGAGAGCGCTTGGAGCGTGACTTGCGCGAGGCGCAGGAGGTGAACCGGCGGCTTCATGAGACAATTGGTGAGTGTCTGTTTGGCTTTGTTCTTCTTTTCTTGGTGTGAGATGGTTGTGTGCAATACTCTGATATCTTCACTTACAGATGGTTTCCCGGCTGAGATCTCCAAGGCCCGTGAGGGGTATGTCCCACTCGCCGAACTAGACGCGGCGAATGGGCGAGTAGCCTCCCTGGTCAAGGACTTGGAGGAGGCTAAGGCGGCCTCAATTTCTTCGGAGGAACGGGCGAAGGCTGCCGCCGCCGCGGCTGAAGAAGAACGCAAGGCCACGGACTCCATCATCGTGGGGCTGCATAACAAGCAGACTGCCCTGGAGAATCACGTCAAGGAGAACTGCCGCAAACTCCTTGGTGAGTCTTTGTCTTTGCTTGGCCCTTTCGTCTGGTCCCTGCTATGGGGATTTCATAGTTTCATTGATGCCTGACTTTGCAGCTGTGGTAGGCCAAAGTGACCCGGTTGTGTTGACGTACAGCGCCTCGCAGTGCGTGACTGCCGTGGTGAATGTAGCCACGACCTCGGCGTTGTGCGTCCAAGCAGCTCTCCAGGGCATGTCTCCCACCGAGGTTATCCCTGGGGGGTTGATGGAGGTATGGCGCTATCTGGAGGAGGTACCCGCCGTTGTGGAGTGGATGATGCGCTCGGCGTTCAGACGCGGGGCTGCCACGGTGTTGAGCTTGGGTCTCGCCCATTTCCCTGATGACTTCGATCTTGACGATGTGACGAGTGGCTATCCGTCGGCGACCGGCACGGTGGAGATGTCGGAAGTGCTGAAGCTGACCGCGAAGGCCACTCCTTACGCCGATCGTGTCTTGGCGATGGGAGATCTGCTGCCATATCAGGAGACAGTGTTGGCGCCTGGCGACCCCGAGCCGGAGTACCGCGACATGAAGTCGGAGCAGCCCTTTCGGTCGTCGGTGTCGAAGTCACTGACAACGTACCCGACGAACCCGTGGCAGCCTTTTGTGCGCGTTAAGGGGGTGGTGCTGCTTCATCATCAGGTCCTATAGAGTAGACAATGTAATTTGCCAAGTTGTGATAAATGCCGAGTGGCGAATGTTGTAGGATATTTTTGCAATATATGCCACGGGGGGTCGATCGACTCGTGTTTTGATGAGTAGTGTATGTCGTGTTTTTTGGTTATGCATTGTTTTGGTTGAGCGAGTCCCCGGGCGCGTCCGCCTTTTAATGGGGTATAACTCGATTGTATACTTTTGTGTGTTTGTTTTCTTTACTTCTGAGTGGCAAGTCCCCGAGCGCGAGTAGGGCTGGCTTATGAGCGAGTCCCCGAGCGTGGTGCTCGACCGTATTGGTCGTGATCCTGTTGCAGGTTGTGAAGCGTTTTTTGTAACGCGCCTCCTCCCCTGGCCCGGAGGGCCAGTCGCTCGGCGAGCCCTAGGCAGCTCTCTTACTTGGTGTGTTCCCGAGCCGCGTGGGGGTTTCCATTTTGCGGAGTCCCCGTGCGTGGTACTTAACCATTCGAGTCGCTTTGCGCAAGGGTGGGAGGGACAGAGCGCTGTGGGAAGCGTATATCGGATGTCTTGGCCTGGCGGGCCAGTCGGGCTAGGCGACTCCAATGGCGGCTCCGGGTTGGCGTTTTTCGTGGATGACCCAAGGCCCAAATATTTCCGGTGCCCTTGTGCCGCACTACTTTGCCGTGCCGGTCGCTCGACCAGGGGTTGACTTCTGTAAGTACCGTATTGCTGGTATGTACGAGTGCGAGTGGCACAAGAATATGGCGAGTGGGCACAATTTGTGCGATCCGAATGAATTTCGTTATATATTTCGATGGAGTACAGTGTGAGGTTCTAAGTATAGAACTTTCTGCGGAGGTTTACATTCCATGGCCTCCGGACCTCTAGTTGGCCATCGCCCCATATGTCGATGAGGTAGTAGGCGCCGTCGCCAAGGACTCGGCCTATGGCGAATGGCCCCTCCCATGGAGGGGAGAGCTTGTGCATGACCTTCTTGTCTTGGACCAGTCGTTGGACCAGGTCGCCTTCCTGGAAGGTGCGAGTTCGCACTCGGCGGCTGTGATAACGTCGGAATCCTTGCTGGTATATGGTGGTGCGGGAGCGAGCCAGGTCGTGTGCCTCGTCGAGTTGATCGATGTTGTCTTGGCGGGCGATCTCGTTGGCCGCCTCGACATAGTTGGCGACTCGAGGTGAGTCGTGCTCCATGTCTGTTGGCATTACGGCTTTGGCGCCATATACCATGAAGAAAGGTGTGAACCCTGTTGATCGGTTGACGGAGGTGCGAATCCCCCATATCACAGAGGGGAGCTCGTCAACCCAGCATCCTGGGGTGCGCTCGAGGGGCACCTATAGTCGCGACTTGAGCCCGTGGAGGACACTCTGGTTGGCTCGTTCTGCTTGGCCATTTGATTCCGGGTGGGCGACTGATGCGAGGTCGAGTCGGATGTCGTGCTCCTCGCAGAATTCCGCCATGGCCCCCTTGGCAAAGTTGGTGCCAATGTCTGTTATGATGTTGTGCGGGTAACCGTACCGGTAGATGAGTTCACGGAGGAACTTGGTTGCCATCTTGCCGTCCCACTTTTTGATCGGCTTGGCTTCGACCCATTTGGTGAACTTGCCGACTGCGACTAGGAGGTGAGTGAACCCAGACGGGGCCTTCTTGAATGGGCCTACCATGTCCATGCCCCATACGGCGAATGGCCACCTGATGGGGATTGTCTTGAGCGCCGAACCAGGGAGGTGCGTCTGGTTGGTGTACTTCTGGCACCCGACGCATCGTTGGACGATGTTGGTGGCGTCGGCATCTGCAGTGGGCCAGTAGAAACCGTGCCGCATGGCCTTGGCGACTAGCAACTTGGCGCCGGCGTGCTGGCCGCAGTCGCCGGCATGAATGTCCTGGAGGATCTTGCGGCCTTCTTCTGGCTATACACAGCGTTGGAACACGCCGGTCACGCTGCGTTTGTGGAGCTCGCCGTTGATGATGACGTAGGATTTGCAGCAGCGCACAATCATTCGTGCCTCTGTCTTGTTGCTCGGTAGGAGTTTGTGTTCCAGGAAGGCGACGTATGGTGCTGTCCAGTCGCTGTGTTCCACAATCATGGCGACTAAGGCCGGTTCTGGTTGCAGTCGGATCCCGACGTCGATCTCCTTCGGTTGGCTGACTGAGGGTTTGTGGATGATGTCGAGGAAGACGCCTACTGGTGGCGCCTATCGAGTCGATCCGATGGGGAAAGGGCGTCTGCCTCCCCGTTTTTACGCCTATCGATCCATTCGACGGAATAGCCGTCGAAGTGTCCTCCCAACTGGTTGACGGCTTGGCGGTACGCTATCATTGTTGGGGAGACAGCATCGCACGTCCCGGCCACTTGGCCAGCGACTAGGTCGGAGTCGCCATAGCATCGTAGGCGGTTGATGTTCATCTCCTTGGCGGCTCTCATGCTGTGGAGGAGGGCCTCGTATTCCGCCATGTTGTTGGTGCAGGGCTTGAAGTTGAGGTGGAGCACGTAGCGGAGCTTGTCTCCTTTGGGGGAGGTCAGTATGACCCCAGCCCCCACGCCGTCGGTGTTCTTGGAGCCGTCGAAGTGGAGCGACCAGTAGTGGAGGTATGGGAGCTTCTCTGGCTGTTGTGCTTCTTCCCAGTCTGCGAGGAAATCAGCCAGGGCTTGTGACTTGATCGCTTTTCGGGGCTCGTACTTGACGTTGTGGACGCCGATATCGACGGCCCACTTGGCGACTCGCCCGGTTGCCTCGCGATTGCATATGATGTCCTGCCGGGGCGCGGAGAAGACCACCGTGATTAGGTGCTCCTGGAAGTAGTGTGGGAGCCACCGCTGTGCTCGGAATACCGCGTACACCAGTTTTTGGTATTGCGGGTAGCGCTGTTGTGAGTCCGTTAGGACTTCGCTGATGTAGTATACAGGGCGCTGTATGGGGCACTCCTTGCCCTCTTCCAGTCGTTCGACGACCATCACGGTGCTGACGACTCGATTGGAGGCCGTGACGTAAACGAGCATTGGCTCTTTGTCGAGTGGCGCAGCGAGTAGTGGTGCCGCGAGTAGCACTTCTTTGAGTGCTTTGAGTGCGTTGTCGGCCTCCGCATCCTATTGGAACGTTGCGTTCTTGCGCATCAAGCGGTAGAGGGGCATTGCCTTCTCGCCTAGTCGGGGGATGAAGCGACTGAGAGCCACGACTCGCCCTGCCAACTTTTGGACGTCGCGCAAGCACTCGGGTTTCCCGAGTCGCGCGATGGTGTTGATCTTGGTGGGGTTGGCTTCAATGCCTCGCTTGGAGACTACGTATCCCAGAAGCTGTCCGGTGGGTACGCCGAAGGTGCATTTTCCAGGGTTCAGCTTGATGTTGTACCTCCGCAGGTTTGCAAAGGATTCAGCTAGATCGGCGAGCAGATCGTCCTGGCGGGTGGATTTTACCACCACGTTGTCGATGTAGATGTGAATGTTGCGGCCAATTTGGCTCTCTAGACACTCTTGCATGCACCTCTGGTATGTGGCGCCTGCGTTCTTGAGGCCAAACGTCATGGCCGTGTAGCAAAATGCGCTGAATGGCGTGATGAACGCCGTCTTCTCCTCGTCTTCGACCGCCATCTTGATCTAGTTGTAACCAGAGTAAGCGTCGAGAAAACACAGCGACTCCGATCCCGCGGTCGAGTCGATGATCTGATCGATCCGCGGTAGGACGAACTCCTCCTTTGGGCAGGCGCTGTTGAGGTTGGTGTAGTCGATACACATTCTCCAAGTGTTGTTCTTTTTGAGAACGAGGACTGGGTTTGCCAGCCACTTGGAGTATTTGATTGGCCGGATGAAGCCTATGGCTAACAGGCGCTAGACTTCCTCAGCGATTGCTCGGCGGCGCTCTTCATTGAAGGGCCGTAGCGACTGCTTTACTGGTCACACTTTGGGGTCGGCGTTAAGTTTGTGCTCAGCGAGTTCCCTCGGGACACCTGGCATGTCTGATGGCTTCCATGCGAAGATGTCGCGGTTCTCACGGAGGAACCCGATGAGCGCGCTTTCCTATGCGGGGATCATGTGCAACCCGATGGTGACCGTCTGGCTGGAGTCGCCTGGGACGAGCTCGACGGTGCGGGTGTGCGTGGTCGCCTCGAACGTGGAGTTCGCGGCGATCGGTTTCTTCAGGATGGTGGGATCGTCCTTGTTGATGTTGTCCGTGTATTTCACGAGCTCCTCCGCATGGTCGGTCTCCGCGGCGATGACGGCGTCGGCGAGCTCAACGCCTTTTTCCTCGCATTCCACGGCCATGTCGGGGTCGCCATGGACGATGATGATGCCGCTCGGCCCGGGAAGCTTCATCATGTTGTAGGCGTAGTGTGGGGTCGCCATGAACTTTGCGAATGCCTGGCGGACCAGGACGCAGTGGTAGGGGCTGTGGAAGTTCACCAGCTCGAAGATGATCCTCTCTGTGCGGTGGTTTGCCGGAGTGCCAAAGGTGACTGGTAGCGTCACTTTCCCGATCGGGTACGCCTTCCGACCAGAGACGATGCCGTGGAAGGTCGTCAACATTGGCTCGATGGCCATTTCTGGGGGCTGGAGCCTTTTGAACGTGTCAAGGTACAAGATATTGATGGAGCTCACACCGTCCATCAGCGTCTTGGGAAGCCAGTAGTCGGCCACCTTTGGTCTGACTACCAGGGCGACTTGCCCTGGGTACTCGATTCTTGGCGCATGGTCCTGGTGACTCCAGGTGATGCTCTCCTCGGACCAGTTTAGGAAGCGGGGGATGTCGACTTGCGTCACCGCATTGACGGCGACTGCGCGGGCAAGTACCTTCTTCTCTCGCTTGGTGCCGAGCCCGGTGAAGGTATGTAGCGACCCGACGGTGGTTCCCAAGCCGCCGCCGTTCCCGTTCTCCCGAGGTGGGTTGTTGTTGGGGTCGTCCCTTGCACGTCTCGCCTTCTCAATCTCTTTGAGAGAGTGACAATCGGCGGTGGTGTGGGTGGCGGGTTTTCCCTCCCTGCTATGGTAGATGCAGGGCTGATTGAGAAGGGCGGCGGGGTCGAATTTTGTCCTCGTCTCATTGTTGGCGCGGTAGTTCCCGCTGTCGCGGTAGTTCTTGGAGTCGCGATGGCCGTAGCCGGTGTTGGCGACGAAATCGACTCGCCCGTCCGACTGGCGCTTGCCGGTGATGCGGGTGTTGCTGTAGCGCATGTCGCGTAGGCGCCCACTGTTGTGGATGCTAGTGCGACGTCTTCCTCCCGACTCGTCGTCGGAGTCTTGGTTGGGGTCCTCCTCCGCGTAGCGCTGGGCGATCTCGAGGAAGTCAGGGATGTTATCAAGCGTCCGGTAGACCCTCTTGATCTTGGTGACTAGGGGTTCATACCGGCACGCGTTCTTGAAGTAGTGTATCGCCGTGTCTGGGTGGATGCCGGAGGCGTTTATCCACGGTTCTTGCCACCTTTGGATCCACCGGCGGGTCGACTCACGTTGTCCCTGGATGCATCGCTCCAAGTCCTCTATGGTGGTGGCGTGGGTGTAGGATCCCTCGAAGTGCCTGACGAAGGCGTCCCGCATCTCTTCTCAGGAATAAATGCTGTCGGGAGGGAGCGTATTGATCCACTGCCGGGTCGCGCCCTCCATCATCAGGGGGAGGTAGCGAGCGGCGAGCAGGTCGGTGTGGCCTGTGATCCCCATTGCCATGAGGTATGTGTCCAACCAGACAGTGGGGTCGTACGTTGGGTCGTACTTCTCGATCTCCTTAGGGGCCTTGAAGTTGGCGGGGTATTTTTCCCCGCGAATCATTGGTCCAAAGCATTGCGGCCCGACTCGGCTGAGCGAGCCTCTTGGCTCCGGTTCGCCGCGGTTGGTGAGGGTGTGCCGTAGGTCGTAGGGCTGGAGCGACCGCCACGTCTGATTATTGATGATGTTCGTCCGGGCGTCGATTCGTTGCCCGTTGGCAGCGACCGTGTTGTTTGCCGGTCGTGGCTCATTGGTTGACAGCGCATGGTTGGCGGCCTATGGTTGGTTTGCCAGGGGCTGGGGTGGTGGGCAAACTACTGCGTTTGCCACAGTGGGGTGGCCACTTGAAGCCGCCCTGCTTGCTGAAGAGCAGGAGTACATTCGCCCCCACGGGTCGACTCCCGTGGGTTGTTGCTCGACGACCCTGACGAGTAGGGCCTTGGCGTACTGGATCTGTAGCGCGCCGTCACCCTGGACATCAAGGTTGGCGATCGCGGCATCAGCCACGACAACGTTGTCCATCGGGGTGGAGTATAGGGGTAACCCGTTGGCGTCACCGGCTTGAGGCGAGATGATGATCCGCGGTTGGTCCGGTGGGGGCGCGCGGCCCATGGGCAGTGGAGGAGCCCCAGTCACCGGCGCTCTAGGTGGTGGTCTTGCGGGGTTGCTCCCGCTTGGCGGCGCGTTCTCGCAGTATTCGCGCTCGGCGGCGCGCGTGGGATTACCCTCGTCGTTGAAATTCAGGACGCGGCCCTGAACGTCGGGGTTCAGGTGGGTCCTGATGCGGCGCTGGTGGTAGAGTGATAGCTCCCGCGCCGTCTCTCGCTCGAGGCGGTATTTCTCGCGCTCGGTGAGTTCGTTGCGTTGCGCCTCCGCGAGCCGCAGGCAGGCTTCCTCCACCTCCGTGGCCATCGCGGTCGGCGGGATCAGCGTGGAGAACGGATCTGGCGGGGCGGCCGTGCTACCCGCCATGTAGATCGCGTTAAAGCGATTGGATCTGGCACGAAAATCCTCAGGGGATTCTGAGCCAGAGTTGGAGTCGAAGATCCCCTGGATGGAGGGGTCCTCGAAATCCTCGGGGTTGGAGACTCGCGTGATGGAGTCCTCCTGTGACGCGGCGGTGATAGATCCACCGACCGATGCAGGGGTCGCATAGTCGGCGTCGTCGTTCAGGGCGTCGTCGTTGGTGGCGACGTTAGTCTCGACCGCGTCGCTGGCGGCCGAGTCGTACTTGGTGACGAGGCTCCTGATGGAACTGACCTGCTCCTCCAAAAGCAGGTCGCGGTGTGGCGGTGATCCGCCAACGATCACCATCGCGGCCAGGTCGATCGCGCCGGTGAAGCCGACGAAGAGGTTGATGGAGCCGACCGGCATCACCGCGGCGTGGGTGACCGGGCGTGATGCCGGGATGTAACTGCTGGGCAGGATCTGTAAGATCCCGTCGATGGCAATCATGCAACCGGTGGCGATCGGTCGATCGATTGGCGAGTAGGGTCTCGCTGCAGAACTCAGGCCAGTCCCGCTATGCCCCACGGTGGGCGCCACTGTCGTGGAAATGGCCACGGCAGTCGCTGCCATAGGCAGCGATTGAGTGTTTCGTGAGGAAGAGTTGGCGGCAATCTGCAGTGCGAGATGGGGGCGGATGCACATGGGTTTACCCAGGTTCGGCCCCCCGGAGGGTAAAGAGCTACTCCTGCTAGATTAGATTATGAGAGAGCGAGTTATAGGGGTGGCGAGCTCGGCGGCTAGGCAGCGAGTCGCTTGAGGTGGTGTATGATGGAACGTAAGGTTCCAGGATACCCTAGGGAGGTTTATATATGAAGCACCTCGCTAGGGTTTACAAGCTGTCCCCGAACAAGATAAGGATTCGGGGACTTTTGACCTAATCCGATTGGGCTTCTGCTACGCTTCTGGGCTTCCAATCGCCAGTCGATGGGCCTTTCCTTCCTTCATAGCCCAGTCGCTGTCCTCCGGGCGCACTCGCAGGCCTTTCGGCCCACTCGGAACGTCCTGCTGAGCATACCCCCTTTGGCATATCCCCATCGGGGATGGTGCATATTGAGCTTCCACAACGCATCTTTTGTTCATTTAATCGACCTTGAAGCCAACACATACTCCAAGCGATGCCAATGGACAATTCCTATAAGTACAACTTAATACACACATTAGTCCATAAAGATTGTCATTAATTACCAAAACCACACATGGACCCACATGCCCTTTCACTAACATTATTGTATAATAAACAGACACTCTTCTATTTATCAATTCTCAATGTGTGTTGTAGTGGCTTAGCTTCTACTAAGTTAGAAATGCACGTCATGAGGTCGACTCTTTTCCAATGCATCTATATATTTTATTATGTGATCTGACAGGTGGGTCCGTCTGTTAGGCTGTATGGGCAGAGAAAATACACCGAGTCATTTTGCAAAAATATCGATGTTGAGATGTCAGCTACAGAATGAGTTTCCACCTAGAAGCGGATGAATTCGGTCAAAATCGCATAAATTTGATCAAATTGGACTAAACTGTTTCTGGGTTGCAAGTTGTGGGACTAATCTTGCTCACTTTGCAAGATGTGGGACTAAAACGCTCCCGCGGTGCAAGTTGTGGGACTAAAAATGTATATACCTCGCACTTTAACCTGTATAACAAAAATTATATAATATACAATTTATACCATTAGAAAGTATAACATCTAAAGTTTCTAATGATATATATTTTATAATATATACCTCATCTTAAGTTTGTCAAATTGTCTACCTAGATAGACGTGCAAGTCTAATATAATGAGAAGTAGGGAGTATCTCGAATAGAGGGAACGGAATGATCCACATTAGTGATGGAGATTATCACCTACAATAAGGGGGAGGCAGCACCTTGGCCCCACCCTGGCCGCCGACCACACTAGGGGAAACCCTACGGAGCCTCACTCTCCCCTCCTCATATATAAAGGAGGGAGGAGAAGCCCTCCATGCACTCATTCCTTGGGTGTTGATTGCCCCTCCCTCTCTGTCTCTATAGAAGGCTGCTGGATGGCGAAGCTCTGCTAGATCAGGATTACCATACACGTGGATACCTTCAGAGGGATCATATCTTTGATCCTCCATCGAGATCTTCGTCAACGAACGAATCTCCATTGTATCCACTAGTAGAAAAAGGGTCTTTGGTCCAGCCCCAAAAGCCATTGATCCCGGTTCTAATAACAATTCGGGACCAATGCCAGGCATCGGTCCGTTCATGCCGCCAGGACATTGGTCCCGGTTCATCTTGAGGTATTGGTCCCGGTTCATGGCATGAACCGGGACCAATGGTCAGCGGAGCATTCGTCCCGGTTCATGCCATGAACCGGTACCAAATGGTCCCTTTTTAGTCCCGGTTTGGGACATAAACCGGGATAAAAAAATCAGAAATTCTCTGCCACCTTCTCTGCCGCGGCAGGAAAAAGGCCCAAAATCCTGTCGCGGCAGGAGAAAATCCCACCCCCCCTCCCCGAATCGCCTTCTAGTTTCAAAAACATGTCACATAAAATTGTAAAAAGATTAAAAAATAAAATCCTTTCAACTGTAGTTGTATTTACTGATACACTTGTCATGAAAATTAACAAACTTGAATTTCGACTTATTTTGCAAAAAAAATTATAAAAACTTCATATGGCCGCCATTTGTGCATACGATGTCGGAAAAAACGTATAATATATCAAAATGATCGAAAAAAATTACGATACCAATGGCAACGGGCTTAGGCCGTTTGCAAATTTTTTAGATTTTTGAAATTCCAAAAGAGTCAAAATTCAGATTTTTAATTTTGTTAAAAATAATTTTAAAAAAAAATAAAAAATGACATATTTGGATTCCTCACATTTTTCTGATAATAATGGACATATTATTTGTGGAATTTCGATTTATGGATTTAAAGATATAAATTATGCCATATTAAATGAATTAATGCAAAAATAATAATAAAACATATTTTATTCCTATATTTATTCAATATTAGTATTACTTAGTAATTTTTGTACATTAAAATCATGTTTGTAACTCAAATTATAAGAACTTGTGACTCACAAGATGCATGGGTTAATATCATTAATAGCATACTATAGACATAAGGTTACAAGTGGTACATAGAAAGGGGGATGGGAAGGAACCAAGATGTTAAGCGTGCTAGGGGGTGGAGTAGTGTTAGGATGGATGACCGATCGGGAAGTTAAACCAAAGACTGGAATTTGATCAAAAACTAAGTGTGATTGAGAGGCTTCGGTTGAGAGATTAACCAGTCCTAATATTTATAGATTCAAAAAAAATTGAAAAAAAAAATTCAAGAAAAAATTATTTTTTGAAAAAAAAATAGAAAAGACCTTTGGTCCCGGTTCATGCCACGAACCGGGACCAAAGGTCCTACGGCAAGCGCACGTGTTGGCGGGCCACGTGGAGACCCATTGGTCCCGGTTCGTGCTAGAACCGGGACCGGCATTAGTCCCGAGTGATTGGTCCCGGTTCAAAATCCGGAACCAATGGCCCTTATGAACCGGGACCAAAGGGGGGTTTTTCTACTAGTGATCATTGGTGAGTTCTAGATCTAATATATCCCATGTTTCTACATAGATTGATCTTAGTGGTTTCTATATGAAGATTTTGTTTTGTTTTCTCTATGCAAATCCCAATAACACTGACCCGTTTGACGCCACCAAAGCCCGCCTCATGCTGCCCGAGTCGCCTACCACCGAAAGCTTACCACGGGAGGTGATGAATGCATGTGCAATCATGCATGAATGATCATCGAGAGTGAGCGTGATCATCCAACAAATCATGACCGACCGTATGAGTATCAGAGTTCTGTTGCACATGTTGATCACCAGGTGCCGACAAGTTGGGTTGACTGCATCATTATGTATACGGAGATCCGTAACGAGATTATTCATTACCAAGGGTCGGACTTTGCATGAATTTTGGAGCAAACAACTTTGGGCCCTTGCCATTTTTTTAATTAGACCCACGAATGGCCTTTTATGCTTCTTCAGCATGTGGGCTCTGCTAAATGCGAGTGACTTATTTTGTGCCCAAACGAGTCTGCAAATCTAAACAACAAACGGCCTTTGTTTGCCCTCAGCAGTTTTGTCCGTGTGAAACTGGAGTAGAAGCGCAGTTTCCAGCACGTGCCCACTTGCTACTCGAAAAGAAAATCTGTGGGAGATATTTTTTATTGTTGTATCACAAATCCATGAAAGGTGTGCCCGTCCAGCCATGCTGCTGATAATGATGATCATGATGCATGGAGCCCCACAGACACACACCACACCAGAAGATAGGCTATTAAAATAAAAAGAAGAAAAGGAGCGTGACATGATGTGGCCTGCCATTGGTCATTCAGTCCAACCCGACAAGGCATCGTTGTCTAGACTTGCCAACATGTCCAAGTTTAGTCCCGGTTTAACTACTGTAATAACCAATTCCGGAATAAGCGGTCGTTCTAGAAGGCCGCCATGATGTAGGAGTAGTGGTGCAGTGGGATAGTAAATGGTAGACTTGTTTTTTTCTCCCCGATCATGCAATAGCGAACAATTGTTCTTGCGTGCTGTAAAATCCGAACAGTTTTGACACGGAAAAACTGATCAGAATGCACAACATGTTGGGCCGTCTGGCGGCTGTGGCAGAGTCGTGTGCCGCGGAATTTCCACTTGCTGGAGGCAGCCGCCGCATCTGACTTCTCCTCGCGCGGGTGATGTACTCCTAACAGCATTGACTTGAGTTGACATCGCAGGGCCTATCCAATCGGTCGGCCGCACATCCCCTAGTTTTAGCAAATATCGTGTTGATCTTGCTTTTCTCACTACAGAAACCCCGAGGGAATCTCATTGGCACGGGTATCTTCACCAGGTCGATCCAACCCGTGCAACCGCATCCGAACTAGTCCGAACGGACCGGTGGACGGCTACGCGGCGGCTCAGCGATGCAAATCATCCGGACAAACGCCCGTGGGTCGACCAATCCATGCATCAAATTTGCGACTCGGTTGGGTCGACCCGGACAACGCGCTTGTCCTCGCGCGTCCTCCCACTTGTTCGCCCGGCCCTCTCGCCGGTGGCACAAGAGACACTCTCCTTCCCAAACTCTCGCCCTCCATATCCCCTGGCCAGAGCAGGCGCAACCATAGTCGTTGCCACTGTCCGCTGCCACTGTCGCCCCCATGATATCGAGGAGCACCGCAGTCCACATGCGTTGCCAGAGTTGACTGGACGCGCCGCAGGCCATCCCGATGTTCGGCCTCCATCTGTCGACTAGACATGCCATAGCATCTGGAGTGCGTCGCACACAACCTATTCGATCGTTTGCCTAAGGTGCGTTCGTCTGTCCTTTCTAGGTTATCTGGTCCGCTGCGGGAGTTGGTATGGCCATTGACAGCCGTATACTAAACAAATGGGTAGCAGTCAAAGGGCAATCGAATTCTTCTACAAGAATTTTGTCGCGTCATCGTCCGAGGAGGAGTCCGACGGTGAGACCGAAGTTCTGCTGGGAGCTGCACAGATGGTGCACGACCACTACCTTATGCCGCCGCGTAGAGGTGGCTCGGTGAAGCGACGCGAAGCCAACCATGAACGCGACCGGTAAGCTGGGCACATACGCATTTACAAAGACTACTTCCATCCAACTTATCCGGTCTTCAAAGAGCAGACATTCTGTCTCTGCTATCGGATGTCCAGGAACCTGTTCTTGGACATTCTCAATGGGGTGACGAAGTACGATAACTACTTTGAGGCCAAGTACGATTGTACCGGTAAGATTGGCTTCTCCTCTTACCAGCAATGTTCTGCTGACATGCGGCAGCTTGCATATGGAATGCCTAGTGATCTCCTCCACGACTACATGCGCATGAGTGAGTCCACATGTCATGTGGCCATGTACCGATTTTGCAGCGCAGTTATTGCGTTATTTGACAAAGTTTATCTGAGAGAGCCAAACACCAATGACACTGCCCGCCTTTTGTCCATCAACGAGAGTAGGGGGTTTCTTGGGATGCTTGGCAGCATCGACCGCATGCATTGGCAGTAGAAGAACTGTCCTTTTGGTTGGTAAGGGCAACTCAAGGGCATGCGGAGGGTTGCGCCATCATACTAGAGGTTGTTGCATCCCATGATCTCTGGATTTGACACTCATTTTTGGCATGGCTAGATCAAGCAATGACATAAATGTGTTGTAGTTGTCTCCGGTGTTTGCTAGGCTGGCAGAAGGCAATGCCCCACAGGTTTCCTATGAGATCAATGACAATCCATATGATATGGGTTACTATATAGCTAATGGTATCTATCCCTCCTGGGCCACCTTTGTGAAGACAATCCGCAACCCTGGAGATGAGAAACGCAAGAGGTTTGTGAAAAAGCAAGAGGTCGCTAGGAAGGTGTGGAGCAAGAATTTGGTGTGCTTCAGTCAAGGTGGGCTATTGTTCGATACCCTGCTAGAACCTGGATCACGGAGAGGATATGGGGGTGTGATGACTGCTTGTGTGATCATGCACAACATCATCGTCGAGGAAGAGCGTGATGACGACATCTTGGACCAAGGCTGGGATTTTCAGGGTCAATTGGTTGAGCCAGAGCCAGGTGTAGAGTCTTGGGAATAATTCATTTAAGTGCATGAAACTTTGCGTCATAGGAACACCATAACCGACTTCAGTACATTTGTTTGAGCATATATGTGCTCATGCGGGAAACCAAAACGATTAATCTCTTATTTGTTTTCTGTAATTTGATAGACGTTTGGTTAACTTTTATCAAACCATGTGAGTGTGAACTATTCATATGTAAGAACTATTTTAATTTGATTACCCAATATAGTTTATTTGCTTATCAAAATATACATTTTTCTATGTATTTTGTGTTTAAATGTGCAAAAAGATGAAAATTCTGGCCAACGCAGATAAATGGGTCACACTGCTGGGTGTGGTTTGAATGGAATATGTCCTAAGAGGCAATAATAAAGTTGTTATTATATGTATTCCAAGTATATGATAGATGTTTATTTGGCATGCTATAATTAAATTAAAAGGAAATGTTAATACATGTGTGTTTAATAAACAAATAAAGAGTTTCTAGTTACGCCTCTCTTATAAACTAGCTCGTTTATTAACAAGATGATCAAGGTTTCTTGATCATGGACATTGGATGTTGTTAATAACGAGGTCACAACATTGGTGAATGATCTGATGAACATTCATCCGAAGTATAGCATGTATCAAAGTCATTATGTTTATATTGCTATAACATCATACGAAGTAATCTTTATCATTAGACCATGAGATCATGTTAATTGCTAACACCAGAAGAATACTTTGATAACATCAAACGTCACACCGTAACAGGGTGACTATAAAGATAGGTTTGGGTATTCCGAAGGTGTTATGTTGAGGCTCATGGATCAAGAGTAGAATTTGTCAATCCCGATGATGGATAGATATACTCTAGGCCCTCTGGGTGATATCACATTAAGATAGCATGAAAGCAAGTGATGTGATCAATATAATGTTATATCACGAGAACGAGAAAAGAGTGCATGTCGGTAACGAGATCAAACTAGGTATTGAGATACTGATGATCGAATCTCGGACATGTAATATATCGCAAGTCAAAGGGACTTAGTTACTATCGTTGAAGGTTCTCTCGATCATAGAAGTCATCGTTGAATGTGTGGGAGTCAATATGGATCTCCAGGTCCCGCTTCTGATTATTAATCTGAGAGGGGTCTCGATCATGTCTGTATTATTCGCAAACCGTAGGGTGACACACTGATACGTTGCTATAATTTTTTATGTTCCATGCTTGGTTTTTATCTACTTTGTTATGTTTTGTTCCAACTTTGGAGTACTTTTTACATACTTTCTTTAACTAACCTATTAACAAGATGTCACAGTGCCAGCTGTCTGGTTTCTGCTGTTTTTGGTTCCAGGAAAGTTAGAAAATGAATATTCTCGGAATTGAACGGGACAAAAGCTAAAGTCAATATTTCACTGAGGGGGGCACGGAGCCAGAATACGAGACAGAGAGGGGCCAGAGGGCCGCCACACCACCTGGCCACGCAGCCAGGCCTGGCCCGTGCCAGGGGGTGGTGTGGCCGCCTAGGGCACCCCATCGGCCTCCCCTTCTGACTATAAGATGCCTCCGATATAGAAACCGTAAGTACCCGATCAAAATTCCACGAAAGAATCTATAGCCGCCGTCATCTGCATCCCTAGATCGGGAGGGATCTGAAACTCTTCCTGGCACCCTGCCGGAGAGGGGAATTCACTCTGGAGGCCTTCTTCATCACCATGCAAGCCTCCAGTGTGATGCGTGAGTAGTTCATCCTTGGACTACGGGTCCATGTAGTAGCTAGATGGTTGGTTCTTCTCTTTTGTGCTATCATGTTTAGATCTTGTGAGCTCTGTTCATGATCAAGATCATCTATTTGTAATCCTACATGTTGTGTTTGCGGGGATCCGATGGATATTGAGATGCTATTTCAGATTGATTATTGATTCTATCATGTCTTTGTTATTTATGATCTTGCATGCTTTCCATTGTTAGTAGCTATCTTGGCCAAGTAGATGCTAGCAACTCTAAGAGTTAGTATTTATACTCAATACTGGGTTCATGCCTCTAGTAATCTGGGGAAGTGACAGAAATCTCTAAGGTACTAGATGTGTTATTGCTACTAGGGAGAAAACAACAATCCTTTGTTCATAGAACAATCGTATTGTTTACTTTACACGCAATGCGTAATGCAATTATCTGTTGCTTGCAAATTAATACTGGAGGGGGTTCGGATGATAACCTGAAGGTGGATTATTAGTCATAGATGCAGTTGGATTACGGTCTATGTATAATGTTGTAATGCCCAATCGAATCTCAAAGGAGTCAAGATGATTAGTTACATATATGCTTTCTCAATGTTTGTCAATTGCCTCGCTGTAATTTGTTCACCTAGCATGTTATCAATCTTAAGGAGAACCATCACTAGTGAACTTTGGACCCTGGTCCTTTCTTTTACCATCAATCTACAATTGTTTACTGTTTTCTGTTTACTTTCTGTAAGCTTTTACTTTCTTCCACACAATACGAATCCTTTGTTTTTAGCAAAACCGGTGAGATTGACAACCTCACTGTAAGTTGGGGGCAAAGTTCTGTGGTTGTGTTGTGCAGGATTCCAATTTGGAAACAACACCTTGGAGGTGTTTCCTTGCTCCTACTGGTTCGATAACCTTGGTTTCATAACTGAGGGAAAACTTACTGCTGTGTTCATCATACCTTCCTCTTGGGGTTCCCGAACGAGCTCATTATTACACGAGTCAGCACACACTTCAGGGTTACCAACACCATTTGGAGCAAATATGTTCTAGACGAAAGAATTGTAAAGCGCTGAAATTATTTCAATGGACACCGAAATTGTTTCGGGTGAAATTACTGAAAATTCTTCTGCATGTGATATTAAAATGTTGCAGGGGGTTTTATGTGAATGTTTGTTAATTAAAGTAATTAACAAAATTCCAAATAAAATAAATAAAAGAGTTTTATTAAATTAGAGTTGCATTAAATTTGGTGGAAATTTAATGCATGTGAGTGGGATTTTGAGTGGAGGCAAAATTGATGTGAGTGGAGCTTCCACCACATGAATGAGGAAGAGGTGGGGGCACCCCCATGGGCACCGGCCATGGGAGGGGGAGATCCCTCCTCTCCTCCCTCTCAAAGCACACCTCCTCGTGAAGGATCTCTCTCCCCCTCTAGAATTATTTCCCCATGGTCTCGGATTAGCAAGATATATGTTCCCAGTGGCATTTCGTCTGGAAGGAGTTGATGCTTCCGCTACATCGCTGGAGCGAGGAGGTGGAGGTTGTTTGGTGGCCTGAACGTGTGTGCGAGGATGGATGCACTACTGATTTGCGGCGCTAGGACTTCCACACGATCTTGAGATCGACAAGCATTCGACTACATCATCCACGAGTTCAATCTCATTACACTTTGTCGGTCTTCAAGGGTATGTTCTCTATGGATGTATATCCACCCGTTGCTTGTATCTAGTAGATAGATCTTGGCGTATAATAGTTCCCATCGTAGTAAATTTTTTGTTTTCTATGCTGCAAACCTAATAGTGGTATTAAGCCTGATCTATGCATAGATGCTCTCCACGGGTAGTACACATATGAGTATGTGGGAAATGATGATCATGTTATTACATCTTATATGTATTTTGGATATTGGTGGCATAGTGGGATGAAGCGGCCCGGACTAACTTTACATGTCCTCGCACATGAGACCCGTTCCACGCTTGACATGCAATTAGTTTTGCATAAGTGGTTAGCGGGTGTCTGTCTCTCCTACTATAGTCAATATCTGATTTACAACAAGTTGCTAATAATTTGGTTATCATCGTTGTGGTTCCATGTTTGTAGGTAAGACCGGTTCTATCTTCGAAAGCCCTAAGCCACGTAAAACTTGCAATTGATAAATTAGAAGCGTCTAGTTTAGATCGTTGCTGGGCTAGTGTCATGATATGGTAATGTTGTAAGTTGATGTATAGTTGATACTCTTACAACACACCTAACATGTAAGTTCAATAGACCTTGGACTTACACATAAAGGAATGATAAAGATCATACCACGATGCACATGATAGTGATCAAGTGCAAGAACCATGTCATTTCACTTTACACATATGATGTTTGCATCTTATATTGCTTGGTTGGTGTTTTAGTAGCATTATAAAATGATCCCTCATTTAAATATCAAGATACAAATGTGTTCTTCTTTAAGTATGCACCGTTCTATGGATCGTGTTTTGAGACATCACGTGATGATCGGGTGTGCTTGACTCTGTGCTTTCATACAACGGGTGTAAGAAAGTTTTACACACATGAGTACTAAGGTTCTTACATGGCGAGCCTAGCATGTACAAACGTGGCCTCGGAACACGGATCAAAAGGTTAAGCATGAGTCATATAGTTGATATGATGCCCATATACATGCTCTCCTTTGAAGCTACACCGAATCACGTGATGATCGGACTTGATGTAGTGGATTTGGTTCATGTAATCACCAAAAAGAATGAGGGATGTTGTTTTTGAATGGGAGTTCATTCGTAATTTGGATTTGTTGAACTCGATCTATCATAAACTTAGTATAAGCTTTACAAATTCTGTTGTAGATGACACCACCTGCTTTTAATTTCAATGTGTTCATGGAGAAAGAGAAACTTGCGGCAAATGGTAGCAACTTTACCAACTGGGCCACAAATTTGAGGATTCTCCTCACTGTTGCACAAAACCAATATGTGCTAGAAGCGCCGCTAGGCCCCCCCACCAGCTCCTGATGCCCCTAACGAGGAAAAAATGTCTATTTGACTCATCAGGAGGACCACAACTTAGTTCATTGCGGCATATTGTATGGGATAGAGCCAAAACTTTGAAAACGTTTCAAAAATGGCAATGCCATTGATACCATGGGTGAATTGAAAATGATTTCGATACCCATGCTGCCGTAGAGAGTTATAATGCTTCTGAAAAGTTCTTTAGCTGCATGATGGAAGAGAACATCTCCGTTAGTGAGCACGTACTCAAAATGTCTGGGTATGCCGATAAGCTTGTGTCCTTGGGAATAACGATTCCCATTGACTTAGGCATACATCGTGTTCTCTAATCTCTGCCACCTAGCTACAAGAGCTTCGTGATGAACTATAATATGCAAGGCATGAAGAATTCTCTCCGCGAGCTTCTGTCAATGCTTAAAACTTCAGAAGTGGAGATCGGGAAAGAGCATCAACTGTTGATGATCAATAAGACCACCGGTTTCAAGAAAGACAAGAAGGGAAAACAAAAGGGAAAGAAGGGTGGCAAATCTGTTGCCACACCTGAAAAGAAATACCGAGTTGGCCCTAAGTCTAATACCGAGTGCTACTATTGCAAGGGTACTAGCCATTAGAAGCGCATCTGCCCCAAGTATTTGGCGGACAAGAAGGTCGGCAAGGCAAACAAAGGTATATGTGATATACATGTTATTGATGTGTAATCGACTAGTACTCGCAGTAGCACCTAGGTATTTGATACGGGACCAGTTGCTATTATATGTAACTCGATTCAGGGGTTGCGGAACGAGCGACAGTTAGCAAGGGATGAGGTCACGATGCATGTCGGCAATGGATCAAGAGTTGATGTGATCACCGTCGGAATGCTGCCTCTCCATATGCCGTCGGGATTAGTGATAAATCTAAATAACTTTTATTTGGTGCCTACACTAAGCATGAACATCGTATCCGGATCATGTTTGATGCGAAGTGGTTATTCCTTTTAATCTGAAAACAATGGTTGTTCGATTTATATGAATGATATCTTTTATGGTCATGCACCTGTGTTGAATGGTTTATTTCTGTTGGAGCTCAATAATAGTATTACGCATATTCATAATGTTGATGCTAAAAGGATTAAACTTGATGATGATATATCTACATATATGTGGCACCGTCGTCTAGGTCATATTAGCGTTAAACGCATGAAGAAACTCCATCTGATAGACTTTTGGAATCACTTGATTTTGAATCATTTAATACATGTGAGCCATGCTTTATGGGCAATGACTAGAACGTTGTTTTCTGCTCCAATTGAACGGGGGACAGATATATTGAAAATCATACATACTAATGTATGTGGTCCAATGTGTTGGAAATATGCCCTAGAGACAAACAGTAGTAAGAACTATTATCATATTTCATATAGTTTATGATTATCATGCTATAACTGTATTGAGTGGAAACATCAATACACGTGTGATATACAAACAACTAGGGGTTCCTAGTGAAACTCTAGTCACTGGTTCATTGGTCAACAGATGATCAAGTTTCCTGATCATGTGGCATTTATGCCAGTTGGAAATGAGGTCATCTAATTCTGAGAATGAGATGATGAACCAATACCCAACCTAAACATCGTGACCCGATCATGTCACGAAGTTCAAGTTACGATGATTACAAATGGATCCTTGTAGACTATTCCTTAGACCGTGAGGCTATATCAATCACTATCTCCAGAGAGTGCTTAGATAGCATCAAACGCCATCTAGTAATACGGTGGTTATAAAGGTGTGTTCAGGTATTCGGAGGAAACCGTAGAGGCAATATATGTCAAGAGCGGGATTTGTCCGTCCATGTGACGGGAAGATACTCAAGGGCCCACTCGGAGAAGTTATATCCAATAGCTGCGCAGCGTGTGATTTGATCACATGGATATCACTTGTCGGCACGAGTCAAGTAGCATTGTGCAGTAACGAGATTGAACACAACATGGAGTCATTGATCAGATCTCGGGCAATGCAAGTATCGAGTGAGAAAGGGAATAAGAAACGACTGTCCCGGTTCAAACGACGAAAGATCTTCGTGGAACGCACGGGGGTCACAAGGCCATCCAGGTCCCTCTGTCGATCATTGGTGCGGGAGTGTCCCGACCATGTCTAGAGTGTTCCTGAACCGTGGGGTATCACGCTTAAGGGATTGATGATTCTTAGAGAGTGTTTATAGGATCGGTAGAATCGCCGAAGAATAGTAGAGAGAAAACCGGAAGGGTTTCGGTAAGTGCGGAGTGGAGGTGGAAGGTGTTCCATGGCCACGGAGATTGAATAATATGTGAATGAATGTTAAATGTTGATTTAATCATTTATTCATAATTATTTAATAAAGAGAAAAATCAATTTAATGGTCAAAGGCTTAATGGGCTAATTTCCGGAGGGAGAGGGCCCATTAGGGGAAAGGAGAGAGGGAGAAGGGGCCAAGGGGGTGGCTGCCCCCCTAGTGCCCCCTCCCCCCGCGCGGGGCCCATGGGGGTGGCCGGATGTGCCACCCCTCCCCCTCCTTTCGTTTAGTCCCACCCTGGTGTCGTCGGATTGATGACAAGTACGCCATGAGGGGGTCCTCGAGGCGTGCGGAAGAGAGGGGTGTGAGACGTATGGTGTTCCGGGACGGTGAGCACACAAGTTTACCCAGGTTCGAATCCGCCAGCTTTTCATGGATCCTACTCCTGCTAGCAATCCAGTAATACGGCAGAGCCGGAGTATGGGTTACAAGGGTTCACATGTGCGAGTTGAGATTGTAGACTATTGAGGTGTGCCCTAAAGGCTCTCCCTAGGACGGCTTATATAGATATCCGGCCTAGGGTTTACAGGAGAGATCTATCCGGCTAAGACTAAGAGTCGGTTACAGAGTACATCTTGAACTACAAGTAACTCTATGGGCCTAAGCCGGTAAGTCTTCTGGGCCTTCCCGTAGCCGGAGGCAGCACACCACGCGGACGAGGAGAGTTGCGCAGAGGCTGCACGCGGCGCCCTATGTGTTGGCGTCGAGGGCGAGCAGGGCTCGAGCAGAGGAGGCAGGGTCGAGGATGGGGCTCGGGGAGAGGAGCGGCGCCCAGGTCGAGGACAAGGGGGCGCCGAGGCGGTGGCGCCATTTCCGGGCGAGCTTTGGCAGCATCAATGGAGGCGCTCGCAGCTGAGGAAGGCAGGGTCATTGCAGGGAAGCCGCAACGGCTACTGGCGGGGTCGAGCGGGGCGACACGGAGGCAAGCAGCGCACTCGCGAAAAGGGAACCGATGGCGGGAGCTAGAGGCGCGGGGTAGGAAGGGCGCTGCACCGACAACGGTGGAGCTCGCGAGAGACGATGCTTGCGGGGCAGAGGAGAGTCGCGTGGCGGCGACCCCTTGTGCGCTTGCGGCCGGCGATCTGCGGACGAGGCGGAGCAAGGTCGTGCAGTAGGGGGCTCGCGAGGGGAGGCCTGCAGGGCTCCGGCGGCGGCGCTTGTTCAGAAGGGGGTCGGGGTCGCGATGGGGATGGAGGGGAGCGTCAGCGGTTGTCGCAGGGTGGGGGAGGTTGGTGCAGAACACGATGTGGGGGGTGGGGCTGGGTCTCGATCAGGATTTAGGGTCGGCCGCTGGAACGTGACCGCGCGCGCGTTTCTGTTTGCGTGCGAGCGAGAGGTGGGCAAGGTAGCGTGTAGGGCTGGGGCGGCGCTGGCATGTACGCGGGGTGCAGTCTTGGTAGTGGCGGCGGGATGGAGGGATGTGGTGTGGGGTTAGGTGTGGCTAGGGTTTGGTGGCTAGGGTTTGGTGGCTGTGGGCTTGGTGGCCTCCGGTTGGGCCTTCGGGCCTGGCTGTTGGCTGCCTAGCCCCCCACAAAAATATTACATATATTTTAAAAAGACTTTTATAAATAGATTTTAGACAAAACAAAATATTCGGAAGGACCAGGGTTTTGGATTTGAATAAAGAAAGGGTATTTAGAAAACAAAGATAGCCTTTTTGAAAATAGTTTTTAGGCAAACATATGCATGATGACATGACGATGCTCAAATGCAATGTGGCATGATGACATGAGCATGTGGTCATGATACCGCACAAAAATAAAAACAACACACGATTTTCTAGTAGTGGTTTTAGCGGGGTGCTACAATTCGACACCACTAACAATGGATCTCGCCCTCGAGATCCGCCTCATGGTATGGGAAAGAAGGCCGATGATCTAAATCTTTTCGCTTCGTGTCAATCCTCGCAACACCACTAACAAAGATCATGCTCCATATTGTATTCGGTGACACCACCAACAAGGGGTCGTTGCTCACGTTCGTTGAGAGAACACTCCGGAGAAAACAAAAGGCGAAGGTAGAGGTATCAACAGATAAGGCCACTCCTAATGTCCATGAAAAGAGTAAAAGTCACATTGATCCACCAGTTCGATGTACAAGAGTGAATAGTAAGAGTCGGGTAGGGTGATCAGTCCATCCCGTTCGCAAACTATTAACTCCATACATGAATAGGAAAACCATGCAACCCAACTCATAGAAATTTAGACTGAAGATCTTCACCAGCGGTGCTCGGAACAAAGGGGTGATGCAGGCTCTTCATAGATGATGTCGTCGCGTTGGGGACCACCAGAAGATACAAAATAAATCGTATGAAAAGACATAATGGTTAGGTTTCACGATGGTTCCATTGGCATGAACAACACATGCTCAAGGTATACTCCAACTTCACCAATGCTCATCCTTCTCATATGTTTTTCAATGATATAGATATCTGTCAAGGTGCAGATACAGATAAAGAGTACAAGGACCAAAAGATTAGAATCAAGGGTACAACAAACGAGATGCTGATTAGATGATTGCAGCTCCACCGTTATAAAAGGAAAAGCGAAATCCTAAAGGTACGATGGAGAGCCAACCACGAGAAATCCTGGACTCGAATAAAAGATAAGAGTAGATTCAAAACACGCAGGGTAAGAGGAGAATAGCATATAGGGGTAAGGAGTAAAAGCAAACCTAATCAGATCTATCCAACCGATTTTGCAAAATAGTTTTGACACTCTACATCGGCCGTTAGCTAGGTTATCCTACATGCTGGACCAGTGGGGTATTGCAACTACTGAGCTCTGATAATACTTTGTAACACCCTCGAATCGGCCCTATGCAAGTTTCAGCGATTCTCGCCAAACCTGCATAGAAACGATTCAAAGATGCCCACCAGGCACTTGCGTGCGGGTGGAAAACAAAGTAATATCATTAGACAATAGTCCATGATGGGACCCACAAAACTTATATATACAACAACGACTCATCGAGTCAAGAATACAAATATACAGTACAAAGATCCAAATCACCTTGAAAACGATACAACATCCGAGTACGGATAAGATGCAAATGGGGCTAAGAGCCCTGAAGAATAACCAATGGCGTCCATAACCCTGCCTAGGCCAAGTCGGAAGGGTAACCCTGCTAATGACGTCGATCTCAAACCTGCTACAACAAAAAGGGTGCCGACAAAGGGCAAAGGAAAAAGGGAGCGATCAGTACTGAGGCCAGAACACGGCGAGGCTAGAATTCGGCGGCTCTCGCCTACATAGGTATGGTGGACGGAAGCGGCAGCCAGCATGCATAAACAACCTATAGAGACTCGATGCAACTGTCGGCTATTAGAGAGGGATAAGAGAGACCTATTCGGGACCAACCTGATACTAACACCAATCATACCCATCCTGGCAGTTCCCCCTCGAGACCAAACGAGGAAGTCAAACCGAGGAACTCACACAGTTAGCCGTTTTATTCATTCCATTATAGTTGAAGCACTTACTAGTCAGATATAGATATCATGAGTCATCCTGATAGCATAAGTAGTGTGCAGTTTTAGTTAACCATTCAGTTGTAGTTGCGGTGCTTACTAGTCAGATACAATTAGCATGTGACATCCCAAACCCAGGAGTTGTTGGCACTTTTATTTCATTCCATTGGAGTTGCGATGCTTACTAGGCAGGTATAACATGACACGATACACCCTAGTTCCACTAGTTGTTGGCACTTTTATTATCCATTCCATTGTAGTGAAGTTGATTACTAGTCACATATTAAGTCAAATTTATAGCACTACTTTAGTTATGCTTGTCTATGATCGAGATACTGTGCTCCAAGTCGTCCATAACCGCGGACACGACATTCAGAAAGATTTACCCTGTAGGGGTGCACAAATAGCAACACACACACGATCAACCTCGGAAAAAATAAATCAAAACCCAACGAGGCTTTCACGACAAAGCAATCACAGGATTCATAAATCATTTCAGGGGTCCACCCCACTAAGCTACCCGCAACGAAGTTGGCCGGCTCCGAGACGGACCCAGGGTTTGTGTCAATGGTTGTAAATGACTGGGAACCCAAAAGTGTGACTGGGCTTGTCGATACCGCGA
Organism: Avena eriantha; assembly: GCA_910589775.1. Taxonomy (NCBI): domain Eukaryota; kingdom Viridiplantae; phylum Streptophyta; class Magnoliopsida; order Poales; family Poaceae; genus Avena; species Avena eriantha. The sequence continues at coordinate 272,120,585 of OU342740.1, read as the reverse complement.
AAACATGCCACGTTCCAAAACAGTACAAATGCTCCACGCACAATCGTAAATAAAGCAGTAAAGCATGGCATAAGTACATGATAGTAATAAAGCCCCAAACTACTTTGTGGCCCCAAGAAATAAGAAATGAATCAAGCTCTGGCTAAGGGGATTCATGATCCCACATGCGGATAGTGTGATAGTCAAGGAACAGGTATCAAGTACTCGGGGCCTACGGGGCACAAGTGAGCGGTTAAAAACCAACTATTTGCTATTTCCCACCGATGCCTCTGCATTAGTTATAACTATTCCCAGCATTTTAATCAAGTTGTATTTAAGGTCATGATCATCTCCACCATTAAACATGTGCCAACCTTCCAACAACGGTGGAGTGACAACCACGCGAAGCAGCACCTGAGCAAGCAACTACGACTCCCAAGGCCGACTATCTATCAAACAATAGGCAATAGGATGTGTCCAAGGCAATATAGAGGCTGCAAGGAATATAAAGGGTGCACGGAAACTAAATCATCGCAACACGGATAGCAATAAATCAACAGGAGGAAGTAAAGACTATAAATGCAAAATAGGTAGAAAGGGGGAGAATGCTCGCCTGGGAAACATTGCCGAAGGTTCATCCGAAGATCAGGTCGACACTCGCATGAACTCATCGGCCTAATCCGCGAAGAAGCAACACACTAGAAGAAACACCGGATACACTATTTAATACTACGGTAGAAGATCGGGCATGATGCAGGTATGGTGCATTACATTGCAAAGATGTGATGCAATTAGGCAATATTAAGCGGAACCGGGGTCCCAACAATTAAATAAAAGGTTCAAGTTGTTTAGATACCCCGAATTTTAAATGTTGGCTTAACAAGGCGAAACATGGCATCGGTTTCTTACACCAATTTAAATGGAAGTAATATAAGACTAGAATAGCCCGCATATAGCCTCCATATTTAATTATGAGGTGAATTCGATAAAAAACCCGAAACCACAACATATGTATGCGAGCATGTACAATTCAATATGCAAAAATTAAATATCATGTTATAGAAAATAGGGCTTAGGGTCATACATTGGGGTTCGGATCCGGGGGTCTTAGGGTTCGACAGGGTCGAGAACGGTCTTTGGGGTTTGGCGGGATCGGTCTTCAGATCCATGTGGGCAATCTTGGCGTCCGGGAATCTTCGGCTCTCTATCGATGAACTTGAGGTTCTGACTTGGTTACCAATGGAGAACTTGGGATTCGAATGTCAGTGTCGGACTCGGATCTCGACATTGGTCGGTCTTGGTGTCGCCGGTTCCCAGGGACGGGCCACTTCATGTCCACCTTCGATCTCCCAAGTAGAAGTCAGAGAGGTGGCCACGGTATCCCATACCATTACAACATCCTCACATAGCCACCATCTGCACACGGTCAAATCTGGCTGGTCTCCTCGGTAAACAGCACAACAACTCTCTGGACAAACAATACACCGAAGAGGGCCTCTTTAGTGGATGGTTTTGTCTCGGCACTGGCCACATGTCACGAAGAACACCAGCACGAGCCGGGGCGTGCAGGGCAATGACGACGTGGAAGCACCCTCGTGGCAGTGGAGATGCGCGACGCAGAAAGGAGACGGCAGCAGCGATGCAAGGAGAAACACAGCATAGACGGCACGCCACGCGGACGAGGAGAGTTGTGCGGAGGCTGCGCGCGGCGCCCTGTGTGCTGGCGTCGAGGGTGAGCAGGGCTCGAGCAGAGGAGGCAGGGTTGAGGATGGGGCTCGGGGAGAGGAGCGGCGCCCAGGTCGAGGACAAGGGGGCGCCGAGGCGGTGGCGCCATGGCCAGGCGAGCTCGGACATCGTCAATGGAGGCGCTCGCGGCCGAGGGAGGCAGGGTCATTGCAGGGAAGCCGCGGCGGCTACTGGCGGGGTCGACCGGGGCGACACGGAGGCAAGCGGCACACTCGCGAAAAGGGAACCGATGGCGGGAGCTCGAGGCGCAGGGTAGGAAGGGCACTGCACCGACATCGGTGGAGCTCGCGAGAGGCCGACGATGCTTGCGGGGTAGAGGAGAGTCGCGCGGCGGCGACCGCTTGTGCCCTTGTGGCTGGCGATCTACGGACGAGGTGGAGCGGGGTCGAGCAGCGGGGGGGGCTCTTGAGGGGCGGCCTGCAGGGCTCCGGCGGCGGCGCTTGTTCGGAAGGGGGTCAGGGTCACGATGGGGATGGAGGGGAGCATCGGCGGTTTTCGTAGGGTGGGGGAGGTTGGTGCGGAACACGATGTGGGGGTGGGGTCGGGTCTTGATCAGGATTTGGGGTCGTTCGCTGGAACGTGACCGCGCGTGTTGTTGTTTGCGTGCGAGCGAGAGGTGGGCAAGGTAGCGTGTAGGGCTAGGGCGGCACTGGCGTGTATGCTGAGCGCGGGGTGCGGTCTGGGTAGTGGCGGCGGGATGGAGGGATGTGGTGTGGGGTTAGGTGTGGCTAGGGTTTGGTGGCTGTGGGCTGGGTGGCCTCTGGTTGGGCCTTTGGGCCTGGCTATTGGCTGCCTAGCCCCCCACAAAAATATTACATATATTTTAAAAAGACTTTTATAAATAGATTTTAGACAAAACAAAATATTCGGAAGGACCATGGTTTTGAATTTGAATAAAGAAAGGGTATTTAGAAAACAAAGATAGCCTTTTTGAAAATAGTTTTTAGGCAAACATATGCATGATGACATGACGATGCTCAAATGCAATGTGGCATGATGACATGAGCATGTGGTCATGATACCGCACAAAAATAAAAACAACACGTGATTTTCTAGTAGTGGTTTTAGCGGGGTGCTACAGCTGGATCTCCGAGATCTTCATCTGGCATAGCGTTTCAACATACAGAATATTGATACTGCTGCCACTGTCCATGAGAGTCTTGGAGAAACCATAAGCGTCAATAAGTGGATTGACGATTAAGGCGTATTTTCCTCGCATGTGTAGCTTAGGCGGATGATCAGCGCGGTCAAACGTGATTGCCACTTCCAACCAATCCACTGTTGCATTGAGGGACAACCTAAACTATTGCATTGAGCTCATGTAGAACTGCTTTCTTGACCTTTGTTGGTTGAGATCCGAAAAAGGTGACATAAGTGTCTTTCTTGGTCGGAAATTTTTTCTTCCCTTCCGGCTTGGGGTTTGAAGCATCAGCTTCCTCCATGTCGGAATCTTCCTTGGTCTCTTTATCTTTTTCAGGATTCTTATTTCCCTTCTTCCGCTTAGCTTTGTAGCCAGCGGTGTCATCTCTCTTGATGTCGTCATTGAAACGACACTTGGCGTTTGTGTGGGATGAGCCCCCATTGGCGTCTAGGTGATGCACACATGGGTTATTGGCAATGTCGTCCCAAGTGTAGGTTTTGCCTGGTTGCTGGTCTCCTCTACCTTGAACTCTCAAAGTGCCACGACCATGCCCACAGCCTCCGCCACGTCCTCCTTGTCCTCCAGACCCGAAAGTAGCATTGACCACTGCCGTTTCCGTGCTGGGTTTCTCTTCCGAGGTGTTCTTGCGCTTCTGAGCTTGTTGCTTTGGTTGTTTTGCCGACTGTGGCACAACTAGGGCGTTGAGTAATCCCTCTGCATCGCCGTCGGCATCTGCATACTTGCTCGTTGTTTCTATCATTTCTCCCAGATCAGTGACCTTGTCACACTTCAAGTGATGACGTAGTAGACCAATTGGGAGACCTGTAATGAAAGCTTCAATCACATTTTGACCATTTACTCCTTCACAGGAGTTCTTGGTGTCGATCCATCGCCCGAGGTAATCTCGGCAAGTTTCTCCGGCCTTTTGGGTGCAACGGTAAAGGTCTCCAACCGTACAGGGCCTCCGGTATGTGCCTTCGAAATTCCAAAAGAACACACTTTGCATGTCATACCAGTTGTGGATGGTGTTCTCCGGAAGTTCATTGAGCCATGATCGTGCCGTCTTCCGCAACATGAGTGGGAGATATCGGGTTGCGACCAGGCTGTTTCTGCCTTTGGTGATGCAACAAGCTTGAAAGAAATCCTGTAGCCAGGTATCTGGCCGAGTGATGCCGTTGTAGGCTTGGATATGTCTCGAGATAGCAAATCTTTCCAGGAATCTTGTGGCTCTTATGCGTGGTCCGAAGCACTTTGGGCCCACGTATATATCATCATTTTCATAGCGTCGCGCCTCTATGTTGGAGTTGATCCTGTGCCTTGCGTCGTTCGGAGATAGATAGCGTCCTGAGTGTCGGCTATGGCTGCGGTGCCTTGGAGCCAGACTTCGGCTTCTGCCACCACCTCCTCCACCTCGAATCCCTCCCTGGCCTCCTTGAGAGCCGTTGTGATGGCTACTTGGTGGAGATGGTGGAGCTGCTGGATTATTTCCGGCCGATCGCCGGCCTCCGTCTGGAGCGTCATTATTCTGGCTCCAGGGAGGGTCTTCATTGTGACGAGCCCCCTGCCGGCTTGTCTCAGCACGGTGTCCATCGTTCCTTCGTCCGCCGTCCAGACGGCTAGCATGTTTGGGGGGTGGCATTCTCTGTCGGTCCTCCTCCCGACGTTTCTCTTTATTGTCGTCCCTGTGGTCTTTCGACTCTAGCCGGGGCGGGCTCCTTGGATTCAGTGCAGCGATTGCCTCTTGCTCTGCAACTGGGTTAACATTACGCCAGTCACGGGCAGTTTTGTGGTGCTATCCTGAAGATCCGGTTCTTGAGTAATTGTCTTCCCGGCGATCGGGGCGGTGGTGCTGCTCCGGAACGCGCTGGGGTCTTACGTCAGCCCATGCCGGGTCTGTGTGACATTGGTCGGAATCAGAGACCGGTTTTTGACTCTCGGACATGGCGAACTTTTGCTGCTCCAGTCCCTTGTTGAGTAGTTTGATTCCCAACCGGATCTCCTCTAGGCCTGGATTAGCCGATAAAATTTCCCGGGCCGCCACGGTGTTTTGTACTGGGGTTGGATATACCCAGTCCCCTTTGCTATCTTTCCGAGGCTTCCCCATTTCTTCTCCGAAAAGGACGGCGTGAATCTGCGGGAACTGGTTGTCATCAGTATGACGCTTCCTGGTCTTCTGGTATTGCCCGGAGTTGTACTTCCCCGCAGATGCTATGCGTTTCTTTTCCTCCTCAATGTTTTTGGCTTCATCGAGGAGTACTTGACGACGCGCTTCTAGGGCCTGCGCACTCTCGTCCAGTTCTTCAGCAGTAAGTTCTGCAACTGTAGGAATAGGTGTGGTTAGTGCAGCATTGATAGTTTACGCGCACCTTCAGTGATCACGTGTCCATCCACCGATTCTTCTTTTTTGGGCTCGTCTGGAATAAGCGCTCCATCTGAGTCTTCTTTGTATTCATCGGCAATCACCCCCTCTATCAGAGGGTCTTTTACTGGGGTCTTGTTCTTCTTGTTCTTCTTCTTTGCCTTCTTGGCAGCGCCCGTAGCAAAGACGACTTTGGGTCTGTTTCCCGGAGTCAAGCTCTGATCGGTACTTGTGGACATCTGGACTTCGGGATTATGTCCGACTTCCATATCATCATGTGCTTTGGGAGAGTGTTCCTCGGATCCTTCATCCATGGCTTCTCCTTCTTCTGCAGACCTAGAGTTATACTCCTCTTCATATTTCGCGGAGAACTTTCGGAAATCTGCTCACATCATTGATTCATCCGTGGATGCGGGTACGTCGGCGTTTGTTCCAATTGCCTCCAGCACAGAGCCGGTGTTGTCTCCAGCATCGGTAGAGCCGGATCCGGATCCAACATATCCGACGAAGTGCGACGCATGCTTCCTGCGGTACATGTGGCTCTCCCGATCAGCTTCATCGAAACTCCTGATGGCTTCGAGAACTGCATCTGCGCTTGAGTTTTGCATTATCATACGTTACAGTGTGTACCTTAGGAAAGCCATGTCTGTCCCGGCGTCATCAAAGCCGGAATCAGTGTCGTTGCTATGTTCCTCCTGGATTTCGACTTCAGCGGGTGGGTCGATCTGGGATTCGATCTCTCCAGGGAGATCCTCTCCAGAATCGACCTGGACTGCTAGGTCTGCTTCAGGCTCGGATTTCTCCAATGTCTCCGCAACTGGTGCGGGCTGGGTGGGATTAGGGTTTTCTGACATCCAGAACTCTGCCGCCTCCGCGGACAAAGGGGACCCAGAAGATTCTTCTGCCTCTATCGTCACCGCTGGGGTGGGTGGGACAGGTTCAGCAAACCCGATGTAAACATCGATCTCGCCAAAAGACATGATGGTGTAGGTAGTCACAGCCTCCCTAGCCGGAATCCAGGTCTCGTCGAGAATGATGAGAGGGACGTCGCTGGCGTATAGGATGCGACCAACGGCGATAGTTTCGCTGATTCCGATTCTTGCAGATTCCGCTCGGAACGGAGATCCGAAGCTCACTTGCCCCACGGTGGGCGCCAACTGTCGTCGGATTGATGACAAGTACGCCATGAGGGGGGTCCTTGAGGCATGCGGAAGAGAGGGGTGTGAGACGTATGGTGTTCCGGGACGGTGAGCACACAAGTTTACCTAGGTTTGAATCCGCCAGCTTTGGACGGATCCTACTCCTGCTAGCAATCCAGTAATACGGGAGAGCCGGAGTATGGGTTACAAGGGTTCGCCTGGGCGAGTTGAGATTGTAGACTATTGAGGTGTGCCCTAAAGGCTCTCCCTAGGAAGGCTTATATAGATATCCAGCCTAGGGTTTACAGGAGAGATCTATCCAGCTACGACTAAGAGTCGGTTACAGAGTACATGTTGAACTACAAGTAACTCTATGGGCCTAAGTCGGTAAGTCTTCTGGGCCTTCCCGTAGCCGGACTAGACTCCGTCTCTTCTCCCTGACTGGGCCGCCCGTGAAGCAAAGCTCTAACCCAAAGTAGGTCACCCTGGTCAGTGAGGAACTGTGAGGATACCCGGAAAGTATATCTCCAACACCCAGGACTTTGAGGGAGGTAGTACCTCCCCTCCCCCTATATATAGTGGGGGTATTTGGCCAAATTAAATACACCAATAATCAATAAAGGTCTTCTCACTTTTGGGAGGACCTCTAGTTGATATTTTCTCTCTCCCCCTCTCTCTCGTGACCGTGGTCCCAAGTCTGGACTGCGCGAACGAGAGAGATCTTCACCGCGGAGCGCTGTCGCGCTGCGAGATTCGGATCCGGGAGCTCTACTTCCGCAACTACTGCTAGATCGGGGAAGCGGGAGTCATCGTTAGGCACCGAACGTGTGTAACTCCCCGCGAGGTGTCGCACTTGAGGCACTGAAGTCGTTGGAGCCAAGGAGCGCAAGGACTTCATCACGACCTTGAGGTCGGCTTCGGCTCGTCTACATCAACCACGCTCTCCTGAGCATTGACAACGCTTTTTGGTCTTCGAGGGTAAGTTCACGAAAAGCCCCTCCCGTTACTGTATTACTAATAGATAGGTCTTGGCAGCTTCAGGGGTTCAGAGGCGTAGGGTAAAATTTATTGTTTTCATACGTGGAACCCCAACAGTGGTATTAGAGCTAGATCTATGCGTAGTAATGCTAGTACGGGTAGAACACACGAGATGTAGCGTGTGGGCGTTGATCTCTTAGTTGTTACCCTCCCACGTGTACTTGTGTATACCGCAGTAATGCTTGATGAAGCGGCCCCCAACCGACTTTACGCGTTCATTCGCGAGACTGGTCCATGCTTGACATACGGCTTGTACCGTATAAAGTGGCTTAGGGGGGTGTCTGTCTCTCTCGCATTAGTTGGTATGCCATTTGCAACGGAGGGCCCCGAAAGGGGTGTAGTAGAGACAACTACTTGATCAGCGTTGTGCTGAAAGTTCGTAGGTAAGAATGGTTCTTGTGCGAAAGCCCATTCAGCCACGTAAAACATGCAAAGATAAAGTAGAGGCGTCTAACTTTGTTTTGCAGGGGGAGTTGCTTTGTGATATGGTTGTGGCAAAGGTAAAGTGATTACCTTTTGTTACATAGTAGTAGATAGTCACAGAGGTGACAAACTACCACGCCGGAATGACACCGGTACCCTGGTGTCTACGGCGCCAGAACCCGGTGACGGCGGATGGAGATCACGACGTGAAGGACCATATCACATAGCATTTACATTCAATGTTATTGTTTTTTTTGTCTTATTGTGTGCTAGTATTAGATACTCGACGGTAGCCTAATAAGATGATCCCTGTTAAAATTACCAATGATTATGTTCCCTCTTAGTGTGCACCACCAAGAAAGTTCTTTGGTATGAGGAGATCCAGGGTGACAGGCCTGGGTGTCAGCCATATCTACGTTCGCATACAGTGGGTGTAAGCCATGTTGCACAGCAAATACACTAAGGTTGAGTTGGCGAGCCTGGCACGCCACAGAAGCGTGGCCTCGGAACACGGATGGTCGAAAGATCAAGCACGAGTCGCATGAATGATGTGACCGACGTTTAGCGTCCACCCTTGAACCCACATTGATGGTCGTGACGATCGGGGGAGATGTGGCTGATAGGGGTCGTGTTATCACTAGGAACCCTTTTGGGGATAGGTGTTTCTGAGTGGAGTTATCATTAACTCATTTAATTATAAACTTAGTCTTTGCAATTATAAATGTAGATGCCGCCTTTCCTGTTGATGATTGATTGGTTAGAAGGAGAGAAGCTCAGATTAGATGGATCAAACTTCTCCATATGGGTAGCACGTCTCCACGTTCTTCTTAGCGAGAATGATGTGGTCGACTACATACTCGACGGGATGGATTTGGATCAGCCTACTGACCTAGAGACCCCAGAGCAGCGGAAAGACCGCTATATCCATCGGGAGATGGCCTCCTATATTTCAGTTGTGATGCGTTTCAGAATGGTGGATGAGCTGTGGCCTTTCGTGGGTGATGTCAACCCCCGTTCGGTGATGCTACAGCTTAGGACACATTTCGTGGAGCAGACGCGCATTTGGGAGCATGAATTGATGGGAGACTTCCTCTCCATTAAGATGGAGGAGATCTCATCACTGGACGACCACTTGGAGCGCATGCATGATGTGTACATGAGGCCTGCATACTTCCTAGACATCTGGATGACGGGCTCTTTTGCAAACACCGTTGTGCTGCGGTCGCTGCCACCAAGCTACCAAGCACAAGTCAGGACTTGCGTTATGAGGGGCGACGCGGAATCAATGGAGTTCCACCGGTTCGTGACACATCTCAGGAATGTGTTGGTTGAACCATATGTTGCTCAGGTCATCAATGACAAAGGTATATATTTGATACACAGTTTTATAAATGTTATAATCTTGCAAACACATTTGCAGTGTTAAGTATATTTGATACTTGTTCTGTTTTGCTGAAAACAGGTCCTTCTGCATGAGAGGTGCTTGCTGGAGAGGAGGTGACATTGCGTGTTGATGGCGAGCATGATGATGATGGTCGACGATACTCTCCCTCGATATTATCATTTAGTTTATGTTTTAGGATGATTATTGTAATCAAGAGATTGTGAACTTCTTTAGTGTGTCTCACACTTCGTGAGACGGTTATTCATATGAGCTTGTAACAAATAGTTGTTCCACTTTTATGAATGATTTCTATTCATGTTCATATCTTGTTTGATTATGTGTGAATTATTTGTTGTTTGAAACTAGTTGATAATGCATGAACATTTGTAAAACATTAAAATGCCTTGTTTAAAAAATACCCAACTTAATGATATGTTCATTAATGAATTAAAAACCATTGTTTAAATTCAAAGTTATGTGATAATATGTGAAAGTCATTCGATTTCTTATCACATATAAATCATGCCTAAGCTCGGCAAATAACTTGAACACCGTGTGTTACTTGAATACAAAGTGTTTAATGAATTGTTGAAAGTAAATACATATTCGATGTATTGTGTTTTAACAAAAACGGTAATTATCATTATATGATTGTTTAAATGCGTAAATAAGTTTACCAAAGGAACATGAGGCTGAAACTATTTGATTTGATCAAAGTGTTTCATCAATAAAAGGGTATAAATATAAAAGGGAATCTAATTGCTATGATTTTATCAATAGTAATGAAATTCAACTTTATAAGAATGGCATAAAATAAATTGTGGAATACAAAGCGTTTTGAAACGTCAAAATGCAAAGCATCACAATGTGATATTAGATATCAAAGGGGTTGAATAGAAGGCACCAAATAAATCGTTGTAGTGTAGATGTAGAGACCATTAGTTAGAAATAGTTAGCATTCAATTAGAATGTAGTGAACCATTTGAATTCGTGAAAGTTTTGGGGTTATTCGATATAACCAAAAAAATAGCGAATAAGTCCTTGTAGAGTATTCATTGGAAACTTTGAATATGAAATCCATAGTTGAAACCAAAAGGAAAAGCAAGATTCGTACTGCTTGGGTTTTGGTGCATCCTGGAGAAAGCTCACTCCTGGTGATGTTTCTCAATTATGGGGCAAATGGAAAATAGTGTAAAACATGATGAGGATTCAAAACCATGCATCAGAGTGTTGAGAAACGCAACAGACAATGTTTCTGAACGATTCTCTTCACAGACGGAAAGAATCAATGATATTGATCATTGTATTTTCCCCACTAGTGTTTTCACTACATGAAGTAGGATTCAAAAATGAAATCCATATCTAGTATGAAGACATTTGAGAATCATTTGTCATGATTATTGGAATATGACATACCTACGAACTACTAAGGAAATAATGGTAAACTAGAATTATGAGAAATCCTAAAAGCAAAATTCACTTGAGATTAGAAAGCAATTCTTTGTTGAATCTCACAAGTAAAAGGAGTTTGCTTGAATTTTCCCAAATGACTACAAAGCCATAGTGGAAAAGGGGGTGAATAAAAAAAGTAAAATTTGTCAAGTTTTGGACAAATTTCAAATGAATTTGATTCATGTGTGCTAAATGTCTAGTGGATTTAAAACTAGTAATGGTACTAGTATCTCATAGTAAATCTCCAAGTTTGATATTTGATCAAAGTATTTTGAAGTTGTTCAAAATAGAGAGTAGATATGCAATTTGCATAAAATTGAGTGGGAGCTATGAAAGTCTTCCTAAAACATATGTGATTGACATATTTTTGAGCAGGAGCTTTTAGGAGTAATTCTTAAGTATGTTAAGGATGAAAGCACAAATACTTATAAATAATGATTTATAAGATGTAGAAGTTGATAATAGGTGTATTAAGATATTAAGTATTATTCCTTAAGGGATTCTGAAAAGTGTTTCAGAATAGAAGTTAATTAAGGAACTGATCCTTAATAACTCAAATTAGGAATAGTATTGAGTTTAACATCAATGGTTAAAAGAAAGAAAAAAGGATTATCGTCATCCACCATGTTGAGACATAGGTTGTGTCTTAGAAAACCATGATGATGACTTAGCATAATATATGATCCAAATAAGGAACGTTTAAAAGTGATTAAGTTCGAATCACAGAACGTTGAGCTGAGCTTGTCCGCAGTGTCTAGTAGAGAACTGTAGACATGTTTTCCAAATCCATAAAGGATGACATATATTAAAGCATAAAGGGTTATGTTATAAGGGAATATGTTGGAAACTCCTGTAAATACCGATTAAAGTCAAGTAGGAAGCGAGGTGAACAAAAACATTGAAAGTTGCACTAAGTGCACTAGTGTTTCGATGAATACATTTATAATAATAGATAAGGGTACCATCTAAAGTGTTGTATAAAGTTATGGCGGGGCTAGTTCGCTTTTAATGTAGAATGATGTGTCCCAGGGCACAGTGCCCATGAGAAAGCCCTCGAGGTTGATCTAACGTCACTGTAGGCTCCTGGAATCAGGCCTCGTTCTGCTGCCATAGCAACGATGCATACACACAGATGCTATCATGTGATGATAGAGTATTAATGCCAATCAAGGTGACATTAGTAAGTTGCAAAGTATTTGGGACTGTAAAGTATAGACCCAAGACTCAACCTCTTCCATGAGCAAGCATGTTCAGGGTACCGGATATATGGTGCCAATGTTTGAGAACAAATGCAGCTAGTGTATTTGTACTCTAGTGCATGTGGGAGACTGTTGGAAATATGCCCTAGATACAAATAGTAGTAAGGACTATTATCTTATTTCATATAGTTTATGATTAAGTTTTATATCATGCTATAACTGTATTGAGTGGAAACATCAATACACGTGTGATATACAAACAACTAGAGGTTCCCATTGAAACTCTAGTCACTGGTTCATTGGTCAACAGATGATCAAGTTTCCTGATCATGTGGCATTTATGCCAGTTGGAAATGAGGTCATCTCATTCCCAGAATGAGATGATGAACCAATACCCAACCTAAACATCGTGACCCGATCATGTCACGAAGTTCAAGTTACGATGATTAGAAATGGATCCTCGTAGACTATTCCTTAGACCGTGAGGCTATATCAATCACTGTCTCCCGAGAGTGCTTAGATAGCATCAAACGCCATCTGGTATTCGGAGGAAACCATAGAGGCAATATATGTCAAGAGCGGGATTTGTCCGTCCATGTGACGGATGATACTTAAGGGCCCACTCAGAGAAGTAATATCCAATAGCTGTGCAGCGTGTCATTTGATCACGGGGATATCACTTGTCGGAACAAGTCAAGTAGCATTGTTCAGTAACGAGATTGAACACGACATGGTGATGTCACTGGTCAGATCTTGGGCAATGTAAGTATCAAGTGACAAAGGGAATAAGACACGACTGTCCCGGTTCAAACAACAAAAGATGTTCGTGGAACGCACAGGGGTCACATGGCTATCCAGGTCCCTCTATCGATCTTTGGTGCGGGAGTATCTCGACCATGTCTGGAGTGTTCCCGAACCGTGGGGTATCACGCTTAAGGGCTTGATGATGCTTAGAGAGTGTTTATAGGATCAGTAGAATCACCAAAAAATAGTAGAGAGAAAACAGGAAGGGTTTCGGTAAGTCCGGAGGATGTCCGGAGTGGAGGTGGAAGGTGTTCCATGGCCACGGAGATTGAATAATATGTGAATGAATGTTAAATGTTGATTTAATCATTTATTCATAATTATTTAATAAAGAGAAAATTCAATTTAATGGTCAAAGGCTTAATGGGCCAATTTCCGGAGGGAGAGGGCCCATTAGGGGAAAGGAGAGAGGGAGAAGGGGCCAAGGGGGGTGGCTGGCCCCCTAGTGGGCCAGCCCCCCCCCCCCCCCGCGCGGGGCCCATGGGGGTGGTCGACGGTGCCACCCCTTCCCCCCTCCTCTCCTTTAGTCCCACCCCGGGACTTTGAGGGAGGTAGTACCTCCCCTCCCCCTATATATAGTGGGGGTATTTGGCCAAATTAAATACACCAATAATTAATAAAGGTCTTCTCACTTTTGGGAGGACCTCCAGTTGATATTTTCTCTCTCCCCCTCTCTCTCTCTCGTGACCGTTCTCCCAAGTTTGGACTGCGCAAACGAGAGACATCTTCACCGTGGAGCGCCGTCGCGCTACGGGATTCGGATCCGGGAGCTCTACGTCCACAACTGCTGCTGGATCGGGGAAGTGGGAGTCATCGTCAGGCACTGGACGTGTGTAACTCCCCGCGAGGTGTCGCACTTGAGGCACTCAATTCGTTGGAGCCAAGGAGCGCAAGGACTTCATCACGCCCTTGAGGTTGGCTTCCGCTCGTCTACATCAACCACGCTCTCCTGAGCGTTGACAACTCTTTTCGGTCTTCAAGGGTAAGTTTGTGAAAAGCCCATCCCGTTACTTTATTACTAATAGATAGGTCCTGGCAGCTTCAGGGGTTCAAAGGCGTAGGGTAAAATTGATTGTTTTCATACGCGGAACCTGAACACAATGAGTGTGTCGGCGCGAGGTGGATATCATTATTTTGTTACTTTCACGGATGATTTCAGTAGATACAGGTATATCTATTTGATGAAACACAACTCTGAAACCTTTGAAAAGTTGAAAGAATTTCAGAGTGAAGTGGAAAATCATCGTAACAGAAAGATCAAATTTCTGCGGTCTGATCATGGAGGAGAGTATCTTAGTTACGAGTTTAGTGCACATATGAAAGACTGTGTAATAGTTTCACAACTCACATCTACCGGAACACCACAACGTAATGGTGTGTCGGAATGTTTTAATCATACTTTATTGGATATGGTTCAATCTATGATGTCTCCGACTGACTTTCCACTATCATTTTGGGGTTATGCACTGGAAACCGCTGCATTCACTTTAAATCGAGCACCATCTAAATCCGTTGAGACGACACCATTTGAATTATGGTTTGGAAACCTAAGCTATCATTTCTTAAAGTTTGGGGATGCGATGTTTATGTGAAGAAAATTCAGCCTGATAAACGCGAACCCAAAGCAGAAAAATGTGTCTTCATAGGATACCCTAAAGAAACAATTGAATATTCCTTCTATCACAGATCCGAGTGCAAGGTTTTTGTTGCCAAGAATGGATCCTTTCTAGAGAAAGAGTTTCTCGCGAAAGGCGTGTGTAGTCGAAAGGTAGAACTCGAAGAGCTTATTGAACCTTCTCTTCATGAAACGGCGAGTGGCGCAGCACCGGAAATTGTTCCGGAGTTGACTTCACCGAATGAAGAGGTAACTAATGAAAATGATCATGAAACTCCAAAAGAGGACACTACCGAACCTTGCAGATCAAGCAGGACACGTGTAACTCCTGAACTGTATAGAAATCATGTTATGAATTTCATGGTTGATGAAATAGATGACCCTGCGACGTATGAAGAAGCGATGATGAGACCAGATTCCAACAAATGGCTAGAAGCCATGAAATCCGAGATGGAATCCATGTGCAAAAACCAAGTTTGGACCCTGGTGGACTTACCTCACGACCGGAAGGCCGTTGAGAATAAATGGATTTTCAAAATAAAATTGATCATGTTGATGGTAATGTGACCATCTATAAATCTTGACTTATCACAAAGGGGTTTCGACAAATTTAAGGAGTTGACTATGATGAGACATTCTCTCCCGTAGAGATGCTAAAGTTGGTTAGGATTATGTTAGCAATTGCTGCATATTTCAATTATGAAATATGGCAGATGGATGTCAAAACTGTGTTCTTCAATGGTAATATTGAAGAAGAGTTGTATATGATACAACCTAAGGGTTTTGTCGATCCTAAGGATGATGATAAGGTGTGCAAGCTTCAGTGATCCATTTATGGACTGAAGCAAGCATCCCGGAGTTGGAACCTCCGCTTTGATGAGGTGATCAAAGAGTTTGGATTTGTCCAAACTTATGGAGAGGCTTTTATTTACAAAAAAGTGAGTGGAAGCAATGTGACATTTCTGATATTATTTGTGGATGACATATTATTGATTGGAAATGATATAGATCTTTAAATAGTGTTAAAAGTTATCTAAACAACAAATTTTCCATGAAGGACCATGGTGAAGCATCATATATATTAGGCATCAAGATCTATAGAGATAGGTCAAGATGCCTGATAACGCTATCGCAAAGTACATATCTTGATAAGATATTAAAAAAGTTTAGTATGGATAGAAGTAAGAAGGGGTTCTTACCTATGTTGCAAGGCAAGACATTGAGTAAGACTCAAAGTCTGGCTATGGCGGAAGAAAGAGAGATAATAGATAAGATCCCTTATGCTTTAGCCATGGGCTCTATAATGTATGCCATGCTATGTACACGACCGGACGTGGCACATGCTATTAGTTTGACTAGTAGGTACCAATCTGATCCAAGTTCAGAACACTGGATATCGGTCAAGAATATCCTTAAATACTTAAGAAGACCTAAGGATATGTTTCTTGTATACAGAGGTGAAGAAGAGCTGGTCGCTAAGTGTTATGTCGAAGCTAGCTTTGACACCGATCCGGATGACTCTAAGTCTCAATCCGGATACATATTTCTCTTGAACGGAGCAACAGTTGGAGGAGTTCCAAACAACCTGTGGTGGCTGGATCAACAACAGAGGCGGAATATGTTGCTGCTTCAGAAGCGACGCAGGAAGCGGTTTGGATGAAGGAGTTCATAACGGAACTAGGTTTGGTTCCTAGTGCGTTGGACCCAATGGTGATCTATTATGACAACAATGGATCCATAGCCAATGCCAAGAAACCAAGGTCTCACAATAATTCCAAGCATATTAAGCGCCGGTTTCACTCCATCCACGAGCATGTCAAGGATAAAGATTTATAAAGTACACACGAACCTAAATGGAGTAGATCTGTTTACTAAAGCTTTCCCTAGGGAAAAACATGATCAACACCAGAACTCCATGGGTGTTAGATTTATCACTATGTAAACTAGATTATTGTCTCTAGTGCAAGTGGGAGACTGAAGGGAACATGCCCAGAGTGGCAATAATAAAGTTGTTATTATATGTATTCCAAGTATATGATAGATGTTTATTTTGCATGTTATAATTGTATTAAAAGGAAACGTTAATACATGTGTGTTTAATAAACAGATAAAGAGTTTTTAGTTATGCCTCTCTTATAAACTAGCTCGTTGATTAACAAGATGATCAAGATTTCCTGATCATGGACATTGGATGTTGTTAATAACAAGGTCACAACATTGGTGAATGATGTGATGAACATTCATCCGAAGGATAGCATTACAATCAAAGTCATTATATTTATATTGCTATAACATCATATGAAGTAATCTTTATCCTTAGACCATGAGATCATGTTAATTGCTAACACCGGAAGAATACTTTGATAACATCAAATATCACACCGTAACAGGGTGACTATAAAGATGGGTTTGGGTATTCCGAAGGTGTTATGTTGAGGCTCATGGATCAAGAGTGGAATTTTTCAATCCCGATGATGGATAGATATACTCTGGGCCCTCTCGGTGATATCACATTAAGATAGCTTGCAATCAAGTGATGTGATCACTAGATGGTTATATCACGGGAACGAGAAAAGAGTGCATGTCAATAACGAGATCAAACTAGGTATTGAGATACTGATGATCGAATCTCGAACATGTAATATATCGCAAGACAAAGGGACTTAGTTACTATCGTTAAAGGTTCTCTCGATCACAGAAATCATCGTTGAATGTGTGTGAGTCAGTATGGATCTCCAGGTCTCGCTTCTAATTGTTGATCTGAGAGGGGTCTCGATCATGTCTGCATTATTCGCGAACCGTAGTGCGACACACTTAAGGGTTACTAACACCATTTTGAGCAAATATGTTCTAGACGAACGAATTGCAAAGCGCTGAAATTATTTCAATGGACACCAAAATAGTTTCGGGTGAAATTGCTGAAATTAGTTCTGCATGTGATACTGAAATGTTGCAGGGGGTTTTATGTGAATGTTTTTTAATTAAAGTAATTAACAAAATTCTGAATAAAATAAATAAAAGAGTTTTATTAAATGAGAGTTGCATTAAATTTGGTGGAAATTTAATGCATGTGAGTGAGATTTTGAGTGGAGGCAAAATTGATGTGAGTGGAGCCTCCACCACATGAATGAGAAAGAGGTGGGGGCACCCCCATGGGCCCCGACCATGGCAGGAGGAGAGCCCCCTCTCCTATAAAAGGCTCCCTCTCCTCCCTCTCAAAGCACACCTCCTCGTGAAGGATCTCTCCCCCCTCTAGAAATATTTCCCCATGATCTTGGATTAGCGAGATACATGGTCTCGGATTAGCGAGATACATGCTTCTGCTGCATCGTTGGAGCGAGGAGGTGGAGGCTGTTCGGTGCCTGAACGTGTGTACGAGGACGGATGTGTTGCTGATTTGCAGCGCTAGGACTTCCACACGATCTTGAGATCGACAAGCGTTCGGCTACATCATCCACGAGTTCAATCTCGTTACACTTTGTCGGTCTTCGACGGTACGTTCTCTATGGATGTATATCCACCCGTTGCTTGTATCTAGTAGATAGAACTTGGCGTATAATAGTTTCTATCGTAGGAATTTTTATTTTCTACGCTGCGAACCCAATACGATTGGCCGGACAGGCCGGACCATGACCCAAAAGTGACCGCTGACCGACCCAAAAAGACAGAAACGGACCATTTCGGTCGGCCGTTTGGGTCGGTCCGGTGGAGATGCTCTAACCCGCGTGATGTCGGAGCAGCCCGTTGGCGATGAAACTAGACGGATAGGTTGTCTGTCCGGACTTTGTGTTATCGTCCGCACGAATCTCAAAGCACCTCCGGGTCAGGCTGAGTAACTACCGAATTCACAGTTTTCGTGAAGTTAGGCACGACACAACACAAAAATACGGCGAGGAGGTCACCAATTGCACGTGGGAAGCGCAGGTGACGCCGATCAATAACTACCCGCACGACACTCATACGCTTCTGTCACCGCCGTCTGCCCTCGTTGTCTCACCTCTCATATCCCATCAATTGACCTCCTCAAGAACCTCTCCTTCATGGCTTCGCCTCCTCCGCCGTGGGCTTCTTCGAGCAAGCTTCCTCTCCAGCAGGCCACATCTTGCGCATGGCAAATAGCCGAGTACGAAGCCAACAGGTGGTGCGAATCAGGGACGATGACCTAATTTTCTCCCATCTGGAATTTTCCGTACGCGGGCGAGCTCCCGCCACCCCTTCCTCGCATGTGCCTCTACATTTTTTCGTCTCGTGAGCATGGGAAAAAGTTGGCTCCGTGAAAACGCCGAATTTAGACGCTTCTCCAAGGCCAGACCTGCTTTAAAACTCGTGCGGTACAAAGATTTTTTTGGTACAAGCAAACACCTTCTTATCCCTCACATGGGGGAAACGGCGGTACTTCGCTATCATCACTTTGTACCCATCTCACCAGGAAGGAAGCAGCAAGTAGTGAACAGATCAGCCCGCACATTAACTGTCACGTTCTTATCCGATGGGACATCGTAAATAACTTTGTGAGCTTATCACCTTCTACGGCATCCTCATCGCTTACCATTAGCAGCCAGCACAGCTACAGGACACGGGCGACCCCGTCCATGTGTTCACGCACCGCGCGACAGCGACGGCGGCGCACCGATAGGCAAGGCCGGAATGGGGAGAGAAAAGAGCGAGCTCAGTGACCGGCCGTTGTCCTGCCTGCCTGCCCCCGCTCAGCCTGGAAAGTGAGAGCCAAGCTAGATGCAAAGGCTCCGGTGGCGGAGCTCGTGCGGCGACTCCGGTTCACACAAGAAAACCACGCGTCCGGATGCGCGCCGTGGCATCGTGTCGCGCCCTGCCCTACGGGTTACTGTCTCCTCGACGGAAATGGCTATCTCTTTTACTAACAGCGAGTACGACACTCATGGTAGCGACTGATTTGATGCCAGGCATGCAAAGAGCCCGGTGGGAAATTTCTACCAAGAATAATAAAAGTTGCAGAAATGTCGTCAAGAAATTTGGGGTAGTACTACTGAGCAGCAAAACCAACCAAGAAACCAGGAGAAGTATCGTTGCCACTTGCCGTGTAGCGGTGTGTATAAAGTGTAAGAACCTCCCCTCCCGACGCTTGTTAGCTCGAACACCAACCACCGCCGATCTCACCTCACCGCCCAGAAATCTATGGCCTACACCTCCTCCCTCCACCTCTCCAAGCACCTCCTCCTCCCCAAGGGCCACCGCTCCAGGCCTTCCTCCTCGCGTTCGCCGTCCTTCGTCCGGGCGGCCAGCAGGGTCAACGGCGCCCCGCACGTCAACGGGCACACCAGCAAACCGCCCAACGGCAAGGTACAGATCAACGGCGGTGACGGTAAGAAAGGGGGCGCCGTCAACGGCCACGGTAAGAAGGCCCCCGCCGTCCTCAACGGGAAGACGCACCACGTCAACGGCCATGACCGGATCCACCTATCGGTGAGCACCGGCCCTGGCGGGCAGGATGGGACCGGGCTCCGCGTCGCGTACCAGGGCGCGCCGGGGGCGTACAGCGAGTTCGCGGCCAAGACGGCTCTGCCCGGCTGCGAGACCGTGCCGTGCCGCGCCTTCACGGACGCGCTGGCGGCCGTGGACCGCGGCATCGTGGACCGGGCGATACTCCCCGTGGAGTCCACCATGGAGGGCACCGCGCTGCGGAACTACGACCTCCTCCTCCGGCACGATCTGGTGGTGGCGCAGGAGATCAACCTCTTCGTGCACTACTGCCTCCTCGCCATGCCCGGGGTGCGCGCCGCCGAGGTGCGCCGGGTCATCAGCCACCCCATGGCGCTCGCGCACTGCGGACGCGCCCTCGCGCTCCTCGGTGTTGACCGCGAGCCGGTCGAGGACACGGCCGGCGCCGTCGAGATGCTGCGCTCCAACATGATGCTCGACACCGCCGCCATCGCAAGCCCGCGCGCCGCCGACCTCTACGGCCTCGACGTCCTGGCGCACGGCCTCCAGGACGAGTCCTGGAACGTCACCCGCTTCCTGCTGCTCTCCAGGCCGCCCTCGCCGGTGGCGCTCCCCGTGGACGCAGACGCCAAGACCAGCATGGTGGTCGCGCACCGGGGCGGCTCCATGGCGGTGGTGCTCAAGGTGCTCTCCGCCTTCTCCTCCCGCGGCATCAACATGTCCAAGCTGGAGATCATCAACAACGAGGGCGGCAGCGTCGACGAGCCGCGCCCCCCGGTGATGATCCTCGACACGGGCGCCCGCGGTGCCCCGACGCTGCGCTCCTTCCCGCACGTCCTCTACGTCGACTGCGAGGGTGCCGCCGATGACCCGCTCGTCCGCGAGGCCATCAAGGAGATCGAGAAATTCGCCGTGTTCGTCCGGATTCTTGGTTGCTACGCCGCCGATACCAACGTCTACGATCTGCAATGAGGACAACATTGATGCATCGCCGGCACACAATTGAAGTGATCGAATTAGCTAGTTCGACACAACTGGATCTGAATTGGACTCGGAAAATATCCATCTAATCCAATCACTACTCAAGCATCTTCTGTGGGAACGAAGCTTGCTTTTGCTGCTCAGCTACTGCTACTTAAAGTTTGTACAGATGCAACAATAAACTTTCCAGACCTGATTTAGCTCTGTGCATAGGTGTAAGATTGCTGCTAGTGCCTAGTAACCAAAGGATGTGTAATTTTGTTGTGCTACTAGGACAGTATTGTTGTAATTTTGTTGTGCTAGATCTAATGGTGGAGTATTTCTTGTTTCACTCTATTTTACACCTATATGGTAATCTTGTAACATTGAAGTGTTCTGTCATGCTATACCATGAACTTAATGAAGATCTTTGATTACATGGAAGATTGTGGTTCTCTTCCCAATAGAAGACTGTAACTAACCTTGTAAGCTTCATGCAATGCTTTGCTGATCTTTGATTACATGGAAGATTGTGGTTGTTCATCTGTTTTTTTTTGAATAGGCCAAAAGGCCCAAGTTAAATTAATAACGCCAACACGGTGAAACACATGCAGAATAATGAAGCCAACTTACAAGGCAAAAAATAGGCCAAAAGGCCCAAGTTAAATTAATAACGCCAACACGGTGAAACACATGCAGAATAATGAAGCCAACTTACAAGGCAAAAGTGCGTGCACACACACAAGAAGAAAGGCATATCAAGGTGCAACAAGCGAAACGTGGAACAACCGGCGATGGGCTACGTATTGGACCGGCGCTCACCCTACGCAGGAAAACCGACATCCACGAATCGAGACGAATCCACCGTCGCAGGGAACACCACTGGAGGTCGGCACCACCATGAATCAGTCGACCGCTCACAACCGAGAACTAGCAACAGGGACCAACCAGACAAGGAACACCGAGAGTGCAGAACACGAAGCAAGCTTTGCCGAGGAGAGTGGGGTAGAACCACCCAACCATCGGAGAGCAGCTCGTCGTGAGGCTCCAAGACGGCATCTTCAAGAAAATCACAACACAGAAGCACCGGTACAGCTCGATCCGAATATCTTTGGTTTTCACCCAGAGTACGTAGGCAAACCGAGCACCGCCACAACGACGCCTTCGGGAAGGGAATGACGTCTGCAGACTCCGCCGTCGAGGCCCAAGGGGCAAGGGTTTCCCCCAGCAAAGGCGCCCAATCGTCTGCGCTGGATAGCAACCGTCGCCAAGCAACAGCCGAACCACCGTCACACCACGCGGCTCGCCAGCACCACGTCATACACACAACAAATGAAACCGGCCAGCACTAGAGCCTCTAGCACGCCTGTCCAACAAGAGGACTCCACCGTCCAGGGCCATCGCCCCGAAAACCAAGCCGAGCACACCAAAGAGCTGGAGAAAGGCTAGGAGGCACCACAACGAGTTCCCCGGAGACCGGAGAGACGGTGGAGAAGGCTCCCTTTCCAGATCGACGCCCTGCGGCCCCTGGCCGCCTACGCCTTGCAGATCTGGGGCCAAGAGGAAGGGCACAAGGGCCCGCGGCCCCTAGCCCTTTCTCAGGCCTGGCTCTAGCCCATGGCAAGGTTGTGCGATGGCCAAGGGCCCAGGCCGGGGGAGGGAAAGATTTTTTATGCGCTGAACAGGCCCTGGCGCTAAACTGAAGAAACGACAGCCCAATAGACAAATCGCGAGTAGCCGAGCATGCCTGGACGCCTGGTGCCTTGGTCACGAGGAGATCGATCCCGGTCGATCGTGAAGCTAAAAGGGCGCGGTCTCTCTCCATCTCTCGCCATCTCTCGCGAACTCTCTGTCTCTCTGTCTCTCGCCTTCTCTCTCGCGACTCCCGACGCTGTCCAAGGTACGTGAGCTCGCCGCCTCAGCTGCTCCGGGCCCTTCTGCTCTCTTGGAGTTGGACACGCCCTGTGGCCTGTCCTCTATAGGTTTACGCCTTAATAGATTAATCCCTCGTCTAATCCTTCTAATTAATCCCTCAATTAGGGTTATGATTTTGTAAGATTATAATTTGATGTAAATTCCTTCACATTAATCTGTGATAGGTGTTATGATGAGGAAGCAATTTTTAGGTGCTACGAAAAAGAAGAAAAGAAAGAGAGAGAATCAGCTTATTGATTCACAAAGAGGTGCTTTAAATAAGTTTTTTCTAACAAAAAGTAGTGTTGATGTCAACAATAATAATCAAAGGCAAGAATTTGATCTCGGAGAAGATGATGAGAATAATTCAAATGCAGATCTTGAGGCCAATGAACAATCCCCGGAAAACGGTAAATAACTAACTAGCGTCAATTTTTCGAAGTGTGAGTAAGTAACTAACTAATTACAATCTTTTGTTTGCCATGCAGATTTTGATGTTGATGTTAATGTTAATGAGGACAATAGGGGGAAGAACAAGATGCTCCTAGTGGTGATGAACAATCCCCGAGTAGTAAATAACTAACTAGCATCAATTTTACCAAGTGTAAATAAGTAAGTAACTAATTACAATCTTTTGTTTGCCATGCAGATGATCCTAGTGGTGATGAACAAGATGCTCCTAATGGCGATGAACAAGATGATTCTCTTTCATCTATCTATGATCCTAGAACATGGGATAATCTTGATAATTGCAAAAGGAATATTTTAATTGAAAAGGGGCCAGTGAGAGAATTGGGTCTGAAGTTCCCTAACGATGACAAAGGTAGACATTTTTCTTATGAATACTACTCCATAAAGTTAGCCAATCATGAGGTTATTGATAGAAAGTGGTTGGTTTACTCCAAAGAGGTGGACAAAGTTTATTGTTTTTTCTGCAAGTTGTTCAAATCAAATAAGAGTAAGTCCTTGCTAGCATCTGATGGATTGAGGGATTGGCAGCGTCTTAGTCCAAGACTCAAAGATCATGAGAAGAGTGTTGAGCATTTGATAAACATGAAAACATGGAATGAACTAAGGTTGAGGTTAAGCAAAAAAGCAAACAATTGATGATGACATGCAACAATTGGTTCCATATGAAAAAGAGCGTTGGCGATAGGTTTTGCAAAGAATAGTTGCTGCAGTAAAGTTAAAGGAAGAAGCACTTTTATGAAATCAATGATGAATAAGAAGAATTACAGTTGTCAGCTATTGAATCTTTCACAGTTTCTTACTTTCTTGTCATTGTTGACACTGCAATTGCTTCATTGAATAGTCAATTTGAGCAGCTGAAGAAATTTGAAAAGGTGTTTGGTTTCTTATTCAACTCAAGGAATCTGAAGTCCATGGATGATAGTAATCTACAAAAATCTTGCACTACTTCTGCAGAAACATTTAATCATAAGAATTCGTGTGATGTCGATCTTGATGATTTTTTCTCTGAGTTAAAGGTGCTGCAAGTAACTTTGCCAAATAATTTGATGTCAGCGCATAAGATTCTTCAATTCATTACAACCGTGGATTGCTATCCAAATGGCTCAGTTTCCTATTGGATCCTTTTGACTTCATCTGTGACTGTGGCCTGAGCTGAAATAAATTACTTTAAAATAAAGCTACTGAAGAACTTTTTGAGGTCAACTATGTTATAAGACAGATTGAATGGCTTGGCTAAGTGTTGTATTTAAAAGGATATATTGGACAACATTAATCGTGATAGTGTCCTCAATGATTTTGCATCTAAAAATGCACGAAGAAGCTTTTTTCGAAGCACTGAAGCTTAATTGTCGGTAGTATCATTAGAGGCTGGTTTTTTGAGGTATTCGCTAGCATGAAATACTTGTTATGTTTTTCTACCATTTTGATTTTTTATCTAAATATCACAATGCTTTAGTGCTTGACAATTATTTATAAACATCTCGACTATGAACGTGTGGTTATATGCTTTTAAATATTTTACAAGTGAAATTGGCACATATATCGTCTATATATCTAGTTATACGTACATATATATTGTCATTAGGGGCCCTTTTGTCAACTTCGCCCAAGGGCCCCAAAAAATATAGAGCCAGCCCTGCCCTTGCTAGGAGCGCATCCTAAAGCCGCATAACAGCTGCCGACCAAGCCGGGGTCGCGCGCACCCCGCTCCAGCGAGCTCCCGCGCCGCCCAGATCCTAGAGCACCGGCGTGCGCTGCACGCCGGCGTCGCTACCCCGAAGCGCTGCCATTGCCGCCTACTCGCACGCACAAGGAACCACCACACCGTCGCTGAGCAGCCGTGCCCTCCAACTAGCGCCGCCTCCCGTCCACCGAGGCAACACCCGCACCACCCCCAAACGAGGGAGACCCCCCGTCGCCGCCACCACCAGGGCTTAGTCCGGGGGCGGCCAAGGGAGGGGATGTCAACACCCGGATTTTTAATCCTAGATGCCTGTTATGCCATACCTCGCAATCCCAGGATTACCATTTTTGCGAGACATAACATATTGGATATCACAGTACATCATCCATTACAAACCATACATAAGGTCTTACACAAATAAGGATCTCATGATCCAGTCTTAATACAACAAGCAACGGAATAAAAGATAAGCGTAGCGGTGGGGTCCATCTTCAGGGGCACAGGCAATGCTGACGAAGGTAGATAGTCCTAATTATCATAGCCGTCCTGCTGACCATCATCTTGGTAGTCTCCTTCATAGTCTGGCCATGAGAATAGCTAGGGACAAAAGCCATGAGTACTCTTTAAGTACTCGCAAACTACCACTAACAAGTAGTATAGTTCTAAAGTAAAGTGCTAACTCTAAGTTTAACTATAAAGTTAAGTTTGAAACCTAAGCTGAGTTCAGAAGCAAAGAAAGATAAAACAAAGTTCTAGAATCACTTAAGTTGGGAAGCTAGTGTCATAGTCACAACCCTGTTGTGGTCAAGTCAAGATTCATCATTCTTTTCATAAGTCATTTTGAAAACATCTGACAACGAAACAGTATGGCCATTCCAACTGTCCATAACAGCGGATGCGGCTATTCGAATAGTTTGACACTCTGCGGAGGTAGTACACTTTCACCACAAGATTCGATACATCTATCAAGGATAACCCTGAATCATCATACTTAGTATGCAGATAATCAAACATAACCTTTCCTTTACACACCCTAGTATAAGCACCTCTCCTATGAGCATGGCCTCCCAACCATGACCATCTGTCATCTTGGGAACTGCATAGGTGGACAACATTGAGAGATAGCCTTAGCTCAAACCTCTCCTGCGAGGGAACTAATACTAATGCATATAAACTTCTAGCTAAGCCTTACCTAATTCAGGTGTTGTGGTTGTAGGGTAAATTTGGAATGGTATCGCATCCGAATCCAACCATCAGTTTTTGTAAAAGGGTTAAGGCTCATGCCTCAACATTTTCATCATCATAAACCATTTGTGTTTCCCAACACATGTCAAAACATCTCAATAGAATGACTCATCATTCCAAGGTTTTCATAATTCATTTTCACCAAATGTTCCCATCTAAAGTGACTCAAGTTTTTATCTACTCTAAACTACTAAGTTAAGAGTGTTCACTAAGGTGAAAAGATGGGATCAATCTCATGCCATAGAATGACATCTAAAGTTATCTAACTAGGTCAAGTTTTATACTCTTTATGCTACCTTCAAAACAATGAAAGGACTTTGGTAAAGTAAAGGAAGTAAAGCTTGGAAAATAATACTTAGGGTAAGTAATAGTCAAAGTGGTATAACCAAAGCATGCCTAAAGCATCTTTGCTCAATCATCTAGCTTAATCCTAGCTTGTTAAGCATTATACTTGCAAGTGTTAGCTTGCATTGTTAATGGTGGCTTGCTAGTGTAATACTAGCAAGTGTTAGCTTGCCTTGGTTGGTGCAGTGGTTGAAGTTTTCTTCCTCCCCCTCTTGGTAGAACTCCTCCTCCTCGAAAGCTTGGTCGGTACTACCGTCTATAAATATATACGGAGTACACAATCACCAAACAATACTTAACTAGTCTAATTAGCACTATAAGGCACACATTTGATGATCTATTATCATAACAAGCATCACAAGTTTGATTAACTAGTTTCATTCTTTTTATTTTAGAAAAGTAATTTCTACTCATTGAAAAATTAACTAAGATTTAATATTCACCACTTAAAATATGAGATCATGTGGACACATGTCATCACCACATATTCTAACATGTGGGAATGTGATTTAAAGGTTGGATCACAATTACTTTGGTTTAAGTTCATTATTTAATGATTTAAAGTGACTAGAAATGCCTATATAGCATTATTTTAGTATTAGTCCAAAGTCACTTCATGTAAACTTTAATATTATTACAAATTCAGATAGGTATGGTGAAATGTGATTTTTGAGAGTTGGAATCAACTCAAAAGCTATCATGGTTGATTTTATAAAAATGTTTGAATGTGCAAAAGCTTTTGTCGTGTTATTTTTACTAGGAGAGATCTCTAACTCTAATTGAATTAAATCCAACGAGCTTGGGTATATCTTTTCAGTAGCTTTCTAACAAAATTGGAATCACTCCATTTGGATTTATAAAACTCTCTGAATTGATTCAAACTAAGGAACAGAACTAGGTTTAAACTAAAATAGAAAAAGCTAAGTTTGAATTAAATGGGTCGCACGGGAAAGCTAATGAGCCGGCCCAGTGATACTCCGCGGCGCGGGGCACAGCTATCAGGGGGGTCCACTGGTCAGCGGCTCTTAACATGCGAAGCGGTACGGGGCGATGTGGGCCGTTAGATTAGAACTAGGATCGACGGCTAGGGCTCGTCGTCGACGACGGACAGGTCGCCGGCGAGATCTAACCCTAGCGGCTCGGTGGGGGTGCTCAGGGGGCGTACCAGGACTCTAGCGACAACGGCGAGGCGGGCAAACGAACTAGTAGATGACGGCGAACTCAGGGACGGTCGAGGCAGCTCCTGGGGTGGATGAAATCGACGTCGCCTTCTTCTCCTCTGCAGTGGGCTCCTCCGGCGCAATTCCGGCGAACCAAGGCTCGAGTGGCTCCGCGCGAGAGGCGGGGAAGGACCAGAGAGGTGAGCAGAGTGGAATGGTGTGAGTGGTTTGTGCTGGGGTGGCCTCTATTTATAGCTCGATGAGGCGACCGAGAGTGATGGGCGGGCGACTCCGACGAGGGTTGCATAGTGTGCTAGCGGCGTGGCTCGAGGTAGGGGACGGTGGATGGTCTCCTGGCGGTGCTCTAGGGTTTAAATGCGGGCTTAGGGGCGGTGGCGTTTGGTCGGGTGGTGCTCACGCTCTGAGCGGCAGAGGCGGCGGTCTTCACGGCGGGCGGTGGTTGTGGTGCGATTGGCGGCGAACGGGCATGTCTGGGGTGTTCCCTGGGTCGTGGCGACGCGGTGGACGCAGGCTGCGGTCGAGGGGTGGCGTGTGCACGCGTGTCGGGCGCGGCGCTCTAGCGTGTGCTCGGCATGGCGCAGACACTCTGGGTGCGGCGCGCTGCGGGTGGTCCACGGCTTGGCTCTGCTCGGGGAGGGGACAGAGGGTGGCGGTGTGGTCTGGGCTAGCTCATAGACATGGCGAGAGAGAGAGGGGCGGTCTGCTGCGGCGTGGGCAAGTTAGGCTGGCGACATGGTGCTCGGGGTGGCATGGCACTGCTGTTAGGGACAAAGGGGTGATGTGCTTAGGCTTTGGTTAGATCAATTGGAGACAGAGGGAGTAAATGGAGATCAAATGGGGCAAAACCCTGTAGAAAATAGTGAGCTAGGTTTAGAGTTTTATTCCTGCCTGCCAAGTGTTTGTGAAAATGGCCGCAAGAAATTTACTTTTGAATTTTGAAAAGATTTTTGGTGGGTATGCTAGTAATAAGCTTGAGACTCCGTGGTTGCTTGGGTTTTGAAAATAAAGCTCATTTGAGGGGTTTTTGAAATAGGGTGATCTTGAGACCTACACTAGCAATTTTCCAATGCCATTTAAATTTAATGTTTGAAATTTTTTGGCAGATCACAAAGTGGGCCTTGGTACACTACTATATGTACTAGCAAGGGGTGCAGAGATCCATATTTATCTCTGTTAAGAATCGAGTCCTAGGAATAGCCAAAGTAGACATGTTGATTAAAATGGCACAAATGACCATTCTCTTCTTTTATTCATTTTGATTTGTTTTTATTTGGGATTTGTTTGGGAATGATCTAGATGATGTTTATTTTACCTAGTAATCATTTTACAAGTAATGGATCACTTAATCATGGCAATTCAATACAACTCCTATTTAAATGCACACCTATATGAATGCTTTAATAATTTTAATTAGATTTTTTTGGTAATCCTAAATTTTGATGATTTAGATCTTAATAATCTTGGATTAAAGTTTTGGGATGTTACAGGGGAAAAGGTGGGGAGGGGTGGCGATGGCGCTAGCTAGGGTTCTTTGTTTTACGAGCCGCATGTGTGAAGTTTATAAGATGTGTGCAAAATACCATATTTAGTTCCTGCGTAGATCCTTGTTAAGCTTTCGTACTCCCTCTGTCTATGTACACATGACTAATTGATATTTCGTGCCTAAGTTTGACTAACGATTGATCAACAAAATACGAGTTGATACGTCATTATAAGTTGTATCAATAGAAACCTCTTTAAAACCTGAATCTAAAGACAATTTTTATGACATAGTATAACTCACATTTAGTTACTATAGTAAATTTTATGATCGAAAACTAGGGACAGCGACCTTGTTTGGTACTAGTACATAGTTACTGCGATGAAATCTAGTACTAGAGTTAAAGGTAGGTAACCAAGATTCTGATTCGACATAATGAGATTCAAGAGCTGGCAAGGGGATCTGAATCCATGTGGAGCTCTCCGCAGAGATTCCTGCTGCGCTACGGGAGGGCGAGGGTGGGAGGTCCTACTCCTACCGGTGGCCACGTTAGGCAGCATAAAAATCTGAGCAGATTTTAACTTTGTCTGATAAGCTAGGGCCCTGATATCGTACGGTGATACCCTAGCAGAATCACAAATTCACGTGTGGCTGAAAAAACCACATGTGTACCGTTGCTGAATAGAACGAGCGGGACGGCGAAGTTCAGGCCGAGATTCCCGTACCAACTGTGCGAATTTTTGAGTGTGTGGCACAGGAATGGTATGGCAAATTTGGCGATGTTCGGTGCAGGAAACAGACACATCGCGTGGTCGCAACCCAGGAATGACGAATCAAACTCTGCCCAAAAAGATATGCCAGATCGTCGCACATGTGTTTGTTTCGGTGTCCCATGTTGGACACTCATACGACCCCTAACGTTCCGCTGAAAGTTTGGGCCTGAGGGCATGTACAATAGTATGAGTTAGCTGTCTATAACGGGAGGTTATAAATGATTTTGATGACGTGGAGAGGGAGAGAGTAAGTTTGTCTATAAAGTTCTAGATAGCCTATAGTAATCTTACAGACAGCTTACAGACGGTATTTTGTTGTTGTATGAATAGTGTCTGTAATTTATACTCACACGTAGCTGGTTAAAGTAGATATCTTACAGACAGAGTATTATATTCCCTTCGATCCAAATTAACTGATTCGGATTTATCTAGATTCGGATGTATCTAGTACTAAAACATGTCTAGATACATCCGAATCTAGACAAATCTGAGTCAATTAATTTGAATCAGAGTGAGTATAAGTTATCTATAATATTATCTATACAGACACCACGTATCTAAACCAATGTTCACGTCCCGAAAGCTTATCAAACGCCTGCGCGGGACACGCCCCCACCACGGATGGACCAACGGCCAAGGGCGTGTCATGTCGTGCTTGGGCGACGCATCTCCACATGGTCTGGAGCGTGAGGGCTAGTATGAGAAGAGCGACATCTTACCAACCGGGCGGCGCCGATAGGTTAATCAGACCTTGCTGATCAGCTCTCCACTTGCCAATTTGACGCCACCTGCAGTTTATTACCATATCTTGGCTGACCATGCGTGGAAACGGGTGAGCAGCACATGCTAGAATTATTGCGCTCACCTGTGTAGCGAGATGGATGTCAGGGATTTGAAATTCTGAATCACTTAGACCGTACTCTTTCCATTTCAAAATATAAGATGTTTAACTTTTGTGAAACGAATGAACCTACACACCAGAGGTCTAGATATAGTATTTGTTTCACAAAACCTAAAATTTGTTATATTTTGAAACCAAGGGAGTAGTGTTTCCCTACGAAGTACAGTGAACATCCATCATCATGGTGTGTAGTGGTGTGGCTGGGGCAGGTTCTGAGATGTCCCTAGCAGGCTATATTCCTTTTCGTCTCAGATTTGATTCATACCCCATAGCTTTCACCAAGATGCGATCGTATATCAGTCATTAAACATCTTCTCTCCACCTGTCCTGCTCAAGGTTTTGGTTACCGATCTGAAAAAAAATCCCGAGGGTGGTCGGGATTTTCGGTTACCGCGGTTACCGGAAAATCCCGACCGGTTACCGGACGAATTTAAAAATTAAATTTCGAATTGAAATTTCCCGGTACAACAATTTACAGAATTTTTTTATTAAAATTCAAAATTTTCAAAAAAAAAATCAAAAGTCCGGGATTTTTTGACCGGTAAACCGGTTTCCCGAGGGTGCTCGGGATATCCGGATACAGACCGGTAACCGGATTTCCCGACCGGTAACCAAAACGCTGGTCCTGCTTGGAATGGAATGCTCGAATAATAATTCAGGTTTCAAAAAGGGAAAGGGGAGTTTCACCGAGTCCTAGACCATGATGGTATTCTTTTTTGACATATCTAACTATTTGTCATAACTAATGCCTCTAGCAATCCACTGATGAAATTATCAAAATCTGACCGACGTGTTCGGCGCCAACTAGAATGGAGCTAAAATTCGCCACCAAGGAAATTTGACACGAGATTCCAGAGAGGTTCGGTGCCATTGTATTTGTCACCACACCCAATTGGCACCGACATGCACTATTTCGGCTCAATTTTATTGGCGCTGGATTCATGGGTTAGACTTCAAAATAGTTTCATAGAGAGATCAGATATGATGCATCACTTCCGCAAAAGAACTAGATATGTGAGGTGTGCTTCGGTGTCGCCCCTAACCCAAAACAAAAGTTTGTCTCAGACAGTTTTTGCACGACTGTTCAAGCGTTGCCCAATTCGGTTTGAAGTGGTATGAGAACATTCTTGCGGTCCACTAGTTTGAACCAAAGCTATGTTTGGAGGAGGGGGACACTGAGGTAAATGTCTTTGTCAAAATATATGGCATGTTGTACATGCTGCTTCAGAAAGTCTTGACTGAACAAAATTACGTGTACTCCCTCTGTTTCAAAATATAAGATGTTTTAGCTTTGTAAAAGCAATGTATCTAGACCCTTTTTAATGAACCTACACACTAAAAAGTGTCTAGATACACTGTTTTCACAAAGCTAAAATATCTTATATTTTGAAACGGAGGGACTACTTGCTAGTTGCAACACATGAAACCGGGTGCACTACAGGAAACGCTCAAGGCGCCTATGGCCAAATTCTACATCGACGACCAAATTCGGGGCCGTCGACGTAGCAGCAGGAGACAGGAGGGCCAACAAACGGGCCGTCGGCCCAGAAAAGCCGTCGGCGTAGGCTGTGAAGGGCCATCGGCGTACTTTGGCCGTCGGCATAGAGTGAGGTGGGCCGACGGCTACCGTCAGCGTAGAATACTCGTCGGCGTAGTTGGGCCTAGCGTGGGCCCAGCCGGCCGGCCGTGACGGCGCATCGACGGCGTCGGCTCTATGCCAACGTCAAGCTCTATGCCGACGGCATTATCGTCGGCCCAGCGTGTACAGTTACGCCGACGGCCAAGCAGTCGAAAAAATGATATAAAGTTGTCATGATCAATACAATCAAGCTATTCGTTTAATGGGACAAGAAAGCAAAATGTTGTCTACCACAAGGAAAAAGTGTGGATTTACATGTGCTTCGATTGGTTGTTTCGTTTTTAAATTTTGGTGAAAGGTCGTGACAGCGTGCCAAAAATAGTGGTGAGATTTGATAACCAGAGCGTCGTGTCAATATCAATCTAGTACAGGAATAAGTTACTACTAGTACTAGTAACCCCAAGTCCACAACAACGACAAAGGAGCCTTCCTTACATGTTCAGAGGCATAAAGAAGGTTCGCTGTCTTCTTTACTGTTGATCTCCTGTGACTCGGCGTCTTCTAGAAGGAGGTCCCGGCCTGCTGCACGAGCAAATACTAGTTGATGCAAAGGTAGGAACGCGCGATGCTAGATATTATTATGTCCCGATGGAACACATGATGGATGCTCGATCACATGCTTCCACTGAAGAGCATTGGTGTGTTGTGTGTTGCGTTGCGACGTCACGATCGTTAGAAGCTAGGCCGGGTTGTGGCGGTGCGTGATGGCCTGGGGGACAGGCGCATATGGCAAAAGCATGCCACGAACAGAATCGTGTGGCTTTGGTCGCACAGAATTAGTTTGAGCTACAAGCAAGGCAAGCAAAAGGCCACTACACGTACTGCACATGCGCCTATTGCCCCTCTTGTCTCTTGACAATAGCTGTTGAGTAAAATGCATCCACGCTTCTCGGGCTCGACAGACTAGGCCGAGTCGGTCACATACTTAACGAGTTTTTTTTCTAATGAAATTGACGCTTTATTATTTAACATTAAGTTTATACCCGGTCTCTACACAGTTAGAATGCACATAGCCGATCAACCACAGACCAGAAGACGAAAGTAAAAGTACGAAGATTACAAATAATTGTAGAAAAATTGAAGTCCTCCAAACGCATACGGTAGCTCTATCCGTAGGTCACGCTGCCACCCATGTCGGCAAAAAAATCTCTCATCCAACCACGTACAGTCCTCCACAAACAAGTCGCGGAGCTCCATACATTAGAGAGTAGTTCATGATCGGAGGATCGCCATAGCTCGGTATATAACCTGCAGAGGAGAAGATAGAATGTTATTAAAAATCTTATCAGTTCTATATAGCCAAAGCGACCATATAATGGCAAGCGCGTCCACCCTAAATAAAGTCCCATATTTATCTTCAATCCCGTTCAGCCAGTTACCAAATACATTGACTACTGAATGTAGAGGAGTTAAACCAGAGGCTACTTGGATGATTGACCATATAACACGAGCAACTTTACAATGGAAGAATAAATGGCGTATTGTCTCATTATGGTGACAAAACACATATTATGTATTTCCATGCCAATTCCTCCTAACAAGATTATCTTTTGTGAGAATAACCCTTTTACGGAGATACCAAGCAAATATATTATCATCGACTAGGATATCAGGTTGGATCAAAGCTCTATACATTGAATCAACATAAAATTTATCACTGTGTACTAACTTCCATTTGAATTCATCCATACCCTCCGACAATTGTATCCTGGATAGTCTTAATAAAAGATTGTTCCAGGACACCAGTGTAGGGCCTATGAGACTTCTTCTGAAAGACACATTAGGGGGATTGGATTCCACTACCATGGAAAGTGTATCCCCTTTGTGTCTAACAATCGAGTATAGAGCCGGATATTGTTCACGAAGAGAAGTTTGGCCAAAAGCGTTAATCACCCGGTTTCCAAACCATTTGTGACAGAGCTTTGGAGCCAACATACTTTCTCCGTAGAATAGTTTGCCAGACCCCTTTTCTATAAGGAGTTTGAAAAGCCATTTACCTAGAAGCACAATGTTTTTGGCTTGCAAATCATGTATGTCAAGTCCACCGTATTCCTTGGATCGGCAAACCACATTCCATCTGGTCAGTCGATATTCATTTTTCTCACTATCCCCCGCCAAAAGAATCTTGAGCAGAAATAATCCACTTTTGTCAAGACACCTTTTGGTAGCTGAAAAAACGAGATCATATAGTACCATGTTGGTAAGTACTGAATTTATGAGTACAGGTATTCCACCAAGGGATATCAATTTACCTTTCCAACTATTAAGACGTTTTTGAAGTCTTTCCTCAATGAGTTTTTATTCAGCATCATGAGATGCCGATAGTGGATCGATATTCCCAGATAATTGATTAGAAATTGCCCCTAGCCACAGCCAAATAGTTCAGCATATAGGTGGGCCTCGTTTTTAGGCTCGCCAAAATAATACAAATCACTCTTATGGAAGTTAATTTTCAATCCAGAGAGTTGCTCTAATGCTGATAATATTAATTTCAGATTCTTGGCTTTTTCCAGATCGTGTTTTGTAAATAAGATTGTATCGTCAGTGTATTGAAGAATATAGAGACCACCATCAACCAGATGTGGTACTAATCTTTCAATTTAACCATCAGCCTTAGCTCTCTCAATAAGGATAGCCAACATATCCGCCACTATGTTAACTAGTATGGACGATAGTGAATCCCCTTGTCGCAACCCTTTTTTGGTCTGGAAATATTTGCCACTGTCATCATTGACATTTATGGCAACACTTCCTCCCGACACAAAAGACTGTATAAGAGCACACCACTCTTTCGGAAAACCTTTTATACGGAGTGTTTGCCGAAGGAAAGACCAATTAACTTTATCATAGACCTTCTCAAAGTCAATCTTGAACAATACACCATTTAATTTTTTTGAGTATAGTTCATGGACCGTTTCATGCAATATTACTACACCATCTAGGATGTTTCTCCCTTGCATGAAAGCAGTTTGAGAAGGGTGAACAACATGATTAGCTACTGGTCTAATCGTAGCAACTTTTGTAAGAAAAATAAAACTAACATTAAGAAGGCAGATATGACGATACTATTGTATACGTTCTGCATTGTTAACCTTAGATAGTAAAATTATGTTGCCAAAATTAAGCCGAAAGAGGTCTAGCTGTCCTACTTGCAAAAACTCAAACAAATGCATCAAGTCCACCTTGATAACTTCTCAGAACTTTTGGTAAAATTTCGCTGGAAAGCCATCAGACCCTGTCGCTTTGTTATGTTCCATTTGGAAAACAACTTTCTTGACCTCCTCCTCAGTATAAGGAGCTGTTAGAAAGTTGTTTTCCTCAATAGAAACCTGAGGAATATCCTCTGTCTAGGACTCATCCAATGAAAAAGAGTTTTCTGGTGGTGCTCCAAACTAGGACTTATAATAGCTTGTAATATAATATTTTAGATGCTCCTGACCTTCAATCGTACCTTCATTCCGAATTAAAGAGTGAATAAGTTTTTTTTTTGCTTGCCATTGACAACAACATGGAAGTATCTTGTATTCGCATCTCCTTCAAGGATGAATTTAGCTTTAAATCGTTGGTACCATTTGAGTTCTTTCTCACGCAGAAGTCTGGCAATTTCTGCATTCGATTGGTTTTTAATCTCAATCTCTTGTGTAGACAAAAGCCTAATTTCCGCTGAAGCCTCTAAATCATTGATAATAGCCAAAAGGCGATCTTTTCCTTTTTAAGGATTCCAGCAGTATGTCTGGCTCAACCACGAAGGAATTTGCGTAAGACATGCATTTTATTGTTCCATTATTGTATAAGTGTTCGACCACTAATTGTTTTTTTTTCCAAATAGCCTTCACCAAGTCATGGAAACCATCACGATCAATCAATCCAAGTTCAAACTTGAAGTTGTTCTTGGAGTTTCGTGGTGGTGTTACGTGATATACAGTAATTATATATGACTCAAAGGCCATCAACGATCACTGTTGAGCGTACAACATCGTATTTGCTGGCATGGCAAGTGGTGTTGCAAATGATTTTCAGCAGTGCAATTGTTGCGCAAAAGGCTCCAAATTATCTAGTCTCTACACACTGAGCTCCCTCCCACTTAAAAATCCAATTCACTCACCACGCGGGCCACCTTGCCTGCCTCCATAGAGCGAGACCAGCCCCGTCTTGCTCGAGAACCACACAATTGTGGGAAGGGAGTCACCGCTGCCAACCGCCCCTCCCCTTCCCCTGCTTCGTAATGGCGGATGGCGCAGACTCTCACCATGCCGGAGGAGACGAAGGGTCCAACTGGATACTAAAATTTTGCCAATTTAACTCTTTTGCTTTTTAGTTACCCCTAAATTATAATGCTGTTGACGGTAGATGATGACATATGGGCTCCACCACTTGCCACATCAGCGAATACAACGCAATGCGCTCACTATACAATCACCATGTGACCTTCGTTGTCCTCTGAGCTCTATTTACTTACTCTCTCGAAATAGGCTCTCGCCCCTCTATATAAATATAGCAACCATCTGATACAACGATACAACTGTTGGGCCTTAGCACAAACAAACCCAAACAAAAACATAGAAACAAAAGAGAAACCAATGCCAACAACTGTAGATTGAATAAGAGAAGATGACCTGCAACCGCTGCGCCTACGCCCTCTGGATTTGTCCCACCATGGTCCTAGTGTGTCAAACTGTCGAGTACCAAGCAACACAACGCTATTGCCCGGACTGATCCTAAGGTTTCCTCTGGTACTCGGAGGGGAGTGGAGAAGGGTGAAAGGACATTTACTATCATAATCACTTTTGGTGTTCGTTAACAACTAGTAGACCCTTTTTTACAGTTTGCTATTGTCTACAGGGTGATATTCTACAAAGGAAAAAGGACCATTGGCCTGCGGATCATTCCCTGCATTTGGTCTTGTATCTTGGGGATTCCAGACCGGAGTCTCCGGTCTACACAGACCAGAGTCTCTGGCGTGGTCCGGAGTTTCCCCAGAAGTCTCCGGAGTGGCCTCTGTTTTCTTGCCTGGGTCAGCCAGTAAGGTGGTCCGGAGTCTCCGGCCCCTACCTCAGGCCGGAGTCTCCAGTGTAGAGGGACTGGAGTCTCCGGTCTGCTTGGCTCCCAACTGAGCTGGGTCATTCTGTCAAGGGGTCCGGACGCTGGTCCGGAGGTTGGCTGGAGTCTCCGGTCTAGACCGGTGTCTCCAGTGTGATGACCGGAGTCTCCGGTCTGCTTCTTCTCCAACGGTCAGAAAAACGGTTCGCTGACAGAAGGGCTATAAATAGGGGACCTTATCCCCTTGTTCCAGCTTCTCGTCCACCTCAAGAACACCATGTCCATTTGAGCCACCAAATCAACAAGATCTCTTCATCCAACCATCCAAAGTCCTTGATCTTTGGAGAATCAAAGGAGGAGGCCTTGATCTACAGCTTCACCAAGAGAGATCTTCATTTCCCCCTCATTCACTTGAGGGCCCCCATGCTCTAGTGTTTCTTTGGAAACCTTAGGTTTTGATTTGGTTCTTACAAGCTTGTCTTTGATTGTTTGACAGCTTGCTTGTATTTGGGAGCCTCCAATTAAGTTGTGGATGTGTGCCCCGAACTCGTTGTAAAGGTGTCGGCTTCCACCCCGAAGGTTGCCGTATAGTGGAAGAGGTGAATCAAACCCGTTGGGGTGAGGTTCATCAGAGAACAAGGGAGGCCTCTCGTGGCGTTGGTGGTTTGAAACCACCCCCTCTCCAAACGTAGACGTACTTCCCCTCAAAAGGAAGGAACTACGGGAAACAAATCCTTGTGTCTCCGTGTGCTCCACTTTGGTTCCTTCTATCCTTTACTGCACTTTACTTATCTAGTTATTGTTTAGTTTGTGCTTGTTTGTCATATTGGTAAATTCACCTTAGTTGCATAATCTAGAGAATTTACCTTTCTTGTCAAACCCTAATTTGAAAAAGAGTAAAATTTGAAGTAGCACCTATTCACCCCCCTTTAGGTGCCCATACGATCCTTTCAATTGGTATCAGAGCCTCAACTCTTTATTCGGGCTTAACCGCCTAAGAGATTATGGGCAACCCAGAGGAGGGAGAGAGTGAGGCTAACCATTCGGTGACCATGGTAGATCTCAAGAATTTGGAAACAAGCTTGAGCTCTACCTTGGGCAACGAAATCCTACAATTGCGTCAAATCGTTGAGCAACTTGTTAAGGATAAGAAAACCTCACATCCTCCCTCTCTAGTGGAAACACCACCAAACCCAAAGGCTAATGCTCCGACAAAGCCTTTGGAGGAAGTGGTAGGGGATGAACATAATTCCACTAACTCCGCCACCAAAAAGGGTGATGGGAAGGAAGAGTTCCATACGGTTCCCGGATGGTACTCTCCCGACCCTCCTATCCCTCATCCACATATAAACAATAGAGGATACCCACCTAAGTTAGCTGCACATACTTTTGCTCAATGGCAAGTGTTAATGAAGTCTCATGTGCGTAGCTCTTGTATTGATTTGTGGAATATTATTGAAGATGGACTCAAAATTGAGGATCCAACCAACTTAACGAGAAGAGAAGTGGTCAATAGCCAACTCAATGCGACTGCCTTGCACGTGATCCAACTTGGGGTGGGGCCAAAGGATTTTCCCCACATTGAGCACTACAACACCGCCAAGGAAGCTTGGGATGCTCTCATTGACTTGTTTGTTGGCAATGAGAGTATGAGGAGAAATAGATATGATGCCTTAAGAAATGAGGCCGAAGGTTTCTTCATGAAGGATGGTGAGGATCATGAAGACATGTATCGAAGACTCAAATCCACAGCCATCGCTTTTAGGAATGTTGGCGCCTCTCACATTGTTGACGCTTGGATCAAAAGGAAGTATGTGAGTGCTCTCATGCCCTTTGAGCCTACTGACTTGAAGAGTCTCCAAGGAAGACACAACTACCATCTCATGACCTCCAATGAAGTGATGCAAGAGATGGCAGCCTTCAAGGCTGCTGCCAAGAATGCCAAAGATGCCCGTGCTTGTGCCATTGGAATGAGTAGTGGTGTCAATCTTGCCTTGAAGGCCAAGGTTGTGGAGTATGATGAAGATGAAGGAAGTGATGACGGACCTTCAATGAGCCACCCTGATGATGTCAAGACTGCTCATGGTGAATACATGGCCTTCTATGCAAGAAACTTTTGGAAAGACCCTGCCAAGGCCAAGATGGAAATGCAACGAAGAAGCAACCCCAATGGGAGAAGAGACAATGGGTCCAAGTTGAGAACTTGTTTCAATTGTGGTGACCGTTATCACTTTGTTGCAGCTTGTCCCTATGAGAAAAGAGAAGATAATGGGGGTAAACTTGTGTTCAAGAAGACCTCCAAAGTTCCATACAAGAAACCCTTCATCAAAAGAAACCCAACCAACAAGAAGCCAAGAGAAATTGTCTTGATCACACATGAAGAGTACTCCTCTGATGATGATGAGGAGGAGGAGGAAGAAGAGGATACACCAAGTGGTGTGGCGACTCTTGCCACTACCTCTACTCCTTCATTTTCACTCTTCGCCTCTCCAAATGAGAATATCTCCAACAAGAACGTCACTTGCCTTATGGCAAGAGGAACGGAGGTATTATCATCATCACACTCCACTTCCTTAATCAATGATGATTTTGATGATGAGTTATCTCTTGAGGTAAAAAAGGAACTAGTTGCTTTTGATGTGTTTATGAATAACTTGCAAGGGGAACATAAGAAACATGTTGTGGACCTCCTAAATCAACTTTCACACACACAAGAACTTCTAGATGAGAGATGCCAATTAGGAAGAGAGCACATGATTGAGGTAGAAGCTCTTAGTAATGCTCTAGAAGAAGAACAAGAAACTAGAATATCTCTTGAAACTAAACTAGAGGGCCTTGATGAAGCTAATGACCTCATTATTAATAAACTAATCAAGGAACGTGATCATGCTATTGCTAAATAAAAAAGGCTAAAAAGGATAAGATTTAGTTTGATGTTGTTCATAAAAAACTTGCCGAGGACTTTAGGACACTTGGCAAGGCTCACAAGGCCTTGGAAAGTGAACTCTTGTCCCTCACAAAGTCTCGTGAAAAGCTTCAAACTCAATTGATCAATACTCCCTCACCTAGTACATTCATTCCTTCTAGTTGTACAAATACTCTTGAAGAACATGCTAGGTTGAAGGGGGAGCTAGCTAAGACTTCCTTTCCCAAAGGAAACAAGTCTATTGATGACCTCTTAAACAAGCAAATGTCAAATGGTGAAAAAAGGGGCTTAGGCTTTGTCTCTAAAGCCAAGAAGAAAAATAATAACAAGAAGAAGAAGGCCAAGCCCGCTCAAGAAAAGAACATGGTCATTGTGGGAAGTAAGACCACAAGTGGCAAAACTATGTCTCATGATGATTTTGCGGGTAGTGCTAACCCTCACTATGTCTTAATGCGTGATTACTATGGTGATGTGTATGCACAATATGTTGGCCCTTTTGATGGTTATATTGCATGGTCGATTTGGGTTCCCAAGACCCTTGTTGCTAACAAAAGAGGACCCATTGAGAAATGGGTACCTAAAAACTAGTTTGATCTTTTGTAGACCTATGCTTCCGGAGGGTCAAAATGGGTGCTCGATAGTGGATGCACAAGTCATATGACCGGAAGCACTTCTAGTGTCAAGGAATTGGGACCAAATGATGATCAAATATCTGTGACATATGATGACAAATCAAAGTCTAAGGTAATGGGTTTCGGCAAAGTTGTGGTG
Organism: Avena eriantha; assembly: GCA_910589775.1. Taxonomy (NCBI): domain Eukaryota; kingdom Viridiplantae; phylum Streptophyta; class Magnoliopsida; order Poales; family Poaceae; genus Avena; species Avena eriantha. The sequence goes on along the minus strand of OU342740.1, from coordinate 272,079,558 downwards.
GCACACGATATCACTCTCGTGGATGTCATGCTTGTTGAGACCCTTGGCTATAATTTACTTTCAGTCCGTGCTCTAGGAAAGATGGGTTTTGATGTCTTAATTGATGTTGATATTGTGATCCTCTTGTGGAGCAAGACTCTAAAGGTTGCTTTCGTTGGGTACGTCGAGGATGACTTGTATGTGGTGGACTTCTCCGGGAAAACCACTACAGGTCCGATGTGCCTATTCGAAAAGGCCGATGTGGGTTGGCTATAGCACCGCCGTCTTGCCCATGTCAACATGAGAACTTTGCAAAGCCTCCACAAGGATGGTCATATTGTTGGACAAAAAGAAAATGTTTGCTTTGCCAAAGATCGTGTTTGCAGGGAATGTGTTGAAGGAAAGATGCATGATTCTCCCCACAAGCCAAAGAACTACATCAAGTCCAAGAGGATCTTGCAGCTTCTTCATGTGGATATCTTTGGTACCCCGTCTCATGCAAGTCTTGGTGGGAAGAAATATTGTTTGGCGATTGTTGATGATTACTCTAGATACACTTGGGTATATTTCTTCAAGTTAAAAAGTGAGACCCAAGAGAACTTCATCGACTTCATCAACATGTCTCAACGTCAACACAATGTCCCAGTTTTAACAATAAGAAGTGACAATGGTACCGAGTTCAAGAACTACACATTAAATGGATTTCTTAGTGATGAGGGAATAAAACATCAATATTCCGCTGCATATACCCCTCAACAAAATGGTGTGGCTGAGAGGAAGAACCTGACTCTCATTGATATGGCTAGGACTATGTTGGCGGAATTCAAATCTCCATACAATTTTTGGGCTGAAGCTATCTCCACCGCATGCCATGCATCAAACCATCTCTACCTCCGCAAAGAATTGATCAAGACTCCATATGAGATCCTTACCGGTAACAAGCCTAATGTCGCTTACTTCCGAGTATTCGGTTGTAAGTGCTTCTATCGCATTAAATGCATTCGTCTGTCCAAGTTTGATTCCAAAGCATTAGAGGGTATTTTTGTTGGTTATGGTCTCGAATCCCACACTTATAGAATCTATGACAAGCTCTCAGGAATTGTCATAGAATCTTGTAGTGTGGTGTTTGAAGAATATGATGGTCTCCAAGCGGGGCGTGTTGATGTTTGTGATGTAGATGATGAAATGCCTCAGGATGCCATAGGAAGAATGGGTGCGGGTTTCATCCGCCCTGTTGAGGAACCCCTTATGGTGGATCGAGAAGAACTATGCTCTACTCACGTGGAGCCCTCATCTTCACAACGTCAACAAGCTTCTGTCGAGGTGGACAACGACCCATGCCAAAGACAAGTTGTGGACCCTCAACCTACTGATCAAGAAGATGCCCCCAGCCAAGAGGTGTTTGAATCCCCGTTTGCCAGGATGTCCAGTGGTGCTAAGGCTATTACACAAGCAAGATCTATACAAACTGCCATAAGTACAGCTGAATACCTGGCCAGTTGTGGGAGTGATCATGACCAAGGTCAATCCTCTCCTTCTATAGAAGAGAATATTTCCAATGATGATCAAGGTCAAGTTGATGGTCAAGACGAGGACCAAAATGATGAAGTGATCCCACCAAGAAACAACAAGGAGATCGAAACTCTTCGCCAAGCTAGAATGGCTAGAATATTAAAATTAAGAGACCACACTCTTGAGAATGTGGTTGGAGATCTAAGAAGAGAGATATCTACTCAAGCTCAATTGAAGAACTTTGGTAAGCACCAAGCACACATTTCCATGGTGGAACCAAAGAAAGTATGGGAAGCTCTTGAAGATTCGGATTGGTTGGATGCAATGCACAAAGAGCTCAACAACTTTGAGAGAAACAAAGTATGGAAGTTAGTGGAAAATCCAAAAGATTGCCGCAATGTTATAGGCACCAAGTGGATTTTCAAGAACAAGCAAGATGAGCATGGAATTGTGATAAGGAACAAGGCAAGATTGGTTGCACAAGGGTTCTCTCAAATTGAAGGCATTGATTATGGAGAGACTTATGCTCCCGTGGCTCGCCTTGAGTCCATCTGTATCCTTCTTTCTTATGCGGCACATCATAATTTTAAATTACAACAAATGGATGTAGAAAGTGCATTTCTCAATGGTCCATTGCATGAGTTGGTTTATGTGAAACAACCCCCAGGATTTGAGGATCCCAGCTTTCCAAACCATGTCTACAAACTTGATAAGGCTCTCTATGGGCTCAAGCAAGCCCCACGCACGTGGTATGAGCACCTTAGAGAGTTGTTGTTAGATCGTGGTTTTGAGGTTGAGAAAATCGATCCCACTCTTTTTACCAAGAGGGTCAATGGGGAATTTTTTGATTGCCAAATTTATGTAGATGACATTATCTTTGGCTCTTCTAACAAAGCGTTTAATGATGAATTCTCTAAGCTAATGACTGACAGGTTCAGGATGTCTATGATGGGAGAATTGAGAGTATTTCTTGGTTTTGAGATCAAGCAAGTGAGAGGTGGTACATTCTTCAACCAAGCCAAGTATACTCAAGATATGCTCAAAAGATTTAACATGAAAGATCTCAATGGAGCTCCCACTCCCATGGCAACAAAGACTCATCTTGAACTAAACCCAAATGGTAAAGATGTGGACCAAAAGGTATACCGGTCCATGATTGGCTCTTTACTTTACCTTTGTGCATCTAGACCCGATATTGTGTTGAGTGTAGGAGTGTGTGCAAGATATCAAGCGGCTCCTAAACAAAGCCATTTGATGGCAGTCAAGAGAATCTTTCGATATTTGGTTCATACCCCAAACTATGGTATTTGGTATCCTAGGGGCTCTACTTTCTCTCTTTGTGGGTACACGGATTCAGATTGGGCTGGTGACAAGGATGATAGAAAATCAACCTCCGGGGCTTGCCAATTCCTTAGGAGGTCCTTGGTGTGTTGGTCTTCCAAGAAGCAAAACTGTATATCTCTTTCCACCGCCGAAGCCGAGTATGTGGCAGCTGCTAGTGCTTGTACACAATTGCTATGGATGAGGCAAACTTTAAAGGAATACAGTGTCCATTGTGACAAAGTGCCTCTTTTATGTGACAATGAAAGTGCTATCAAGATTGCATATAACCCAATGGACCATACAAGAACAAATCATATTGAGATTCGTCATCACTTCATTAGAGATCATGTTGCCCGAGGTGATATTGAGTTTTCATATGTGTCAACCAAAAACCAACTTGCCGATATTTTCACGAAGCCACTTGATGAAGCAAGGTTTTGTTATTTTAGGAATGAACTAAATATCGTGGATTCTAGGAGCTTGACTTGATTACCTTGCACACTCACCTATGTCTTGACCCATATTTGGTGTAGGTGTAGGCATGGAAATAGGGGGAGTGCGGTCCTAATTCATTGGACTATCCCTCCCCCCATAATCATAATGCCAACATTAAGAAATTCAATTCTCTTAGTATCATTTAGTGATATGTGTGCATCATTGATGAGTAGTAGCTATGAACCCAAGGACAATTCTTCACGGTTTCATGCCACAAACTCCTACATGGTAGCTTCGGCCACCACCCTCTCCTCATTCGAAGAGTTGGCTCTTAGCTAGAATTTATTTAGCGCTTTGATGAACCTTTGAAGAGTGTTCCGTGGTTTTTTTGATTTTCACAGGATGTCATCTTAACCCAAGCCCTCTCCCAGTCTTGAAAACCCTCTTTATCTAATATATGTCCCCATACACACACCTTGGAAGTGTTTGGCCGAGGAGGACCAGAGTCTCCGGTGTGTTCACACCGGAGTCTCCGGCGTGGACCGGAGTGTCCGGTGTAGACCGAAGTCTCCGGTCTGGGCGGTTTCTGTTCACTTAAAGGAGGACGGGGTGTAGCAGTTTCATTCATACACCCCCATCCTCCCCTCTCTGCCCTCATCGCCTCCTCTCCCAAATCTTCTCCCCGGAGGTCAAGAAGCCCCCGGGATCCGCCGTGCCGCCGGCCAATCATCTCCTTTCCACCATTGGGTGATTCCCACTGGTGGAATCCCCTCCATAGACAGATCTGGTACCTCTCCTCCTCTTCTTCATCTAGGGTTCTTCCCCTACCTTGTTTTTAAGGATCGGTACTAGTTTTGACCACTAGAATTCCTTATTTGCGTGCACCTGAGTACTCTATCATTGTTACCATGCCCGATCTATTGGATTCAACCTCATTAGAGCCTCCATGATCTTCCCCCGAGTCTCCAGACCAGAGACTCTGGCCCGTAGACCGGAGACTCCGGTCTGAGCCAGAGACTCCGGTGCGGACCACGGAGACTCCGTTGTGGTTTGCATCTAACACATTTTACATGGTCTCAATGATTCTGTGCTGCCTCCATGGGACATATATACTCACCTTTATGCTATCTCCCTCGCTGCTTTTCACAGGCTCTGGCTCTCGTCGTCCTCCTTGCACCAAGGCCAAGATGAAGAGAGGGGATCCTCGCTATGATGAGTCTGAGGGTCAGTACATTGTGCCCCCATCCAACCGCAGACATCTAGCCCGTGATGCAGCCTATATGCAGCGGGAGCAGGAAAGGCCTGAGGAAGAGAAACGTGCCAAGAGGGCAAAATATGACAACATTCAGTCTTTGGCTCGCATGTCTAAGCAGGAGTACCGTGAGCTGCAGAAGACCAATTTCTATGAATTGCCATGCACTAGTGATGACCCCTGTTATTGGAGGAAGGAGGAAGCTGTCTTCATGAAAGACATTTACAGTATGCTCAAGAGATCTCTTGTATGCCCCCAAAAGTACTTGAGTGTCGAGCAGATGAGGAAGGGCCCCTACTTCTCTGATGCTCTGTGGATTAGTGAGAAGTTGGGGTTGTTCAACTTGATGGAGATCCGTGAAGACTACAACATCACCCTTGTGCAGCAGTTCTACGCCACAGTTGTGTTTGGGACTAACCAAGCCAGGACTATGACTTGGATGACTGGCAACCACCGCTGCTCTGCCACTTTCTATGACTTTGCTGAGGCCATCTTCGAGACTTTTCAGGGGGTATCTACTCATGTTGGAGTTCGCATGCACTCAGCAGCTCTTGGGGTGAACAAGAACAAGCTTGCCCCTTTATATGGTAGTGAAGGGGTTGTGGGAGGGTCCAAGGGACTCAAGCCTCTCTACAATCTGATGTTGAGGATCTTCCGCCAGACCATTTCCCCTAGTGCTGGGAATGATGATGCTATCAGATGTGGTTTGGTCAACTTACTATATCACACCCACAAGACTTACATGGCTGGCCCCGACGCTGATGCTGATCCTATTGATGCGATGGATTACATTTTCAAGGAGATGTATCATGCCATCTTGTACAAGAAGGCCCCTCCATATGCACCCCTGGTCATGAGACTCATCAACACTCAGCAACATGGTTCGCCACTTGCTATGCCTCCCAACCTTACCGAGCACACTCTCGTATCTCTGCAGCAGAAAGGGGCTATGAGGGCTCCTCCTAGACGCTCCCATGCACATGAGGAGGAGAAGATTTCAGAGACTGACCGGGCTCCCTCTCCTCCTAGGGCTCGGAGGAAGAATGCCTCCAATGCACCTCTTCCACCCATGACACGAGACTATGTCCATGAGAGGGTCAAGAAGGCCTCATTCTAGGAAAGGACCCTGTGTTGCATGAATGTGGACATCCGCAAGCAACAACATGATTCCTACAAGAGCAACCACCGCATCAAGAAACTACTCAAGGAGATCAAGGCTCAGGGTGAAGCGTATGATGAGGAAGGTGAGGATGAGTACACTGATGAACATGGCGCTCAGCCTTCCACCAAGTCAGATCACACTCTTTCATTTAGGGCATGGAATGCCCATCAGGATAGCTTGGTGGATTGGAAGACCTTCTCTGATGTCACATCTGGGTTTGGGTATCAAGGTACATCCTCTTCTCGCCCTCACGGCAAAGGGCCTGCAACTCCAGATGATGATGAGGATCAGGATCTGGATGAGGAGGATGAGGAGGATGAAGACGAGGACTACTGGATGCTAGATTAGGTCTTTTCCCTTTTTCGGTGTTTTGATGCCAAAGGGGGAGAAGACATTGTCATCGGGATTTGCATGGGGTTGGGCTACTTGATTCGTATTTTCCTTCTCGTCTCTATTTGCCTTATGTTATTGTGGGACACTGTTTGCTATTTGTGTGGGTGCTTCAACTTTATTGTAACTCATGTGAGAACTATGTGGTTTATCCATGTTCTACCTACCTTGCCTGCTTTACTTGTTTATCTTTGTGCACATAGACATGGGGAGCATGTCCATACTCTGTCTTACGTAATTGCGAACTTTTGTTCATGCAAATTCACTAGTTGTCATCGAACACCAAAAATGGGGAGATTGAAAGGACATTTACTGTCATAATCACTTTTGGTGTTCGTTAACAACTAGTAGACCCTTTTTTACAGTTTGCTATTGTCTACATGGTGATATTCTACAAAAGAAAAAGGACCATTGGCCTGCGGATCATTCCCTGCATTTGGTCTTGTATCTTGGGGATTCCAGACCGGAGTCTCCGGTCTACACAGACCGGAGTCTCCGGCATGGTCCGGAGTTTCCCCAGAAGTCTCCAGAGTGGCCTCTGTTTTCTTGCCTGGGTCAGCCAGTAAGGTGGTCCGGAGGTTGGTGCGGAGTCTCCGGTCCCTACCTCAGGCTGGAGTCTCCGGTCTGCTTGGCTCCCAACTGAGCTAGGTCATTCTGTCAAGGGGTCCGGAGGCTGGTCCGGAGGTTGGCCGGAGTCTCCGGTCTAGACCGGAGTCTCCGGTGTGATGACCGGAGTCTCTGGTCTGCTTCTTCTCCAACGGTCAGAAAAACGGTTCACTGACAGAAGGGCTATAAATAGGGGACCTTATCCCCTTGTTCCAGCTGCTCGTCCACCTCAAGAACACCATGTCCATTTGAGCCACCAAATCAACAAGATCTCTTCATCCAACCATCCAAAGTCCTTGATCTTTGGAGAATCAAAGGAGGAGGCCTTGATCTACAGCTTCACCAAGAGAGATCTTCATTTCCCCCTCATTCACTTGAGAGCCCCCATGCTCTAGTGTTTCTTTGGAAACCCTAGGTTTTGATTTGGTTCTTACAATCTTGTCTTTGATTGTTTGACACTTGCTTGTATTTGGGAGCCTCCAATTAAGTTGTGGATGTGTGCCCCGAACTCGTTGTAAAGGTGCCGGCTTCCACCTCGAAGGTTGCCGTATAGTGGAAGAGGTGAATCGAACCCGTTGGGGTGAGGTTCATCGGAGAACAAGGGAGACCTCTCGTGGCGTTGGTGGTTTGAAACCACCCCCTCTCCAAACGTAGACGTACTTCCCTTCAAAAGGAAGGAACTATGGGAAACAAATCCTTGTGTCTCCATGTGCTCCACTTTGGTTCCTTCTATCCTTTACTGCACTTTACTTATCTAGTTATTGTTTAGTTTGTGCTTGTTTGTCATATAGATAAATTCACCTTAGTTGCATAATCTAGAGAATTTACCTTTCTTGTCAAACCCTAATTTAAAAAAGAGTAAAATTTGAAGTAGAACCTATTCACCCCCCTCTAGGTGCCCATACGATTCTTTCAAAGGGGTAAACCTGACGCCCTTCAGGAAGGAACAATGACACCCATATGTGTCACCGCATCGGTGCCAGACGAGCCGGCAAGGATTTCACCTGACCCCCAAATAATAACCGCCCTGGCCGCTCCGCGCACCCATCCAACTTGCCGCCCACCATCGCGCGCCACCACGGTCTTGTCGCCACCCTCGTCACCTCCTTGCGATCACCATCACGAGGACTGAAGACGAAATAAGATGGTGCAACAATAGTTGGGGACGGTCACGTTGCAGTCGAGCGGGAGGGAACTACCTCCACCGCTTTCACGGTAGCCGTCCGTACGTGGCAGCAGGGACACACCAAGCCCCGCCGAGCCTAGATCAGGCCCGTAAATCCCCTGCCACCCCATTGCGCAAGCTGATGCGTAGCACTGCCATCCCTAGTGCCTGTCGACGCTCCACCTCCATCTCTAGGGAGCCAAACCACCGCCAGGATAGCTGCAAGCCCGCCTTGGCTCATATGGGGCCCAAAAGGGCACAGGTCTGGGCCAAGCGGGCGTCTCCGCCGCCTTCCCGTGACGTTGCAAGGCGCCGTCGTCAACGGCCGCCCCGCCATGCCGCTGCGCCGCCCAGGTTCGCGATGAGAAGCCCCGCCACCGAGTCATAGCCCTCGCCGCCTGAATACACCTCCTGGAGCTGCCCGCCCCGCGCAGAGCTCAACCAAGTGGGGGATGTCGAGGGCCACTGCTGCCGGTGCTGTCGGGGCCTTGCCCGGGCGACGCACGCCGATGACGACAATAGGGAAAGGGAGAAGGGGAGCTGGGGGCGAGGTGACGGCAGCACAACCCGGTCGCCCGCGGGGATGACGTTGGTCGCGAGTGTTTTTTTTTCAATTACTCAAGTCCTTGTGATATACTCGCCATATTTACTTACTTTTACTTACTGTACATTGTGTATTCTTAAGTCGAGTGACCGAGGCGGGTTAGGCTGCCAAGGACGAGGAATGTGGGTGCATTTTACTCGTAGCAGGTTTACTTATTTGAAGGTAAAAACATCTCCACCGGCACCCCCAAAGTACCCCCAATGGGCTTGGCGGATGCCAGCCAAAAGACGACCCGCACCAACAGCCACCAAACGGTACCGGCAGCGCGGGCAACCCAAAAAACTGTACGACACTTGTGTCGTCCCCTATGGGTCGTGACCTAGGGGCACGAGCAACCGACACCATGTCGGATCTGACGCATCGAGCCCCTTGCGCAGTGGCATAAAATACTGGTGAACATAGTTACAGATGGCACACCTGACGCGGATGTACGCATCCGATGTTCCCGACACGTAACCGGCTCGTCTCCCGATGCCAGAGGTAATGGCGCGTCGACACTTCCTCCTACCTCATTGGCCGCCTAGTAAGGGGCCTCGTCGCTCCTTCATCACACAAACCCTAGTCGATCCCCTCGCCTTCATCTTCTCGACGACCTCGCCTCACCCACTCATAGAAACCATGGGACGCAACGACCACAAGGCCGATGGTAGTGGGGGCACCGGACGCATCGGCGAAACCTCTGGCCCGCGCACCGATAGGGACTATTGGTGGTGTCCCGGAGATGATGTTATACCCACTGATGTGTTAAACATAAGTAGAAAATGCCAAGAAAAACTTCAATCAATTTACGTGTAGCTTTTTATTTCATATTTTAAGAAATTGAAATGAACGTACGATCCAACCACTCAGGTTCAATTTTTACGAATGCCGATTTGAGTTCTTATTATTTGAAAAGACAAAATTGTTGTAGGGGATTTCTCTATCGCATTCTTTTAAAAAAATACTGAAAAACTTATTTGAAACTTCAGTTAAGGATTCTCCGCCTGCGGGGGAGTTAAGATGGGCCAGCCAATGTGGAGCCCATTTAGTTGAGCTGTTCTTTTCTTGTTTTTCTCAACTGGTCATTTTTTTGTTTTTTTAACCTTATATTTTGTCTTTTAAGTTCCCTCCAATCCATAATAACTGTCACTATTTTTTAACTAAATCAAGAACAATTATTATGGATCCTAAGGGACTAGTAATTATTTTTAGATATCTTTGGAAGGAAGCATCCAAATTACACCCGTCGTGACTGTTGTGTTTGTTCCATGAATATCATTCAAACTAGATCTGGTGCTGCTAGAATTTGAAAAACTTTTTTTACACTGGTTATGTACTATGCTTGCTTGTTGCTCTATCGGCGTCGGGACTATACATCGACATGATTTTGTTCATATGAATGAACTACATAAAAAAATACATACAATTAGTTGAAGTCGACAAAATTAGAAATAATTTTAGGAAAAAAAATCTGCGTGTGCCAAAGCCCACAATTGCCTCCCTCGTATTATGCCCGCAATGGACACTGCTTATGTTACACGTGTTTGTGCTACGGTTGCTTCCTGCTCGCTGCGACCCAGGCTTCTTTTACCTTGTGAGGAGGCCCGTGGGCTGTGTGGGTTTGTAACGGCGCAGGCGATTGAGTAGGCGGAATTAATAGCATAGATCCACCACTTTAGCAACTAAAGTTTACTGTTTGGTACCATTTTATGTTTTTGGTACCAAAATCTACCAGATTTTGTGTCGGTTGTCTCAAAAAAACTAATTCGCATCTAAACCCGAATTGACACTGGTTCTGACAGCACGGGCCCAACGCCAGAGCTGACGTGGCACCCCAGTAGACGGCTCCTGGCACGCCCGTTATGTCCATTAACGGCGCGCAGGCCCCATCACCGCCCACCGTGGATAAGGGGGGCACGACCCGTTGACCCCTCCTGCTGACTAGCGCTGTTTCCTACCGCTGAGTACTCGCTGCCGCTCGTTCGCCGTCGTCGCCGCCGTCCGTTCGCCATGCCTAGCTGGCACGACGGCTCTTCGTCGAGCACCACTGGTTTAGGGGTAAGTATTGTTCCGATTCTAGTTTTAGGATTAGGGTTCATCCCCGTTTTGTGAATTTTGTTCGATTTAGCTCGATTTGAGTCGATTTAACTCCCTTTTAGGACCTCACCGCGCTCGACTTTGCTCCTGACACCATGGATGACCCTACTTTCTACGGCATAGCGGTTGGGTCCAACAAGCTCTGTCGCTGCCACAAACTAAAGCCGTGCAAGTTTGTTTCTTTTGAAGGAACAGACACAGACAGGAATTCTACCTGTGTCAAATTGAGAATATAACTCTGCAAGTTTCTTTTAGTTACAATGGCAATGCAAATGTTGACAGTAGAATGCTCTTGCCCCTGTTGTGGTATGTCATTCATTCACAGTCAGTTGTTTTTCTGAATTTATGATGTTGTTGCCAATTTTATGATGATTATAACACCTGTGATTTAGATAATGTACTTCTGAACATTGTACATGGTTCAAATGATTGATGCCACTTTTAGTTACCACCATGTACCAATATGATTACTAGGTACTTTTAGTAACATTGTACATGGTATTTTTTATGTTGTTGCCACTTTTAGTTACTACCATGTACCAATATGATTAACCTTAAACCAATCTGGTTGTAGCAACTATGTCTCCAACACAGTTGAATCTATCCACTTCTGAAAATTGTACATGGTAGTACTAGGACAGTTAATTTACTTAGTGTAGCCAGTGTAACCAATTAGCTATAGAGTTTATATACTTCCTGTTTCCTATAACTTATTGCATCCAATTCTTTATGTGCAGCAAGTGCTGAAATGTGGCTTCTAGTCTTGGGTAGATGGAGAGTGGCCTGACACTCTAAAGAATGCCCTGGGCAAGCTCTAGACAATGTACAATGAGTGCAATTCTGCTAGGATTGATGAGAGGTATGAAAGTTCCAAGATGCCGAAGGATCTAACTGAAGAGAAGGAGAAAATGGATAAGAAACATGCATGTCGATTAGCTGATGCTCACAATTGGATTGATGCTACTGAGAAGAAAATTGTGGCAGAAAATTTGGCTAGGATTTAAAGTGAGGATAGTGAGACTAAGGATGTTGGCCAAATGGAGAAGCATATAAAAACATTCAAGAATGAAGTTGAGGTGCTCAAGACTGCTAAGGAAGAACTGAAGAATGTGCTTAGAACCTAGGCAAATTGTGTTTAAGGGTAAGCAGAACAAGTTGCAGCTTGAAATAGATACACTAAAGGAAGAAAACAAGAAGATGGTACTATAAAAAGATAGCCTGAAGGAAGATAATAAGAAGTTGGAGTACACTCTCTATGATATGTTCAAACACAATGATGGTCTGAAGGAGAAGTTGAAGAAAATCAAACAACTATGTGATGAGGAGTGATCTGGCTATGTATTTGTGTATTTGAACCCTTTATTAGGGGGGTAATGTATTTTGAATATGTATGTTGGATCTTATGTGATACAGTTGAAAATTTGGTAAGTTTGATGAACATTCTATTAAGTTTGAACATTCCATGTCAATCTCTATAAAGTTTGATGAACATAATGTTGATGAATCTCTAGGTTAGTCAAAATAAAGGTTAGTCCATGCCAATATTAAAGGATCCTTTAGGGTTGTCGAGAACCCTCGAGGGGTCTCAACAACCTTTCTAGATCAACATTAAAGGATCATTTAGGATTGTCGAGAACCCCCGAGGGGTCTCGACAACCTTTCTAGATCAACATAAAAGGATCCTTTAGGGTTGCCGAGAACCCCCGAGGGGTCTCGACAACCTTTCTAGATCAACATTAAAGGATCATTTAGGGTTTTCGAGAACACTCGAGGGGTCTCAACAACCTTTCTAAATCAACATTAAAGGATTATTTAGGGTTGTCGAGAACCCCCGAGGGGTCTCAACAACCTTTCTAGATCAACATTAAAGGATCCACATAGACATATACCACAAATACAGTTACACAAATATTTGGAACTTAGTCTTAGACATATACCACATAGAATACTAAAGGATCCACATTACAAATATAGTTACACAAGTATTGTCTAGAAATGCTTGAACCAACAGACTTGCAAACACAGAATACTAAAGTAGTTCAGCACATAGCATACTAAAGTTGTTCAGCACATAGCCACATAGTAGTTCAACAAAGCGACAATACTAAAGTAGTTCAACATAGAGCCACACAGTGGTGCAAACACTGAAATGTCCGATTCAACACAAAGCTCATTCTGCTTGCTTGGAGCACTCACTCAAATCTTTGAACCATCACTCTTCTTGTCCTTCCTGTAGCTGTTGTGCTTACCAGCACTGAGACATCCCTTCATCCTAGATGTTAGCTTTGGTTGCCTTTTACCAATTTCATCCCGTGCAGACCTAGGTGCAATGAAGGGCCTGGTTACAGAACCACTTCCTGTTGCTGCACTTGCTTTAGGGGTGGGAGCCCTTGGTGCAGTCCTTGTTGGAGTGGGTGCCCTTGGTGCAGTAGGTGTAGTAGGTAAAGTACGTGTTGGAGTGGGAGCCCTTGGTGCAATAGGTGTAGGAGTAGGAGCCCTTGGTGCAGTAGGTGTAGGAGTAGCACTTGCAATAGTAGGTGTTGAAGATGCATGATTTGCTGCTGTACTGGTAGTACCAGAGCTCTCCTCGCCATGATTGTGCCTAGTGGGCTATTGCAGAAATACTAAATTAGTTCAAGACTTGTATGTAATCAAATACAAATTATGGTCAAATAGTTTTGCATTACCTGGTGACTATCTTTCCTTACTTGTAGCTCAGGCCTCAATGGAACATTATAGCTAGTGAACCTGTGCCCTACTAGCTTGCAGTTGCTGCAAGTGATAGAGCCCATCCTAGATGAATCTCTAGGTGCCGACACCTCAAATTTCCCTTTCCTCCTTGTAGTTTATTTTCTCCCGGGGTTTTCTCTAAACACATGTGGGCCAATATTAGGTGTATCTGTCTTATTCCAGTCAGTAGGTCCAGGTACTAGGTATATGGTGTAGCTATAGGCTTTCTTGTACACGAATTTCTTGTAGCAGTTACTACAAATACTTATCTTAGCAATGTGTACACACCTTTTGCCTATCTGAGATAATAGTGTATGTTCCAAACTTGCCAGACTCTTTAATACAATACCTTAGCTGTGTCAAGAACCACTACCAACTAGTTGTTTCCTCCTTATCAACTACACCAAATGCAATGGGGAAAATATTGTTGTTTCCATCCCTACCAGTTGCAGCAATAATCCGTTGTCCTGTAGCCATCTTGATAAAATAACCATCTACCCCTACAACAAAAATAAAACAATGAATGGGCACATACCTCTGAATGTCCTACAACAAAACAAAACAATGCATGGGCTAAAACAAAACAAAAAAAACAATGAATGTGCACATACCTATGAATGGCCTACAACCATTTAGAAAACCCTGTAGAGAAGCATTAAGACAGATGAAGAGCCCATGGAATCTTGTGTTTGGGCAAGGGTGCTCAACTAGCTGATTTGTTGTCACAATACATCTACTACCTGGGTTTGTATCTAGAATAGCCTACAAATAATCCCTAATCCTGGTATACTGTGCCTTCTGATCTCCCATGACAACAACAAATGACTTCTTCCTAGCTCTGTATGCTTTGCTCTTTGGCACTTCCACTCCATACTTCTATTTGACATTGTCAATCAATGCATCAACACAAGTATTAGGGTCAGTTCTAATTGCTTGCTCAGATTGGGCAGCAAGCCATCCAATTATTACTTTTGTGTTCTCACCATGAGGTATGCATGTGTGTTGGGGCATTAACTTCCTTATGCAAAGGTCTTCTCATGGGCAACCTTAGAGGTTGCGAGAAAGAATTTACAACATTGTTTCTTGCCTTCTTTAGTGCACCGAACAATTATTCTATCACTATAATTGCTGTGATAATGGAAGTTCCTGAGCTGGGCAATGTGGTAACTCCTAAGTGCTTTTCTGAATTGGTACACATCTTTGAAGCACAACTTAATGCAAAATTGATCATGAGGGTCATCCCTATTTGGATCATACCACATCATTTTCTTCAACTTCTTTAACTTCCTCTTCCTGCTAGACTATAGTTTGAATTTAGGTACACTGCCATCATCATCACTATATCTCACATATACTTGCCTGCTCTCCTCATCACTATATGGTAAAAATCTGCCATTTCTGGTTCCTCCAACTCATGGTGAGCTCTACTAGTTGGTCTTGGCCTAGATGGCTTCATTTTTAGGGGAGGAAATAATCTGGTTCTTGAATGTCCTCAGCATCACTATCACTGTCAACTTCTTCTGGCTCAAGCATTTCCTCCACATCAGTATCCCCTTCAAAGTGCAGATAAGGGCCATCTCTTTGCTTCTTCTGTTGCTCCATCTTCTTGAGGATGTCTACATACTCAGGGTCTAGTTCTTTCTTCTTTTTCTTTCTCTTAAATTTCTGTATCACCTCTAATTCCTCTTTGACTTTCCTGTTGTGCTCCTCAGGGTCATACTGAGAAGGACAAAAGCAGTCATCATCATCTGACACCACATCAATAGGGATAACTTCTTTTCCCTTTTGAAAATTGGAGCTCTGTTGTGTGCCCAAGAACAACACATCTAAGAAGTCTACAAATACAGGAACAATGTCAGCATCATCACCTGATATGTAATTGACCCCTTCACTGTCAATTGAAAACCTCATAGGCTCAGTCACTATTTCTGCCTCTACATCATCAATGTTAAGTTATGATGGCCAGATAGCATCCTTCTTGAGTACATTGATATTCAACACCTCCTCCTCCTCATACATGTTACATATGCCATTTATCTGGGTCATGTTTTCAATTAGCTCCATTCCATTCTTGCCTTTCTCCTTCTCTTTAATATAATACATGTTGTATCTTATCCCATAACCATGAGCTTCTATCAAAGCTAGCAAATTGAGCTTTGTTATGTCTGATTTGCATAAGGTCCTTTCCAAGTTGCCCTCACTAGGACAGTTAAATCTGATCTCCCAAACATCATCATCTAGACTGTCATAATTAAAATGAACAATGGTTAGTTAACTATTTCCTAAAGAGGTAGCTATTAAATTGCAGAGGAGTTACAATTCTATTTAATAGGTACTAAACCTACTTAACTACTGCATGATATATGATGCTAATAGTTTATTTATTGGGAAAAATTCAGCTACACAAGGCAGTAACCTATCTTCCTAAATTCAGCTACACTCCTCTGCATGACCCAAGTAAATGACATGCTAGACTGTCATAATTAAAATGAACAATGGTTATTTAACTATTTCCTAAAAAGGCACCTGTTAAATTGCAGAGGAGTTATAGTTCTACTGAACTAAATTCAGCTACACTAAATTGCAAAGGAGTTACAAGTAAGCTGTATTCCTAAATTCAGCTACACTACAGAACTAAATTTCCTAAATTTCATCTACTAGTGTCAGGCTCAGCAATAACCTATCTTCCCAAATCTAAGCACACAAGGCAGATCTTCGGAATGGATCGAGTTCAGTGACTTACTCTACACTGCCGCTGAAGGAGGAGGCCCAACGATGACTACTTTTCGAGGGAGAAGAGATCACCGCCCGCGCCAAAGAAGCAGCCGACCTAGCCTCTAGCGACAATGCCGCCGCTGCTTGCATCGACGACCGCGAATCCGCTGTCGTAGAAGCCGCCCCGCCCAGCGTGCCTCTGCACCCTGCTGACGGACCAGAAGGAGGTATGCGTGCAGAGCTCTCTGCGTCTCTGCTCCTTCCGCCGCTGCCGCCATCGCCATCGCCGGTATTGGAGTTGGGAAGGAGGCAAACGGCGCGCTGGGGAGAACTGACCGAAAAACCTAAACGGCCCACCACTTTTCTTCCGACAAACGGTGGGCGGTGGTGGGGCCCGCGTGCCGTTAACGGACGTAACGGGCGTGCCCGGAGCCGTCTACCAGGGTGCCACATCAGCTCTGGCAGTGGGCCCGTGCTGTCAAACCAGTGGCAATTCGGGTTTAGATGCGAATTGGTGTTTGTTGGGACAACCGACGAAAAATCTTGTAGATTTTGGTACCAAAAACGTAAAGTGGTATCAAACTGTAAATTTTACTACTAAAATGGTGATTTTATGCTATTAACTCGAGTACGCGAGTACTTCGGTACAACATGCAACTTACTCTTGGAGCATATCAATGAAGAGTGCAAAACAATACCCCCTCCAATCCATAAGTACAGTACATTGTCTTGTCTTTAACTGTTTTAAATGTGACGAGTTTGGATGCTCGAAACTACTGTTGTTGGTGCTAATCTTTGGATGGAAGCCATGGTTTCGAGAGAGGATAATAATGCATAAATAATGTTAGTCAAACTGGCCTTATCTCCAAGCAAGATAAGCTCCAGGGCTTCTTAATCCTCCTCCTTGAATGTTCAGCTTGGTTGCATGCCTTGTCTGAACTGCATGATACGTGCAGCTTGGATGGCTTATTTAAGACAACTAGATGAGAAGTTTATTATACTCTATTGCATAGCTATCCCCTTAGCTGTAGCATCTCCTAGATAGTTTCTCCCTTTGATCTTTTCCGGAAGCTATCGCCTAGCATGTTTAGATACACTAAAAATTTCATTCGCGTAAACCACAAAAAGAATGTGGCGAATTACACTAGAGAAAAAAACCCGTCAAGGAAACAGAGTCGATGTAGCCTTTTGGCTCAATTGTAGTTGCACAACATTATTATTCCAACGGCTCAATTGAGTTTTTATGTGTACTGTAGCACTAAAGAATAAATATTGCTCGCGGGTAGATATGGCCAGAGTTTACGGAATTCTGAATTGGCTTTCTTGAGAATCTATTGTGCACATATGCTTATGTACAAATTATGGAGCTCCTACTCGCTTACTAATCAGTAGAGTGTCCTAGTATACATGAAGTGTCAACTCCCCGCACATAAATATTCTATCGAACAAATATTCATAATGTCACATATATATACAACTCCCTCATTCTCATCAACTATTTTTTGTGCATCTTTAAGCTTAAGTAGCACAAGTATAAATTTCTGGATCCAACCAGCCGAGGTGAATGACATCTCTCTCTCTCTCTCTCTCTCTCTCTCTCTCTCTCATTTGAGGGAGATATTTCATTTTAATTGGCCGAGTTAGTACAAAAATACTTCATGAAGAGAAAACATCATTTATAACTAACAAGTCACGTAATAGAGTTTGGCAATTCCTAAGTAAGTCACAACGCATCTCAAGTACATACAATTATCTCATGTCTAAGTACATAGCATATAAATTTCATCGGTACTTATATTAGAGAAGGTGCAGTCTTTTGACCACTTGGTATCCCTTATATCTCTTCAATGATAATGGAAGTCATCATTCTATGTATTTTCTAAGAAAAATGCCAATGAAAATAAAAGAAGTGAATAGTGTCATATTTAAACACGGCAAACTCTAGTAAATCCTCTTTGTCCTGGGCTAATTAGGACACATGCATCTACCACAATAAGAACACGATACTACAAAAACATCCATCAATAACAAGCACAAACCCTTCCACTGACATGTTTTGCACCTGTCAATGCTTGAATGCAGCAAACAAAAAATGGCACCGATGAGCCTTCCCTACTTGCCAGCTATGATACACCCCACTAGCAAAAAGAAAAATACACGGTCCAAGTGGTAAAACAGCCTATGCCTGCTACCGCCAGATGTGGGTGGCCCATTTTCTGCAACTATTGTTGATGGAGAAAAAAATAATCAAAGTTGCACTAGTGTCCATGTCCATCTTGTGCCTCAGCTCAACTTTGTCCTCCCGCCTTTCCTCAAGTCTTCTCGTGACATTCGTTTCCATGGCTCTTGACTGTCCTAACATTAAAAAAATGCATGGTCACCGCGGCCTCCCAACTTATCACTGTCAAACCAAATCAAAACCTAATACCTCAAATGAATCACTAAGATGCAATGATGCATGCACATCATCAACAACAAGAAGGAGATATCTGTGAGGGGAGGGGACCTTTAAGAAGTAGACGTCAAGTGGAGGTAGAGGAAGAGGTGAGTGATTGTGTCCATCCACTCTCAACTCTACCTTTTTGTCTCCCCATGCAACGTGCCGCTGTTACCATTCATGAGGGACATGGAGGCAGACATGGTCGATGTTTTAGAAAAAGGTGAATGCTGAATAAGGAGGTTGTGGTTGTCTTGTGGTATTATTAGGAGATGAAAAAGTCGTGCGTGCCTAGGAGGTGGCATGAGGAAGAGGAGTGCAACGCTTGGTTTAGCTCGAGGAGGTGCTCGGGTCTGGTGAAGAAAGGAACGATAGAGGAAGGTAAGGGAGTGATGGATATCTAAATCAGGATCAGGTGGGGGAGGGATCAAGAGGGTGTCACAAGGAAGAAATATAAAAAGTAGGGACAATGTGCATGTGACTAGGTTTTAGATGACAATATACCATAGTGCAACAAGTAGTAATGTGGGATTGAGGCCTAGGGCCTAATTAACATACTAACTAGAAGAAACTTGGATTATTAGCAGTGTGATTAATACCACCAACGTGCCAAAAGCTAGGCTTGTCAGGGTTATAGGCTCATTCATGGTAACAAAGTCATCAGATATGCATCACTCTAGGCCTTCAGAAGTGGCCTTCTTTTTGCAAAGAAATTGGCTACATGTTTTTTTACAGGAATTGGCTACATGTTGAAGTCACCACCGAACGATACAGTTTTTCTGCCCGTTATTCATGTTGGTACCACTTGTTGGTCATATTTGGCAATAAAACTTACCAGGTGGAATATGAGTCAACTTTCATAGGAGAGAGAGAGAGAGGGGAGAGGAGAGGAGGGCCCTGTGGCTATGGAAAAACGTCTTTGGAGAGTGGCCTTGTATAAATACAAGTGTTATGTATCTTGCTCATGTGGGCCGTGACTAGATGACCATTTAAAGCCTTTTAGGAAGCCTAAACATGTGCATAAGCCTCTTACCCATTAGGTTATGACCAAGGGTCATTTTGTACTTGCAAATGAGGAAAAGGGATGTTAAGATATCCTCCCATCCAACCATAACTAGGTGAAGTGACAAAAATCCCATGTTATCCTCCATTGAAGAAGAAAAATAAAACCAAGAGAGAATGAATGAGGAAGTTTAGATAAAAAAATGTGTCCCCCACAAGGTTGTGAAGTCTAGATACACTACCTTGTATCATTCAAGCTATGGTTCAACCATCTTCGGTGAGATTATTCAAAACCTCTGGCTCTTATGGTCAAATCTTGTTGTTAGCATCTAAGATCTGTGATATCTTGATGTATGAGATCTTTTAGTGCTCTCTCGAGAGTAAGTTATTGTATCCCACATTTGATGATAACGGAACAAGATTTGTGTGGCTATAGCATGTGAGTTTTTATCTCAACCTGAAGGTTTTCTACGTAAAATCTGGTGTCCCTATGTTGATGTCACAGATGTACTTTTGGCCTGCGAGCACATAAGACTTGTTCTACCTCCTTGCTGAAGTTAGCTAATGCCTGTCCTAACTGTTTGTTGTTTGCACCCAACACTTGTCCAAGGTTAGAGCAGAATTTATTTTGTCCATATATGTTGGATGCATATGTTTTATTCTAACATGGAGAACGCCCCACGAGTTAGTAGATAGTGGTGCTGAAGTTATACATTAATTTCACTATGTATTTTAAAATCACATGTAAGTGTGCTATTTTCCCATAATTCCATTTAAATACAATTGTTCCATGGCAAACTTTTTTTAGGAAATAAGGAGATTTTCCTTATCATAAACAAAGTCAT
The DNA here is from genome assembly GCA_910589775.1 of Avena eriantha. Taxonomy (NCBI): domain Eukaryota; kingdom Viridiplantae; phylum Streptophyta; class Magnoliopsida; order Poales; family Poaceae; genus Avena; species Avena eriantha. Next base: position 272,059,325 of record OU342740.1, on the reverse strand, counting down.
ACTATTCATAGTATTTTCCACGACTTACCATAGGGGAATCCCCTATGCTGTGAATTTTCTATTAAACATATACCAAGAACAATCAAGCACTAAAATTTACGTCAAGGGAAGAAAAGTGGAACATGGTATAGTAGATGATTAAGAAAAGAGATTTAAAACCCAATCTAAAATGGACTGCATTAAATTTGTCTTCACTCTACATTGAAAATAAAGTCGTTAAGTTCTTTACAAATATTCTATGCCGCACATGTAATTGACTTCCATAAAGCAAGGCCTTGGAAAGGAATTGCTAGCCCATCATCCGATCGCACCGAGCATCCAAAAAATGATCCCTTGTTTCAAGATCATGTGAAGAACAATGCACACAAGCAGGACCCGAAACGACCAATGCACACAAGGACCCGAATGACGTGCATTCAAAGAGTAATTATGAAACACAATCATGACTATCTCCCTAACAAAGACAAGTTCGAGATTCAAGATTACCATATTGTTTGCTACTTTATAGCTAATCTAAATGGCAAACAGTCGCTTTGCGTGACACCTAGTGTGCACACTTGCGTTTTACATCAATTCAAACTATATAAACTCGGTTTATGTTATTATCCTTGTAGAACATGGATTTTTGATGTACAACACTGGTTTCAGAAATTTGGTTTGAAATTTATATCAAAGTCAACTTATAATCAAAAAATTCAACGGGAAATGTGTTTGTGAGTTTACTTTCACCAAAAAAATTAAAACAAAATTTCTGAAACCTGTTTTGTATACTGAAATTCTGTGTTCTAGAAGGATAACAAGATAAACCGAGTTTATATAGTTTGAATCGATGTAAGAGCAAAGCTCGTGCACACCATGCACAGCAAAAATGACTCGAGTCTTCTTAATATTTACACCTCTCTTTCATGAGTATGAGCTTCACGCTTTTGCTAAATCTGAATATTTCTGGATAAGCTGGATCATTGACATTACCACACACTAGTAGAAAATGGGCCTTTGGTTCGGGCCATTAGTCTCGGCCGTGGCTGGGGCCGGGACTAATGGTCCAAACCAGACGGCCCGAGGAGGCCAAGGAACTATGTCCCGGTCCGTAAGGAACCATTAGTCCCGGTTTGAGATACAAACCGGGACAAATGGGTCTGGGCTGGCGCGCGTGCTCCTGGCAGAACCTTTAGTCCCGGTTTGTATCTCAAACCGGGACTAATGGCCTGGCCCTATAAATATGCATCCAGCCCTCCACTCTCTCCTGTTTTTTCTATGTGAGAGGTGGGTATAAACTTTGTGCTAACTTTTTTTCTTCATATGCACTAGAGGTGTTCGGTGAAATGCCTATTAGAGCGATGCCACTTGAGTTCACACAAGACAAAATATGATATGAGGTGCCAGAGCGACACTTAAGGGTTTTCCTCTTTGTTTTGAAGTGTCCTAAAAGGTTAGCAACTATTTTCTTGTTTTGACTGCGCGGTACTAATTTAAGCATCGTGATTGCGTTTGATATATATGCATGGTTGTATGATACAGATGAGCCACCCATGGATGTACGGTGACCGACGCTCTGACGCTTACAGAGAAGGCATGCGTTCTTTTCGCCTTGTGGCCGAGGTGAACAAGCGGCGGGATGGTTTTATGTGTTGTCCATGTGTTGAATGTCGGAATGAGCAGGCTCACACTTCCTCAAGAGTCATTCAAAGCCACCTGCTTCGGTCCGGTTTCATGTCCGGCTATAATGTTTGGACTAAGCACGGAGAAAGAGGGGTTATGATGGAAGACAGCGATGAAGAAGAGAACGATGATGACAACTACCGATCTATATTCCCTGAATACGATGATACCGCAGTTGAAGATAATGAAAAAGAAGGGGGTGAAGAACGGGAACCAGATGAGCCCGTTGATGATTTTGGTCGGGTCATTAGTGATGCAAGGCGAGACTGCGACACAGAAAAAGAGAGGTTGCAGTTCGAACAGATGTTACAGGACCACAACATATTGCTGTATCCAACTTGTGAAGATGGCCAGAAGAAGCTGGGTAGCACACTGGAATTGTTGAAGTGGAAGGCAGAGACCGGTATGACTGACTCGGGATTTGAAAAGTTGCTGGTAATAATGAAGAAGCTGCTTCTAAGAAATAACCAATTGCCCTGCAGTACGTACGAAGCAAAAAAAACTTGTCTGCCCTCTAGGATTAGACGTGCAGAAGATACATGCATGCCCTAATGACTGCATCCTCTACCGCGGTGAGAAGTACGAGAATATGGATAAATGCCCGGTATGCACTGCATTACGGTATAAGATCAGAAAAGATGACCTTGGTAATGTTGATGGCGAGCAACCCAGGAAGAGGGTTCTTGCCAAGGTGATGTGGTATGCTCCTATAATACCACGGTTGAAACGTTTGTTTAGAAATAAAGAGCATGCCAAGTTGTTGTGATGGCACATGGAAGACCGTAAGAAAGACGGGATGTTGAGGCACCCTGCTGATGGTCGGCAGTGGAGAAAAATCGAGAGAGACTTCCCGAACTTTGCTGGTGACACAAGGAACTTATGGTTTGGTCTAAGTACAGATGGCATGAATCCTTTTGGGGAGCAGAACTGCAGTCACAGCACCTGGCCCGTGACTCTATGTATCTACAACCTTCCTCCTTGGTTGTGCATGAAGCGGAAGTTTATTATGATGCCAGTGCTCATCCAAGGCCCGAAGCAACCCGACAACGACATTGATGTGTACCTAAGGCCATTAGTTGATGAACTTCTACAGTTGTGGGCCAAACCAAGTGTACGTGTGTGGGATGAGCACAAATAGCAGGAATTTGACCTACAAGCGTTGCTGTTCGTAACCATCAATGATTGACCTGCTCTTAGTAACATTTCATGACAGACGAACAAAGGATACAATGCATGCACGCACTGTTTAGATGAGACTGAAAGTATATATCTGGATAAATATAGAAATAATGTGTACCCGTACAATCGTCGTTTTCTTCCGCCCAGTCATCCCTTAAAGAAGAAAGGCAAGCATTTCAATGGCAAGGCAGAAACCTGGACGAAGCCTGTCCCCCGTAGTGGTGCTGATGTATTTGGTATGGTCAAGGATTTGGATGTAATTTTTGGAAAGGGTCCTGGAGGACAACCTGTTCCGAAATACCCCATTACCGGACATGCACCCATGTGGAAGAAGAAATCTATATTTTGGGAGCTACCCTATTGGAAAGTGCATGAGGTCCGCTCTGCAATCGACGTGATGCACCTGACGAAGAATCTTTGCGTGAATATTCTAGGCTTCCTGGGCTTGTATGGGAAGTCAAAAGATACCCGGCAGCACGGGAGGACCAGGAACATCAGAAAGGACGAGACGGCAAGCATCCAGGGCAGTTTCAAGGGCTTGCCAGCTACGCTCTTACCAAAGAAGAGAAGGAAATCTTTTTCGAAGTCCTTTTCAGTATCAAGGTCCCGTCTGGCTTCTCGTCGAATATAAAGGGAATAGTAAATATGAAAGAGAAAAAATTTCAAAACCTAAAGTCTCATGACTGCCATGTGCTTATGACGCAATTGCTTCCGGTTGCATTGAGGGGAATTCTACCAGAAAATGTTCGACTAGCCATTGTGAAGGTATGTGCATTCCTCAATGCAATTTCTCAGAAGGTAATCGATCGAGAAAGTCTATCAGGATTATAGATTGATGTGGTCCAATGTCTGGTCAGCTTCGAGTTGTTGTTCCCGCCATCCTTCTTCAATATTATGACGCACCTCCTAGTTCACCTAGTCGAAGAGATTAGAATTCTCGGTCCTATGTTTCTACACAATATGTTCCCCTTCCAGAGGTTCATGGGAGTCTTAAAGAAATATGTTCATAACCGTGCTAGGCCAGAAGGAAGCATCTCCAAGGGCTATGGAACAGAGGAGGTCATTGAGTTTTGTGTTGACTTTCTTCCTGACCTTAAGCCGATTGGTGTTCCTGAATCTCGGTATGAGGGGAGGATGACTGGAAAAGGCACACTAGGAAGGAAATCAATGGTATGTAGGGACGGGCATTCTTTCACTCAAGCACACTACACAGTTCTACACAATTCCACCGTGGTGGCTCCGTATATCGAGAAACACAAGAATATTCTACGCTCCGAAAACCCGGGAAGCCTGAAACCTTGATTAAAGGGGAACACGAGAAGTATTTTGGCAATTGGTTGCAGACACATCTCATGAATAACACCACTGTTGGAGATGAGTTGTACTCATTGGCCAGGTTACCATCTTCGACTATATGTACTTTCCAAGGGTACGAGATAAATGGGAATACATTTTACACGATCGCCCAAGATAAAAAGAGCACCAACCAAAACAGTGGTGTCCGCTTTGATGCAACAGATGACAATGGGCAGATTGACACATATTATGGGTACATAGAGGAGATATGGGAACTTGACTATGGACCTACTTTTAAGGTCCCTTTGTTTCGGTGCAAATGGGTCAAGCTGATAGGAGGCGGGGTACATGTAGACGAAAAGTACGGCATGACAACAGTGGATCTCAACAATCTTGCGTACATGGATGGACCATTCATCCTAGCCAACGATGTGGCTCAGGTTTTCTATGTGAAGGACATGTCTACCAAATCGAGAAAAAGGAAAGATAAGCAAAATAGTACATAATACGATGAGCCAAAGCGCCACATAGTTCTTTCAGGAAAAAGAAACATCGTGGGAGTGGATGATAAGACAGACATGTCAGAAGATTACAATAAGTTTCATGAAATTCCGCCCTTCAAAGTGAAAACTGACCCAAGCATCCTGTTAAATGATGAAGATTCTCCATGGCTACGGTGCAGAAGAAAACCACAACACTAGATGTTGGTGATGTGTAATAATGTATTAAACCTTTTATTTGAGACATAAATCTATGTAATTAAACCTTTTATTTGAGACATAAATCTATGTAATGTATTAAACCTTTTATTTGAGACAGAGGTGGGAACCGGTGGAAAGCGCGGGAACGCAGTGGCGGGGGAAACTTTCATCCCGGGTGGGGGCTCAAACTGGGACAAAAGATGGGGAGCCTTATCTGGGGGAGGCTTATCTAGAAGGGCCTTATCTGGGGGTGGCTAAACTTTAGTACCGGCTGGTGGGTGCAACCGGGACTAAAGGTGGTTTTTGTGTCATCTAACAAAACTGTCGGTGGGATAAGGACGCGTGGGTAACCTTTAGTACCGGGTGGGGGCTCAAACCGGGACTAAAGCTGTCGGTAGGATAAGGACGCGTGGGTGGACGCACTGCTCGATGAGATAAAGCATGTAGCGCACGACGCCCTGTCAGAGGAAGAAAACAAAGTAGAAGCGGCGCCGTGCCTATAAAAGGAGCATCGATATGCCATGGCAAGCAACTCAACAAGCCAACATGGATGGAGAGTTTCATCCCCATGGATGGAGGAAAGGGTTGGGAAATCTCCCGTGGCGAAACTTCTCGAAGATGCCCTTGGTGCACATGCCCTATGGCATCTTCGGAAGTCCCGCCTCGGAAAATATTTTCCTGCTAGCCCGTGAAAGACTCCATCTCCGCCTCCCTGGGGTTAGAGGTATGGTGGAAGCCATGGGATAAAGTGGAGAGAGGCGGCATATATGAGTGTAGATGTGCTATGGCAACGACCAAGCCAACATGGATGGAGGAAAGGGTTGGAAAATCTCCCGTGGTGAAATTTCTCGAAGATGCCCTTGGTGCACACGCCGTATGGCATCTTCGGAAGTTCCGCCTCGAAAAATATTTTCCTGCTAGCCCGTGAAAGACTCCATCTCCGCCTCCCTGGGGTTAGAGGTATGGTGGAAGCCATGGGATAGAGTGGAGAGAGGCGGCAGATATGAGTGTAGATGTGCTATGGCAACGACCAAGCCAACATGGATGGAGAGTTTCATCCCCATGGATGGAGAAAAGGGTTGGGAAATCTCCCGTAGTGGAATTTCTCGAAGATGCCCTTGGTGCACACGCCCTATGGCATCTTCGGAAGTTCCGCATCGGAAAATATTTTCCTACTAGCCCGTGAAAGACTCCATCTCCGCCTCCCTGGGGTTAGAGGTATGGTGAAAGCCATGGGATAGAGTGGAGAGAGGCGGCAGATATGAGTCTAGATGTGCTATGGCAACGACCAAGCCTAAACCCTAAACCCTAAACCCTAAACCCTAAAGGGGCTACCCTCGTACGGAGAAAGCTAAAGGGGTAGACGATCCGAGGCCCCCGGTCTAGGGTTTCGCCGGAGGAAGACCACCGGAGCATCGGAATCATATGAAAATGGAAAAATGGTTAATAGTTTGACTAGTTAGAATAATTATTTTATAAAACAGAAAATGGATTTGAATCTCTGATTCAAATTTAAGCACTTTTTATGTTAAAAATATGCAAAATATAATATTTAATGTATTTTTAAATTGAAAATGGCAAAATGGTTATTAGTTTCACTAGTTGGAATAATTATTTTATAAAACAGAAAATAGATTTGGATTAGTTATTCAAATTCAAGAACTGTTCATGTTGAAATTTTTCTCAAATTCATAAGTATGCAAAAACTGTAAAATTCAAATGTTTAAATAATATGCTAATTGAATTTTTTTTTAAACAGGCACGCCCCAGGATGATTTTTTTTTGAAAAAGGGACCCTAAACCCGAAACCGGAAACCCTAAACCCTAAAATATTGTAAACTTTTATCAGATTTAATAATATTGATATATAGTAGTTTATTTAATAACATAGTATGCAATAAGGCGGGAAACAGAGGTTGTACTCAATTTTTGAAAAAGGGGTCTTTAGTCCCGGGTTGTGGCATGGCCCGGGACTAAAGGGTGTTGTTGGCGCGCACCCCGTGGGCAGTGCCGAAAAGCCTTTAGTCCCGGGGCGAGCCACGGACCGGGACTAAAGGTATGACCTTTAGTCCCGGCCCGGGGCTTGCCCGGGACTAAGCCCTTTAGTCCCGGTGCGAGCCACGAACCGGGACTAAAGGTTCATCCATTTATTACGCGCCGCTTCGCTCCCCTAATCTCCATCTCCACACTCTGCAGACGCGCGCGAGGACGACGACAACGCCGACAGACTGCCAAAATTTGGACTGCCTCTCGCCGCCTCTCCAGCCGTCTGCATAGCCGCCCCGCCGCGCCGCCGCCTCTCTAGACGCCACGGACGTCCGCCCCGCTGCGCGCCGCGCCTCCTCCCTCCCCCCGCCGCGCGCCGCGCCTCCTCCATCGTCCTCGGCCCCGGTGAGCCCCGCCGGAGGTAACTCCCTCCTCCCGCCGCGCGCCGCGCGCCGCGCCTCCTCCATCCCCGGCCCCGACGAGCCCGGGCGACGCCCCCGACCGCGCGCTGCCTCTCCAGCGGCTCTGTCCCTGCCGGCCCCGGCCAATTTTTTTAATTTAGTATATATATATGTTTGTGTATAGTAATAGAATATATATAGTATATATTAGTGTAGTATGTTAATTAGTGTATATAGTAGTGTAATATAAAGTGTATTTTTTTAGTAGTATATATTAGTATAGTATGTTAATTAGTGTAGTATATATTTTTTTTAGTAGTATATAGTAGTGTAATATAAAGTGTATTTTTTATTTTTTTAGTAGTATATATTAGTGTAGTATGTTAATTAGTTTATTATATAATATGTTAGTGTAGTATATAGTATGGTGGTGCTCGCGGGCCCCCGCACTTAGGGTTAGGGTGGTAGTGCTCGTGGGCCCCGCACTTAGGGTTAGGGTGGTAGTGCTCGCGGGGCCCCGCACTTAGGGTTAGGGTGGTAGTGCTCGCGGGTCCGGCACTTAGGGTTAGGGTGGTAGTGCTCACGGGCCCCGCACTTAGGGTTAGGGTGGTAGTGCTCGCAGGCCCCGCACTTAGGGTTAGGGTGGTAGTGCTCGCGGGGCCCCGCACTTAGGGTTAGGGTGGTAGTGCTCGCGGGCAGCCGGACTTAGGGTTAGGGTGGTGGTGCTCGCGGGCCCCCGGACTTAGGGTTAGGGTGGTAGTGCTCGCGGGAAGCCGGACTTAGGGTTAGGGTGGTGGTGCTCGCGGGCCCCTGGACTTAGGGTTAATGTGGTAGTGCTCGCGGGCCCCCGGACTTAGGGTGGTAGCAAATTGTGTGTTCATATTATTGTTTAGTATTATTTTATGCAGCAATATTGAATGAAAAATATTATTGTGTGCATTTTGTAGAAAACTATGGATCCAATCTAGAGAGACCTAGCACAGGAAGAAATTCTCGAGGATATGATCAACGACACCCCCCATGTTGATCCACCTGAATCTTCGTCGATTTATCTGAACCCCTTCGGTGAGGGAGAGGAGGTCGACCGAAATGATCAAGGAGAAGCCGGCGGCTCCTGTGGTGGAGAAGCCGACGACGAGGTATATATATGAATTCTGGTGATCAGTAGATGCATTAACTGAGTTGTATATATATATATAAATTGACGAATGTTTCTTCTCTTAGGCCTCCACATCGAGCAAAAAATATTCCAAACGAGGCCCGACCAAAAAGTTGGACGCATCTACGCGTTATACAATTACGCGGGTATCACCACGGGGTGAACCGGTGGAACCCGAAAAGGCTAAAACTGTATTTAAACAACAATGCGGAGTTATGGTTAGGGATCGCATCCCGATCACCGTTCGAGAGTGGAATAAGACCAAAGGGGCGAAAGAGGGTGAGTATGTCTCCGACAGGTGCAAAGAGGGTCTTTGGAATGACCTCATGACACATTTCACCCTGCCAGAATGTGAGGATGATGCCGACACAGCTGCATTGATGAAGAAAGTCAAGCAGTGGACTCTTACGAAGATGGCCGAACTATTCAAGAACTGGAAGAAAGCATTATGGCAAAAGTATCAGAAGACGAAGAAGACTCCTAAATTTGAAGGCTATCTAACGAAGCAGCAGACTAACTGGGATGCATTTGTGAAGTACAAGGAGTCACAACCTGCTATGGAAATGTCGGAAAAAACAAGAAAAATGCCGCGATGAAGAAATATCACCATCACCTGGGGCCAGGGGGCTACGCGGCTGCCATGCCAAAGTGGGATGCTAAAGAGAATGAGCTGCTTGCTAAAGGGATCACTCCAGAACCAATACGCGAAGAATGGGATCTGAGGGCAAGGAATTAGTTCCTTGGGCATGGGAGTGAGTATGACGAAAGTACATGGGACCTTATTTGCAGTGACGGGATTAGGATACCCCGGGATACATGGCAGAAAGTGGTGAAGGAGATTAAAGCGGGGACAACAAAGTTCCGTCCCGATGGAGAGAAAGACTTGCTGACAAAGGTCCTCGGGAATGACGAACTCGGAGGACGTGTACGAGGCCTTGGCCCTAGTTATACGTGGGAGATGGGGTTTCCCAAAGACAGAGATACTTATAGGAGCCGAGAGAGAGCAAAGAGGCGACGGCAGGAGGAGGAGGGAGACAAGTTCACCGAGTTGATAGGAACACTTCAAATGCATCAGCAATAGATTGACGAACTTCGAGGAGCAGCGCGCCTGCAAGATCCTGTACTCAATATTACCGCCGTCCCATCTCAGCGGAAAAGCAGCGTGGCTGAATCGGAGGTCCCTTCTGACGATGCACGTATGGTAGATGGCGGTCCGGGCTACCCCGTGGATGGAATCAAGGAGCAGGCATCTTGTGAGCTCCATCAGAAGGTGAAGAACCTATCCATCAAGGTGGCGGTCGGATGTGCTTTACCTTGTCCACCTGGCGCACGCTGGCATGGCCGTGAGATTCCAGTTGGCTATGCTAAAGTTGGTGTGGATGAAATCGCAATGGGGTGGGACTCAATGGAGCTTGACATCCCTGGACCTGAAGGTGAGAGGACACTCGAAGAAGTACTGGGTGGTATCATTCTATGGGACAAGAACAACATCAAGCTTCCAGGCTGGACGCCAAAGCCAACACCGCCTCTGAGTGGTCGCATGTCACCTTCACCTCCATCACCTCCAAGAAGCCCACCCCATGACTACGACCACCACAGCCCGTGTCCATCTCGATCTCCGCTGCAGCCTCCGATTAGTACTAAACGACGCAGGAGCCCAAAACGACAAATGTCGCCCCTCCCAAGAGTACCTCATAAGAATCTTCCTATCAGACCTTACGATCGTACTGACGAGGAAACCGACATGATCGTAAAGGCCGAATGTGTTGCGCAGCTTCAAAAGAAACCCGAGCCCGCCCCGGTATACACCGAGAAGCAAAAAGCGTATGCACTTTCTTTTTTGAACACAAAATCGCAATATGACTTGCACCATAAGCCAGATGACTATCGACGCACACTTCAGAAGGAAGTGAAGAAGAGATAATCAAGTAGAAGTGCAAGCGGGAGCAAATCATCAAGTCAAAGTGCAACCGGGAAAAGAAAGGACGTCCCCCAGCTCGGGGAACAGGACAAAAAATCGACCCCACCCCTCCAGGTGGTATCCTATGACACTCCCCAGCAGGATATGGAAGAAGCTAAGAAGCTTGCGGCCGCTATGAATGTGACTGTTGAGGAATTGCTAGGTTCCCAGGACGACAAGTTACCCAAGGCTCAGGTAATCCCTACATATGTCCCAGGGAAGCCTCTGGTCAGCTTTGAGCAGTTCCAACAACTGCCAACACAAATGCGGAGTTTACATAAATGGTACTTGAAAGCCGTAAAGGAGGAGAGAATAATGATTGTGGCGAAAGTCCCACATGACTACTACTTCCGAGAAGAAGAGGTCCATGTTGAGTTTCCAGAACTCTTCCAGTTATACACTTTCGACGCCCTCGACAAAAGTCTCATGAGTTGCTATTGGCTGTAAGTTGTTGAATTCATTGTCTATATATAAGCTGTTCATTTTTTTCAGTTGTTCATTTCATTGCATGTAATTATCCTAATTATATCCTTTTGTACTCTATTATTATGCAAAATGAAGATCATGGACTGTAAAAGAAGGTAAATCTTCAGTGTTGGGTTCATTGACCCGGATAAAATACATTGTCGGACGCTAAAGGAAAAACCCGAGGACACACAGGAAAACCTTCTAAGGTTTCTAACGGAGCAAAATTTCTGTGACCACATACTGTTTCCTTACAATTTCGCGTGAGTGTCTTACTCTATTGTACACATTCTCTTTTGCTTACTCGATGTTAAGTGTAATTGATGAGTTACCGATGTATATATAAACGTGTACAGTTTCCACTGGATTCTCATGGACATTCAACTTGATAAGGGAAGAGTTGAAGTCATGGACCCATTAAAGAGACCCCTGGAACAGTTTAGTGACATGCAGGACATGCTCCGGAGGGTTTGGAACCAGTTCAAGAGTGCGGTTACGGGTGACTTTACTGAGAAGCTGACGTTTAAGCCGGTCTCGGTAAGTAGTACGCACATCTCTTTACTTTTAGTTTCAATACAATTATGATGCTGGATTATTATTTTGATTGAATTCTATTCTCGTAAAGTGCGCGAGGCAGCCACAGGGGACGAATCTATGTGGATTCTACGTTTGCGAGTTCATTCGCACGTTTACCAGTCAGCTGAATGATTATAGAGTGGATGTAAGCAATACATTCATAACATTATTTTTATTACCGTCACTTTTTGTTATCATGATTGATATTCATATTGATCTCCTTTTCTTATATAGTTCGAGAAAATGCGGGATCAGCTCCTACCACAGCAACGCGTAGTAGCAATTGCTGAAGAACTGGCAGGATTCTTGATGAACGAGATGATAGATGACGCCGGAGAATTTAGTGTGAATAGGCGCCGATGATCCCCGGCCGTGTAATTGAATAGACGAGCTCTAGTCCCGATAATTGTGATCTTCATGTGTAACTATCATGTATATATTTGTATCCTCGATCTTAAGAGAAGTTATCTTATGTATGCACGAACATGTACGGTATGTGGTAGCGTAGAAAACTATTTTGAAATGAAAAAAAAGAATACAAATTAAATTCTCTGCCGCGGCAAAGAAAGTGCCTAAAATTCTGCCGTGGCAGAGAACCATTTGTCCCTGTTAGTATTATGGAGAGGCACCCAACGCCCGCAGAGACAGCCACGTGGATGCCCATTGGTCCCGGCTGGTAAAAGGGCCGGGACTAATGGGTGGGCCTTAGTCCTGTCCCTCCAGTCCCGGTTACCAGGACCGGGACTAAAGCCCCTTACGGGCCGGGACTGGAGGCCCGTTTTCCACTAGTGACATCAAACTGAGCTAATATAAATCTAATGGGTAAGAAGATATGAACGTGGCCCTAACTTGCAATTAGTCATCATGCAGCATGTGATTATGATGATTGGTGAACCCGTGATGCCATCTATACTGGCCCCTATACATTTTACATAATTTCCTTTCTGTTCTTAGTCAATCAATTATGGAGATAGAGAATATCATGCAATAGGAAAATAGCTACCCCTATGGTAAGCTTATGTTTAATGAGCAGGCTATATGATCATTGTGATGGATTGCATGCAACTTAAGTCAGAAACTCAGCATGAATGGTACGTTAATATGTTAGTTTGGAGCTATAATTGAAGTATCGAAGGCGATTGATATGTTATAACTACTGTATTGCGCAATGCATGTTGCCGATAAGGGCTATATTGCCTATTGGGCTGTTGGCTTCAATGCAGTATCGAAATTAACCAGCCAAACCCTGAAGGATCAGGAAGAATATTCGATTTGCCGCGCGCGGATGGCTCTATGTGTTGTACAATTTGCCTCCTTTTGGGACGTATAGAGGCGCCTGAATGTCTGTCAATGGCGACCCCTGTGCGATTGTGCGTGCCCTTCAGATGTCTCGTAATTCCATAATAACGAAACATGCATCAGCAGTCAGTCCAACTAATTCTTCAGATGTGTTCACTCGATCCGATACCTGTGGAAAGAATAGTTACACTTATCCACACTCTGAGGCTGATCAGAAGAATTTGTAGAATGTACGTAATGCATGACATCTACTACTCCCTCCGTCCCAAAATATCCTAAAATAAGTGATGTGGGTTTATCTAGATTCGGATATATCTAGTCAAGATACATCCGAATCTAGATAAATGCAAGTCACTTATTTTGGGACGGAGGGAGTATAACGAAATGCCGCGCGCTTGCAGTATTAACTATTCCTTGACCAACCATATAACAGTATCGTCCTGGTCAGCGGATCCTCATTGGCTGAACACATGCATGCAGAAACCGTTGATAATCAAGATCGTCGTGGATGCCCGTTCGTCGATCGCTCCTACACGTACGTGTCATGCCAGCGTGCTCGCCTGTAAACGCTAGCAGCTGCAGGTAGACGCACAGTCCTCAACTCGCCATGGGTGGTCATGCTGGTCAGCCAAATAAAAATGTAGGACTAAGTGTACATTGTCATATTAACTATATATCGTCATGAGACATCAAGTAGTTGTCAACGTAGTACTATATGCATAATCATTTACCACATAAGCATATATGTAGACGACCCCAGCTTTTTAAAACTTTTCTCCGCCCTCTAAGGCAAGGCAAGCATTAATATTTTGCTAATAATTGTACCTCCACATTAGCTCGTTGCGCTTCAAAAGGGCCAACAGTGGATCTTTTATAATAGTATTACAGAAACTGCAGTAGAATATTAGAGTTGAAATTATTAATATGTGCACATAAAATCAAGGAGCATGCACTCCCATTGAAGGGCCAAAGGACGGGGCACACTAGTCTAAATCAATGAATAGAAATAGCATGCTATTTCTTTTAGCGTGGTCCTTCTCGAGACGTTATACACGCTATAGCGTGCTAATAGCATGCTACATTTGAATATAGTGTTTCGAAAATAGTCTGAAAATAAAGAATTTCATCAAGAATAAAGGATATAGTGAAACAAATAGATGTTTTAGCATGATTAGTTATGTTCAACAATTATGATTTGCATATCACATGCTCACTTACTCACACTCTCATCATATTCTCGCATACTCCTCATCCACCAACGAGTAAATAGTGTGCTATATTTTAAATAACGCTAACACTGTGTTGTTTTAGCGTGGTATAGCATGTTATTTTGCAAATAGCATCATAGCGATCAAAATCGCGAAAATTTAGTGTGGACTCTTGAACTAAAACGATAGAATGCACCATAGCGATCAAAATCGCGAAAATTTAGATGTTTTAGCATGATTAGTTATGTTCAACAATTATGATTTGCATATCATATGCTCACTTACTCACACTCTCATCATATGCTCGCTTACTCCTCACCCACCAACGAAGAAATAGCGTGCTATATTTTAAATAGCTCTACACTATGATGTTTTAGCATGATATAGCATGCTATTTTGCAAGCAAAATTGTGAAAAATTAGTGTGGACTCCTGAAATGCGCTATAGCGCGTTAAACGTACAGCATGAAATAGCTTGCTATTTTTTCGTTGGTCTACATAAAACGATAGCATGCACTTGTTTTTCTTGGCAGCCCGCATTATTATAGCTTTTGTCACCGGCCAATGTCCCTGGGGGCTGGGGCTCAGAACGCAGCGATCGAAACACACGTCAGGTCGCATAGTGCTTTTCTTTTAGCCCTTCGCGGTGGTTGCACGCCGATGAATGAAAAGCTAGCTGTGGGAGGCCAATGGAACCGAAGCAGCGATGCAGTGACCGATTTGCCGCGCGCGCGCGGTTGCCCTCTCCGTCGCTTCGAGGCAGCTCTTTTCGAGCATCAGAGGCCAGGCTTGCCGGCTCCGATATGGATCATCATTCTTGGTGTTAACTAGCTTGATTGGTGTACTTTCCTCAGATAGTTTACGAAGAAACATGCACTCCTTATGAGATGGCCGGCATCCGTCTACCTATGGAACCGCGCGTAGACAATAGATTAATTACTGTTAGTGGACGGCACGCACTGGTAAAAATGTGATATTAGCTGGTGTTGCTTAGGCTCTACATGCGACATCTGTGGTCGATACAACGCTTCCATTATCTCTGGCCACTATTTAACCAGCTATACCCCTGCAGGCCCGGTTATCTTTTGGCTTGGACGACAGGCGGTGAGTCTGAACATAGTGCGCCGCTCGCAATAAGTACTAGTAAGTAAAATAGAACGATCCATGTTACTAAACTGCAAAGTCAATATCCAATGCGCATTTTCAGTTTAGAAACTACATATAAGCTCGATCACCAAGTGTCCAAGCTGCTCGATCTCCATATGTATCCATAAGCACGCTTCCGCTCCCGCATTGGCCGCGTGTGTGTAAAACCGGGAGATCTACGGCCAACCTAACCATTTTAACTATTTTGTTACTGGCAATGCTGCTGAGGTCCTGGAAGGGAAAACGACTGATGCTGCTGACAGCTTACATGCATGCATTTAGCCGGGAAAGGTTCAGGACACGCATGCATGCGCATATATATGTTATTAAGATTCAGAGCGGAACCCTTTGATGATTCCTTTCCCTTACGTACGTATCTGTATATTCTTTCTCAGACAATCAAGAATATGCAGCTAGAGGTAGACGTCCATATTTTAGTACAGACAAATACTATACTGTCATACACACATAGTGTAGTATTTAGCAGGGGCTGCGCAGCTAGCGGTTCGTTAATTAGGAGAGAAATCCATATAGGCAGAGCTATATAGTAGTAGTATGGTATGCACGAAGAGAACAAAATGAAAGAACCTACGCCCGCCTATTTGAAAACTCTCCAATCATCCGGTTAATTTCTGGTTTAAGACGTGTGATTTCCTTTCAGCAGCAGAAGCCGCTCAGCGAGGTTAGAGATTGAGATGCGTTATCCGGTCCTGCTTTCATGTATCTGAGCTAGTTTTACTTATTGCTCAGGTTATTGATCCAGTGAGGTCATTCTGGTTGTAGAAAATGTGCTAGAGCCAAGACTGGTTACCAAAAGCTGATGGTATCAACGTATTAAATGTGTTCATGTGAAGGTCCCGGATCTCCACGAGGATGAAGGCAAGATCACGCCCAATTCAAGACCCATTGCACTACAGCGGCTGCTCGGGCTCAAGCAAAAATTGGCTACTATATATATATATATATATATATATATATATATACTTATAGTCTACACACTTCCCCTGATTCCCCACGATGACCCGCATTCATTAATTCAGAGACTAAGCTGAAAGCCAAATAGATCCTTTGCGATATTGGTTTGGAAGTGTAGCGGTGGGGACAGCTCAGTGTTCCTATGTCCGGCCGGAACTGTTAAAGAATGAAGGGTTGACTAATAGTTCAAATATCAGCATTCGTAGCTGCTAGCGGCACCCGAGGTACAGTAGTAGTAACATTTTTGGAACGGCATCAGTGGCCCCTCATTTTTCCGGTAGGACGAACCTGATTATCCAGTGGAGAAGATATATTTTGACGGTTATCGAGTAGGCGTGCAGAAAAACGGTGCAGGATCACAGGAAACGGTGCATCTATCGTCGTCGTACCGGACAGAAACGATAGCGGCGGTGGATGCATGCATCCTGGGCACCGGTCCAATCCTGCGGACTGGCTCCAACAACGTTAACGGCGGAGGAGGAACGGCGAATTAATCTACCCCCATATGTTCTCACCTGCGCGCGCGCGACACCGGCAGTCCGGGCAGACAAGGTGACAACGACACGCATGGGCATGCTCGCGACGCTAGGGCGCTTGGGGCTAGTTGCGGGCAGTCCGGGAATATTGTGATAATTTGCCCCGCACTCCCTCTCCCGCACCCGCGCGGCGGCGCCGGGCAGGCCCCTCTCCTCTCCGGCCGACTTCCCCCTCAAGAACCTCTCGCCTGCCGCCGATGCCTGGGGCGTCGCCGGGCAAAAATCTAGCAGCGTGGCGGCGGCGGCGACCCTGACTGCGATCTGGCGTGGTAGCGGCGGCGTCCGCGCCCGCGCTGGTTCGGCGGTGGCATTGTGGCTCGCGGCTGCTGGGGATCCTTGGTCCAGATGGCTGCACGCGACGGTGGGAATCCGTGCCTACGGACCGAGAGCTATTCCGTTCGTCGCCGACGCCGGCGCCCAGGATCTTCGGGCCATGCTCGCGACGCTAGGGCGCTTGGGGCTACTGCCCCTGACATGGTGGTGGTGACTTCCTTCTCCGTCGGAGTGGTCGGTCGGGCGATCTTGCCGCTATGCGGCGGATTCTGCTAGTTTTCGGCGGGTAGCGTTGGGGCTGCTGGCTCGGTTTCAATAAAGGGGTGGTCCTCAGATCTCTCTCACACCAAGACGAAGATCTACTTGATGCGTGTCTCCGTTGATCTGGTCGGAGTGTCTGGTTCCAGAAGGCTCCGCCGGCGAACTCCTATGGGAGCATATGCCTGGAGTTTGCTGTATCAGAAGGAATTCGGTCATGCACACCTGTGTTTTTTGCTGGCCATTTGGTTTCAGTGGGAGCGCGGTGAAGCTCTGCTACCTATTACCATCATGCGACATGTCTTTGACGATACACATGGTGAAGTCAGATGCGGAGAATGTCATGAAGGCAGAGACATGTGGGCGAGCTATGGTGGATTGAGTCTTTATGACGATGAGGATCTGGCTTGGTTATCTGTGACTCGCAGCAGCGTCTGTTAGAGGGGGCGACATCACAGGAGGAGTTCATAGTCTTACCTTGCAGGGTGAAAACCCAAGATCTGGCCTTTATTGGTTGTGCCTGGCAATGGTCTTGCAGAAGGCATTGCTTTGCGAGCGAGGACTTTCTCCAGGGTGGAAACCTAGATCTTTGATCGGGAGATGACAACGCTTGTGCACTGTTTCCTTCTTGGAGACGTCGCTTTTGGAAGGGTTGGACTTCTGGTGTTGTTTTGGTGGTGGTAGTGTCGCTGCTGCTAAGGATCGAATTCCTGCAGCGGGACTTTTCTTTTTTTGTAATTCTTCTTCTTTTTTTCGGCTGTGTGCATCCGTATCGCCATTAGGGTATGCATTGTTGCAGAGGCTGGGTGTAACTGGTATCCGTGTGATATTAATATATGCTTATTTCCAAAAAAAACGTCCGCAATGGCAGGGATCATCACTCAGCCAACACCGACTGCGCGCCACCATGCATATCTTGCGTAAGCGCGCACGCGTACATGTGATCCATCCATCCAACCAGCTTTCGCGTGTGATTTTAACGACGCTGTAAGAGAGAACGGGTCTATCGCCCGGTTCGGCCCGTCCTTTCAAATTTGAACTTGGATGGCTATTACGAGATGGTTTCCATGATATAGTGAAAGCAGTTTGGGAAAGACCGGTAGCTGGTGTTACCCCAATCCAGTGGTGGAAACATAAAGTGCCGGTGACACGAAAACATCTTGGGGGTTGGGCGAGACACACTATTTGGTATCCTTAAAAAGGAAAAGCGTAGACTTTCAGCTACTATTGATGGCCTTGAGGCTTTAGCAGAAACATGGTTGCTAACTCCGCAGGAAATTGAGCTCAAAAACCAATCAAATGCGGAGATTGCCCGGTTACTGCGTGAGGAGGAACTTAAATGGTACCAACTTTTTAAATCACAGTTTATTTTGCATAGGGATTCGAATACTAGGTACTTCCAAAGTGTAGCCAATGACAGACACAAGAAGAAACGTATTCATTCCCTAATGCATAATGATGAACCGACTGAAGGACATGAGCAACTGAAATCTTACATCACGAATTACTACAAAGATTTGTTAGGGAAACCGGTAGATGGTTCTTTCTCAATGGATGAATCTCAAACAACCGATGTACCCCAGGTTTCTGATGAGTAAAACACTTATCTGACAGCTCCTTACTTTGAGGAAAAGGTCAAGATAGCTATTTTTCAAATGGAACATAATAAGGCTCCTGGCCCTGATGGATTCCCAGCTGAGTTTTATCAAACTTTCTGGGATGTCATCAAAAAAAATCTGATGGACATGTTCAGTGCTTTGCACGTGGGTCAACTAGATCTGTTTCGATTGAATTTTGGTGAGATTATCTTATTACCTAAGGTTAATGAAGCAGAACGGATCCAACAATATAGACCGATTTGTCTCCTTAATGTTAGTTTTAAGATCTTTACCAAAGTTGCTACCATCAGGTTAAACTCAGTTCCGGATCATGTTGTTAGACCTTCACAAACTGCTTTCATGCAAGGTCGAAACATTCTCGACGGAGTAGTAACTTTACATGAAACGGTTCATGAACTTCATAGGAAGAAATTGAACGGACTAATACTTTAAATCGTTTTCGAGAAAGTTTATGATAAAGTTAAATGGTCTTTTCTCCAACAAGCTCTTAGAATGAAAGGTTTTTGAGCTGAATGGCGTGCTTTAATAATAGCTTTGTGGTCGGAGGTAGTTTTGCCATCAAAGTTAATGACGATGTTGGTAACTACTTTCAGACTAAAAAATGACTAAGATAGAGAGATCCATTATTGCCAATGCTATTTAATATTGTGGCTGATATGTTATCTATCCCGATTGAGCATGCTAAGTCGGAGGGTCATATTGAAGGCGTGATTTCCCACCTTGTGGATGGTGGATTATCTATACTTCAATATGCAGACGATATAATACTTTTATAAAACATGACCTCGAAAAGGCCAAGAATTTGAAACTTATACTTTTAGCTTTCGAGCAACTTTCGGGGTTAAAAATTAATTTCCATAAAAGCGAGTTGTTTTGTTTCGGTGACGCCCAGGAGGCGGCTGGCCTCTATGATGAACTTTTCGGTTGTAGTCACGGTGTTTTTCCGATCAAATATTTGGACATCCCGGTGCATTACCGAAGACTTACAAATGCTGAATGGAAAATTGTCGAAGAAAGGCTACAATTGCGTTTGTGCAGCTGGAAAGGCAAACTACTCTCTATAGGGGGACGACTGGTAGTCATAAATTCAGTACTCAGTAACATGATATTGTATATGTTATCTTTCTTTCAACTACCAAAAGGCATCTTGAAAAGGTTAGACTATTTCTGATCAAGATTCTTTTGGTAAGGAGATAATGAGAAAAAGAAATATAGACTGGCTAAATGGAGTGTGCTATGTCGACCCAAGGAACAGGGTGGGCTAGGTATTCATGATCTACAGATCAAGAACACAAGCCTCCTTAGTAAATGGCTCCTCAAGTTATTAACTGAAGAAGGCATATGGCAAACTCTTATTAAAATAAAATATGTTGGTTCAAAAGCATTGTCATAAATGGTTTGGAAACTGGGTGACTCTCACTTTTGGGCTAGCCTGATGGCGACAAAGAAACATTTTCTATGCTTCGACACATTTTCTATTAATAATGGGTCTCATGTAAGGTTTCGGGAGGATAAATGGCTTGGTAATGCTACCCTCCGAGTACAATGCCTTGCTTTCTATTCCATTGTCCATTATAAGGAGGAAATGATTGCCACCGTGTTGGGATCTTTTCCACCAAACATAACATTCAGAAGGGATTTGATTGGTACTAGACTTGATTCTTGGATCATGCTGCTACATCGGCTGACGCATGTACATTTATCGGACGAACCAGATGAATTTCGATGGAATCTAACTGAGAATGGTTTTGTCTCTGTTAGGTCTTTATACAATGCTTTAATCCAGCCAGTTATTCCAGTGTTAGATAATAGGATGATCTGGAAGATGAAGATATCTCTCAAAATTAAAAAATTTACATGGTATCTTCGTCGAGGAATTATCCTTACAAAAGACAATGTTATTAAGCGGAATTGGCATGGAAATCTGGGGTGTGTGTTTTGTCACCACAATGAGACAATCAAGCACCTGTTTTTTCAATGTAATTTTGCACGGTCTATACGGTTAGTCACCCAAGCATCTTCTGGCTTGTAGCCACCACGTAGTATTGCCAATATTTTTGGAAATTGGTTACATGGTATAGATAACAAGTATACGATACTTCTTTGGGTTGGAGCGATTGCTTTTATATGGTCGCTCTGACTATGTAGAAATGATAAGGTTTTTAATGATATGAATTATTCTCTTCTGTAGGTTATTTACAGGTGTACAAATACCCTTCGGGGTTGGTCCGTGATCCATCGTGTGGAGCATCGCGACCTTTTTTGGAGGTGTGTACGCAGCTGGAGGATACGGCACGGGACCTGTTCATCTCTCATGGATGACAGCATAATCTCCGGATTGGACCACCTTCAGCACCCTAGGCGTTTTGCATTCAATGATATTGATTTGTAATTCGTGTACATACTTTTACTTTATGTTGAATTTTGTGGACTACTATTGCCTGTGTGCATCCTAGCTATACAGAGGCCAGATGTAATCCTTACTCTAAAGTAATAAAAACGCCCTTTATCGAAGTAAAGAGAACATGTCTAGTTAACCATCGTTGGTGTGCACTGTGCAGTATGCAGGCATTTCTAATTTACCTGCAGCGTACTGATTTTATTTTCCGGGTAGTGATTGTTAACTTGCTTCGTAGTTTCGTACTTTCTCCCTTCCATAATTCATGAAACGGAGGGAGTACTGCCTCCATAACCGCTACTCCCAATTCAGAGTAGTATGCTTAATATGTGCACGAGTGCGCATGTAGTTATTGTCTGTATATCTTTTGCCCATCATCTTTCAAAACTAGATATGTTTGATTCCTCACCCAATCCGAATTGGGTTTTCCACTGACACGACAAAGGTTTTTAGCCCAACTTCCCTCATGCCCCTCCACGTCAGCTTCTTCCTCATCCTTTCTCAGTTTTCTTCTCTCCTCTAACCTCGTCAATCTCGATCTCTCCGTATAAATCTCCCATGTTTACCCCTCTTCTTCCGTGTGGGTTTGTTAAGGGTATGTTTGGTAGTCTAGGGGTGATTTTCGAGCTCCCGAGGGACAAGCGCTGGGGAGCATGACCACATAGAAAATGAGACCTATCTCACATTGTGGACTTTGTTTGGTACCTCGAGTCGCACCGTTTGCAACGCAGGTGCCACTTTGGTTTGTTGGCTGCATCTAGTTTAGTGGTTCGTCAACAACCACACTAACCGGATGCTAAACACACTTACCTCACACCACCACAGCTAGCAGCAATGAGCGATAGCACGGCGGAGGCAGCCGAGAAGTAGAACGTCGGTTGGGGAGAGGGGGCATATGTGGGTGCTGTTGTGGGAGTACGACGTCCCAGGCATGACACGGTGGTGCTCCGGTTACTGGAGCGGGTGTTGGCGCTGACGAAAATTGTTCAAAAAACTCCTATCTTTCACCATGATTTTGAGATGATGCAGTTCATGAAACCCGATACTGATGGTCGGAACGGAACCCCATCATCGAAGTGCATCCTTTTCATGTAGATCTTCATGTGAAACAGAGAAGGTGATGTTGAGTCTAGAGAAGAGTCTATTTGAGAGAGGAGAGAGAACGAGTTCAGCTCCAATCTCACGTACGGAGAGAGAGCTACACATGAATTTCTCAACCTGCACTAAAACGAAAAACTTGCCATATCAAAGTCGTGCGAAACAGCGTATCAAGCTACTTCTCAAAGAAAACTTTGAATGGTCGATTGTGTGTGAAAATCTGACGAAAATTGTCTAAAAAAGCTTCAACTTTGACCTTGAATTTGGGGAGATATAGTTCATGGTCGTAGCCAAGCTCAAATATAGCATTTTTGCTACATATGTTGGGCAACTCATAGCCAAGCTCCAAGAGTTTCCTCTTTTTGGATTATTTAAAGGGTAGCGGAGTTGTTAGCATCCCATGTTATGCGATAGTGGCACAAGACACGCATAAAGCAATATCTCACTTTGATTTCCAATACAAAATTTTGGCATATGTAATCTCGAAACTTTAAAACATCATTTCTTATTTAACAACTCACGTAGTAAGCATCTATTAAGACCATCATTTCCAGCATTATGGGTTTGTGCTACTCCATAACCATTCACTTAAGACAATTCTAAACAGTGACAACTAGCAAGTTTCGAAGAACTTTATTATATAATTTTTTTTCAAAATATAGAGAACATGACAATGTATATTTAGAGGATAAAAATATTTTTTCACAAGCTAGATAAAAGTTGAAGAAGGTGCATCAAAGCTGTGGCTTGTCTCCTATGGGGCCTAACATGAGCAAGTATATCCCTTATATAAATATGAACAAAAACTCACCTAAGCAAGCATTCAAAAACAGAGGGATACACAATAGCATGAAAAGTTTTTAAGATAAAGAACTTTGCACAAGACTCTACACATGCAAAACAACCTCCCCAAGCTAAGAACTTTGAGAAGAGCATGAAAACAAAAGAGAACATGCAGTTATCAAAAGAGAGTATAAGAAGTTGTTACCTCCGCAAGCTTAAGTTAAAACAAGGGTGACACACTTTACCATTGAGGTGCTTTTAACCTCAACTTTGATGAACAAAGCACCTTTGCTTCAATGAATTATTCACGATCTGGTGTATGCCTTCCTTAAGAACCTGGTAGGAACAAGACTAGAAAGAAGACAAAATATTTTTGTGTTTTTGAAGACACAGGTTTAGCTTACAAGTGATAAAAATACAATTCCCACTAAGTCGGTTCATCAACCTAAGCACCACGCTTAAGTCAACAAACTAATTCTAGAAGTGCGCTTCTCCTAGATTGTGATGAAGTGTAAGCGAGACAAAATATGAAACACGAGTGTGCATCCCTATGTGCTTATTTAAAAGAGCTTAGAGTTGGAAGGTTTTACCAGACACTGATTGTTGAAACATTGAGTTGAAGCAACCAAGTGGCTCATGCGAGTGTTTGCACAGTTGGCACTACCATACACGTCGTCACACAAGGTTCAAGTCCCTGCGAAAATAATACACAAAACAAAAGACAACAGTTCGGTGTATGAACGAAGTTTGTTCACCCAACTAATGAAGGAAAACAAAAAGAAAACATGAACTACTAAAGAGAATCACAACTTAAGGACTTTCTGAGATAGAACTTTATTGTTTACATATGCTTGGCTTCTCTAAAACACGGGAGAAGCTCTCAAGTGGTGTTTCGAGGTTTTTAGAAGAAGATGGAAGAAGAAAGAATGAAAATTTTGAGCAATGGTTACCTTCCATTTGGCGTTTGAGGGGTTTCCCAACTATACAGGCGCATCTATATGGTCAGAACAATGTGTTCCTTCCGTATAGTTGGTCGTCAAACCGTCTGTCCCTGGGAAAGAAAATATACAAAGGCATAGATATCTATACGACTGGAACTATACGGTCGGAATTTTTTATTCCCGTCATATAGTTGGTCGTTAAACTCTCAGTACATATGAAGGAAAAAAATTCGATGGCAAAGATATCTATACGACCGGAACTATACGGCCAGAATTTTTATTCCCGCCGTATAGTTGGTCGTTAAACTCTTAGTACATATGAAAGAAAAAATTTGATGACAAAGATATCTATATGACCGGAACTATACAGCCGAAATTTTTATTCCCGCCGTATAGTTGGTCGTTAAACTCTCTGTATGCATCGAAAAAAATTCTATTTCTTTGAGAATTCTTTCTTAACCTGAAACTTAGTGATATACCTTGTTTTGACAGTAAAAACTAACAACTTAAATTTTCGACCAACATTAACATGTATAGGATGAGATTTAGGCACAACTAAGTTGTGCAACACATAGTAACAATAAATTCTACCTTTGGAAAACTACAACAATATAACTCTAATAGCAAATCATGCAAAAAAATAAAAATGCTAATGCAACATGAATACATCTAGACTCAACACACAAAACTAAGACATACACTTAATGACTTCTGGGTTGCCTCCAGGGAAGCGCTTTCTTATAACCAAGTAGCCAGGCTTTTATACTCCACATTTATTTAGCAATAGAGGTAGTTATAGGAGTAAATTTTCTTACCTCCAACGAGTGTTTTCAGGATTTATATCATACTTTTTTCTTCTAAGACCTACCTGCTTGCGGAGCATTAGTATCTTGTAAGTGTCCTTGTTGCCACGTGAGGATGGATGCATCAATCTCGGTAAATATGTATTCTTTCCTTCCTGCATAGAGGGTGTTAAAGATTTATTATCAAACTATGAATATTTACCTTGATTACTGTTTTGAGGGTATATCTCATAATGTTCTTTTGGATCCAGTAGCTTGGTATTTGCCCCCAAAATTTCCTACACCTCATTAGTAAAACAGAAGTCACAGCAAACAGGTATGGGAGGCACATAGGATTCCGTCTTTGGCTCATCATATATGATTTCCCCAAAAAGAGTATTTAAACAAACACTACTAGAATCATCAAAACTTCTTCAAGGCAATTATCAGGGATTATAGAATAATTGAAGTCCTCAACATCACTTAAGTCAGAAGAATAATAAGGATCAAGAATAGGTGGAGGACCAGGAATAGGTGGGGGATCAGGTTTGAGGGCGGCTTTTCAATTTATTCCATTCCTTGATTTCTTTCTCTTCTTTCTCCTTGATGCGTCTTTCATTTCTCCGATATTCTTCATAATTTCTTTTCACTTCATCTGCAGGTGTTAGATGCATGGGATATTCAACATGAGGCTTCTTATTTTTATTTTTCCTGGTTTTACACTTCTTGGATTTACCATTCTTTCCTACTTCAATGATGCAACAAGTGGAAGATATGGGAGTAACATAAGAGGGATGTTCTCCATCGTTAGTAGCAGCAATTTTAATATGATTAAAATAACCAGCTATGAAAGGCATTGCTTTAGAAAGAACATCTCTAACTAAGGTATCATCATAAGGAATGTTTCCTCTTCTATTTTCATCTTTAAGAAACTCATTGACTAAGTTCTCTAGATCAGTAGGGAGAGGTTTTTCTTCATGCACAATTTCACATTGCCATTGATGAAAAATGTATATCTCTTAAGGGTTGCCAAGCTTCTTCCAAAGTGTTTCCAAGGAATGCACCATCACACATCATGTCTAGCTTACCCTTATAAGAGTGATTTAAGCCTCCATAAAAGTGATTCAACAATAACCAATTAGGTAAATTATGACGTGGACAATCATGCATCAATTTTGAGAACCTACTATAAGCTTGTAATAAATCATCATTGTTGGTTTGCTTGAAATTCAGGATATGAAGCCTACGCTTATAAGTTTGCTTTTGTGAGAAATACTTACAGATATAAGCTTCGAAGATACCTTTCCATGAATTGAAGTGTCCCGCGGGATGCGATTTTAGCCAATCTTTAGCTTTTCCTTTCAGCGAGAACCAGAACAGATATAACTTCAGCTTATCATTCGTCCATCCATTTTCCTTCACTGTGGAACACAATGAAGTAAATTTGTCAATATGCTCATATGGATCATTGTCCAGATCTCCTGCAAAATCTATTTCCATGATCATATTTATCCACATAGGATTAATCTCATATCCATCCACATCAATAGCGGGTTGAACAATAGGAGCATGTAAATGATCAACACCCGGAGAAGCATACTCCGCAAGACTTTTACTTTCCATAGTTCCTATGTTTCTGAATTTCCTATAACTAAAATAAATAACAAGACTACTAACAAAAGGTAAACTATTTTTTTGTTCTTTTAATCAAAAGCAGTAAGATAAATAGCAACAAACGGAAATAAACTATGTGCGAGTAGGAAGGTAATAACCGGATGCTTATCTCCCCGGGAACGGCACCAATTTGATGACTAGATCCTGCACCAACAATAGGGTTATTGCAGTACTTGTAGCAGCAAATATTTAAGAGTTTGTCCGGATGGTAGATCATCGAACGGAAACAACACGACCCCGCAGCCACGTTGTCAATGCGGCCACGTTTCGCACCCAAACGGTGGTTTGGAAATATCCTATTCTATAAGTTACTAGAATAGGTTTAAAGTATCTAATAGCAAAGAACTTTTAACAATAACAAAATAAACTAAGATGGAAAGTAGACACAAATATGAACTGAATTAAAGAGATTGTAGTTGTAGGATTGAATGGAATGAGAGAGGGCTTCTAGGCTTCGGTCTCACTAGTACTAGATGTGCAAATATATGTGTGATCTATAAGAGATTCCTCAGACAAATAAACGTTTCCCAATTGATTACCGGGCTGTCACACTGTATGCACTATGCATGGTTCTCGTGCATCACCACAAGGCAAAAGGCACTTCCGGACCAAAGGATCACATAAACTCATCTTAGATCACAATAGGTTTTAACTTAGCGCACTAGATCATACCTTAACCTAGAGTTGAATCAATCACGCACACATGGATGAACAGCAAAACATATATAAATATATAATGGTATCACAACCGTGTTCAATATTACAATTACTAAACACAAGAGAGAGAGGGAGATGGAGATGAAGATCGATACGTGGTGGTGGTGATATCTTCCCTATCCTCCCCTTCTTCTTGCTTGGATGCCTTGATGATGATGGTGTTGAGGGAGATCTAGATCTTGGAGGTGTGGTTGAGGCAGAGCTCTGCCACAATGGAGATCGGATGGGTGGCGGCGGCTGCAGAGCTTCGCCCCTGAGGGGCTATGGCTTGGTGGCTCTCTCTTGGGTCCTCCCTCCTTTATATAGGCCTTGGGGGTGCCCTAAGGTTCCCCCAATACCGTCATATAACTTAGGGAAGGTTCTGGAGCTTTTTGGGGCGAAATCCCATCGTTTCCGACCTTTTTGGCAACTATACATGCATAGCTATACGACAAAAATATAGCTCTGGCTGTATAGTTGCTCGTTAAACTTGCATATGCTTTTAGTATTTTGGCCGCCATTTCTTCATACGAACTCTGTTTTGGGTGTTCTTGGGCTCGTTGAGTTCGTATCGCCGAGGGATACAACCTATTGTATTGGATATTTATTTTGAGAAGTTGGAAAAAATCACTTTTTCAACCTCTCAAATGGCTAAGTCTGGTCCTTGCAGCTCCTCCATACTATGCTCTCATTGTTCCTTTTGCCTTTATTTTGTCCATAATCATCGTCAACACCTACACATGTCAAAGACAAGGAATAGGGATAAAATTCTATCTAAACTACTAAATGTGCAAGGCTCATATTGAATTTAACAGAAAACAAGTAATGATGCATATTAAGCATAGAAATAGTTAGATGGAGCATGATATGATAGGAAAATGACACAATTTATATTGCTAAAAAGTGTTGTATATCACAGCCATCACATACAAGCTCTAAGTAAACTCCTATGGTGCCTATCATGAGCAAGTGTATCCTCATATGAATACAGAACTAGACTCACTTAAACAAGCATTCAAAAATAGTGGGCTACATGATTAGATTAAAGATTCATCGAATACGAACATTGCACAAGACTCTACACATATAGAAGTAACCTCCCCAGGCTTAGAACTTTGCAAGAACCAAACTTGAGTATATCACCAAAAGAAAAGAGGAAATACAGTTTCCAAAAGAGAGTGTGATAAGTGGTTACCTCTCCAAGCTTAGTTGAAAACAAGGGTGACACACTTTACCGTTGAGGTACAAGTAACCTCTCTTTTGATGGACAAAGAACCTTTGCTTTAACGTATACTTCTTGATATAGCCTAGTGGCTGAACCAGACACTGATTGTCGAAGCGTTGAATGAAAGCAACCAAGTGGATCATGCAAGTGTTTGCACGGTTGGAACTACCATACACATCATCACACAAAGTTCAAGTCCCTGTGAAAATAACACACAAAATAAAATGCATCGGTTTGGTATACGAACATAGTTCGTTTACCCTACCGATAATAGGAAAATAAAAAGAAAACATGAACTTCTATAGAGAATTATAGTCTAGGAGGATTCTGAGGTAGAATTTTATTGCTTACATATGCTCGGCTTCTCTAGATCATGGGAGAAGCTCCCAGGTGGTGTTTTGAGGTTTTTAGAAGAAGAAAGAATAAAATTTTGAGCAATGGTTACCTTCTAGTTGGCGTTTGAGGGGTTTTCCCATCTATACAGGCGCAACTATATGGCCGGACCAAAAAGGTCCCGCCGTATAGTTGGTCATTAAACTTACTGTACCTTGGAAAATAATTATGATTATGGCATCAATATCTATACGGCCTTGTCGATGACAAAGATATCTATACGGTCAAACTATACGGCTGGAATTTTTTATTGCTGCCATATAGTTGGTCGTTAAACCTTCAGTAGACATCAAAAAATTTCTATTTCTTCAAGAATTCTTTCTTATCCTAAAACTTAACAAAACACCTTGTTTTGATAGTAAAATAACAACTTAAATTTTTGGCCAACAACAGCATGTATAAAACAGGATTTAAGTATAACTGAGTTATGCAACACATAGTAACAATAAATTCTACCTTTTGAAAACTACAACAAGATAAATCTAATAGAAAATCATGCAAAGAATAAAAATGCCAATGCAACATGAATGCAACTAGACTCAAGACACAAAACTAAGAAAGACCCCTAATGACTTCCAGGTTGCCTCCTGGGAAGCGCTTTCATATAACCAAGTAGCCAGGCTTTTATACTCCACATTTTCAGCAATGGAGGCAGCTATAGGAGTAGTTTTGCTTAACTCCAACGAGTGTTTGCAGGATTTATATCATAGTTTGCTCTAAGATGTACCCGCTTGTGGTGCATCAGTGTCTTGTAAGTGTTCTTGTTGCCACATGAGGATGGATGCACCAAGCACGATAAATATGGATTCTTTCCTTCCTACATAGAGGGTGTTAAAGATTTATTATCAAACTTTGAATCTTTACCTTGATTACTATTTTGAGGGTACAACTCATAATGTCCTTTTGGATCCAGTAGCTTGGTCTTTGCCACCGTACTTTCCTGCACCTCATTAGTAAAACAAAAGTCATAGCAAACAGATATGGGTGGCACATAGGGTTCTGCCTTTGGCTCATCATAATTGATTTCCCCAAAAAGAGTATTTAAACAAATACTACTGGAATCATCAAAAACTTCTTCAGGGCAATTATCAGGGATTCTATAATAATTTAAGTCCTCATCATCACTAAAGTCAGAACAATAATAAAGATCGGGAATAGGTGGGGGACAAGGTTTGAGAGTGGCTTTAAATTTATTCCATTCCTTGATTTCTTTTTCTTCTTTTTTCTTGACGCGTCTTTCATTTCTCCGATACTTTTCATAAAGCTGTTTCACTTCATCTGTAGATGTCAGATGTGTGGGATATTCAACACGATGCTTCTTATTTTCATTTTTCCTGGTTTTAGGCTTCATGGATTTACCCTTCTTTCCTACTTCAATGATGCAACAAGTGGAAGATATGGGATTAGCAGTAGAGGGTTGTTCTCCATCGTTAGTAGCAGCAGTTCTAATATGATTAAAATAATCATCTATTAAAGGCATTGCTTTAGAAAGAACATCTCTAACTAAGGTATCATCATAAGGAATTTTTCCTCTTCTATTTTCATCTTTAAGAAACTCATTGACCAAGTTCTCTAGATCAGCAGGGAGATGTTTTTCTTCATGCACAATTTCACATTGCCATTGATGAAAATTATTATGTATATCTCTTAAGAGTTGCCAAGCTTCTTTCAAAGTTTTTCCAAGGAATGCACCATCGCACATCATATCTAGCTTATCCTTAGAAGAGTGATTTAAGCCTCCATAAAAGTGATTCAACAATAACCAATCAGGTAAATTATGATGTGGACAACCATGCATCCATTTTGAGAACCTACTAAAGCTTGTATTAAATCCTCATTGTTACTCTGCTTGAAATTCAGGATATGAAGCCTACGCTCATAAGTTTGCTTTTGTGAGAAATACTTACTGAGAAAAGCTGCGGAGATACCTTTCCATGAATGGAAGTGTCCCGCGAGATGCGATTTTAGCCAATCTTTAGCTTTTCCTTTCAGCGAGAATCGGAACAAATATAACTTCCGCTTATCAGCCTTCACCGTAGAACACAATGAAGTAAATTTGTCAATATGCTCATATGGACCATTGTCTGGATCTCCTGCAAAAGCTATTTCCATGATCATATTTATCCACATAGGATTAATCTCATATCCATCCACATAAATAGCAAGCTGAACATTAGGAGCATGTAAATGATCAATACTCGGAGCACCATACTCTGCAAGACTTTTTATTTCCATAGTTCCTATGTTTTTTTATTTCCTATAACTAAAATAAATAACAAGACTACTAACAAAAGGTAAACTATATTTTTTTCTTTTCAAATAATCAAAAGTAGTAAGATAAATATCAACAAATGGAAATAAACTATGTGTGAGTAGGAAGGTAATAATCGGACGGTTAGCTCCCCGACAACGGCGCCAATTCAATGACTGGATTCCTGCACCAACAACAGGGTTATTGCAGTACTTGTAGCAGCAAATTTTTAAGAGTTTGCCCTGATAGGAGATCGACAAACAGAAACAACACGACCCCGTAGCCACATTGTTAATGCGGCCACATTTCGTACTCAAACCATGGTTTGGAAATAGCCTATTCTATAAGTTACTACAACAACGATAATTGAGAGAGGTTTAAAATATCTAATAACAAAGAACTTTTAACAAGAACAAAATAAACTAAGATAGAAAGTAAATAGAAATATGAACTGAATTAAAGAGATTGTAGTTGTAGGATTGAATGGAATGAGAGAGGGCTTCTACGCTTGGGTCTCACTAGTACTAGATGGGAAAATATATGTGTGATCTATAAGAGATTCCTCAGACAAATAAATGTTCCCCATTTGATTACCGGACTATCACTCTGTGTGCACTATGTAGGATTGTCGCACGTCAGTGCAAGGAAAAAGGCACTTCCGGACCAAAGGATCATATAAACTCATCTTAGATCACAATAAATTCCAACTTAGCACACTAGATCATACCTCAACCTAGAATTGAATCAATCACTCACACATGGATGAACAGAAAAACATATATATATATAATGATGTCTCAACCATGTTCAATCTTACAATTACTAAACACAAGAGAGAGAGAGGGAGATGGAGATGATGATGGAGATGGAGATCGATGCATGGCGGTGGTGATGTCTTCCTTATCCTCGCATTATTCTTGCTTGGACGCCTTGATGCTGATGGTGTTGAGGGAGATCTAGATCTTGGAGGTGTGGTTGAGGCAAAGCTTCACCATCATGGAGATTGGATGGGTGGCGATGTCGGCAGGGCTCCGCCCCTGAAGGGCTACGGTGTGGTGGCTCTCTCTTGGGTCCTCCGTCCTTTATATACGCCTTGGGGGTGCCCTCGGGTGCCCCCAATACCGTCATATGACTTAGGGAAGGTTCTAGAGCTTCTCCAGGGAGAAATCCCATGGTTTGCGACCTTTTTACCAACTATACGACCAAACTATACGGCATGAACTTTTAGTTCCGGCCATATAGTTGGTCGTTGAACTTGCAGATCCTTTAGTATTTTGGTCGCCATTTCTTCATACGAACTCCGTTTTGGGCGTTCTTGGGCTCATTGAGTTCATATCGTCGAGAGATACAATCCCATTGTCTTGTATATTTATTTTGAGAAGTTGAAAAAAATCACTTTTCCAACCTCTCAAATGGCTAAGTTTGGTCGCTGCAGCGCCTCCATACTATGCTCTCTTTGTTCCTTTTGCCTTTGTTTTATCCATAGTCATCATCAACACCTACACACATGTCATAGACAAGGAAAGTGATAAAATTCTACCTAAACTACTAAATGTTCAAAGCTCATATGAAAGTAAATGAGAACTAGAAGTCATGCATATAAGGCATAGCTATAGCTGGAAGAAACATGATATGAGAGAAAAATCACACATTTTATATGGCCAAAAGAGGTGGCATTTCACAGCCATCAACTTCCCAAGCTATGCCTTGCTCGTCCTCGAGTAGGATAGGTCGATAATAAATTAATGGTTGTGAAATATCTTATCATTGGAAATCAATGCCTTGCATCCTTATTTCTTCTACAAGCTTGAAGAGAGAAAACATATATTCATACAAGGCAACACAACTCAATTATAAAGACCACTAAAGATTCATCAAAACTTATATGCTCCATGTCAATAGTGAATCTACTTGCAGACAAACTTGTGATCCTCTTATTGCACCTTTTGTATAACTTTTCATATAATTTTTTATGAGGCAAAACTTAGTCACAAATAGATGTCAAGCATAAATAGGAATAAAGTTTATCGATTCTACCCAATCATGTCATCTAGTTAAGGCTCTTAAGTGCAAATATCAGCTATTGAGTTTCAGAAAGTATATCTCTTAGTAACGAGATTTATGCCAAAAGGAAATGCGAGAACATGTCAAAAGAAGCATAGCATTAAAGTGTATATTTTGGTCATCCACATCAATGAATCATGGCTATCAAACACTCATTTTCTATTCTTTGTCTTTCTAAAACTTCAGTTCATAAGTAATGAGATCATGCCAAAACTTACTGTGTTTAATCAGACTATGGAGGCTAAGAATGGATACTCGTGACCCATTACCAAGGTTTCCCTTTTCGGTATAATGATTTGTCATAACAGTTAGAGGATGATTACCTCTTTTGCTTTGAACGCAGGCCCATGAGAATACCAATGCATACCCAAATATAGCATTTCTGCTACATATGTTGGGAAACTCATAGCCAAACTCCAAGAGTTTGCTCTTTTTGGACTGTTCAAAGGCCAGCAGAGTTGTTAGCATCCCATGTTGTGCGACCGTGGTGTGGACACGCATAAAGCAATATCATACTTTAATCAACAGGTCAAGATTTGGCATGCATCTCAATTACCTAAATATTAGTCTATTCAAACAAATCCTTTCAAAGAGTACTATCAAGTTGATCATCACATCTATGGTGTTGAGTATATTTAAGGCTAAACTCTTAAGATAATTAAACAACACCTTATTTAGCATAGAACTCAAAACTTCAAAATATCATTTCCAATTGACAACTTCTTCCGTAAGCAAACTATCAAGTCTATTGTTTTGACATTATGGGGTCGAGCATAACCTATTAATTTAAGACAAAGCTACTATAGAAAATAAAGATGAATCGTGAATATAATTTTAATTTCCAAAACCTTTTTGGTGATTAGGACGCCTAGCGTCTCCAACGTTTGCAAATACTCATACAATACGAGAATATGCATTTCATTAAATTATATTCTATCACATTGCAACCAAAAATTGTTTCAGATATCACAATATCTTCTACAGATGATGGTTTCTGCAACAATTTTCAGCTCCTAGATAACTGATATTAAAACAATTTTTCAATATCAAGAACCATGGAGGCAAGCATGATACTTAGATACTAACGCTGGAATTTATTATTCTTGATTCAATACTACTTATTGAATTTCACGGAGTAAGTGAGATTTTGCTGAAAATTTCCAATAGTAATTTAAACTTTAGATTGACACCCATAAAACAATACGAAACAAGCTTGTAAAATAAAAATTCTAGAATCCTATAGTTATATTATCTCAATCATAGCTAAACACAAGGTAGTTAATGAATATCAGTAACTACAACGGACTATGCAAATTCACTTCGATTCAGTTTATGATAAATTGACTTCCACTTTAATCATATTACTACGAGAACTCCCGCTCAAAAACGACATCCCTCTAGTCATTTTTAGTGGTTACAAAAACCAAATTCATTATGCCACGCCTGATCATCACGAGTGGTGGCGAAGATCTAATGGAGAGCATCATATGGGCATCATATCATCCATATGACTCATGCTTTACCTTTTGGTTCATGTTATGAGGCCATGTCTCTACATGCTAGGCTCGCCAAGTAAGAACTTTAGAACTCACGTGTGTAAAATTGTCTTACACCCGTTGTATACGAAATTAGAGTCTATCACACCCGATCATTGTGTGGTGCTTCGAAACAACAAACTTTCTTTACAGTGCATACTAAGGAATAACATATTATTATCTTGATATTTAGTAGGAGGGATCATCTTATAATGCTACCGCCAAGTTCTAGGCTAGACATAATCATAAATAAGATGCATCAAAGGATAAACATCACATGCATATATAATGTTATATGATATAGTCCTTCTCGCGTTCGATCTCTCTTGTGCATCTTGGTATGATCTCCATCACTCCAACGACATGCCACCAAGGTCCATGGTTCCAGCATCATGGTTGTTCTCCACTAATCTAATTACATGGTTTTCCATTTTTCAACACGTAGACCATAAAATAAAATAACAACCATATGGCTCTTGCCGGTTGTTTTAGAATAAAATACATTGCATACAACAATATTTGTATCATAGACCATATCACATCACATTCCCTGAAAAAACAAGTTAGGCGCCTCTAATTTATTTTTTCATATTTTACGTGGCTGTGGGCTTTCTAGAAAAGAATTTTTCTACCTACGGATTTAGCCACAACACTTATAATCAAGTTATTTGCAAGACATTGTAAATGAGATCACGATTATGTTGGGAGAGACAGACAACTGCTGAGCCACTTATGCAATACGAGTTACATGTCAAGCGTGAGACATGTTTCATGTGTGAGGACATGTAAAGTTAGTCCGGGTTGCTACATCCCAACATGCCACCATGATCAAAATTTATGCAAGTATGAAACAACAAGACTATCAACGCCCACATCTCGATGTTTCTAATCGTACAAAGCATCTACACATAGACACAACTCTGATACCACTGATGGGGTTCGTTGCATAGAAAACAAAAAAATTCCTATGGTTGCAACCACCACGATCATATCTAGGAGATACATGTAACGACTTTAGATGGACTCACCCTAGAAGACCGTAATGCGGGATAACGTTCCCACAAACGAACATGGATGATGTAGAGTGTACACGAGCGTCCTCAAGGAAGCGTAGACGATCAACGCCACAAGAGGTAGCGCCTCCATAATCGGTCACACGTATGGTGTGCCTACGACTCCCGAACCCTCACTCCAGCCGGGCAGCGGAAGTAGCGGATCCTCAGGAACTCCGCCAACACTAAGACATGGTGGTGATGGTGGTGGAGGATCTCGATCAGGGCTTCGCCTAAGCACCTCGCTCGTGGCAATGGAAAAGGCTAAAAAGGGAGGAAGATGCCAACCAAAAGGCATATGAGAGGAAAGGTGAATGGTGTGAGATGAGAGGGGAGGAGGGGGCCTTTTATAGGTGAGGGGGCAGCCCAAGGGGGAATGGCGCACAGCCATGGTGCTCCCCCCACCTCTCCCCCAATTATGTGGGTGGACACTCCACTCACATCAATATTGCTCCACTCATCTTCCATTTAATTTCCACTCAAAAATTAAATGTCTTTCAATTAAAGCACTTTAATTCTCTTGGTTTAATGCAACTCAATTTAATGAACACTTCATTTAATGAGTACTTCATTTAATGAACACATTAAAATTTAATTCCCTTCCTTTGTTTCGATACCCTGGAACTATTTCAGCAGATTTGACAGAACAAATTCCTATGATGTCCATTATCTTCTCTTGTGTTCCCTATCCACTGAATTACATCGATTAACCTTAAGTGTGTCTCCCTACGGGTTCGAGAACTATGTAGACATGATAGAGACTTTCTCCAATCAATAATCATTAGCGGGATTTGGAGATCAATAATGACTCCCACTAGTTCCACGAATATCCAATGATCGTCTGAACCTTTTTCATTGTAATCAAAATCCTTTTGTGTCGTGATTTTTTGATTATTTTACTTGTCCGAGATTCGATCACTCGGTATCATCCATACCTTGTTTAATCTTGTTCCCGAGAAGTATTGTTTTTCTTGTTCCTGTGATATAACATTCTAGTGATCAAGTCACTTTTTGGAAGCTATGTCAATGTGATATCACCGAGAGGGACCTGCGCATTTCTCTCCATCATCTGGATGGACAAATCCCACTCTTGATCCATGAGCATCAACTAATACTTTCCAATTACCCAATGACACCTTTATAATCACACAATTATGAGGTGACGTTTGATGTAATCAAAGTATCTTTCCGGTGAAAGTGATTGACGTGATCTCATGGTCTAAGGACATTGAGTTACTACGAATGTGATAGCAATATAAACTTGAAGACATGATTGTATTGCTACATCTACTTAGGGTGACTGTTCATCATATCATTCTCCAATGATATGACCATGTTATTAACAACATCCAATGTTCATGATCAGGAAACATTTGATCATTTGTTAATCAAGAAGCTAGTATTAAGAGAGGCATTACTAGGAACCTTTTCTTTTTGTTTATAAATCACACATGTATTAACGTTTCCGGTTAACAGAATTATAGCATAAGAAATAGACATTTATCATAAACATGGAATAAGATAATAACCACTTTATTATTGCCTCTCGGGCATATTCCATTCAATGTGTATGTCACCAACTAAGTTGCAATATGCTTTGTGTCTATTTTAGTCCCCGAGTGTATAACTCAAAGGGTGTGTCCTGCCTTCTGTTGCTTGGTTATTTGAATATTTTGTTGCTCGTCTATTGTGCATGGAACCGTTGATGTGTCGTCGAGTTCATCTGAACCCGAAAGTCCCTCTGCTAGGGCACAGTCGACCAGTAGGGTTGATGGGCTATCGCTGAATATGTGTCTGTGTGACCAGTTGAAGAGCTTGGAGAGCTGCCACTTGGCCCTCAACGGTCTTGCGGGTGTTTGGAAATCAGGAGTGGATAGGGCCGCTGTCCATTAAGGGTATATATTTGAGGAGTTGGATAATATCAATGATTATCTGAAGTCTAACTACTCGCAAACTGCTTCGACTCCTTTTTGTCCTTAAGATGCACAGTTATTTGATTTTCCATTTTCATTGCTGTCGAAGTTGCCAGCCGCAACCCGCTGGAGGAAGTGAAGATTATTGATTCCAGTTGAATTCCTTGAGTGAGGAGGACTTGGAGGTAGCGGGTCCTTCTGGACGGATAAGGGCAGTGGATTTGTTCTTGACAAGCTTCATGAGCGTGTGAGACAAGTTTTCAAGTGTATGAACGGTGCCCGTAACATCTTGTATGCGGTGCACGATATTATGTTTCTACTGGATCGGGCTAACCAGCCTACTAGGGTTGATGTGGAGGTTCTGTGACCGTAGTCGAGTCATGGTATTCGTGCACGCCCAGCTACTTGCGGGAGCACATATAGCACCAACGTTTGTTCGAATCCATTATCCGCAAATAGACATGTGTGCCATTGCTGAAGATCTTCCTCTGACTCTGGATGGCTCTGATAGGGAGCTTGCTCCACACTTTGAGGCCATTCATGTCCCATCCATTAGCATAGCTCACCATTTTGATAAGAGCGATCATTAGTTTCTTCAGCAACAACATGACCATCCACATGCATAGAGGGTGCTTGTGATTTGTAATCTTTGCGTGAGGTGCGTTGTGTAAATTGTTTGTAATCTTGTAAAGAATGTTGGCATGTTGTTGACTCGAAGTATCCTAGGCTTAGGCCTTTTCGTTATTATGATTTCCCTTAGTCTTAGTGTCTTGCCGAGGTACTCAAAGTTCAAGGATTCGATGGTTACGTAGGATCAGCTACCCAGGCCTTCGCAAGCAGTACTTGAGTGTGTTTGGTTGACAGTATATATGTCAGAGTACTTTGGGGAGACGTAGCCCCTAAGTGCTCTTATGCGTAGAAAGTAAAAGGCAAGTAATCATCTCTTAGTAGAGGAACTATCTTCGTTGATTGTAGGTAGCAAGTACATGTTTCGACTAAGTAGCATGGCTAAGCAGCCTTATTAAAAAGTAAAGACATTTAAGTGTAGAAACGACACAACTACGTGATGTTCCAAGGGTTGCAGTATGCGACTCCGGTTTCTACGTTCTTAAGGCGATATGCGCCACCTGGAATCACTTCGATGATGATGTAGGATCCCTCCCAAGGGATTCCAGCTTGAGGTGTCCCATCTTCTTGAGTCGTAGCACGAGGTCTCCTTCGGAGATGGACCTAGGTCGCACCTGATGGTTGTGGTAATTGCAGAGACTTTGGTGGTAGACGGTCGATCATGCAGTAGCGATGTCGGGCGCCTCGTCGCCATGTCAACATCATCTTTGAGTGCATATGTGGATTCGGCTTTGTTGTAGGCCTCTAGGCTAGGTGCTTGTAGCGCACTTCGGTAGGTAGTACCTCTTCAGCACTGTGTACTAGGAAGAAGGGTGTATAGCCTATGTCATTGTTTGATGTTGTCTGGAGGCTCCATAGTACCGGGGTTAGTTTCTCTGGCCATGCTCTGGCCGCTCTTTCGAGTGGCCGGAGGATCCTTCTCTTGATGCCATTGGAGACGAGGTTGTTGGCCTTTTCGACCTGGTCGTTGGTTTGTGGGTGCGCCATGGAGGCGTAGGTGATGTTGATTCCCATCTTCTCCTAGAAACCTTGGAATTCCTTCATGGTGAAGTTGGAGCCGTTGTCGGTGATGATGCTATGTGGCACCCCGAATCTATAGACAATGGACTCAAAGAATTTGATAGCGGTGGTGCCAATTTTGTTGGTAACGAGCGTTGCTTTGATCCACTTGGTGAACTTGTCGACTACGACGAGGAGGTGTAGGATTTGCAACATAGAAAACAAAAAAATTCCTACGATGTGAACATCTAAGCACCAAGATCTATCTACCTAGATACAATCAACGGGTGGATATACATCCATAGAGAACATACCCTTGAAGAGTGACAAAGCATTGTTAACAAAACTGATTTCGTGGTTGATGTATTCGTACACTTGTAGATCGTGATGAAGTCCAGCGAGTCCATCAGGTCTAGCACCAGCAAGTCCAACAGGTCCAGCACCACCAAGTCTAGCACCATAAAGCAGCGGTGCATCTGTGATCGCACACACATCCGGTACATCGACAAGCTCCGTGTCCTTGCTCCAGCGATGCAACAGAAGCAACAACTCCTTTCCAGATAAAGCCATCGGGAACATGTACTCCCTCTTTCCCATTTTAGGATGCCTATTAGTTTTGTTCAAAGTCAAACGTCATTAAGTTTGATCAACTATATAGATAAATATATCAACATCAGCAAAATGAAATGCATATAATAGGAAAATATATTTCATAAAGATTCTAATAGCATTGAGATGATATTGTAGAGATTGATATTTTATTCAATAAACTTGGTCAAATATTATGAAATTCGACTTTGATCAAAACTAATAGGCATCCTAATTTGGGAAGGAGGGAGTATCTCGCTAATCCGAGACCATGGGGAATAATTTCTAGAGGGGGAGAGAGATCCTTCACGAGGAGGTGTGAGATGAGCGGAGGAGTGGAGGGACTTTTATAGGGGAGAGCGGGCAGCCCCTCCCATGGCCGATGGCCAAGGTGGTGCCCCCACCTCTTCCATCATTCATGTGGGTGGAGCTCCCACTCACATAAACATGCCTCCACTCAAAATTCCACCCACCTCCATTAAAATTCCACCAAATTTAATGCAATCTCTCATTTAATAAAACTCTTTTATTTATTTTATTCAGAATTTTGTTAATTACTTTAATTAAAAAAATCACATAAAACCCCCTTCAACATTTCAATATCACATGCAGAACCAGTTTCTGCAATTTCACCCGAAACAATTCCGGTTTCCATCGAAATGATTCTAGTACTTTCTTAAATCTTTATCTAAAATATATTTGCTCCAAATGGTGTCTATCTCCCTTAAGTGTGTCCCCTACGGTTTGAAAATAATGCAGACATGATCGAGACCCTTCTCCGATCATTAATCAGCAGCGGGACCTAGAGATCCGTATTGACTCCCACACATTCAACAATGACTCTAGTGATTGTGTGAACCTTTAACATCGTAACTAAATCCCTTTGTCTCGTGATATATTACATGTCCGAGATTCGATCATTGGTATCCCCATACCTAGTTTGATCTTGTTACCGACATGCACTCTTTTCTTGTTCTCGTGATATAACATTCTAGTGATCATATCACTTGCTTGCAAGCTATCTCAATGTGATATAACCGAGAGGGCCCAGAGTATATCTATCTGTCATCGGGATGGACACATCCCACTCTTGATCCATGAGACTATACATAACACCTTCGTAGCACTGGACCCACCTTTATAGTCACCCTGTCATGGTGTGACGTTTGATGTTATCAAGATACTCTTCTAGTGTAGTGATTGACATGATCTCATGGTCTAAGGACTAAGATTACTTTGTATGATGTTATAGCAATATAAACACAATGACTTTGATCATAATTCTATACTTCGGAAGAATGTTCACCACATCATTCACCAATGTTGTTACCCCGTTATTAACAACATCCAATGTCCATGATCAGGAAACCTTGATCGTCTTGTTAATAAACGAGGTAGTTTATAAGAGAGGCATAACTAGGAACCCTTTATTTGTTAATTAAACACACATGTATTAAAATTTCCAATTAATACAATTATAGCATGCAAATTAAACATTTATCATAAACAAGGAATAATATAATAACCACTTTATTATTGCCTCTCAGGCATATTCTCTTCAGTATCCCACTTGCACTAGAGTCAATAATCTAGTCTATAAACTTGCACATTCAACACCTATGGCTTTCTGGTGTTATATATACATGTTTGCTAGTGGTTAACATAATCTCCGGATTTGACATGTTTTTAGGTCCGCTTGTATTTGCATGTCTTAGTGTCTTTACGCATCACTCATTTTCTAATGAGATGGCATTGTATAAATTTAGTCCTTTGGTGAGACATTTAGTTCCTTTGGGTTAAAATATGTTGATATAATTGTCGCACAATATATCTTCATAGTACTAGCCCACTGTGAATCACAACTAGATTGAGAACAAACTACTTAACCAAATTCCCTCCTTTGCTGCTACTATAGCAGTCATATACTTAGCTTTTTGTTGTAGTATCCTTCACAATGTATCAACTTTGGAAGTCATCCAAATCCATCATGGAACCTCCTTTCCATTACATTGTGCCATCCATAGTTTAAGTTGAGATAAATTTAATTTTTATCTTGTGATAAAATAGTATCAATGGAACATCTTACAATGAACTACTTTCAAATATTTGTCACTTATACATGATATATTATTAGTTCTTCCAAAGCTCATAATAATATCTTTACTATCGTCCAATGATCATCTTATGAATCATTCTGGTATATGCTCACAACATTTAGAGCATAGAACATATCTGGATATGTATATATCATGGTATTATTGATCAAAATATTCATGTGATTTCACTCACCAAGTGTCGATACACTTGAATCTTGATTAATCCTTTCCATGCAGCAAGAACCTTTCTTGTCATTTCCATATTGAACCCTTTCAATATCTCATATATGTACATTTGGCACAACCATATTAGCGCCTCAATCTATCCATATATACATTGATGCCAAATATTCCGGTTTTGCCAATGTCTTTCATCGAAATCCAATTTTAATGAAATTCTTAACATGTGTGAATAAAATATACATCATTTCCAATCAACAACATGTCCTTGGAAATTTGTCTCAATGCTCCCACTTAATTTCTTTCAAATGCAAGCATCTTCATCGTCTCTGATGAAATTAAACCTTTTAATAGTTTTATCATGGTGAAGATTCCAACTCCCTTATGCTTACTTCAAGCATTGAAGTTTGCATGCCCTTTCAGCATCCTTTGAATTAACAAAACCCTTTGGACCATGTCATGTACACGTCCTAGGTAACCATTCTATTAAAAGAACTTTGTTTTGTTTGTTCAACTACCATATACCAAATTATATGTAGTGGCTGCTATATTAATCTATCAAGCCTGGATATCGCTATGAAAGATCAAGTCTTTTCATAGTCAACTCCTTGAACATTGTCGTAAAATCCTTTCTAACATGTCGACTATTTCATAGATGTCAAACATCCATGTCAATTTCTTTATAGATCCAAATACGACCGATAGGCTTCACGCCTTTCTAGAGGGTCTTCCAAGTTCAGAAACTTAATTTCTCGTGTATGGATACTACCACGGATTTTATGACTTCTAGTCATTTTATGGAGTCAGGGCCCATCATCGCTTCTTTGCATGCAGTTGGTTCATTATTGTAAAACAGTAATGACTTCTATTTCAAATCTTACTATTTG
The DNA here is from genome assembly GCA_910589775.1 of Avena eriantha. Taxonomy (NCBI): domain Eukaryota; kingdom Viridiplantae; phylum Streptophyta; class Magnoliopsida; order Poales; family Poaceae; genus Avena; species Avena eriantha. Next base: position 272,016,445 of record OU342740.1, on the reverse strand, counting down.
ATTCTTACCGACCCACTCGGTTCAATAGGAACTCTAATATCTGAGATCACAACCTTTGTAATCACGGGAGCAATGAGCATTTTAGCCGCCTCCGGGACAATTTCTGGCACTGCGCTACTTAGCACGTATAACTAAGGTTCAATAACCTTATCAAAGTTCTATTGTCCTCCCACTTAACTTTTCGTGAAAATATTCCTTCTCAAGAAACTTTACGTTCCAAGCAAAAAACTCTTTTGTCCTCGGTGTTATGGAGGAATACCCAACAAATTATTTGGGTAACCTACAAAGACGTGCTTATCTGACTTTGGTTGTAAACATTTTACTTATGCATAGCATACCAAAATTTAAGAAAAGACAACTCGGTTTTTATCCAAAACCGTAACCTTTATTGTGTCATTTCAACGGATCACGATGGTGCTCTTTTCAGCATAAAAGTGGTAGTCTCTAAAGCTTTAATCTTTAAAACATAATGGAAGTTTTTTAAATGACACCTTTGATCTTACCATTTCAAACAAGGTTCCATTTGGGCTCTCGAACATACCACACTCCTATGGTTTATTGAGAAATGTAAATCCATGGAACAATTCCTCAAATATTAGGTGCGTTGCTAAACATGTAACTGAAATATCTTCCTTTATGATCGAATCATAAACTCTTTTTTTTGTTACAATGATTTTCCACTTCATCTTGAAAGTCCTTGAACAATTTTCAACGGTTTCATACTTCTTCCTTATCAAGTAAATATACAGATATATTCACTCAAATTTCCATATGAAGTCAAAAGATCCACCGCACATGGCTACATATAATGGACTATATACATCAATATGTACAATATCCAATAAGTTAGTCATCCGTTCCTCTTTGGCCTATGAACAAAGTCTCAATTGTCTCGAGGAAAGTCTCACAAGCGTCATTTGATCAAAATCAAAGACTCCAAAAATCCATTAACATGGAGTTTCTTCATGTTTTCTTTCCAATATAATTTAAATGGCGATGTCACTTCCTAAGTGGTCTTTCACTCATTTGCCTTGCGACATTTTAGCATTAGTTTTTATGGATGTGATTTCTCCAACTAGACTTGTAAAAGTTCATCCATCTTCTATGGAATACGGTAATGATTTGAACAACCATTATTCTCATAATACTGGAACAAAATAACAATTATTCAAACAAATCTTGAATACAAGCTTTGATGTCAATGATAAACATAATAACACATTATTTGTTTTCGATGAACATCATCACATATTATCTTTCCAGTTACTTAGGCCCTTGTAGTTCATGAATTGCGTTGTTTTGTATGAAATTTTACACCAACTAATTCGGTATCCAATACCCAAGAACCACATTGTTTAACAAGCAAAGAATACAACCATAACATGTATATCATCTATATACCTTAGCTGGACATTTCCAGTCTTTTCTTTTCTACCAAATATTTTATAGATTCTCTTTCAGCATTTCCTTTTCTTTCAAAAGAATCTATCAACATTAATAGTGGCACCATACACATGACACATTGTCCAATGCGTGTATAGTCAAATACTAATATCTTTGGACTTGCACTTTGAAGTTGATCACCATCATCAAATGTTTGGGGTTCTTTCAAAAATCCATTCTCTAGTAATCTATTATTGTAGTAAATATTAAACCTACATCTTCTATTCATCCTTATCATGAAAGCTTTCATGATCAAGCTACTATAGCCTATAAGGACGAATCATGAGTATAATGTCAGTTCCCAAAGCCGTTTTGGGAGATTAGGACGCCTAGAGTCTCCAACCTTCGCAAATTCTCATACAATATGAGAACATGTATTTTGCCAAATTATACTCTATCATATTGCAACCATAAACATTGTTTCAGATATTACAATATCTTACACACATGATGGTTTCTGAAACAATTCTTTCAGCTCCCAGATAACCTCGATATTAAAACAACATTTGAATATCAAGAATCATGGAGGCAAACATGATACTTTAGATACTAACACTGGAATTGTTACTCTAGGTTTAAGTCTACTTATTAAACTTCATGGAGTAGATGGAGTTTGCTGAAATTTTGCAATAGGACTTTTAAACTTTAAATTGACACTTAAAAAAATACGATACCAGTTTGTCAAGTAAATATACAGAATTCTATAGTTCCATTATCTCAATTAAAACTAAGCGCAAGGTAGTAAATATATGCCAATGACTATAACAAATTATGCAAATTCACTTCGATTTTAGTTTATGATAAATTGAGTTCAACTAATCAAAATTACGAATGAACTCCTACTCAAAAACAACATCCCTCGTGTCATTTTGGTGATTACATGAACCAAATCCACTACACCAAGTCCGATCATCACGAGTCGGTGTAGTCTCAAAGGCAAGCATCAATATGGGCATCATATCAACTATATGACTCATGCTTAACCTTTCGGTCCATGTTCCGAGGCCATGTCTGTACATGCTAGGCTCGCCAAGTAAGAACCTTAGTACTCGCGTCTGTAAAACTGTCTTACACCCATTATACGAACGTGGATTCAAGTAGACACAATCATCACATGATGTATTAAAGCGACAAAACATAAAATGGTGTGTACTTAAGGAAGAACACATTTTTATCTTGTTATCTAAATATGGGATCATCTTATAATGCTACTAAAAACACCAAACAAGCAATATATGATGCAAACATCATATGTGTAAAGTGAAATGATATGGTTCTTGCACTTGATCACTATCATGTGCATCGTGGTATGATCTTTATCATTCCTTTATGTGCAAGGCCAAGGTTTATGGAACTTACACATTAGGTATGCTAATTTCCAAGAGTATCAACTATACTTCAAATTATAACAGTACCATATCATGACACTATCCCAGACACAATCTAAACTACACGCCTCTAATATATCAATTGCGAATTTTACGTGACTTAGGGCTTTCGAAGATAGAACTGGTCTTACCTACGAACATGGAACCACAACGATGATAATCAAATTATTAGCAACTCATTGTAAATCAGATATTGACTATAGTAGGAGAGACAGACACCCACTAGCCAGTTATGCGAAACTAGTTGCATGTCAAGCGTGGAACATGTCTCATGTGCGAGGACATGTAAAGTTAGTCCGGGCCGTTTCATCCCACTATTCCACCAATATCCAAAATACATAGAATATGCAATAAAATGATCATCAACGCCCACATACTCATATGTGTTCTATCCATGCAAAGCATCTATGCTTAGACTTGGCTTTGATACCACTGAAGGGTTGGTATAATAGAAAACAATAAATTTCCTACCACGTGAACATCTAAGCACCAAGATCTATCTACCTAGATACAATCAATGGGTGGATATATATCCATAGAGAACATACCCTTGAAGAGTGACAAAGCATTGTTAATGAAACTGATTTCGTGGTTGATGTAGTCATACACTTGCCAATCTCAAGATCGTGATGAAGTCCAGCGAGTCCAGCAGGTCCAACACCACAAAGCAGCGGTGCATCCGTGATCGCACACATGTCCGGTACCCCGACAACCTCCATGTCCTCGCTTCAGCGATGCAGCGGAAGAAACAACTCCTTTCCTGATAAAGCCATCGGGAACATGTATCTCGCTAATCTGAGACCATGGGGAATAATTTCTAGAGGGAGAGAGAGATCCTTCATGAGGAGGTGTGAGATGAGAGGAGGAGTGGAGGGCCTTTTATAGAGGAGAGGGGGCAACACCTCCCATGGCTGGTGGCCAAGGTGGTGCCCCCACCTCTTCCATCATTCATGTGGGTGGAGCTCCCACTCAGATAAACATGCCTCCACTCAAAATTCCACTCACCTCCATTAAATTTTCACCAAATTTAATACAATCTCTCATTTAATAAAAACTCTTTTATTTATTTTATTCAGAATTTTTATAATTACTTTAATTAAAAGCATTCACATAAAACCCCCTGCAACATTTCAATATCACATGCAGAACCAGATTCTGCAATTTCACCCGAAACAATTCGGGTTTCCATCGAAATGATTCCAGCGCTTTCTTAAATCTTTATCTGAAACATATTTTATCCAAATGGTGCCAGTATCCCTTAAGTGTGTCACCCTACGGTTCATGAATAATGCATACATGATCGAGACCCTTCTCTGGTCAATAATTAACAGCGGGACCTGGAGATCCGTACTGACTCCCACACATTCAACGATGACTCTAGTGTTCAATGTTGTAACTAAATCCCTTTGGCTCGTGATATATTGTATGTCCGAGATTCGATCATCGGTATCCCCATACCTATTTTGATATCGTTACTGACATGCACTATTTTCTTGTTCTCGTGATATATCATTCTAGTGATCATATCACTTGCTTGCAAGCTATCTCAATGTGATATCACCGAGAGGGCCTAGAGTATATATATCCATCATAGGGATGGAAAAATCCCACTCTTGATCCATGAGCCTCTACATAACACCTTTGTAGCTCTGAACCCACTTTTATAGTCACACTGTCATAGTGTGACATTTGATGTTATCAAGATACTCTTCTAGTGTTAGTGATTGACATGATCTCATGGTCTAAATACTGGGATGAATGTTCATCACATCATTGATGAATGTTGTGACCTCGTTATTAACAACATCCAATGTCCATGATTAGGAAAGCTTGATCATCTTGTTAATCAACGAGCTACATGATAAGAGAGGCATAACTAGGAACCCTTTATTTGTTTATTAAACACACATGTATTAACATTTCCAATTAATACAATTATAGCAAGCAAAATAAACATTTATCATAAACAAGCAATAAGATAATAACCACTTTATTATTGCCTCTTGGGCATATTCCCTTCAGGAGGTACATATGGCTTCCATGTGATGATTTCTGCAGTTTGTCGACCATGTCAAGTCCCCATTGTGTGAAGGGCTAGGCCAATGGTATTGGTCATAGCTTAGAGCCTGGTGAGTGCAGTTTATCTGCAAATCTCTGGTAGGTGTTGCATTCTTCGATCAGGTCCTTAGCGTCCTGCATTGCGGTTGACCAGTAGAGTGCACGGCCACCTGCGTTGTGCCTGCAGGTTCCATGTATGTCAAGTAGGATGCTTCTACCGTCTTCAGGTGCAACGCACCTTTGCAGGACTTCGGTGATGATTCTCTTGTAGAGTTCACCGTTTATTAATGTGAAGGCCTTGGACCAACGGGCAATGTTCCATGCGTCTGTTGGATCTTCTAGAATCTCCTTGTGTAGCAGGTATGTGACATACGGGTGCGTCCAGGTTGGCTCTATCAGCATGACCGCCATTGGTCCTTCTAGCATCGAATCTACCTCCTCGCTTGCGGATGCTTTGGGATCATCGGGTGGCTATCCCCTGTTTGCATTGTCGTGGTCGATGAAGTGTAGGGTGCCCTGATCTTGATGGATTGCTCCATGATTTTCTCTAGGAAGACACACGGTGGTATGGGCGTGTAGGTCAACCCAATTTTGACCAGTTTATCAACCTCTTCATTGCTTTCACGACTAATGTATTGTAGCTCACATCCGTCGAAGTTTCCTTCTAGGGAGTTGTAGAGATCGCGGTAGGCCATCATGTTGTCATTGATGGCGTTGCAGTGTTTCATTTTTTGCACCATGGTGATATTAGAATCGCCGTAGATCATCAGTCCCATGGCACCATAGGCTTTGTCCATGCGCATGTCGTGGATCAGGGCCTCATATTCTGCTTTGTTGTTTGACGCGCGGAATTTCATCCGGAGGATGTAGCGCATATTGTCTCCTTGCGGGGATGTCAATATGACCCTAGCGCCCCCGCCTTCAGCTTGTTTTGATTCATCAAAGTGCATGGACCAGACACCTGACATATCCGATACCTCCGGTATCTAGAGCTCCATCTAGTGGACTAGGAAGTCCGGGAGCACCTGAGACTTGATCACCATTCGCCTTTCATAGCCGATGTCCCATGGGGATAATTCAATGCCCTAGAGGGAAACTCGTATTGTTGCCCATAGTGGTCCATTGTTGACCACAATAATCAGGTGCTCCATGAAGTAGTGACGCAACCAACATGATGTCATGAAGACTCCGTACGCCGCTTCTGGTAGTGTGGGTACCGTTGTTTGGTTGGCGTGAGTACCTCGTTGTAGCACACAGGACGTTGGACCCCGTGAATCTTACTATCTTCTGCATGATCAATGACGAGCACAGTACTGACCACCTGGTTAGTGGCAATTGTGGGGCCCCTGGATTAATCCTTCGAGAATTCCTGTTGTGCAGACACCACGATCCCATGATCAGTTCGTCGTGGCACATAACCGACAAGTATCAAAGTAAACATCCATTACTTAAGCGGGTACAAGTCATACCTTATTTTCCATTATGGCTACATCAGTCAACATTATCGGAACTTCATCAAGCGCAGAGCCCGAGCCATGCCTTAACCTACAGGCAACTGATTGGGAGAACGTCCTAGCTTGCATAGTCATAAACTTCACCTTCTTCTCGATATCTGACCAAGTTAATAGCCAGGGACAATGCCAGTGAGTACTTTGAATGTACTCGCAAACCACCTTAAAAGAATAATAATAACAAGAGGATATGCAATATGGCTGTGGTAGTAGGAGGGCTCCAAAAGAGGTTCTTTTCTCAAATAGTTTCTCATGTAGATATAGCATCTACATATCTTTGTTGAAAGATTTTGTAAAACATTTTAGAAACCTTTTTTAAAAGTTTTGGAAAACACTAGGATTGGGACACCCATTTGTTTCTTCCTTCCGGTCATCTCATGACCAAACTCCTTTCCTTCCTTTCTGACCATCCCATGGTAAAATCATTTCCAAAGCCTTTTCTTTTCCGAAACCCTTTTTGAAAACAAAACCAGCACCACTCTACAGTAGTTTGTCCAACCATCCATAACCACGGACATGGCTATTCAAATAGATTTACACTCTACAGAGATTGTACACTTCACCCACACCAACCGAGTACCCTGCCCTAATCCTCACTGATCATGGGTCGAGTAACCGATCAAGACTCTCTGCATGCCACTCTAGTATAGGCCCTACCCTATGGGTTGTTCCTCTCAACACTGGGACGTTGGGGCCATTGATCAACCGGAGCACATTCCGACTCCTCCATAGTGGGCACTTTCAATGAGAGGCTCATAGTATCGCCCGATCACTCGCATGGATGATCCTGCTTCCTCCAGGTGACTGTCTAACAGTTGACCCTTTTGTAAAGGCAAGCCCGGAATTAGAGGGAGATAATCCCTTATAAGCAGTTATGACAACTCCCACACGAGAGTAGCAAACTTCAAGTCCAACCGTGTCCCATTCTAGAGTAGTGTGGTTGCACAGGTTAAGTTGTTATAGCTAAAGCTGCAAAGAACCAGGTGCATTTTTGTAAAAATATTCCTCCATCTTTATTTAAGCATCTTTTGTAAAACGAAAACCTTTTTCTTTCTCAAACTTCTCTTGGTAGGTCAAACCTCACCAAGGTTTTATCATAAAACTCTTTGAAAAACTTTTCTAGGGTCTTCCCATCCTATAGCTTTGCTTCGGCTAAAACAGGGTCTCCAAGGGTTATGGTGTTATACACCATCTACCATTCTAGGGACAAATAGGTGTCGTCAAGGGGGTTGTTCTTAGTAGTACACATGTGTAATGGTTTGGAGGAGCCAAGCCACTACCCGATATAGATCTTCATAATATAAAACAATGCAGTTTACATAAGCAGAAGATAAAACATGAATAAGTAAAATAGTAGGACAAGGCTTATGAGGAAGAAGGTGGCTTACCTGTGATTAGCAATATGGCAATATATGTCCCTGGACTTCTTCTTAGAATACCCAAAAATAACAATAATAATAATAACCATCTTCTTGTCTCCGATTTAATCGCATCTATCATCGATATGGATCACATGCAAGAAAACAAAAGCCACAATCAACAAAAGGCATACAAGTATCAAGACAATAGATAAAATGAACATACGACACATTATTGAATTCACTAGGTTTTGATAGATTGAGTTTGTTGCAATTGGAAATAATGGAAAGGCATTTGTGGAACTTGTTTAATGATTTAATTGCCATATACCACCTAATAAAGGGGTTTTGAACTAAGGCTTGGGTCTATATGATATCAATATACAAAAATGATACCAATAGGTAGGTATTGCAAACACAAGGCCAACAAAAGTGGTTTCACTATTTTATTAATTTTATTTATTTAGATATCAATTTTCTAGTGAAATAAACCCTAGTGTTGGTGAATAATTCACCATAAAAGATCTGGAACACAAATAAATTCGTCCTCATAGGATTTTGTACATCTTTGTATTTGTGAGTCTTGAGAGTTGGAAACACCTCAAGTTAATTATTAGAATGCCCTGAGGAAATTCCCAAAGTCATTTGTGTAGTCTATTTGTCTCTTTAACCAGGTTTATTTTACAGGTTCAAAAGGTATGAGACTAAAGTCATTGGATAGGAATTGAAAATACCTTCCAGTAGGAATTGTAATTATTAATTTTGGAGTTGTAAATCCTCTGAAATGATTTATCTAGTGATATTGCCGCATACAGAAGTTTTTAATTCATTAAAAATACTCAGAAGCTCAATAATTCTTGAACTCCTGGATATATAGACCTTGCTATACCACAACACTTAGAGTTAGATTGAGGTCAATTCAACTCATGGTTTGGCCTATAATATTTTCTAATGTCAAATTTGAATTGTTTTCGTTATTTTTGTTCAAGGTAAATAGGAGTTCAAATTGGCATGAGACTAACGCTAACAGATAGGTACATAAACCAACTTCTAGGGAAAGTTGGAAACACTTCATTTGGGTAGGTGAAACTCCCTGGAACATTTATTGCTTGAAATGGACTCATTTTAGTAGATTAATTTCCATTAAATAACAAAAATTACTTTTGGCTGAGAGTTTGCTCTACAACAATACATGCAGGAAAATGCAGAAATTTAGATCCAGACAAAAATAACAGTTTTTAATTTTTATTTGGATTTAAACTTTGTAGCTAATTAACAGATCTGGAGTTTAAATAAAAAAGAAAAGGACTAAGGGGAACCTGGGCTAGATCTACACACCGAGCTGGGCCAGCCTAGGCGATGTTGGGAGGGGTGTGGGGTCCTAGGGTCGAGCAGAGAGGGACAAGGGAAGGGCTGCAGCTGCTATGAGGTTTACTCCTCAAGATTTTTGTAGGATATGTTCTCTCTCCCTCTTACTTGCTCCAAGAGCTAAAAGACAAGGAGGTGAAGGTGGTGTACTATAGTGCTACAGTAGGGATGACCTAGAGAGGACTGTGGTTGCTGTGAGTATTGCTTGGCAAGGTTTGATGAGCTAGGATGAGGTTAAGCTCATGGTTATGAATATATTCAATTGTTGGTCATAAGAATGAATATGAAGAACTTCTGGGTTTTTGATCTTGGTAAGATGGGTAAATGCTAATGGTATATTGATATGGTCCAGGTGTACCTCCAGGAATTATTTGAGAATTTTCTGAATATTTTAGATCATCATTATATCATTTATTTCAAAAGTGCTGAAATGGTTTTCTTGGTTTTATTTGAGAAATTTGAGTTGGCCCAGGTGGAATTATGGTTTTATATGATCCTAAACATCAATTAAAACATGGGTGAATTTTATCAGGATTTATTGAGTCACGAAAGTATTTGAAAACAATTATTTCTTATTTCTTCCATTTAAGAAAATGGGCAAAACAAATTATTAAACTCTTCAAAAATATTTAATTTTGAAGTGGGGGGATAATTTATGATATTTAGACTTAAAATGAGCCTAAATATGGGGATGTGCTTTGGAGAAAACCAAACTTTCTTTTATAGATTAAGTTTTGGAGGTTTTGTCCATTAAAGAGATTAAATAGGTTTTGGTCGATAATAATTATGGATGATATTTGATAAATATTTATAATAAAGGTAGAGGATGTACACAATGTGTATCTAGGATTTACAACCTTGAGTGTGGAGAACCAAAGTTGATTTTGTCGGAAAACAAGAGATTTAGGATCTAGGGTAATGTTATTTTATTACCTTCAAAACCTTGTTGGATCTTGGAGCTCAGATCTCCGTTTGGGGCATGGGATAGATGGATGGATATACCAAGTTTAGTATATCACCATGGTACAATAATTTGAGCTTGATCATGCTTAAGTGCTCTAGGAATTGATTTCAAACTTTGAATAAAATGAGGGTGCCAAAGCAGATTATCAGATCGCCTTCAAAACCTTGTGGTTTTTTGAAGCACAAGTATCCATTTGGAACACTTGAAGTAGGTATGGATATAACCTTATGAGTAGAACACAATCATGGAAAGATTTGGTCCAAAGAAGGTAGTATGGAGATGTGAGGTTCTGCCAAAGTAGGCTAGTTGATAAAATTTGCAGAAAAAGTTATTTTGTTGCCTACAAAACCATCAAGAACAAGTGGGTTAAAAGGTGGTCTACCCAAGGTCAAGGGTGGTCCTTGGTAGTACTTAGGATGGTTGACAATATGGTTCAAGTACATTAACAAAAATGTACATGAGTTGGGAAAGGGAGGTATTCAAAGAAGTGATGTTGAAACAGTTTCCTGACTTAGCCAAATTTGGCAGTTTTGAGGATTTTGACTAGAATACACGAGGGGATGTTTTTGAGGGGTTACAAGGTACCCAAGGCATCATCACAGTGATGACGTTGAAGTTGAGATTGTGTAGAATATACCCATGCTTGAATTTGGTCTTCATTGACTTGGAAATTTCTAGAATGGATCACTTAAGAGTTGATCTGGTTAAGGGTTTTAGATGATCACCTAGTGGCTAGAGATCAGATCCAACTTTGTATTCTTGCTTAGGGTTTTGTGATCTTAAAGCATATTGATCCTAGTCGATGAGCTCCTAGAGTAGCTCATACTACTTCCTTAGCAAACAAGTCAAACAACAGATCAAGGCAATTCATCAAACAGGAGATCAAGGAAATTCATCTTCCAAACAAGTCAATGTACTACTATGGATACCATAAATCCTATCTTGAGGTAAGGATAGGTATTTTGAAAAGTTGGATTTGAGTAAGGTGAGATTCCTTGGTATTTCTACCAAGGGGAGAATTCAAAAGATTTATAAGAAGGTTTTGGAAAACCTAGAGGTAAGAGTAGTGGAAAGTTCTATCTTGGATGCATAAGAAGATTATATCTAATAGATCTCCATAATTTTGTCAAAATAAGCTACTAAAATAGTTTGGTTTGCAAATGCAACTTGGCTCAGGTTTACGAAATGCTAGAACATTTGAGAATTTGAAAAATAAGCCAAGGCAGTTTTTATGAAATAGCTTTTGTCAACTGTGGTGAGGTAAGAAGTATATCATCTGCTATACATTCAGATGCATAAGCACATACAAGCAATCAAGCAAGCACTTCATCAATCAACAAGAAAAAGTTTGTGCCCCCCTAATTTTTTGCATTCTAGACAACTAATCATAGGCTGAAATTGGGATGTTTGAGACCTTTCCCCCTTAAACGAATCTCGTCCCGAGATTCAGGAGAGTAGGGTTAGGGAATTTGTGTCGGGTTACTACTATGTGTTTTTTTAAGCTTACTAACTTAAGGGCTTTGTCTTTGATCATGGTTACTCTGTCGATGGAACTGAACTTCAATATTCTTGGATGCCTGGACAGTTAAGTAAGCTTAGACCTGGTTGTGCTGGAAGATCTTCTTTTCCTTTCAGACTCGATATCTCGGGGCTTACGCTAGGCGAACTACCTCTAATTTGGATCTCTACAGGGTATCCCTTGGAGGATGGAATCTATAGTTTGATGTCTTTTATTTCAGGATCCATGATGTTTTCTTGGAGGCTTGTTGTATCCTATTTGACAGCTTAGGGTCAGAACTCTTGAGGTTGTTTTCTGGCAGGTGGTTACCCTACATTTGTGGGAAAGACGTAGTCTTTCCCCCTTAGGGTTAAACTAGGGTAGCTCGGGGATACATCAGCCCTTCCTTCTTGGAGTCGTTAGATGATGTTTGAAGACTATCGCCAATATTTTGTCTGGAGTTGAAAATTTCAGATGACGTCCACAGACTAAATCCCGTGAGGCTCAAATACTACTGTTATTCATACTTAGCCTATCAGAGTGGTTGAGTTTGTGGATCTATCAAACAGTTAGATCTGAGGGGGTTATGGATTTTGCGGTCCTTCATGTCGTGGTCTTTAGCTGAAGTAGTAGAGAGGGGGGCTTCATAGTAACTTCAGTTAGTTCTCATTGACTGACTCGCGAGTTGATGCTTGGCATAAGACGTTGGATCTTAAAATCTTGTTGAAGTATCTTCTGGTAAACCGCCTTCTGGGATTGAGTGGAAATACATAGTCTTTCCACCTTAGAGCTTCACTAAGGTACTTCAGGAAGGGCGTAGATCTTCTATCTTGGAGTGCTGGTGGAGGGCTAGCACAAGACTATATTATCTATGTGTATTGGGTTGAGGTCTTCGAGCGATGCCCTATTGTGAAAAACTCGTTGAGGGTGGTTACCTAACGAAGTTATAAGGAGTTAGCTCAGGGAAATTTAGCGGTTAATGACACTTCGAATTAGTCTTCAGTCAGGTTAGAGGCATCCAACTTCGGAGAGGTTATCTTCACTCGAGATATTGATGTTGCTTCCGCTCGATGGCAAAGTAGACTTGGTGCCTTCATGCATCCTTGTCTTTAGGATTTTGGAGTATTCTAGCCTTCTGGTGAGGAACTTCCCATCAGTTTGGGTAGGGTCGACTAGAATAGTTAGTCTTTTAGAGGTTGTCAGAAGTCCTGAAATACCGAAGGTTAGTGGAGACAGGACTTCACTTCTTGTCTTTGTGGATAGGTCTTCTGTTTTCTTGCGGATAGTAAGGATCCTTTGGTGATCGACTTCTGGCTTCAACGGGATTCTTGCTATGATGGTCCAATGAATAATGGGGTGTTGCGGTATCGACGAGTCTGGAGAGGTGAGTTGGATGAGGTATGGCACCCTACTGAGGAGAAGTCTTCACCTTGTCCTAACGTGACAATGTCAAACTTTTAGTTCTTGCGATGCATTTCCTCTCATCACTCTCGAGGTTAGTAGGGTTCTCATTACTGGCAACAAACAGGGGTGTCAGAGTTACTAGTAGGGGTGTATCGATCTCAAACCACATTGGACTAGGGTCAAAACAAGCTAGAACACATATACAAGGTAAACGGAGCGACGGGGTTGCAATGTTCTCTGAAAATAGCACAAATCTTGCAACACATTAAGCACTTAGGCAAGCAAACACGGTCTACCATGGGGACCAAGGAGTTAACTACTCGCAATATAGCAGAATCCTAGTCTTAGGACTATTGATCCTAGAGATCACGCTATTAAGGTATGAGTTACTATCTTGCGAATGAAGCCTTTGTCGTGTCATCGGACGCTTCTCGATAGTATAGTACTCGATTTCTTCTGGTTATATATGAGGATTCCGCTGGTAGGGTGATCTTGTAGTCTCCTTGTGTTTGCTAGTAGTTGCTTCTCTTTATCATATTCACCGGGTTCTAAGTCCTAGTTAGTTGAAATCCATAGGTTTGAAATTTGGACGAGAGATAGAGGAAATCATTTTTGAAGTCATTTGATTTAGGGTAAGATAAGCAGTAGAATCTTTCGAAAAGCTTTTGAGGAAATTAGTTTTTGAAAGCCGGAGTTTCCAAAATAGTTTTCCTCTCTAACGACCATGATAACTAAGGTTCTCCTACAGTCAGGATGGCTCTGATACCAAGTTTGTGGGGCCCTAGATTAATCCTCCGAGAATCCCTATTATGCATACACCACGATACCATGATAAGTTCGTCGTGGCACATAACCGACAAGTAGCAAAGTGAAAATCCATTAATTAAGCGGGTACAAGTCATACCTTATTTTCCATTATGGCTACATCAGTCAACATTAGCGAAAGTTCGTCAAGAGTAGAGCCCGAGCCATGCCTTAACCTACAAGCAATTGACTGGGAGAATGTCCTAGCTTGCATAGTCATCAACTTCACCTTCTTGTCAATATCTGACAAAGTTAATAGCCAGCGACAATGCCAGTGAGTACTTTAAATGTACTCGCAAACCACCTTAAAAGAATAATAATAACAAGAGGATATGCAATATGGTTGTGGTAGTAGGAGGGCTCCAAAAGAGGTTCTTTTCTAAAATAGTTTCTCTTGTAGATATAACATCTACATATCTTTGTTGAAAACTTTTGTAAAACATTTTGGATGGGACACCCATTTGTTTCTTCCTTCCGGTCATCTCATGACCAAACTCCTTTTCTTCCTTTCCGACCATCCCATGGTCAATTCATTTCCGAAGCCTTTTATTTTCCGAAATCCTTTTTGAAAACAAAACCAGCACCACTCTACAGTAGTTTGTGCAACCGTCCATACCCGCGGACATGGCTATTCGAATAGATTTACACTCTATAGATGTTGTACACTTTACGCACACCAACCGAGTACCCTGCCCTGATCCTCACTGAACGTGGGTCGAGTAACTGATCAAGACTCTCTGGATGCCACTCTAGTATAGGACCAACCCTATGAGTTGTTCCTCTCAACACTGGGATGTCGGGGCCATAGACCAACCAAAGCGTATTCCGACTCCTCCAGAGTGGGAACTTTCAATGAGAGGCTCATAGTATTGCTCGGTCACTTGCATGGGTGATCATGCTTCCTCTAGGTGACTGTCTAACAGTTGACCCTTTTTGTAAAGGCAAGCCAGGATATAGAGGGAGATAATCCCTTATAAGCAGTTATGAGAACTCCCACACGAGAGTAGCAAACTTCAACTCTAGCCCTGTCCCATTCCTGAGAAGTGTGGTTGCACGAGTTAAGTTGTTATAGCTAAAGCTGCAAAGAACCGGGTGCGTTTTTGTAAAAAAAATCCTCCATCTTTATTTCAGCATCTTTTGTAAAACAAAAACCTTTTTCTTTCTCAAACTTTTCTTGGTAGGTCATACCTCACCAAGGTTTTATAATAAAACTCTTTGAAAAACTTTTCTGGGGTCTTCCCATTCTATAGCTTTGCTTCGGCTAAAATAGGGTCTCCAAAGGGTTATGGTGTTATACACCATCTAACATTCTAGGGACAAATAGGTGTCGTCAACGGGGTTGTACTTAGTAGTACACATGTGTAATGGTTTGGAGAAGCCAAGCCACTACCCGATATAGATCTTCATAATATAAAACAATACAATTTACGTAAAAAGAAGATAAAACATGCAAAAGTAAATTAGTTGGACAAGGCTTATGAGAAAGAAGGTGGCTTGCCTATGATCAGCAATATGGCAATATATGTCCCTGGACTTCTTTTTCTTAGAATACCCAAAAATAACAATAATAATAACAACCATCTTCTTGTCTCCGATTTAATCGCATCTATCATCGATATGGATCACATGCAAGAAAACAAAGGCCAAAATCAACAAAAGGCATACAAGTATCAAGACAATACAACAAACTAACATACTACACATTATTCAATTCAGTAGGTTTTGATTGATTGAGTTTGTTGCAATTGGAAATAATGGAAAGGCATTTGTGGAATTTATTTAATGATTTAATTGCCAAATACCACCTAATAAAGGGGTTTTGAACTAAGGCTTGGGTCTGTATGATATTAATAAACAAAAATGATACCAATAGGTGGGTATTGCAAAAAAGGCCAACAAAAGTGGTTTCCCTATTTTATCAATTTTCTTTATTTAGATATCAATTTTCTAGTGAAATAAACCCTAGTTTAGGTGAATAATTCATTCTAAAAGATCTGCAGCTCAAATAAATTCGTCCTCATAGGATTTTGTACATCTATGTATTTGTGATTTTTGAGAGTTTTAAACACCTCAAATTAATTACCATAATGGCCTTAGGAAATTCCCAAAGTCAGTTATGTAGTCTATTTGTCTTTTTAACTAGATTTTGTTTATAGGTCCAAAACGTATGAGACTAAAGTAATTGGATAGGCATTGAAAATACCTTCTAGTAGGAATTGGAATTACTAATTTTGTATTTGTAAATCCTCTGAAATGATTTATCTAGTGATATTGCCTCATACAGAAGTTTTTAATTCATTAAAAACTACTTAGAATCACAATAATTCTTGAACTCCTTGATATAGATAGACCTTGCTGTACCACAACACTGAGAGTTCGATTGAGGTCAATTCAACTCATTGTTTTGCCTAGAAAATTTTCTAAAGTAAAATTTGAATTGTTTTTGTTATTTTTGTTCAAGGTAAACCGGAGTTCAACTTGGCATGAGACCAATGCTACCAGATAGGTACATAAACCACCTTCCAGGGAAAGTTGGAAACACTTCATTTGGGGTAGGTGAAACTCCCAGGAAGATTTATTGCTTGCAATGGACTCATTTTAGTAGATTAATTTCCATTACATAACAAAAATTACTTTTGGCCGAGAGTTTGCTCTGCATGTTGAACAATACATGCAAGAACATGCAAAAATTTAGATCCAAACAAAAATAGCAGTTTTTTATTTTTATTTGGATTTAAACTTTGCAGCTAATTAATAAATCTAGAGTTTAAATAAAAAAGAAAAGGACTAAGGGAACCTGGGAGGGTGTGCAGTCCTGGGGTCAGGCGAAGAGGGACAGGGGAAGGGCTACAGCTGCTGTGAGGTTTACTCCCCAAGATTTTTGTTGGATATGTTCTCTCTCCCTCTTACTTGCTCCAAGATCTAAAAGACAAGGAGGTGAGGGTGGTGTAGTATAGTGCTACAATGGGGACGACTAGGAGATGAGTGTGATTGCTGTGAATATTGTTTGGCAAGGTTTGATGAGCTAGGATGAGGTTAAGCTCATGGTTTTGAGTATATTCAATTATTGGTCATAAGAATGATTATGAAGAACTTCTGGGTTTTTGATCTTGGTAAGATGGGGAAATGCTACTAGTAGATTAATATGGTCCAGGTGTACCTCCAGGAATTATTTGAGAATTTTTTGAATATTTTAGATCATCATTATATCATTTATTTCAAAAGTGCTGAAATGGTTTTCTTGATTTTATTTGAGAAATTTCAGTTATACCAGGTGGGATTCTAGTTGTAGATGATCGTAAACATCAATTAAAACATGGGTGAATTTTATCAGGATTTCTTGAGGCACGAAAGTATTTAAAAACAATTATTTCTCATTTCTACCATTTAAGAAAATGGGCAAAAAGAATTATGAAAACTCTTGAAAAATATTTAAATTTGAAGTGGGGGGATAAGTTATTATATTTAGACTTAAAATGAGCTTAAATATGGGGATGTGCTTTGGAGAAAACCAAACTTTCTTTTGTAGATTAAGTTTTGGAGGTTTTGTGCATTAAAAAGATTAAATAGGTTTTGGTCCATAATAATTATGGATGACATTTGATAAATCTTTATAATCAAGGTAGAGTATGTACACAAGGTGTATCTAGCATTTCCAACCTTGAGTGTTGAGAATAAGAGTTGATTTTGGTGGAAAACATGAGATTATGGATCTAGGGTAATGTTATTTTATTACCTTCAAAACCTTGTTGGATCATGGAGCTCAGATCTCCGTTTGGGGCATGGGATAGATGGATGGATAGAAAAAATTTAGTAGATCACCATGATACAATATGTTGAGCTTGATCATGCTTGAGTTCTCTAGGAATTGATTTCAAACTTTGAATAAAATGAGGGTGCCAAAGCAGATTATCAAATAGACTTCAAAACCTTGTGGGTTTTTGAAGCAAAAGAATCCATTTGGAACAAGTGAAGTAGGTATGGCTAGACCCTTATGAGTAGAACACGATCATGCAAAGATTTGGTCCAAGGATGGTAGTATAGAGATGTAAGCTTCTGCCAAAGTAGGCTAGTTGATAAGATTTGCAGAAAAAGTTATTTTCTTGCCTGTAAAACCATCAAGAATAAGTGCGTTAAAAGGTGGTATATCCAAGGGCAAGGGTGGTCCTTGGTATTCCTTAGGATTTTTTACAAGATGGTTCAAGTACATTTCCAAAAATTCACATTAGTTGGGAAAGGGAGGTATTCAAAGAAGTGATGTTGAAACAGTTTCCAGACTTAGCCAAATTTGGTAGTTTTGAGGATTTTGACTAAAATACATGAGGGGATGTTTTTGAGGGGTTGCAAGGTACCCAAGGCATCATCAAAGGGATGATGTTGAAGTTGAGATTGTGTAGAATAGATCCATGCTTGAATTTGGTCTTCATTGAGTTGGAAACTTCTAGAATGGATCACTTTAGAGTTGATCTGGTTAAGGGTTTTAGATGACCACCTAGTGGCTAAAAATCAGATCCAACTTTGTATTCTTGCTTAGGGTTTTGTGATCTTAAAGGATATTGATCCTAGTGGATGAGATCCTAGAGTAGCCCATACTACTTCCTTAGCTGACAAGTCAAACATCAGATCAAGGCAATTCATCAGAGAGAAAATTAAGGCAATTCATCTTCCAAACAAGTCAATATACTACTATGGATACCATAAAGCCTAGCTTGAGTTAAATATGGGTATTTTGAAAAGTTGGAGTTGAGTAAGGTGAGATTCCTTGGTATTTCTACCAAGGGTAGAATTCAAAAGCTTTATAAAAAGGTTTTGGAAAACCTAGAGGGAAGGGTAGTGGAAAGTTCTATCTTGGAAGCATAAGGAGATTATATCTAATATATCTCCATAATTTTTTCAATAGAAGCTACTAAAATAGTTTGGTTTGCAAAAGCTAATTGGTTCAGGTTCATGAAATGCCAGAACATTTGAGAATACGAAAAATAAGCCAAGGCAGTTTTTGTGAAATCGCTTTTGTCAACTATGGTGAGGTAAGAAGTATAGCATCTCCTATACATTCAGATGCATAAGCACAGACAAGAAATCAATCAAGCACTGCATCAATCAACAAGAAAAAGTTTTTGTTCCCCCTGATTTTTGCATTCTAGACAACTAATCAGGTTGCTGAAATTGGGATGTTACAACAATGATTTAGAGTAGCATTGGTTCCTTCTCCTTGGGGGTCACTAGCACTAGAGAGTTTGATAGTAGGCGCTTGAGATCTTTGAATTCCACTTGAGCTTCAGTGGTCCACTCGAAATTTTCCGTTTTACACAGAGCTAGTAAAAAGGCAATGCTTTTTCGCCCATCCAACTGATGAACCGGCTGAGTGATACTATGCATCCAGCTAGCTGCTGGATGCCCATAATGTTCGTTGGTTTCTCCATTCCTAATATGGCCTTTATCTTCTTCGGGTTTTCCTTGATTCCCCTTTCGGAGACGAGGTACCCGAGTAGTTCTCCTGATGGGACGGCAAACGCGCATTTGAGAAGATTCAGCTTGATCCTATACTGGTCAAGGTTGTCGAAGGTCTCGTGGAGATCATCAATGAGCGAGGTGGTTTCCCTAGTCTTGACGTTCGGATTCTCCACATAGACTTGGACGTTTCTGAAGGGAATACGCCCTGAGAGGAAATAATAAAGTTGTTATTATATGTATTCCAAGTATATGATAGATGTTTATTCTGCATTTTATAATTGTATTAATACGGAAACCTTAATACATGTGTTTTTAATAAACAAATAGAAAGTTCCTAGTTTTGCCTCTCTATAAACTAGCTCATTGATTAACAAGATGATCAAGGTTTCCTGATCACGGACATTGGATGTTGTTAATAATGAGGTCACAATATTGGTGAATGATGTGATGAACATTCATCCGAAGTATAGCCTTACGATCAAACTCATTATGTTTATATTCCTATAACATTGTACGAAGTAGTCTTTATCCTTAGGCGATGAGATCATGTTAATTGCTGACATGGGAAGAATACTTTGATAACATCAAACGTTACACCGTAACTGTGTGACTATAAAGATGGGTTCGGGTATTTTGAAGGTGTTATGTTGAGCATCATGGATCAAGAGTGGAATTTTTCAATCCCGATGACCGATAGATATACTCTAGGCCCTCTCAGTGATATCACATTAAGATAGCTTGCAAGCAAGTGATGTGATCACTAGAATGTTATATCACGGGAACAAGAAAAGAGTGCATGTCGGTAACGAGATCAAACTAAGTATTGAGATACTGATGATCGAATCTCGGACATGTAATATATCGCAAGACAAAGGGATTTAATTACTATCCTTAAAGGTTCTCTCGATCACAGAATTCATCGTTAAATGTGTGGGACTCATTATGGATCTCCAGGTCCTGCTTCTGATTATTGATCTGAGAGGGGTCTCGATCATGTCTGCATTATTCGCGAACCATAGGGTGACACACTTAAGGGTTGCCAAACACCATTTGGAGCAATATGTTCTAGACGAAAGAATTGCAAACCGCTAGAATTATTTCAATGGACACCGGAATTGTTTCGGGTGAAATTGCTGAAATTGGTTCTTCATGTGATATTGAAATGTTGTAAGGGGTTTTATGTGAATGTTTGTTAATTAAAGTAATTAACAAAATTCTAAATAAAAGAGTTTTATTAAATGAGAGTTGTATTAAATTTGGGGGAAATTTAATGCATGTGAGTAAGATTTTGAGTGGAGGCATGTTTATGTGAGTGGAGCTCCCACCCACATGAATGCGAGGAGGTGGAGGGGCTCCTCCATGGCCGCCGGCCATGGGAGGGGGTGCCCCCCTCTCCCCTATAAAAGGCCTCCCTCTCCTCCCTCACAAAGCACACCTCCTCGTGAAGGATCTCTCTCCCCCTCTAGAATTATTCCCCATGGTCTCGGATTAGCGAGATACATGTTCCCAGTGGCATTTCGTCTAGAAGGAGTTGCTTCTTCTGCTGTACCGTTGGAGCGATGAGGTGGAGGTTGTTCGGTGGCCTGAACGTGTGTGCGAGGACGAATGCGCTGCTGATTTGTGGCGCTAGGACTTCCACACGATCTTGAGATCGGCAAGCGTTCGACTACATCATCCAGGAGTTCCATCTCGTTACACTTTGTCGGTCTTGGAGGGTATGTTCTCTATGTATGTATATCCACCCGTTGCTTGTATCTAGTAGATTGATGTTGGCGTATAATAGTTCCCATCATAGGAATACTTTTGTTTTCTGTGATACAAACCCAACAGTGTATCAGAGCCTGATCTATGCGTAGATGCTTTGCACGGGTAGTACACATATGAGTATGTGGGCGATAATGATCATGTTATTGCTTCTTTCATGTATTTTGGATATTGGTGGCATAGTGGGATGAAGCGGCCTGAACTAACTTTACATGTCCTCGCACATGAGACCTGTTCCACGCATGACATGTAACTAGTTTTGCATAAGTGGCTAACGGGTGTCTGACTCTCCTGCAATAGTCAATATATGATTTACAACGAGTTGCTAATCATTTGGTTATCATTGTTGTGGTTCCATGTTCGTAGGTAAGACCGGTTCTATCTTCGAAAGCCCTAAGCCACGTAAAACTTGCAATTGATAAATTAGAGGCGTCTAGTTTAGATCGTTGCTAGCTGGTGTCATGATATGGTAATGTTGTAAGTCGATGTATAGTTGATACTCTTGCAACACACCTAACGTGTAAGGTCCATAGACCTTGGCCTTACACACAAAGGAATGATAAAGACCATACCACGATGCACATCATGGTGATCAAGTGCAAGAACCATATCATTTCACTTTACACATTTGATGCTTGCATCTTATATTGCTTGTTTGGCATTTTAGTAGCATTATAAGATGATCCCTCATTTATATATCAAGATAAAAATGTGTTCTCCTTTAAGTATGCACCATTCTATGTTTTGCTGCTTCAAGACATCATGTGATGATCGGGTGTACTTGAATCCACGATCATAAATGGGTGTAAGACAATTTTACACACGCAAGTACTAAGGTTCTTACTTGGCGAGCCTAGCATGTATAGACATGGCCTCGGAACACAGACCGAAAGATTAAGCATGAGTCATATAGTTGATATGATTCCCATATGGATGCTCGCCTTTGAAGCTACACCAACTCACATGATGATCGGACTTGGTGTAGTGGATTTGGTTCATGTAATCACCAAAAAGACACGAGGGATCTTTTTTTGAGTGGGAGTTCATTCGTAATTTGATTAGTTGAACTCGATCTATCATAAACTTAGTCTAAACTTTACAAATTCTATTGTAGATGGGACCACCTGCTTTTAATTTCAATTTGTTCATGGAGAAAGAGAAACTTGCGGAAAATGGTAGCAACTTCACCAACTAGGCCATGAATTTGAGGATTCTCCTCACTGCTGCACAAAAGCAATATGTGCTAGAAGCGCCGCTAGGCCCCCCACCAGCTCTTGACGCCCCTAACGAGGAAAAGAACATCTATTTGACTCGTTAGGAGGACCACAACTTATTTCATTGCGGCATACTGTATGGGCTAGAGCCGTAACTTCGAAAACATTTCGAAAATGGCAATGCCTTTGATACCATGGCTGAATTGAAAATGATTTTCGATACACATGCTGCTGTAGAGAGTTATAATGCTTCTAAAAAGTTCTTTAGCTGCATGATGGAGGAGAACAGCTCCGTTAGTGAGGATGTACTCAAAATGTCTGGGTATGCCGATAAGCTTGTGTCCTTGGGAATAACAATTCCCATTGACTTAGGCATACATCGTGTTCTCCAATCTCTGCCACCTAGCTACAAGAGCTTCATGATAAACTATAATATTCAAGGCATGAAGAAGTATCTCCCCGATATCAGGAAAGAGCATCAAATGTTGATGATCAATAAGACCACCGCTTTCAAGAAATACAAGAAGGGTAAATAGAAGGGAAAGAGGGATGGAAAATCTGTTGCCGCGCCTGGAAAGAAATCCCGATCTGGCCCTAAGTCTGATATCGAGTGCTATTATTGTAAGGGGACTGGCCATTGGAAGCGCAACTGCCCAAGTATTTGGCGGACAAGAAGGTCGGCAAGGCAAACAAAGGTATATGTGATATACATGTTGAAAGGACATTTACTGTCATAACCACTTTTGGTGTTTGTTAACAACAAGTAGATCATTTTATAGTATGCTATTGTCTACAGTTGATATAATGCAAAGTGAAAAGGACCCTTGGCCTACGGAACTTTCCCTGCAATATTTACATGTTCCTGGGAATTCTAGACCGGAGTCTCTGGTCTGGCTAGACCGGAGTCTCCGGTTTGGTCCGGAGTTTCCCTAGGAATCCATGGAGGGGGCTCTAGATTTCTACGTGGGTCAGCCAGATTGGTGGTCCAAAGCAAGGTTCAAAGACTATCTGGAGTCTCCGGTCTAAGCCTTAGACCGGAGTTTCCGGTGTGGTTGGACCAGAGTCTATGGTCCACTTGGCTCTCAAAAGGGCTGGGTCAGCCAAATTGCTGGTCCGGAGATGGGCCGGAATCTCCGGTATAGACCAGAGTCTCCGGTGTGCAGGCCGGAGTCTCCGGTCTGACTCTTCTCCAATGGTCAGAAAACGGTTCAGTGGAGTGAAGGGCTATAAATAGAGGACCTTATCCCCTTCCTCCAGCTGCTCGACCCACTGAAGAACACCATCCCCATTTGAGCCACCAAATCAACAAGATCTCTTCATCCAACCATCCAAAGTCATTGATCTTTGGAGAATCAAAGTAGGAGGCCTTGATCTACAGCTTCACTAGGAGAGATCTTCATTTCCTCCTATTTCACTTGAGGTCCCCCATGCTCTAGTGTTTCTTTGGAAACCCTAGCTTTTGATTTTGTTCTTACAAACTTGTCTTTGATTGTTTGATAGCTTGCTTGTATTTGGGAGCCTCCAATTAAGTTGTGGATGTGTGCCCTGAACTCGCTGTAAAGGTGCCAGCTTCCACCTCGAAGGTTGTCATATAGTGGAAGAGGTGAACCGAGCGCATTGGGGTGAGGTTCATTGGAGAACAAGGGATGCCTCTTGTGGTGGTGGTGGTTTCAAACCACCCCCTCTCCAAACGTATACGTACTTCCCCTCAAAAGGAAGGAACTACGGGAAACAAATCCTTGTGTCTCCGCATGTTCCACTTTGGTTCCTTCTATCCTTTACTGCACTTTACTTATCTAGTTCTTGCTTAGTGTTTGTGGTAGATTGACATATAGGTAAATTCACCATAGTTGCATGATCCATAGAATTTACCTTTTGTGTCAAACCCTAACTTGAAAAAGAATAAAATTTGAAGTAGCACCTATTCACCCCCCTCTTGGTGCCCATACGATCCTTTCAATTGGTATCAGATCCTCGGCTCTTTAGTCGGGCTTAACCGCCTAAGAGATTATGGGCAACCCAGGAGATGATGGAGAGGGGGAGGCTAGCACTTCGGTGACCATGGTAGATCTCAAGATTTTGGAAACAAGCTTGAGCTTTGCCTTGGGCAACAAAATCCAACAATTGCGTTAACTTGTTGAGAGACTTGTGATGGAAAATACGTCCTCCCCACCTCCCTCTCAAGAGGAGACACCACCTAACCCAAAGGTAAATGCTCCGGCTAAGCCTATGGGTGAAGTGGAGGGGGATGAACATAATTCGACTGACTCCACCACCAAAAAGGGTGATGGGAAGGAAGGGCACCATGCGGTTCCCGGATGGTACTCTCCCGACACTCCAATCCCTCATCCACATATAAATAATAGAGGTGACCCACCTAAGTTAGCTGCACATACTTTTGCTTAATGGCAAGTCTTAATGAAATCTCATGTGCGCAGCTCTTGCATTGATTTGTGGAACATTATTGAAGAAGCACTCAGAATTGAGGATCCAACCAACTTGACTAGAAGAGAAGTGGTCAATAGCCAACTCAATGTGACTTCCCTACACATGATCCAACGTGGAGTGGGGCCAAAGGATTTTCCCCACATTGAGCACTACAATACTGCTAAAGAAGCTTGGGATGCTCTCATTGACTTGTTTGTTAGCAATGAGAGTATGAGAAGAAATAGGTATGACGCCTTAAGCCATGAGGCTGAAGGATTCTTTATGAAGGATGGTGAGGATCATGAATACATGTATCGAAGACTCAAATCCATAGCCACCACCTTCAAGAATATTGGTG
Source organism: Avena eriantha (assembly GCA_910589775.1). Taxonomy (NCBI): domain Eukaryota; kingdom Viridiplantae; phylum Streptophyta; class Magnoliopsida; order Poales; family Poaceae; genus Avena; species Avena eriantha. The sequence goes on along the minus strand of OU342740.1, from coordinate 271,991,432 downwards.
CCTCTCACATTGTTGATGCTTGGATCAAGAGGAAGTATGTGAGTGCTCTCATGCCTTTTGAGCCCACTGACTTGAAGAGTTTCCAGGGAAGACACAACTACCATCTCATGACCTCCAATGAAGTTATGCAAGAGATGGCCTTGATACATTGCAAATGTATCTATAATTTTTGATGTTCCATGCTTGGTTTTATCCACTTTCTTGTGTTTTGTTCCAACTTTGGAGTACTTTTTATATGATTTCTTGGACTAACCTATTAACAAGAGCCACAGTGCCAGCTGCCTGTTTTCTGTTGTTTTTGGTTCCAGGCAAGTCAGAAAATGAATATTCTCGGAATTGGACGGGACAAAAGCCAAAGTGCCTATTTTTCAGGAAGTCATCAAGTGCCTGAATACGAGACGGAGAGGGGCCAGAGGCTGGCCACACCACCTGGCCGTGCGGCCAGGCTTGGCCCACGCCAGGGGGTGGTGTGGTGGCCCCTGGCACCCCCTCGGCCTCCCCTTCCGCCTATAAGATGCCCACGGGACGAAAACCCTAAGTACCCGATCAAAAATCCACGAAAGAGTCTGTAGCTGCCTTCATCTCCATCCCTAGATCGGGAGGGATCTGAAGCTCTTCCCGGCACCCTGCCGGAGAGGGGAATTCACCCTAGAGGCCTTCTTCATCACCATGCAAGCCTCCGGTGTGATGCGTGAGTAGTTCATCCTTGGACTACGGATCCATGTAGTAGCTAGATGGCTGGTTCTCCTCCTTTGTGCTTTCATGTTTAGATCTTGTGAGCTCCGTTCATGATCAAGATCATCTATTTGTAATCATACATGTTGTGTTTGTGGGGATCCGATGGATATTGAGATGCTATTTCAGATTGATTATTGATTCTATCATGTCTTTGTTATTTGTGATCTTGCATGCTTTCCATTGTTAGTAGCTATCTTGACCAAGTAGATGCTAGCAACTCCAAGAGTTAGTATTTATGCTCGATAGTGGGTTCATGCCTCTAGTAATATGGAGAAGTGACAAAAATATCTAAGGTACTAGATGTGTTGTTGCTACTAGGTAGAAAACAACTATCCTTTGTTCATAGAACAATCGTATTGTTTACTTTACACGCAGTTCATAAAGCAATAATCTGTTGCTTGCAACTTAATACTGGAGGGGGTTCGGATGATAACCTGAAGGTGGATTATTAGTCATAGATGCAGTTTGATGGCGGTCTATGTATTATGTTGTAATGCCCAATCAAGTCTCAAAGGAGTCAAGATGATTAGTATATGCATGTATTGCTTTCTCGATGTTTGTCAATTGCCCCGTTGTAATTTGTTCACCCAGCATGTTATCTATCTAAGGAGAGCCACCTCTAGTGAACTATGGATCCCGGTCATGTCTTTTACATACAATCTACAATCTGTTTACTGCTTTGTGTTTACTTTCTGCAAACTTTTACTTCTTTCCATTCGATACATTTAATCCTTTTTTCTGCAAAACACGGTGAGATTGACAACCTCATCGCAAGTTGGGAATAGAGTTCTGTGGTTGTGTTGTGCATGTCTCCACAGTGCGCCCTGCCAAAGCTCAGCTAGTAACACCTTTGGGGTGTTTCGTTGCTCCTACTGGTTCGATTAAACCTTGGTTTCATAACTGAGGGAAACTTGCTGCTGTGCTCATCATACCTTCCTCTTGGGGTTCCCAACGAGCTCTACATAAACACCACCACCAAGCATTTTTCTGGGCGCCATACTCAGAGCCATCAAGCATTTTTCTGGCGCCGTTGCCGAGGATCGAAGAAGAAGAAACTCCCACGTCATCCACACACCATTAAAAGACATTTTTCTGGCGCCGTTGCCGGGGAGTCAAGGACATCTTCACAAGGGGAGTCCCTCATAACCAATCTCTTTACTTTGTTATTTTTGTTTTGCTTAGTTTCTTTTGCTTTGTTTCCTTATTTCTTTATCAAAAACCCAAAAAATAGTTTTACTAGTTTGCTTTGTTTATCAAAAACCCAAAAAGTTATTTTTCCTAGTTTGCTTTCTTATTTGAAAACCCAAAAAAATGACTACTCTTGAAAACACTAAGTTGTGTGACTTCACTAGCACCAACAACAATGATTTTATGAGCACACCTATTGCTCCACCTGTGGCTGAAAATACTTTCTTTGAGATAAAACCTGCTTTGCTCAATCTTGTTGGTATTGGTAATGAAGATGCTGCTTCCCATCTAAATAACTTTGTTGAACTTTGTGAGATGCAAAAGCATAGGGATATAGATGGTGATATTATTAAGCTGAAATTGTTTCCTTTCTCTTTGAGAGGAAAAGCTAAAGAATGGTTGAATTCCTTAACTAGGAATAGTATTGATTCTTGGACTAAGTGCAAAGATGCTTTTATTGGAAAATACTATCCTCCTACTAAGATTATATCCATGAGAAGTGAAATAATGAAGTTTAAACAACTTGATAATGAGCATGTTGCTCAAGCTTGGGAAAGAATGAAATCTTTGGTAAAGAATTGTCCCACTCATGGACTGACTGCTTGGATGATCATCCAAACTTTTTATGCAGGATTTAACTATTCTTCAAGGAACCTATTGGATTCTGCTGCTGGAGATACCTTTATGACCATCACTTTGGGTGCTACAACAAAACTTCTGGACAATATGATGGTTAATTATTTTGAATGGCATACTGAGAGAGCTCCACAAGGTAAGAAGGTAAATTCTGTTGAGGAAACCTCCTCCTTGAGTGATAAGATTGATATTATTATGTCTATGCTTGTTAATGGGAAAGCCCATATTGATCCAAATAAAGTTCCTTTAGCCTCTTTGGTTGCTCAAGAAGAGCAAGTTGATGTGAACTTCATAAGAAATAATAATTTTGGCAACAATGCTTATGGTAATAATGCTTATAGGAACAATTTTGGTAACAATAGTTATAAGCCATATCCTCCCAACAATGGTAATGCTTATGGAAATTCTTACAACAATAATAAGAGTGCTCCCTCTGAACTTGAAGTTATGCTTAAAGAGTTTATTGGTAAACAAACCGCTTTCAATAAAACTATTGAGGAAAAACTCTCTAATGCTGAAAGAAATATAGCATCTGTGGCTGAAGTTCAATCTTCTTTTAATAAAATGGCTGCTAAACCTGAAACTAATGATAATCCCTTTGCAGCTACTAATGCCATACAAGTAAGAATTGATGAAAATGTTAGACTATTAGCTGAATTACATGCTAAGTGGGAAAGAGAAGATGAAATTGCTAGAAACATTAGTGTTTCTACCATTACCACCACTAGTGTTGAGGCTTGTAATAGTTCTACCACTTTAGATGATAAGTTTGATTTTTATCTTGATGGTTGCAATATCTCTGAAGTTATTAAGTTCCTACAAAAGCTTTCTAAAAGTCCTAATGCTAGTGCTATGAACATGGCCTTTACAAAACACATTACTGATGCTCTCATAAAGATTAAAGAAGAAATGATGGAACATAAAGCTTCTATTCCTATAAAACAAGAAGATGGTTGGGAACCCATCATTAATATGAAAGTGAATGACTTTGATTTCAAAGCTTTATGTGATCTTGATAGTAGTGTTTCTTTTATGCCTAGAAGGATTTATGATATGCTTGATTTGCCTCCTCTTGAAGATTGTTATTTGAATGTCCCACTTGATGATAATGCTAAAAAGAAACTCATGGGGAGTCTTAATGATGTTCTTATTATGGTTAAAAATGCCTATGTCCCCGTTGATTTCTATGTTTTGGATGTTGAATACAATGCTTCTTATCCTATTACTTTGGGAAGACCTTTTCTTAGAACTGTTGGTGACATCATTGATATGAAAGAAGGCACCATTAAATATCAACTCCCACTCTAGAAAGGTATAGAACACTTCCCTAAAAATATAGGAAAGATTTCTTTTGCTTCTCCTATGAAAACAAAATTTGGTCTTAATGCTTCTTCATTTGAGAACACTTGATTCTTTCTTCGGTTCTTATGCCTAACTTAAAGGCGTTAAAGAAAAGTACTTATTGGGAGATCACCCAAAAGTTTTAAATGAGTCTTGGAAGTTATTACCTCTGTAATAACCACTCCTTATCCTTTTTATTTTCTTTTTGTGCCAAGAGTAACCTCTAATGAGAGAGAAGTAATGATTGGGAAAGTTGCTGACCCGAAACAGATTTTTGTGCTTCACCGTAAAAATTCTTGAGGGAGCTTTGTATGTCGGATTGAGCTATAATGTTTTGTGATTCTGCCACAGGTAGTTATCTAACTTTAGTTAGTTAAACACTTTTTGATTTGAGCAACAGAAGGTCTTCGAAAAAATTCGTCTTTACCTGCTGGTCTGTTTTGACAGATTTCTGCCATTTTCTGCATTTGCTTCTTGTTGGTTCCTTTTTGAGTTCTTTTGGGGAATTGAGCTTTTTGAGGGAATTGATACAGTAGCTAGTGTTCTAATGGAAGTTTATTTTGTGTTAGAACTGAACCTTAAGACTTATTTATCTTGAGTGCACTAATGTTGCTAATGAAGATTGTGTGAAGTTTTGTATGAAGGAAAATTTTCAGGCGTATGGAAGGAATGAGTAATGAGATGAAGGATGGACTAAAAGTCAAGCTTGGGGATGCCACGCGTGTCACCCCAAGAAATATCCAAGAAGTACAAGCGTCAAAGCTTGGGGATGCCCAAGGCATCCCCTTCTTCATCAATAAAAATCCCAGGTTTCTTCCAAACGCTTCATTTTTATTGTTTCATGCACAGTTGTGTTATTCTTGGAGCGTCTTCTTTTTTGTTTTTGTTTTGTTTTTTTCTTGGTTTGCTTAGTTTTCTGAATAAATTGGTTGGATCCCCTCTTTCATACATTGGTTTGCAAATATTTTGGTTTGGTTTGGAAAAGAGTAGGAAAGTTCATACTTCTGTGGTAAAAAGAGCTTGTTTTTGACTATGGCCATGCTTTGTCATGCCATGCTTGATATTATTTTGGCTTTATGCTTAGTATTCTTTGCTGTAGCATGAATTGTTATAAACAATTGAGATTGCTTAATGTGCCTTGGATGAATCATGCGTTGTTTTAGCATATTAAAGCATAGTATAGTGGTAATCTCCTTTGATGCTTTATTTGGGTTGACTTGGCGCATGCTCACACCATGTTATGACTATCTCAAGTCACCATAGCCTTTATGATCCTTTAGTTTTCAAATTTTAGTATCACTTTATGCTTTGATCAATGATGTTTTGTCGCTCTGCATGATTATGGCCATTATTGCTCTCTTAGTTTGTCGCTCCCAGTATTTTGCTAGCCTCCACCACCAAGTATGAGTTCCACTCATGCATCCAACTCCCTAAACCAAGTTATTCCAAAGTGTCCACCATACCTACCTACTAGCTTATGCTATTCCGAGTATATTCATGCTTTTGTTTACCTTCCAAATTAAACTTGCTATGAGAAAAGTAGTTATTAAAGCTCTCACGAATTTGATGGCACACTTTACTTTATTGCCTCTAATAAACTTTAACCATTTGGTCCTTCTTTGTTGCGTATATGCTTGCGCTTTATAAGTTGAAATTAGCAGAACCATGTTTCATGGGGAACGCTTTCAACATTGCACTTGTACTTTGTACCCTGTTGATATCATGTTCTTTTGCTTACGGATCCCGGCGGTGTGAAATAAAAGTGGAACTTGTAAGATCATGGAGTTTGTATGTGTGTTAGAGAAACGCCTGGGCCGCTAGCCTGAGCCATGCCTAATCATGGTGGAAACTTGCAGCATCACCATAATGAGCACTCTATCAAGCATCCTCAATAAAAACCTATGCAAATAGAAAATAAAAAGATCGCTGAGATGCTCATTGTCTGCTTGCCTTGTCATTTTGATTATGGGAAAGCTCCCGTATCATGTGCAAGGGGTACCCCGTTGGCGGTTCTTAATGATACACATGTACTTACAATGACAAGAGCTTACTCATGACTGAAGTTGAGTATCATGAGGATCGGTCTTCGTAAGTAAGGGGCATGAGATTTCGGTTTATAACTTGTCAAGCATATCCTCTTAGTTGTGTCACTTTAACCTTAATCACTTCAAGATGCTTATGATAGGGGCAATGAGATCTGAAAGCTATAATTACCATAATTTTTGGAAGCTCTATATGAGACTTGAATCCCTACTTCCTTTTATGAAGGCCTTTCTTCCACCATTATATTGAGTCTCCATCTTCTATCTTTATGCACCTACTTTGAGAGCATAGTGGCCATTCTTAGTTCTATGTGCATTGTCCCAAGACTAGTTGATTGATGCATAACTTGTTATTGCTTGTTTTAAACTATTGTATCTAGTCACTCTTATGAACTTTGAAGGTGTCCTATGCATTTATATTTGCTACTCTATTGAGGGACAAGCTGAATACTATTATGCCATGTTTTCTTTATGTGAAACAAGAAAACGTCTTGCAAAGCATTGTTATTCATGAATCTTTTGTTTGTGCCTTTTCATGTTGCATCATAGTTTCTTTCCTTATTGCTAGAACTTTTTCTTTCATGTTATGATTGAAGTACTATGATCCCAACTTTGAATGTTTTACAAATACTTTGATCAAGTCTTTGATGGTGCATGTCACCTAAAAAAATAATTCTTTCTTTTTAGCACTTACCTACTCAAGGACGAGCAGGAGTTAAGCTTGGGGATGTTGATACATTGCAAATGTATCTATAATTTTTGATGTTCCATGCTTGGTTTTATCCACTTTCTTGTGTTTTGTTCCAACTTTGGAGTACTTTTTATATGATTTCATGGACTAACCTATTAACAAGAGCCATAGTGCCAGCTGCATGTTTTCTGCTGTTTTTGGTTCCAGGAAAGTCAGAAAATGAATATTCTCGGAATTGGACGGGACAAAAGCCAAAGTGCCTATTTTTCTAGAAGTCATCAAGTGCTAGAATACAAGACAGAGACGGGCTAGAGGCCGGCCACACCACCTGGCCGTGCGACCAGGCTTGGCCCGCGCCAATGGGTGGTGTGGTGGCCCCTGGCACCCCGTCGGCCTCCCCTTCCGCCTATAAGATGCCCACGGGATGAAAACCCTAAGTACCCGATCAAAAATCCACGAAAGAGTCTGTAGCTGCCTTCATCTCCATCCCTAGATCGGGAGGGATCTGAAGCTCTTCCCGGCACCCTGCCGGAGAGGGGAATTCACCCTAGAGGCCTTCTTCATCACCATGCAAGCCTCCGGTGTGATGCGTGAGTAGTTCATCCTTGGACTACGGATCCATGTAGTAGCTAGATGGCTGGTTCTCCTCCTTTGTGCTTTCATGTTTAGATCTTGTGAGCTCCGTTCATGATCAAGATCATCTATTTGTAATCATACATGTTGTGTTTGTGGGGATCCGATGGATATTGAAATGCTATTTCAGATTGATTATTGATTCTATCATGTCTTTGTTATTTGTGATCTTGCATGCTTTCCATTGTTAGTAGCTATCTTGACCAAGTAGATGCTAGCAACTCCAAGAGTTAGTATTTATGCTCGATAGTGGGTTCATGCCTCTAGTAATCTGGAGAAGTGACAAAAATCTCTAAGGTACTAGATGTGTTGTTGCTACTAGGTAGAAAACAACAATCCTTTGTTCATAGAACAATCGTATTGTTTACTTTACACGCAGTTCATAAAGCAATAATCTGTTGCTTGCAACTTAATACTGGAGGGGGTTCGGATGATAACCTGAAGGTGGATTATTAGTCATAGATGCAGTTTGATGGCGGTCTATGTATTATGTTGTAATGCCCAATCAAGTCTCAAAGGAGTCAAGATGATTAGTATATGCATGTATTGCTTTATCGATATTTGTCAATTGCCCTGCTGTAATTTGTTCACCCAGCATGTTATCTATCTAAGCAGAGCCACCTCTAGTGAACTATGGATCCCGGTCCATGTCTTTTACATACAATCTACAATCTGTTTACTGCTTTGTGTTTACTTTCTGCAAACTTTTACTTCTTTCCATTCGATACGTTTAATCCTTTGTTTTCCGCAAAACACGGTGGGATTGACAACCTCATCGTAAGTAGGGGACAAAGTTCTGTGGTTGTGTTGTGGAGGTCTCCACGTTGCTACTAGCACCGGTAGTGCGCCCTGCCAAAGCTCAGCTAGTAACACCTTTGGGGTGTTTCCTTGCTCCTACTGGTTCGATTAAACCTTGGTTTCATAACTGAGGGAAACTTGCTGCTGTGCTCATCATACCTTCCTCTTGGGGTTCCCAACAAGCTCTACATCAACACCGCCATCACGCATTTTTCTGGGCGCCATACTCAGAGCCATCAGGCCTCCTTCAAGGTTGCTGCCAAGAATGCCAAATACGCTCGTGCTCATGCCATTGGAATGAGTAGTGGTGTCAATCTTGCCTTGAAGGCCAAGGTTGTGGAGTATGATGAAGATGAAGGGAGTGATGAGGGACTCTCAATGAGCCACCCCGAATATGTCAAGGTTGCTCATGGTGAATACATGGCCTTCTATGCAAGAAACTTTTGGAAAGATCCTGCCAAGGCCAAGATGGAAATGCAACAAAGAAGCAACCCCAATGGGAGAAGGGACAATGGGTCCAAGTTGAGAACTTGCTTCAATTGTGGTGACCGTTATCACTTTGTTGTCGCTTGTCCCTATGAGAAAAGAGAAGATCATGGGGGTAAACTTGTGTTGAAGACCTCCAAAGCTCCTTACAAGAAACCCTTCATCAAAAGGAATTCAACCAACAAGAAGTCGGTTGAAATTGTCTTGATCACACATGACGAATTCTCCTCCTATGATGATAATGATGAAGATGAAGAAGAGGAAACATCAAGTGGTGTGGCCGCTCTTGCCACTACTTCTACCCCTACATTCTCACTCTTCGACTCTCCAAATGAGAATATCTCCAACAAGAACGTCACTTGCCTTATGGCAAGAGGAATGAAGGTATTATCATCATCACACTCCACCTCTTTAGTTAATGATGAATTTGATGATGAGTTACCCCTTGAGGTCAAAAAGGAATTAGTTGTTTTTGATGTGTTTATGAACAACTTGCAAGGGGAACACAAGAAACACGTTGAGGACCTCTTAAATCAACTTGCACACACACAAGAACTTCTAGATGAGAGATGTAAATTAGGAAGAGAGCACATGATTGAGGTAGAAGATCTAAATAATGCTCTAGAAGAAGAACAAGAAACTAGAATGTCTCTTGAAACTAAACTTGAAGGGCTTGATGAAGCAAATGATCTCATTATTAATAAACTCATCAAGGAACGTGACCATGCTATTGCTAAATACAAAAGGGCTAAAAAGGACAAGATTGAGTTTGGTGTTGTTCATGGAAAACTTGCTGAGGACTTTAGGATGCGTGACAAGGCTCACAAGGCCTTGGATAGTGAACTCTTGTTGCTCACAAAGTCTCGTGAAAAGCCTCAAACTCAATTGACCAATATTACTTCACCTAGTACTTCCATTCCCTCTAGTTGTACAAGTATACTTGAAGAAAATGCTAGGTTGAAGGGGGAGCTAGCTAAGGCCACCTTTCCCAAAGGAAACAAGTCAATTGATGACCTCTTGAGTAAGCAAAGGTGAAATATTGAGAAAGGGGGCATTGGCTTTGTCTCTAAAGGCAAGAAGAAGAAGAACAACAATAAGAAGAAGGCCAAGCCCGCACAGGAAAAGGACAAGGTCATTATGGATAGTAAGTCCACAAATGGCAAAGCTATGTCTCATGTTGATTTTGCGGTACGTGCTAACCCTCACTATGTTTTAATGCGTGATTATTATGGTGATTTATATGCACAATATGTTGGCCCATTTGATGGCTATATTGCTTGGTCCATTTGGGTTCCCAAGACCCTTGTTGCTAACAAAATAGGACCCATTGAAAAATGGGTACCTAAAAACTAGTTTCATCTTTTGTAGACCTATGCTTCCGGAGGGTCAAAATTGGTGCTTGATAGTGGATGCACAAGTCATATGACCAGAAGTGCATCTAGTGTCAAGGAGTTGAGACCAAATATTGATCAAATATCCGTGACATATGCCAACAAGTCAAAGCCTAAGGTAATGGGTTTCAACAAAGTTGTGGTTGCACACGATATCACTCTCGTGGACGTAATGCTTGTTGAGACCCTTGGATACAATTTATTCTCAGTCCGTGCTCTTGGAAAGATGGTTTTTCCATATTTATTGATAATGATATTGTGATCCTCATGTGGATCAAGTCTCTAAAGGTTGCTTTCGTTGGGTACGTCGAAAATGACTTGTATGTGATGGCCTTTTCGGGGAAAACCACTACACGTGCAATGTGCTTATTCGGAAAGGCCGATGTGGGTTGGCTATGGCATCACCGTCTAGCCCATGTCAACATGAGAACTTGGCAAAGCCTCCACAAGGATGGTCATATTGTTGGACTAAAATAAAATGTTTGCTTTGCCAAAGATCGTGTTTGCAGGGCATGTATTGAAGGAGAGATGCATGATTCTCCCCACAAGCCTAAGAACTACATCAAGTCCAAGAGGATCTTGGAGCTCCTTCATGTGGATCACTTTGGTCCTCCATCTCATGCAAGCCTTGGTGGGAACAAATATTGCTTGGTGATTGTTGATGACTACTCAAGATACACATGGGTATATTTCTTCAAGCTGAAAAGTGAGACCCAAGAAAACTTCATTGACTTCATCAACCTGGCTCAACGTCAATACAATGTCCCTATGTTAACAATAAGAAGTGACAATAGTACCGAGTTCAAGAACTACACATTGAATGGATTTCTTGGTGATGAGGGAATAAAACATCAATATTCCGCTGCATATACCCCTCAACAAAATGGTGTAGCTGGGAGGAAGAACCGGACTCTTATTGATATGGCAAGGGCGATGTTGGCGGAGTTTAAATCTCCATACAATTTTTGGGCTGAAGCAATCTCCATCGCATGTCATGCATCAAACCGTCTCTACCTCCGCAAAGAATTGATCAAGACTCCATATGAAATTCTTACCGGTAACAAGCCCAACGTTTCATACTTCCGGGTGTTCGGTTGTAAGTGTTTTTATCACATTAAGGTTATTCATTTGTCCAAGTTTGATTCCAAAGCATTAGAGGGTATTTTTGTTGGTTATGGTCTCGAATACCACACTTATAGAATCTATGACAAGCTCTCCGGAACTGTCATAGAATATTGTAGTGTGGTTTTTGAAGAATATGATGGTCCTAGAGCGGGGCGTGTTGATGTCTGTGATGTAGATGATGAAATGCCTCAGGATGCCATAGGAAGAATGGGTGCGGGTTTCATCCGCCCTGTTGAGGAACCCCTTATGGCGGATCGATAAGAACTATGGTCTACTCAAGTGGAGCCCTCATCTTCACAACATCAACAAGCTACTATCGAGGAGGACAATGACCCAAGCCAAAGACAAGCTGTGGACCCTCAACCTGTTGATCAAGAAGAAACCTCTAGCCAGGAGGTGCTTGAGTCTCCATTTGCCAGAATGTCCAGCGGTGCTAAGTCTATTACACAAGGAAGATCTATATAAACTAGCATAAGGGAAGCTTAGTGCCTGTCTAGAAGTATGCTTGATCAAGACCAAGGTCAATCTTTACCTCTTGTAGAAGAGAATAATTCCAATGATGATCAAGGTCAAGTTCATGGTCAAGATGAGGACCAAAATGATGAAGTGATCCCCACAAGAAACAACAAGGATATTGAAACTCTTCACCAAGCCATAATTAATAGAATATTGGAATTGAGAGACCACACTCTTGATAACGTGGTAGGAGATCTAAGAAGAGGGATATCCACTTGAGCTCAACTGAAGAACTTTGGTGAACACCAAGCACACATTTCCATGGTGGAACCCAAGAAAGCATGGGAAGCTCTTGAAGATTTGGATTGGTTGGATGCAATGCACAAAGAGCTCAACAACTTTGAGAGAAACAAAGTATGGAAGTTAGTTGAAAAGCCAAAAGATTGCCGCAATGTTATAGGCACCAAGTGGATATTCAAGAACAAGCAAGATGAGCATGGAATTGTGGTGAGGAACAAGGCAAGATTGGTTGCACAAGGGTTCTCTCAAATTGAAGGCATTGATTATGGAGAGACATATGCACCCGTGGCTCGCCTTGAGTCCATCAGTATCCTTCTTGCTTATGCGGCATACCATAAATTTAAATTACAACAAATGGATGTAGAAAGTGCATTTCTTAATGGTCCTTTGCATGAGTTAGTATACGTAAAGGAACCCCCGGGGTTTGAGGATCCCAACTTTGCAAACCACGTCTACAAACTTGATAAGGCGATCTATGGGCTCAAACAAGCTCCACGCACGTGGTATGAGAACCTTAGAGGTTCTTGTTAGATCGTGGGTTTGAGGTTGGGAAAATCGATCCCACTCTCTTTACTAAGAAAGTCAATGGGGATATTTTTGTATGCCAAATATATGTAGATGATATTATCTTTGGCTCATCTAACAAAGCTTTTAATGATGAATTCTCTAAGCTTACGTATGATAGGTTCAGGATGTATATGATGGGAGAATTGAGGGTATTTCTTGGTTTTGAGATCAAGCAAGTAAGAGGAGGAACATTCTTCAACCAAGCCAAGTAAACTCAAGATATTCTCAAAAGATTCAACATGAAAGATATAAATGGAGCTCCCACTCCCATGGCAACAAAGACTCATCTTGAACTAAACCCAAATGGTAAAGATGTGGATCAAAAGCTATACGGGTCCATGATTGGCTCTTTTCTTTACCTTTGTGCATCTAGACCCGATATTGTGTTGAGTGTAGGAGTGTGTGCAAGATATCAAGCAGCTCCTAAAGAAAGACATTTGATGGCGGTCAATAGAATCTTTCGGTATATGGTTCATACCCCAAACTATGGTATTTGGTATCCTAGGGACTCAACTTTCTCTCTTTGTGGATACATGGATTCAGATTGGGTTGGTGGAAAGGATGATAGAAAATCAACCTCCGAGGCTTGCCAATTCCTTGGGAGGTCCTTGGTGTGTTGGTATTCTAAGAAGCAAAATTGTATATCTCTCTCCACCATCGAAGCCGAGTATGTGGCACTGGTAGTGCTTGCACTCAATTGCTATGGATGAGGCAAACTTTAAAGGAATACGGTGTCCATTGTGACAAAGTGCTTCTTCTATGTGACAATGAAAGTGCTATCAAGATTGCCTATAACCCGGTGGATCACAGAAGGACAAAGCATATTGAGATTCGTCATCACTTCATTAGAGAACATGTTGCTCGAGGTGATATTGAGCTATCCTATGTGTCAACCAAAGACCAACTTGTTAACATCTTCACGAAGCCACTTGATGAAGCAAGGTTTTGTTATTTGAGGAATGAACTAAATATCATAGATTCAAGGAGCTTGACTTGATCACCTTGCATACTCACCTATGTATTGACTCTTATTTGGTTTAGGTGTAGGCATGGAGATAGGGGAGTGCGGTTCTAATACATTGGACTATCCCTCCCCCCATAATGCCAAAATTAAGAAATTCAATTCTCTTAATATCATTTTGTGATATGTGAGCTTCATTGATGAGTAGTGGCTATGAACCCAAGGATAATTCTTCACGGTGTCATGCGACAAACTCTTACATGGTGGCCTCGGCCACCACCCTCTTCTTATTGAAGAGTTGGTTCTTAGTTCGTGTTTATTTAGAGCATTAATGAACATTTGAATGGATTTCTAGGGTTTTTCTTGATTCTTCGCAGTATGTCATCTTAACCCAAGCATATTCCTTGTCCTAAAAACACACACACTCTCTCTCTCATATATGTCCCTAAACACAAAACCTGGAGTTTTTGGTCGAGGAGGACGGAGCCTCCGGTGTAGGCCGGAGTCTCTGGTCCAGACGGTTTTCTGGCCACTTACAGGGAGGATGGGGTGAACTGAAACAGGCAGTTTCATTCATCCATCCCTGTCCTACCCTCTCAACCCTGTTGCCTCCTCCTCCAAAATTCCTCCCCAGAGTCCAAGAAGCCCCCGGGATCTGCCGTGCCGCCGGCCAGCTTCCTCCCCTCCACCATTGGGTGATTCCCACCAGTGGAATCGATCCCATGGATAGATCTGGTACCTCTCCTCCTCTTTCTCTCCTAGGTTCATCCCTTGATTTGTTTTTGAGGATTGGTGCTGATTTTGCCCACGGGAATCACTTGTATGCATGCACACTAGTACACTAGCCTTGTTGCCTTGACCGATCTGTTAAAATCATCCCCTCCTGCAGCCTCATAGTTCTTGCCCGAGCCTCCGGACCGAAGACTCCGGTGTGGACTGCGGAGACTCTGGTGTGGGATGACTCAAACAGATCCCGTAATGCTTCAAGGCTCTTGTGCTGCATCTTTTGGGACATATATTCTTACCTCCATGCTATCTCCCTCAATGTTGTTCACTGGTTCTGGTTCTTGTTGTCCTCCTCGCACCAAGGCAAAGTCAAAGAGGGCCGATCCTCGCTATGATGAGTCCGAGGGTCAATATGTTGTGCCCCCGTCCAACCAGAAAAAGGTGGCCCGTGATGCAGCATACATGAGGAGGGAGCAGGATAGGGTTGAGGAAGAGAACAGTGCCAAGAGGGCAAAGTACGACAATCTTCAATCTTTGGACCACATGTCAAAGAAAGAGTACCGTGTGCTACGGAAGACTGATTTCTATGCCTTGCCTCGCACCAGCGATGACCCATGCTATTGGAGGAAGGAGCAAGCTGTTTTTAGGAAAGACATTTACAACATGCTCAAGAAGTCACCTGTGTGTACCCAGAAGTATATGAGTGTTGAGCAGATGAGGAACAACCCCTACTTCTCTGATGCACTGTGGATTTGTGAGAAGTTAGGGTTGTTCAACTTGATGGAGCTCTGTGAAGATTACAACATCACCCTTATGCATCAGTTCTACGCCACAATTGTGTTTGGGTCTAACCAAGCCAGGACTATGACCTGTATGACTGGAAACCACCACTACTCTGCAACTTTCTACAACTTTGCTGAGGCCATCTTTGAGACCTTCCAGGGCATGTCCACCCATGGTGGGATGCACATGCACTTAGAAGCTCTTGGGTTGAACAAGAATAAGCTTGCCCCTTTGTATGGCAACGAGGGTGTTGTGGGTGGGTCCAAGGGACTCAAGCCTCTCTACAATGTAATGTTGAGGATATTCCGCCATACCATTTCCCCTAGTGTTGGAAATGATGATGCCATCAGATGTGGTTTGGTCAACTTGCTATATGATACCCACATGATTTACATGGCTTGCCTCGAGGTAGATGCAGGTACTATTGATGTTATGGATTTCATATTTGAGGATATGTACCATGCCATACTATACAAGAAGGCTGGTCCATATGCACCACTTGTCATGAGACTCATCAACACCCAGGATCATGGTTCTCCACTTGGCTTGGCTCCCAACCTTACCAAGAACACTCTTGTATTACTGCAGTAGAAGGGACGCATGGGGCCTCCTCCTAGATGCTCCTATGCCAATGAGGAGGAGGAGATCTCTGAGACCGAGAGGGCCCCCTCTCCTACTAGGGATCAGAGGAAGAGTGCTTCCAACGCACCTCTGCCTCCCACGACATGTGACTATGTACATGAGAGGATCAAGAAGGCCTCATTCTGGGAGAGGACCCTTTGTTGCATGAATGTGGACATCCGTAAGCAACATCATGCCTCCTACAAGAGCAACCATCGCATAGAGAAACTCCTCAAGGATATTAAGGCTCATGGTGAAGCGGATGATGAGGAAGGAGAGGATGAGTACACTGATGAGCATGGCGCTCAACCATCCATTGAGTCAAACTACACTCTTTCTTTTGGGGCATAGAATGCCTAACAGGACAATTTGTTGGATTGGAAGACCTTTTATTATGTCACCTTTGGATATGGGTACCAGGGTACCTCCTCTTATCGCCCTCACGGCAAAGGGCCTGCAGCTCCAGATGGTGATGATGACTATGATGATGGTGATGAGGATCAGGATATGGATGAGGAGGACGAGGATGATGACGACAAGGACTACTGATTTGTTGGGGCGCTAGCTTAGGTGTTTTCCCTTTTTGGTGTTTCGATGCCAAAGGGGGAGAAGACATTGTCATCGGGATTTGCATGGGCTTGGGCTTGGATACTTACTTGCTATCTCAAACTTCGTACTTATTTGCCTCATGTGCCTGCGAGATACTATTTCCTATTTGTGTGTTTGTGTGTGACTTTGTGGGTACTCCTACATTATTGTAACTCATGTGAGAACTATGTGCTTTATCTATGTACTACCTGCCGTGCATGTTTTATGTGTTTATCTTAGTGCAGATAGTCATGGGGAGCATTATTATACACTATCATAATTCATTGCAAATTATTCCATGCAAAATCACTTGTTGTCATCGAACACCAAAAAGGAGGAGATTGAAAGGACATTTACTGTCATAATCACTTTTGATGTTCGTTAACAACAAGTAGATCATTTTACAGTATGCTATTTCCTATAGGTTGATATAATGCAAAGTGAAAAGGACCCTTGGCCTACAGAACTTTCCCTGCAATATTTACATGTTCCTAGGAATTCCAGACCGGAGTCTCCGGTTTGGCTGGACCGGAATCTCTGGTGTGGTCTGGAGTTTCCCCAGGAATCCCGGAGGGGGCTCCAAATTTCTGCCTGGGTCAGCCAGATTGGTGGTCTGGAGCAAGGTCCAGAGACTGTCCAGAGTCTCTGGTCCAAGCCTCAGACCAGAGTTTCCGGTGTGGTTGGACCAGAGTCTCTGGTCCACTTGGCTCTCAAAAGGGCTGGGTCAGCCAGATTGTTGGTCCGGAGGCTGGTCCGGAGATGGGCCGGAATCTCCAGTATAGATCGGAGTCTCTGGTGTGCAGGCCGGAGTCTCCGGTCTGACTTTTCTCCAATGGTCAGAAAATGGTTCAGTGGAGTGAAGGGCTATAAATAGAGGACCTTATCCCCTTCCTCCAGCTACTCGACCCACTGAAGAACCCCATACCCATTTGAGCCACCAAATCAACAAGATCTCTTCATCCAACCATCCAAAGTCATTGATCTTTGGAGAATTGAAGGAGGAGGCCTTGATCTATAGCTTCACCAAGAGAGATCTTCATTTCCCCCTCATTCACTTGAGGCCCCCCACGCTCTAGTGTTTCTTTGGAAACCCTAGCTTTTGATTTGGTTCTTACAAGCTTGTCTTTGATTGTTTGACAGCTTGCTTGTATTTGGGAGCCTCCAATTAAGTTGTGGATGTGTGGCCCGAGCTTGTTGTAAAGGTGTCGGCTCCCACCTCGAAGGTTGCCGTATAGTGGAAGAGGTGAACCGGGCCCATTGGGGTGAGGTTCATCGGAGAACAAGGAAGGCCTCTCATGGCGTTGGTGGTTTGAAACCACCCCCTCTCCAAATGTATACGTACTTCCCCACAAAAGGAAGGAACTACGGGAAACAAATCCTTGTGTCACCGCATGCTCCACTTTGGTTCCTTCTATCCTTTACTGCACTTTACTTATCTAGTTCTTGCTTAGTGTTTGTGGTAGATTGACATATAGGTAAATTCACCATAGTTGCATGATCTAGAGAAATTACCTTTTGTGTCAAACCCTAACTTGAAAAGGAGTAAAATTTGAAGTAACACCTATTCACCCCACCTCTAGGTGCCCATACGACACCCCCCTCTAGGTGCCCATATGATCCTTTCACATGTTATTGATGTGTACTTGACTAGAACTCGCAGTAGCACCTGGGTATTTGATACTGGATTAGTTGATAATATATGTAACTCGAATGAGGGGCTGTGGAACAAGCGCAGGGCTAGCAAGGGGTGAGGACAAGATGCGTGTCGGCAATGGATCAAGATTTGATGTGATCACCGTCGGATCGCTACCTCTCCACCTACCATTGGGATTAGTTATAAATGTTAATACTTGTTATTTAGTGCCTACGCTGAGCATGAACATTTTATCCAGATCATGTTTGTTGCGAAGCGGTTATTCATTTAAATCTTAAAACAATGGTTGTTCAATTTATATGAATGATATCTTTTATGGTCATGCACCTGTGATGAATGGTTTATTTCTATTGGATCTCAATAATAGTGTTATGCATATTCATAATGTTGATGCTAAAAGGATTAAACTTGATGATGATATATCTACATATATGTGGCACTACCGTCTAGGTCATATTGGCGTTAAACGCATGAATAAACTCCATTCTGATGGACTTATGCAATAACTTGATTTTGAATCATTTGATACATGTGAGCCATGCATGATGGGCAAGATGACTAGAATGCCGTTTTTCGGTTCAATGGAACGGGCGACAGATTTATTGGAAATCATACATACAGATGTATGTGGTCCAATGAGTGTGTCGGCGCAATGTGGATATTGTTATTTTGTTATTTTCACGGATGATTTGAGTAGATACGGGTATATCTATTTGATGAAACATAAGTCTGAAACCTTTGAAAAGTTCAAGGAATTTTAGAATGAAGTGGAAAATCATCGTAATAGAAAGATTAAATTTTTGTGGTCTGGCCGTGGAGATGAGTATCTTAGTTACTAGTTTAGCACACACATGAGAGATTGTGGAATAGTTTCACAACTCACGCCTACAGGAACAGCACAACTTAATGGTGTGTCAAAACGTCGTAATCGTACTTTATTTGATATGGTTTGATCTATGATGTCTTTGACTGACTTTCCACTGTCATTTTGGGGTTATGCAATGGAAACTGCTGCATTCACTGTAAATAGGGCACCATCTAAATCCGTTGAAACGACACCATATGAATTGTGGTTTGGAAACAAACCTAAGCTGTCATTTCTTAAAGTTTGGGGTTACGATGTTTATGTGAAGAAACTTCAACCTGATAAACACGAACCCAAAGAGGAAAAATGCATCTTCATAAGATACCCTAAAGAAACAGTTGGGTATTCCTTCTATCACAGATCCGAGGGCAAGGTTTTTGTTGCCAAGAATGGATCCTTTCTATAGAAAGAATTTCTCGCGAAAGGCGTGTGTAGTCGGAAGGTAGAACTCGAAGAGGTTATTGAACCTTCTTTTCATGAAACAACGAGTGGCGCTACGCTGGAAATTGTTCCGAAGTTGACTTCACCAAATGAAGAGGGAACTAATGATAATGATCATGAAACTCCGAAAGAGGACACTTCCGAATCTCGCTGGTCAAGCAGGACACACGCAACTCCTAAACTGTACGGAAATCCTGTTATGAATTTCATGGTTGATGAAATAGATCACCTTGTGATGTATGAAGAAGCGATGATGAGCCCAGATTCCAACAAATGGCTAGAATCCATGAAATCCGAGATGGAATCCATGTACAAAAACCAACTTTGGACTTTGGTGGACTTACCTCATGACCGAAAGGCCATTGAGAATAAATGGATTTTCAAAATAAAAACCGATGCTGATGGTAATGTGACCATATATAAAACTTAAATTGTCACAAAGGGGTTTCGACAAATTCAAGGAGTTGACTACGATGAGACATTCTCTACCATAGCGATGCTAAAGTCGGTTAGGATTATGTTAGCAATTGCTGCATATTTCGATTATGTAATATGGCAGATGGATGTCAAAACTGCGTTCTTCAATAGTAATATTGAAGAAGAGTTATATATGATATAACCTAAGGGTTTTGTCGACCCTAAGGATGCTGATAAGGTATGCAAGCTTCAGCGATCCATCTATAGACTGAAGCAAGCACCTCGGAGTTGGAATCTCCGCTTTGATGAGGTGATCAAAGAGTTTGGATTTTCCAAACTTATGGAGAGGCTTGTCTTTACAACAAAGTGAGTGGGAGCAATGTGGCATTTCTAATATGATATGTGGATGACATATTATTGATTGGAAATGATGTAGATCTTTTAGACAGTGTTAAAAGTTATCTAAACAACAAATTTTCGATGAAGGACCTTGGTGAAGCATCATATATATTAGGCATTAAGATATATCGAGATAGATCAAGGCATCTAATTGGGCTATCGCAAAGTACATACCTTGATAAGATATTAAAGAAGTTTAATATGGACGGAAGTAATAAGGTGTTCTTACCTATGTTGCAAGGCAAGACATTGAGTAAGACTCAAAGTCCGGCTACGGCGGAAGAAAGAGAGATAATGGATAAGATCCCCTATGCTTCAGCCATAGGCTCTATAATGTATGCCATGCTATGTACAAGACTGGATGTGGCACATGCTATTAGTTTGACTAGTAGGTACCAATATGATCCAGGTTCAGAACACTGGATAGCAGTCAAGAATATCCTTAAGTACTTAAGAAGAACTAAAGATATGTTTCTTGTATACGGGGGTGAAGAAGAGTTGGTCGCTAAGTGTTATGTCGATGCTAGCTTTGACACTGATCCGGATGACTCTAAGTCTCAATCCAAATACGTATTTCTCTTGAACGAAGCAGTTGTTAGTTGGAGGAGTTCCAAACAACCTGTGGTGGCTGGATCAACGACAGAGGCGGAATATGTTGCTTCTTTAGAAGCGGCACAGGAAGCGATTTGGATTAAGGAGTTCATAACGGAACTAGGTGTGGTTCCTAGTGCATTGGACCCAATGGTGATCTATTGTGACAACAATGGAGCCATATCCAATGCCAGGGAACCAAGGTCTCACAAGAATTCCAAGCATATTAAGCGTCATTTTCACTCCATCCACGAGCATGTCAAGGATGGAGATATAAAGATTTGTAAACTACACACGGACCTAAATGTAGCAGATCCATTGACTAAAGTTCTCCCTAGGGCAAAACATGATCAATACTAGAACTCCATGGGTGTTAGATTTATCACTATATAAACTAGATTATTGTCTCTAGTGCAAGTGGGGGACTAAAGGGAATATCCCCTGAGAGGCAATAATAAAGTTGTTATTATATGTATTCCAAGTATATGATAGATGTTTATTTTCCATGCTATAATTGTATTAATACGGAAACCTTAATACATGTGTGTGTAATAAACAAATAGAAAGTTCCTAGTTATGCCTCTCTATAAACTAGCTCGTTGATTAACAAGATGATCAAGGTCTCCTGATCATGGACATTGGATGTTGTTAATAACGAGGTCACAACATTGGTGAATGATGTGATGAACATTCATCCAAAGTATAGCATTACGATCAAAGTCATTATGTTTATACTACTATAACATCATACGAAGTAATCTTTATCCTTAGACCATGAGATCATGTTAATTTCTAACACCGGAAGAATACTTTGATAACATCAAACTTCACACCATAACAGGGTGACTGTAAAGATGGGTTCGTGTATTCCGAAAGTGTTATGTTGAGGCTCATGGATGCAGAGTGGAATTTGTCAATCTCGATGATGGATAGATATACTCTAGGCCCTCTCGGTGATATCACATTAAGATAGCTTGCAAGCAAGTGATGTGATCACTAGAATGTTATATCACGGGAACGAGAAAAGAGTGCATGTCCGTAAT
Source organism: Avena eriantha (assembly GCA_910589775.1). Lineage (NCBI taxonomy): Eukaryota > Viridiplantae > Streptophyta > Magnoliopsida > Poales > Poaceae > Avena > Avena eriantha. The sequence continues at coordinate 271,969,951 of OU342740.1, read as the reverse complement.
GTGAACAAACTAAGTATTGAGATACTGATGATCGAATCTCGGACATGTAATATATCACAATACAAAGGGATTTAGTTACTATCGTTAAAGGTTCTCTCGATCATAGAAGTCATCGTTGAATGTGTGGGAGTCAGTATGGATCTCTAGGCCCCGCTTCTGATTATTGATATGAGAGGGGTCTCGATCATGTTTGCATTATCCGCGAACCGTAGGGTGACACACTTAAGGGTTGCCAAACACCATTTGGAGCAAATATGTTCTAGACGAAAGAATTGCAAAGCGTTGGAATTATTTCAATGGACACCGGAATTGTTTCAGGTGAAATTGCTAAAATTGGTTCTTCATGTGATATTGAAATGTTGCAAGGTTTTTATGTGAATGTTTGTTAATTAAAGTAATTAACAAAATTCTAAATAAAATAAATAAAAGAGTTGCATTAAATTTGGTGGAAATTTAATGCATGTGAGTGGGATTTTGAGTGGAGGCATGTTTATGTGAGTGGAGCTCCCACCCACATGAATGAGAGGAGGTGGAGGGGCTCCTCCATGGCCGCCGGCCATGGGAGGGGGTGCCCCTCTCCCCTATAAAAGGCCTCCCTCTCCTACCTCACAAAGCACACCTCCTCGTGAAGGATCTCTCTCCCCGTGTAGAATTATTCCCCATGGTCTTGGATTAGCGAGATACATGTTCCCGGTGGCATTTTGTCTGGAAGGTGTTGCTGCTTCCGCTGCACCGCTGGAGCGAGGAGGTGGAGGTTCTTCGGTGGCCTAAACGTGTGTGCGAGGACGGATGTGCTGCTGATTTGTGGCACTAAGACTTCCACACGATCTTGAGATCGGCAAGTGATGTCTACGCACGCTTCTATTCTTGTAGACAGTGTTGGGCCTCCAAGTGCAGAGGTTTGTGGAACAGCAACAAGTTTCCCTTAAGTGGATTACCCAAGGTTTATCGAACTCAGGGATGAAGTGGCCAAAGGTATCCCTCTCAAGAAACCATGCAATCAAGATACAAGAAGTCTCTTGTGTCCCCAACACACCCAATACACTTGTCAGGTGTAAAGGTGCACTAGTTCGGCGAAGAGATAGGGAAATACAAGTATTATGGATGATTATAAGTGGTAATTGCAATCTCAAATAAGAGTGGCAACAAGCAAACATGTAACAAAACTTATTGTAAATGGTGTTCCAATGCTTAGAAACAAGGCCTAGGGATCATACTTTCACTAGTGGACACTCTCATATAAATATCTTCTCTTTATGGTGCTACCCAGAACTACTCTCGGGTTGGACGATGTAGGGCTATAACAACACACCTTAAAGTTCGCATTCCCCATCTAGATAACCCCTCACTATCACCTTGAGCGCTAGATGGTTCCAACAAACACCAAAATCTCATAGAGACATCCAACTCAAATTATACTCCTGATAAGTATTTATGTAACCTTAGCCCAAGTGCCACACGGTGTGCACACTGTCAACTTCACACACGTGGGGATAAGAAGAGATTCATTAAAGCACTCGAGTAGCAGAATAGATCTATAGATTACAAAGCTCATGATCTCATAAGATCACGCATAGAGAGAGAGGTGCACACATAGCTACCGGTAGAGCCCTTAGCCTCGAGAGAGAACTACTCCCTCCTCATCATGGGAGTCAGCAACGGCGATGGAGATGGCGGTGGAGTTGATGGAGATGGATCTGGGGGCACTTCCCCGTCCCGGCAGGGTGTCGGAATAGAGAATTCTGTCCCTCTAATCTCCTCTTCGGTGGCGGCAGCGCTACGGAACTTTTCGTGGAATTCTGATCTGGTACTTAGGGTTTTCGTCCCGAGGCAAAATATAAGCGAAGGGGCAAGGTTGGTGGAGGCCCGAGGGGCCCACACCACCCCCTGGCGCCACCAGGTGGTGTGGCTAGCCCCTGGCCCCTCTCCGTCTTGTCTTCTAGCTCCGTGAGTCTTCCGGTAAAATATCGACTTTGGCTTTTGTCCGGTCCAATTCCGAGAATATGTCTTTTCTAGCTTTTCTAAAACCAAAAACAGCAGAAAACAGGCAACTCGCACTGCAACATCTTGTCAATAGGTTAGTTCTAGAAAATGCATAAAAATATCTCAAAATGTAGACAAAACATAAGATAGTTGATATAAAACAAGCATGGAACATCAAAAATTATAGATACGTTTACGACGTATCAACATCCCCAAGATTAACTCCTGCTCGTCCTCGAGTAGGTAAGTGATAAAAAATAATGATTTTTGAGGTGACATGCACCATCATAATCTTGATCAAGGTATTTGTAAAACATTGATAGTTGGGATCATAGTACTCTAACATAGACATGAAACATATAGTTCTAACAATAAGACATAGCAACTATGTTATAACATGAAAAGGTACAAACAAAAGATTCATGAATAACAATGCTTTGAAAGACGTTTGTTTGTTTCACATATAGAAAATATAATGAGAATGGTATTCGGCTTGTCACTCATAGTGTAGCAAAACATAAATGCATAGGACACCTTCAAAGTTCGTAAGGGTGACTAGATACAAATAGTTTAAGAACAAGCAATATCAAAGTTATGAATCAATCAACAAGTCTTGGGACAATGCACATTAAACTAAGAATGGCCACTATGCTCTCTCAATAGGTGCATAAAGATAGAAGATGGAGACTCAACATAAAAAGTAAAAGAAAGGCCCTTCATAGAAGGACGTAGGGATTCAAGTCTCATAAAGAGCTTCCAAAAATTATGGTACTTATTAGCTTTCAGCTCTCATTTCCCCTATCATAAGCATCTTTAGGTGGTTAAGGTTAAAGTGAGCAAATATGAGGATATGCTTGACAAGTTCTAAGCTGAAAATCTCACGCCCCTTACTTACGAGTACCGTTCCTCATGCTACTCAAGTTTAGTCATAGGTAAGTTCTTGTCATTATAAGTACATGTGTATCATAGAGAACCGGCAACGGGGTACCCCTTGCCCAATGATACAGAAGATTCCCCATATCAAAATGACAAGGCAAGCTGACAATGAGCATCTCAGCATCCTTTTATTTCATATTTCATAGGCATCTTTTTTTCTCTTTTTTCTTTCCTATTTGCGTAGGGTTCTTTATAGTGGATGCTTCATAGATTGCTCACTATGGTTATGCCGCAGGTTTCCACCATGATTAGGCATGGCTTTTACCAGCCGCCCAGGCGTTTCTCTAACACATATACGAACTCCATGAGCCTTACAAGCTCCCGTTACATTTCACACTACCGGGATCCATAAGCAAAAGAACATGATATCAACTAAATGAAGTGCAATGTTGAAAGCGTTCCCCATGATAACATGGTTCTGCTAATTCACAACTTACAAAACGCAAGCATATATGCAACATAGATGGGCACAATGGTTCAAGTTTATTAAGTGCAAGAAAAGTAAAATGTGCCATCAAGTTCGTGAGAGCTTAAATCACTAATTTTCACATAACAAGTTTAATTAGGAAGGTAGATAAAAACATGAATATACTTGGAATGGCAAATAATGCTAATAGGTAGGTATGGTGGACTCTTTGGAATAACTTGGTTTTATTTGGAGGTGGATGCATGAGTGGAACTCATACTTGGTACATGTGGAGGCTAGCAAAAGACTGGGAGCGACCAACTAAGAGAGCAATAATGGCCATAATCATGCAAAGCGACAAAACATTATTAATTAAAGCATAAAGTGGTATTACAAGTCGAAAACTAAATGATCATAGAGGCTATGGTGACTTTGTGTAGTCTTAACATGGTGTGAGCATGCACCAAGTCAACCCAAATAAAGCATCAAAGGAGAATACCACAATATTATGATTTTATATGCTAAAACAACGCTTGATTCTTTTAAGGCACATTAAGCAATCTCAATTGTTTGTAACAAGTCATGCTACAGCAATAATCACTAAGCATAGAGTCAAAGCAATATCAAACATGACATGATAAAGTCTAAGTCACAGTCAAAACAAGCTTCCTTTTGTACCACTATAAGTATGAAACTTCCTACTCTTTTCCCACACTAATCGACAACTAAAGCTAAACGCGGTGCTAGCAAAGGAGAACACTCATAGAACAATAAGAGTGAAAACTAGAGTGTTCTAGGCAATGAATAACGGGGTGTCTCTCTCTCCAAAAGAAGTGTGTTGGGATCCAACCAACTTATTTAAGAAAACCAAACAAAATAAAACTAAAAAAAATAACGATGATGCTCCAAGAACAACACAATTGTGCATGAACCAATAAAAATGAAGTGTCTGGAAGAAACCTGAAATTTTTATTGATGAAGGGGATGCCTTGGGAATCCCCAAGATTTGATGCTCGTACTTCTTGAATATTTCTTGGGGTGACATAGGTGGCATCCCCAAGCTTGAGCTTTTGTCCATACTTCATCTTATCACATTATTCTTCCCTGCACTTTAAAATTTCCTTCATACAAAACTTCACACAATCTTTATTAGCAACATTAGTGTACTTAAGATAATAAGTCTTTAGGTTCAGTTTCAACACAAGTAAAACTTCCATCAAAGCACAATCTACCGTAGAAATTTCTTTTAAAAGTTCAAGTGATCAAACAGAACTCAAAGCGAAAAAGATTAAGAGGCAAATGCAAATAATGGCAGAAATCTGTCAAAACAGACCAGCAGGTAAAAACCGATTTTTCTGAAGACCTTATGTTGCTCAAATCGAAAAGTGTTAAACTAACGAAAGTTAGATAACAACCTGGGGCAGAAGCACAAACACTTACAGGTCAATCCGACATACAAAGATTTTTCACGAATTTTTAAAGCAAAACACAAAAATCTGTTTTGGGACAGCAATTTTCCCAAGCATTATTTCTCTCTTATTAGAGGTTATTCTTCACACAAAAACCACACAAAAAGGATAAGAAGAGGTTATTACAGAAGTAATAACTTCCATGACTCAAATAGATAAAAATAAACTGAAAGCAAAAATATATTGGGTTGTCTCCCAAAAAGCTCTTTAAGATGGGCATGATAAATTTCAATGATGATCACATAACAAATATGAATTGAAGTAAAAGAGAGCATCAAGAAGCAAATATGGAACAAATTTAAGTCTAACCCACTTCCTATGAAAAATAATCTTGTAAAGAAACAAGTCGTGAAAGCACAAAGCAACAAGCATAGGAAAGCAAAACAAGTGCAACTTCAAAATTTTCAACATAAAGAGGGGAAACTTAATGTTGTTGTGATACATAAAACCATGTTTCCCTCTCTCATAATAACTTTCAGTAGCATCATTAATAAAATTAACAATATAACTATCACATAAAACATTCTTATCATGAGCCATATGCATAAAAGAATTAATAGTCCCCACATAAACATAGTCATTCTTATTAATCATAGTGGCAGCAAATTTAGCAAAATAGCTATCATTATTATTCTCATCACCATAATCATCAAATATAGGAGGCATATTGTAGCCATAATTAATTTTCTCCTCAATACTAGGTGGACTGAAAATATCATATTCATCATTGTAATCATCATATATTGGAGGTATAGTATCATCAAAGTAATTTCTCCTTGGTGCTTGGGGGACTAAAAATATCATGCTCATCAAAACCAGCTTCCCCAAGCTTAGACTTTTCCATAGCATTAGCAATAATGGTGTTCAAAGAATTCATACTAATAACATTGCTATTAGCACGCAAATAAAATTCCATAGGTTTTTAATTTTCTCTTCAAACACTTCATGTCCTAACTCGAGATAAATACTATAAGGCTCTCTAATTTTTGTTGTTGTTTTCCATTAAGCCTAACTAGTGAAAATAAAAACAAGAAACAAAAAGATATAATTGTAGAATCTAAAGGAAATAACTTCGAGCACTCACACACCAGCTATAGTACTAGAAGATAACTTAGTAGCCAGAGGATGTGAGTACCTTTTACCTTACCTCCCCGGCAATGGCGCCAGAAAATAGCTTGATGTCTACGGATGCTTTTATTCTTGTAGAAAGTGTTGGGCCTGCAAGTGCAGACGTTTGTAGAACAGCAACAAGTTTCCCTTAAGTGGTTTATCCAAGGTTTATCGAACTCAGGGAGGAAGTGGCCAAAGGTATCCTTCTCAAGCAACCCTGCAATCAAGATACATGAAGTCTCTTGTGTCCCGAACACACCCAATACACTTGTCAGGTGTTTAGGTGCACTAGTTCATCGAAGAGATAGTGAAATACAAGTAATATGGATGATTATAAGTGGTATTTAACAATCTGAAATAAGAGTGGCAGCAAGCAAACATGTAACAGAACTAATTGAAAATGGTGTTTCAATGCTTAGAAACAAAGCCTAGGGATCATACTTTTTGTCAACACCCGGATTTTTAATCCCAAATGCCCATTATGCCATACCTCGCAATCCCAGGATTACCATTTTTGCGAGACATAACGGATTGGATATGACAGTACATCATCCATTACAAACCATACATAAGGTCTTACACAAATAAGGATCTCATGATCCAGTCTTAATACAACAAGAAGTGGAAATAAAAGATAAGCGTAGCGGTGGGGTCCATCTTCAGGGGCACAGGCAATGCTGACGAAGGCAGATAGTCCTAGTTATCATAGCCGTCCTGCTGGCCATCATCTTGATAATCTCCTTCATAGTCTGGCCATGATAATAGCCAGGGACAAAAGCCACGAGTACTCTTTAAGTACTCGCAAACTACCACTAACAATTCTTATAAGTCTAAGTTAAAGTGCTAAATCTATGTTTAACTATAAAGTTAAGTTTGAAACCTAAGCTGAGTTCTGAAGCAAAGAAAGACAAAGTAAAACTCTAGAATCACTTAAGTTGGGGAAACTATTGTCATAAACACAACCCTGTTGTGGTCAAGTCAAGATTCATCATTCATTTCAAAGTATTTAGAAAACATCTGACAACGAAACAGTATGGCCATTCCAACTGTCCATAACCACGGACGCGGCTATTCGAATAGTTTGACACTCTGCAGAGGTGGTAAACTTTCACCACAAGATTCGATACATCTCTTAGGGATAACCCTGAATCATCATACTTAGTATGCAGATAATCAAACATAACCTTCCCTTTACATACCCTAGTATAAGCACCTCTCCTATGAGCATGGCCTCCCAACCATGACCATCAGTCATCTTGCGCATTGCATAGGTGGACATCATGAGAGGTAGCCTCAGCTCAGACCTCTCCCGTGAGGGAACTAATACTAATGCATACAAATTTCCAGCTAAGCCTTACCCAATTCAGGTAATGTGGTTGTACGGTAAATTTGGAATGGTATCGCATCCGAATCCAACCATCAGTTTTATAAAAGGGTTAAGGCTCATGCCTCAACATTTTCATCATCATCAATCCTTTGTGTTTCTCAACACATGTCAAAACACCTCAATAGAATGACTCATCATTCCAAGGTTTTCATAATTCATTTTCACCAAGTAATCCCATCTAAAGTGACTCAAGTTTTTGATCTACTCTAAAATACCAAGTTAAGAGTTTTCACTAAGGTGGAAAAGATGGGTTCAATCTCATGCCATAGAATGACATCTAAAGGGTTCTAAATAGGTCAAGTTTTATACTTTTTATGCTACCTTCAAACTAAGTAAAGAACTTGGTGTAAACTAAAGGGAGTAAAACTTGTAAATAGAACTTGGGGTACTAATAGTCAAAGGGGTGTGATCAAGGCATGCCTAAGGCATCTTAGCTAAACCATCTAGTTGATCCTAGCCTGTTAAATACTAAGCTTGCAAGGGTTAACTTGCATTGTTAATGGTGGCTTGCCTTGGTTGGTGCAGTGGTTGAAGTTTTCTTCTTCTTCTTCTTCTTGGTAGAACTCCTCCTCCTCGAAAGCTTGGTCGGTACTATCGTCTATAAATACACAGGGAGTACACAATCACCAAACAATACTTAACTAGACTAAGTAGCATTCTAAGACACACATTTGATGATCTATTATCATCACAAGCATCACAAGTTTAATTCAATAGTTTCATCCTTTTTATTTTAGAAAAGTAATTTCTACTCATTGAAAAATTAACTAAAATTTAATATTCACCACCAAAATATGGGATCATGTGGACACATGTCCTCACCACATATTCTAACATGTGACTAGAAATGCCTATATAGCATTATTTTGGTACTAGTCCAAAGTCACTGCATGTAAACCTTAATATTATTACATATTTAGATAGATATGATGAAATGTGATTTTTGAGAGTTGGAATCAACTCAAAAGCTAACTTGGTTGATTTTTTAAAAATGTTGCAAGTTGCAAATGCTTTTGTCTTCTTATTTTTATTAGGAGAGATCTATAACTCTAATTGAATTAAATCCAACGAGCTTGGATGGATCATCTTAATGCCTTTCAGGAAAAAATAGTTTCATGCAATTTGGATTTGTCAAACTCCTAGAATTGAATTTTAAAATAGTGGACAGAAACTGGATTTAACTAAAAAGAAAAATCTAGATTTGAACGGGTGGGCTAGCACGGGAAAAGACTTGGGCCGGCCCAGTGGCGCTCCGCGGCACGGGGCTCAGCTGACAGGGGGGTCCCGCTTGTCAGCGGCACTTAACACGCGAAACGGTACGCGCGCTACGGGTCGTAGGATTAGAAGGGGAATCTACGGCTGAGGGTCGTCGTCGACGACGAACAGGTCGCCGGCGAGCTCGAACCCTAGCGGCTCGGTGGGGGTCTGCTGGGGACGTACCAGGGCTCCAACGGGGTCGGCGAGGTGGGCAAATGAACTGGAAGACGACGGCAAGGTGAGGCGCGGTTGTGGCGGAGCTTGGGGTGGTCGCAATCAGTGGCGCCCTTCTCCTCCTGCTGCGGTTGCTGCGGCTCCAATTCCGGCAAGGCAGAGCTCGCCTTGCTCTGGCTAGAGGTGGGTGAGGTTCAAAGAGGTGAGGGGAGTGGAGTGGTATGGAGAGAAGAGGCTGGGGAGGCCTCCTTTTATAGGCCCGACGGTGAGACCGAGCGGGATGGGCAGGCGACACTAGCGACATGGCTACGGCGGGGTAGAGGCATGGCTGCGGGTGGCGATCGACATGCGGTTCCCTGGCAGTGCTCTAGGCATTGAATGCGGCCGTAGGGGCGGTGGCATGCGGTCTAGGCGAGGTGGCGCTCTGAGTGGCAGAGGCGGCGGTGTCCATGGCGAGCGGTGGCTATGAGGCGTTGGACGGCCAGCGGGGGTGTCTGGGGTGTTCTCCAGGTCGTGGCGGAGCAGCGGGCACGGGCTGCGGCCAAGGGGCGGTCTGTGCGAGCGGGGACAGAGCACACTCTGGGGGCGGCACCGGCATGGTGCGGCGGCACTGGGCGCGTGGTATCCTCGGTGGTCCACTGCAGGGCTGGGCTCGGGCAGGGGACAGAGGGTGGCGGTGAGGTGTGAGATACCTCCTAGACATGGAGAGAGAGGCGGGAGAGGGCTGCTGCGGTGAGTGCACGGTCGGCCGGCGAGAGGTGGCTCGGCATGGCTGTGCAGTGCAGCTAGGAGGTAAGGGAGATGTTGGTGTGGGTCTGGTCAGGCTTGAGGGGGACAAGATGATCAAAGCACTTCAAAATTGCTAGAAAAAATCAGCCAAAAACAGTATTAGTTAGGCCACAATGATCTTGCCAGCAAGGTGTTTGACCAAATGACCGAAAGAGAAAAAGTTTTGAATTTTGGTTTCGAATTTTTTGAGTGATCTCCACTAGTGTTAGGTAGTGTCTGGTTACAAGGGTTTTGAAAGTGGAGCTCAAATAGGTGGTTTTTGGAAAAGGGGTGATCTATGCATATGCATTGGATTCAATTTTCAAATGCTATTTAAAATAAGTAAAAGAATGTTTTTAGCAGATCAAAAGGTGGGCCTTGGTACCTCATTATGTGTACTAGCAAGGGGTACAAAGATCAAGAATTGTTTCTGTTAAGAAATGAGTGCTAGGAACACTCAAAGTAGTGTAGTGGATTAAAATGGCCAAAATGACCATTCCTCCTTTTTAATTCTTTTTTATTTGATTTTCTTTAGGAAAGGTTAGGGAATGATGTAGATGATGTTTAAATCACCTAAGAAACATTTTACAAGCATTGGATCACTCAATCATGGAAATTCAAACAACTCCTATTTTAAATGCACACATATATGAATGCTTTCATTTTAAATTTGGAAAAGTTTTTGTTAACCCCATTTTTGGTTGATTTGATCTTGATAAGTTTGGATTGATTTTTTGGGATGTTACACTTTCACTAGTGGACACTCTCATATAAATATCTTCTCTTTATGATGCTACACTGAACTACTCTCTGGTTGGAAGAAATAGGGCTATAACAGCACACCTTAAAGTTCGCATTCCCCATATAGATAACCCCTCACTATCACCTTGAGTGCCAGATGGTTCCAACAAACACCACAAGCTCATAGAGACATCCAATTCAAATTATACTCATGATAAGTATTTATGTAACCTTAGCCAAAGTGCCACACGGTGTGCACACTGTCAACTTCACACACATGGGGATAAGCGGAGATTCATTAAAGCACTTGAGTAGCAGAATAGATCTATAGATTACAAAGCTCATGACCTCATAAGATCACACATAGAGGGAGAGATGAACACATAGCTACCGGTAGAGCCCTTAGCATCGAGAGACAACTACTCCCTCCTCATCATGGGAGTCAGCAACGGCGATGGAGATGGCAGTGGAGTCGATGGAGATGGATCCAGGGGCACTTTCCCATCCCGGCAGGGTGCTGGAAAAGAGACTTTTGTCCCTCGAATCTCCTCTTCGGTGGCGTTGTCACTGCGGAACTTTTCGTGGAATTCTAATCTGGTACTTAGGGTTTTCGTCCTGGGGCGAATATATAGGCTAAGGGGCAAGGTCGGTGGAGGCCTGAGGGGCCCACACCACCCCCTGGCGCGGCCTAGCCTGACCCGTGCCACCAGGTGGTGTGGCCAGCCCCTGGCCCCTCTCCGTCTTGTCTTCTGGCTCTGTGAGTCTTCCGGTAAAATATCGATTTTGGCTTTTGTCCGGTCCAATTTCGAGAATATGTCTTTTCTAGCTTTTCTGAAACCAAAAACAACAAAAAACAGGCAACTAACACCGCGACATATTGCCAATAGGTTAGTTGAAGAAAATGCATAAAAGTATCTCAAAATGTAGACAAAACATAAGATAGGTTATATAAAACAAGCATGGAATAAAAAAAATTATAGATACATTTACGACGTATCAGCAAGCGTTCGACTGCATCATCCACGAGTTCCATCTCATTACACTTTGTTGGTCTTCAAGGGTATGTTATCTATGGATGTATATCCACTCGTTTCTTATATCTAGTAGATAGATCTTGGCATATAATAGTTCCCATCATAGGTATTTTTTATTTTCTATGATACGAACCCAATAGTTTCTACCAATTTGGTCCTTGAGGCAGTCCTGCATGAACCGTTTGTAGGTAGCTCATGCGTTCTTCGGTACGAAGGGCATGCTGTTGTAGCAGTATACTCCGAAGGGGGAGATGAAGGTAGTTTTCTCCTTGTCTTCTACCTTCAGTGAAATATGATTACATCCTGAGTAGGCGTCAAGGAATGGGAGTCATTCGCAGCCTGGGGTGGAGTCGAAAATTTGGTCGATCCCTGGTGGGGGGAAGTGATCATCGGGCAGTGCTTGTTCATTGATGTGTAGTCTAAGCATATGTGAAGTGTGTCCATATCCTTCTTGGGGACCAGCACGGGGTTGGCTATCCAAGTGCTTTCCTTGATCTTGTAGATGAAGTTGGCGTCGATGAGTCTATTGACTTCCACTCTAATAGCCTTGGCCTTTTCCTTAGAGAGGTGGCGCATATATTGCATGACTGGCCTGCCATCCAGATACACAATGAGGGCGTTCTCGTAGAATTCCCTGGGAACTCTTGGCATGTCTGTAGGACACCAGACAAAGATTTCCTAGCGCTCACAGAGGAATTTGATGAGCATGAGTTCCTATGCAGAGCTCAAGTTGCTTCCGATGAGGGCAGTCTTCGTGGGGTCTGTCTGGTGGACCTGGACCTCCTTTGTGTTGCTGGTGGAGTCGACTGATTTCTCTAGTGAGTTGTGTTGGATCACGGGAGGGAGACTATGGTCCGTCGACTCCTTGAGCTTCATCAATTCTTCATTCCGAAGGATTGGGAGATTTTTTTGAACTCTCTATCACAGTTGTAGGATCGCATGAAGATTTTGTGGATGGTGATGACACCATGAGGTCCTGGCATCTTGAGTTGGAGGTAGACATAGTGTGGTACCATCATGAACCTGGCGAATGCGACCCTCCCCAGTATGATGTGGTACAGCGATGGCCAGCCGATGACCTTGAAGTCGAGCCTTTTGCACCTGAAGGTGTCGGGTATGCTGAAGATTGCGTCGAGGTAGATTTTTCCCAAAGGGTATATGGACTTCCCAGGCACTATGTCATGGAAGGTCATCTCGGATGGTTCAAGGCCTGTCAGGTTGATGTTCATGGCCTGCAGGGAGCTAGTGAAGATGAAGTTGATGCTGCTGCCACCATTCATGAACACCTTAGTCATCGTGAATCCAACAATTTGTGCCTCGAGCACGAGGAAGACGTGGCCTGGTCGCGAGACCTAATGCGGGTGGTAAGATTGATCGTAGGTGATGCTGGACTCTAATCCGTTGAGATACTCGTGGATTCAAGTGGTGATGATATGACCATGCTCACTTGGCACGTGATTGCCTTTTGGGCCATGTTGGATGGGCGCCCTTCTAGATCACGCTCGTATTTCCAAGCGTTCGAGGGTACTGGTCACCCCCATTTTTGTGAGCCACCGCAACCACGGGTGGTGGTGCATTGGCTGGGAGGAGTGGTGGTGGAGGTGCTCCATATGTTATGGGGTGTACGACTATCGTGTAGCCTTGACTTGTTTCCTTGCAGTGTAGCTGGGCGTAGGCGTCTTGGATTTTTTGGAACTCCCGGCAGTCCTTGAGGAGATGACTAGACTTGCGCTTGTCGTCTTGGCTGTCGATGTAGTAGTGGACGTTTCATGGTCCTAACAGCTGCTACATTGCGGATGACCCATGCTCGTGGATGCGGCATTGCCACACATATATGGTTTTGTTATGCTAGTCGTTGTTGCAGGTTTCGTTATCATGTTTATCCGCATAGCCAACCACGAACATGTCGACTCCATCATGGTCCTCGTAGCCATGCATTCTGTGCTTTCCTTGGCGGTCACGTATGTGCCCTTGGTCATCTTCGTCATCCGATCGTGCGCGACTGTATGGAGAGAGTCCTCACCATCCGCCCATCTGTTAACAATGTCCATCAGATGACCGATGATGCTTGAATTCATGCGGCCCAGCTCTTCCTTGAGTTTTCTCCAACGAACACCACCTATGAATGTGTTGATCACTCGCTCTTCAGAGATGTCCTCCACAGAGTTCCGAATGATGGACCAATGCTGTATGTATGAGTGGAGGGACTCGCCAGATCGTGGGGTGCACGCACGCAGATTTTTGATGGATGCGGGACGTTTGTACATGCCCTTTAAGATATGGACGAAGTTGTACACCAATTCCTCCCAGCCATGGATTGAGAAGGAGGAGAGGTTATTGAGCCAGGCAAGTGAGGCGCCCTTCAGTTGTAGTTGTAGGCACTACATGGATGTGTTCTTGGTTCCGCTATGGCACATGACGAACTTTAGGTGGCCATCTACGTGAATTTTTGAATTTTTTCTTCGTGATCTCATCATGAGCATCGTTGTCATGATCCCTCGCCACGGGCTATGGCATCTCCATGGGGGATCATCGTCTCGTGATTGAGAGTGGTTGCTCTTTCGAACCACTAGTGCTTTTGTTGGCTCTTTTTTGGGTTCTCCCGCGAGTGCTGCTTCAACCAGGCTTAGCCCAGCGATGGCAGATATGTGGATGGCGGACTGTGGCTCCCCCGCCTGAGGTGGATTGGACTTCATGTATGTAGTAGCCGCGATGACAACGGCCTGTGGAGTCTTGGGCACCATGTTGCCCTACGAATCCATCGACATCAACGAGAAATCAAGGTTTCAAGTAGCATCATGCCTTTCCTATTCATCCATAAGATGCGTTCAAGATCGCCTCTTGTGCACTCCAGCATGGTGGTTCCCCTTTGAATAGGATCCATCGATTGAAGAGAGCTCCGCCTATCGGTCACTCGATTTGTCAGCAAGTCATCAACATTCTTCGAGTTGGGTGTGCAGTGCCTGCTAGTGACATAACTCCTTGTCCAGGTACCAGTGATCTACCATCAGAATCTCACGTGTCGTGCCTGCTGGCAGCAGGGTGCCCTTTAGGGCTATCTTGACCATCTCACATTCGTCGTTCGAGAGATGGATCTATGCACGCTCGTTGGGGTCGTCATGAGTTGCCCTATTCCCGGTTTTGGGTTCTATACCGGTGTTATTGCCAGTGTTGGTGTTGATGATGGTGTAGTGGTAGTGGGTTATATAGACATTGCTTCCGCAGCTTTCTGGATTAGATCCGACGTCATCGTCTCTTTCAAGCGGGTCACTCAGCTCGCAGTTGCAATTGTTGTTTCTATCCGGTCCATAGGCCAAGGAGGAGCGGTTGAGCTCGCTGAGGGTCCCAAGTGGTAGTGGTATCCACGAGGCAGGTGCAATCGACGGTGGTGTCCACTGCTCCGAGGTCGAACGGATCTGGTCCGGAAGGCATAGCGTGCTGATCTTGCCAACCTGGAAGTTGAGATCACTGATCTACATCTTGGCTCTAGTCGCTGATGGAGTCAAAAGCCAGGCATGTTGCCAATGCATGAATGGTGAAGTCGAAGGAGCCAAAGTAGATTCATCCCTTTGAAGCCGACAAATCGTAGATCGCCGGAGATGGGGCCACCAAAGTCGCGACATCAATGCGCGGGCTTCCCAAAGATGGCGACAATTAACGTGGGGTGATCACGTCAACGCCCATAATTGATGGACTTTGGTTAAAGGGAAGAGCAGTGCTCTGAAGACTTCGTCCGCTAACAAATAAACACACGGGGACACGAGGTTTACCCCGGTCCAGGCCCCGGGAGGGAAAACTCTACTCCTGCTTGTCTGCTCTTGATTGATGAGGAACCGAAGGTTTACAAGAGTGTTGAGATGGCAATGTCGTGTGATGAGAACTGGCAGGTGTATGAGCGAGGGTGTTGATTACCCTTATCGTTGCTCCCTCCTTCCCTTATATGGGGAGCTAGGTCTCGGGATACGCCCGAGTCGGTTACAAATTGAGGGTGAAACCCTAAAGATTCCTATCTAATCATGATGTGTCTGCCAAGGAGTCGCATCCTTCATGGGCTTGGCTCACCCGAATCATCATGGGCTTCACCGTTATCGGCAGATCATCACATGGACCTCACGTTGGGCCGGACTAGATAGGCCAATAGTAGGTACCCGTAGGGCATACCTATGTGAGGTGGTTAGATAGAAAAACACCTTTCTCATCTCGCCCCCCTCCCCAAAGGCGACTCAGGCAACCCACCCAAATCCTAGCGCCAAGACCTCCTCTTCCCCCTCCCCACCCGCCGTTGCCGACAAGTGCCGCTAGGCAAAGCTCGTGCGGCATCGGGCGTGGCAGTTTCTCCACTCCCTATGCACTAGGAGAGATGGTTGGGTCCGACATGTCCTAGTGGTGGTGTGGCTTCACACGGAGGTTCTCGACCGAGTGGACACTAGATGCGGTAGAGTCAACCCTTGGAAGACGGTGGGATGTGGCGGTGCCTACTGTGATTGTGGGTGGAGCAGGTGGAGGATACTAGCAGCACAACGCGTCCTAGATATTGGCCCATCATTCGCAATCTTGGACAGGTGGGGCCCAACATTGGGCCTAGGCGTCAGCATCTATTGGTAGTGGTGTGGGGTAGGAGGTCTTCCTCTTGGCTATGGCATGGCCAAGACGACTGATCTGGGAAGGTAGCATGGGTTGGAAGACCGCTTGTCAAACTTGGGGTAGGTTTGCGGGATGTAACTGGCAGGCAACATGGAGGCTCCATGTTATCATGCTCGTTGCATCTCTACTCCCCATGTGCCCATGTTTGGTTCTTCCCATTCCTCCATGTTGATGGGCACAATGCGGATATTCCATGGCTCGCGGGTTCTGAGATATTGGATGCCGTGGAGGCGGCCCCAGAAGGTAGACAAAGCGAGCGACTCTCGATGAGTGCATTTTTGAAGAATATTTACCTTATGTTTTTGCATGAGTAGTGGTACAATTTTGGTATTTTACGGCGCTCGAATTCACCTTTTATGCATGTTTCCACATGATCCAAAAATATTAAGGCATTGATGAACATATCACTTTAAGCTATCATATTGGGTGAAAATATGGTATTTTGAAGTAATAAAAGTCATTATTATAATTTACCACACACATAGGAGAAAAAGGACCACGAAGAGAAGCTAATGAAGGGTTAATGAGCGTCAGTACAGGAAGACCCTATATGTACCGCACGAGCATACCGTGTGGAAGTTCTTTCGTCTCATCAAATACTGTCATCGAATGAAGATGGATCTAATATCCTACATTCAGAGACATTTGAATATGCAAAAACCTCACCTCTAGAAGGGATCTAGAAGGTAAACTTGCGGAGGGCATCATCCTTGCTACTACATGGATCATTTGAGGCCAAGCCATCATCCCCATCATCATCAACCATGACATATTCATCACCCTCACCATTCTCATCTCATTTACCCCCATCTTGTTGTAATTCGAATTACTATTGTTGATTTGCACTTGTTATCATTCATCTACTCGTATTCATTTCATATATCCATGATGATGTTATTGATTGCCTCCATGAGTGAGTAGTTTACCTTATCCTTGGGGAGATGGATAAACCCTATCAATATTATGATATGAAATAAAGATGATATGATACTTTGGTTCATGATTATATGTTAGTTTTCTCTCTAGATATTACGTGAAGTCTACCATGTAATATCTTCCTTCTGGAGTAGATAGAGATTAACATTTGGTATGTTCTAGTATGTACCGTGCTAAGTGACATACCGTGTCATCATGCTATTCATATGGTCAAGGGGGATAAGGAGAGATTCACTAAGTTCATGTCAATATCCATGGGGAAACCCTTAATTGTGTGAGGGATCGGAGTTGCTTTCTTACGATCACTGCAATGCTTATTTGGGATAAAATAAAAGATGCATTTTTGTGATCATTCACTTATGGACCTCTCACCACATATGTCATGAAGAAAGACATATATTTATCCTAATCATGATTAATACCAATACTAGAGGTGGATCCAATAATCCCGAGAACACTTCACCTTACTGCAGTTTCATTACCTTCTACATTGCGCTTATCTCTTTGTTTCCTTACTCTTTAGTCTTTAATTTATGTAGAAAACAACACACTTAAAAGGGTTATTTATTTGTTTGCCACTTGAGGTGTCTATGTACTCAGTTTTGCCACTAGAGCCAAATCTTCCTTAGTTTTACCACTGCTTCGGGTGCCCAAACTCGTTCCGTCGATGCTGCCGTTTCCGCCAGGTCAACGTTCTTGACTCAGCCTTTTCCACCTGTGGGACCGCGCGTGTGGGGCCGGGCAGAGATGCATTTCACAAATACGACCATTGCCACCTATGTGACCCCGTAGAGAACCGTTGGCCGTGCGTGTTAAAACCGATGGAACACATCGGCAGAGATCACAGCGTTGAGAAGGAATTGGAGGCGGGGGACGGGGTTGGAGTTGGGGACGGGGTAGGAGCTCGCAGCGGTGAGCAGGAATCGATCTCCATGTCTTCCTCAAGCTCCTGCGCCACCTCGTTGATCGAGAATTCGGTGTGTGTGTGGCGATCCCGATCTTCCTCTGTCCGTGGTGTCGGACGGTAGTTGATTGGAGGCTTTCGCACACTTCCAAGAACACCAATCGTCTGTTCTACGTGTGCAACGTGAATTGGGTTAGATAGTGAAGCGCATTTTTGCAATTTTTGTGATCGGGATCCTTGAGAAATACGGGGGTTGATCTATTTAGCGTTCTTGCAGATGAAATGCTTCTTCCTTTGGGTCGATGTTCTGGCATAGAAGCTGATGAATGAGCTCTTCGAAGAGCATGAAGAATGGTTGCCAATCCTGCGACAGACGACAACGGTTGCAGCGTGAGCTCTAGCAAAGCAGGTAGAGGGCAGAGAACTCATTGATAGGGAGGTAGTTACTGAGGTAATTAGGATGAACCAGAAGATTAGGGAGCTCGAAGAGCAATCACTAATTTGCAATTACATTTGGGCATTTGTAGGTGGCATGGTAATTACACAGGTGTAATGTTGAAATTGTATGAAAAGGCATGAATTTGGGAGGAATTTCTAAGCTTGAAATTGTATGAAAAATACTTCACATGAGAAATGGCTTGTTATCATTTGTAAGGGAAAAGAAATGGAAAAAACTTACTATAAAAAAAGTATCCCAGAGCCGAGAGGCTAGTGTCGGCTTGACTAATAGGCCAACTTCATCGAATTAGGCACATTCGGAGTGGGCAAATGAGAAGGGTTGGAAAATAAACAAAAAAGGTGGGGTGCGGCTAGGATTCAAACACACGACCGCGTGGTTTGGTAGTGTGAAGGTTTGCGCTGGTAACTAGTGGGACAGATAGAAAGATGCTAAGAAGCAAAGGGAAGAATGCTAAGAAGAAAGTAAAAGAAAGGGCCCTTCGCAAAGGGAAGCAGGGATTGCAAGTTTCAAAAATAGCTTCCAAAAATTATGATACTTATTAGCTTTCAACTCTCATTGCCCCTATCATAGGCATCTTTTGGTGATTAAGGTTAAAGTGACACAACTAAGAGGATATGCTTGACAAGTTATAAATTGAAGTCCCATGCCCCTTACTTACGAAGACCGAACCTCATGCTACTCAACTTCAGTCACGAGTAAGCTCATGTCATTGTAAGTACATATGTATCATCGAGAACCGCCAATGGGGTACCCCTTGCACATGACACGGGAGCTATCCCATAATCAAAATGACAAGGCAAGCAAACAATGAGCTCAGCGATCTTTTTATTTGCTATTTGCATAGGTTTTTATTGAGGATGCTTCATAGAATGCTCATTATAGTTATGCTACAAGTTTCCACCATGATTAGGCATCGCTTAGACTAGCGGCCTAGGTGTTTCTCTAACACATATATGAACTCCATGATCTTACAAGTTCCCCTTTTATTTCACACCGCCAGGATCCACAAGCAAAAGAACATGATATCAACTAGGTGCAAAGTACCAATGCAGTGTTGAAAGCGTTCCCCATGATACATGGTTCTGCTAACTTCAACTCATAAAGCGCAAACATATGCGCAACAAATAAGGACCCAATGGTTCAAGTTTATTAAATGCAAGAAAGTAAAGTGTGCCATCAAGTTCGTGAGAGCTTTAATCACTAATTTTCACATAACAAGTTTAATTTGGAAGGTAGATAAAAACAAGAATTTACTTGGAATAGCAATAATGCTAATAGGTAGGTATGGTGCACACAAATGGCATAGGTTTTGGTTTAAGTATTGGATGCACGAGAAGAATTCCCACTCGGTATAGGTTTTTGGCTAGCAAGGCTGGGTAGCAAGTATAAGAGTTGAAGGAAACAAACATACAAGTGATAAAGACAAACATGCAATCTTCCTTGGAAGCACAAAAGATCCTAACTAGAGAATACTAAACTTATGAGCAAATCAAGAAAGAAAGATGATGAAATTATATTTCTTTAGAGTACTTTTATCTTTTTCATTCAACTCTCAAAAATAGTGTTGCTACTAACCAAGCCAGGTTTGCCAAAACCAACTAAATTAACTCAATGGTCCCAAAGTGATAACAATACTAACAACAAGATCAATCATATAACCACGAATTGAAAACTAATATAAGATATGCAAAAGGGTAAATGATAGAACTTCTCATTAATATTCCATAACGGCAACTCACACCAAGGGATACATATCTAACGAGAGAGGGGACACTTCCATAATGCAAACCATCCTACATGATAAGTTCTCTATTCATGACATGACTCTACTAAAAAGGTAAAAAGATAGAAGATAGTGATGTGATACCGCGGCACTCCCCCAAGCTTGGAACAAACCAAGGGGATGCCAAACCTGATGACGAATTACTCCTTCAGTGGTGGTGGTATCCTCTCAATGAGCTTTTTGATCAGTTTCCCCAAGTCTTCAACCTCGAAGCTGAGAGTACGAATCAACCTTGAATTTTCTTTGATGCGGCTCATGATCGTGTCGGGCTGCGGATCCCAGCTCTTGCGATTCCCCCCCCCCACTCTACCTCCCTGAAGTCTTCTTTCACTTCATAGCTAGAATGAGGCAAATCCCAATTGGAGGGTAGTTTCTCCTTGGGCATATTCTGGTATTGATGCTCATGGATAAGGGTATGGAAAGGATTCTTGGTGCATGGAGGAAGTGACCAAGGATCTGAACAGTGACGAGGAGGCTTCCCTCCAGTTGACATAATCCCGGCAGGGTTTGCCACTACTCCAATGCTTGCAATGGTAGTGCCGGTGTGCCTTGCCTCCTCCTCACCTTCACTCTTGATCTCCTTCTCCTGCCCGGGGTCTTGGAGATCCTCCTCCATAGGCTCCTTTCCCTTATCCCTGGCGGACACCATTGTGCTTCTAAGCTTTCAAGAATAGTTCCTGGCAGAAACAGATCGAAACAAAAACACGACGAGAACACGATATACGAACCTCAAGGGATCCGAGGGATTATATATTACAAAGTTTCACACCAAAAGGAAGGTACTGGGAGAAAACGGGTCGGAGACGGAGTCTGAGGTGGCCACACCACCTGGTGCCGCGGCCAGGGGTGGGCCCGCACCACAGGGTGGTGTGAGCCACCCTGGCTCCGTTTCCATCCCTCTTTTGCTTCGTAGCTTTCCTTGTTGGCTAAAAACTGCAAAAATATAACTGGACAGATCTTTTGCGGAACTTTTCTTACCAGAACTATTACCTATTCAAAAACGGACTCTGCAAGTCTCTGAATTTGTTCCTTGGTAAATTTTTCTGGAGTTATAACTTGAAAGGCATCAACATCTTCATTGTAGGAATCTCCAACAATATAGTTCTTGAGTCGCTGCCCATTCACTACTTGTGTAGTATTATCTTTTAAAGAAGAAATTTGTATTGCTCCCGAACGGTACACTTCTTCAATAACGAAAGGTCCTTCCCATTTTGATAGTAGTTTTCCTGCAAAAAATCTGAGACGAGACCTATACAATAGAACTTTCTCACCAACATGAAATTCTCTCTTAAGTATTCGCTTGTCATGCCATCTTTTAACTTTTTCCTTAAAGAGCCTAGCATTCTCATAGGCTTCACTCCTCCATTCATCTAAAGAACTTAAGTCAAATAATCTTTTCTCACCAGCGAGCTTACAATCTCTATTGAGTTCTTTAACTGCCCATTAAGCTTTATGTTCTAATTCTAAAGGTAGGTGACAAGCTTTCCCATAAACCATTTTATAAGGAGACATCCCCATAGGGTTTTTGTAGGTAGTCCTATAAGCCCATAAAGCATCATTCAACTTTTTAGCCCAGTTTTTTCTAGATCTATTAACAGTCTTTTGCAAGATGGATTTAATTTCTCTATTCGATAACTCTACTTGCCCACTAGTTTGGGGGTGATAAGCTGAAGCAATTCTATGATTAACATCATATTTAGCAATGGTCTTTCTAAAACGATCATGAATGAAATGAGAACCTCCATCAGTCATGAGATACCTAGGCACTCCAAACCTAGGAAAGATAACATCCTTAAGCATTTTAGAGAAGTCTCCTCGTCAGCACTCTTCGTAGGAATGGCTTCTACCCACTTAGTAACATAATCAACGGCAACAAGAATATGAGTATAACCTTTCGAGGGAGGAAAAGGACCCATAAAGTCAAATCCCCAGCAATCAAAGGGTTCAATAACTAGAGAATAGTTCATAGGCATTTCATTGCGTCTAGAAATATTACCAACACGCTGACACTCATCACAAGATAAAACAATTTTTCTTGCATCTTTAAAAAGGGTAGGCCAGTAGAAACCTGATTGCAGCACCTTTTGCGCAGTTCTATCTCCTACATGATGTCCTCCATAAGCACTACCATGACATTTACACAATATCTCCTTTTGTTCATATTCTGGAACACATCTTCGCATAATACCATCCACTCCTTCTTTATGTAAGTGTGGGTCATCCCAAAAATAATGCCTCAAATCATAAAATAACTTTCTTCTTTGATGAGCTGTAAAAGTTGGAGGCAAATACTTGGAGACAATAAAGTTAGCATAATCGGCGTACCAAGGGCTCCCTCGCGAGCCTACCC
The DNA here is from genome assembly GCA_910589775.1 of Avena eriantha. Lineage (NCBI taxonomy): Eukaryota > Viridiplantae > Streptophyta > Magnoliopsida > Poales > Poaceae > Avena > Avena eriantha. The sequence continues at coordinate 271,947,609 of OU342740.1, read as the reverse complement.
CTACAGCGGCCAACTGTTCATTTGGGAAACTATCATTAACAAGCGTAGGGTCAAAGGAGATATTTTCCAATCGATAAATTATTAGCTATAGGGTTTTCAGCACCTTTCCTATCTACAATATGTAGATCAAACTCTTGTAAAAGCAGCACCCATCTAATAAGCCTAGGCTTAGCATCCTTCTTCGTCATAAGGTACTTAATAGCAGCATGATCAGTATGAATGGTGACTTTTGAGTCTACAATATAGGGTCTAAACTTATCACAAGCAAAAAACGACAGCTAGAAATTCTTTTTCAGTAGTAGCATAATTCCTTTGAGCAGCGTCCAGAGTCTTACTAGCATAATGAATAACGTTTAGCTTTTTATCAATTCGTTTCCTAAGGACAACACCTACAGCAAAATCACTAGCATCACACATTATTTCAAAGGGTAAACTCCAATCAGGTGGTTGAACGATAGGAACTGTAGTGAAAGCCTTCTTAAGAGTTTCAAAAGATTCCTTACAATCATCATCAAAAACAAAGGGTACATCTTTTTGAAGAAGATTAGTGAGGGGTTTTGATATCTTAGAGAAATCTTTAATAAACCTTCTATCGAAACCAGCATGACCAAGGATACTACGAATACCTTTGATGTCTCTTGGGCAGGGCATTTTCTCAATTGCCTCGACTTTAGCTCTATCCACTTCTATGCATCTTTCGGAAACCTTGTGCCCAAGGACAATCCCTTCATTAACCATGAAGTGGCATTTCTCCCAATTAAGAACAAGATTAGTTTCTTCACACCTCTGCAAAACTTTATCAAGGTTGTGTAGACAATTATCAAAAGAAGTTCCATAGACAGAGAAGTCATCCATGAACACTTCCACAATTTCCTCACAAAAACCATGAAATATAGAACACATGCATCTTTGAAAAGTAGCAGGAGCATTACATAAACCAAAAGGCATACGTCTATAAGCATAAGTTCCGTAAGGGCAAGTAAAAGTAGTTTTTCTTGATCTTGTTGTTTAACAGCAATTTGAGAGAAACCAGAATAACCATCAAGAAAACAAAAATGGGTCTTTTTAGACAACCTTTCCAACATTTGATCAATAAAAGGAAGCGGGCAATGATCTTTCTTAGTAACTTTGTTGACTTTCCTAAAATCAATGCACATCCTATAGCCCACTACTATTCTTTGGGGAATAAGCTCATCATTATCATTAGGAACAATGGTAATTCCTCCTTTTTTAGGAACACAATGAACATGACTAACCCATTCACTATCAGCAATAGGGTAAATAATACCAGCATCAAGGAGTTTCAATACCTCATTTCTTACCACTTCCTTCATCTTAGGATTTAAACATCGTTGGTGCTCTACTACTGGCTTTACATCTGGTTCTATATTGATAGCATGCTGACATATAGTAGGTGAAATCCCTTTTAAATCATGCAGAGTATAGCCCATAGCCCCTCGGTATTTCTTCAAAACCTCCAATAACCTTTCTTCTTCCTTCCCTGAAAGTTTAGAGCTAATAATGACAGGATCTATATTTTTATCATCAATGTAAGAATATTTAAGATCGTCAGGGAGAGGTTTTAGATCAAAGATCGGATCCTTTTTAGGTGGCAACGTGGTACCCAAGTCTTCTACAGGCAAGTTATGCTTAAGCATCTTAGGCTGATTACGGAGAATCTCGTCAATCTCATTCCTTTCTTCCATGAAGATTTTACTTTCATGATATTCCATAAATTGCTGCAAAGCATTGTTAGGAGCAAGAGAAATAGAAGCAAGTTGTTCAACTCTCAAATCCTCATTATGGGTTTCCTCTTCACAAGGTTCTTTAGTAAATTTCGAAAAATTAAACTCATAAGATTCCCCATCAAACTTAGTCAAGATTTTCTCCCTTTTGCAATCTATAATAGCTCCACAAGTACTCAAGAAAGGTCTACCAAAAATGATAGGATAAGTTTTACTAGCAGCTAAACCAAGTACTAGAAACTCAGCAGGATACTTAATCTTACCACAAAGAACTTCCACATCTTGTACAATACCAATTGGAGATATGGTCTCTCTATTAGCAAGGTAAATAACCACATCAATCTCTTCCAATTCGTAGGGACTGATTTCATGCATAATTTATGTGTAAAGCTCATAAGGAATAGCACTTGAACTTGCACTAATATCACATAAACCATAATAGCGATGATCACCAATTCTAACGGAAAGCACAGGCACACTAGCCTTTTTAGTTCTATTAGGATGTGAACCAATATTAGAAGCATCCTCACAAAAGACTATGTGTCCATCTTCTATGCTTTTAGTGACAAGATCTTTCACAATTGCTACAACAGGTTCAAATTTTTATTTGTTCATCAGGTTTTATAGTTCTCTTTGCACTTTTAGTGATTACACTAGTTATCATAGGATGGTCCTTTACCTTATCCGGGAAGGGTTTCTCGATATAAAGTTCAGGTAAGATGTGATCAATAGTGTAAAATTCAGTACTCCCAATAGGAACACACTCAACAATATCTTTATAAGGCGCATGGTACTTGCTCCATCCCCTTTTTGGGATTTCAATATAAGAAGCAAAAGCCTTAAAGCAATTTGTAATAACTTGTAAATCAAGACCATAAGTATTATTAATATTTTGAAAGTTATCAGTACCCATAAAAGATTCAATGCATTCATAATCATAATTTATACCTGACTTTCTACCTTTGTCATTCTCCCAAGCTTCAACATTATCTTGAATACGGTCCAGAAGATCCCATTTAGCTTCTGCTTCCATGCAAGTGAATGATCCAGCACAAGAAGCATCTAATAGATCCTTATCATGAAGAGAAAGCCTTGCATAAAAGTTATTGATAATGATATTGTTGGGGAGCTCATGAATGGGACATTTGAGCATTAGTAACTTCAGTCTCCCCCAAGCTTGAGCTGTACTCTCTCCATCAAGGGGGAAAAATTTGTATATTTGATTCCGATCTTTATGAATCTCACTGGGAGGATAAAACTTTGAATAAAAGAGAGGTACTATTTCCTCCCATTCCAGAGCTTGACCATTCTTCAGCAGCTTATACCATTCATTAGCTCTTCCTTTCAGCGATAATGAGAATAACTTCTTCTTAACTTTATCTGTAGTAATACCTGCACACTTGAACAACCCGCATAATTCGTGTATAAAGAGCAAATGATCACCGGGATGGACAGTTCCATCCCCAACATAGTAGTTATCCATAACACGATCAATAATTCTTGTAGGTATTTTAAAAGTATCATTCTCAGCAGGTGGTGGTTCATCTACTACCTTAGCAATGGTAGTAGCATTACCAAATAAGAAACTCAGTGAATTATCCATATTGAAAATAAAGCAACTAACAGAAGTAGACAATACTCACAGTAGAAGTTTCCTTTACCAGTTCCACTCTCCAATAGCGCTTCACTCCCCGGCAACGGTGCCAGAAAATAGTCTTGATGACCCATAAGTATAGGGGGTGTATCGCAGTATTTTCGATAAGTAAGAGTGTCGAACCCAACGAGGAGCAGAAGGTGCTGTCTAGTGGTATGGATCAGGAATTCTCTGCAAATACTTAGCAAACGGATTTTTAGGGGTTTTTTTTATAAAGCAAGTAAATAAAGTACTAGTGAATAAAAGATAATAAGAATAAATGCAGCAAGTGGCCCAATCCTTTATTCAGCAAAGGACAAGCCGGTTGTATTACTTAAGATGACCAAACATTCTCGAGGACACACGGGAATATCGTCAAGTGCTTTCGCTTCATATAGTTGATTAATCTTCTTTAGTTTGCTAAGTGTTGTGTGGGTGAACCTGTGCTAATGTACTGACCTTCCTAGGACTAATACATACTTGTGATTATACCCCTTGCAAACATCCATAAGTACAAGAAAGTAATTAAGGTAGAATACTAACTACAGCTTTAAACTCTAAGACCCTTACGTCCCTTGTGCAATGGTTTTCTAACGGGGGTTCAGGTTTCTGTCACTCCGGCAACCCCTATGATTAGTAGCCAAATACACAATGCATTCCCCTAGGCCCATATAGGTGAAGTCTCATGTAGTCGACGTTCACATGACACCACTAGAAGAAGTATACCACAACTTAAATATCAAACTATTGAATATTTCTCAACACAACTCCACTACTAACAACATTACTTCTCGCATGTCCTCAAGAACAAAACGAACTACTCACAAGACATCATATGGATCATGATCAGAGATGGAATAATGATGTATAACAATCTGAACATAAACAATAATTCGATGGTTCCACTCAATAGCATCAACTACAAAGAGTAGTCAACACCTGGAAAGTTTCCCCTAAGAACTATGCAAGATTCAACACGATTGTTACAGCAAATATGGAGATGGAGATGATGGTGTTGGTGGTGATGATGATGATGATGATGATCCCGATGAAGTCCAGCTTGATGGTGGTGTTGATGGCGACGATCTCCCCTCTCCGGGAAGGAATTCCCCTGGCAGAAATCTATCTGCCGGAGAGATCTTTCTCTCTCGGTGTTTTCTGCCCCGCAGAGGCAGCAGAATCTTTCTGTGGTCGCTCCTCGAGTATTAGGGTTTCGGGAGGATTATATACGCTAGAGGGGAGAGCCAGAGGTGGGCCAGGGCGGCCACACCACCTGGTGGCATGGCCCAGGGTGGCCCGCGCTAGGGGGTGGTGTGGGCCCCCTGTGGCCCATCTCCACTCCTCCTTCTGGCAGTCTTTGTCTTCTAGAAAAATAGGATTTTCCGTATATTTTCCCGGATTTTCTGATCTTCGCAAATTTTGCCTCCAAACAACACCTTTTCCATCAGAATTCTGACTGCAGCGGTCCATGCTCCAAAAGTCATCAACCATGCGAAAAATAGGTGAAATTACATAAGTATCATCTCTTAATATGAAATATATCAATGAATAACAGTGAATTATGATATAGAATAGTGATGCAAAATGGACGTATCAGCGGGCGGCAGCCAGAAGGTGGCCATGGATGACATATGAGGACGGAGATGCTTGTTGGAAACGGGGGATTAGAGATGGATTGGTGCGGGGAAGGGGAGTGGATAAATAGGAAGGAGATGATCCGATATTAATGTGGCAGATTACCGAAGCGAGGGGACAATCAATGTCACTAATGAAGCCGGTGCATGTGGCAAATATCGATGACGATGACTAGGGTAAGCAATTGGACAGAACGCTGACTCTGCTTCCCACACTCGATGGCCCAGTCATAATTTTGTGGTGCGTCCAAGGCGACCATAACCTCCCCATCTATGGGCCCTATGTAGATGATTGAGTTGATAGGTGAAAACAAATTGATAAAGTGAGCTCTTTCCTACTCCCTCTGGTCCGAGATTTTTTATATCTATATCTATATCTATACCACTATATAGTACACCAGTTTTTGAATTTGAATCGACCCACACAACTTCTCGCCAATGCACATTTGGAGCAATCCAAGATGTTGATTTCCCTAAGGTTTTGGTTTTGTGAAAAAAATCACTAAGGTAGTGGTTTTGTGATAAAATGGCACCAACATGTGGTTCTAAGTGAGAAAATCTTCTAGGGTCCTATTTTTACTTTATTACTCAATATATCCCAATTTATTGGAAGTTGATATGAATACCATCGAACTTGTATTCATCAAGGAATTCGAGGAAGCAAGAAGGATCATGTTTTTATTATTAGTACTCAGCTTTTAGTGGCTAGTCGATCTTGTACTACTGCTATATTTTTTAAATAATACGATTCATTTAACAAATTTCACGAATAATACACAAATTTGAGGAATTGTGAATCTAGCGTGGCATTTGTTAAATTAGCCGTACTATTCGTGTCTTATTCGTGAAATTTGTTAAACAAATTGTATTATTTTAAAAATATAGTTGTACTGCTGGTAAGGCAAGCAAGGGCTCCTTCCACCGTAAATATTTTGCCTTGTTTTAAAAAAAATGCTCCTCCACCCAAAATTATGTCTCATCATTGCCTTTTGTGAGAGAAAAGGCTCCTGGATGATGGAGAATCATCCTCCCTCTCTCCTCCTCAATGCGGCACTGGCTGCTATGTCCACTCTTGCATCTATGCATGGTACTTGTTCAGGTGGGAAGCATCGCAGCAGTCACCTCTTCCTTCCCATGTAAGCTTCCGCGTAATGGAGTACAACCGTGCAGACGCAATAATGCAGAGAAGGTTGGGGCCCATGGTGGTCCAGGACAACTTTTCTTCTGTTTGCCTCGTGCTTCTGCCCAAAAATGAGCTCTGGATGGAGTTTTCTTTCTCTTCCATATTAGGATGCTCTTCATAGTTCTAAATAACTTAGGCTAGTAAAACTTTCACATGTTACTACAGTACCTACAAAGTGTACTGGGTGAAAACAAATATACACCGTTACTTTTTATAGATGTGGCTGTTTCATATTTTTTGAGCTTTACCTATTACAGAGTATAATTTTATATAGTGATGATATGTCATACTTTATTATTATGTGGGTCTCACATTCCAACTTACTAATAAAAGGGTGGTGCACAAATACAAAGAGGCTGCTAATCTTGTCCAACTAAACCAGGAATTTGTAAATAATAAGGCCTCAAAATATACAAAAAGGACCCTAGTATAGAAAGAAAAGGTGCAATCAGGTAGAGCTTCATTGATTATCAGCTGCGGTATATAAAAGAAGGGCATGGCTCGAGGCCGGATCAGAGAGTCTTCATTTCCCCCCACCCAAATCGCAATGCTTGGGATGGTCACTCTGAAGATGGAAGCCACCATTCTAAACTGTTCCTCCTGCTCCCAGCCGCTCAAGCCCCGGCGGGTCTAAAAGGTCTCTCCATTTCTCCCTCACAATCCATTGATTTTTCTTTTGTCGGTTCGTCTGTGCAACTATTTTATTTTTCTAACTTCTGTTTTGATAGTGTGTGGATATTCATCTAGTCTGCCACCGCTGCGTCCGCAAGATCACCTCCTGCCAGAAGTGCGAGCACCCTAGCGGTGGATTCACCCATGAGCCCGCCATGGACCTCGTCCTATCAGCGGCTAGGGTCGAGTGCGCCCACAAAGGCTACAGTAGTTTGATGCCCTACTACGAACTCCACGAGCACGAAATCATGTGCCGGTACGCTCCCTGCACTTGCACGGAGACTGGCTAAGACCTTCACCGCCTCCCCGCCAGCGCTCATCGCCCACCTCGAAGCGCTCCACTCGATCCAAGTGCACAAGATCTAGTATGCCACCACCAAAGCTTTCCAGGAGTTGGTGCTGCTGCCGGGCGAGGCGTCCTGCCAGCTCATCGTCGTTGGGGAGCAGGACGACGCCATGTTCGTCCTGACAATTGGCTCGGTAAGCATGATCCCCCTCGTGTCTGCGGTCTGTGTTAGGGCCGCAATGGGCGACTTGCCGGTGTACAGGGTAAGGATGTGGGTGGAATGCCCGCCACTGCTTTCCTGGACGGACGGCAGGAGGAGAACCGGCACCGTGATGGTGGAGCTCGACGCGCCGAGCTCCGCTAAGCCGGGCAAGGTCTCGTTTGAGGACCTTACGTCTTACCTGGCAGCACTGCCTCATTACCTGGTCGGTCCTGCTACATCGAAGGAGCTGCATTTATTCTTTCGCGTCAAGTTTGAGTGGTGATGTAAGCTGCTGCTAATTGGTTTAATTGCAGAATGATCGTTTGCATACCAGGAATGGTGGATTTTATAGTACTAGTACTCTATCTCCGTCCCAAGAAATAAGGCTCCCTTATTTTTGTTTGACCAAGATTTACTCTAAATATATATAAAGAATGTTGGTACTGTACAAATTTAGAATCATTGGAAAGTTGTTTCAATGCGAATTCAACGAAACAAATTTCACACATATAAGTAAATTTTAGTTGCTCTATTTATTCGGTCAAACTTTACTTTGGAGCGTGCATGCACCTTATTCCTTGAAACGGAGGTACTAGATGAGTTTGGTGGGTGTACTCTCCTAAGTATTTTTCATGAAGTCTTAACTTCCGATGGGTTGGGTGGATCAATGGATGTACTCTGCTAAGTAGTAAGCTGAATAGGATTAAGGCTCTCTGTTTAGGAAGGCCAGAGGGATAATTTGCAATACTACCAAGTAGATGAGCTCTAATTAATTTATGCATGCACCACTAGTTTTACATGCATGAGACGCTAGATAAAAAAGGGGACATGATGAGAGATGAAACAACATGCATTAGGAGATTGAGAGAAAATAGAGATATCTAAATTAATGAGTCACGGGAATTAAGACAATAAAGAGGATATGTCTTATTATAATTTCTAACAATTTTAAAAGCTCTCTGGCCTAATAATCCCAAACAGAGGTAGGAGTATGGTCAACATACATTCGGGAGTACTAGTAGTAAGAGTAGTAGTAGTACAATAGTGGAGTACGGTAGTAGTAGTACTCCCCCTCTGATTTATATTAATTCTCACTGGATAGGATGTACTCGTATCTAGCACTAAACATGTCTAGATACATCCATTTTCGTGACAAGTAAATATAGCCATTTTTGGAGTAGTAATAGTTTGGTTGGAAGAAATCATATTTTTTCCGCAGTAGGGACGGTAGTAGTACTAGTACATAGGAGGTAGTAGTAATATATATGTTTATACTGTACTAACTATATTTGGGAAATTGACAAATGTTCATCTTGCGGTTCTGCTGCTACAATGCTACTAGCAGTTTTTCAGGTGCCCATTCACCCTCTGTCTTTCGGTAGTACTCCGCCTAAGCAGTATAAATGGAATTACTCAAAGAAAGTCTCTACCACTATAAAATTATAATATGTCATGGATGTTGATTGACAAGACAATTCATTGAGGTGGGGTGGGTTGTTGGCGTGTGCTACGATGCCTACTCCTACTATCACTCTGTAGTCAAAATAATAGAAACAACTGCGATTCCTTGCATTTATTCTTGCCTCCTCCCCTTGCATGCCTGTAGTATATACATGCATTAACTTCTACGAGTAGTATAGTACAAGTAGGAGTAGTATCAACCAAGGATATACCAAAATGCAAAGATATACTTGTAGGTCACATGGTGTACCATTCTGAGTCTTCGTCTTCTTCTTTGGTTTGCTTGCCCTTTCCCTTGCCCTTCTTCCTTAGTTCTTTTTTTGTTGAACATTTCGAGAGTTTGTTGACCCCTCTCGAAGTTCACTATCCGCATGTATACCTCATAGGTCGTGTAGGCATCGAGGCTTGCAGACTTGATTTGCTCTTTGGTCAGGGGCATGTTCTCCCATTGCGTGTGGTCCACATCCTCCTTCTTCTTCTTCTTCTTCTTCATGACTTTGTAACGGATGTCTATGAGGGCCACCGCGTAATCAGCCAAAGAATCCTTCTCATTCGTGGAGCGGGCAGGCTTCCACCTCTTCTGCATGTCCACGAAGTTCGTCACTGGTACTAGAGAACGCCTAAGCCTGTTACGGTCGTTGCTGGTGTCGACACCTGCAAAGGAAATGTTAGGGTTGGTGAGGAACTCAACTAGCTTGGAGCATGGCTGGCCGGCCTGGCAGATCTGGTAGACCAGGAAATCCATGCCCACACATAGCTTGACGATAGCAGCCTTCTACGCCGATGATTGCTCGTTGGTGTACTCGATGTCGAGGCCAACAATCTTGTCGTTAGTTTCCTCCTAGAGCTTTTGGATTTTCTTGATGTAATCGTTCACCACCGACGCTCTGTTGGTATATGCCACCTGTAGTGTGGTGTTGCCAGGTCCACGAAGTAGTACATTGTCCAATGGCGCCGACATGGACTGTGATTGGCGCCTTCTTTTGTTTTGTAGAGGTTCGGCCAAGTGACAGAAAAGGAATGGGATAGAGAAGAAAGGAACCACTAGGAAGATTGGGATATGCATGCATGAGCTGTTTTGGAGATGAAAGGGCATGCAGTCCCCCCTCCCCCTCGAGCCCCGCCAACGTACTCCTATAGAATATAATTCATTTTTGGATCAGTTTTATGGACATGGATTATTTACGGCTATAGGTTGATTTCTATATTATACAAAAAGTACAAGAACTAAACACACGGGATACTTTATGAACGAAGCTCGAAAGTATAAATATTTTTTTAGTTTCACCTACTACTATAATTTTATATAAAAATGATATGTCATACTTATATTATATGATTCTCACGTGCAAGGAACTTGCAACTCACTAGTTATTTCTTATCTTATCTTACCACTATATCTCTACTATTATAATGGAGCAGTTTTGAATTGGATCCTTAGCACCAATCCTTACCATTGGGCTGTTAGATCCAATGTTTCAAAGCACATGGATTTGTGTTGAATAGTACCTAGAAGAAACTCCACCATTTTCGAGAACCATCATGTCACCACCCCCAAAATTTCATAGCATAGTACGTTGTATTCTCTCTACTACTACAATGGAGCAGTCTTGAATTGGATCCATAGCACCAATCCTGACCGTTGGGCTATTAGATCCAATGGTTCAGAGGAGCTGGATTCGTGTTGAATAGTACCTAGACATCTGACATATCACCACTATATAAAATTTTAATAGGTAAAGCATAAAAAAAATATAAATTTGATCAACATCTATAAAGTATGGGTGTATATTTAGTTCTTGTACTTTTATATCATTTAGAAGTCAACGATTATTAGCTATCTAAAACTTGAAAATTCTGGTAACATGTTCTAGAGAAACGAGAGAGAAGATTATAGAATGATGGAGAAGTGTGTTTTGAGTTTTGTGCATACCATTCGTTGTGATGAAGACTATCAATAAAATCTTCTAGATTCTAGAATGGAAAAGAAGATCCAATAGCTGAAAATGTTGGGATTCGCGAGTCTTGATCCAACGATCAATATTCAAAGTTATTCGTACACATTTCCAGCGTTGGATTAAGACTCTCGAATCCCAACATTGCTAGCAGTTGGAACTTCTTTTCCATTTTAGCATCTAAAAAATACTACTCCCTCCGTCCATAAATTAACTTACTTGGGTTTGTCTAGATTCGAATGTATCTATACACTAAAATGCGTCTAAATATATTCGAATCTAGACAAAACCAACTCAGTTATTTCTGGATGAAGGGAGTTCTTTTGATAGTCTTTAGCATGCATATTACTACTCCAAGTTACTTACCACTTAGACCAGTCTTAGAGCATCTCTAGCATGGAAAAAAATAGTGCACTATTTCACGCTATATAGCGTGATATAGCGTATTTGGAGAGTGCACGATGTTTTTTTAAAGATTTTGCTTGCTCTCGCGCTATTTTTTAAATAGCATGCTATATCACGCTAAAACATCATAGCGTTAGTGCTATTTCAAGTATAGGACATTATTTTTTTGTTGGTGGGTGTGGAGTAAGATAACATATGATGAATGTGTCGAGTAAGAAAACATACAATAAAAATTTGATTGTTAAACTTAAGTGATCATTTCAAGTCGCCGCCTCCTCTTGCAGCACCTGGCGCTGTACCTAGATTCAGCCCTGCCGGTTATCCTCCAACTTGGATAACATCGGAATCGATTATGCATGTACGAGTATTAATCTAGGAAATTCATTTCATGCTAAAATCATTTATATTCATGATATACCTGTTATATTTTTAATTTTTTACAAAAAGATGTTTTGTTAAATAGCGCGTTATTAGCATACTATAACTTTCATATCGTCTGGAGAAAATCCACGCTAAATTAAATAGCACACTAGTATTTTTTGCCTAGATCTCTAGTGGCTTGTCTAAATTTGGTAATCTCTTAGGCCTTTCGTAGCGTGTGAAAAAATCGGTGCGCAAATCACTTTACAAGAGTTAGGAACTGGTGCCCTCCGTTGCCCGATCGATGCCACCAAATTTTTTCAGGAAACCGGAGCACCTAGGTGCCCTGATGCCCCAAACTCTTCACCCAATAGAATAGCAATATACGTGTACTATGCATGTTGTTGAGAGGACCTTCACCAAAGATAAGCCATGTAGATTGGTCTAGTTAATTTGTTTACCATGTTGTGGGCCGGCTATTTATTTGTGGCCAAAGTGATCATATGTGAGCTCGGTGCCTCAAAAGAATTTCTAGGCATCGCTTATGAGGTGGCAACTTTTCTATCTATTAGGCATCGACCATGCTGTGGAAGGACTTAGAGCATCTCTAGTGGCTTGTCTAAATTTGGTAGTCTACATCTTCACTTTATAGATAATAGTATAAAAAGATTCCTTTTTACACGACTTTAGTTTTCTAGTGGATAGTCTAAATTTGATAGTCTATATGTCCATTTGCACACAAATAGTCAATATACATAGCAAATCAGTACAACAAATGCTCTGATTTGGCGCGTAAGCGACCTCGCGAGCGACCAACTTTGCTTTAGACATGGTGGTTCGGTTGTCCAAATATGGACAACGAGTAGCCTATTTGGACGATGTCTAAATTTTAGACCATCGGATACACAAGCCATCGGAGGCATTTTTTGGTCCATGGTGGTCTATATTTGGCTTAGACTACCGGATACACTAGCCAGTAGAGATCCTCTTAGGCTGCTCATAGTGGGAAACATACTACTCTAGTTCATGTTACTACGTACCTTCATGTGTGTACGTAATTGAGCCAAAGGTCGAGACCTTATTTTTGCAGAAATGGGTCCGGAAATATTTCGTACCTAGAAAGGCTAGGACATTCAAGTAAACTATTTTGTCTAGTCATTGGACTATAGATACTCCTAGGATAGGATAGGATATTATTATTCTATATCTTTTGAACTGTATAGCCAAATTCAAAATCCCAGAGCAGTAAATTTTCCCGCCTCACCTGCACCGAAATATTTCGAGTGGTCACATGCCCCAAGTTGTAGCTGTACGAAATTCCTTTTCTACCCCTGACAATGGCCTATCTACTAATGTCGGGGCGTGGGTATGGTTCGTCATCCCCCTCCCCCCGGGGGGCCGAGGGTCCCCACAACTCTAAAACTGGGTAGTCCACCTTCCACCAACGACATTTCTCCCAAAGCACTCCGAAAAACCCTAACCCCTTTCTCACCTCCGGCTCCTGCACCACCGCACCAGCCCATCCCCGCAGCGCTTCGCCGGCCTACACGCCACCCAACCCCCTCTCACCTCTAGCACCTGCACCACCGCACTGTAATCATCTCCGCCGCACTTCGCCCGCCTACACGCCACCCAACCCCCTATCTCACCTCCAGCTCCTGCACCACCACACCGGAACATCACCGCCGCACTTCGCCGGCCCACACGCCACCCTAAACCCCCTATCCCACCTACAGCTCCTTCACCACCGCACTTCGCTGACCTACACGCCATACCTCTATACCATATACTCCTGACCAGTCTACGGGATCAGTCGACGTCCACCTTACCGAACCCTAGTTCGCCTGACACCCTCTTCCATATAACCGTGTTAGTTTTGCCGACTCCCTAGTCCACAACACCTGACCTACTTCATCTACGCTGGTGTGCACTGCATTAGATCTGCTTCACGGACTCAACAGTCCACTACACTAGATCTGCTTCACTGACGCTCTTGTGCAGCGCCTCGAATCCATTATCGGTCGTAACAGATCTGCTTCACCGATGACGGCGTGCACTACACCAGATCTCCTTCACTGGCCATCTTGTCAAGCAAGCCAGACCCATCAACAACCTCCATAGATCTGCTTCACAGACGCCGCCGAGATCTATCTGCTTCAGCCCGACTCACCACTACTGGGCACCCTCGGCGGCCTTGACGTCACAAGCAAATATGTCGTATATGCGTAAACAACGCCGTGGCCTAGGTAAACCAGATCTGGTTGTTCATTCGTTTCAATATAGCAGGTATGAGCCTGCGACAGTGAACTGCATTTCTGTATTGGTGGTAAATTCCTACCTCAATACTGGCTTAATTGATATCCAACTCTCCCTTGATAAATTCGGTGTAGTCTATGTTAAATCCAGGCGTTAAACTACTCCTTCTGTTTCGAGGTATAAGGCGTCCTTGTTATGCGTGTTTTTCTTTGACCAACCATTACTCTTAATATACATAAACAATTTTAGTAGTACAAAACAAACATCATTAGAGTTCATTGGTATTATGCAGTTCATGGCAAATGTTAACTCACTGAACATCTGAAGCTGCCTACATGTTCAACAAGCTCACAAGTTATGTCATCATAACGTGCACTTGCTTTGTCTGTTGCTACAATCCTGACTGCATGTAATTTTGGAGTTCATTGGTAGTTTTAAGCCATTGAACATGTAGGTTAACATTTCCTGCTCTACAAGTTCAGAATTTATGCTATTTTAATTTCAATCTGGTTGTTCTAAGCAAACACAGTAACTACCTTCTCTTATGTAATTCATCGCAAATTTTATGTCATTGAACTTGTTGGTTTTGCATTCCCTCTGCAAGTTATGCCATTATTATTTGTTTCAATTAAGCTCCGACAGTAGTTGCCGCCTATTGTGTACTACTCCCTCTGTTTCAATAAGATGTTTTACCTTTGTGATAGGAGTATATATAGACATCATTTAGTGAGTAGGTTTACTCCAACCCTACATGAACCTACACACTAAAAGTGGTCTATATGATGACTTATAGGTTTTGAAATGGAGGGAGTACATCCATTCCGTAAAAGAAGGCCTATACAACTTTAAAGTCAAACAATGATGACTTTTACCAAGCTCATAGAAAAATATAATTTGTGGCATTTGTGTCTATGAAAATATATGCCCCGATGTATCGAATGACGTTGGTTTGGTATGGTAGATGTTCCTGGTATGTTCTACAAACTTGGTCCAATTTTGCATCGGTTGACTTGTGAAAAATTTATACGCCTTATTTACTTTGGATTGGATGTAGTATTACATGGCATGTTTTAAGGCACTTAACATGGTTATCTGCATGCCCTACTCTATAAATTCAAGTTTCTCAATTTTAATTTCTATAGCAGCAGTATCTACCTTCTATTATGTAGTTCATGGCATTTTAAGTCACTTCACAGATGGATTAGCATTCCCTACTCTATAAGTTCACAAGATATACCATTTTAATGTCTATCTTGTTCGTCCAAATGTTAGTACAGTAATTGCCTGCTCTGTAGAAGGTGAAACTTTTTATGGCACTTCTCATATTTGTTTGCAATCCTATTTCACAAGTTAAATCATTGTAATTTATCTCTTGTTCGTGCTAAGGAGTGACTGTAACTGCATTCTATTTTGTCGCCATGGCAATCTTTATGTCATTTAAATGTTTGTTTATATTCCTCCATTCCTTGCTCTACATGTTCACAAGTGATTATACTATAATGTCTATCTAGTTCTTTGTAAACAGCAACAGCCACTATCTGATATTATTTCCTCTCACAAGAAACACGGAGAATCGTAGAGTGAATCGCCCCTATAATCCTGTAAGTACATGTTGCTTTGTATTGCTGAATGAAAACCTGTTTTATGTGAGTGAGTGGCCTGAACCTATATGCAGAGGAGCAACAATAAAATAGATGGATCGTCTATCCAAGTACTCGATGCGGTGGATGTCTTCAAAGAACAAACTGACAACAGGATGTCCTCCAACGGGACTGCACAAAACGAAATAGTAAGTCTCTTGTTTTTACTGAGATGTGCTTAGTGTCAGATGCTTGTTTGTATGAGGTACCACATGATTTGGCTAATGATTAGAACAAGGTTGACCTTAACCAAGACTGGACAAAAACCAGACATAAATCCCTCGATTTATAATTCAATGTGCTCACTTGATTTTGGTGATGATCTATTCTTTCTATATTTGACTTGTGTTCATCTATCTATCTATCTATCTATTATGTGGTGATAATTTAAGTATATCCACTAATTTATAGTCTATTATTATATTTTTCTGCTATAATTAAGAGGTTGTATGCACTCTGGAGGTAGTCACATTGTCTAGTGTCGGCACCACATGAGTTGGCAAATGATTAGAACAAGATGACCTTTAATGGTACTACACAAAGACCAAACGTAAATCCCTTGATTTATAATTCAATTTGCTCACTCAATCATGGTGGAGATCTCTTTTTGCTATATTTGACTGATGATCTTCTATATATATATACGTTAACGAGACCATGATTAGGTGGTGGTGATTGAAGTATATCCACTTTTATGCTAATCTATATTCTATTATAATATTAGAGATCACCACCATGATTGAGCTTATATGCACTCTGGAGGTAGTAACATAGTCTAGTGTTATATGTACGAGACTAGTATAAATTACTTGGTCTTGGTGGGGAGTAACTTGGACTGGTAAAAATGCATACAATACTAGTCCAAGTTACTCGACCAATACTAAAGGGTGTCTAGATACATTCGTTTCACAAAATCCATGACATCTTATATTTTGAAACGGAGAGAGTTCTATCTAGACTACGCATAGTGAGATTGTCATAGCTATTATTATCTAATATGATCCCCAATTACTATATATATGTATTGTACTATAACCATGTTAATATGATCTGGAAGTCTATCGTGCACCTGTTGTTTCATTGCTTAATTCATTACCTCAATACCTACTCTACATGATGCACATATAGAGTCTATTGCCAATTTGATTCTTTAGTTTGCTCATCATTAAAGCAATGTAATGATTTTCTCAACTTAACCGGTCAGAGCACCGCCCTGTCAAGGCGAAGCTGCAGGTTTGAGCCCCATCAGTCCCAAACTAGGGATGGCAATTTCTGTGAGAAATACAATGTTTGATTAATAATAAACAAGGATTTTCATCTATACATGATCAGATGATCTTGCGAGTTTAATATTATCCACCATATGGTTCAATTGGTTATAGTTCCCGTGCATTTTTAGTTGACTTGTGATTGCATCAATGCTATATTCTGATGTGGTTCCTAGACATACATTGTTTAAATACTTCATTGACCTTGCAAGGTGCACAATGTATCATTTGCTTGTTTGACTACTGGATTTTCTTGCCTGGTTATATGTACAATGATACTATCAGCAGTTGGAAATACAATTGCTATAGGAATTACAAAGAAGGTTTGTGCTACTTTTTGGATGCATCCAACTATTGTTTTGGCGGCAAATGACCCATCTCTTTGTTTCTCTTCTTTTTTTATTTACTGGCCTGACGATCAAAATATTTGAATGATCTGGCTACTAAAAAGGAATGGTTGATATCTTGTTTGTCTGAAATGATTTTGGTAGTCTATTTAAGAAACTTGGTCTATTGCATGTTTTTCCAAGGTACTATCATAGTTACCTGATGATTAAAGCAATGTCACCTATGGTTGGAGGTCACTTTTTTTTGGCTAGTTCATACTATAGACCGTTTTTAAACGCTATTCTTATTTTTAGGTTAATGCTTTGTTGTCCTGACCAGTTCTAAGCAGCTAAAAGAATCTCATGCACCTCTTTTGTTATATTTCTATATTTCCGTTATATAGTGATATGATTAGTTTATGAGGGAAATAGTCGAGTTGCTTGATTCCCTACATTAATTACCACACTAGTTCAGTTATTCTGCATTAGACACACATGTTGATGGCTTGATTTGTTATATTAGGACAATGCCAATTTTGAAATTCTTTGACAACAAACATGGTGTTTTTGCCTGCTTTGCTGCTCTAACTTAATATGTCTTAGTTTCAGCATGCAGATAACCTGTAGTGTTTGTTCCAGAGTGGCTATGATACTGGCACATGTACGCACCGGTCTAGGACATCAACAGTTCTTGTTATTCCGGAAAGAGATGTACGAGGCACATCATTGATTGTTCCTGGCCAATGATGAATTTGAATTATTTTACATATAAGATGGCCGCCAGTTAGCTGGTACACAGTGCTGACTTGTTTTCTTTGTTTTAGGCGGCACATGAAGCTATGGGGGCAAAAGGGAGGAATTCTACGTTAAGTACTGAGGTCATTTCACAAAGCAGCAGTGGTAGTGATTATTACTCATCGGCCCACAGTTTCAGTTTTTCCAGCAAAAAGAGGTGTTACAGCTGCACTCCAAACAATTGATTTAATTGAACAAGAAACAAAACAAATAGATGGAATAATCACGATTACACGTGAACAGATACAAGAATTGAAATATCGACAAGATTTGACGGACCGTCTACTTGATAATCTCTTATACAGTTGTCATGGAATGCCAGTTGTTACTTGTATGGGGATGTAAGCTCCGTAGTAGAAACCATGTTCCAACACATGTCTCGCGATGTCTCTGTAATGCTTCATCTTGTTTTTGTTGAAAGTCTGGTCTGTAATAAATT
The DNA here is from genome assembly GCA_910589775.1 of Avena eriantha. NCBI lineage: Eukaryota > Viridiplantae > Streptophyta > Magnoliopsida > Poales > Poaceae > Avena > Avena eriantha. The sequence goes on along the minus strand of OU342740.1, from coordinate 271,929,349 downwards.
TCAAAAAATATCTGTTGATATAATAGGGTGATCCTAGCACGGCCATTAGCGGGCTGGAATATGAACATACTGTTTAAAACCAGAATTTCGCCATAGTTATGGAATACGCAAATATGATGGCTAGCAGATGGGCCAAATAAACAATAAAAGGCCGTAAGTGGTAGGTCAGAATATTGGTGGGCCTCATAAGTGGCCAATGCCTTGAAAACGTACAGGGCTGAACAGCAACAGGCCAGAACAATAAAGGGCCTAAACTGTAATGGGCCCAAATATTGATATACCCGAATAGTAAAGAGCTGAAATAGTAAAAGGCATGAACAGTAAAAAGCCAGCACAGTAGAGGGCGCGCACATCAAAACAGACAGAAGAGTAAAAGGCTTGAATAGTAAATGACCTGAAGAGTAAAAGGCCATAAGAGCAAAAGGCCTAAACAGTGAACAACGAGAATAGTAGAAGGCCAGAACAGTAAAGGATCCTAACACTGGCAACCCAGAAATTTAAAAGGCCATAATAGTAAATGGGTAGAATAGGAGCGGACCCCACGGGCCGTAGGAATAGTAACGGGTTACCTACAGGCCTTAATAGTGTCTAACCTTCTAGCACATGCCCCTAATGGGCCGCATATTATTCTACCAAGGTGGGCCTTCTTTAGGCCGAAACTACAGTGGGCCTGAAATCATACGGGCCTTGGATGGATTCATTAATGGGCCACGTCAAACAGTACACGGCATGAGAGTAAAGGGCCGTAATCTTATTGGGCTCTCCTTGTGGGCTGGCCCACTTAAGAATTAGTAGGCCTTGTCTAGGCCAGACTTCTGCCATGGTTTCTGTGACCGTTAACAGCGGTAACCGGCTGTTAACGGCGGGTGTCACATGGCATTTTGCATGACGTCAGTAGTCAACATGACTCGCGAACAGATCTACGATGGAACAAGTTTTCGTGGCTGAAGGTTGCGATCCGCCACGGTTAGAAAAAACCGTGATTCTTTTGTGATAGGGCTTTTACCATGAAGGGCATCCGTCATAGAAGACTTTTTAGCCATAAAAAACAGGCCTTCAACCATGAAAATTGTCCGTTGTAAAAGCCAACTTTTCTTGTAGTGATTCTTACATGCACCTTTGGTGAGTCTTATTACTATGGACTTTGTGATATATGGACTTCTATTCATGTCATCCCTTTTGAATTCTATCTAGACATCTAAGATTAACTTGAACCAGCCAAAATCTTGAACACCGATGAGACAATTATGCTTGCTAATTAAACACTTAGAGTCCTCATGGGAGTCATAAAATATGTTCCAATTTCTCTTGGCCCATTGATTTTGTGGTAGTTGATATGCCTACGGATGTCTATTCTCCAATTATTTTTGGAAGAAATTTCATGAATACCGAAGAGGCAAATATTGACTGTAGGAAAGAGATAGTTTCACTCAAGTTTGGGGAAGATGAAATTAAATTCCATTTCTTGAAGTTTCAACACAAGCTCATATTTGAAGAACTTGAAGAGCAAGAAGAAGAAGAAGAAGAAAATACTTTTGCACATCTTGATGCCTTATTTTACGAAGCACTACATGATGGTCTATAAAGAAGCTTGGTTGAAAACAATAATATCCCCGAGGACATTGGTAAGATGGAGATTGATGAATATGTTGACTCATCTCCCATAATTGATTCTTAGGTCCAGAAAGAAAGGGAAATGAGGATCTTCCACCCCCTAAACTCAAACTACTTCCTAAAGAATTAAAATACATATTTTTAGACGATACTAATAAATACCCTGTTACAGTAAGTGCTAATCTTATAAAGAACAAGAGAATTTGACGACAATACCGAGAATGCACCATAAAGCTTTTGGGTATTCTATGTATAACTTGAAATGGATTAGTCCTTCAATAGACACCCATCGAATATTTATGGAAGAAGCCTCTCAACTGGTTGCAGACTTTCAAAGAAGGCTAAGACCACAAATGAAGGAAGTGGTAGGAAAAGAAATAATTCGCCTCTTAGATGTAGGTATTATTTATCATGTGGCGAAAAGCGACTAGGTAAGTCATGTTCATTGTGTTCCTAAGAAGGGTGTATTTACTGTTGTGCCAAATGAACACAGTGAATTAATCCCTACTCGAACTATTGTTGGGCATAGAATGTGCATTGATTTTACAAAGCTAAATAAAGAAACTAAAAAGGATCACTAATCTTTTACATTTATATATCAAACATTAGGGAGACTTGCTAAGCATTCTTACTTTTCTTATCAAGATGGATATTCTGGTTTTTCTTAGATAGTTGTTCATCCAGAAGATCAACTGAAAACCACTTTTACTTGTCCCTTTGGTTTATATGCTTACCGTCCTATGCCGTTTGGATTATGCAATCCACCTGCTACTTTCCAGAGATGTATGACTGCTATCTTTGCACATTTTGTTGAAAATGTCATGGAAGTATTCCTGGATAATTTCTCCATCTCTGTAACTTTATTTAACAATTGTCTCACCAATCTTAATAAAGTTTTGCAGCAATGTGAAGACACTAACCTTGCCCTAAATTGGGAGAAATGCCACTTTATGGTACATGAAGGAACAGTTCTCAGTCACAAGATCTCAAGTAAAGGTATGGAGGTTGATAGAGAAAATAGAAGCAATGGAGAAGCTAGCACCTCCATGTGACGTGAAATGCATAAGAAGTTTTCTTGGTCATGTTGGTTTTTAATAGGAGGTTTATTAATAACTTCTCTAAAGTTGCTAGACCGTTAACTGACCTCTCGCAAAAGAATGGTCATTTTAATTTTGATAAAAGTTGTTTCACTGCTTTAACCACTTTAAAATAAGTTCTTTTAAATGCTCCTACTATTAAACCACCTATTTGGAAAAAGCATTTTGATATATTTTGTAAAGCTACCAATGAAGTTTTTATGGTTGTTCTTTCCTAGAATGATGGTGATGAACTAAATATCATTCATCCTGCTAGCCGCACTCTTAACAAGGCTCAAAGGAACTACCACATGACTGAGAAGGACCTCTTTGCAGTTGTATTCTCCTGTGATAAGTTTAGATCTTCCATTATTGTCTCAAAAATTAGAGTCCATACTTATCATGATATCTTAAAAAATCTTGAAAGAACTGATGTTAAGCCTAGCATGATTCGTTGGACTTTGCTTTTGCAATAATTTGAGTTGCATATTATGCAAAGAAAGGAAGACCACCTTAGGTACCAGATTCTATTGAAGAGATGTTAGCTGAAGAGACGGAATCATCAATATATACACCTCCAGGTACCACACGTCTAGAGAAACAGTTTTCTAAGGCTTTTTGGAATGGGTTTAGTAATTTCTTGTGACCAACCATACACAAGGGGAAAAGGAAAATAATGCAAAAGTTAAGGGAGGTAGATTCCCTAAACTCATTCTTTGAGGATTTGGTAAGTAAGGTAAGTCTAAACATACTCTTCTTTCTGTTTTTATTCCTTTTTTTGCCTTTTTCGTTTTTGTTTTTGTTTTTGAAGCCCTTGTGTTTTCTAAGCTAATCGGAAGTTTTCAGAAGTTGGTATAGGTGGACGATATGGCCGCACCCACCTGTACCAACGGTCGTTAAACCGCTAGTAAACTCAGCCTCTTTTCTTATTTTTCCACGGAGTGGTATGACCACACGGTACAGGCGCACCCCACCATACTGGCGGTCATTAACTTGTATGTCCCTTTTGTTTTCTGTCCTTTTGTTGTTGTAAAAAACCTTCCGACCCCTTATTAAAGGTTGGTGCATTCGGTATGGGTAGACGGTATGTGCACATCCCTCCCGTACTGAATTATTTGGAAGTTTTACCAACGTGTCGATGAAGGAAATTTTGTGTCGGAATATCGAGTATGGGTGGATGGTATGAGCGTCGTCCGTACCAGTGGTCGTTACTTATCTAAATTTCCTTTTTGCTTATTTTCCTTCCTATTTTCTTTGGGATTCTTTTTTTACCAATATTACGAGATTTTCCTGTTCCCAATCTCTCATAAACTATCCCGAAGGAATATCTCTCTCTCTTTCTATCAAACATATCTCATCAATGCTACCTCTCTTAAGTAACCTCATGACCATGTCTCAACCATGGGAGATTGTTCAAGCAAGGAAGGACAACAAGGGGTCTTCCACAACCTCGAGAGATGCAGAGAAGGAGGCTATTGAAGAGAACAAGGAAGAGAACTATGGATGGATCAGTTTGGTCCAGAGGATGGGTTCAAGCTAATGAAGATGATGATATAAGAGCACAACGTGTTCATCCTGCTCATAGGGAAGGAAGATGATCATGAAGAGGTGCACCTAGCCTCTGAGAAGGATGACGGTTTCTCACTTGAGAAGATGAAGTTGGAACAAGAAGATATTATAGCCTCGCTCGATAGTCTTTACCGTTGCATCAAGAAAATTGAGGTAATAAATGCGGGATTTGCTATACATATTAACCAGCTACATCGCTATCTTGGCCATATGGATAAAAAGATAGTGAATGGATTGAAAGCCAATCTTAACATTACTCTTCGTTCACTAAAGAATTAAAATAAGATATTGGAGCTCTAATAGTGTTTTATCTCTCAGTTGGAAAAAATTAACGAGCAGCACATGATCCGCATTGTGATCTTGAAAGCAACAAACAACATCATCTATATTAGGCTCCGTGATGCAATAGCTTCTTCTTTAAAATGAAAGGAGCACCACAGTATCAAATAACTGCAAGGGGTTATTTGATCCTACCTGGCTTGATTCCAAGCTTGGGAGATCTATAACATCTTGAAATCTATCTTAATTTTTAGCATGTTTACTTTCTCACATGAATATTAGTTTAAATTCAAAGTTTTGCATTATTTCATACTCAACTACCTTGGAGAAGAAAAGAATTATATATCTAATGAATTTTCAACCCTTTTATGATATTTGAAGTATTCTTGGTTTTATAATTATTGTATTATGTGTGAATTAGGATGGGTGCTATTATACTTGTACTTTGCGATGATTTTAGGGTCTCCCGGGGCGCGGCTGTAAGATAGAATGTTTAGGCATGATGAGGAAATCGCTTAGACACGATGCGTCGATGATAAATGATTGCGATAAAAAACGCTTGCAAAGCAGTTTATATGATAAGAAAATTGCTTAGACACGTGGCGCTGATGATAAATGCTCGCGAGAAATACGCTTATAGCACACATATTCGAGCTGGTAACAAATGACCGAATAGAACGCATACGTAGCAGTGACTTACATGACAAATAAAAGACACAAACACACAAATAATATACTTAGTAAATCATCTGAACAATGCTTATGAAGGACGCTTTCTTTTCTTGTCGCGGCTTTCCTTCCCAGCATAGTCACCAGCAGCGTCAGAAGCAACCTGATCTTTTTTGGTACAATCTGTCGGTGCGGGCGCCACTGCGTCGGAAGCAGGCGCCATATAGATTAGTGTCTAGTTCTACATACCAAGATTGCTGAGAACCTGACTACCATGTGTATCCAGCGCCGTGGTTGGCGCCGCCCTGGTCATACCAGTCTGGTCAACCAAGTACGTGTGAATACTGTAGGGGTATTTTTGAAAAATATCATGTGCCTATCCTACGAACAAAGGAGCCAAAATAACATGGGGACCACCGTTGACTGCACATCAACTCATTATCTCTTGCGACGAATCATCATAGAAGCGCACCACACGATGAGCCGCCAAGGGAGAGGGCGATCCCAAGATGGCTAATCGCCCCATTAGTCACACTTCATGTATAGTCCATTAAAAACAAAGCGGAATGTAGGAAATACATCTGGAAACAAAAGAGAAAATACTCATAGAAGAAAGCAGGACAAGATCGATGAAGATGCTAAGGTAAATACGACGATTAGATCTGGAACGCTCAGCGTGCGGAGAGAATTGTTTTATACCGGACATGTATCTCATCCAAACCTCGTGTTAGTGGACTCCACCACACGACATCGTTGACTGATAATGCTGAGAAATAACCTAGCGCCCACGAGAACCCGCGTATAGTTAGAGTCTACGTTTTTAGCTCAGCCATGGATCTGAAATACTGCGTATTTAGACATGTGGACCGATTAGAGTGCCAAGAGATGCATACATAGTACGCTTTCCCGGACATAGGAACATGGGTGCATGCGTGTTTTTGCAGTGAGAACGTGCGGCAAACATAGGTCGCGCATGAGAAGTTCTGACGACATATGCCGAACCTGTGAGGACTGACCTAGAGACTTCATGTTTGTTTACCACTAAGTCGAACATGCGAGACTTTGCAAAACGCAATTAAAGTTTTTGTTCAAGACAATAATAAGTCAAATAATAATAATTGTATGATTCTTGTAAGTACAGTTCTGTATGTAAGACTGTAACAAAGCAGTCAAACATGAAAATACAAAAAACACGAAACAAAGAAGAGGTGATTAAAAATTAGACACACGAAGACGACGTGAAGGTCGTACGCATGAAAAGTAGAGAAAAATATAAGAAAAAAGGACAAACATAAAAACACGGTATATTCATTATCATATCCGAATGAACACACAAAGACGGTGTAGACAATGTTCAAGCTATTAGAAAAATACCGTATGATTTAATCCGAAAATTTATCTGAAAGCATCGAAAGAACACTGAAGACAAAAACGTACACCCAAAAAGCGTAAATATTGTGTCTACAGAGATGGTGATCGAACGGCACACCCATAAAGACGACATGAATGTCGCACATCAAAAAACAAAGAAAGGGCTAAGAAAATGGCAAACACGGGAAGACAAATCAACTTCATTATTGGATCTGGATGAGCATACAAAGACATGCTAGTCGACGAAATCACATCTTCTCTCGGTAACAAACAGGAAAGTTATCATTTCGGATCGAAAAAACCCGAAAAATAAAGTCTATGTCCTACATTCTGAATAAGCACCTCCTAGAGAGGGCTAAAAACCTACGTCTATGTCCTAACTTCTGAATAAGCGCCTCTTAGAGAGGGCTATGAGGTGGAAAATCTCGTGTAGCCTCCGACATCGTCTCCAACATGGTCATCGATGGCATAACAACCATGGTAGGCTCAGTCGTCGATGTTGCTAGGACGACAAAACCTCGCGTACAAAAGCCTCAGACATCATGAATAATTCTTCATTACTCTCTTCATAGCATCAAGAACATGCGTAGGATGGTAACAAAGAATCGGCCATGCTGTCCAAGGCATCATCCTCTATCGTTGCTAAGAAGTGGCGTAGGAACGACACCGCCGCAGGGAATTGGCGAGAGAATATGCCGCCGGCATGGACCCACAGAAGCACATCCAGCCTAATGTCGTCGATGTCGCAGGTTCATGCGTAGCCGAGGTGTAGTGTCATGGCTATTTCTAAAGGGTACGTACAAAGGAACGAACCTATGCTTTTCCTACCCATCGTACTATAGAGCACCAAGCCACCACCCCGAACACGTCGGATACGGCAAAGCCTTCATTCGAGGTGGCTGACATTGTCTCTTCTAGCATGACGTGAAGAGAAGGTAAGCCAAACCAACTAATTTAATGCGAGAAACCACGAAGAATAAGTGGTGTTTTATAGTCTAAGCGCTGGTTCTAGCGCCGAGGATCCACAAATGGAACCCACGAAACTGCCTCGCCGCGCGAACCCGTTTCCGACTAGAGTATACGCTACCAATAGTGCTATCAGCCGGAAAAAATCCACCGACACCTACAGTCTATGCTGCCAGCTCATCCATCTAACGCGAGAAAATGCACCTGCCCATGATTTCCGATCCACCTCCGCTCCTAGCTCAGATCTCAACCGCGAGAACTCGCGTGCGGATAAAGTGTAGGATTGGGCCCCACAAATGCGAGAAACCACGTCCGCCATGGGCTCACGGTGCCACATCGGCTCTCACGGGCCCAACGGACGCGAGAAACCGCGGACGTCACGGGCTCACGGTGCCACATTAGCTCTTGGTGGGCCCATGTCCGTGAGAGTCCGCTGCCGGCATTGGCTTACGGTGCCACTTCGGCTCTCGGCGGGGCCCTCCACCCGCGGGTGTGGAAGCGTGTCGTGTCGGAAACGCCTCTCACAGAACACGGTCCTTACCGCGTATGCTAATGGCAGGCCTAGTTTGCACGTGCGGCCCACCTGTCTGCGATGCGGGGTATGACGGCGCGTGCTACACCAAGCCACGGTCTAGAATCTTTTGCCCTAACCCGCACTAGGTCCCACCTCATGGGATAGCAGGGCTATATTGTGAAGTTGTTGCATGTCCTTTTCGTCTCGACATGGTTAGCAGTTTGAGCCGAAACAATCTAGCGCTAGTATTTACAATTGGTATAAGAAGAATTTTTTGTACCATGTTATTGCAAAAATAAAATATTCAATGAAAAATAATTATGAAAGCAATAAAAATAAAGTTGGGCTATCAAAGAAAAAATATAGAGTGAGTATAAGTTGAGGTAGATACTCAAACACAACCATGAATTACTTCATGCTCGGCTTGGAAGTTAGTACTATGTATTGATCTGTTTTAATTCTTCTCATGCGAATAAAAATATGTCTAAGCTTCTTTGCACAAGAAATACAAGAAAAAGAAAGAGAAAAAAAGAGAAGAAGAGAAATAACAAGTATGCAACTAAACATGTGCAAGTACAATGGACATGTACGTAATCATGAGAGGAAACGAAAAATATCATTCATAGTTTTGAATCCCAAGTGGATATGCGAAGTCCTAAACATGTTTGAGATCACCTCAAAAGCTCGTACGGTTGAACTTGATGATCTTATGATATGCTACTAATTAATATTTATATAAACTATTAGTACTAAGATGTGGAACCCTCAAAGTTATTTGAGATGTAGAAGTGTGATAGAGCTCACGATGTGATTCTATATCCGATATTATAATTGTTGTTTTAATGCCTCATGAACATGATGACCTTGTCCTTTGAAGCTCCTATCTTTCTCGAGGATGAGCAAGAGCCTAAGCTTGGGGAAGTTGATGAGTGCATTATTTAGGCATATTTACCTTATGTTTTTGCATGAGTAGTGGTAGTATTTTGGTATTTTCAGCGCTCGCACACACCTTTTATACATGTATGTACAGGATCCAAAATATTAAGGCATTGATGAACATTTCACTTTGAGCTATCATATTGGACGAAAATATGATATTTTAAAGTAATAAAAGTCATTATTATTTTTGACACAAAAACAGTAGGGAAGGCCCCTAATGTGTCATTTCATTTTATAAAAAGATCCTAATTACAAGATAATAGGCTAAACAGTCAGTCCGTAGGGGATTAGAAAGTGTCTCGCCAGATCAAAAGATTCTAGGAAGGATTCATAACACACATCAACATTTATAGGCTGGCTATCAAAGATAGACTTATTCCTGTGATTCCAAATACTCCAGCATCCCAAGATTGTGGCTTCTTTAAAACAGATCATCTTGTACCTTCTTCTAGCGTCCAATAGCTTCTGGATCATGTTCAATTCAGTATCCCATTCCATAGAAAGTTTCCACCAGAAATTTCGGCTAAAGTCAAATGAAAAGAATAAATGCATATAATCCTCTACTGCACTATCATCGCAAAGAACACAGTTATATGAATCCATATTGAAGTTATTTCTAGCCATATGATCTCTAGTATGGAGTATGTCTTGGAGAAGCAGCCATAAAAAGAACTTATGTTTGGGCAAAGTACATGACTTTCATGTCCACTTGAATGGGAGAGGTGCTGGATCATTGGGAGCAAGATGAGAATATACAAGTCTGCTAGAGCAAATCTTCTTTCCATTTGATAGCTTCTAGGAGTCCTTTTCATTCGAAGTCGATCTTAGAAGCAAGATCTAATCCAGTTCATCACACTAATCTGAAGCAATCATGGAGAGTGGTAGATGGAACATAGAATGAATGCCATTGCTGGAGTGAAAGAGAGATGCCTTTTGGAGTTGAATATGCTGATATTTTGCAAAGGAGAAGAGATGAGGAAATTTATCTTTAATACACATCAAACCAGAACCTCAAAGTGGATCCATCACTAGGTTTAGCTTGGAAATTTGCTGGAAAATATTACACAATTTCATGTAGTCTTTCCACCAGAAGGATCCACACGTATTGGAATTTTGGGGGATTTTTCCATTAGAATAGTATGCTTTCTAGAGAAGGTTTACCCATGGGATGTCCATTTTATTCATGTACTTAAATAGATTTTTGACCAAAAGGGCTTTATTCTGCATTCTCAAGTTTAATACACCCAGACTACTAGGTTTCTTTGGCTTGCACACATTTTCCCATTTAACTAGGCATTTTCCCCTCTATTCATTCATTCTTCCTTTCCATAAGAAGTTTCTAGCTAAACCTTCGACATGATCATGAAATCCAAGACGGAGGCTTGGCATATACTTCGAAAAACAAGGAATGGCATTAATAATGGATTTCACAGCAACCAGTCTTCCATCATAGGAACGAGTATCAACAATACCAACAATCCTTCTGTCAATTCTATGTATGATGCCAATCAGATGATCCATTTTGGGTTTGGTACTACCCATAGGAAGAACAAGGTAAGTAAATGGAAGGCTCTCCACCTTGCAACAAAAAGATTCTGCCAACTGAGTAATGTTCTCACCAGGTACATTAATGGGGACCATATATGATTTCGCATAATTTGCCTTGAGGCAAGTGGACTAGGGGAATCTTTGGAGAAGTGATTTTAATCTCATGACTTGGGTAGGGTAGACAGGCATTATAATTAGAGTATCATCAACATACTGAATAATTGGGTATTTAAGACCAAATGAGCAATACAGAGGGAGATCCAACTAGCCATCTTACCAAGCATCATTAATAATATATTGGAGTAGTTCAGCATAGGAGACAAATAATTATGGAGAAAGTGGGTAACCCTATCTCACACCTCTCTTACAGTGAATTTTCTTACCAGGAACTCATTTAGAAGCAAAGTAGTAGAGGCAGAGTAGAGGATACTTCTAATCCATTCAATCCACTTGTTCCCAAATCGCATATGATGGAGCATTAGAAGGATGTCATCATATTCAACTCTATCAAATGCATTTTCAAAATCCATCTTTAGAATAATAATTTTTTTTTTGACTTATGGCATAAATGCATGTATTCAAATGCCCATGCCAGACAGTCATGAATAGTTCTTGACTTAATGAACCCATATTGATTTTGATGAATAATGGGAATAATAACTTTTTGCATCCTATTTGCTAAGGGTTTGGTCAAGAATTTCAGAGCCAAGCTGACTAAGGAAATGGGCATGTATTCATTGACTATTTTAGGATTTCCTTGCTTAGGAATTAGAGTAATGAAAGATGTGTTGATACTCTGAATATCTAGGTTGCCTCTATGGAAATGCTCACATAACTGACAGAACTGATCTTTGACTGCGTCCTAGCAATGTTTGAGAAAAGCACCATTGAAATCATCAGGCCCAGGGGACTTATTAGGTGGCATTTTCTTCACAATGTCATCAATTTCTTCTTTACTAAAAGGTTCTTCAAGGCTAGCAAGGTCAATATCTGGGTTTGGATGGACTAGGTTCTAAAGGTCAAATAACATAGTGGGATTGTCAGAACATCCAATTCTATCCTTGAACACCCTCCAACTAGTGGCTGCCTTATCTTCATGGTCAAGAAGAATTATCTCATCTTCTGTTTTGACACAAGTGATATAGTTACATCTGAAGCTTTTGTAACAAATGTATGGAAAAATTTAGTGTTCTCTCCACAAAGCTTCGCCCATTTAATTTTTTCTCTATTTCTCCAATAGGTTCTCTTTGCTGTAAGCAGTTTGGCAAGATGGATTTTCAGTGTTTTCCTAAAATTGGCTTCCTGAAGTGAGAGAACATCTAATCTTCAAGGACATCCAATAGAGCCAAGACATAACTGCAAGATTCAATGATCTTATTTAGTTTGGAAAGATTTATGCTCTAAACTTTGAGGCCATGCCTGAGAGATTTCAGTGTAGCAGCAAGATCTTGGGTAGAGTTGGTGAAATGTCCAGTGTGTTGCCAATGAAGCATAATAGTTTCATTAAAGCCATCAAATTCCATCTAGTAATCGTCAAATCTAAAAACTTGGGGATCTCAGTGACAATCTGGATTTTAATTAGAATTTGATTAGACGACATCCTTGCCAGAGGAGTAGCAGAGGTATCAAGAAAGGTGGGTGTCCAACTAGATGAGGTGAATATCCTATCAAGAATTTCTAAGAGAGGTGTTTGCTACATATTGCTGCCTTTAAGTGGCACTTCAACAATGTCCATGCGATTAATGACTCTATTAAAAGGAGCATGCATTGATGTCACCACCTTCCATGCTTATATTATCAGGGCTTCTCATGAGGTTAAAATCTCCAAGCATAAGCCAGTGTTCCATCAAGGAGGTGTCAATATTGAATAATCAGTCAATAAAAACAATTATGTCATCATGATTTGTGGGACCATATACATTAGTGATATACCAAATTTGACCATATAGTTCGCAATATAATTCCATCGTAACATGAAACCTAGAAGAGCTTATCATTTGACCAGAGAAAAGTTGGCCATTCCAAATAGTTATAATACCCCTAGAATTGCCTAGTGATGGAGAATAGGCAAATTGATTTAATTTTATAGGGCAGAAATTTCTGAGATAAGCATGGTCAAAAGTTTTTATTTTGTTTCTTGCAAACACATCATATTACAATCAGCAAAGTCAGACTTGTCTCTGATGTCATTCGACCTCAATTGGGTGTTAATGCCTCTAAGATTCCAGCCAAGAATATTCCAGTGTATATTCATTTAATACATATGGGAAGAAAATCACATGATTGGATAATATTAAAGAACCCAATAGAGACAAGCAGTCACACATAGATAAGATAATATGCAATGCATAACAGGTTCATGACAGACTAGAAAAGCCAATGAGCGGGCAGAGTACTGAGGGGAATATAAGTTTTCACACACATATTACAAGCCACATAAACAAAATAAGGTTCTAAAGTGATGAAGGAAGCTTGATAAAAGGCTTGAGAATCATAATGTGTGACATCATCCCTCTTTATTAGAGCAATCTGGTAGTAGTTACTCAAATATATCATCTGCACTATTGTAATTGAGGTGGTCTTCATCTACATCACTACGATGCATCTGACAGGGGCCAGCCCCAATGGCTTGGAGGGTGATGTTTGGCAGGTAGGGAGGGGGAGGGGCAGCATCATCTCTGACTTTAGCACCAAACAAAGGATTCGTGGAAATAGTAGAAGAGTCTGCTTCAGCTGATGCAGCAGCCGGGTCATCTTTATAGACCTTGGAGATGCTACAAGCATGTCACTCCTTCTGACATGTTAACATTAACAGAACCTTACCCTTTTTCTTGGCAGCTTTATGTTCAGCCACTTCATCCAGATCAATCAACTTGATAGAGGATTTCCTTGGCCGTGGAGATTTATCAATATTGACTACTAAGTAACATTTCCTCTTTGTGCAATTTGGTGTCTTCACATCCACCACCTTGCATAAAGTACTAATGACATTACCACTAAGAAGGACAGGGAGCAGAGTCTCAGCAAATGATGCCAGATTATTGATCATATCCTTAATAGCAGAGAGAGGGTCAGGGTCATCTTGGATAATAACCTCATCAAATGTTGCAGTAGCAGTATGCTTAATCTCAGCAGTATCAATTTCCTCCATATACTCATCAGAGAGGCTATCCACTTTGTGGGTAGCAGCCACTTCTTCAGGATCAACTATTTCAAGAACATGGCCCTCATGAGCATGGTGAACAAGGCTTTGGGGAGGTGTGAAAACCACAGGTTTTTCAGGTGCAGCAGGTGCAGCATGAGTAGGTGTAGCAGGAACAGTGGGAGTAGGAACAGCGGGAGCATTCACCACAACATGACCCTCATAATTAGCATGCCACATAGAAAATCATCCATGATGATAGGAATGGGGTGAGGATTACCACCATTGGGGGCAGAGGATCCTCATCACCAGGAGCTGCTCCAAGCATGTTCATATTCATAAGAACACATGGATAGGACCAAGAGGCACCATGACCTTCTTCACTAAAATTTTGGATCACCACAATGTTGCCTGGGATTTTATCAAATATCATATGCTCTGATTTTAGCCAAGACTCTAGCTTTGTCATTATCATCTCTATTCCATACTAAGAATCTTCCATAGGGTGCAAAAGTGCAGACAATAGTATCTAGGTTCCAGCAGCTAGGTGTGTAGTTAAGCTTCATCCACTAAACATCATGGGTAAAAGTTGTAGATCTATGATTCTGACACTTATCTTGTTCCACGACATGCATAATTGAGTTACCAATAAAATAAGGATTGTTGTTAACTGCATTGTCATGATCCATCATGTCCTGAAACCTTACTAGTGTAGTACCCATTGCACAGTGGCTGATCTTCTTAATACCATAACCCCTATGATCTAGCTGGCCTCTGATTAGACTGGCAGTACCTTGGAAGTGTTCCCATCTTGGTTTAGGCTCGACGTTGATGATCACCCAATTGTCGCAGTTTATGGGCATGCTGCCACCAATGTAGACATACCCATGTTGAGGACGCAGAGGGTGGCGCCAAGGGGAGGTAGGGGATCGGATCATAAGGATAGTTCTCCATGTCATCAATGATGTCACGGCCAGTGGAGGCACCGATGAGGTTAGCACTGTAGTGACCAGGGGGATCGCGGCAAGACAAGGGTGTCGTTTGGGTTTCCTCCAGGTGAATTGCAGTAAATATACCCAGTCAGCCAGTAAAAATATTTCATGTTACGCTTATTAAGGCAACCTCTTGAAATATGCCCATCATTCCAGCAAAGCCTACACTAAATATTGTTTATGCATTTTTCCGTTCATGTCCAAAAGCAAGACAGTGAGGACAGGTGGGCTGGGAAAAGGATGGGCCAGGTGGATTGTTGGGCGGGAGAGCGCACAAGGGAGGTGGTGGACTGACAAGTTGAGATGGGCTAGTGGGCTGAGACTCATCCTGCCAAGGAACAATGGCCCAACATGGCTCCCAATTTGAATCCACGAGATTCCCACTAATTGACTACCAAGATTGATGATCACCAGGATCCTGACAATCCAGATTAGAAGAATTTGAACAAGAATGAGATCTCAGGCCGAGTGGGCAGCAGTTTGCACCAGAAAGAGGAGGATTAGGTACACTCATTGATATATCACTATGTATTCTAGAAATACCAAATGGGAAACAACAGTTCATTTAGTGGCAGGAGGAGGTACCCTAGACTAATGGCGGATAGAACGCGATTGAACATGTGAGGACCATTTAGGTACACATTCAATTTGCCATCGGGCATATTCTCTAATCCAATTTGGACCTCCTCTTCCCTAGAGATGGAAATAACACTTGAAATGATGGCAAGCAAAAGATCGGAGGTTATGAATCACAATGCCCACTGACTTAGAACAAACTGCAAACTTGAATACTCTTTGGGATAAAAACTCCACATCAGTCTCATCAAATGCAACCCCCAAGGATGCTGAGAGGGCCAGACTAACATTGAGATTATCCAAGTGAAAGGAGGATCGCCCAAAGGACCCGACCAAGAAGAATCGGTTTGAAGAGGAGACATAAATAACCGAGGTTGAAAATAGGTCACAAACCTTAGCACGAAATTTGTGCCCGATAGAGAAATCCAAGAAGTGATAAATAAAGGAGGGATCACTGAATGGATCCATCTTCAAGTGCCCCAGATCTTGTCACCAGAGGGCCTTCAGAAGGTGGGGAGGACGCCATCACCATAGGAGTCGCTAGATCTCGGTGGACGTGGGGAGGACGCTATCTATTCTGTTGGTATCTCTATAAAAGTCATTATTATAATTTACCACGCACCTAGGAGAAAAGGTATCATAGAGAGAAGCTAGTGAAGGGTTAATGAGAGTTGGTACGGGTAGACCCTGCCTGACGAGGGGCGACCTCGGTAATGTCAATGGTAAGGGACTTAGGGTTTTGCGGAAAAGATAATGCTGGGGATTTCTTCAGATGTCAGACAAACAAGGGAGTTGAAGTCGCCTGATTATTGATAGCCAATGCTATTACAGATTGGTTGGGGGTATACCGATAGATTACATATTCACGTTTACAACACTAACACAATGTCAGTTTCTATTTTCTTATTTAGCTAAACTAAGACTTCCATCGGATGCTTCTTGGGACTTCATCTTGGGTCTTCATGGGCTGTGAACCTTTATGCATATAGGGTAACCAAACATAAGTACCCGAGTAATCATACCCATGTTAGTGAGAATATCATTTTGCGGCCTGAAAGTAAGGGTGGCCAGGCAACGCGGTACCCGAGTTCCCTAATATCATTCGCGATGACTATAGTTGGCATGCCAAATACTCAGAGGGTCCTTTTTGGCACGAATTCAACTTTACGTTTCAATACAAAAAATCAGGCTAACGACCATCAAGTTGGGTCCCCCTGTCAGCTTTCGCTGTTATGTCGCTGCCGTCGTAGCTGCCATGTAGGCTTGCAGCGTTGGCGCATGCATCCTTTACGCGTCTGCTTCTTCCTCCGGGGCGGCAATCTGTGGTCGCGGACATGGCACGGAGCTAGGACTTGGACAAACCTGCTCGGCCCGTTCTCCTCCCCATCCCGAATTGGAGATCTCCCTCACCATGACCGCACCATTGGCACGGCGCGGGGACGGGAATTCATTCCCGGGTGAGATCTGTCACCATGCCATGGCCGCGACCACAGATTTGTCGCACACGCACCAGCCACGGCGCCTTCCTCTCCGAACCCCAAAGCCACATCCACCCAGTTCGGCACAATGCCAACAAGGTGAAAATGCATCAAGTTTTATTCTTGTGATTATAGAAAAACATGTATGTACCATGGCCATAGCATACTCTAACAATGTACACATATATTGTTTACTAGATTTTCATTTGAAATTAGTAGCTCTGTGATGACGAAGCATGTTCTGGAGTGTCAACATGATAGGCGCGTGAGTAAGTTACCAAGAGAGTGGAGTTCATCAACCATTGCCAAAAAATATGTGAACAAATTAATGAGCGATTCAATGCAAATAAGCGTAGAAAAGCTAGATCCATGTCATCAATCATCAATAGGTGGCACATTCTAGTGATGCGTTCAAATGCGTACACGATGTATCATTTGCTTGAAGTGGTTGCTATCCTGAGCAAAAATGTGTGGTATGCACATTACATTTGTATGTTCTATGCTACAATTCTGTTGTTATGGGCGTGGAAAGAAAAGCTGGGCTTCACTGAATATTACGCAGTTAGGCCTAACTTAGTCTTACACAAATAAGCACAGCTTAGTCTTTACACACATAAGCGTCACTAATGATAAAGATAAAGACAAATGGTTCATCGGATCTGCCAGTATGAGCACTAGGTCCCTGGAGCTGGTGGTATCGTTGGAACGAACCAGAATGCTGCGTTTGGCCGTCTTTCATTCTCCTTCAAATAGTACGGCCCCACTGATGAGCCAGTTGTAGGCCCCTTCCCCCCGATGTGGATTCGGCTCTAGGTCGGATCTGGAGTGTAAACATGATAGGCGCGTGAGTGTGCAGCAAACACACAGTCTGCTATCAACAATGGAAGTGCTGGCACCTCATCAACAACACCAGCATGTTCTTCCTGGACTCCAGCAGCAGACTCAGCAGGTATTTCGTCAGCTTCACCAGCAACAGCATTAGCAACTATTTCATCAGCTTCACCAGCAGCAGCATCACCAAGTATTTCGTTAGCTCCACCACCACCAACACCACCACCAGCAGCAGCAGCATCATCAGGGGCCAGGGCTGCCTGAGCAATTACAGGTTCAACAGCTCCAGGGGCTCCGACAAAGAAAGGGTAGTTGATCCCAAGAAACACAGATTGTCCCTTCAGATTGTTGACTCTGCTCCAGACTTGCTCTACTAGGTCTTCGGATGGGCATGCGGACCTCGAGAAAACGTGACACCACAGCGATGGGTATGAAGAAAGTTGTGTCCCCATATGTTCTATTGTATCACCAATGTTGTTTAGTGCTCCCCTGATATGAATCCACAAGAGTTCATCATGCTGTTCCGTGTTGTCTCCGAGAGGTGCCAGGAACCAGCGTCGTGTCCCAAGTTCAGCATCTGCTACTGCATCTTCGATGACCGGAGCTGGAATTATGCGTGGGGCTGTGTGGGTACCTGCGTGTTACTAACAGTCAGTAAGCAGAATTTTGAATGGGATTTTACATGCTATATGACACCATGACTCACCCCAAATGGACGGCTCCCAAACACGCACGTCGCCGCTAGGTTCAGTGAACGCATAAATGCGTTGCGGTCTGTACGAAGAGTAGTCGTAGGTGAAGATGGCGTCGACATACTTCTCCAGCCGCAGGAAGTCGTCGCGCAAGACTGTCCATTCCTTGTCTTCTGGGCATCTAATGAATGCGATTGCCTTGTCGAACACCGCTAAGAGGTCGTACTCCCAGTTCTTCCACGCCCCCACCCGTGGTCTATGTGGGAGTTGTAGCTTCACCAGCTCAAGTTCTGCCATGTTGAACCTGTAAGCGAATTCGGAAATGTGCGGCGGCCACCCGCTATTGAATGCAGTAATGCCGACACCCTTCAAAGATGGCACTGCAAGTCCCTTCGATCTGTAGCAATTTTTTAGAGTCCAAGTACTCCCATCCTGGGATAAAAGGACCAGCCACTCGCCGTTGCCACCCACCCAGTTCTGGTCATCTCTCATTTCCGTCTATTCTTCTTCCTTGATATTCACCACTACTGATTCCGACCACTTATCCAGCAGCATCAATTTTGCATGAATATTTCGCAGAGTTTGTTGTCATTTGGTACAGTCACCTAGCATGGATTCCATTGCAAATACAATTTGACAACTGGACCTTTAGATTAAAGTACATAAAATATCGCCTAAATACGAGTGTCTCCTTAGATATCGCCGAAATTGTGCATGTGTCACTACGAAGATACTCAATATATGGAGTAGGAGCAAAGCCCCCCAGAACAAACTCCTGACGATGATCATAATTAAACAGGTCGGGGCATAACAGCCTTAAATCGTCTAATCTGTTTGTTTTTATTTTAGGAAACAGAATATCACCTAGCAGGCATTCCATTGCAAAATCGAAATTGACAACTCGTCTATCACCTAAAGTAAGACTGTGTCACCATGAAAATACCACAATATCAGGTACGAGCAGAGCTTCCGCTGTACAGAATAGTCTAAAAATGGTTCGATTTGTTCAAACCGCGCGTGCACACAACACGTTCGACGAAAGGAACATAGGATTCCGATGAGAGTTCAACACATATGAATCAACGATATGACTGAACGAATAAGCTAGATACTAGAACTTACGTGGCCATCGCGGTCGTCTGGCCATTTGCTGTTATCGAGGTAAAGAAGGCATGGCATGCCGAACAGTTTTTTGTCCATGTTCCGCATCGTCACGCGGTAGCCAGGGATGCAGCAAGCGAGGCGGCCGGCTGAGATGATGTCCAACTCCGAGGTGATCATGTACACGTTCGCGGCACTGAGGTTCGGCCATCCCCAATCCTCACGGTAGCGGTCGCCCTGGCCATCCGCGTCGTCGCCGCATGCCTTTCGCTTCAGCCTGCTGCTACCCCAAGCTCTACCCATAGCGGCAAATGGAGTCTGGAATCTGGTAGATTAATGGAGACGTTGTGATAAGGAGGCGGATGGATTCGAGAGGGGGTGGAATCAGGGATGGGGGCAGTTGTTCGAGTGGGCGCGAATCTACAAGGAACCGCCGCCGCCGCCGGTTCTCGTCTGCATGGAAGAAAAGAAGGGGGGCGTAATTATTGAGGGCGGGCACCGGAACCGTCTAGAGGAAGTGAAAAAATAAATCGTAAAAGGGAAATGTGCAGCCCGCCTGTCAGTGAGTGAAGGTCGGCACGCGTAAACGTGCCTACGTTTGAATTCATTCCACCGCATGCAAGTGGCACATAACAAATTTTAGGAAGTGCTAGCGTCGACGTGTAAAACCGCCGTTTTTCGCCACTTTCACCCTAATACGAACGGTCGTGCACCATTCCATATATTGGTAAGGGCAGTTCCAATGTTTCACTTCTCCATCTCATTTCCTCCTCCATGGCCTCATCGTCTTTCTCCTCCACGGCCTCATCCATTTCCTCCACCACCGCATCACCCTCTTCCTCCATATCCTTTCCCTCTTGCCTGTAGTCATGGATGCTCCGGACGTCCAAAATGACGGCAGGCAAGAAACTGCACACTTCGACATCGAAGTACATGGCAGGAAGAAGATCGATGTCGTCTACACCACCAACCCTCGGACGATGAGGAACACTCTGAATAATTTCATGAGTTGGCTGTAGTTCGAAGAGAACAGGTTCGTAGGTCTCGACCTCGAGTACAGCTGTGATTACCGTAGGATCGCCGTGGTGCAACTCTCCATGAAGGGGCACGTCCTCGTATACCATCCTTTTTGCGAGAAGGGGGCTGAAGGGATCTGGTAGCCTTTGCTGTATTTTTGTTCCTGAACCGTCTGTTTGCAAAAGGTATTGCTATATTATTTGTCTGAATTTATTTTCATGCAGGTGGGGCGAAAGCATTAGGGATCTGTTTCATGACTTTCTCGTGAACCAGCACATAACATTTACTAGTGTTGACATCACGAATGACAGTAAACTGCTTAAAAGCCCGACTGTCAACATTAGAATCCCAAAGGAGTGCAGAGTGGACCTCTAGGAAATTTACTGCATCCTAGGGACGAAGGGTGGCAAGACCAGGATGGCCGGTCTTGCCTCCGAACTCATAGACTTGTGGTACGCTGACATGAAGGACAGATTGCCGAGATGTTCGTGGAGGCGTTTAGGGCACGATTACTGGGAGGATAAGCCACTTTCTGAACCTAATCTGAAGTATGCTGTAATTGACGGGTATGTTAGCCACGAGCTGTACCGCCAGACTGTAAAATCTCGTTCCAGGCATCGCATCATTGAACCACCACCAAGGCAGGTTATTTTTCATAGATGCCGGATCGTAGATGAATCTACAAACCGGGGCAAGCGACCAAAGGCATCCTGGGATCGGTTGCCTTCTCCAACAGGCTGGGATGTAGACTATTAGTGCATGATTGTTGTGTTTATGAAAACATGTTATTTCATAAGTACAATATGTGAGCAATTACGAACTGCTGTGTATTACCTTTGTCAAACTATAATCTGGTTTATGACTGTATCCTTCTCTATAATCTGGGTTTGGTTATGACTTATGACTGTATCACACCTTATGCATGTCAGTCCTGGATTCTACCACATGCAAATGGCACAGACAGAATTTGTAAGAATGAATGTTGAGCATACAAAAGGGGGAATGTAATTCATACAGGTTAAGCAGCTAATAGCACATGGATCATACGAGCTTGGTTCTTACACACAGAATGCTTAGAAAATACAGGCGAGATAAAATACAGGCGAGATAAAACTAGGAACGAAATGCGAAACTAGTAGTGGTAAACAGCACACTCACCCACCCGCCAGATCCTGTTGAGCATCTCGTAGCAGACATACGCATCCCTGGCTGCGTACTTGATCGCATCGTAATCCAGGTGCATCCACTCCCATCGCTCGTGCAGGTGCTTCGGGAACTCGATTTTCATGCCGGCGTACTCGCGGTCGATGATGTCGGAAGCGAGTCTAGCCATGCCGGCTTTCCCCGTACCGCCATCCGGGTACCTCCACAAACATTGGAGATCGACGTGATTGACGACATGAACGAGGAGATCCCGTTCTAGCTTCGGAGTGTCGTTCTTGATGTCGACGCTGGCGAAGTAGATCTCCCTCCTGTGTAGGAACTCGCGAAGCTCCGGGCATATAGATTTGGCCCTACATACGTGATATAGTAGGCAGTGGTTGCACATGGACAGCTGCAAAAGCGTCGTCCTCTTCCTATCTCTGGTATACTCGAGGTCAAGGCCGACGATCTTGTACCTGTCCATCGGATCTTGTAGCCACCGCTCGTACATTGCGATGACCTTGGCCACCTCCGCAGACGCATTTGTGTGGACAACCGTCAGCTTGGTGGTGCCATGGGCGGTGACGGTGTACTTGTTGGTGTAGTCGCTCCCGTCACCGAACACGCCGTACTCTGCGTCCATGGTAGCAGATAATGCGTCGGTGGTGGCCTACTTTCAGTAGCGGTGGCTGGGACTAGGCATGGAGGTGGAGTGATCTGTTGCGGTGGTATGGCCAGGCAGAGGCGGTGCCTGTGGCAGCGTCAACGGTTCTTGCGGTGGTGGCGCCGGCGGAAGGAATGAGTTGGGGATTTTTGCACAGTGATGTGCTGAGGAGACAAAAGGCGATGCTTAAATTCTGTTTACCAATATTCCGGTCATACCCATGTAGAAGCAAGTTTGATTGGGCGAGCACCTATGGTTTCCAAACCTAGCGATTAAATTCGGCGTCCGTCCCGGTAGGCGATGGGACGGGTGTGCGACGTGGCTTTTGCGTGGCAGAGACCGGTCACGTAGACCACCGTCCTATTGCCGATCCACAGCGGGTGCGCGGTGCTAACATGATGTAACGTGACAGGACAGAAGGAAGTCTACAGTTATTATTAATTCCTAACAAGTTTAAGTAGTGTAAGCATAGACATGCACCTAGCATCCCTACACCCCGGGAAAGCCACCCAGCCGATCAGGCCTGCCGATTGCGCAAAGCTTGTCCCGAATTTTCCAAAATGAAGCTCGTTTGCCCATCCTTCCATAAGTTTCTATGTAGGCAACTTGTGTAAGCATGCACGATCAAGCAACTTTGCAACACACGTGTCGGTGGAAAAGCATTAGGTTTCAACGCACCACATAGTTTAGGGATTTATAATAGCTACATTGTGGAGCTCTAGCCAAATTGCATGGTAAAGCCAAATTCAGCTTTTTGTCATATTTAGCTATAGCAACATTGTGTCTCGTTTGTCCTCACTTTTGCCCTCCTGATATTCCGAAGCCCTCACATGCGCTCGGAGGGGGTGTCGTCTGGTCAAAGGCTTGGCTGTTACGTGCGCCATGACGCCTAAAGTGGCCTTTTTAAAGAGCGCCTTTTCCCCTCTCTCTCTAATAGTTGTGTTTTTTTGCCCAAAAGGTAGGGAATCTAGAGCAGCTTCTCTCTTCATTCATTGTTCCTTTTGTGATCGTTTTACCCCAATCTGGTAGCAAATCTAGAGCAACAAAACAAACCAGCACCATAAATAAATTCAGTAAACAGAGCAGATGTAGATAAAGCAGCTAATATAGGTTATATAGTACGGTACTTAATGAGGTTCGACAATTAGGTTGCTTAGCAGCAGCAGCAGCGGACTGCTTCAACACAGACAAGACAAAAGAAGCTGCTTTACAGCAGAAGCAACAGCAGCTGATTAGTGGCCCCTCGTAGCCTCTACCAGGAGGACATCTGCCTCCTCTCTATGGCGCCTCTTCCACTTCTTGCTGCCTAGCCCCTTGACCTTGGGAACCTTGGGTCTGATCGGGGCATGCGACCCTCCTCGATAGCCACCTTCTGGAGGTTGCGGAGGTGAAGACCGAGCGCCTGGTACTTGTCCCTGAAGCCGTGGACGTTCACGGACTCACCGCAGGTCCTCACGTCCTCGGCATGCTTCATGAGGGAGTTGAAGTTCGTGCCGCGGAGCCTCCTGGTGGGGCAGAAGGGGCACCTGTACACGTCGCCGGCGAATAAGTTGTTGTACTGACGGGACTTTAGCCTCCTCAGCACATGACGAGTCTGGTGTCCTGCAACTCGTCGTCGCTGCGGAGGTCGCTGCTATCCTCCTGTTGGAAAAAAACAGAAGAGTGAAATAAGGACATGATTGAGATACTTTGATTATCGGGATTGATTTTTTGCATAAATTAAATGAATGAGATCTCCTGATTATTCCCCAAATCTCAACCAAATCGAATACTGATCCCAACTATGAACAGGGGGATTCATCGAAAATCGAGATCTGACACAATAGGATTAGCTACTGTAAAAATACGAACAGCCGAGCCCTAATAACATACGATCTAGCATCCAACGATGGGAACAGGGGAAGAACAAGGGAAGGGGAGAAAACCCTGGTTACCTCAGACCACGGGTCGGTGATGCTGGTGTCGTAGGGGTTCTCCGGCCTTATGTAGACAACCTCCTCATAGGGGTCCCAGCCGAGCGGGATCTGTCCGAGACCGGCGGGGGCCTCCTCGTCGGAGGCTACGGCGGATGCGGGGACGGGGACGGGGGGCTCCTCGCCGGCTGCCTTGGAGGCACCAATGGCCACCGCACCGATCTTCTCCATCGCCGGCGTGGTTGGGGCTTTGTTGGGTGCTTGCAGAAGGTGATGGGACAGTGGAAACGGTTTGAGTGAGCGAGTGCGTGATGAGTGGGAGTGGGAGTGGGGAGTCCTCTATTAAATGAGAAGGGAAGCGGCATTTCGTTGCACTACCGTGCACCGTGTAGGCTAATGCAGCATGCACGGCCACACGTGTCCGCTACCGCACCTGTGCACCGCACCACGCGTACCGTGAGTCACGTTTTTCTCCCTCGTGTCTAACCATGGCGATTCAGGTTGTACTCAGTTTTGCCCACCAACCGTTGATCCTCTGTGATCTAGCGGACAGGATAACCCTTATATCTGTCGGGGGCACCCCTCTATCCATGCAAAATAACGAGTATGCCACCAGAACTTTAACAACATAAACAGATGAACTTGAATATATTTTGAAGGGTACGAAAATAGAAATACACATAGTTTAAGGGTCTAGATACAGTAAGAGAACTAAATATTATTAGTGGCCGGGCCAATAAAGTGACGGGGGTTGGTTGGCTAGGAGTTGTTGATTCCTAAGTAAGGGGACACTAGACCGTTCTTGACATACTCCCTCAAGAACTTGCCATAAGCAGCGTGCTTAGACTTGGTCGCCGACTTGTGTTTACTAGCCAGGCTTTTATCGATGCCAACCACATGCGGAATCAAGCTGGCAATCCTCGGGTTGACTCCTTTCTTACAGAAAGGGCACCTGAGCTCCCCAAGTCGAGTGCGGAAAGGGATTATCCCGCTCTTGAGCTTCTTCATGACATGGCGGCTCTTGTTGTCCCTGGTCTCCTTGTCAGAGTCCATCTCACTTGAATACACCTTTAATGTAAGGAATACAAACCGAAATGAGCAAAATAATAAATATATATTCCTTCCACCATTCCAAGTTACTTTCGATGCAATAACATGTCTATACAGGTTCAGCAGTTCATTACGGTCGTCTCCCCCAGCTCGCTCCTAAATTAATGTGGTTTGAGTTCTTGGTAACTTATTAATAAAATAAATAATGTGGATTCATTTAGGATAGACTCGATCTCTCCATGTAACAGTTCGTACTTGCATCTAAGCCATTAGGACTAGAATTCTTTATGACGCCAGGATAGATAAGCCTCGAGCAGAAAATATGAAACATGTAGAAATAGATGTACCCCAGGTACACAAGCGGAGCGTGGTCGTCCGAACTCCACGCCCTCAATCGGCTGCCTCCGAAGGTCCGCATCCGGGCGTGCACATGGTCCCCCAAGGGGTTGAACTGCACGTCCTCCTCGGTCTGTTGCGGCGATGCTCCTCCAAATCTGCCGCGTGAAGCACCACCCCGGCGGCGATGCCCGGACACTCACCCCCACACACTGGTTCATGGAGAAGGGTTCATGCAAGTACGTTCAAGATTGTGGGGTTTTTGACTGGATAGGGAAGAGAGTAGTGGATGAGTGCGAATGGAGGACCCGATAGGCTGGGTTTTTAATGCAGGGACGTTTAGGCCTCCTCGAGGGCCCCGGTTGACAGCTCTTCCGGCTGCGGCTGCCGCGTGGAAGGTTCGTGTGGTGGGGGCCTGACGGAAGTGAGAGTGCAGGCGCGCTGCGTAGTAAAATGGTATAGCCGGTGGTCCGTGGATGACCAGTTGCCGTGTAGTAGACTTGTAGCCTTTGCAGACTAGATTAAACATGACATGACCACTCGACCACTTTTTCCATGGACGGCATTGTGTTCCTTCTGTAGAAGTCTCGTTGAGGGAGACGTTCATGCTGTCTCGCGCTGTCCTGTGAAGGGCAACGTGTGCAACGAGCCTCGTTGGATCACACATGATCAATGGTTGGTGCGCACGATCCGCGTGATAGCTGTGACAACCAATCAGGGCGTAGCAGACAAAGTGGGCACATGTTTGGGCTCTACGAGAGAGAGAGAGAGAGAGAG